>CM028129.1:1496160000-1497410000 GCA_016271365.2 Neoceratodus forsteri
GCAATTCCTCAGCACATTGCTGCCACATGCTGTGGAGTACATCCATTTCCCCAGCACTGCAGTGGAGTGCACAGCAAATATACAGGAGTTCCACAAGGTAACATGTATGCCTGGCGTGCTAGGGGTGATGGTCTGCACCCATGTGGCCATATGCACACCACCTGGCCCCGATGGGGCTGCCTACATTAATCATAAGGGATATGCCAGTGTCAACTGCCAGGTGATGTGTGATGTCAGTGGGCGCATCATCAATGTCTGTGCCATTCACCCTGGGGAGCACATGATTCCTTTATCTGGCACCAGTCAGCACTGTGCCACTGATTTGAGAGTGGGGACATCCCCACAGGTCATCTAGTGGGTGAGTATGTATGTAGAACTGACATATCGTGGGCAAGGGGGGTATGGCCAGAGGTGCCATGGGTGTGGCCCACAGGGCTTGGGGCAGTCTGAGCCTGAACAAGACACTAAACTCCACTATCCCCACACAGGTGACAGTGGATACCCACTCCATCCCTGGCTGCTCACACCCTACCGGCAGCCCACGACCCCATCGCAGCAATGCTTCAATGAGGCACATGCCACCACATGCAACGTCATTGAGCGGGTGTTTGGGATGCTGAAGATGCATTTCCATTGCCTGGACACCTATGGCAGTGCCCTACAGTATAGCCCCTCAAAGGCCTGTGGGATATTCCTGGCCTGTTGCATCCTGCACAACGTGGCCAAAGACTGTGGGATAGCCATACAGGTCAAAGAGGGGGACAGCGATGGGGACGATGGTGATGCCAGTGACGATGGGGATGGGCAGCCCCCCCTTGGCCGACGGGACTCCCGACTGACCCGGCTGGCACAGCTGCACCGGGACACCATCACAGAGGAGCACTTCAGCCAACACAGGTAAGTCATAGTGCCATGTGCAACCACCAGTGGCTAGGGCACAACCCACATACATGCATGGAAACACACCAGGGGTGCATGCTGGCAAGGGATATGGCAGGGCACAGAAGCACACACATACAACCAGGGAGGGGTGAACAGTAACACGCCACATGGACAGACACACATGCACACACAATAGGCACAAAGTGCACAGGGGTCAGGTGCAAAACAGAGCCGGAATGCAAACAGTAGCAACACACATGTCCACAGGCCACCACGTCCACTGACTGCCTATGCACGTGTGTCAGATGCTGGGCACCATTGCATTTTGGTGTACAGCGCAATGCAGTCATAATGATGCACACATACCTGTGGACAGCAGCTGGGAGGGTGTGCAGGTGTACCGTGTGTCTGCATGCAGGGCTGGGCACCCACCCATGCACTGCCCACCGAAACACACAATGCACACTGGGCAGCACCAAACAGTGCCCGCGCTGGGAGATAGGTCAGTCTTGTGGCACAGTGCCACATCTGCCTCGGATACATGGGTGGCCCCACCGAGACCTAGCAGCACTGGCAGGCTGACCACGGGCCTCATGGGGTGGCACTGATGGTCCACCAGGGGTTCCACTGTGTGAATGCAACTGTGCCCGCACAGGGGTCTGCAGCACACCGAACATACCTGCACCAGAAGTGCTCGGGATGCTCACAGCTGAACCCGGCGTTGACAGGGTGGGTGTCGCATGATGCCGGGAATGGGGAGTGGATAGTGAACTGCGCATTGTGAGCGATGCATGGGCACCTGAATGTGTGCCCATTGTGGCCATGACAGGGATGAACATCTGTGTTTGCCTGTCAATGACAGTGGTCACATCCTCCTGCAAAGGTCAATCTGTGACAGGATCCTATCAATGTCCCTGCTGCATCATTCCTCGGCCCACTCCAGAGCCACACACAGTGCCTCCATGGATGCTGCAAGCCGCATCTGCTGCTGTACTGATGCCTGCAGTAGGTGGGTGTGCTCGTCAAAGAGGTTGTCTGCCACCTCAGCATCCCGTCCATCAGGGTATGCAAGGGCCTGATGTTCAGCACCCCTTGAGGGTGGGCGCTGCTCACCAGGACCAGGTATGGGCAAGTCCACAGGCAGTGCACAGACACCACCGCTGAACCCTGAACCCCCAGTCCCGGTGGGCACCTGCTGCTGCTGCCCCTCTGCCTGCTGTGCCCAAGGGATCAGTTGTTCCGCCACTGTGGCTGCAACAGTCCCACTGTCCTGACCAGCCTCCGGTGCTACCCCAGTGGTGCTGACAGGCACAGCCTGGGACTGTGCTAACAAGCTGGCACACACATCGGAACCAGCCAGTCCATGGGCATGAGCTGGTCTGCTGTGTGTCCATTCCATGGCACACACATGTCACTGCCCATTATGGTCATGTCTTCATCATTGGTGCAGGTCTCTGCCACAGCCACAGCCACAACGTGCTGGCATTCTTGGATGTCAGCATGCTGAGACACAAGAAGGGCCTCCCCCACACCTGTCTCAATGACATCAGTGTGGACAGCCAGGCAGATCCACTGTTGCAATGCTCGATGGATACCTGTGGAGGTGGATGGTCCCTCCTCCAACTCCAGATGACTGTCCACAGTGGACAGGCCCTCCACCACTGACCCCTGCAGATGAGCAGGTTCTGTAACAGAAAGTAAGGTCACGTTAGTGCATGTGATCTATCCTGCCCCCCCGACAGACCATGACTTACCATGCAGTGATGGGCTACCACCTGTCTGGAAGCCACCTCCTGGAATGCCCTCTATGGCACTGCACTGCATGCTTGCAACAAGCCTGTTCTCTGCCGGTGTCAGCTGCACCACCTCCGACTAGTCCCCACCTGTTGCTGCATGTGCTTCCCTGATGGCAGCCACCTTCTCCTTCACCCTCCTCCTGTCATTACCCATATTCTTCTTACACTCTGGCATGGAGCACTGGTGTCTGCCATGCAGGTTGACGGCATGTGCCACCCCCTCCCATGCAGCAGCATGGGCCTGAGGGGTGCCCCGCCATCCACTGAGCAGTGGCTGCTGATCGAGGTAGGCCTCGAAGAGTGCCTTCATCTCGGCCTTGGTGAAATTGGGCCTCCTCCTCCACCCACCATCATAGCCCTCCTCACCCAGACCTTGCTTGGTCATTATTCAGCCTGTAAGGATGACAGTGGTTACATGTGACTGTGCAGTACAAAGCAAGTCCCTGATACCACAGTCCAGACCCCCCACACAACATGCAACTCACCAATAAACTGCAGTAACCAAATATGGCCACTGTAGAACAGTGTCGCAGTTTTATAGTGCAATCCATGCAAATTAGGTGAGGAGCAACTTTAATTAGATGCAAATCTTGGTGCTGCACAATTGCACGGCTGATCGGATGATTAGCATATGATAGCTGAATATTGCGCTTTTGCGCTTTGCGCAATTGTGTTGAACGTCCTGAGTCAAAGGCGCAGTTCTGTGGCATGCATAGTACACCTCACTGTGCATGCTCAGGTAGCTTAAACAAGTGTCTGCCATGCTGATGATGTGTTGTGCTCAGTAGGCAATGCAGGGCATGGCCACCATTGTGCCAGTGGCGCTATAGCGAGGGTCACTATATGGCGCTGTGGCACAACTGACCAATAGTTCACTGTGGCACTGGCACACAGGCAAACAATTGCGCTAGATGCATAGATGTCTGATGGCACTGTGCATGGCCTTGCTCCAGAGACCCATGACCCTGTGCCTGACCTTTGCCCCTTGGCGCCATACGTCCAGCATGACTGCAACTCTATCGCGCTGTTCGGTGCAGCATTTCCATGTGGGGTATCATGCTGCAGAGTGCCATATTGCCTACTATAGTGAATGAGATGGCATGCAGGAGAGCCCCACAATGGAGTGCCCTTGAGCTGGCCAACCTTGTGGCCATTGTGGAGCCACACTATGGCCCACTGTTTGGAGAAGAGGCACTGGACAGGGTCAGGACCCAGGTCTGGCAGGAGGTATCCACTGACCTGGAGGCAGCTACTGGATGCAGGAGGACAGCGGAGCAGTGCAGGCGCTGTTACAGGGACCTCAGGAGGATGGAGCCGGAGCTACTTGCCCATCTGCAGTGGCATGCCAGGAGGAGTATGGTGCCTCGTTCAGGTGGGTGATATGTCTACAAGCTTGTATTGTCCATATGGGTAACACTGTCTTATGTGTCCAGCACATAGGGGAGGGATAGTCTAGGATGGGCTGTGGCGGTGTTTACAGGGTATGGGGTGGGTGGGTCTGGCTGGGTGGGTGGGCACACATTCCCAATACTGGCCCATGTGCACTGCATGATGTGTCCCAGCCTTGTGGCCACACCTGGTCTGTGGCACAGCCTCGCCACCCATACACGCTCCCCTCAACGTCCTCCATGCCCACAGTGCTGCATGTGTGTGCTGGCATCTGTTTGTGTCCACAGATGTGTGGTCCGCAGGTGTATGCTGTATGGCCACACTGCCTTGCTGTCCACTGGTGGCAGGGTCACCACTTACTGCCTGGCATGGTTGGGACTGGTGGCAGATGATGTCATCATTGTGATGCCATCGGTTAGCAGCATGCTTCCTCTATGTTTGGCTTTATCTATGTGTCATGTTTATTTGTTAGGGTCGCGCAAAACCCGTGCTATACCCGCGCAAACACCGTGAAAAGCCAAAGTGTCGCGCAAAGCTGATTGCCCAGGGTTAAGACAAAATTTTCCTGGCGGGGAATTTGCAATACGCTAAGTGTCAGCGTTGAGTCACGCAACATCACTTAGCGCGGTGCTAGTCACTGAATATAGCATTGCGCCTGTATTCATGTCAGTTTGCCCCTTGCATACATTATAATCTTGCCCGGCGCTAATGCAGTTTGCCCGCACTATTTGGCCTTTTGAATATAGCAGACCTGCACTAATCCTGCACTGAACCTGCACAAAAGGTTTTTGCCCGGTGCAAAGTTTTGAATATCTGGCCCCATATGTGTTGTGTGTTGATGGTTAACAAAATCAGACACCACAGTCACAACAAATTGTTCATATAGTGTTCAGAGAACTGTTTTTTCACCCATCCCAGGAACAATCATCCAATTTGGCTACACCTAAAATTAGAATTTCTTAAATAAATTTTTAAAGTCTTATCCTCTGTGTCTTGTCTATTATTTCTTCATAAAATGTTGTACAATATTTATCATGTAGGCAATACATTTATCTTCTGTATAGTGTATGTAGAGATGTATGCATTCATAACCGGATTTGTGACAGACTACAAAGGTAATGGGAATGTGATTCCATCACTTCAGCAAACAAAGGTAAACATGAGTGTGTGTTCAGAACAGTGCTTCACATGTTATGTTTCTAAAGAGAGTAATTGCAGTGGGGTGCGGGGTGGGGATGGTACTGTACTTGTTCCAGGGCCCCTGCCAAGGGAACAATTGCTTGTTCAGATCATTGGTACAGATGTCATGTTTCAAAAAAGAAGTATTGTAGTGGGTTGCAGTGTGGGGGAGTGGGGGATGAAGCCAAGTCACAGTGAGCTCTGACATGTCTTAATCATATTAAAGAAAAAAAAAGTTTATAGGGGTGGATATTCAAACTGTGCCCAAAAAGTGCACAATAGCAGGAGCAAGCACAAGTCCATTGCACCCATGTGCAATAGATGCGATATTCAAAAAAGGAGCAAGCCAAATTGAGCCTACAGCTAACGTCTGAATATTGCACAACCTGCGCCATAGCACAACTAGGAAGGGGAAGCTGAGCAGATACGATGCGTTATGGCACAACAAGGGATGCCCAGCTGAGCAGCCCAGAGGTGCCATAGCGCAAGCAGGGAGCCCCCCAGCAGCAGAGAAATGTAACTGCACAACCAGGGAGGTAGGTAGGGGCCCACCACCCATGCCACAGATGGGCACAGGAGCACAGCAGAACTGACAATGCGCCCCCACACCCCAAGCACAGCACAACTTGGGGGAGTGCCAGAATATCCACCGGCCCATGGGGACAAGCAAACAAGGCACAGCTGGGCCATGGTGCCCCAGCACACCCACTGGCAAGCTGAGACTGCCACACATGGAGGGTGGATCACCCCATGCCACACCAGCCCCCCCAGTGCACAGCACACCCTGCACTGTGACCCCCAGACACCCCCCATTAGCAGTGACCACCACTGCAGGAAACCCCATACATACCACGCAGCACACTGGATGCAACACAGTGCAGGGGCAAACACACACCCATACCCTCGGGGACACCAACACAGGGATGCAGTAGTGTGGCAACCAAGCCCTCAGTGTGGGCCCATATAAACTGTGTACACACAGCCTGCAGTCCACCATGGCACAGGGGTGACACCCACCCTGTGCATGAACTGTGGCCCTGTACGCCACCAGCATATGCCTGGATCACAAGTCACAGACAGTGATGCACAGCCCCTGCAACACACATAAGCCACAGCATGGAGGTGGGGCAGCAACTTCGGAGGCCACAGTGTCACCCGAGGCAAACATGGACCTCACCAGTGACAGGAGGCAACCCAGCATTGTGACGGTCACAGTGGATGACCTGCAGGGACAGCCACCACTGACAAGGCAGCAGACCTTGCAGGCCACAGAACATGCAAGGGTGTCAGCTGCACAGGCCAAGGACAGTTTGACAGGGGCACAATAGACACAGAGCAGGCACCATGGACCACTGCACACAATAATACAATGCACAGAGAAAAACACACACCACAGATACCAACTGATAGCCACTCCCACACCAGAGACACCTCCCCACGCACACACACATACCCATGACTGAAACACCCCAGATGCCATGCACACCCCTGCAACTGAGCACCTATAGCCAGCTGTAAATCAGAGACCACCACAGTATTCATATCAAATTTACTATATTCAAAAAATATAACAACAACAACTACATCGATATACATATATACATATATAGGGTGGAGGGACAGGAAAAAGGTGGGGTGGGTAAGGGGCAGGGATGAACAACTGGGAGAGGGAATGTGGGGTGTGAGGGTCAGTCAAAGGGGGAGAGGTTATGCTCGATCACTGGCATCCAGCCTGCTCCTCCGCTGCCTGGGGCCATTCCCGGGGTCGCCTTCTCCTCCTCACCCCATTCCGATTGAGGTCCTGTAGGATGGCAAGGGATTCTGCCACCACGTGAACCAGATCCTGGAAGGAACGCTCTATCCTAAGGAGTATCCGTACACCTAGGACAAGGGATCAGAGTCAATGGGTGTGACTGTCCATCCCCCAGCAGCCTACCCATCATGCATGACATACAGCCATGTGCCCCGTGCCTGTGATGGTGTGCACCCACCCACAGTGACCGTGTGCACAAGACATGCCCAACCAGGCAGCAACAGCCATGTGGACCACTGCACACATACACTGCCCATGTCCAGCACAGCACAACCAAGGCCGTACAGTAACGTGGCTATGCAGTGGGCAGGCAGTGCCACAGCCATGTGCCCAGTGCATGCATGGACCACCATTGACGCACTCCCAGACATGCAGTGCCACTGGACAGTGCTGACTGTTACATGTTGTGTGCATGGCAGTGGTGTCCATGGATGGTGGCCATGCCCTGCTCCCCATCCTGTCACACAGCATGCAATAGCAATCATGGTGTCATGGCACTCACCCTCATTGGGTTGTCACTGGCATTGTGGTTGTTCCCTGACATGCTCCCGTTCAGCTTCCACCACCCTCTGCTGCTGCTCCATGGCCCTCCTCCGCTCTGCCATGCCTGTGGGAAACAAAAGGAGAGAAACACATCGGTACAAACCCAAAGCATATTCCCCCTGCCCCAATGTGTGTGCCCACCCACCCAGCCAGATCCATCCATCCCATACCCTGTAAACACCACCACAGCCAACCCTAGACCATCCCTCCCCTATGTGCTGGAGACATAAGACAGTGTTACCCATATGGACTATACAGGTGTCTACACGTATCACCCACCTGGATGAGGCACCACGCCCCTCCTGGCGTGAGACCGCAGACGTGCCAATCGCTCTGGATCCCTCCATCGCAGGTCCCCATACCAGTGCCTGCACTGCTCAGCCATCCTCCTGTGGCCAGTGGCTGCCTCCAGGTCAGTGGCCACCTCTTGCCAGACCTGGGTCTGGCCCTGTCCAGTGGCACCTCAGCAAAAAGTGGGCCATAGTGTGGCTCCACAATGGCCACAAGGTTGGCCAGCTCAAGGGCACTCCATTGAGGGGCTCTCCTGCATGCCATCTCCAGTGCTATAGTAGGTAATATGGCACTCTGCAGCACGGCAACCCCACATGGAATTGCTGCGCAGTACATCACCACCATTCCCTATTGCGCTGTTGATACAGTGCCGCCATTCCCTATCGCGCTGTCACCAAACAGTGCGATAGAGCTGCAAACATGCCAGACATATAGCTCCAAGGGGGCAAAGGTCGGGCACAGGGTCATGGGTCTCTGGCGCAAGGCCACGCTCAGCGCCATTGTACGTCTATGCATCTAGCTCAATTGGTCGCCTGTGTGCCATTGCCACAGCGAACTATTGCGCAGTTGTGCCACAGCGCCATGTAGTGACACTCGCCATAGTGCCACTGGCACAATGGTGACCCTGCCCTGAATTGTCTACTGTGCACAGCACATCATCAGCACGGCAGACACCTGCGAAAGCTACCTGGGCATGCACAGTGTGGTGTACTACACAGTCACAGAACTGCGCCATTGGCTCAGCACGTTCAACCCTATTGCACAAAGTGCAACAGCGCGATATTCAGCCATCATATGCAAATCATCTGATCAGCCATTCAATGGTGCAGCAGCAGGATTTGCATCTCATTAAAGTTGCTCCATACCTAATTTTTATGGATTGCGCCATAAAACTGCAACACTGTTCTGCAGTGGCCATATTCAGTTACTGCAGTTTATAGGTGAGTTGCATGCTGTGTGGTGTTCTGGACTGTGGTCTCAGGGACTTGCTTTGTACTGCACAGTCACAGGTCACCACTGTCACCCATACAGGCTGAAAAATGACCAAGCGAGGACTGGGTGAGGAGAATGATGGTGGGCGGAAGAGGAGGCCCAATTTTACCGAGGCCGAGACGGATGTACTCTTCGAGGCCTACATCGATCAGGAGCAACTGCTCAGTGAATGGTGGGGCACCCCTCAGGCCCATGCTGCTGCATGGGAGGGGGTGGCACGTGCTGTCAACCTGCACGGCAGTCACCAGCGCTTTGTGCAGGAGTGTTAGAAGAAGATGGGTACTGACAGGAGGAGGGTGAAGGAGAAGGTGGCTGCCATCAGGGCGGCACGTGCTGCAACAGGTGGGGGCCAGCCGGAGGTGGTGCATCTGACTCCGGAAGAGGACAGGCTTTCTGCAAGCATGCAGTGCAGTGCCATCGAGGGCATTCCAGGAGGTGGCTTCCAGACAGGTGGTAGTCCATCACTGCATGGTACGTCATGGTCTGGGGGGAGGAAGGTAGATCACATGCACTAACATGTCCTAACTTTCTTTTACAGATCCTGCATGTCTGCAGGGGTCAGCGGTGGAGGGCCTGTCCACTGCAGACAGCCATCTGGGATTGGAGAAGGGACCATCCACCTCTGCAGGTAGCCGGCGTGCATTGCAACAGTGGGTTTGCCTGGCTGTCAACACTGATGTCGTTGAGACAGGTTGGGGGGAGGCCCTTCCTGTGTCTCAGCGGTCTGGCAGCCAAGCATGCCAGCATGCTGTGGCTGTGGCACAGACTTGCACCATTGATGATGCAATGACCATTATGGGCAGTGACATGTGTGTGTCACGGAATGGACACACAGCAGGACAGCACACGCCCATGGACCTGGCTGGTTACGACGTGTGTGCCAGCATGTCAGCACAGTCCAAGGCTGAACCTTTCAGCACCGGTGGGGCAGCACCAGTGGCTGGTCAGGTCAGTGGCACTGTTGCAGCCACAGTGGTGGAACAGCCAATCCCTTGGGCACAGCAGGCAGAGGGGCCGCAGTCACCCACCAGGACAGGGGGTACAGGGCTCAGCAGTGGTGTCTGTGCACTGCCTCTGGACTTGCCCATACCTGGCTGTGGTGAGCAGCACCCACCCTCAAGGGGTGCTGAACATCAGGCCCTACTATACCCTGAGGGACAGGTTGCTGTGGTGGCAGATGACCTCTTTGGTGAGCACACCCACCTGCTGCAGGCATCAGTACAGCAGCAGATGCAGCTTGCAACATCCATGGAGGCACTGTGTGTGGCCCTGGAGCGGGTCATGGAGCAACACAGCAGGGACACTGATAGGATCCTGTCACAGATTGACCATTTGCGGGAGGATGTGACCACTGCCATTGACAGGCTACCACAGGTGTTGGTCGCTGTTGTGGCCACAATGGGCACACAGTCAGGTGCCCATGTGTCACTCACACTGCGCAGTTTGCTGTCCACTCCCTGTTCCCGGCGTCATGTGACACCCACTCTGTCGACGCTGGGTTCAGCTGTGGGCATCCCGAGCACTCCTGATGCAGGTTTGCTCGGTGTGCTGCAGACACCTGTGCGGGCACAGTTGCATTCTCACAGTGGAACCCCTGGTGGACCATCGGTGCCACCCCATGAGGCCTGTGCTCGGCCTGCCAGTGCCACTAGGTCTCGGTGAGGCCACCCACACATCTGAGGCGGTCGTGGCACTGTGCTGGAAGACTGACCTGTCTCCCAGTGCAGGCCCTGTCTGGTGCTGCCCTGTGTGCATTGTGTGTTTTGGTGGGCAGTGCACCGGTGGGTGCCCAGCCCTACACGCAGACACACAGTCCACCTGCACACCCTCCCGACTGCTGTCCACAGGTGCATGTGCATGATGATGCCTGCATTGTGCTGTACACCAAAGTGCGATGGTGCCCAGCATCTGACACATGCACATAGACAGTCAGTGGATGTGGTGGCCTGTGGACATGTGTGTTGCTAGTGTCTGTGTTCTGGCTCGGTTTTGCATTTGACCCCTGTGCACTGTGTGCCTATTGTGTGTGCGTGTGTGTCCGTCAATGTGGCATGTTACTGTTCACCCCTCCCTGGTTGTATGTGTGTGCTTCTGTGCCCTGCCACTTCCCTTGCCATCATGCACCCCTGGTGTGTTTCTATGTGTGTACGTGGGTTGTGCCCTAGCCACTGGTGGTTGCACATGGCCCCATGACTTACCTGTGTTGGCTGAAGTGCTCCTCTGTGATGGTGTCCCGGTGCACCTGGGCCAGCCAGATCAGTCGGGGGTCCCGTCATCCAAGGGGGGCTGCCTATCCCCATTGTCACTGGCATCACCATTGTCCCCATCACTGTCCCCCTCTTTGACCTGTACGGCTATCCCACAGTCTTTGGCCATGTTGTGCAGGATACAACAGGCCAGGAATATCCCCCAAGCCTTTGAGGGGCTATACTGTAGGGCACCGCCGGAGGTGTCCAGGCAACAGAAATGCACCTTCAGCATCCCAAACACCCGCTCAATGATGTTGCATGTGGCAGCATGTGCCTCATTGAAGCGTTGCTGCGATGGGGTCGTGGGCCGCCGGTAGGGTGTGAGCAGCCAGGGACGGAGTGGGTATCCACTGTCACCTGTGTGGAGATAGTGGAGGTTAGTGTCTTGTTCAGGCTCAGAATGCCCCTAACCCTGTGTGCCACACCCATGGCACCTGTGGCTTACCCCCCTGCCCACGATTTGTCAGTTCTACATGCATACTCACCCACTAAATGTCCTGTGGGGATGTCCCCACTCTCGAATCAATGGCACAGTGCCAGCTGGTATCCTATGAATGAATCATGTGCTCCCCCCAGGGTGCATGGCACAGACATTGATGATGTGCCCACTAGCATCACACACCACCTGGCAGTTGACACTGGCATATCCCTTCCTATTCATATAGGTGGCCCCATCTGGGCCAGGTGGTGTGTGAATGGCCACATGAGTGCAGTCTATCGCCCCTAGCATGCCAGGCATGCGTGCTACCCTGTGGAACTCCTGTATTTTTGCTGTGCGTGCTCATGGTGCTGGGAAATGGATGTACTCCGCAGCATGTGGCAGCAGTGTGCTGAGGAATTGGGTGAGGATGCATGACGTGGCTGACTGTGTTATGCCTGTGGTGTCCCCTGTTGGTCTCTGGAAGGTACCCATGGTGAGCAAGCACATGCAGGCTGTTACCTTTGTCTCCACTGACAGAGCATGACTCCATCGTGTGGGTGCCTGCTTCATATCACTGCACAGCTCACAGAGCTGCCTCAGTATTGCCCTGTTCAGGCAGTACTGGCCCACAATATTGACATCTGAGTACAGCTCATAGCTGGTGCGGGCTCGGTACTGCCTGTTGGGGGCGTACCACCGACGGGCCCTTCCATGGCCATGTCCCCTTGCAGCATGCCTTCTCGCCCCCCTCATTACAGCTTCCATTTGGAAGGTGGCACTGTCCATATCCCTGGCTTGTGTTCCCCCCTGGCTGTTGTTGCTTTGTTCCCCCTGCTGTCCTGACTGCTACCTCCACTGCACCGGGTACACCTATAGGCCTCTGCTCACTGTGGCCCCACACACCTTCCCTTGCCCCCATTCTGTCCTCTTGTTTCCCTGGCCTTCCCTCTTTGTCCCTCTTGCTCTGTCTCTCTCTCTCTCTCTCTCTCCCTCCCTGCCTCATGTGGCTTCCCTGTAGCGTTCTTGCACCTCTTCCTTGCTCCTTTTTATTTTGGCTCATTTCCGCTATAATTCACTTCTGCCTGTTCCACTGGTGCATGCAAGTCTTTAATTATCGCCTCTTGCTTTATGCATGGCTCCACCCCTTCGGTTGTGCATGCCTTCATTATCATTGCACTGTTGCTCAGCATGTTTTCAGTGGTGCAACTGCCTCCTGCTGAATATCACAGAATGGTGCATTTTCTGACTTGCGCTGGCGCAACCCTATTGTGCATTGCGCAACCCTTTTGAATATCCGGCCCATAGCATCCCCTTTTCATTGTGTTTTTGGAGTAAAAAACAGTTGCAAGACATACAATGTAAACCAATGTGTAGTACATGGTAGGATTATGTGGGTCTGTCTTCCAAAAATCACATTTCAACATGTTGAGCATTAGCTGTGTTATGAAGAATAATTACGTATGCATCTTTTAGATTCTTTGGTAATCATTCGCTCATAGGGCACATTGTATCATTACACTCTACCCATCCACTTATCAATCTATGCCATGTGACAAACTGTCCTGACTGAATAGAAGGTCCCTGATGGAAAATGATATTATGTGTGTCAAACTGACTGCCTGAGAACATAGTTCTTCCAGCAATGAAGTCAGTAATAGGTGTAACTTTCAGGGAGTTGAATCATTTCAGGACAATAATAATGTATGAGTTGAAGTAAGTCACTCTTAAAAGAACAAACAGTACTTTACCCACATCTGTCACACTGCCAACCAGCGGCAGCTTTCCTGAACAATCTATAAAACTTAACAGATCTTTCTTCAGGAACATAGAGAGATAACCATAGCATGTCATCAGTTGTCTGAGACTCTATGTGCCCACATGACTAGCAACTGTACTTGTACACATAATGTACTGTGAAGTGCTCTCTAAGTGGAATACCACCATCAGCCAAGCTATTCATAATGCCCATCGTTAATTCAGTCACATCTTGTTGTGCATTATCAGCAAACTTGCTTAGTCCAGCATATCCAGACAGAGTAAGCCGCAGAGGAGTCAAACTCTGTAAGCAAGGCGCTTGCTCTTGACCATCTCGTATTACTCTTTTAAGTGCATCAGACAGAGCTGTTGACTTTGCAGTACTAAGTACACAAATAAACTCTGGCATGTGCAGAAGAGCTTGCATTACAGCACTGGCATAGCAGTTCACTCCAGTGCTATTGTCAAAGATTGGTAGTTTGTGAAGCACAGTGCCTTTTTTTTTTTGCAGGTGGTGACCTGACTTGACCAGTGAGAGACTGATTACCATGCACAGCAGATGGTGAAGAAACCATAGTTTTAGTCTGTTTCCTTTTCAACTTATGTGTTGTTTCTATTGGTGCATATCATGTGGGCATCTACCTTGGAACAGGAATCAGAGTTGCATTTTGTTGGTATAGCATGCATAGCTGGTTGTATTCAACAATGCATTTTATATCAGCATTCACTTTGTTCTCTTCAAAATTCAGTATATGCACACCAGAAATAGATCTAACGCATGACAAAGCAACATATGCCATGCCATCCTTGAAGATTACCTTTCCTATGTCAACAATGGCACTGTCAAGGCTAAGACCTTATGACTTGTGAAAGGAAACAGCATAAGCAAGACACAGTGGAAATTGCTTACGTGTCACATAGATATCCTTCACAATCTGAAATTTGACAGTTGTTCTATCAATGGCAAAAGTATGTCATAATTGTCAAATCTGACCAAAACAAATTCAACAAATGTGTTCTGTGCATTGTACTGAAAATCAACAATGAAGCCCATTGCTCCATTAACCAACTCATGATTGACATCAAGATTTCTCCACAACATAACACATGCATTCTTGTATAGTGTTAAAACAGCTTCTAAGCCAGCAGTATGTGACACATCACTTGTGAGCTCCTTCAGCCATTCAACCATTTTTATTACCATTGTACATATCAAGCTAACACCATCAAGTGTATGAAGTGATGGAAGTGTAACAATAGGTTGATGTCCTCTTTCAAGCATAATCTGACTGAACTCAGCACATTGTTTTAGTCTTGGCAACAGACACACAATGCGTTGTCCACTGGCCTGTACCTGAGCAAATAACTTACATGCTTGCTGCATATATGTCTCTTTTGTACTAACACATTGTCTTAGCATTTCTACATGACAAGTTTGATAAGCTTCCAATTCGAGCTTCATCAAGTAATGCCTTATAAGACATATCACCTCTCTGTCGCATATTCTGCAACAGCTTAACATATGGAAAGAATTCCCAGAGATTCACTCCACCAATATATCCAATAGTTTTTCTAACTTTGTCCACTGAAAGACTAGAAAAAAACATGTTGCCCATTGGCAGGAGCCAGCTGCAAAAGATCTCCAAGGACAACAATGTTTTTACCACCAAATGGTACATCATCGTCTCTACCCACTATCTCCTGCAGGCTTAGGTGGAGGTAGGCTAGGAGTACATTTGAAACCATGCTGATTTTCTCAAGGGTCAGTAACTCCATCTTGCCAAACATAGACCACAGCTCACTTGCAGTTTCAAAAGACAAGCTTCTGTACTCTCCAGTCTTACCATGCTCATCTGGAAGCATAAAACGCCAATGAAGAGTGACACCACCTATGTTGTAAGCAACTAGGCTTGTTGGTGTGTCAGTAAGTCTACGAACACCTATTCTCATTACTTCAATGAGAAAGCTTTTTTCTATGCCGGCAGCACCACTGACAAACATCCTCAGTGGCATATGCTTATCACAGAGACATTCTTTTTGTGGTGCCTCTTTCCATGCTGAACAGCATGCATCAGAGCAGAATACACAACTTGTTGATGACTATTCAATTCATCAACAGTGCTGACTGATTTATCTGTGAAATGCATTGTCTGCTGCATAGCACTTTCGACCTCAGATATCAACATGATTGGGTCATTTGCTGCCAAGTGTACTTTCTCCTTCAGGGTCAACCGTATCCTGTGAGTTGCCTGGTGTATCTTCTTCCAATTGTCTCACTTTCTCTAGTTGTTGTTTCTGAGCTCCAGTCTGTCTGTGTATGCAGTTGACACTTCACTTTTGAAAGAATCATAGCTCATATTGAACTGTTCTTCATAATTGTCATATTCACCTTTTAAACTTGTCTCATCTATCCAAGGCTTGAACAGAAACAAAAGAGCAAAATAATAATGCTCTCTACTCTCAGCTGTACTCAAACTCAGTTTGCAGTGGTCTATCAACCATGGCTTATGTCTTTTCACCAGAGACCCATCTAAGCCTGACATCTTATATTTGCTCTTCTCAGGGTCAGAAAGAACACCCCAAGTGTAGTCATACCATTGAGCAACTTCAAACAAAGACAGCTCATCCATAGCACTGCGGCGCTGTGGATAGTAGTTATCTATCAAGTTGCTCTTCAGTATATTTATAGATGTTGGTCTGGTGGCAGCAGGTTCTTCGATCTCATGATAGCTTCTAAGGACATGATGTCTCTTGCGTTTAAAGTTCACATTGAAATAACGAATGGACTCAGACTTGCCATAGAGACATGCACTTGTGAGGCGATCACTAGTCTCATACACCCCACAATCATGTTGTGACAGAGTACGTAATCCTAGTGACCACAGCCTAGAAGAGATAGACCTGTTACAGTTGGACAACTCTTCTCACAGTTCTTGTAAGCAAGTCTGTTCATGTTTAGTGGCATATGAAGTCACATATCTCACCAAAACCATTGAATTATCAGCAACATACTGAACATCAATATTAGCTTGCCACATCAACAGCAGAGAAGGATTGTAGACATTGATGTAGACTTCTGATTCTCTGCGAGGCAGCTTATATGCCCATTTTGTTGACATGGCCTTCAGGTGGTGCCTCATAGCAGATAATACATCGTTAAGACAAACACTCATGCAGACTTGTCTTGGAAATCCAAACTGGCACCTTGTATACGAATTTCCTCTGTTTTTCACCTTTCTGCAACAGTACTTGCTACACAAGTGTTGCTGAAATTTTTGAACCAATTTCCACAGTGTTGGACTGTCACAGTTGTCAGGAATGTGGCATGTCACATACTTCATGATGAAGTTGAGAATATCAGCTGTATCACTGTCACCAATCTGTGGAGCATCTTTAATCCACAGCAACATATGAATGTGTGGCGTCCACCGCACCTGGTATTCCATCCTCCAAAAGTGATGTTCCACAACACCTAGAGGTGGGTTGGTCTTTGACAAGATGAATTGTAGTAATGCCTGGAACTGGTGTTGAAAGTACCGTGACACCGACACTGGATCCAGAGAACACAATTCACCAAGAGTCATACTCTCAATGCCATCAACATCAAAGTTTGCCCATTTCAGAAGGTCAAGCAAGTCATCCCAGTAGTATTCTGCATAGCTGAGAGTAACAAACCATGTTGCTGGTCCAAACTTCCTCAACATGCACATCACCTCAGAGTGTCGCCTGTACCGATATTCCTTTGTACCTCTCATACTGGATAGAACTGATGAAAGACTGGCTTGTAACACTTCATCTTTCTTCTCCAGTCTCTGAATTAACTGTGAAATGGTCATGTTCATAAATTTTGTGCCAAGTTGTAATGTGTGTGCAATACTTACATAGAAACATAGAAGTTGATGGCAGATAAGTACTGCAAGGCCAATCCAGTCTGCCCATTTTTTCCTCCTTATGAATGTGCCATTGGCCTTTACTCTGTCAATGGCCTATCTATTCATACTCATCTGTATTGCTCCCTTATGCCTAGCCCATGCCTGTTTGAAGCCCTGCACTGTATTCATATCCATATCCACCACTTCCCGAGGAAGGCCATTCCATGCATCCACCTTTTCTGTGAAAAAGAACTTCCTCACATTACCCCTTAATTGGCCTTCCTCTAATCTCATGATGTGTCCTCTTGTCCTGCTATTTTTCTTCCACTGAAACATGTTAGACTCTTTCATCTTGTTAATGCCCTTAAGATGTTTGAATGTTTTGATCATATGGAGGCAGTATAGCACAGTGGTTTAAGGCTCTGAACTGCAAATCTGTTGACATCCAGCAGACCAGACCTAGGTTTGAATCTCATAGCTTCCACTTGCATACTGTGTGACCCTGAGCAAGTCACTTAAGTTCCCGGTGCTTCCATGATGCTCCTGTAAAAAAGCTTTCAGCTTAGTGTGCTGCTCCTGGTTAAATAAAAAAAATATATATATATATCACTTCTCTCCCTCCTTTTCTCTAGGGTATACATACTGAGCTCTGTTAATCTGTCCTCATATGTTTTCTGATGCAGTCCCTGCACCATTTTGGTTGCTCTTTTCTGGACTGCCTCCATTTTGTTAATGTCCATGTACAGGTGCGGCCTCCAGTACTGCATGCAGTACTCCAGATGGGGCCTAACTAGTGTCTTATAAAGAGGGATTATTGCCTCCACCTAATGACTTGTGATACCCCTACTAATACACCACACCATTCCCCTAGCCTTACCTACTGCTTTAGTGGTCTGTTTGGATGATTTCAAGTAATCTGTGATGACGATGCCCAAGTCTTTTTCTTCCCTTGTGATTGCCAGCAACTCCCCTCCCAACCTATAGGTGGCTTCAGGGTTTCTCTTCCCTATGTGCATGATCTTGCACTTCTTTGCATTAAACCCCAGTTGAAACTCTTCTAACCATTTTTCCAGTTTATCCAGATCTCTTCTCATTCTTCCCACCCCATCTGGATCATCTACTCTGTTGCAGATCTTGGTGTCATCTGCAAACAGACAAACCTTACCTTCCAGTCCATCTGCAGTGTCAGTAATGAAGATATTGAAGAGGACTGGCCCCAGGACTGATCCTCGAGGTACCCCACTTGTGACTTGCATCTCTTCTGACTGTATACCATTTACCACCACTCTCTGTTTTCTGCCCACCAACCAGTTTGCCACCCAGATGACCAACTTCTGACCCACCCCATGCCTACCCAGCTTAATAATCAATCTTCTATGTGGAACAGTATCGAAAGCTTTGCTGAAGTCAAGGTAGACATCAACTGCACCCACTTGGTCCACCACTCTGGTTACCCAGTCAAAGAAATCTATGAGATTAGTTTGACAGGACCTTCTTGTTGTAAACCCATGCTGTCTTGGATCCTGTGCTCCTATGGATTCCAAGTGTGGCACTGTCCTTTCCTTAAGGAGTGTCTCCATAATCTTGCCCACTGCTGAGGTAAAACTGGCTGGTCTATAGTTCCCTGCCTCCTCTCTGCTACCACTCTTGTGGAATGGGATCACATGAGCCCTTCTCTAGTCTTCTGGGACCTCTCCTGTGCTCAAAGACTCACTAAACAATTCTGATAATGGCTCTGCTAGTTCCACCCTTAGCTCCTTTAGTATCCTGGGATGTATGCCATCCAGTCCCATTGCCTTGTCCACCCTGAGCTTAGTGAGCTCTTGTAGGACCCTTTCTTTTATGAAGGGACTTGTGCACACCTCCCTTCCCCCCAATGTCCATGGTGCTGAGCTGTGGGCCCTACCCTCACTTCTCCTCAGTAAATAGTGAGCAGAAGTATTGATTTAGGATGGATTCTTTTCCTTGGTCCTCCTCTACACTCTCCCCTTTATCCCCTTTGATCTTAGCAATACCCCCTCTGGACTTTCTCCTTTCACTAATGTATCTATAGAAAGTCTTGTCCCCTTCTTTTACTGTTCATGCTAGTGTTTCCTCAGTTTTGGCCTTTGCCTGCCTTACTGCCTTCCCTGCTTCCCTTAGGGAAGTTTAGTATGACTCCCTATCTTCGTCCTGCTGCATTCCCTTATATTTCCTAAAGGCCAACCTTTTGGCTCTGACCTTTTCTGCTTCTGTTTTTGAGAACCAAAGTGGTTTTCTCTTTCTTTTGCTGTTGCTTTTTTCCCTAACACAATGATGATTGATGTATTGCATCCTTAATGCATGCCCACATTGCCTGTACCCCATCACCTGTATTTCTTTTTGCCAGGGCTAGCTTAACTCTGTTGGCCATCTTATCAAAGTCAGCTCCTCTTAAGTCACATATTTTTGCCTTGGAATGGGATGATTTAATTCTAGTGCCCAAACTGAACAATACCATGTGATGGTCACTGGCCCCCAGGTGACTTTCTACCTGGAGATCTGTGATCCTTTCCCCATTAGTCAGTACTAGATCTAGGATATCCCTGTCTGTTGTGGGTTGTTGTACCAGTTGTTTGAGGCCCTCCTCTTGCAGGAAATCCACTATTTGTCTAGTTCTGGTGGTTTTTCCTGCTGGTATTGACCAACCTGTATCTGGCATGTTGAAGTCTCCCATTATCAGAACCTCCCCTTTAGCTGTAATGGTTTGTATAGCTTCTAACAGTAATGTGTCTATATTTTCCCCTGGTCTGGAGGACTATAGACAACTCCAGTTCGTATGGCTGTCCCATTTCCTGTTTCCAGGGTGACCCACAGTTCTTCTGGCTCCTTATGTGTACTCTGAATTTCTGTATGCAACCTCTTGCTACCCGGGGTTACTAGAATCCCAGTAAGACCTAGTGGTAGGTAGGGAAGGCAGCTTGTGACACTCCAGTTAAATGGGTTTCACACTGTCTCACTCTGTTCTCAGTCTCAGCTGAGACTGAGAGATGACATCACCAATAGAACTGTCACAACTGCATAAGCCACATTGGAATCTGCAGCAGAGGGAGTTAGATAGAACGTTGGGAGTTTTCAAAGTGGTCAGTTCCTGTTTGCCTTCAGTAAGAGAAAGTCAGTCTCCTGTTTGCCTTCAGTAAGAGAAGGTTCTGTCTGCAGTTTGGTTTTGAGGAGTCAGTTTCAAGTGGTGGAGACCGCTGTTTGGGTCTCAGCCTCCATCCCTCTGGGGTGGGGGATGTAAAGATCCCCATGTATTCCAGGGGCAATCCCCTAAATTCTGCAAGGAGAAAGAAAAAGCTGCCTATTTCAGTTCAGTCTGTGAAGGAAAGTGGGAAGAGTTGAGATTCACCTGTGGGGCACCTGCAACAAAAGGGTGAGTGTTTGCTCTAATATGAGAGGGCAAAAAATGTGTTTCTTCAGCCTGGGATATGTGAAGAAATCTAAGATCTGAACTACTATTTGGGAGGCCTATAGGACTAGGACAAACAAATGGAGTTGTGTCAAAAGCTAGAGTGCTGTGTGAATTCATATAATATTGTAGAGGGGGTGTAACAGTTCATCCACCATTTAATCTACATTCAGAAGTTTCAGTTTTTCCAGAGAAATGGCTGGGTATGGGCTGTGGGAGCTGGAGGTGGGAACACCCCCCCATCTTTAGTAACCAGGTCCACCTCTATGGATTTCTACTGTGATTGCTACTTGCCTCATGCACTTGGCCAGTGATGAGGGAAGTACCCCAGATGTGGGTTGCAAATGGGAAAATCTCTCTAGGAGTCACAGACTCTAAGTGGTGTGGGGAGCCACAACAAGAAAATGGGTTCATTCTTCCAATGGACCACCATTCAAGTGGCCATCAGAGGAGCCGGGCTAGTCGGGCTGTGTACCCAAAGCACGTACAAGTCCAGGCTGTGTGCCTGGTGAGTCCAGAGCCTGAAAGCAGTATAATTGGTTCATTCTTCAAGTGGATTACCATGTAGTCTCTAATCTGCATTACCATTAAATGTAGCCCCATGGGGGGTCCATCTATGGTTTGTTGCGTTCAGCTAGTAGTAAATAAAAGCCACACTGTAAAATCCCATTCCTGGTTCTGGACATTACAGTTATTGCTTCCTGTGTTTGGATTTACTTGGGTGCCCCTGTGCAGAGTAGCCAAACCTAGGTCCCCCTGTGCCGAGTAACCTCATCCTCCCTGAACCCAGGTCCCCACCAGGTATTGCTGCCAGTACCAACAGCATGCCACCTGTCATTTTGGTAAAAAGGCAGGGGTTAGGGGTTACATGTAGCTTTGATATTTTCATTGACATAAAGGGCTACTCCCCCCCCCTTAGCACCTCAATCTCTGCTGAACAGTACATAGCTTGGTACTGGAGCATCCCAAGTGTGGTTACTGGTGAACCATGTCTCGCTAATGGCTACTATGTCCAGTTTAACCTCTGTCATTGTTGCCTGCAGGTCTGAGATCTTGATGGCAAACTGCGGGCATTTGTGTACATGATTTTCCTTTGGCCAGATTTTGGTGTCAGTTGTTGGGTGAGGTCCAGCATTTCCCCTGCACACCGCATGGGGAGCCAGACCTTTTTCCTTACCTAGTGATGCAAATAAACTACAAACATGCTGAACTCCTGTTTGATCACTAGCTGGGGGAGCTCTTCCCATTTGATGTATCAGGTGCTGCACCCCTTTCCCCGTTGGCTAATTTAAATAATCTGAAAAGACATTAAACTTCTGCCCCAATGTACTGACTCCCTCCTTAGTCAGATACAGTCCATCAAATTTAAAGAACTTTCACTCCCAAAACTGTTGCCAGTTACCTACAAATTTGTGGCCTTTTTCCTGGCACCAGCCCTTGAACCACATGTTTAGCACCCCTATCTCCCCTTCTCTGACCGTTCGTCCATCTGCCCACCTCTCCCATACCAGCAGGATCTCAGAGAAGGAGATGCCGGATGAAATGGATGACAGTTTGTCTCCCAGCCTGGTCAGGTGTTCCTTGGTCTCCACAACTGACCAGCTGGTAAGATTGTTAGTCCCTATGTGTACCAGGACATCAATGTTTTCTCTTGCTTCCTGCATGAGTTTAGCAATGTGGTCAGTGTCTCTCCATGCTGAGGTACCTGGGAGACATCTGACCATTGCCCGTGGCTGGAGGTAGGTATCAACTCCCAGAATCATGGAGTCTCCTATGATTTGAAGTGTTTTGTATTTTCTTTTTGCTTTTTTTTGTTTTGATCCCTGTTTTGGGTATGTTTTGTAGTTCTAGCTCCTGTGCAGCAGTGTCCTGCTCTGCAGTGTCCTCTACAACTTTGTTTGATTTTGTAGATAGAGACAGATACCTATTTATAGTTTTTATATGGTTTGTGGAGGTGATACGTTGGAGAGCATTGAGTGATGGGGCACCCAATTTGCCTCTTCTAACCACCTGCCAACCTCCCAGACCAACTATCCTCTGCGATTGAGGTGATTCAGTTGGATGTTGGGGAAATGGCAGGTGGTTCTTATAATATATTTCCTCCTGAATATGCGATTTGAGGCATGCAATCTCTGCCCATGCTGCCTGGAGCTAAGCCCTTGGATCTCCAATGGTTCAGCATGTAGGACAGCATCCTAAATCCTGTATAACTGCCCTTTTGAAGAGTGTCCCACAGTGCCTGCAGTTAATAATATCCATTCCAGTTGAGTTACCCAGTTTATAACCTGGTCTAACTAATTAGAAGGAGGGAAATGAAAGCAAAGGTTTATTTATTTATTTATTTTTTTGTATAACTTGTTATAACAAGTTAAATTACTTGTACCCCTATAATTGAGGTCACTGTGTGGATACCCTTCTGACCCTCCCCTTCCTGCTTTGCAACAGGAACTGTCATGACTGTGCTACTCTATAAAAGGAGTGTAGCATGGGGTGGTTGAGGATGGAGGTGGGTGGCTAGGCCCTTCCCCTACCAAAAAAGAACCACAGATGAAAGAAACAAGGAGGTAAGAGCAGAAACAATCAACCAACAACAAATGCAGTAGCCCTGAAAGCTTAGCCTAATGATAGGTAAAACTGTAAACCCTGTAAGCACCACCTGTAACAATGTCACAGAAGATATACCCTGCAAAAAACACTTTGCTACAGAGAAAAATAAAGCAGTAACAGAAGATATACCTTGCAAAAAACAATTTGAATCAGAGAAGATTATAGCAGTAATGTGTAAGCACAAAACAGTAACAAACTTGTAGGCACACCCTGTAATAATGCAGCAGAAAGTATACCCTGCAACAACAATTTGAATCAGAGAAGATTACAGCAGTAAAATGTAAGCAAAAAACAGTATCAAACCTTGGGAGCACAAAAGAAAATAATAACACATAGTAAATCTGCCTAGCAAAAAGAAGCCATAATCTTTTTCCTTGCTCTGATAATGTTGTTCCTTTCTCTATCCTTACAAGCAAACCTAGCAGAAAAGAGCTCATGTGAAGCTAGGTGCCTTTGCCAGCAAACCTAGTCTTCCACACCAGAAAGAATACTAATTTCACTCTCCCACAGTAAATGAAAGAGATATGCTATGTTTATGTGGAATTTACCAACTGAATGCAGAAGTCTAGAAGTTCTGTACTCAGCTCCAGTGACCTGTACATCACGATGATCCAGCCATCCACCTCTGCCATGTGGAAAAAGGTCTGGAAAGCAGCATGTTTCAAGTGTACTCTCCCAGATGCTAACAAGATTACCCTCTACCTGTTTCATCTGGTATAAAGCTATATTGTCCAGAACTGGGTTCTTCCCATGTAAAGGATGGCTAGTGTATTGATCATACACTGTTTCGTTACTGACAATGTCAACTTTTTCAAGCATGGGCTTTGAACATCCAGGCATATCAACTTGGCTATGAGGATCAGCAAATGTGTCTATGTCAATGTAACCATAGGAAATATTATGTTGTTTGAGGTATTGCAAAGCATGCTTGACCTTCTCGACATTCGCAATGTCTTGCCATATTGCTTTGTCCTTAGTTGGAACACCATTCACCAGAATGACAACACTATTTTCTCTGGAATTAGTATTCACTTTCTCTTGCAGTGGTAGAGGCAGATACACAACAGAGCCTTTCAATGACCTGATGAGCTCTTTTTTGGTAAATATTTCATTTTTGTATTGAGTCATACAATGGTTTAGAATGGCTTCATTGTTTGAATTAAAATCCTCTCAAAAAAATTCAAACAAGCTATTTCAGCAGGGGTGTTATCTACTTCCATGCCATTTAAGACAAACCGAGCTTGCAAACTGTCAGACTTGATCTTATGATAGCAGTATGTGCATAGTGAAACTACACCCTGCAAATTAAAATCTGACTTTAAAAGTAGAGATGCAATCAGTCAATCCCACATGTCATTCCGACGAGTGATATTGTGCAGGCCCACAGTAACACTGTTGTTTGTAAACCAGTCATTCACAAGACACACAAACAATGTCAAATTTCTGAGTTTTGCTGATTTTAAATTTGGCAGTCTCAGATCCAAATTGCCTTAACACATGTGACTCTTGAACTGACCCAGGCTGTAACACAGCTGTTATCACCAGCATTAATTGTTTTCTGCAGTTTTTTTTTTGTTGCAAGTCCTTTATAAAGTCAATGACTCCATTGACATCTCCTTCATTCAGCAAAGAATCAAAAGAGCAGAAATCATGCATGGTGGATCTTACGCGATACAACTGTTGCACGAATCTTCACATTCCAGAGCCGTGTACAGCAAGCATGTGAAAGTGATGAAAAATACCATCACAAACTTCAGTTTGCAATCAAGAAAGTGAATGCCCCAGGAGACCACTTAAAGGTCTAACTGTGCACTTGTCAATATTTTCAAAGATCTTGTACCTTTCACATCTTTTTGTGTTTCTGAATGTTGTCAGAAAGTTTTCAATGACACTAAATGATTCTTCCCTGACATTACACATCTCATCACAAGGACATTTCTTAGCATGTGATTTTCACAGTGGAACATTGTCAGGTGTATCATTCTCATTGTCTATTACTATTTCTTCACTGGCCGTAACTAAGATATTCTGAACTTTTCCAGACACATCCAATGCTAATGTCACATTAGTGCTGTGAACATTGTATGTTTCCTCTCAGAAAAAAGCCTCAGAATGTTCGGAGTGCATCCATCTGCCCTCAAAGACATTACAAAGGTTGTCTGTGCTCAACAGTTGGAAATGAATTAGTTTGTCAGTGACACTTTGTATTTTTCAACTCAGTTTATCAATAGTTGACATCATCACAGCCCACAGTTGAGAACATACATTAATGGCCATGTGGACAAAGCACCTTGCTCTCAATCGCAATTTCATGAGTGCAACTTTGTTTCTTAACTTTTTGCCTTTCTGCCTCACAACTGCTGAGATGATACAGTCAATTTTAGCAGTATGAACAATTATTTTAAAACAACTGTGCCCTTGTGTTATAGCTAGTGGCAGAACTATGACTAACACTATTAGTTGTGGCTGTAGTAGACCTATCACAAACTTGCATCTGTTGACGCAATCTAGGTCTTTTCAAATAAGCAGCTGTTTTATTGCTATTCTTTGTTGAAAATTTATTCTGACATACGCATTTTTTCACATGTGTACCCTTTTTTGAGAGTGTGCCACTAGATAAAGAAGACTCAGTACTCTTGAGTCCATGAGAAACAGCAGGTTTCTCATTGTGACACATCTTATCACCAATATACCTGTTCGGCTTTGAAAGCTGGTACACATTATGGAAAATAGTCATTGTTTTAAGTCTTCTAGAACTATTCACTGCTCCAGTAAGAAAGCCAGATCTAAAAAGAAAAAAAAAGAAAAAATGTTGGCTGTCAGTAGCAATCACATATGTAAATCACAATACAAACTATTATCAGTTATAAATATTTTTTTTGTAAAAACTGACTGCCCACAAATGTTACATGTAATAGACAGTATGTCAGTGTTCCAAGACACTGTTACTCAATCTTGCATACACGTAAATCTCAATACATGGAATTTTGGAAGCTTCACTATCCCTGAATGAAGCAGTATGGAGGGAGGGGATGAGTGATCAAGGATGGGACTAGGGTTACCACTAAGAACAGTAGTGATGTGTTGTGATTGGGCTCTAGTAGTTAAGCTTAGTGGAACAGTAATATTTTAAAGATAACCTGGGTCTTCTAATATGGTGCTAACTACATGGTTTTCTGAAATTAGACATACTAAGTTGTGAAAGTTACCTTCCATCCCAATCAGGCGCAATAACAAATGTGCACAGTCACAGTCAAACAGTGACACTGCAACCCTCATTCCCCATTGTGTGCTATGCCCATTATCAATAGTGTTGTGGTATACACATTTCAGATCACCTATGTAAATAATACACCCCTGGACTGGTCTGTGGCAAAGATTTAGTATCTCATGATAGAGCAACTGGCAAATCTGCAACCACAACAGGTTGTGAAGTCTCCCCCCCCACTTACACCTACATGTACAGTCATCTGACACATTCAGCCTAATACCATGAGACGGTGCTGTGCAATAAAATATCACACACCACAGTTACAAGTGAAGATGAGCGCCGCCTCCCTTGTCCCAAAAGTATAATATTTTGTGTGTTGGATGTCTCATTTTTGTGGTCATCACAGAAACCTTGGTGCAGATTACCACCCTTCAGCAAAAAAATATATTTTTTTTCTGCTCACAAGAAAACACAGTAGGTCATACCAGTGTTTTCTCCACTCAATTCCATGAGCAACACATTTGTTTTTAGCAATAGAATTAAGCAATAATGAGCAAAGAACTGCTCATGCATTTGAGGCACACCCATAGGATACCCCCCACCTACTTGCTCATTTAATCTGAAGGAAATTACCAGTTCCACAATCATGGCTCTCAATATAAGTGTACTCATAATAATAATTCTTGTTCTTTTTTTTCTGTAATTAACATTAGAACACCAAAAGTATAGTTTTCATGGAACAGTGTCGTTGGCATAGACATTAGCATAGACTACATCAGCTGAGTGACACTGCTGTGTCAGTCATTCCTCACAAATTTCAGACTTGCACATTGAGAAATAAGTGAGGAAGTTCAGTTATTAATAATTAATTAGACAAATAAATGTTCATTACTACCTGAGCCACATAATGACACTTGAGTGTAACAATATTTATTTTCATGCTAGAAGTGACAGTAACTACTAATTTGCAAACATGACAAAGAAAATACATGTTTAAAGCAAATCTAACAAAAAAGTGAAAAGAAATCTCACGGTCAAGGATTGTGCTGCCTCATGAAAGATAATCCTTGACCGCATGAGTCAAGGAATTTGCATGCTCGCATAACAGGATTTTAAAAATGTATCCAATTTCAGAAAACAAGTTAATAAAGTGTGACAACAATGTATGTAGTACTTAGAGTCCACTTCATATAATATAAAACACATTCTGACAATCTCTAGCAATTTTTCTTACTTTCTAAAATAAAAACACATGTCCCAGGACCGTTTCCTGCAATAACCTCACTGCTAAGGATTTTCTCAACTCGCGAAACATAGTCCTTGACTGTACAAGTCGCGGTCAAGGAATTTACATGCTCATGAAACAGAATTTAAAAATGTTTCCAAAGTAAAAAAAACCAAAACAAATTAAGAATGCTTACCAACCATGTATGTCGCACTCAGAATCTAATTCATACTATATTTTTAAAACTATGGTGATTTTAAACTATGTTTCGAACTTTTTAAATAAAAATACATATCTCAGCATCGTTCCCTGCAATAACCTCATGGCTAAGGATTTTGTTAACTCATGAAGCATAATCCTTGTCCTCACGAGTCATGGTCAACAATTTTGCATGCTCGCAGACAAGGATCGTAAAACTATTTTTTTTTTAGAACAATAACACGGTAAAATTATAACATAGCTACTATGCAACACGCATATCTTAGTCAACAGTATTCCATATGAGACATCTTAGTTTTAAATCAATTAACAGTTTTTTTTAAAAGTTAAACCTACAGTATGTAACAGTTCAGTTTCCTGCCAAATCATTGTGGTCAAGGGTTCTGTCACCTCGTAATGCAGCATCCATGTCCGCACGAGTCATGGACAAGGATTTTGCATGCTTCCAAAAGATAATCGCTTTTTTGGGGGTATTTAAAATGTTAGTAAAACTATAAGTGAGGGTTTTCTAATGAATCAACATATTACACAGTACCACAGGAAAACAGCCATCTTAATTTTACATGTACTCTTTAATTTACAACAATATATGTTCTCAAGTACCCTTGCTTCTGCGATAACCTTGCGGTCAAGGATTTTGCTAGCTCACAAAAGAGGATCCTTGACCGCATGAGTTTCTGTTAAGAATTTTGCATGCTCGTCAAAGAAGATTCATAAAACAACAGGAAACTAGCTTTATAAACCAATAGAAACACAGGAAACAGCAGGATGTTGGCCATCTTGGATTCTAGACTCCAGACAACTCGAATAACTACTGCAAATAGTAAGTAAACTTTTAAATACAATACTTTTTAAGTATGTTAACCTTAACCTATCTACAAGCAATTAGGAAGTCTAAAAATCAGAATTTCTGCTCTTTCAGGCCATAGTCTGCTCATTTATGTGCAAAATGGCATTATGACTGAGAAAAGCACTTTAATGTTACCATGCCTCATGATTTAAACACATAGGGCAGGATTCACAAAACAGATGTGCCGGTGCAAGTTGGAAATGCACCGGAAGGCAATTCAGGCACAGGGAGGAAGTGCCAGTGCAAACAAGATGCTCTGCACTAAAAGACATCTGCCATAGGTGCAAAGTAATAACATGTGGCGCATGTACAGGGGGCGTACCTATGCATACACCGCACATCCCTATCCACAGAGCAAAACCAAGGAGCAGCAATGGAGCAATGCCAGTGCAAAGCCAAGATGTGCCCTAAAAAGATAAGTACAAAAGAAGGAGACTTAAGTCCAACACACCAGCAGGCCGTCAATGGAACGACAACAGCAGGACACACACAGAAGGTAAATCAAAACAGAGGGAGAGGCACAGACAGCAAGCCTCACCACAGGGCTACAGCAACAGAGGGGATGAACCCAGCAGCAGTTGCCATTGCTGGTGCCCTAATGAGGAGGAGGAGGCAGGGCACCAGAAGTAACCGTAGACAGCCGGCCCCATGGCAGTACCGTACCCAGCTGTCCTTCGAGCAGCTGACAGAGGTGGAGACAGTCGGGTGATACCGCCTCAACAGGGCCATGCTGAGGCAGCTATGTGAGCTGTGCCATGATGTGATGCAGGCAACCACTGCATGAGGGCACTCTATCACAGTGGAGACCAAGGTGACAATGGTCATGTGCCTGCTCACCACGGGAACCTTCCAGAGGCCTATAGTGGACACCACTGGCATATCACATGCCTCAGCATCCTGCTTCCTCACACAGTTCCTCACTGCTCTGCTACTGAATGCTTCAGAATACATCAGATTCACCAGCACATAAGCAGAGCTGACAGAAGCCATGCAGGGGTTCCACAGGGTGGCACACATGCCAGATGTCATAGGGGCCATTGACTGCACCCATGTAGTGATCTGTGCACAACCTGGTGAAGAGGGCATCACATATGTGAATCAGAAGGGGTACCACTCAGTGAACTGCCAGGTGGTGTGTGATGCCATGGGGCACTTCACCAATATCTGCACCAAACACCCTGGGAGTGCATATGATGCATACATATGGTACCAATCAGTGCTCTGTGCAAGATTTGAGGCAGGGGACATCCAAACTGGACACCTGTTAGGTACATGTGAGTGGGTGCCAGCAGCCCGGGGGAGGCCACCATGCCTGGGACACCTGGGGCAGGCCGTGGGTGGGAGACCACAGGCATGGGGGCACTGGGCCAGCAGGGATATGGAACAGTGCTAGGGAAGCTGCAGGGTGGCATGGTCCAGATGTGCACACCACAGGATGGATGGGGCAGGCAGGAGCAGCAGGGGCAGGGGATGCAGGACTGCCAAGCACATGGCAGCATGGGTGGTGGGGCAGTCAAGGGCACACAACACAGGGTGAGATGGGGTTGGGTCACACACCACAGTGTAACACCATTTACTAATGGAGACACGTCTACCCCCACAGGTGATGCTGCATACCCATTGTCCCTGGCTCATCACCCCCTTCTGATGGCCCAGAACAGTGGCAGAGGAACACTACAATGAGGCACATGCTGTGATGCGCACCATCATCAAGCGTGTCTTCGGCATGCTGAAGATGCATTTCTGGTGCCTGTGCCAGTCAGGCGGTTCCCTATAGTACAGCTCTGAGAAGGCCTGTGGCATATTCCTGGCCTGTTGTATGCTACACAACATGGCCCAAGACCATGGGATACCTGCCGAGGCTGGTGAGGGCAACAGTTCCAGGGAGGAGGAGGGGGCAGGGGAAGGTGCAGCAGGAATACACCCAGAGGAATGTAGAGTCAGCAGTGGACACGGGTGCAGGGATCCAAGGCTGGTGGCCAGGGCACGGGCAAACTGCACCAGATTGGCAGAGGAACACTTCGGGACATGCAGGTGAGTATGCAGGATGGTACATGTGCAGATGTAGGCACCACAGTGTAGGGACATCAGGGCGGGGGCAAGGCAGGCACCATATGCCACACCAAGGTGCACATGCGGGCGCATGCACAAGGTGAGGGACACACACACACACACACACACACACACACACACTGCATGCACTACACTGGAACGACACAGGCCTCACCCACACCATCATGGGTCAGTGTGCACTGCAGCTAGCACATGGGCACTGCATGCACTGTAACGCACTCATCATACCCATGACACATGGCACAACTGCAGCACACACAAACACACAGGTGTACAAGCACAGGCAACATGGGCATGTGCCAGAGCAACCATGTGGCTTGTGACCACCACACACAGTGGCACTGGCACCACCCACAGGGCGGCCAGTGTGCATGACCTTTTTTTTTTTAGTTGTTGTTTAACCAGGTATAGCACACTAAGCTGAAAGCTTTTTTACAGGAGCAACCTGGGAGCACAAGGAGGTTAAGTGACTTGCCCAGGGTCACACAGTATGCAAGTGGAAGCTGTGGGATTCAAACCCAGGTCTGGTCTGCTGGATGTCATCAGATTTGCAGCTCAGAGCCTTAGACCACTGCACTATACTGCCTCTATACCTTGCTCTATGCTCTATACTCTATACCTTGCCACCCACCACCACAGGCCCCTGGGCAGGGACATCATAAGGCTATCCTATGACCACCACAGACACGCAAGTGGCCTTTGCCACAGCCGCTGGTGATCAGGGTGCCACCACCAGCCACAGGGGGTGTCCCCAGGGACCCCACAGGGGTGCTGCACTGAGACCATGAATGGGTGCTCAGTGGGATAGCCGATCCATGCCCCCCAGCTGAGCCATGGCCGGTGGGGGTGGATGCAAGTGGTGACAGGGTCAGCAGCATGGGGCTCACCTGGTCCCATTGATGGGGTGTCTGGGACCTGCTCCTGGGTGTCCAACTGGATGCACACTGTTTGCGGTGTGCTGTGGATGCAGCCACTGCCTCTGCAGCAGCTGCGATCCTCTCCATGGCTGCGGTCATGCCCACCTGCATGAAACATGTCTCAGCCAGCATCTGAGCATGCCACGCTGCTGCAGACTCATGCTTCTGGACCAGGACAGTCTGATGGCTATGGAACTCTGCCCAGAGTGCCTTCAGACCATCCACAGTTGCCTGCAACAGGTCAAGGTAGACACCCATGTCATCGGCAGGTGATACGGCATTGGGGCGGTGCTGCTGAACCAGGGAATGGGCAGCCTCACCAGGATCATCCATGGGTGGTGGATGCACCCTGTCAGGCTGTGCTGTGTGTGTATCATGGCTGGGCATGGTTACCTGCTATCCATGCATGTCATCCAGTGGTCCCACTGTAGTGGGTGCATGCCCACTGGTGCCCTGGCTGGATGCTACTGATGCTGCCAGCACTGTGCTGGGCAGTGGTGCAGGGGGGCATGGCACACACAGCTCCAGGCATACATTCTACCACTGCACCAGTGTCCAGCACAGTGGGAATGCCGTTGGCACCCAGGGTCCCATGCACAAGTGGCCCCGTGCTGTGTGCACTGCAGTCTTCCATGGCAGTGGTGTTGCTGATGGTGGAACATTCATCAGTACTAATGCCCTCACCCTACATGCCACTGGCAAGCATGATGAGTGAATCCACTATGTCCACCACTTCCTCTGGGCCACCATCAGAAAACCCAGTCAGGCCCCCCAACCATGAGATGTACCCACCTACAGTAATGCCATCACTGGTGGAGGGCTCCGCAGGGCCCTCCACCACAGGTACCATGACTGGTGGTGTGTGGAGCATGGACATGCCCACGTCACTGTCAATGGCCCCATGGTGTGGGCCTGCATCATTGCCTATGGGGGGCTGTGCAGTCGGCCATGACTGCACCATGGAGTCATGATGGAGCTGTGGAAGACAGAAAGGGAGACTTGGTTAATGTACAGGATGCACATGGCACAATACACAGTCAGCCGCACACCACTGGGTACGCACGCCTGTCCATGGTGGGTGCAGACAGGGTGCACAGCTACTCAGAATGCTGTGATGGGATGCCCCCTGCCTGGAAGCCAGCCCCAGGGATGCCATGCACTGACATCCCTGACACACTGGTGGCCAGGAGGGTCTCATTGGGGCTGAGCGGGGTCCACTCCATGTCTGCTGCAGGGAGGCCTGGATGCTGGCCACCCTCTGCTTGGCCCTCCATCGGCCATCATTCCAATGCTTCCTGTACTCCTGCACTGTGCAGTTGTATGGTGCAACTGTGTTCACATGCCAGGCCACCTCCTCCCAACCTGCTGCATGTGCCGTCTTGCTGCCACCCCTGCCAGTGAGTACATCCAGGTGTAGATGGCATGCCTCGATGAGAGCTCTCTCCTCATCCCGTGTAATGTTTGGTCACTGCCTCTCAGCAGCATCTGGCTCCTTGGACATTCAACACACTATGGGTAGAAGTAACCTTGTGTCAGACCCACCCAGGTGTACACACAGTTCCACACCAAGCTCCCACTGTCTGCAGGCTCACCATGGTCTGTGGTGCTGGTGGCCTGTGCCGTGGCCCATGCATGGGCTGCCTGACACAGTTGGACATGCACCACGGTGTGCAGTCCATGACAGACAGCACATGTACCACACATGGCACCCAGGATGTAGCAGGGGTACCACATAGCCACCACAGGGTGTGTGACACTGACCCATCCACCGTGTGTGTGTCCCAATACCCCAGCTGTGTGTGTTCCTCCACCATGGTGCACCATCATGGCATGTAGTGTTTGCACATTGGCAGTGTCTGTGCTGGCAGTGGTGACACTGTGCCTGCACAGGTGTTGCACTGTGGACGTACATACATGTGTCATGGCACTGCATGCACCCCACAGTGCAGCCCATCCCCAGTCATCTGTACCATCCCTGTGTCCCTGTGTACTATGTGTTGTCCTCCATACACATTGAACCCCCCTGCAGTACACTGCCACAGTGCAATGCCATCCATCGTGCAGCAGTGCCTGGAACGTGCTGTGCTGTGTGTGTCCCAGTGACACAATCATCTGCTGTGGCCATGGCAGGGACCTGTTCAAAGTCACCCCATGGATACGTCCCTGCAGTTGTACATCACCTGTTGCTGTGGTGGCCACCTGATGGTGGTCTGGTCCCACATTCAGTGTACTTGGGCACCATCAGCTGTGCACACTCCAATGCAGGCACACCAGTGTGTGCTGTAGCCCTGTGACTGTGGCAGTATACTCATCCTGTAGACACTGACTCCTCTCAGTACCTTGTTCTCAGCCTGCTGAATTGGGAGCATGTATGGCTCAGGGCATGCAAAAGAGGCCTGAGCACCTGTTAATGAGATGCTAATCGGCTGAGATGCCCATGCATGGATGATGAGGCTGTTTGGGGCGCATTATCTCTGAATTGCATAATTGCTCCCAGCTCATCTCACTTTGCATGGAGCATCTGTGTCATGCACCACTGACAGTATGGCGCATACCCAGTGCATGCGTGGTCTGGGTGGCACATCTGCATGGCTTGGGGCATCCCCCATGCATGCGTTGTATGTGTTGTTCTGCACATCTTCCATTATACCCTGTTCTGCCATTGTCCTGTGTGCCATAGCATGCTTGACAATCACAATGCCATCTACTGAATTGTGCAGCTTGTCCCACAATGCGTCACCCAGGCTGCATTGTCCGTCCTTCCCCACAGATCACACACTATTGATGGCGCACGTTACTGGCGTATGCCATGTGCAACATGGCACCGGCACATGCATAGCATATGCGTACTCATGTCCATGCCATGTGGTGCCATAGCGTGGTGGCGTGCGCATGTGCGGTTCCATTGGCAGCAGCCAATTGTGCTTCACGTTCAGTGCACAGTGTGCTGCATGTGTATCACTGTTACACGTGGCGCATAATGGTCGGTGGACAGTGCATTCCCGATTGCACCTTGCCATTGTATGTACACAGTATAGGATGCCTGGAGCTGGGAGAATGGTGCCTAGGGTCATAAACTGGTCACATTTGGAGCTGCTACACCTAGTGGCACAGGTCATGGCTGTGGAGGGCCACCTCTTTGGTCAAGAGGACCTCCATGAGCCCAGGGCCAGGGTGTGGGCCAACATTGCTTCACAGATTGTGCAGCGTACTGGCATGCCACACACAGGTGAGCAGTGCAGGCATCGAGATGGCAACCTCCAGAGGTGAGACCTGGAGAGGCTTGCATGACTGTGGCACTGTGTGCACAGGGGTGCACTGCCACGGCCAGGTAGGTGTTCTCCAGCTGTATCCTTCTGTGGCATTTGCTGGGTGTGTCTATCACTGCCACCATGGTGCTCCTGTGCTGCTTTGCTCTGGTGCTGGGGGGGATGGGCATGGCTGTGTGCAACCACTTACACTGGGTGCCTCAGACACTGGCATCACTGTCTGCTGCATGGCCACATACCGGCAGGGTGGGGTGACTAGGCGCTTGCATCCTGCACTGTGGCAGTGTTCGCTCATGGTGCTGTGTGTTGTGTTTTGCAGGTCCAGGGGCCAGGCAACATGCCATGGATGCTGCTGAGGATCATCTTTGCTGATACATGGGTGCCAGGTCTGATGCCCCTCCAGGGATGGGTGAATACCGCTTTACATGGTTGCAGTCTTCCTGGTGTTGTGCGGGCTGTGGTGGGTGGAGTTGTGATTCATGTTCTGGCCCTCAATGTGTGTTCCTTCTGTCATTTTCTGTAGGTGTCCATGATCACCGTGCTGCTCCAAGTGGTGATGATGGTGGTGGCGCTGTGCCAATGTGTGTGGACCAGAGGATCTGTGTGGCCATCCAGGTGACCCTGCGCCCTCTTACATGGACTGTTCGGTGCCTGTCAGCTACCCTGTGGGGCATCGTGCTGCACCTTCCAGGCTGTGCCAGGGTGCTGTGTGGCAGAGCACGGCACTGCTAGTGTCCCCCAGCCACCATCTGGGGGCCTTCCTGTGTAAATAGTTGCCCTACCCTGTTCACTGTTTCTCTCCCATTTCCCATCCTCCTACCTATCCCTGCTTCCCCTCATCCCCATCTGTGGATGTCGTTGTTGATGTTGTTTTTGTTGTTGTTCCTTTTCTGGCATTTGATCTGTACAGTTTATATAGCCATTATGTTTTATAAACATGTTTTACTCTATACCTGTGTCCATGGGTTTGTTTGTGACAGCTTTGTATTTGCTCCTCCTGCCCTGCTGATTTGCTCCAGCTGTTCTACTGGCTCCCCTGTGTGGCTGCAGAGCTGTCTGCCTGCCCTGGGGCATCTCTGGATGCGCTGGCACTTCTGTGGATGCGCCGTTGTGTCCTGTGGTTATTCACAGTGCAGTTGCATTTGTTGCTTGGCATGGCGCATCCCTTTGTGAATGCCACCACCTGGGCTCAGTGCATCTGACTTGTGCCAGCACATCTGACTTGTGCCAGTGCATCTGAGATGTGCCAGGCACATCTTTTTTGTGAATCCTGTCCTTAGCATTTATTTTTTGTATCATGCACAACATCTTCCACATTTCATAAACTGTCACCAAATGGATGAATGTCTATAATAAGTTAATAGTTATGTAGCAATTTCTGTACTGTAGCACACATTCAGTTTGTCTGCTCAGTAAATAGTTTCATTTTTAAACAGCAGTGCTCAACAGGGCAAGATGGGAAGAAACCACATTTCTTATCATTCCCCACAAAGTCAGTAAGCCACTGTACACATTCACACATTTTTAAAACCTTAAAGTGTCATATTAGAAAACTCAACTTGCACATGTAGTCAGCTGTTTATAATGCATGTTTCTGAGTGATCTTTATAAAAAAACTACACAGTGTTGCATGTCTTGAAAACTACACTGTTTCCCAGGACACCGCCTAAACACTTTAGCACATCACCTAGTCCAATGTTTTTTTTTTGCCTAAATTTAGTCTTACATTAACAGCTGCACTAATTGGTACTGTTAAATATTTTTGTGTGTTAGCGACTTCAGATAAATATTTTAAGGCACCCAGTAACAACATGTCATAAGCATCATTTAAGTAAGCATATACAGAGTTGATCTTACCCATCAGAATGCCAGTTCAAAAAGAGAGGGAAGCCAGGGACAGTGTGACAGTATGGGAAATAGCAGTGACCAATAAAATGTCCAATCCTGACATGTCACTGCAGATGGCCAATTAATCATCAGCATTATCCCACCAAAATAAAAAGAATGTTTTATAAACAAAAGGCCAATAGCAAACAACCTTGTAGACACAACAATTAGCAGTAAATACTGTCAACCAATGGTATGGCTCCACAGTATCTGCTGCTACCTGACACAGCATGTTTTTTATTATCTCTCTTATGCTGTGCTAATAGTAGTCATTCACTTCAGGACTGTTCAGAGAGAGACATAATTCTGATACTTCCGTCCGTGTGGAAATACTGCTTCATTTTCAGAATGGCAGAATGATCCAGAGTCAGTGCTTGGAATGTGGGAAGCAGCCTGGTGAGAAGGGCAGCTGTATTTAGTGGAGCAAGCTATTTTGGCAATAACTTGCATCTTCCAAATTGCAATGTGTCTTGGTTTGGCAAGGGTGGCATGAGGTGGGAGCAGCTCATGCCAACTCTGTACCACCTACTGCAGACACACCCTGAACCAGACAAACTTGTCATCCATCTTGGAGGTAATGATTTGGATAACAAAAGGGCAGAAGATTTTATTGAGGCTGCACACTCAGATTTGTAGTGTCTGATGGAGATGTTATCTGCTTGTAAAATTCTGTATTCAGATATTACACAGCTGATGATCTGGAAATGCAAGGAATACTATCCTGCATTTGAAGGATCACATCGTAATGTAAACATCCAAATATCTGGATTCCTTCATGTTATGAGAATGCACACTATATGTCACCCCCCAAATTTCTTATAGTAAACATTGACTATACCATTGGTGTGCATCTCTCTAATGCAGGCAACATATATTTTGTTGGGGACCTCCGAGATGGCATTCTGGCACTTCTCTGAATGTGTACCTCTATATATCTGCAGTACATACTCTGTGACAGAACTAAACAGCTCTTTTAAGAGCCATGCAACTTGGTCAAAAAATAGAGAAACCTAACATGCACATCACATACAAATAGTGGCACATAGGAGCGGGCTCTGTCTCAGTGAATGGAATAGGTGGGGGGGGGACAGTGGACCAGCAGAGTTCTTCAGAAAGGCAGTTATCACAATACAGTTAGCATGGGGATGGTGGGTGAGAACTCCGCTATATCACCAGGGATCTTACAGGTGTTCAGTATGGGGTTCTGGGCTACAGGTAGGGAAGGGGGACCACTATACCAGTAGGGATTACTACAGTAGTAGTAATACCATAGCTTTTGTGCTACAGGCAATTGCTTTTTTGGGGGAGGGGGACTGGGATGACAAGGTGTGTAGACTGCCATGCTGGTGTCCATGGTATGGCAACTTGTGTGTGGGTAAGTCTATTTGAAATTGTCTTAACTTTGAGAAGTGCATTCCCAGAATTGCCTTGGGCATGCAACTCCAAGGTGTACTGTAAATGGGGCTGGGCTCCATATGGAAGGGAATGACCCCTTCATAGCCCTTACAGATGCACCACATATCATTATGGATAGTATATGTTGCATCTGCAATGCAATGCCACATCAGGTTGCACCAGTACATCGCCCCCCCTTCTAGAACTGCAGTTCGGTGCAAGTGAGGGATGTGCCAAGTCATCATGGATGTACTGCACACATCCCTTTTGTGAATTCTGCCCCACATTTCTATGTCATACAGTAGTGTATCTGTCATAATTGGTGTAAAAAAATCATTATTCTATCCACATTGGTATACAGAATTATAACTTCACACCCACTTATTTAGTTGCAGTTTACAAATGTTTTCTATCATTGTCACCCAGACTCATGTCATAGTCCCCCTCATAGTTGATTGACAATCTTTTGAAGAATATTGCATCTTGCTAAATCACTCCTTCACACACTCTTATTATATAGATGGGGATGCACTGTATCATTAGTGTATCATTAGTGTGTGTATCTGTGCAGTGGGGGAAGCAGTTAATCAATGTGTGTATGACACAGGTGGGGAGCAGGGTTACAAGTACAGCATTTACCTACAGCTTGATGGCTTAACTCATACAACAGTCAAAGAAAGAAGCCTTGCCTGAAGTGGTGTTATCTTTCCATTTACCACAGTGTAACAGAATCATTTAAAGTTATGCTGAATATGTGAAATGCATCTGTGGCAAGAACAAGCATTGTACACAAAAAGAGGAACTGACATTATGTATTCTATGTAACACAGCCTCTGACTATGCACAGTTGTATTACTAGACATGTTTTTGTCTGTTTTTTAAAGATGTATTATTTAATCATCTCACGTCTGTGTGCATTATTTTTCAGATACCACATTGAAAATGATCCCTTTCATTTCCATAAAATGTGCCGAAAATGTGGTTGGGCAGTGATGTGCCAGCCCTCATTCAGGCTATGAAGGAGTATGCAAATCAAGCCATAGTGAGGAGGGCGCCCAACCTCATGCTGTCAAGAACTTGGGCAAAGGGAAAGAGAAACATTAATATTGTATATAAAGTAATTAAGCAATAAGGCATACCAGGATCTTCATAATCACAGAATAATGTGACACCTAGGGTGGCTGAAAGCACAAGGTCACAGGCTGAGTGCTTCTGCAACACCAGTTGTAGTGTAATTAGCTATTGTGTTTGGATATACCACACCTCAGCTCTGGCATAAGGCATTGCTGAGCTTCTTCACTTCAGCCACCCAAGTAGTTCTCTTACTCAGCACAGTGTACACCCTGGAGTGTCTTACTATATTAATAAAATGTGTCCAAGATGTTTATTTTTTTTTTCATGACTAAGGGGGTGAACAAACACACCAAATAAGAAACAAAAAATGTTATGATTTTTTTCTAAAACAGTCTCGGCACATCCCAGCACCAACATATTATCTGACATGCTAATATTATGTAAATCAAAAGTCATGTATTTTTTATTAGCTCCTAAACTCTCTTAGTACCCCAACTGATCTCTTCCATACATTTCCCTCATCTTTTTTTTCTTCTTCATAATATTCCCTTCCTTTTCTCTGCATTACTTATTCTCTATCTTGTCAACATTCAACAGATTGAATGTGAACTACATACAGAATGCAAAAACTAAAATGTTTGCTCAGCTGTATTGCTAGACTATTTACTCCCACCAACATACAACAGAAGGATACAGATGGAAACAAGTCTTTTGTTTCATCTGTAACAGCTTAATCAACACAGATTTCCTCAGTTATCAGGTGAGCATAGCAGAGAGATTTTAAATAGTCAGCAAGAAACACTACTTATTAGAATTCTAACCACAGTAGTATTTTACTTTTAAGTTATGCATGTGTGTTTAACATGACTATTATGTGAACAAAGAACATTTAATTGATATGTATATAAATGTAAGGCACTTTTATTTTTAGGGCCCATTAAAGCTTTTTAGTGAGTAAAGGTGAAAGCCACATTTGTGATTGCAGACAGGAATGGTTGCTATAATTGGTTTTATTGCCAATAGGCTACTGGATCTTTTCTAGTGCTGCATCATGCAATATCAACACTTGTTTCCAAGCTCATCAACCAATCAGATCACTGGAGTTTTTATAGCCGTATTACTACTGAGAGTAACTTTGCTTACTTAAAATAAGTTTATGGCACTGGAAAATTCTTACAGCTGTCATGAACACTTACTGGACAGCACTCTTCTATGGAGTTACATATATTAATATAGATTGATAAACATGTCTGTCTATTTTTATTCACAAGTTGGTCATACCTTGGGGGAGAAAGGCATTCAGAAGTCACCAGATGAGTGCAGAAGGAAGTAGAAGTTTAGCTGGCAGACATTTTATAAGAGCAAGGCTGGCAGGGAAGTCCGCCAGAGGAATAGGGACTGGTTCGAGATTGGCCATGATATGTGGGTTGCGGCAGAGAAGCCTCAGTTTGGAGACTGTCACCATGGCTGTATGTATTAAAATGCTAAATACTATATCCATAGAAAACGTAATCAGTTACAAACTATGTTTCACAGTGAGTCAGCTATATATCTATAATGCTGCATTATCAGCCGTGCTTTGATTAGTATTTTATATTCTGAAAGGGATAGAAAGAATGCTGAATTCTGATTGGCTAACAACTGCTTTCATCTGGGTCGTTATGCCAGCACAATGGCCTGGCTGAAAGCAGTATGTTTAAAAAATGCATATAATTTACTACAAATGACCCATTTCATAATCATAATCTAGCACTCCAGAGGATTTGTGTAATGGTGGGCTAGCAGCCCTTCTTGCACCCATGTTATGACACCATAACACACCCCCTGTCATGCCTAATTTAAACAATAAGACATGATAAGATGTGTGGTACTGTGCAACAATGGCCCACCTTGGGGTGGGTTAAAGCTCAAGGCATAGACGAGGGCTTCCACCACCTGAGAAGGGCCATTAGCCCACCATAACACACTCTCTGGAGTGCCTTGTTGTGATTATGAAATTGATCATTTTCACTACATTTTATCTAATTTTAGACATAACACTTTAAGCTGGACTGTTGTGCTGGGATAACAACCCAGCTGAAAGCAGTTCTCGACATATTAGAATTCAGCATTCTTTCTACCCATTTCATAGTTAAGCAACAAGGCATGATGGGGTACATCATGGTGGGATAACGGTTTACCTCAGGTGTGTTGAAGCATGAGGCATAGATGAGTGCTTTCACCATACGAGAAGGGCCATTAGACCACCATAATGTACCCACTAGAGTGCCTTATTGCGATTATGAAATGGGTCATTTTTTAGTAAATATTATGCCTTTTTTAAACATATTACTTTCAGCTGGGCTGTTGTGCCGTGATAACGGCCCAGCTGAAAGTTGTTCCTGGCCAACCAGGAGTAAGCATTCTTTCTACCCATTTCAGAATGCTTAATTGAGACACACTGATTGGCATCCCATTAAACAGAAAGTATAAAGTATGACTCACTTACAGCACAAACAAACAGCTTTGTTCTGAAGGTCACATAAAATGAGAAGCCCTGTGTGGCAGTATACACTGGTTCTGCATAGTGGTTCATGCAGTAGTGTCCATGTAGTGTACAGTATAATATGGTTCTATATATAATTTTCTTCTGCTACAAGATGTTGTTGTACCACTGTTACATATCTCATGGAATCTGGGCATACCTTACTGTGGTATAACAGCATTTTAGAATCTCTAGGGACTCTGTCAGGCAACCAAAAAATCAATGCTGACATATCTAATACACTGCCATAATAAACGAGAAGCTCTCTGCACAACCAGTGTGTTCTGCCACCTCAGTATCCTGATTGTCATTCATGTCTCAAGCTTTGCTGTAGAAGTCACAGTCAATCATAACCCATCTGTGGCAGAAGACAGGGCTTATCTGTACTTGTCTATCAAGTGTTTCCTCTATGATTAGCTAAGGATTTTATTCACCTGTGTTGTAATTGCACTGCAATAGCCAGCTTAAAATACTACTTTAAAAAATATTAGCAGCAATAATCCATGACAGGCTTTGGATTACATAGGGCATTGTGTGTTAACAAGTTTATTTTTTTCTAAAAAAATTTGTGCTCGACAGAACTGACAAGTTAGTATGTTAGTTTTCCCGGTGGTTGCTGCCTTTTATATTTTAGCCTGGTACAGCAAAAAAGTAGGATTTCTGCCAGATGGGGGGAGGGGCTCGCATTGTTGCAGTGATGTAAGAAAGACTTCCTGATTTGACTGAGAAGTGCCGGACACGTTTTTCCAGTGAGTGTACTAGTACATTTAAAGCACTGGAAAACCACCAGTAAACCAATCACAATGTAGCATTTTCTGTTTTGCACTCTGCCCACCATACTGTATATCACTGAGCAAAACATTTACTGCACAAATGTGACATTGTCCCATGTTAACAGTTCTATGAAGAAGTATCAGTGACATACCAGGCATTTTCATCAAAATCTATCAAGAATTTTAAACCAGCATGAAACACATGGAGATTCCAAGTGAGTATACATCACTTGAGAATGGCACTGGTCTGCCAAATGGTATAATCAATGTGGTAGATGCAAAATAGGTGTTCTAGCTGTAGACTTTACTGCATTTATACACAGTGCATGAAACATTTCTACTGTTACATGGATATCTTTCTATTTCTACACCACTAAGTTTAAAATACTGACCATATACTATCAGTGACATACAGATCACAACATATTTAAGAAAGCGTTAAAATAAATGTCTATCTTTTATTTCAACAGATCAGACTGATGAAAGTCCTACAGTTGTGGCAGTCCTACAAGGTAACAATTTTCATCATTCACTTTCTATCTTATCAAATAAAGCCATAATATAAGCACACAAGCACAGGAGACAGAGTATAGCAAATTGCATGTTGTGCAGAACAGTGTCATAAACATACACAGAAAAGCAAAAGTTATGTTGATTTAAATAAAAATTAAAAAATCATAGAGCCTGTTGAAAACTGATCTACTCTAAGGTGAGGATGGACCAGAAGTTAACTAGGGGAACCAAGACAGAGAGAAAAAAGGGTTATTTAAATATGTTGGGATAAAACGGAAAGTGAGGGGGCAAATTAGCAGGATTAGGACAGAGGAGGGATGGACAGAGGATGCAGGACAGCAGACTGAAGTACTAAACGAGTACTTTGCATCAGTTTTCATCAGGTAGGATGGGGTGGGGCTGCATCACACAAGGGGAGAGGTGGTGAACTTGTGGAAATAGCAGGACTCTTAGAGGCTGGTCTCCCTGCCAAGTCTAGAGGGGGTGGTTCCCTAGCACCATCCGGGTGGGGGGGCAGGCAGGACAGATGGGGAAGAAGGGGACTAGGGAATTTGAAATCCCAGTTGATAGACTGAGGGAAGCCCTCAGGTCCCTAAGAAGGGAAGAAGCCCTGGGCCCAGTTGAAATATATCCCAGGGCACTGAGACAATTGATTGATATCCTGGCAGTCCCTCTGGTGGAGCTTTTCAACATCTCTCTCTGCAAATGGGATAGGTGCACCACAACTGCAGGTGTGGTCCATATCATGCCTATCCACAAGGGTGGATCAAGAGAGGAGACGGGGAACTACAGGCCTGTTAGTCTGAAGTCGGTGGTGGCCAAAGTGATGAAGGATATTATCAAGGAAAGCCTGGGGGGGGTATTGGAGGAAATGGGTTACCTGGACGATAGACAGCATGGCTTCATCCTGGGAAGAATGTGTCAGACAAACTTTGTGGAGTTCTACAATTGGGTGACAAGGGCCCTGAACCAGGTAAGATTGGTGGATGTCCTCTTTCTGGACTTCAGCAAGGCATTTTATTCCATACCTCACAGTGGGCTGCTGGGTAAGCTGGGGAAAATGGGGGTGGGGAAGCATATCATTAGATGGATAGGTAATTGACTATTGGAGTATATTCAGAGGGTGGTGGTTTGAGGGGTAGTCTCATTTCCTAGGAGGGTCATCAGTGAGGTCCACCAGGGATCAGTCCTAGGGCCAGTCCTGTTTAATGCCTATGTCTGTCACATAAGGAAAGGTATCAGAAGTGAAGTGAGTCTCTTTACAGATGACTCGAAGCTGTGAGCGGTGGTGAATTGGAAGGATGTGAGGGTGGCCCCTGCAGAAGGACCTGGAGGCTCTGGAGAAGCAGTTGCATACCTGGAAACTGAAATTCAATGCAGGGAAATGCAGGGTTCTTCACCTGGGGGCTAGAAACACAGGCCAAGTATATACCCTGAAGGGAGAAACACTACAGGTCTCGAAGGGGGAGAGGAACCTGTGGGTGGTGTTATATGTCAAAATGAACAACTCTGAGACTTGTAGGATGGCAGCAGCCAAGAGCAGTAGGATGCTAGGGTACATCGCTAGTAGGATAACCTCAAGAATGAGAGAAGTGATTCACCCTCTGTATAACTGCCTGGTTAGGATGCACCTCAAGTACTGTGTGCAGTACTGGTGACCATACTTAAAAAGGGACATTGAACTCCTGGACAGAGTTCACAGTAGAGCAACCAAAATGATTTTGGGTATAGGGGAGAGGGCCTACAGGCAGATGCTTGAGCAGCTCAGCATGTACTTTCTAGAGAAGAGGAGGGACAGGTAGGACATGATAGAGATCCTCAAGTACAAAAAGGAGATAAATAAGGTAGACTCAGACAGGCAGTTCACAGGACATGGGTTGAAGTTAGATGGGGAGACTCAGGGGAGCGAGGAGGAGGCATTACATCACTGAGAGGGTGGTGCAACCATGGAATGCACTGCCCAAGGGACTGGTAGAGGCAGATACAGTGGATGGGTTCAAGAGGGCTCAGACAGGTATAGGAGAAGAGTGAAGCTGAATAACCTCAGTGCAGGGGAAATACCTTGAACAGGGGGTAGGGGAAACCAAGAGGGTGAGAGGACAGCAGAATCAGCGCCCATTATGATTCCTGACTATGAAGCAGACAGGAAAGGCCAAAAGGTCTACTCTACTGGTATCTTAGTATGTTAGTATGTTACCTAATCCCCCCAAAAAAGTTAAACAGCCAATGGTGTTCAGCATGTTAGAGAGTATTGTTAGTGTTTCAACAAGTCAGTAAAAAACATGAACGCAGCTTAACGTTTTGAATGAGTGATACTGAGGAAGACCCTATCTGATGGTACACCCGTAACAGTACAGTAACTTAACAGAGTTTGTTTTTCTTTCCATGATACCACGTTCTGTCCAGAAAAAAAAACAAACTAAAATAATAAGCGATATCTGTGTTACACAGTAGAAATATTGCACTGCTATGCTATGTAGTTTTTCTGGCCACAAATTCAAAGCTTTGCCAGAGGGCCAAATTAGCATTACCGAGCATGCTAAATTAACCTGAAACAAGCAGCACACCATATTCAAAATGAGGAGCCCAGTGCTAATCCTGCCGAATATAGCGGGATAATGAAGCATAGAAAACTGGGCTGGGACATCTATGTAAAAATAGCCTTGGCATAAGATAGGTTTCAAAATCGCAATAGTAAAGTGAAAATGGCAACAGCAGATCAGTAGGCTGTGGAGCAAACCAGTGCTGTAGTTAGACAATATTTAAGCAATAAAACATGCCCATTGGTTACATCAATGATCTGTTTATCAGCCTGTAGCAGTGCGATGTCCCACAAGGCATAGTCAAGTTCTATGTGACCCTAGAGGGTGATAAACAGACCATGAGCATATGTCCTCAGCCAGTCGTTTATCTCTAGAAAGTGACCGGATGCTTGGACATCATTGCTTAGTTACATTCCCACAGACACAAGGGTCTGTAGGTCATTGTGGATGGGGGGGGGGGTTGAGGTAAACTGCTACATTACCAAATATTTTATTTGGTAGATGCTATTTAACAACATGCAACAGTTTCCTCTAATTACTGTAGTGGGCATGATACCTTTGAATATGCCACTGTTGTACCATTCATCACCAGTTTCATAAACCCCAGCTCCTGTATACATAATCTTTTAGCATCGTTGCTATCACGCATCGTGAGCGCAATAAGGGTTTTTAACATTGCAACCTGCTCCAAATCTACTGCTATTCAAGTTCAACAAATGTGTGCCAGTCATAAAGCTTTGAATATATGGTCCTTATCTGGTGAGATGCTTCACTAAACAGTAGGACTGATTGTTTGTAAGCATGTTTGTCTTTATAACATAGCCAATATGTTCTTTAAAATTCTACACATCAGCCTAATTGCATGAAGCATACAAATTTGCTCAAAGCAACCCAACCTCACAATGTTCTTTGTATGTCTAAATAAGTACAATGTAGCACAATGGCACAGTTATAGTCTCTGAATTCCACTATCATATTAAGATCCTTCACAGTACTTGATATAAGCAGCATACTGTGCCATCTGAAAGCATTCTACACACATACAGTTCCAACACAGTTACCTACTGTAATGCATCTGAGTCACACAGTGTATTTATCAACATTCATTCATGCCAATGCTACTATTATGCTGTTAATCAGCAACGTAGTTCGTACCTGTACAACATCACAACTGTTGCACAACAAACATGCATTTAAACTCCAAAATCACAACAAACCATAAATACAACAAGCTTTTAAACTTATACTTCCTCCTTTTATCTTTTCATTGTTCTCTCTTACTGACTGCTTACAACAACTAAAGTACTCTCAGCAGTCTCTCAGCTGGCTGCTCAAGGCCATTGAGGAGGGCAACCAGGGCTGCAGAGCATCACGGCCTTCTCATTGCAGCAAATAAACCAAAAATGTTAGAAAAACAAGACCAAATAATTGATTTGCTGCAACAGCAAGGCCGCGTTGGTCATGGTTGCCATCCATGATCTCGAAGACAGCAACAGAGGCCTCACTCACGCAAAAAAATCAACTGTGTGAGCAGGAAGAGGCCAATGTTGTTGTCCAAGAGACCACACATGGCCTCATGCTGTGGCTGGCCGAGAACCAGTTGGAGGCCACAGAAGGCATCCACATGCTCATATGCCAGGACCTGCACCACTTCCAGGAAATGAACCTGGTCCTCCAGTAGCCTCAGCAGGAGCAGGAACCTCCACTGAGTGCCCCTACCACAACAACCCCTGAAGAAGAGGGCACCACCTCCTGACCCAGACAACTCTTCCAGTGGACACTTCCACTTCCTCCACCTCCCCCAAGGCACCCTCATCACAGAATGAGGGCTAGCACATCACTGTCATGCACAGTGGCTTTCCTTTTTTATTTTCTTTTTTTTATCATTTTTCTATTTTTTCCTGCTCTTCAGGTCGGCCGTCCCATTCCAACTGACCCCCCTAGCCCCGTCCCCCGGAATATCTGGCGCATACCACATGAGCAGCATGGGAGTGGAGCCTATGTGGAGTCGGTCATCATCCTGCTGCCACCGGCATTTTTCTGCCTCCAGTTACCTAGGAGCCCCAGGAGTAGGAGCGCATGCATGTGGTGGCACATAGGCACCCTAAGGCCCCAGTTACGGCTCCTTTCCCCCACCATATGGCCTAGCGCCCAGCCCCCTCTAAGCCCATACCACTCCTAGCCTCCACAAGGGGTCACCATCGGCCGAGGGGTGCCACGTTCCCTTCCCGGAGAGGAGAACCTGCCTGCTGGCAGCTCAATCCAGCTCCGCCCTCCTCCCCTGCTGCCGACCTCCAATGACCCGGGATCATTCCTGAACCTGGGTCACCTGCATGCTGCCAGGTAAGGTGTCCAGTGCCTCAACCCTCAGTGACACTGGGCCAGTGCCTTTTTTATTTTATTTTTATTTTCATATCCCTAAAAAAGATTTTTATGATTTGTATATTTTTATTTTTGCAAAAAATATATATTTTTTATTTTTAAAAAAGCATTTTATGTTATGTACTATTTTATACAAAAAAAAAATTCTTACTAAAAACAGCATGTTTCCTGTCTGTTCTTACTTAAACTGCAGAAACTCATGTTGTATAAATTCTATGTACTGTAAGGGTGGGTGCGAAGATCATGAGTGGCAACAAAAAACACAGCCATCAGGACGTGCCATGAGTTAATATAACCCAACTCTCACCCCATCCCACATTTAAGTGTATTTATATTGTACAGTAAACAAGAGTATGGTGACAGTTAAGCCTCACAACACCATAGCACACCCTCTCATGTGTAATCTTCTACTGAATGGATGGAGGGATGTCCATGTGGTGATTGAACATAATGTTTTGGTGCTACCCTCCCACATTTCCACTTTCTTCAGAGTAACAGCTTAGAAATCTTGCCACATTACACCCAGGGGGTGATTAGCAGACTATTTATCTAACCCCTGGTCATCCCTTATTGCTTAAGTGTACTGTTAAACCAGTGAACATGTATCTGTCAAAGGGACAGAGTATCAGTGTGTAACAGTGGTAAAATGCTACTCATTCTATTATTTGGAATTAAACACATTTAGAAGTTTTCCTATACATGGGACCATTGTATGACCAAAATAGGCACTACAAGGTGTGAGTTATTGCCTCATTTACCCACTTCTTGAAAGATTCAGTCTGTCAGCTGCACCTTGTGACACACCACACAAGACATGGGTAAATCCCCAATAATCTACACCCTATTGTGATTTATTCCTTAAAGAGTTGAGCAGAAACTGTGTGTTGCTCTGTGTTACTCAGCCAAGCCATAGAATGTCTTGAGGTGGCGTCACAAGTGCAGGTGACATTAAAAAGAACATGCCATAGGTTCAAGAGGCACAGTTCTCACCCCATTCCATGTTTAATCAGGTTGACATGCTACAGTAAAGGAGAATGGGGTGCAAGTTAGGCCTCATAATCCGATGTCACACCTCTGTGTCTGTTGGACTGTGGAGGATGGGGTGCAGGGTGGGAGGCTTAGGTGTTCAATCCTAACATGTCATTTTCCTATTACTGTCACTGAAATCTTCACTGATGCATTAAACAATTTTTTTTTGCAGTAAATTTCCTTTTTTGTTTGAGAACATCTATTATAACTAGTAAATAGCCTGTGTTGGTGGGAAGCCACCCACCTGAGCATAATGATATCTGTCTATGTGAGCATGGGCCCTATGGGCCCTGCACTCCCACTTACTCATAACTACACAGCCATACAGCAGCCCCATAGGACAAGGAACCCTTGTAACAGTTATATGCCAATATCTCAGGAACCATAGTACATAGGAAAAAATTCAAGTGCATTTGTAAACATGATAGTGAGTCTTCCATGTGACATAAAGTCAACCAAATCTGTATCCCATGAATGAGCAGAGAGTTACCTTCATGATCCCAGGGCACACCCTGGTGTTTGTCGGTCTGTGGAGGATGAGAGTGGGGGGCTTAGATACTCAGCCCTAACATGTCATGTCCCTACTTTTGTCACTGCAACTCTAATTAATGCATTAAACACATTTTTTTGCAGTAAATTTCCTTACTTTTTGAGGAAGTCTGTTATACCTAGTAAATAGCATGTGTTGATGGGAGCCTCCCACTAAGTTGCCCATGTGAGCATAATGATATGTGTCAGTGTGAGCGTGGGCCCTAGGGGCCCTGCACTCCCACTTACACATATCTACAGAGCCATACATCAGCCTCATAGGGCAAAGAACCATCATAACAGTTATTTGCCAATATCTCATCCACCATAGTAGGTAAAAAAAATTCTATTGAAATACTAATCATGACAGTGAGACCTACACACTACATAAGGTCAACTGAATCCATATCTCACATCCTACCCAAGATATGACCACCAAAAAACACTGAAAAGGCAACCTTGGAACTCTTGTGACACTAATTTGCCAATATCTCATTATGGAGCAACTTACAAAACAAATTCCACTGAAGCTGCACTCTATGGTTTCCAATCTTGTTCCTGTGGCTTAGATCACCTAAAGGTGATCTAAGTCAACAGTAGTGAAAAGTCTGTATCTCACTTCATTTTGAGATACAGATACCAAAAAGTGGAATGGGCACCACAATGTTATCCTATGGGAAACATCTCAACTTCATAATGGCATAAGTTTCCAACACCTATATAGCATAATTCACATCTCTAGAGTATCCCTTTAATACCCAGAAAATTAGAAGTCAAATGACCAACCTGTTTGGTTACAATGCAATGAGAACATTTTTAAAAGTTTTAAAATTCCTAGTTTGTGAGGTAGCAAAATCCCCGACCACCAGATCAATCCTCATCCGTGAGCTGTCAAACTCACCATCCGTGACTAATCCTCGACTGTCAGATTTTGGCCATCTGGTCCCTAAGTGACAGTCAAGGACTTTGCCGCCTCACAAAAGAGGATCAGCTGGCAGACTAGCATTTTAACAGCTCATGGACTGCGATTTTGTCACCTCAAGAAAGAGGATTCAAAAACCTAATCCCTTTCGCAAGCTGACAAAATCCCAATCCATGAGCTGATCCCCTTTTGCAAGATAGCAAAATCCTTGACCGCCAGCTTAATCCTGGTCCATGAGAAGGGCCATCTGGTCACAAAGTGACAGACAAGGATTTTGCAGCCTGGTGAAACAGGATCGACTCATAAACTAGGATGTTGTCAGCTCATGAAACAGGATCACTAGTGAATCGCGGTCAATGAATTTTGAAATTTCAAAATGCCATTGTTTGAGCAAAATGAAGCAAACCAAAGGCATGGGTTTGTAGAGGGCATCACTCTGAACAAAAGCCATGCCTTATTACAAAGAAAAGTCACTTGTGGAGGAACCTACAACATTTTGTTTTGGGGAAAAAACAAAACAAGATGATGGCTCACGGACAAGGAATTTTTCTGATGGACCAGGATTTGTTTAAATCCTCATTCATGAGCTGACAAAATTCTTGACAGTGATCCCTATCTTCTTTTGCAAAACATACATATAAATCTTGAGGTGAACTGAGCATGCTCAGAATCCAAAATGAAAAATTAAATAACTTTGGAACAGATTAATATTTTTTAATGAAACTAACACTAGATTGTTCTTTAACCCAAGCTCTTTCTATGTTCAAACTTTCAGACCAAAAGACCACACAGTATAGTCACAGTGCCATGGGCAAAAAATGCATCAAAAGTGAGGAAAACTGCATTTTCAATGCTTTGCTGCACAGAAACTGTATCTCTGACCAAAATGTAACTTGGTAAATCAAGAGATCTACCAGACCAGACCATGCATTCCAAATTCCGTGCAAATCTGTTGAACGGTTCCAAAGTTATTAATGCGCAAAAAGTGAGGTTTAACATTAAAATGCCTACTCAACCCCAACTATAGCGGCGCAACTGCACCCCTATTTGCAAAAAACTTAATTAATGCATCAGTTAGGGTGAATACCACAGTGACAAAAGTAGGAAAATAAAGCATTAGGGTTTCCAACCTAATGCCCCATAAGTTTGTTTACACATGGAATGGGGTGAGAGTTGAGTGTGATGATCCAGTGGCACACCCCAATACCTGTTGGTGTGTGGAGGTTGGGGGTGGCATGGAACATACAAATAGGGTTGCCACCTTTGAATGAGGCAAAAAACAGATCCTAAGCTCCACCCCTAGCCCCAACCCTTCTCATGAATCATCATGCATTGTTCCTCCTAGAAGTCCATTTGTTATATCAATAAAAAAACAACACTTAAAGTAGCAGTTAAATAAAAATGTTAAGATACTGTGCTGTGCCTGTTAAAGTTACTTTCCTAGGTTCTTCCTAATTATTTATGTACTAATGTATTTATTTATTGATGTTGATTAACCAGATAAACATGCAGAGATAAAATAAATCTCATTTACAGATAGGATCTGGGGGGAGACAAGGGAAATATCCATCTTTCGGATGAGACATTAAACCGAGGTCCCATTTGCCTGGATTGGTGGTAGTTCAGGTGGATGTTAAAGATCCCATGGCACTTATCGAAAAGAGTAGGGGAATTTCCCCGGTGTCCTGGCCAAATTTCCCTCATTCACTAAAAATACCCCCAACAGCTTAATCTGGTTCAAGGTCAGTTGGCATTCATCTGTATCCCCCTCCCCCGGGTCGTGCCTGAAAATAGGCAGGATTTGTCTCGTGCACTTACCTGGTCAACAAAAGCTAAATAAATAAACAAAAGCTAAATACTGTAAATAGTATACAGTAGTATACATACTTTTTATCTTTTTCTGGCTCCATTTCCTGTTCTTGTCCACAGTACTATTTCAAAGCCAAAGAAGTGACAATACTTTTTTCTTGAAGAAAAAATAATTTAAAACATTTAAAAATGCCTAAATGCAGTTAGAGAGGAAAATGTTTACCAGCAAATGAAAGTGGAGAACAACTGGCTCTGTTACTGTTACAAAAGGTGGGGATGGCTGTGTTGCTATGCCACTTTCACTTTAAGATGCAGTGGAAAGATTAGGTTAAGTAAGTGCTAATGGCGTTAATGGCCATACTTTACACCTCCCAGGTTGACTGCATTCACAAACAAAAGGCTACATTGACAACAAAACTTGTTTGTAACCTGGACGTGCAGTTGAAACAATGAATGATATGACAACATTTGCTTCAGAAGTATATGAGCACTCAGAATGGCTCAAAAACCTGACCAACACAGAGCAAAACTGGATTACCTGATAGGGACCCTGAAAACCTGATCACCAGGTAAAAAACCTGACAGGTGGCAACCCTACATACAAAAAGTGCTTGGGTCAAAAAACAATCCAGCTTTGGTTTGGTTAAAAAATAATAATCTGTTCCAAAACTATTTAATTTTTAATTGTGGGGTTTTGAACATGATCAGTTCACTCCAAGATTTATATGTATGTTTTGTAAAAGATGATTTAGCTCATGGTCAAGGATTTTGTTAGCTCATGAACAGGGATTTAAAAAATCCTAGTCTGTAAAGAAAAATTCCCTGTTTTAATTTTTTACCCCAAACAACAGTTTGTAACTTCCTTCATGGGGAACTTCTTGTTGCAGTAAGGTATGTTTTTTGTTCAGGGTGACACACTCTACAAACCTATACCTTTGGTTTTCTTCTTTCTGGCCAAAAAATGGGCATTTCAAATTTTAAAATTATTTGTCTGTGACTCGCTTCCAGTCCCCTTTCGTTAGCTGACAAAATCTGAGTCTGCCAGTTGATCCCTTTTCACAAGGCTGCAAAATCCTTGACAGTCACTTTGTGATCAGATGGCCCTTCTCACACATGAGGATTGACTCGATGGTCAAGGATTTTTGCTGTCTCGCAAAAGGTGATCAGCTGGTGGACTGGGATTTTGTTAGCTCAAGAAAGGGGGAGCTTTTTTTATCCCCTTTTGTGAGCTGATAAAATCTCCATCCATGATCTGATAAAATCCTAGTTCACCAGCAATCCTCTTTCATGAGGCAGCAAAATCTTTGACCATCACTTTGTGATCAGATGGCCCTTCTCATGGACGAGGACTGACTTGATGGTCAATGATTTTACTTCCTCACAAAAAGATGATTGGCTGGCAGACTGGGATTTTGTCAACTTGTGAAAACGGGCTGTTTTTTTGAGCACCCTTTCATGAGTTGACAAAATCCCCACCCACAAGCTGACAAAAACCCAGTCTGCCACCCAATCCCCTTTTGCAAGGCAGTAAAATCATTGACTGTCACTTAGGGACGAGATGGCCAAAATCTGACAGTCAAGGATTTCTCATGGACAGTGATTTTTACAGCTCATGAATGAGGATTGATCTGATGGTCAGGGATTTTGCTACCTCACGAACTAGGAATTTTTAAACTTTTATAAAAACTTTCCCACCGCATTGTAAATTAACGGTTTAGTCTTTTGACTTGAAATTTGCAGGGTATTAATGGGATGCTTCAGAGATCAGAATTATGCTATTTAGGTGTTTAAAAGTAAATCATTTCCATACATATGCCATCATGAAGTTTTGCTTTTTCCCCATAGGATAACATAGTGACTTTTGGCGCCCGTATCTAGAAAACAAAGCAAGATGCGGACTTTTCGGTAGTTGTGGCTTTGTTCATCTTCAGGTGAACTAAGTTGCTAAAACAAATTTGGAAACCATACATTACACCTGCGGTGGAATTTTTTTCCTAGGTTGTACAGTTTCCAAAATATTGGCAAATTAGTGTCATATGTGTTCCAAGGGTGCCTTTTCAGCATTTTTCAGTGCCCATATCTCATAAATGATGCAAGATACAGATTTGGTCAACTTATCTTGTGAGGAGGTTCTATTGTCACGATTACAACGCTTGAATTTTTTTCCTAGCTGCTATGATTCCTGAGATATTGGCAAATTAGTGTTACAAGGGTTCCTTGCCCTATAGGGCTACTCTATGGCTCCGTAATTATGTATAAGTAGAAGTGCAGGGCATGGAGGACCAACACTCCTGCACACACATATCATTATGTGGAAAAGAGTAGCTTGGTGGGAGTGTGGGCCTAACACATGCTATTTTCTAGTTATATTACCCTTTTTCAAAAAGTAAGGAAATTCATTGCAAACAACATTGTTTAATGCATCGGTTAGGATTAAAGTGGCAAAAGTGGGAAAATGTGATGCAAGGGTTGACCCATCCCCATCCTCCACAGACTGACAGATGCCAGGATGTGCCATGAGGTTGTGAGGCCCTACTCTCATCCCATTCTCCTTTACTGTAGCATGTCAACCGGTTTACACATGGAATGGTGTGAGAGTTGGGCCTGATGATCCCATGGCACACTGAGACATCTGGTCTGTAGAGGATGGGGGTGAGATGGTGGTGGGGTTAGGGGCTCAACCCTAACATCTCATTTACCCACTTTTGTCACCTTAACTGTAACTGATGCATTAAACAAAGTTTTTGGCAATGAATATATATATATATATATATATATATATATGTATACACACACACACACACACATATATATATATATATATCACACACACACTATAGGGGTGCAGTCGCGCCCCTATAGTTAGGGTTGAGTAAGCACTTTAATGTTAAACCTTAGTTTGTGCGTGTTAATAACTTTGCAACCATTCAATAGATTCGCACAAAATTTGGAATGCATGGTCTGGTATTGTGGATCTCTTGATTTGTCAAGTTACATTTCAGTTGGACATACAGTTTGTGAGCAGCAAATCACCAAAAAATGCATTTTCACCACTTTTGACACATTATTTGCCCATGGTGCTGCAACCACAATATGTGGTCTTTTGGTCTGATGTTTGGAACATAGAAAGAGTTTGGGTAAAAGAACAATCCAGCACTGGTTTGATTAAAAAATATTAATCCGTTCCAAAGTTATTTAATTATTAATAGTTGTGTTCTGAGCGTGCTCAGTTCACTCCAAGACTGATATATATGTTTTGCAAAAAAGGATTGGGCTCACAGTCAAGGATTTTGTCAACTCATGAATGAGGATTTAAACAAATCCTGGTCCATCAGAAAAATTCCTTCTCTGCGAGATGCCATCTTGCTTTCAGTTTTCCCCCCAAACAAAATGTTTCAACTTTCTCCACGGGTGACTTTTTGGTGTAATGAGGAATGGGTTTTGTTCAGGGTGACATGCTCAACAAACTGATACCATTGGTTTGCTTCATTTTGTCCAAAAAATAGCCTTTCAATATTAAAAAATTATTTTACCATGACTTGCTAATGACCCGCTTTCGTGAGCTGACAAAGTCATAAGACGTGAGCCGATCCTCTTTTGCAAGGTTGCAAAATCCTTGTCAGTCACTTTTTGACCAGATGGCCCTTCTCACAGACAAGAACTAAGCAGACGGTTAAGAATTTTGCTGCCTCGCAAAAGAGGATCGGCTCATGGACTAGGATTTTGTCAACTCATGAAAGGGGATTGGGTTTTTGAATCCTCTTTCACGAAGTGACAAAATCCTAGTCTGTGAGCTGTCAAAATCTTGGTCTGCAAGCCGATCCTCTTTTGCAAGGCACCAAAATCCTTGACCATCGCTTTGTGACCAGATGGCCCTTCTCGCGGACAAGGATTGAGTCACGGTTGAGGATTTTGCTACCTCGTGAAACAGGATCAGCTGACAATCTAGGATTTTATTAGCTCATGAAAGGGGATTGGTTTTTTGAATCCTCTTTCATGAGTTGACAAAATCACAGTTCGAGAGCTGTCAAAATCCTAGTCCAGCACCCGATCCACTTTTGCGAGGCTGCAAAATCCTTGACCATCACTTAGGGACCAGATGACCAAAATCTGACGGTCAAGGATTTCTCGCAGATGGTGATTTTAACAGCTCATGGATGGGGATTGATCTGATGGTGGGGGATTTTTCTACTTCACGAACTAAGAATTTTTTAACTTTTAAAAACTTTCCCACTGCATTGAAACTTAATGGTTGGGTCTTTTGACTTGCAATTTTCAAGGTATTAAGGGAATGCCCTGGAGATGTGAATTATGCTATTTAGGTGTTGGAAAGTGAAGTGGTTCCATAGATATGCTATCACAAAGTTGAGATTTTTCCCATATGATAACATTGCAGCTGTTGTCACACCTTTCGGCACCCGTATCTCGAAAACCATGCCTGTATCTCAAAAACAAAGCGAGATACAGATTTTTCACTACCAGCAGCTTAGTTCACCTTTAAGCTCCAAAAACAAGTTTGGAAATCATAGATTACATCTGCAGTGGGATGTCTTTCCTACTTGCTACTGTTACAGAGATATTGGCAAAAACGTGTTACAAAGGTTCCTTTGGAGTACTATTGTGCTGCCTAATGGCTCCGTACTAATGTGTAAGTGGGAGGGCAGGGTCTGGTGGGCATATCATTATGCACAAATGGGCAGTTTGGCGGTGGCGCGGGGCCAAAGGGCCTATGTTACCATCAACACATACCAGTTACCAGGTATGTCGCACTGTAAATAAACGGTTTGGTCTTTTGGCTTGAAATTTGCAGTGTATAAAGGGGCATCCCAGAAGTGTGAATTATGCTGTTTAGGCATAAAACAATTTCATGGGTTCCATAGATATGCATTCCCAAAGTTAAGATTTTTCCCATAGGATAACATTGCAACACCCACTGTGCTTTTGGTGACTGAATCTCAGAAATGATGCAAGATACAGATTTAGTTGACTTATCTCACATGGCGCTCTCACTGTCTTGATTACAACAGAACTGGAATTTTTTTCATATCTGCTACAGTTGCTGAGATATTGGCAAATTAGTGTTAAAAGTGTTCCTTGCCCTGTAGGGCTGCTGTATGGCTCTGCAGTTATGTGTAAATGAGAGTGCAGGACCTGGAGGGCCCATGCACCCACAGATGAATATCATTATGCACAAATGGGCAGTTTGGTGGGAGTGTGGAGCTCACCAACACATATCGTTTACTGGTTACATTACAATGTTTCAAAAGTAAGGACATTCTTTGCAAAAAAACTTTGTTAATGCATCAATTAGGGTTGATGTCACAGCAACAAAAGTTTGGAAATTCAATGTTAGAGTCAACTCCCCTACCACCCCCCATCCTCCATACACCAACAGATGTCAGGGTGTGCCATGGGGTCATCAGTCCTAATTCTTACCCCATTCTCTCTATACTGTAGCATGTCAGGTTGCTTACACATGGAATGAGATGAGAGTTGGGCCTGATGACCCCGCTTCTGCTATCTTCTGGTGTGGTGGAGGATGGAGGTAGAAAAGTGAGGTTATCCCTAATATCAATTTCCAGACTTCTGTCAGTGCATCAACCCTAGTTGATGCATTAAGTTTTTTTTTTGGTAAGGAATATATATATATATATATATATATATATATATCTGCTAAACCCAGTTTTTTCACGTGAATAATTTTGCAACCGTTCAACAGATTTACATGACATTTGGAATGCATGGTCTGGTATGGTAGATCTTTTGATCTGCCAAAGTTACGTTTTGGTTGGACTTACAGTTTCTATGCAGTGAAGTACTGAATAACATGTTTTTCTCCACTTTAGATACTTTTTTGCTCATTGCAATGCAACCACACAATTTTGTGTTTTGGTCTGAAATTTGGAACATAGAAAGAGTTTGAGTCAAAGTAGAATCCAGCATTAGTTTGGTGAAAAAATAATAATCCATTCAAAAGTTATTTAATTTTTAATGTTTGGATTCTGAGCATGCTCAGTTCACAAGGATTTTGTCAGTTCACAGAAGGGGATTTAAAAAAATCCCCAACCGTGACAAAAGATTATTTGTCCATGAGCCACCATCTTGTTTTCATATTTCCCCCAAACAAAATGGAGCTTCCTGCATGGGTGACTTCTTACATAAATAAGGTATGGGTTTTCTTCAGGTTGACACCTTCTACAAACCCATATCTTTGGTTTGCTTCATTGTGGCCAAAAAATTATCATTTCAAATTTTGAGATTCTTTGTCTGCGACTCACTTCTGTTCCCCTTTCATGAGTTGACAAAATCCTAGTCCTAGAGCCGATTACCTTTCGTGAAGCAGAAAAATCCTTGACCATCACTTTGTGAGAAGATGGCCCTTCTTCCCAACCAGGATTGGCTCACGGTCAAGGATTTTGCTGCCTTATGAAAGGGGATTGGCTTGCAGACTGGAATTTTGTCAGCCTGCAAAAGAGGATTGTTTTTTTAAATTGGCTTTCATAAACTGACAAAATCCCAGTCCAAAAGCTGACAAAATCTCAGTCCACAAGCAATCCCCTTTCATATGGTAGAAAAATTCTTGACCATCACTTTGTGACCAGATGGCCCTTTTCACGGACCAGGATAGACTCACCATCAAGGATTTTGCTGTCTCATGAAAGAGGATCAGCTCGTGGACTGGGATTTTTTCAGCTCACAAAAGGGGATTGATTTTTTGAATCCCATTTCATGAGCTGACAAAATCCCAGTCTGTGAGCTGACAAAATCCCATTCCACAAGCAAATCCCCTTTTGAGAGGTAGAAAAATCTTTGACCCTCAGTTTGTGACCAGATGGCACTTCTCACAGACAAGAATTGACTCATGGTCAAAAATTTTGCTGCCTCACAAAAGGGGATCAGCTCACGGACTGCGATTTTGTCAGCTCGTGAAAGGGGATTTTGTTTTTGAATCCGCTTTTGTGAGATGACAAAATCCCAGTACACGAGCTGACAAAATCACATCCGCGAGCAATCCCCTTTCATGAGATACCAAAATCAAAGTCAAGGATTTCTTGTGGATGGTGATTTTGACAGCTAGTGAGCTGGGATTGACCCCGTGGTTGGGAATTTTGCTACCTCATGAACTAGGAATTTTTAAACTTTTAAAAACTTTCCCACTGCATGGTAAATTAACAGTTTGGTCTTTTGACTTGAAATTTGCAGTGTATTAAGGGGACGCAACAGAGATGTGAATTATGCTGTTTAGGTGTTGAAAAGTTAATTGGTTACATAGGTATGCTATCACAAGGTTTTGATTTTTCTCATAGGATAACACTGTGGCGCCATAGTGACTTTAAGTGCCCGTATCTCGAAAATTGAGCAAGATATGGATTTTTTGCTACTTGCATTTTAAATCACCCTTAAGTGAGCTAACCTACAGAAAGAAATCTGGAAGTCATAGAATACACCTACAGTGGAAATTCTTTCCCACTTTCTATGGTTATGGAGATATTGACAAATTAGTGTTCCAAGGGTGCATTTTCAACACTTTTTGGGGCCCATATCTCATAAATGATGTGAGATGTGGATTTAGTTGACTTATCTCATGTGGGGGTCTCATTGTCATGATTACAACGGCACTTGGGATTTTTTTCATATCTGCTACAGTTGCTGAGATATTGACAAATTAGTGTTACAAGGGATCCTTGCCCTACAGGGCTACTGTAAGGGTCTGTAGTTATGTATAAATGGGAGCACAGAGCCCAGGCTCTGCACTCCCACAGGCATGTATCATGCAGAAATAAGCAGCTTGGTTGGGCCCCATGCTCCCACCAACACATGCTATTTACTAGCTATACTACACTTTTTCAAAAAATAAGGAAATTCATTGCAAAAAACTTTGCTAATGCATCGGTTAGGGTTAAAGTGACAAAAGTGGGGAAATGAGAGTTTAGGGTTGAACCCCTAACCCACCCACCACCCTCACCCCCCATCTGTCACAGAGTGAGAGATGCGGGGGTGCCATGGGGTTGTCAGGCCTAGCTCTCACCCTATTCTCCTTTTCTGTAGCATTTCAACCTGTTTACACATGGAATGGGGTGAAAGTTGGGCCTGATGACCCCATGGGACACCCGGCCTCTCTCAGTCTGTGGAGGATGGAAGGGGTTAGGGGCTCAACTCTAATATCTCATTTCCTCACTTTTGTCACTTTAACCCTAACTGATGCATTAACAAACCTTTTTGCTACAGGTATATATATATATATATATATATATATATATATATATATATATGGCTGCAGCTAGCAATTCCAAGGTCCCAGGCAGGCAGTTTGATTAGGGCCCCTGTATCCCTAACAAAGTAAGCAGGAGGTCTGGGTGCCACCAGGCCCCTATAAGCTCTGGGGTTTTTGATGCTCTCTGGTGAGTTTGGGGGCTTTTAGTGAAGCCAAAAACAAGATTTTGTGAAGCTTTCCCTAGCCCATATTCAATGAAAGAATGTATTTTTAACCAGGAGTCTTATTCATGTTTATAACAACGGACTATTTTTTTTTTTATAAATGTGGTCTGCTGCCAGCCATAATGTAAATCCTCATGATTCACACTGTGGCTGGCAGTGGACCAAATGCAACAGACAACCTGTGAACCTTATTCATTTTTATAATAACATTAGGATTGTTTTATGATCACAACAATGCACTTCATGGCATGTGTAGTATTGAGATTTATAGACTTTTTGTGCATTTAAAGTCACTCGGCTGTGTTTTGTGTTACCCCACATCTATCATGTGTAAATCCCAGAAGACATGCACTCTTGTTATTATTTCATAACTGGTAACATTGCATGATTTTAGATATGTTTTGGCATCAATGGCTGCTGTTATTGATCGTACCTTCTCATAACAGCAAATGAACAAAATGACACAAATCCAAAGGTCACTGCTAACTATTTTTATTATCACTATTTTAAAGTAGGTTCAGTGATAGTATTTTGATGTGTGATACATTTATTTGAAATTACTTTTTTGTCATAAAAATGAATTCACAATATATCACAGTTCACCACAACATTAAAATATATTTTAATACAAATAGAATTGTTCTTAATGCCTATCCTATTAAACCTTTTGAAATAAATAAATAAACAAAATATTGTAAACTAATGATAACCATTCATTTCAGAAATATAGCATTAAAAAGGTTGCATATGTCAATTAAAAACACTGGATTAATTAGTTAAATGCTGTTTGAAAACATAGTACAGTGTATAGTGGACTGTTGTTCTGTCTGGAATTCCCTTTCAAAATGGTGTTGTACCACATTTCCAAAGGTCATGGAATGTGATTATACCCTACTCTGGTTGAACAGCACTCTATAACCTCTAGAGACAGAGACTATGAGTCAGTTTCATTTTGAAAGCAAAAGTACTCATGCACACATTTCATACTGCACTATACACTATACAAAATACTGGATGCACAACTCTATGCACAACCAGTATTCTCTATATCCTAGAATTATTAATGAATATACTCTTCTTATATTTGCATACTTCATACTAATTTCAAATGATGTAACACTATATGACCCCTTCTTGCAAAGAACCATATTTTGACTTACATGTAAGCAAGTTATAGTCTTATTCAAATAAATGAGTTATTCAAAATTTTGCAATGGTGTGTGAAAATCCTGTAACCTCATTGATCAAAACATGTCACATGACCGTGAGTAAATCCTGCTTTACCCACAGCTGAGGAATTTAATTTATAAAAAACATAAACACATTTTACATTTATTTCTCAAATGGGTCCATTGTATAATTGCTACAAGGAACTCCAGGGTGCAAGTTATTTGTGTTTTGCCCAATTCTTGTGTGGTTAAGTCACTCGGCTGTGCCTCATGACACACCACAGAAGACGTGGGTAAACTCCCAATAACCCCCAATAACCCACACCATGAAGCAGTAAGGCACAACAGGGTGTGGGTTATTTGGGGTTTACCCACGCCTTGTGTGGTGTGTCACAAGGTGCAGCCGAGTGACTTAAACAAACATGAAGTGGGTAAATCCCCAATAACTCACACCCTGGAGTGTGTCATTGTGATTATACAATGTACCCATCTGTAAAATAAACAAAATGTGTTTAATAGTGTTTTTTATAAATGCAATTCCTCAGCTGTGGGCAATGCAGAATTTTTTGACCAATGAGGTTACAGGATTTTAACATACCATTGTATAATCATGAATTTAAGACAAGCTGAGCAATGTCAATGTGGCGGTAAGGTTTTGGATGAAGTAATTTCTACGATGCTGTAGTAATACTTCTAAAAACTGGGATTCACTATACTATTTTCATGGGATCCTTAATGTCCACTGTCAGGTGTCCTGTCTTAAGTAGTTACATCTATTTGCATGACAGTGCCATAGTGAGTGAGCCTTCATGCCTGTTTATTTAAGAGCATGGCTAACCTGAGTTTAAAAATTAGTCTGTGCTGTATCCGAGTGATTGAAGGCTTGTGACCAGCTAGGAAGTGTGTTAATCTGCACTGTTCTGCAGTCACTGCTTGCACAGAGGGAGCCTCTTTAGAAACTGTGAATATCTTGTTGTTTATCTGGTGTTATAGTAAAGACATATATATTTGCCTAACCTGCTGTTATTGCTGCTTGGACATTTTGATGGTAGTCACTATGTTGGGTCCTTAACTTTCAGTATTTGGACCAATTGAACTACTGATGATCTGAAATGGATCATGTCCCCATGGGTATTGTTGGAAGGAATTCTGCCCAAAAACCATAGGAAAAAACATTGCAGAAGAGTGGGGCCTTTCTTGCATGGCTGAGATGTGAACCCACTCAGAATCAGCTCAATTTAGCTCCAATTAGTGTCTAAAAGACACTTTGCTACCTATGAAGAGAAGAAGTCCAAAAAGAATTGTTTGACTTACAGTCTGCTGTCTTCAGCTCTGCCACTGTGACACAGCACTGCTTGCAGAGTACCTGCTCTGGTGAAGGCGGGAAGTAGACTGGAGACAAGATGTGGAGGGCTTCTAGTTCCCCTGCTGCAGAGTTTTTAGTACTGCCTACAACCAGCATCAGAGGGTACAGCCCCCAGGCATTATGAAGCCCAGAGTCCAGCTTAGCAGAGATAATCTGTATTTTTTGGTGTTGGCACCTAGATGGACCTAAATGTGGCACCCCTAATGTGACTTACAGCTCCCATTTGCCAACCAAACATTTTGGATTACAAGGGAAATGCCCAGAACTTCCAGAAGCAGTGGGTCAGTAAGACTTGGAATAGAAGAATGAACAGCTTGAGCTTTCTAACAGTTGCTCCCTCAAGTAGCATGGGGGAATCTGTGATAAAATGGTCAGCTGGCTTTCCTGCCATGTTCTCCATGAATTACACTGCCTATTGCAGAAGTCTAACATGTCTGATATCCAGCCTTGGAACTGTGGCAGAAGAAAGAAGTTTATTAGTGTGACTGGTGATTACGACCAAAGACTTGCTACTGAAACGTTTAGCCTACCATTTGAGAGAGTAATGCTCAGATACACATGGGAAATTAGTGCTTAGATTGGCCTGGAACATCTCCTCACTCTATAATATGCGGCTTCTTTACTGCAATATAAGGATGCAGGAGTTGCTATTTATGTTACATTGTGACCAGGGCATCACACAGTATGTTTAATATTTTAAAATGGCAGAGAACTGTCAAACTTAATCTGCATGATTGCTTTGAAGATGGAATAGAATTTAGATAAACTTTGTTATTAAGAAAACACATCTAGTAAGAATCACCATGCATAACTTGCAATTAGCCAGTGTTGTCCAATATAATAATTTATTGTGTGGTCAGCAAGTTTTGAACAGAATTCAGACAGAGAGAAGGCCATGGTTTTAACATTTCAGATATGAATTGTGTATATGAACATTACATCTCTTTTTCATTTTTCTGTTTTTAGCTAAACAGCAGCTGCCACCTTCATAAGAAGCTTAGAAACCTAATGAGGAAGTGGAAACACAACGTAACTCTACAAGATGGACATCATGTATTCATGCACACCTCCTGAATAATCAATAGTGTGGTTGTGAAATTCTGTATATAGAACATGTAATGGATGCAAGGTGAATTGTACCACGCTATAATTTTTTCAAATGTTTTATTAGATGCAGTGATAGATCCAGGAGAAATACTGAAATTACTTTTTAAATAAATACTTTCAACTTTTAAATAGTTGTTTTACTTTGTTGGCTTCTCTGTACTTCACAAATGTTCATATATGTACTTCACTGACCTGCTGAATGTAATATTTATTGTGACCTCTGATAACCTCTGCCCTTGTGCTGTATCATGACAGGATGATCAGCTTCTGAAGGGAATCTTCCTATGTTACTGTGTAAATGCGGACAAGTCTCCCAAACATACTTCACCTCACAAATGCTTTTACATGTACTCTCATCTTCTGTCTCTGCTGCCCCACCATTCATGCCCTGAAAGGGTGATTAAGTACTGCCCCCTTTCAGTTTCTGTTCTTATTTATAAAAATATAGCATAACTATAATTTAAAAATAAACAGAGCTCTCAACAGAACCAACAATGTATAGCTGTTAGCATACCACGGTTCACGTTAGTGCAAGCTAATACATTTGCCTGACACAAGAATGAATTGTAAACACATTAAATTGTACAGGAACTGATTACTTATGTGCATCTGCTTGAAATGTCTGTTTACCTACATTATATTCATACCTCTAAAGGACAGCTATACAACTGTACCTGAATAAAAACTGAAGCTGTCAGCTGTGTTTGTATTGTTTTCTTTATATTGACAACATTCTGTGCAGTTTCTTCCATGAAACCAAGAATTTGGAGTTTGGACTGTCACTTCATGTTTTCAGAAATGTAAGCATGAACTTACAGTTCTGAAACCATGATATGACATAGTCAGAACCCCAAATTCTTGGTTAAATGAAATGAAATGCAAAGAATGTTGTCCATACAAAGAAAATAATAAAAAACACAGCCGACAGCTTCAGCTTATATTCAGACACAGTTAAATAGGAATCTTTCAGAGATACGAATATAAGTTATGGAAATAGAGACATTTCAAGCAGCTGCATGTAAGTAATCATTTCATGTTCCCTTTAAAGTGCCATAGGAACACCAAGCGGCGATTAAATCTATAAATGTGTAGTTATTGCATGAACACTGTTACTTTAAATAATAACAATATATGATTACATAATCAGGCAAACAAATGAAACAATAAGCTGCTTATATTGTGTCAGTCACTTCATGAATTCTTTGACCTGTGTTCTTAACTTGTCAGGAGCAAATGTTTCTGAGCTTTCTTGTCTGCAAAGTCTTGTATTATATTTCTAAAGTCAATTTTGCATTCAAGTTCACTCTCGGCTGATAGCATGGCCAAGCTGCTTAAACGGTCCTGAGACATAGCTAATCATAAAAAATTTTTGATGATAGAAAGTTAACTGAAAGCTCTTTCTCCTTCTGCAACAGTCACAGGCAGGGTGCAAAATATCCTAATGGCAACACAAATTTCTCTGAATATTGTTTCTAGTTTCATTCTGTAGATTGCATCCAGTAGTACCAAAGGTTTTAACTGTTTCTGAAAAGTGGCACTGTATATTTTTCTCAGGTGTCAAACTTCATTAGCAAAAGCACTTGTTGGGCCTTGAGAATATTTGTTGGTTAACTTCTCACAATATGTAATTATTTCTTGATCATTTGTGCTTCTCAACTGTAAAACTGGAGTAAAGACATTGCAGATTTGTATAAGAGACTCAAATCTGTGATTTAATTCACTAATGATGTTGTCCATTGCAGCGTAAAAGACTGTGTTATGGAATCTATCATCTGAACTTTGACTTGTTTCTATATCTGGAGTTTCATCATGAAATCTGTTGTGTTTTCTTTGCCAGCTCGTTTCAAAGTTGAACTTGGGTACTACATCTACTGACTGTGCCACTAGTCTTGCCTCTGAAATAATGGCATTCCATTCATTCCTGAAGGACTGCATTTCCTCTTTCAGTTCGGCTATGTTAGCAACTTCTATGTCTAGTGAAATACCTGTAGACTGAAGAACCAAGTTTCTCTCTTCAAAACTTTGGAGAATTTTTATCCAAAATGTGGCAAGCACAATTGCATTATATGACTTGAAGTATGTTTACAGACCCTTTGCTTCTTCCAGTGCTTCATTAGAGAGCTTTTTGGACTGTATGATATAATCTAGAGCTTCCATAATGCTGGGAAGGTGTTTTGCAATAGGGAAAATTGCCTTGATTTGAGCACTCCACCTGGTTTCAGACATGCTATGTAGAATAGCCGATTTCTCAGGGCTTCCACTGAGAAAAATATACAGCCGATTTACACATGTGAAAAACATAGCGATCTCAGGGCATGAGTCTGCCACATGCATCCCCACAAGATTTAGAGAATGACAAGCACATGGAGAATAAGTGGCAAGTGGGTTCTTTTGGTGAATATGAGCTTGCACCGTCTTGAATTTTCCAGACATGTTTGACCCATTGTCAAAACCTTGCCTGCGGCAATCAGCAATGTCAACTTCATGTTTTGCAATCTCATTAGCAGCATGTCTGCAATTTCCTCACCACTTTTTTTTGAGAAGTCAAAGAACTCAAGAAACCGTTCATGAATTGTCCTCTCTTTGGTATCTTGATCCTTATGTACATATCTAAGGATAACCACATGCTGTTCTGTATAAGAGTTGTCTGGAGTAGTGTCACAAATAACAGAAAAATAGACGGTTTCACTTCTCTCTGTTAGATTTCTGTTCAAAACCTGTTGACCACATAACTCGATAAACTCTCTTAGACTTTCCCACGATAGGTAATGAGCCATCATTCTTTCCCCTTTGTCTTGCTTTTGCTTCACCTTCTCTGATCACACAGAATGGGATCATAGTGTAAGATCAGTTCCAGCACACCTAAGAAGTTACCATAGTGTGCATCACCAATTTTGGCAGTTCCACCTCAAAATGCCAAATTTCTTGATGCTAGAAACAAGGTTGCATCCAAAAGTCTCTCTAATAATGCTTTATGCTTTTCTGCTTCTGACTGTATTTGTTTCTGCAGTTGGCTATCATTTCCTTTACCTTGTTGTGAATGCTGAAGGTTTCTGCATTGCCAGTAACAATGTTGGTGTGCACTACTCATTTCACATTCTGGAAGCTTGTCATATAATTTATGCCAATTGCCATTTGGGTTAAGGTCTTCTTTTTTACACAGTGCACTGATTGATTTTTTTTTATCAGGACACTGGAAAACAAAAAGCATGGGACACAAAATAATGCTCCTTTAGTCTTATTCCACATTAATCAGTCCCTCAGTGTCCTCTCACAACCATTTGAAGATTTAGAGTACAAAAGATATTCAGGGAATGATCGACCATCAGGATCAGCTGGTATCAAATTCTTGAATTTCTTCACATCAGATTGGATTGTTAAACATTTGACAATATTTTGCCTGTCAATGTCAGATACATGTTCTGGCCACAGACCAGGGTCATTTGAGACATAGCACAGGTCACTCTCATCATTCTGGAGCTGTCTTGAGGCAGATGTGTCTTCATGTTCCTGTGATTGACCTTGAGCTGCCACAATGGATACAGCTGTACTTTCAACCTCCATATTGTTAGACGTAGTCTGACATTCAGCTTCTTCATGTGAGGGGATATCTTGTTGGGCTTCATTTTCATGCACAGTACCTAAAAGGTACTTCAGAATTGGTTTACTTTTTTTTCAGGTCTGATTCTGCTTTTTCTTTTTCCTTTTTTTCTTTCTGCTTCTGGTAACCAGATTTATGGTGATACATTTCTGAATAGATAGACAAGTTAAGATGCCTAATTTAAAAAAGAGATCACAACAGGCTTTCAAGATTAGGCAGTCTTCCTTTTTTGTACTGTGGAGAACACGTTGGGACACAAACAGAATATGAGATCACAACAGACTTTCAAGATTAGGCAGTCTTCCTCTCATGTGCTGTGGAGAACATGTTGAGGCACAACTTGAAGAGGAGATCACAGCAGGCTTTCAGAGTCTGGCTCTCGTTCTGTCATGTACTGTGAAGAACAGTTTGGGACACATCTTGAGAAGGAGATCACAACAGGCTTTCAAGATTAGGCAGTCTTCCTCTCATGTGCTGTGGAGAACACATTGGGGCACAACTTGAAAATGAGATCACAAATGAATTTCATGTGTGGGCAGACAGTCAACCTCCTCTATTTATTTATGACACCAGTAATATTGGAAAAGCACGTTAATTACATTACTTCAAAGGGAAACTGTTGCACCATTTATCATCATAATGTGTCCATTATATAACACACATTGTATGATTGATTCATTTCTTCAAAAAAGAATTGGGCGTTGCTGGTTGTTTAATGGGCCTCTTTTACTCATGCCAATGTAACAATGTAAGCAATAATACCCGACATGGTGGGTGGTATTGGTCTATACTGGACCGCCCAGGGCCATAATGAGGCCTGACACCACAGGTGGAGGGTCTTATAGTCACTGGAAGGTCTGGTACAGACCATACTGCCCACCCTGGAGGGTATTATTGTGCTTAGAAAATGGAAAGAAACTCTCATACACATTTTTTTAAAGTTTTAAACATTTCAATAATTTATATAACTTTTTATTACATATTTTGTCAGCTTTGAGATAAAGTAGTCCCTTTTTTAAGGGTGTGTGGGTAAAACTAAAAAACACCAAATTAACCACTCAGTTGCACTGTGCTAAATTGCTGCTGATAAAACAAAAAATAACAGTGACCACTACTTATTTGTGGAGATAAAATGAATTGGGGCACTGAAGGTGCAATTCACAATGTTGAAGTTAGTGGCTGTGGAGCTGGATGTTGCTGGTTCATGAACTTGGAGTTGATTACTGGCTCTTACAGGTGGCATACTTGCTGCTTGCTGCTGCTGCACCTCCTAGGATTGTACTCCACTTTCTTCTGTTGTCTATGGATGCTGACCAGTAGTGCTGCAGGCTGGCTTCACATCTGTGGCCAGTAACACTGGTGATTTCACAAGCTGACAGTCCTGCTTGAGTTAGCAGTTGCACAGCTGTTGAACGTATGCTCAGGGCTGCCTTTGCTTTATGCGGGTAAGAAACAAACTTTTCAGCTTTTTGGCTCATTTTATTTATTTTTATGTTTTTTAAACAGCTAAAGGAACTAATGCTGAAATTCACTGGAGAAAATACGTTTTTTTTCTATTGTTGCTTTGCTAGCCATCTCCGAAGGGTATTCATTGAAGATGTTTGGGGTTAGAGGTCATATTGCAGTCGTGCTGTGAGTGGGATGGCAATGCATGGATCCATCTGGTATGATGTAAAAAAAAGGAGACTACTGCAAAATGCAGACTAATGAATTGGGGGAATACTGCTGGGAGTGTGTTTTTTTGTTTGTTTGTGGGTGTGCTGGTAGTAAAGGAGGGAGTCTTCGGGATGCTAGTATCACTCGCTAAGTGAGACAAAAAATGGATGATATTTTGAATAGAAAACTAGGGGTTTTAGCCAGTTAGAGAGCTGACTGGGCACAAAGATTCTGGAGATGGGGCGGGCTGGGCCGGTACTTTTAATAGGTGGGCATTTGTTGTCTGATAGATGCCCACCTAGAAAAGTCCCTTAGCCAGTCAGAAGCCTCAAATAGCTTTCCCCATTTTCTAAATGCAAGTAAAATGCCTGTAAAATGCATTGCACATAATTAAAGACATTTCAATTCAATTTTATTTATACTGGAAGGTATGTAGGCAAAAATGCCACTTTTCACAAACGTTCACTGGTATAAACATTCGATACTAGAGAGAAAAAGGTAAATAAGATACTTGCATAATTTGCTGGTATTTCAAATAGGGACAGTGTATACAACAGGATCAACTAGAATAGAAATAAATACAGAGCACACAACAACAGACTTGTTCAGAGTCCCACAATATGCACGTGGAGGTTGTGAGAATCAAACCCTAACTGTTGGATGTACCAAGCTCATTCACATCTCCTTTACCTCTAGACTATACTGCTACTATTGCACATAATACAGTGGACAGAACGTAGTGCAGGTTGAGGTGGCATGCATGTCCTGGCATACAGTGCCATGCACCAACACAGTGTGTGCAGTGAAGAGCCAATAACCCACAGAAAGAGGTGCAAACTGATGCCAGGAACATACCCACACTCAGAATGGGAGACAAATCATTTTGGCACCCAGCTGGCAGGTCTGTCATTGGTTTCATGCATCCCTATGCAGACTGAGGGATGATATCCCCACAGGATAGGTGATGTGTGGACACTGGGGATGAGGCACTTCCATTGCAGCACTGACAGTGTTGCAGGATCCACACACCTGCAGAGTACATCCCATACTGTACAGGGTATGGACTGGGAGCCAGTGGGCAAGGGTACATGGTGGTTTAGTGCATACAGTACATGTAAACATGAGCTGCAATAACTATCACTGTAACATGGAAGATTCTGGAATGCTGCAGATCCAGTCCCAGTGATGCAGTGGGCCACATCTGTGTTGCTGTATGAAGAATCCACAGCATACCCACAACCAAGGGGTGATTAACTGACTGTTAATCTAACTCCTGGGAGTGCCTTATTGCTATTATAAACAAGCATTTGTCAATGCTGAATGCTGATTGCGTTGGTGCGTTGAGCTCACTCGCTGCCCCTCTGTCACTTGCTTAGTCTGTGTCTCCCAGTGCTGCAGGCTGCTCTTTTGTACTGGGCTCCTGCCTGCATTGTCACCTTGTTCTGCCCACTAAGAAATCCACAGCTGTCCTGACAGAGCTCCATTGAGGTGGCTCACACCCCCTCTCTCACTCACTCATTCTGGTTCTTCTGGTGCTGCAGGCTATCCTTTTGTACTTGGCTCCTGCCTCTGTTGGTGGCTTTTTCTGCCTACAAAGAAATCTGCAGCAGTCCCGACACAGGTCTGTTGAGCCAGCTGACTCCCCCTCTCTCACTCACTTATTCTGTTTCTGCTGGTGCTGCAGGCTGCCCTTTTCTATTGGGCTCCTGCCTGCATTGCGCCTTCATCTGCCCACAAAGAAATTTTCAGCAGTTACAATAGAGCTCCATTGAGCTTGCTCTCTCCCCCTCTCTCACTCACTCATTCTGTTTTTCCTGCCACTGCAGGCTGCCCTTTTGTACTGGCCCCCTGCGTGCATTGCTGCCTTTTACTGCCCACAAACAAATCTGCAGCAATCTCAACAGAGCTTCATTGAGCTCACTCACTCCCCCCTCCCTCACTCACTCATTCTATGTCTCCTGCCACTGCAGGCTGACCTTTTGTACTGGGCTCCTGCCTGCACTGGCGGCTTGTTCTGGCCAGAAAGAAAGCTGAAGCAGTCCCAACCAGCTCCATTGAATTTGCTCACTCCCTCTCTCTCACTCACTCACTCATTCTGTTTCTGCCGGTGCTGCAAACTGGCCTTTTGTACTGGGCTCCTGCCTGCATTGCTGCACTTTTTTCCCACAAAGAAATCCACAGCAGTCACAATACAGCTCCAGTGAGCTTGCTCACTACCGAGCTGTCACTCACTCATTCTCTTTCTCTTGGCGCTGCAGGCTGCACTTGTGTAGCGGGCTCCTGACTGCGTTGGCACCTTTGTCTGTCCACAAAGAAATCTGCAGCTGTCCCAACAGAGCTCTATTGAGGTTGCTCAGTCTCCCTCTGTCATGCGCTCATTCTGTTTGTCCTGGCACTGCAAGCAGCTCTTTTGTACGGAGCTCCTGCCTGCATTGGCACTCTTTTCTGCCCACAAAGAAATTCACAGCAGTCCTGATAGAGCTCCATCGAGCTCATTCAGTCCCCCTGTCTCACTCACTCATACTGTTTCTCCCACTGCTGCAGGCTGGCCTTTTCTACTGGGCCCCTGCCCACTTTGACACCTTTTTCTACCCACAAAGAAATCCACAGCAGTCCTGACAGCACTCCGGTGAGTTCGCTCACTCCCCCTCCCTCACTCGCTCTCTCGTTCTGTTTCTCCAAGTGCTTTAGGCTGCCCTTTTGTACTGGGTTCTTACGTTGGGGCCTTTTTCTGCCCACAAACAAATCCACAGCAGACCTGACAGAGCTCAGTTGAGCTCGGTCACTCCCCCCTCTCACTCGTTTGATCTTAATCTGTCCCAAACACTGATTTCCCGCAGTGACCAAGCTATTCTCCAACAGGAGTGCAAAAACATATTTTAGCCAGGATGTGAAAAATGACAACTGTACTGTTCATAAGGAGGTGTGAAAAACTGCCACTGTTGAAAATGTGGTGTGAAAATATTACAAATTTGCGAAGTTACAAGGGTGCGTGGAAACAGTTCAATGCACGCTTGTAACACAGTTATGTTATGGAGTTTCATCACCAAATTTTCAACATAGGGCTTTTAGGACCTCTGCTCATGAACAGTGCCACTGTCATTTTCTTAATCTGTTCCGAACACTGATTTCCCACAGCAACTGCATTATTCTGTGCCGCAACTGTGAAACCACATTTCAGTCAGGATGTGAAAAATGACAGCTGTGCTGCTCATAAGGAGGTGTGAAAAAAATGCCACTGTTGAAAATCTGGCATGACAATATTACAAATCTGCGAAGTTACAAGGGTGTGTGGAAAGTGTGCAATGCATACTTGTAACCCAGTCATTTGATGGGCTATCATCACCAAATTTTCAAAATAGGCATTTTAGGACCTCTGCTCATGAACAGTATCACTGTCATTTTCTTAATCTGTCCTGGACAGTGATTTCCCACAGCGACCGCTCTATTCTGTGCTAGAAGTGTGAAAACACATTTTGGCCAGGATGGGATAAATGACAGTAGCACTGTTCATAAGTAGGTGTGGAAAAATGGCAATGTTGAAAATCTGGAGTGAAAATATTATAAATTCGCGAAGTTACGAGTGTGCATGCAAACTGTGCAATGCACGCTCGTGACACGTCATTTTATGGAGTATCATTACCAAATTTTCACCATAGCCATTTCAGGACCTCTACTCATGAACAGTGTCACTGTCATTTTCTTAATCTGTCCCAAACACTGATTTCACACAGCAACTGCGCTATTCTGAGCTGGAAGTGCGAAAACACATTTTGGCCAGGATATGAACAATGACAGCTGTACTGTTCATAAGGAGGTGTGACAAAATGCCAATGTTGAAAATCTGGCATGAAAATATTGCAGATTCATGAAGTTATGAGCATGCGTAGCAACTGCACAGCGCACACTAGTAAAACAGTAATTTTTTTGATTTTTTTCCCCAAATTTGCAACATAGGCTTCTTGAGAGCCCACCTCATGAACACTGGCCCTGTCATTTCATCAACAGGCCCCAAAAGGTGATTCCACGCAGTGATCACGAAACCCCCTTTTGGGGCTGATTAATGCCATGACAGTTCAAGAATTCATGAGGAGGGGTCCCAAAAACCCCATGTTGAAAATCTGGTGCAAAAATTCCCAAAAATGCCTGAGATATGCACTAAAGTTGAAAAAACCCTATTTATTCCATTATACAGCTTACTGGCATTTCCTCAGTTCACAGTCAGCTTTGAAGAGTGCAGACGTGTTCCCGGTCCAATGAAGATCATCGCACTGAGCTCCAGAGGTAAGTATGGGGTGAGGGGGCTTTGGGGAGGCAGGGTGTGCAGTGGGTGGATGCGGGTTGTGGATGGGGGGGCAGGGAGACTACAAGGGACCGTTTCCTTTATTGCAGGAGAAAACAAAACAAAAGACATCACAAGACCATTTTTCCCTCTACAGCGGCATGTGGCACACTGGGGTGGGCTCCCAGCATGCCACCCGAGGCTTTCTTTTGTGGGGCCAGAAGTAGCCAACGGGGGATTGGGCACCCCTGTCAGCAGGAATAAAAGCAAGGGGTATTACAGAATGCCGACAGGAATTGGGGCCCTTGTCGGCAAATAAATACAGTGGGGGGGTTACATTGTTTGTGAAGATGGCGGCAAGCTGCCGTCATGTTCACAAACAATGTCAGTCTTTCGACATCCCGCCCTGCAATGACGGGTCACTCCTTCATTGCATCGGATGCGTGACGCTGCAATGATGAGGCGGCCCCTGATTGCAGCAGCGAAATTGTCACAAGTTGGTGCCAAGGTTCCAAACTTGTGTCAGCAGCAGCATGCAAGGGGATTGGAGGATGTGGGACAAGACTTTGCAGGCTGTGGGGGCATTGGCCACAACAGTGCCGTGCCACCACAGCCTGCTTCTGAGACAGCTGCTGCAATATGTTTCTTGAGCTGCGCGCAATCAACATAAAAATTATTCCAAAAGAAAAGTGTTAAAAGTGTATTTTTTTAATGTTTTCCTAATTTAGAGGGAGAGTTTTAATAAAATAGTTATTCCACCAACAGTTTAAGAATGCTGGTTCAAAATCAGAATGCATCATTCCACACATTCAGTAGTGCTAGAGGATGGAATGCTGACAGGAAGAATCCATGTGCCATGGTGATCAGGCTGTACATGACAGTATAACATGAATTAATGTAAGGCTGTTGGAATCCTAACAGCAAATCAGATTGCAGCATTTCTGAGAACCTTTTTATAATGATCTGTGAATGAGCTTGGTACATCCAGCAGACCTAGGTTTGATTCCCACAACCTCTACTTGCATAATGTGTGACTCTGAGCAAGTCACTTAACCACCCAGTGCTTCCAGGTCATCCCTGAAAACAGGCACTTGTGCCTAGTGGGCCTTACCCAGTTACCAAAGAATAAAATAGGTAAACAAAGAAGTGTGCATGTGCAATGCACATCCACACATACCATGCATATGCCACATCATGCAGGTCATGCCTGCAGATGTGCATGTTGTGCAGTGCAATGATCATTGTGTAGCACTACAGAAACATTGTACTATGTAACAGCAGATCAGGCCCTGGCAAATGAGCTCCTTGGGGAGGCATCTGGGGTGAACAGACCCCAGTGCGATATGAGCATTGGTGGGCTGCCATCTGACATGCAGGACAGGTTATCACCTGCACTAGGGACCAGTGCTGCCACAGCTATAGTGATCTACAGATGCAGGAGGCACACTGGCTTTGGGAGCTCTGGGACATGGTCACTAGTAGCAATATGACTAAGCTTGGTAGGTGCAGCTGGTTGGTGAGCAGCTGCATACCCCCAAAATGGTCCTTGTTCTACAGGGATGCCCCTGAATGTGCCTCAACTGGTACCCTGACCCCCGTACAATATGTCTATGTGGCCTTGGCTGCAGGTGCACATGCGCAGGGCTTGCCTGTATAGTTGCAGGGTGCAGTTCCTTAGGTCAACATGCTGCTCTGTGGTCCTTACCATGTCACTGCTGTCACATTAATGGCCAGTTCAATGCCCACATATGGAATTTATTTGACCACCTTGGGTGATACATGTCCCAAGTCATGTCAGTGTCTGCTGGTGTATCGTAGGCAGTAACCACAATGCACCACAGCACCACATGACTGCTTATGTCAGGATCTGCAGAGGGTAAAGCATGGTTGTGGGGGTTCATGCCATGTGAGGGACAAAGTGTGGGCACATGCCATAGCATTCAGAACCATGCTGCTCTCATTGTCCACCCCCATGGTGTGTGCCCTGGTGCACCATGCATACCTATACATGTACAGCCTGCACAGGGGTGGCACCTACCATATTGTGGCAGGAGTACTGGGCCAGCAGGTCACAGCCATATGTGGACCATGCAGCAGATGCTGGACAGTGCAATGTGGCCCCTGTATGTTTCATACCTGGCCACCCTCACCACTCAGGCGTACAAAATGTGCACAGCTCTGGTGGACATCCAAGTCCCCTATCTGTCTCTAGGGGCAGTGAACACAGACCCACGATACATTATGTCAGGGGTCCATCAATATATGTACACCACCTGGACCCTCTTATTGGGTGTCCAGGGCAAACTGTTATCAACATCCCAGGTATGGCTTCTGTAACCCAGTCTACCCTCACAGAGGCCACTACACAGAGCAGCATGCATTGTGGATTTCCTAACCCATGGGGAGGACATACTGTATGTGCGTGCACTACTCCACTGATGCGTGGTGTCACTGGCCGGCCCTCTGGTACTGGGAATGCCACCCCCCATGCATGGCATCTGTTGTGGCTGGGCCATGGTGCAGGCGGATGCACTGTTCTGCAGGCTGCTGTATAATCAATGGGGTACTGTGTAATACTGAAGATAACTGACTGCATCTCTCTTTTTTACCATTCATTGCTCAACACACAGCCAGCACCAGCCCAGGAAAGCATGGCAAGGACCCAGAGGAACAGGATGGAGCCCCATGAGCCAGTGATGTTGCATGCTAAGACTCAAAGTGGACCTTCCTACGAAAGGTGATACTGTATGTTGAGTAGACAGGCATGTGTGCAGCACACAGGGTTACATGTGTAAATGCATAGGGACCATCATGGGTTGCGCGGTGGTGAATGTGGCCAACTGCTGTCAGTGGTGAGGTGTCCTGTAGCTAAATTAGGCTGAGGTAGCGTGTGCTTTGTCATCACTGCACAGGCTGTCAGGGGTGGGATGCCGCTACATGTGCATGGTGGTACAAGGGACAGTGTCATTGGGGATGGCAATGCTTCCAAATGTGATGACAGGGCCACCTGTGCACCCTTGTCACTGGGTCATAGCACAGGGGATGCCAGAACAATGTGTCCATGGTGGTCATCCCTGTGGGGCATAGTGGGCACTGGTGGCATTCCCAGGGGACCCTTCCACACCATGTCTGGCATGGTGCCATGGACCCTAGCCAGCAGTCAGACACATTGTCACCTGTGCCCTATCTGGTGCCATATGTTTCTGTGTGTGTTTCCATACTAGGGGCAACCCTGTGGGAGTCTGCCCTCAGTGCTGCAGGTGGTCAGCACACCATGCCATGGCCATGCCACAGGCATCCCGGACCTCTGCCTGTCCTATGCCCTGCCAAAGTCCCCATTGTACATCTTGGGTACCATGTGCTGCTGGATGACAGTCCTGGGGGATGGTGTCAGTGTACTCCAGCCATGGTGGGCCCACCCCACAAGTGGTGGACCCTTATTATCACATAACAAGGGCCAAGGCCATAGGGTACAACAGTGGCAGGCAGCCACCTGCAAGTGGTTTGTACTGTGCTAAGGGCACTTGTGTGCCCAGGAATCTCACAACTGCTCTTGTGCCACATGCAGTTTGTTGCATGCCTCAGTGGCACTGTGCCAGGCCACTGTACTGGCATGGAGTTGGGGCACTGAGGCTTCTAGTGGGAAGTGTGTCCCCAGTGCCAGGAGTGCACACCTCAGGCCAAAGCCGCAGTAGTATATATGACCTTCATCATGCCACCTCAGCTACAGTAATCCAGTTCATGCAACACTTCTGTGAACACATGAACTGAGGCAGGGAGTAGGGACACATGTGGGGATGAGCTGCTGAGGTGCAGTGTTGGGAAACAGTACCTCATGCTGTGGTGGCTGGGGACAGTGTGTGAAGCTTTAGCACAAATGGTGGCAGTAGCCAACAGACTGGACATAGGAGCATCTCCTGTGCCACCCCCACCATCCCCAATGCCATATGACTACCATAGCCACTGCCTGCAATTTTCTGCCCCCAATTGAACCTACCCTACCCCATGTTGCAGCCCACCACAATTTGCCCTTCTCCTTACCCCTTTTTTACAGGCCTGTTGCCATCTCTTGTAAATAAAGCATATTTTTGTTACTGATGCAGCTGTGTTGTATGTTTGTCCTTGGTGCCCTGCCCACTCACCCACAGCCACCCCTCCCCTTATGCTGCTTTACCATTGCTGTCCTGCACAGGACCCCACCTTTACACTGCCCTCTTCACTGGCCGCACTCTGTGGTGTGCTCTGTTTAGCGATGTGTTACTGCTGTGCATTACATGTGTTATACCTGTTTGAACTGCGCCCATGGCCATCCTGTATTCAGACAGCATGGCAACAGTACTGTCCTTCTGAATAAAGCGAGCTGTGGGAAAAGCACAGGCACAAACCCCAGTTCAGCACAAACTTTGCCCTTGTTAGCACTTTTAAATATCTGGCTCCATAATTTTAGAACAATGGTTCTAAGTGCCAGGATTGTTTAGAAATCATCAATGTCACAATTTATAATGATTTAAGATGAGTCTCTTTGCAGATGACTCAAAGCTGGGTGCAGTGATGGATGGGGAGGAGGGGATGGGGCCTTGCAGGAGGACCTGGAGGCTCTGGAAAGGTGGTCTGGAAAATGGAAAAAAAATTCAATGCAGGGAAGTGCAAGGTTCTGTACCTGGGAGTCAGAAATCCAGGCCAGGGGTATACCCTGGAAGGAGACATGATTCAAGTCACGGAAGGTGAGAGGGACCAGGGAGTAGTGGTAGATGTCAAAATGAACAACTCTGAGACTTGTAGGAGGGTAGTGGCAAGGGCAAAATAAGATGCTGGGATGCATCGCCAGGGGGATTACCTCCAGAAAGACGGAAGTGATCCTTCCACTGTACAACTGCTTGGTTAGGCCACACCTCAAGTATTGTGTACAGTTTTGGAGGCCACATTTAAAAAGGGACATTACACTCCTAGAGAGGTCCAAAGGAGGGCAACCAAAATGATCTGGGGCCTGGGGGAGAGGACCTATGATGAGAGGCTCAAGGAGCTCGACATGTACACCCTGGAGGATAGGAGGGATGGGGGGACATGATAGAGGTCTTTAAGTACATGAAAGGGATCAATAAAGATGGCACAGTCAGAATGCTCCAAAGGAAAGAGGGTGGGGCAACAAGAGGTTACGGGTGTAAGCTGGAAGAGCGCAGGTTCAGAGGGGGGAGGAGAAGATGTTATTTCACTGAAAGGGTGGTGGAGCCATGGAATGCACTGTCCAAGGAGCAGGTAGAGGTGGAGACTGTGGTCAGGTTTAAGAGGGAATGGGACAGTTACAGAGGGAGGGTAAATCTGACCAGGCCCAGTACAGGTGGAACTTCTGGGACTGGGGACAGTATAATCCAAGGAGGGATACCAAAATCAGCCCTCAGTGCGGGTGCTGAAAATCGAGCAGACTCGAGAGACCATTAGGCCTATTCTGCCTGCATGTTAGTATGTTAGTATGTAATTACATTCATAGCGTCAGCCACTTAAACATGTGTTAGGGGAGTGTAGCGCTGATAGTCAGAACTGACATAGTAATTAGTGGAGTTGAGGATGCTGTAGGGAGAGTGTAGGTGATTTGGGTAACCCTGCAAATAAGGCGAGGCAAAAGATTGACAATAGGGGTGGTGTACAGACTCCCCCACTCAATGGAGGAGGCCCTGGAGGACAAACTAATTGAGAACATCAAGTGTCACTGTGACCTTGGAAAGGGTAGGATGGTGATCATGGGTGACCTTAATATGCCGGGGCAGACTGGGACACTATGACATTCTCTGTGGCCAGGGAACAGAGGCGAAAGCATTGTAGGGCCAGTAAGCCATGTTGGTGGAGCAGGGAGGTGCAGGATGTGGTGAGGGAAAAAAAAAAGCTGCCTACTCGCGTTTTAAGCACTCAAGGGGGGCAAGAGAGCAGGGAGAGTATGAGTTGATGGTTAGGAGGGTCACCAGAGTGGTGAGGGGAGCCAAGGTGAGGATGGAGCAAAACCTGGCTAGGGATATAGGAATAGAATATGGGGATCCCTGTAGATCTGGGTGAACTGCTACTCCTGCTTTGACATACAGAACTGTACTAGTTTACAGGGGGCTTGATGTAAGTATGGTACAACCCCCTGAAATACACTACATACCCTTCTCCCCACTAGTTCACCCCAACTATGAACCAACACACTGTAGTGACAGTCCAACAAACCATGGAATTAACACTGTCATTTAAATAGAACTCCGGCAATGATTTTCAAACAACGGAACAGCCACCTATGTAGTGCAGGGCACTAAATTAGGAAAAAGGAGAACTTAGCTTTCATGCCCTTCTAGGCCCAGTCCACGTAAAACTTTGGCAACATAATAATTAGGCATAATTCAGCTTACATTCCATGTGTATTCTATACATTTCTCTTCCTTGTTATTTATTACTGAGAACATTTGCATGAATACATGAGTTTTAGCCCTTACATTTGCCTTATGTTTATCTGCCTCTGTAGCTTACTCCGTACTTCAAGTCATAATGCTCTGTTGTAACATCACAATTTATTGCCATGGGAGTAACTGTGATGTCACAAGCAGGGTATTATGACCTCAGGTAGGGAGAAAGCAACATGAATAAATGAACTCCTTCAACAGCAAATATCTTGTTTTCATGCAAATGATCTCAGTAATATATCACAGGGAGGAAGAAAACAAAACGAATGCGAAATTTAAGCTGTATTGTTCCTAAATGTTATGTTTCGTTAAAAGTTTTCCTGAAGGTGTCAGTTGCTCTTTAATGTACATACTGTAACAAGGTTAAAACTGATCACAAACTTACAGTAAGAATAGCAGCAACAGCAGCAAAGGACAAACACCAACATTTTATGCATTTGTGCACTTTTCCAAGGTCCTGAATGTCTGCCACTCGACAGAAATTGGAGGTCTGCAAAGGCACCCAAATAAACTAGGTCTATCAAAAGCTGAAGCTCCCCTGTGGCTCTCTCCTTAGGCAGCATTACCTGATTCATTCACCCATCATCCTCTGGCCCCATCACCATGGCAGAGTAGGTCAGCGGTGAGGAAACTGGCAGCCAAGTTGTAGTCCAAAATGAGTTTCACCACAAAAGTCAATATTTGCCTTCCTCATCCAAGACCAGCTTGACGGTCATCAGTCACTGGTGGCTTCATTAAGCCCAAATCCCCAGTCATTCCACCTATTTTCTATCCTTCTTTCCCAGAGTCCCAGACAAGGTAATGCTTGAGTGTGGAGGTGCGCATGCACACCATGGCCTGAAATGACTCAGCTCCTCCTACCCCTGGCAAGATGCATAGCCCCACCTCCATTGCCCACACCACCAGCATGTATCCACACAATGGCGGTCGAAAACAGGGGGATCTAACATCCCCAGTCTGGGAGAGGAGAGCTGCCTGTTGGCTGCTCAATCCTTATCCAGCCCCCCCCCCACTGAACACAGGTTGCCGGTGTGTCAGGAGGTAAGGTGCCAACGCCTCAGCCCTTCATGCCACTGGGCCAGCATTTGTAATTCCCTTGTTAATCAGTAATGACTGGAACATTTGCAAACATAAGGCTGCATTTCAAATCCCAGCAGTTTCTCTTCTTTCCTACTGATTTTTACATTCTCTACTATTACGAAGAGGCCCCAGTGCAGGTTTATGGGGTAGTTTCTCATAAGAAAAAGGATGGGAAAAGGTTAAAGGTGCTACATTCTATTGGAAATACTGACCTTTTAAACTTCAATATTTTTATGACTAGCTCCATGACATTGAGCTATATTGGACCACTCAGCGTTTGCGACCTGACTTTGTGCTCCAAACCTGGGCCATCATGGGGCAGGATCAGGCTTCCATTTGCATTAGACAAAGGCAACAAACAATGAAAGTCTAGGTGGGAGGGAGTACTGTCAGAAATGTCCAGGGCTTGGAGGAGAATGCTGACATCAGACCTTGGCACCATAGCAAGGACATAGAAAGAAAAACACTGTGTGCCCTCTAGGGACAAAAATGAAGCCTGTATACAAAATTGAATGTTTTATTTATTTCTTGTTATTTTAAACTAGCTAGTCACAAGATCTATGCATACAGTAAGCAATGCAATACACAAAACAAAGAGCCAAGTCAACTGACTGGGCATAGGTCAGGAGACCCCTGAAAACAGGAACTTGTGCCTAATGGGCGTTACCGGGTAACCAAAGAATAAAAAAAATGCAGGAAGCATGTTTAAAGTGCTCAAAAGATTTACAAACCAGTTAAATAAATGTTTAAGCAATTTACAAACCAATTAAGTTAAAATTACATGTGCAGACACAGCTGACTGACACTGAGATCAGACAGGCACCCCTATATATTAGGCCTCCATAACTTTTTTTCTTTGACCCCCATGAAGAATGGTCAGGGAGATGAACTGATATGTTAGGGTGCCTGTGTCATTTTAGTTTAATCGGTTTTCAGCTGAAGCAATTTAGAGCACTTCCAATAATGTTTTTTTATTCATTTAATGAATATAAAATGTAATAGCATTGTACCTTGTGTGCACTGCCATTTCTTATGTTTGTAGTAATTTTCAACTGAAAAGCAACAGCACTTTTGGATTTTGATAGCCTGTCTCTCTTACAGTGTCTGAGTTCTAAAGGTGGCACCTGCTCTTCAGCAGCAGATGGATCATTAGCAGACCTGAGAGAAAAACCAAGGGAGCAAAAGGAACAGAAAAAAAATGCATACATTGTTCCCCAGCATCCTGTATCCTCTTCTTATCAATAACATCACTGACACAAGTAAACTAATCAGCTTTTTATTCCTGTTTTACTCTTACTTAGAAGGATGTCTGGATGAGGACAGTGGAGTCAACAAAAACGAGAGGGGACACCCACACACAGCCGTCACCGGACTCACTGCACATTCGATTTGTGAGGGAATTAGGATTTGGGAGTCTTGAGGTGGGCACTTACTCAACAAGGTGACAATCATGACAAGCATGAAGAAAGGCCAGTGACCTGACCGCACTACTGGGCAGCTGCTGATGTACTCCAGCGGCAGCCCGGCTCAGTGACTTGTTGCTTTGTCTGCCTGCCCTCGTCATTGTTGTGTGATACATTTTTTTTATGGGTGGACTGGGCGACGCCGACACTAACAGCAATCTGAATCGCTCTGCTCTGAGGGAGAAATGTACAGTAGCACACACTAGGCATCATTCCCGCTCACATCAGATGCACAGCAGACAGAGGGACAACATCATTATGTCTAGGGTAGAGGTCTGTGTGGCACCACTGTAATACCTTTTTCTTTGCCGTCCAAAATCCCAGGTGTCCAGCTCAGCAAGAGGAGCCCTCCACTCACATTTTTTGTATGAGAACAGCTGGACTTTCTTGAATTCTCCAGCCCAAGCTGAAACTCTTGCTGGCTGCAGTGAGAGCACTGAGTTGTCATTTTCCCTGGTGTCTAGTGGCCCCCTCCCCAATTGCCATTCTTTTATGTATGTGATGTTTCTCTGGTGTTTAGTGATACCCCCACACTCTGATCACCATCCCCATATTTATGTAATGTTTTTCTGGTGTCTAGTGCCTCCGCCACCCTCTGATTGCCATTCCCATAATATATTTATCTTTCCCGGGTGTTTAGTGGTATCCCCCACCCTCAGGTTGCCATCCCTCAATGTTTTTTTTAAACATGCAAGAAAGAAAATGGTCCTTCCCCGATCTACTCTTCCTCATGGATCTAATCCCACAGCATCCCTAACCTTTCATTCCCACACATCATTACATCTTCTTTGCCATCTGGTAGCTTCTGCCTGGTCACTCACTCAGGAAACAGTGATCACCTTTGGCAGCCCATTAGTTTGCCTCCCTGCTAACATCCTTCAAGCTGTTCTTCACAGTAGCGGCTCTAGCCACAAATGATTGCCAGGGCACAGCTGGGGCACAACAGAAGGCAACCAGGGCACTGATATATTGTTACAATGGGGGACACTCTGCACCATATAGGGCACCAACTGGGGCACAGCATTTTTTCACCAGGGCACGTGCCCTGGAGGGCCCTGGTGTAGAGCCGCCACTGGTTCTTCATCATTTTTCCTCTACTGAAACAGGTGACTTTCGTATTTTATTTTATTTTTAAAGTTTTATTTTAGACCTTTGTCAGGTCTCCATTTCTTAGACTTCACTTATTCTTTCTGTAATTTCTGTCAGAAATTCTGACAAGTGTCCTGCCAGTGAGCCGGCCACCAAGTCTGTTGTCTCGGGCTCAAGGCATCTGCTTCCAGATCGGGATAAGCTGAGAGCCTGTGCTGCAGGATTTGAACAACTTCATACTAGCACACATACAGGAGATGGCATGCTTCTTCGCTGACCAAAAGGTAATAATTACTGACTACATACAGATAAAAGAATACACATCACAGTATGGTATGGACTGTTGCAGTTTTCTCTCTGCTTTTTAACAATCTTGGTGCAAACAACAATGCTTGTAACATCGTATTTTTGAACAGGTCATCGCTCAGGGTCTTGGAAAAAAGCTACAAATATTTTCTTTGAAATTTGAACCATGACTGCAACCACTAAAAAACAAATGTATCCATCACAGTTTAGGAAACAAACAAGCAATTTGATGCTATTCTACAGAGACTGAAAACTACCTTAGCTGTCTGTATGCCTGCAATCCCAATTTGACAATGATAAACTTGTTTTATTGCATAATTTTAGTACTGAGGCACTTGGAGAGCTAAGTGGAACTGGTTTCTTGGTACTGGTTATTTTGTCTGCTTCATGAATTAGATTACTGTTTTACAAACAGGAAAGGAGTTTGATATGCGTGGGTTATCCTATCCAACACAACTGGCCAACTGTCAAAATAGCCCAGCTGCACAATCTCTCCCTGCTTTCAAACACCAGTTTAAGATCATCTCCCCAACCCCTGCACCTGTCCCCTCTCCCCCTCTCCTACCTCCTCTGCATCCCACTCTTATCCCTCCCCCTCCCTACCTTATAGTCCCCCTTGCAACATCCACCTCCTAATAGCTGCTCTCTTTTTACTCACTTTCTAAACCTTTTCTGTTTCTGAAATGTTTTATTTTTTTTATTTTTGTACATGCGCCTTAATCATTGGAACAGCACCTTTTAAATAAAGATTGATTTGTTTTTTCTTACTGCATTATAGTCTATGTAACATGTATGACTCAGAAATCAATTCTAATATTCCATTAAAGTTACCTTGTATCCTCACTACCTAAAAGTGTTGTTTAGCACCTGTATATTTATGTATATACCACCTCTATAATGTATATGTCACCCATGTCCCCGAGTCACAACTGGAAATGAGCCTTTGCTCAGTGTGCCTTTCCCGGTTACCAAATTTTAAATAAATAAACATTCAGCCTTTCATGGAAGTTGCTGTCAACTTCTCAAAATAAAATTTACTACTTAAATTCTATTCTTGCTCATCCTTTAAAGGGGAAACTCAAAAGGCAACCAAAATGCTCTTGATCCATTTTAAATCTTTGCTATTGTGTGCAGTGCAACAGAGAGTGTTATATGTAACTACTGTTTCAGCAAGTTGCATTTAGGATAAAAATTCAGGACCTAAGACTTGCTGTACCCATGAGATGAATTTCAGTAAACCATTACAAATGGGAATTTTGTCTCTTTAATCTCAGAATAATTCTTATATGAGGAAAGCCAGTTGGAGGAATGCAGTGGACGTGTAGGATACATAAACAGTGTTTCCCCTGAAGTACAGAAAAAAATAATGAGGAATACTGTTTTTTATTAACAAGGGACATTTTGGCCAGGATACAGAGGAAATCTCATACACTTACAGTAAATAATGGGGTCTCTTTAACTTCCACCTGGACAGCCAACAAATATACAGTACCTGTAGGCAAAAGAGAATTTGGGACCCATTTTCAAACAGCTAGCGTGGTATAAACTGGGTTTGTGCTGAGCTAACTAGGAATAGCTCCAGCTGTCGGGGGCGTGCCCATAGTCAAAGACACATATGCGCCATGCACCCTGGACAGTGCTGTCTTGTACTATATTGTGCTGCTCCAATGCAAATGAGGTATCCATCATGCATATGTGACATAGCACAATATTTAAAGATTTCAGAAGCACTAAAGGGTTGCCAGTGCCGGCACATTTTAACACTTCAGAGACACAGCCCTTGGCAGGGGAGGTAGTAACAACAACAAAAAAGGAAAGGGACCTGGGGGTAATCATATCAGATGACCTTAAGGTTAGCAAGCAATGTGAGAAGGCAGTAGGGAGGGCTGGGGGTATACTGGGATGCATAGGAGAGGCATCAGCAGAAGAAGAAGTTGTTATCCCTCTGTACAGACAGTTGGTGAGACCCCATCTGGAGTACTGTGTCCAGTTCTGAGACCCCATCTCCTCAAGGACATAGACAGGAATAGAGGCAGTCAGAGGAGGGCAACTAAAATGGTGCAGGGTCTGCAAGAGAAGCCGTATGAGGAGAGACTAAAGGAGCTTAATATGTATACCCTTGAGGAAAGAAGGGAGAGGGGGGACATGATAGAAACTTTTAAGTACCTCAGTGGAATCAACGAAGTCCAAGAGGGTAGCAACTTTCAGAAAAAGAGACATGCAAGAACAAGGGGACACAATTTAAAGATGGGGGGGCAGTTCAGGGGCAATGTGAGGAAGTATTATTTCACAGAGAGGGTAGTGGATGCATGGAACAGCCTTCCTGAGGAGGTTGTGGGGTCTAAAACTGTGGAAGAATTCAAGAATGCATGGGACAGACATGATGAAATTCTTGTGGGGGTAGGAAGAAATAGGCTGTTGGTTAACTAGGATCTGCGGCCTATCCTGTAGGTAGTGAAATGGGCAGACTAGATGGGCCAAACGGTCCTCATCTGCCATCAAAGTCTATGTTTCTATGTTTCTATGTTAACAGTGCACAGAGGGTGTGTGTGCCCCACACCCCGCCTACACACTGTGAAGGGCTGCCAGCCATGATCCTCATTCACATTAAAGAAAGCAACCCTGGAAGTCTAGTTTCCCTCCCCAGCCCAATCCCCATTCCCTTAAACATCCTCAACAGCTCTGGTGGTCTAGTAACCAATGAGCGTGTACTGTCTACTGCACACACTCATTGACAGTTCAGTCAGTGGCTAGCCATGGCGCTGTGGGGTGGGCTGTGCTGTTTTCCAGCTCAGGTCAGCTTGGGGGGCAGTGGGGTGGTGGGTCCCAACCTACCAGGATGAGGGGGCTGCTAGACTACCAGGAATATGTATTCCTAGTCAGAATGGAGATCAGAGACTGGGGAGGAGGACAGACCACTAGATCACCAGGAAATGTATATTTGTCACATAGCAAGGGATTGGGGTTGGGGAGGGACACTAGACCACCAGGGCTGTTGGGGATGTTTACATGAATGGCAATTGGGGCTGGGGAGGGACACTGGACCTCCAGGGCTGTTAGGGATGTTTACGGGAATGCAGATCGGGAGGGACACTGGACTACCAGGGCTGTTGGGGATGTTTTTGTGAACAGGGATTGGGGCTGGGGTGGGACACTGGCCTACCAGGGCTGCTGGGGGTGTTTACAGGAACAGGGATCAGGGCTGGTGAGGGACACTAGACCACCAGGGTTGTTGGGGATGTTTACGGGAATGGGGATTGGGGCTGGGGAGGGACACTGGACCTCCAGGGCTGTTAGGGATGTTTACGGGAATGCAGATTGAGAGGGACACTGGCCTACTAGGGCTGCTGGGGATGTTTACAGGAACAGGGATCAGGGCTGGGGAGGGACACTAGACCACCAGGGTTGTTGGGGATGTTTACGGGAATGGAGATTGGGGCTGGGGAGGGACACTGGCCTACCAGGGCTGCTGGGGATGTTTACAGGAACAGGGATCAGGGCTGGCAAGGGACACTAGACCACCAGGGTTGTTGGGGATGTTTACGGGAATGGGGATTGGGGCTGGGGAGGGACACTGGACCACCAGGGCTGTTAGGGATGTTTACGGGAATGCAGATCAGGAGGGACACTAGACTACCAAGCCTGTTAGGAATTTTTATGTGAATGGGGACTGGGGCTGAATATCACCCATGTGGGCCATAGAGCTGACCAGTGTGCACTGTGCTTTACCTCTATGGACAATCTTCAGTCCCGCCCTCTGGTAGCACTGCCCCAAAAATGGTGATCACTTGCTGTGCGGCACGCTGCCAGGGTCTGATATTCAAACAGATTGCGTGGTCAGTTTGGATTGTGCTATTTATTTGAATATGGCACCAGAGCCGGCTGGCTCTATTTTTTTCATGCAGCGCACCTGTTTGCACATGCAGCTGGCTGGCTCTGAAAATGGGGCCCTTTGTTTGAATCCCTGATCCCAAGGATGACTCCTCAATGGTATGGCACCCCCAGTGCTGCACTACACATTATTGGGTATCAGTCCACATTGCTGGTATGGAACTGGAACCCACAGCCATTCTGATCTCGTGGCCCCAAAGGTAAGAGTGTATCCTACTGAGTCAGTGACACTACAGACTAGAACACAGCTTCTAAAAAGTCACTACAGTACAGTCTATTGGGCTAGAATTTGCAGAAATGTTCATCCTCAGAGCAATACATTCTTGGGGGGAGGGTACATTAACTACCAAATCTGAACAGATTAAAAGACTGCATTTTTGGCCTCCTAAAGGGAAATATTATTCTCAACTATCCAAGATTTTCGGGAAAGTCCCCAGTTTTGCTATAAAGCTTTTTTTCTGTCTCTCCTAAATTTCACATTTATATCACATAAGAGTAATCATCCGAAGGAAAACAATAATGCCAGGAATTGACTGTACAACCTTTTTCTTTTACCAAAAATGCCACCCCCCAACCAACATATAACATTGTACAGAGGTGATATTGCCTTTTTAAATGGTTGCCTCTATGTTGGCCATTTGTCCATGACTTGTGATGCAGGATGGTGAGGGACATGGCAATAGCAAACAGTTCAAGTGACAGAGATAGATGGATAGACAGAGAGACAGACAGATAATTTTTTGCATGCTGGTTATGGTTACATTTTATTAATCAGGATCCAGCACATGTGTATTATTGGTAGCTTTGATTTATCATTATTTCCACGTATGTGACTGTTTTGATATAAAAAGGCATAACATTTTAATTGTCGTTACTGCACTGATTATTTCCATTGCTGTTAGTTCAGGCATTCTCCTTCCATCACGTTACCCTGACTGGTGTTTACAATGCCCTGCTTGCACTTAACCCCACCAAGGGCAAATGCCCCACTGGGTTGGACTCCAAAATGCTTTTCCTGTCTGCCCCTGCCATCGCCTCCCCTCTGGCCTCACTCTTCAACCTTTCCTTCTCTGTGTCCTCCATCCCTTCTGAATGGAAGCACACCACTGTCATCCCCCTACCAAAGGGTGGTGACCCCTCCTGCCCCGGAAACTATCACCCCATCTCCCTCCTCCCCATTCTAGCAAAACTCCAGGAACATCTGGTCCTCTCCCAGCTCTTCTCCTTTCTTGACTCCACCTCCTTCTTTACCCCCTTCCAGTCTGGGTTTAGGAAGTCCCACTCAACCACCACATCCCTCCTAAGGCTCACAGATGCCATCCTCACCAATATGGACAATGACCACATCACTTCTGCCATCCTTGTTGACCTCCCAAAAGCTTTCGACACTGTCTCCCATCCACTCCTGCTCTCCAAGCTCTTCCTAGCTGGGCTTTCCAGTATGGCCAGCACACGGTTCCACTTCTACTTGCTGGACAGGACCCAAGCTGTCAGGATTGGGAACTTCACCTGCCCCCCAGCCTCAGCTGGAGTTCCCCAAGGCTCTGTCCTTGGACCACTTTTGTTCTCCATCTTCGATAACAACCTGCCCTCAGCCTGCCCACACACATCAATTCACATGTATGTGGACGACACAGTCCTGTTTACATCTGGCTCCTCCCCCTTGACATGGCAACCAGACTACAGCGCAACTTCAATGATGTCCAGCTCTGGTTTTGCTCTAATCAGCTCTTCCTGAATGCTAACAAAACTGTTTACATGTCCTTTGGCACAAGGCAGAGACTCTCTCAGCTCCCCTTCCTCCCCTTATTCTGCACTCTGGGTGGGACACTGCTGGAGAACTGCACCTCCTAGAGATACCTCAGGGTCTGGCTCAACCAATACCTTGATTTTTCTGTACACATCAAGACTATCCAAAAGAAGCTACACCCTATGTTGGGGGCCCTGTACCACAACCACAGCTGTATCCCTCTACCGGCCTGAAGTGAAACTGCACAAAAAATGATCCTCCCAATCTTTGACTACAGTAATGTTGCCTATTGTGCCACTCCCAAAACTACCCAAACCAGACTGAATACCCTTTTCCACTCCTTTTGCTGCTTTGCCCTTGACAGCCCTCCTAGCACTCACCACTGCAGCCTCTAACAGGCTTTGTGCCTCCCCTCCTTCCAGGACTGGAGGCAATCCCACTGCACCAGGCTCATGGCAAAATTCTGGGCCAACTCTCTACCCCGTATTTATCCACTGTCCTGTCCTTGCCTCCCCCTCCTTTGCACTCTTCAAAGCATGGATATCCTCTCATTGTCTGTCCCTTGTATGTCCACCTCTGCAGGCCAGGCAGCCTTCTCTTATCACTTGCCTAAACTGTGGAATTCTCTCCCCTCTGCCATTCATCACACCCCCTCTGCCTGTCAACTCAACTCTCTCCTCCAAGAGTATTTATGCACTGGCTGTGCGTGCAGCACCCCTCCCCGTGTTCCCTAACTTGCTCCCATGGTCTGTTAACTCCTGGTGGCTAGGACATCTGTCCCCATTGTCTAGATGCACAGGTTGGGTAATTTGTGATGTGGCCACTCTGTCTACATGCTGTATCCCTGTAGTCCAACTGACAAGGTAGCAATTGTATGCACTGTACTGTCCTATAACTGTTTCCAGCTGTATAATTAATTTCCTGCAGTATCAATGTATGTACTGGACTGTGCTACACATTGCTGATGCATTTATTCTTGTACTGTATCCCATGTCCCCCTTCCCCCAGGATGCATCTGGAACTGAACAGTAGTCTGCTCAGTATGCCTTCCTGGTAAAACTTTTATACAAATAAATACATTACAAAGTTCTAAAATGGATTATAGGCCAGATATTCAAAACTTTGCCCCAGGGCTAAATTAGCACTGCCTGGTGTGCTAAATTAGCCTAGAACCAATAGCCAGCTATATTCAAAAGGAATAGCCCCAGTGCTAAACCTGCTGAATATAGGGTGCTAAGGAAGCCAGGCAAACTGGACTTGGAGTACAGTGCAAAAATAGCCTGGGAAATAAGACAGCTCTGAATATAACAACCAGAAAGTGCAAACCACAACAGCAGCCTAGTGCACAGCTACTTGAAGGAAGGTAGAGGTGAACCAGTGTTTAATTTGTAAGGAAAGAGGTGCCAGGGCTCTGAGTCAAAACCCCAACTGCTGGGGATCGGGGGGCCACCAGGCCCTCAGAAGCTGTGGGTTTTTAGATGTTCTGCTGTGAGTTTTGGGGCTTATATTGCAGATAAAACACATTTCTGTGTTAGGTTACCTACACCTGATTCCAGAGGAATCATTTTCTTTTTTTTTGGAGGGGGGGTGGCAGGGTATTGGAGAGTCTGGCTGACTGCTGCAGGATTGTGGGCATGTAGAATTCAATGGCAAGGTGCTGTGCCTGTGACCCAAAGGTCAGGGGTCTGGGGCCGGTAGGCCCCCAGACGCTCTTTGGTTTTAGATGCTCTGTGGGGAGTTTCAGTGCTTTTACAGGCTACCTACCCCTGAATCTAGGGGAAGATGTTTTTTTGGGGGGGAGTTAGGGTATTGGAGACTCTGGCTGACCTTAGTAAGCAACAGAATGTACCACAAAGCATCTAGCATGGTACAAGTAGCAGCAGAGCCAATTAAAACTGAAGCATGAAAAGGTTTTATAGGTAAAGGATCTTGGGCATGTAGAAGCAATGGCATGGGACTGTGATCCAAAAGCAGGGGAGTGGGGGCCAGTAGGCCTCCAGAAGCTCTTGGGTTTTAGATGCTCTGTGGTGAGTTTTCGGGCCTTTATTGAAGATAAAGTACACTTCTGTTAAGGTTCCCTAGTAGGGAACCAGTAACAGAAGTGTGCTTTATCTTCAATAAAAGATCTCAAAACTGACCACAGCGCATTTAACCCAAGAGCTTCTGGCCTACCCCTGAATCCAGGGGAATAATTTTTTCCCACTTGGAATTAGGGTATTTGAGACTCTGGCTAACCTTATTAAGCAGTAAAATGTACCACAGCGTTATCTTGCATGGTCCAATTTTTAGTTGGTGCCTATAAAAGCCATTCAAACTGAGGCATGACAAGTTTTCTATAATTAAAGGATTGTGGGCATGTAGAATGCAATAGCAAGGTGCTGGAGCCCAAAGGACTCTGTAGCATCACTGTGTGTGGCCCTGCAATTGAACCTTACCGTGAGCTTACAGTTTATAAACTGATCGGCAATTATCAAAATGAATTTAATGCAGCAGCAATAAGTGGCCAATAAAAAAGAAATTGGAATATAATTTCAAAGTAAATTGATGAAAAAATTGCAGAAGGTACACTAAGGAGCCTGAACACATGTTCACATTTCCAAGTAAAGTAACAAAAATGTTACTTTACAGTTTATGCAGGTTCTGAATAAACAATCCAATTAATACAGAAGGCATACAATTGGACCGGAATATTACAGCATTTTTACTATAAAATTATAACTATTCTCCTGCAATTGTTACAACAGGAGGTTAGCTGCTCAAGTAAGAACAATGTCTCATCATGTGACAAGGTCTAAGACTTAATGAACCCCTGGCCACTGTGCAACATACAATAGCAGGGCAAAGTTGTACCCTGTTAAATGCTCTGTGGTACATATTGTCGTTGCTTAATAAGGTCGGCGAGAGTCTTCAATACCCTGACTCCTTCCAGGTGAAAAAAATATTTCTTCCCCAGGAGTCAGGGGTAGGGAGCCTGTAACTAACAGAAGTGTGTTTTATCTTCAATAAAAGCTGCAATACTCAAAACCATAGGTGTGCGTGGGGGGGGGCCTACCCTGGCCCTGGCCCCCCCGTTAAAAATCATCCTCCAACAAAATTATAATATAATCATATATGCCCCCAGACCTCCCTAGCTTTGTGGGGATTCTGACTCCCTCTTGTTCATTGACTCTGTGCACTCCTCTGCTCAAAACAGACCATCTAAAACCCAAAAGTTTCTGGGGCCTAGTCAGACCAGGTTACTAAAATGTCTAGCATTGTTCTTCAGCCTTTAGCCTAGGGGTTTATTTTCTTTTTTTTTCAGCTCGTGGAGTGGGAACTGGAAAGTGTAATAATTAATGAACCCCAGACAGTCTGCTGTATGTACCAGGCTCACACACTGCTGCTCCTTTGCCTCATATTTAACCTTTTTTTTGGTCAACCCATTTTATTTTATACCCAGTCTATCTGCTGTAAGTACCAAACTCACAGAGAGGCACAGTTCCTCTGGCCACGTATGAGTTTTTCTGGGCGGTGGGGAATTATTTGTTATCAGCACCAGAGCCCCTATTTAATCACAAGTTTGGTAGGAATGAAACACTAGGCTGTGCAGTCTCCAGAATGTACCACCAGTCTCACATAGCTCCTCAGCCTTTGTATAGCCTTGGGGTTAATTTTAAAGTCAGCTTGTGAAGAACTAGGAAAATAATTAACCAAACCCTGGCAGACTGCTGACTGAATTTACCAAGTTCATACACAACTGAGCTGATGAGTTCTTTGCTCAGGCAACAAAACTTGTCAGCCTCAATGCAGTTTGCTTCTTTACTCTAAATTGTTTGAAGAGTCAAGGTTTTAAATATTTTTTTTCTTTTAGTTTTCTACTTATTTTAAGTTAGTTTTAGGCAGTACATTTCAAGTTCTCGCCTCAAGCACAGAAGCAGGCTTCTTCTGTTCTGCCCTGCACTTCTCTTTTACTACTTCCTTGCCTTCTGGCTTCTGCCTAAATGCATCACCACCTATGATGATGCCATCATCTGATACCAGTCCCCAGCCATGCCAGGCAGTTAGTGGTGACCCGGCGCCCAGTAGACACCATGGCAGTGTGTCCATACAGCACACACCTACAGACCACCAGTCGGTGGACACCAACAGAAGACAGCGTACACATGCAGCACTGGGAGTGTCAAGGGGAGGGTGTACAGGTGGACAGACTGCATCCCATACCGGGTGCTGCCACAAGGCTGGGACAATCCATGCAGTGCAAATGGTCCAGTGTAGGGAATACTCCAACACCAATGTGCCTGTTTGATGGTATGTGCCCCCCCAGCCACATACTGCACATCTGTACAGACACCACAGCACACACAGTAAGCCATGTATATGTCACTGTGAGTATCCCATGCCAGTGGTGCTTCATCTGTGGTTCACACAACAGCATAACAGTAATGTTCACTGTCAGTACACACCTGCAAGATGGGTCTGTCACTGTACAGTGCAGCAGTCATTGATGCCCTACACACCATAGGCATTGTTGTGTCCCTCACACTACTGCCCCCCTTATTACTGTAGTGTCTGTTGTGCACTGTAGCAGGAACTATAGTTTGACTATTGCGTGCAGCACCACCACCTGTACCTGTGCCGTGTAGTCACCTGGGACACAATATTCTATGCAGTTCTGTACAAATGTAACCTGCAGCTACCACCATGCACTTCCAGACAGACCTTCAGATGGCGCTGTGGGCAGACCCAGCTAGCCCCTGTACTTCCAAACTGAACTACAGGTGACGCTGTGTGACCCTGCAATAATGCGGGGCATACTGCATGCAAATCAGGACATAATGAAACCCTAATCTAGATGTCTGCCCACAGGCTGCCTAAGTAGGCTCATTTGCATGTCACTTTTGAATATAGCAAATTTTTGCCCCAAGCAAAAGTGATAGTGACGGGCAAATGGCTTAGCTCCATGCAAACCTGTGCAAAAGTGCTTCCGCTGTGCAAACGTTTCAGAAACATGGTACATTTCTGCAGAATTCACATGCGCTGGTGCTTGCAGCTTTACTGACTCCACTCCTTCACTAGCACACACACTGGCCACATAGTTTACCTCTGCCTTCCTTCACGTCACTGTGCACTGGGCTGCTCTTGTGGTTTGCACTTCCTGGTTGCTATATTCAGAGCTGTCTTATTTCCCAGGCTATCTTTGCACTGAACTCCCAACCCAGTTTGCTCGGCTTCCTTAGCACACTATATTCAGCAGGTTTAGTACTGGGGCTATCCCTTTGGAATATAGCTGGCTATTGGTTCTGGGCTAATTTAACATGCCAGGTATGCTAATTTAGCCCCAGGGCAAAGCTTTGAATAACTGGCCCCCAGGTTCAAATCCTACCAGAGTCCATTACATGCAGTGTGACCTTGAGCAAGTCACTTAGGGCCAGATATTCAAAACTTTGCGCAGGACGCGAACCGTTTGGCAGGGTTTGGCTGGGTTTGCATGGGTCCGCTATATTCAAAAGGTCAAACAGCACGAGCAAACTGCATTAGCGCCAGGCAAAAGTATAATGTATGCAAAGTGCAAGAAGAGGGGGCGTGTACATGAATACAAGCGCAATGTTATATTCAGTGCATTAGTGCTGCGTAAATTGTTTTTGTGCAATTTAACGTGATACTTTTCATGGTGCAAATTACTGCCCAGGAAACAGTAGTCTTAACTCTGGGCAAACCAGCTTTGCGTGACTTTGTGGCTTTGCGCAGCTTTGCATGACCTTAGTGTGATGTTCCGCAACCCTAACCAGTAAATATTAAACACAGAAAGAAACCAGACATGGAAGAAGCATGCTGCACATGGACAGTGCTTCCTATGTTGCCATCATCTGCCACCAGTCATAACCATGGCAGGCATTAATTGGTGACCGGCACCCAGTGAACACCATGGCAGTGTGTTCATACAGCACACACCTGTAGACCACCCTTTGGTGGACACCAACAGAATCCAGCACACACATGCAGCACTGGGAGCATGAAGGGTGTTGAGGGAAGGGCGTAAAGGTGGCCAGTCTGCACCACATACTGGGTACCACCACAAGTCAGTACAAATATTCTAGTGTAGGGATTCCCCAACAGCGGTGTGCCTGTCTGATGGTATGTGCTCCCCTGACCACATACTACACATCTGTACAGGGATCACAGCACACACAGCCAGCCATGTATATATATATATGTTACTGTGGGTATCCCATACCAGTGGTGCAGCATCTGTGGGTCACACAACAGCATAACAGTAATGTCCACTGTCAGCAAACATCTGCAAGATTGGCCTGTCACTGTGTAAAATGCAGCAGTCATTGATGCCCTACACACCACAGCCATTACTGTGTCCATCACACTACTGGCCCCTTTGTTACTGTAGTGTCTGCTGTGCACTGTAACAGGACCTACAGTTTGGCTATTGCATGCAGCACCACCACATATGCCTGTGCTGAGTAAACCCCTGGGGCACAATAATCTATGCAGTTCTGTACAAATGTAACCTGCAGCTACCACCATGCACTTCCAGACTGACCTTCAGGTGGAGTGTGGGACCCTTCAATAGCGCAGGGCAAACTGCATGCAAATCAGGACATAATGAGATGCTAATCTGGGTGTTTGCCCACAGATTGCTTAAGTAGGCTCATTTACATGTGTAACCCCTTGTTACCCCGGGTTACTAGAATCCCAGTAAGACCTAGTGGTAGGCAGAGAAGGCAGCTTGTGAAACTCCAGTTAAATGGGTTTCACACTGTCTCACTCTGTTCTCAGTCTCAGCTGAGACTGAGAGATGACATCACCAATAGAACTGTCACTGCTGCAAAAGCCACATTGGAATCTACAGCAGAGGAAGTGAGATAGAACGTTGGGCGTTTTCAAAGTCAGTCTCCTGTTTGTTGTCAAACAAGAAGGTTCAGTCTGCAGTTTGGGTTTGAGAAGTCAGTTTCTAGTGGTGGAGACCGCTGTCCAGGTCTCAGTGCCCCCCTCCCTTTGGGGGGGAAGTAAAGTATCCCCATGTAGATTCCAGGGGCAATCCCCTAATTTCTGCTAAAGAGAGAAAGCTGCCTTTTCCAGTTTCGGTTTGTGCTTGAAAAGTGGAAAAAGTTGTACTTTGCCTGTGGGGCACCTGTAACAAAAGGGTGAGTGTTTGCTCTAATATGAGAGGACAAAAAATGTGTTTCTTCAGCCTGGGAAATGTGAAGAAATCTGGGATTTGAACTACTATTTGAGAGGCCTATAGTACTAGGACAAACAAATGGAGTGGTGTCAAAAGCTAAAGTGCTGTGTGGATTCAAGTAATGTTGTAGAGGGGGTGCGACAGTTCATCCACCGTTTAATCTATATTTCGAAGTTTCAGTTTGTCAAGAGAAATGGCCAGATATGAGCTGTGGGAGCTGGAGGTGGGAACAGCCCCTATCTTTAGTAACCAGGTCCACCTCTACAGATTTCTGCTGTGATTGCTACTTACCTCATGCGTTTGGCCAGTGATGAGGGAAGTACCCAGACATGGGTCGCAAATGGGAAAATCTCTCTAGCAGTCGCAGACTCTAAGTGGTGTGGGGGGCCACAACATTGGTAAAGAATTATTTTTGTGAGATGGGAGTCAGAAGAAGTAAGAAGGAAATCTCTTTAGGGGTTGCAGACTCTAAGTGGTGTGGGGAGCCACAACAAATAAAATGGGTTCATTCTTCCAATGAACCGCCAGTCAAGTGGCCGGCAGGGGAGCCGGGCCAGTCGGGCTGTGTACCCAAAAGTGCGTGCAAGTCCGGGCTGTGTGCCTGGTGGGTCTAGAGCCTGAAAATAGTAGAATTGGTTCATTCTTCAAGTGAACCACCTTGTAGTCTCTAATCTGCATTATCAGTAAACGTTAGCCCCATGGGGGTCCATCTATGCTTTATTGTGTTCAGCTAGTTGTGAATAAAAGCCACACTGAAAAATCCCATTCCTGGTTCTGGACATTACAGTTATTGCTTCCTGTGTTCATATTTACTTGGGTGTCTCTGTGCAGAGTAGCCAAACCTAGGTCCCCTTGTACCAGGTAACCTCATTCTCCCTGAACCCAGGTCCCCACCAGGTATTGCTGTCAGCGCCAACAGCATGCAACCTGTCATTTTGGCAAAAAGGCAGGGGTGGGGGTTACAAAAATGGAGGCACTACTTTGGATTTGTTCTGGAGGGAAGGTGCTTGGGCAAGGGGGCTAGTGTTTTGGCTGTCTGGCAGTGGGTAGCCTAAAAAGCTGAAGCAATTTCCCTAGTGTGTTGCTGTGTGCTGTGAATCTTGTGCTGCTGTTTAAAAAATGCCAACTGTTTACCAAGGAGCTGTAAAGCCAAAGAGTGTGCCCTTGTCCTGCATCAAAATTGTTTACAGCATTTTTGTCAGCTTTTAAAATGAATTCTGTGAGGGAAAGTGTGGAAAACTAGGGGTAGCAAGAAAGAAATTATGCCCTGGATGTTGGAAATGCTTTCTGTGTAAATGGAGAGACTGCAGAGTTAATGGCAATGTTACATGGTTGAAATGGACTTCCGCCGTGGAGTCAGTTGAAAAAAAAAAGTGCATTTTGCAGTTTAAATTTGCTTGCTCAATGATCGCCGTGAGGAGAGGAGCCCTCGCGAGGAAGAAGAGGCTCATTTGCATGGCGTCGTGTGGTTGGTCAGATTGCCATTAGTCCTGCCCCCCAGCAAGCTCTTCTGAGACTGCTTCAGCATTCGAGAGGGAGACAGAGTGTAGTGCGTGTACTGGTAGTGGAGGAGCATCGAGGAGGATTCAATGCACTGTAAACATTTAAAAAATAGACATTTTAGTTTAAAATCGGGCTTAACCCGCAAATCAATCGTGAAAATAGCGAGTTTGGTGGTTAAAATGATGATCGCTAAGACTGCCCGCCCGTTTGTGTTCCAAGGCCTTCAAAAAACTGGCTGCAGGCCGTTTTGCCCCATCGCAGCAAATTGCTACTGATCACAGTGAGTAAACCTTCATAAAACTGCTCAAACAGTGATTTTCAGTAATGCCATATAAAATGTGTGTGCAGCAGTGTAGTCGTTTTGCAAGTAACCACTGTGTGAAGTCCTGCCAGCAAGTGCAAGTCTGTAATGCCATTGAATCTGTGCATGGAAGTGAAAACAGCCTCAGTTTAACGTTTGCAGCCAGAGAGAGACTATGGGTTGTAGCAAAATGCAACACTAGTAGAAGCAGGCAATCCTGAGCTAAAACCTGAAGCTTTTAAGGGACTGTAGTTAAATGAATGTTACCAGCATGTGAAAAGTCCAAGGAAAATCCTGTAAATATGTGTGAAGCCAGATAAGAGCAAGTTGTGCAGTTTGAGTAAAAGTTATCAGTAGCTGTTGTAAATCGGGTGCGCAGTGGCTTGACCCAGATTCTAAATGTTGATGCACAGGAGTGCTGCCACTGCCATTACAGGGTGGGGTAGTAAAGTAAACACAGCAGCAGAGGAGCCATGTTAAAACTGCAGAGTGTGTTCATTAAAGTGGGACTTTCAGTTACAGTGAACTTTTGTTTATTTTTCTGCAGTTATAGCCTCAGGACCAGCTCGTTACCCAGATCATGCCCGGGTTGCAGTAGCAGCAGCAGTAAATAGACTGAGAGATATTGAAAAGTGATGCTATGGAGGGCAACTGCCTCCTGATGTGGCAGTTCCTAATTATCCAGTGCGTGTATGCCAAATAAGTTTGAGTGCTGGAAGGGACGTCCTCATGATTCCTCACTGTGCTGGATGCCTTCAAAAATATGGCTTGTATAAAGTGCCTCCAATCCATTTTGCCCCCACATGGACAAAAATTCAGGAATCTGCAGTTGGCAGCACACAGCACCAGGTGGAGCCTGTTGAGGAAGGTCCCTCGGGGGAGTGTGGCACAAAGCTAGAAGGTGCAGAGTTAGAGACTAAACCTGAAATTGAAGTTTTGGATGCTGGATCTCAGAAAGAAAGTTTGGATAAAGCATCAATAGACCCCTGGGTGGGGGGCCTAGACCAAGTCTCTTAGATGAAGATGAGATGCGGGAGGCCTTTGAATGAGAGGTGTCGACCTCCGCACCTAGTGATGAATAGATAGTCTCAGGGGTGAGAACGACTGCTCACTCCTGGGCTCAGATCCTCAGTGAAGAGGAAGATGAGGGGGACCTATGTGGCCTTGTGAGAAAGGAACGGGAACACAGCCTCAAGATCTTGCCTCGGAGGAATGTATTGAAGAAGGTGGTGATGCCACTGCCCTGGCTTTACAAGAGGAAGAAGTCAGGGACCTGTTTTTAATTTCCTTGAGAATCCGAAGCTGGCAGAACCAGGACTGGCCACCACCAAGCCAGGCCAGTGGTCTCAGATTAACCAAAGCAAGTAATGAGGAGAGACTGGTTTGTAGAAAGGCAAATGAGATCTATGGTATGACCTTTCCTACCTTTCCTCGGAGAGTCTGGGAGGAGATTGAAGACTGCAGGAAATCCTGGATCTGGGATGAAGCAATGGAAAGTGTGCATCCTGGGGCTAACTAGCATGAAAAGAATAGACTGTTCCACAAAAAGTATACCCAGTGGAAGAGAGGCAGGACACTGTTTATGGACAGAGTGAGAATAGTGGACAGAGAGAGACGTGAAATCTCCCACTGTGTGAGTTATGTGCACCCAGACAGGGTAATAATTCAAGTCCCTGACCCCCGGTACTATTGGCCTCAGTGCAAGGACCTCCCAGCAATTAAGCCTGTGCCTACAAAATGGAGAGCCAAGCAGTGGTAGTCAATACTGCCACACCAGACTGTGAAGTGCCCTTATTGATCTGCCAATATGAATAACCAAGGACTCAGGTGCTCCACATTCATCAGTCTAAAGTGTACTGTCCTGTCCAGCAACCATCTACTGGCCCACCAGATGACTTCAGATCCAGAGAGGACACCAGTCCAGCTGTTTCCTGTTCATCACCTGGTAATTGGATGACATCGGACCAGCTGTTTTTCTTTTTGTTCCTGTTCTAAGGTTCTTTCTCCAGAGATAACATCATTCCAGCTGTTTCCAGATGTGCCCTCCTGTGGTTCCCGGAAGATGCCCGCCCAGCTGTATCAGAAGAAATGCTGCCAGGGAGAGTCTTCGGCAGGGTGCAGGTTCGTGCAGAGTCTTGTACTACAAATGGCTGGTAAGTCCGAAACTTTACTACCTTTATGACATTGCAGTACACACCCTACACTACAGACTTCAAAAATGTGTGAATTGTCCGCAAAGACTTTCCCCTTCAGGACTTTAGAACTGTGCTTCACCAGGCTCTGGCCCAGGAGAGACTCTTTATTGGACTAGTCTTCAGGCCTTGTGGTCACTAGTTGGGACTTTTAGGGCACTCCATCCCCCCAAATGTGTATTGTGTATAATGTAATTATTGTATTCTAATGTAAATACTGTTTTTGTACCTTTTTTCTAAAAAATCTTTTTGAGATTGTTCAGTGTTTTTGTATGGTAAGGGTTTTAGGTAGACTGTGTATGCAGATTAGGAGTGTGTGTTTTGTTTTGTCTTTTTCTTACAGGTGTTCCTGGGAAGACAGAAGAGAAGACAAGAAGAGGAGGAGGGGCTCATCAGAGTTCCTCATCGGTGCTTTATTGTGTAGAAATTTAAAGTACTGTGGTGTTGTTATGGTGGTTACTGTATTAACCCTTTCCTTCCACAGGTGTGGTCATGGGGGTAGGGAGGAGGCAGTAATTGGTATTTTAATGGTGTGGTTGCAGGTTGCCCAAGGTCGGGGAGGTCCCCGGGTTTTTTTTTGTTTTTGTTTTGGTAAATATTATGTTAGAGGCAGATAGGTTTTCCCTAGATGGTTGGGGGGGATGGACAGGCTGTGGCCCTGACCTGCAGTAGGGACCGCAGTGCTGATCTATCAGGGCTATGCTCTGGATGGTTCTACCAGAGCCACTGGGTGTCCATAGTAAGTGGATAGTGTAGAGGCTGATATGTCAGCTATGGGCCTCTAGGCCCTTAGTGTTGCCTGCCTGTGCTTGCACATGGTAGGAGGGGGCCTGATCACCCCTCTCCGCAGGTAGCACATAGGGTGGTATGGCCTAAGGCCGGGTGCATAATGACTGGGGACAGTCATTTTCCTGGTCAAGGGCGAGTGTAACCCCTTGTTACCCGGGGTTACTAGAATCCCAGTAAGTCCTAGTGGTAGGCAGGGAAGCAGCCAGAAACTCCAGTTAAATGGGTTTCACACTGTCTCACTCTGTTCTCAGTCTCAGCTGAGACTGAGAGATGACATCACCAATAGAACTGTCGCAGCTACAGCCACATTGGAATCTGCAGCACAGGGAGTGAGATAGAACATTGGGAGTTTTCAAAGTCAGTCTTATAGAAACATAGAAACATAGACTTTGACGGCAGATAAGGACCACTAGGCCCATCTAGTCTGCCCATTTCCCTACCTACAGGATAGGCTGCAGATCCTAGTTAACCAACAGCCTATTTCTTCCTACCCCCCACAAGAATTGCCTTATGTCTGTCCCATGCATTCTTGAATTCTCCCACAGTTTTAGACCGCACAACCTCCTCAGGAAGGCTGTTCCATGCATCCACTATCCTCTCTGTGAAATAATACTTCCTCACATTGCCCCTGAACCGCCTCCTTCTATCTTTAAATTATGTCCCCTTGTTCTTGCAAATCTTTTTCTGAAAGATGCTACCTCTTGGACTTCGTTGATTCCACTGAGTTACTTAAAGTTTCTATCATGTCCCCCTCTCCCTTCTTTCCTCAAGGGTATACATATTAAGCTCCTTTAGTCTCTCCTCATACGGCTTCTCTTGCAGACCCTGCACCATTTTAGTTGCCCTCCTCTGGACTACCTCTATCCTGTCTATGTCCTTGCGGAGATGGGGTCTCCAGAACTGGACACAGTACTCCAAATGGGGTCTCACCAACTGTCTGTACAGAGGGATAACAACTTCCTGTTTTCTGCTGGTGATGCCTCTCCTATACATCCCAGTATACCTCTAGCCCTCCCTACTGCCTTCTCACATTGCTTGCTAACCTTAAGGTCATCTGATATGATTACCCCAGGTCCCTTTCCATTTTTGTTGTTGTTACTACCTCCCACCCATTGTGTATTCTTCCCCTGGGTTCTTGTTTCCCAGGTGCATTATTTTGCACTTCTTTGCATTGAATCCTAGCTGCCATACTTCTGACCATTCCTCCAACCTTGCCAAGTCCCTTTTCATCCTTTCCACGCCTCCTTGTGTACCAACCCTGTTGCAGATCTTTGTGTCATCTGCAAAAGGCATACTTTTCCTTCCAGTCCCTCTGCAATGTCACTGATGAAGACATTAAAAAGGACTGGACCTAATACTGAACCCTGCGGTACCCCACTAGTAACCTCTCTTTCTTCAGAGTGGACTCCATTTACAATTACCTTCTGTGTCCTGTTGTCCAGCCAATGTTTTACCCAGGCTACCACCCTGGGACCCACTCCAAGGCTGGTTAATTTAACTATTAATCTTTTGTGTGGGACTCTGTCAAATCTTCTGTTTGTTGTCAAACAAGAAGGTTCAGTCTGCAGTTTGGGTTTGAGAAGCCAGTTTCAAGTGGTGGAGACCGCTGTCCAGGTCTCAGTGCCCCCCCTTCCTCTGGGAGGGGAGTAAAGTATCCCCATGTAGATTCCAGGGGCAATCCCCTAATTTCTGCTAAAGAGAGAAAGCTGTCTTTTACAGTTTTGGTTTGTGCTTGAAAAGTGGAAAAAGTTGTACTTCGCCTGTGGGGCACCTGCAACAAAAGGGTGAGTGTTTGCTCTAATATGAGATGGCAAAAAATGTGTTTCTTCAGCTTGGGAAATGTGAAGAAATCTGGGATTTGAACTACTATTTGAGAGGCCTATAGTACTAGGACAAACAAATGGAGTAGTGTCAAAAGCTAAAGTGCTGTGTGGATTCAAGAAATGTCGTAGAGGGGGTGCGACAGTTCATCCACCGTTTAATCTACATTTCGAAGTTTCAGTTTGTCCAGAGAAATGGCTGGGTATGGGCTGTGGGAGCTGGAGGTGGGAACACCCCCCATCTTTAGTAACCAGGTCCACCTTTACAGATTTCTGCTGTTATTGCTACTTACCTCATGTGCTTGGCCAGTGATGAGGGAAGTACCCAGATGTGGGTCACAAATGGGAAAATCTCTCTAGGAGTTGCAGACTCTAAGTGGTGTGGGGAGCCACAACATGGGTAAATAATTCTCTTTGTGAGATGGGAGTCAGAAGAAGTAAGAAGGAAATCTCTCTAGGGGTTGCAGACTCTAAGTGGTGTGGGGAGCCACAACAAGTAAAATGGGTTCATTCTTCCAATGAACCGCCAGTTAAGTGGCCGGCAGGGGAGCCAGGCCAGTCGGGCTGTGTACCCAAAAGCGCATGCAAGTCCGGCTGTGCCTGGTGGGTCTAGAGCCTGAAAATAGTAGAATTGGTTCATTCTTCAAGTGGACCGCCTTGTAGTCTCTAATCTACATTATCAGTAAACGAGCCCATGGGGGTCCATCTATGCTTTGTTGTGTTCAGCTAGTTGTGAATAAAAGCCACACTGAAAAGTCCCATTCCTGGTTCTGGACATTACAGTTATTGCTTCCTGTGTTCGTGATTACATTGGGAGTCTCTGTGCAGAGTAGCCAAACCTAGGTCCCTTGTGCCAGGTAACATCATCCTCCCCAACCCAGGTCCCCACCAGGTATTGCTGCCAGCGCCAACAACATGTCACCTGTCATTTTGGCAAAAGGCGGGTGGTGTTGCTGTATTCAGAGCTGTCTTATTTCCTCGATATTTTTACACTGCACTCCTAGACCAGTTTGCCCGGCTTCCTTAACACTCTATATCCAGCCGGTTTAGCACCGACTCCTATTTTGAATATAGTGGGCTATTGGTTCTGGGCTAATTTAGCATGCTGAGGGCCAGATATTCAAAACTCTGCGCTTGGCAAAATCATTTGCGCAGGATTAGCGCGGGATTAGCGGGGTCTGCCATATTCAAAGGCCAAATAGCTGGCAAACTGCATTAGCGCCAGGCAAAAGTATAATGTATGCAAGGCAAACTGACATGAATACAAGCGTAATGTTATATTCAGTGGCTAGCTACCGCTACTATGGTTTAGCGAATTTGGGCTCAACAGTTAGCGCTGGTGTAGATTACCGCCAGAAAAGCTGGTCTTAATCCTGGGTAATCAGCTTTATGCAACATAAATGCCAGCGCTGGATGTGTTGGTTTAGCTGGTCTTGCGTGACCCTAATACATAAATATAACACATAGATAAAGCCAAACATAGTGGAAGCTTGCTGCTAACCAATGGCATCACAATGATGCCAACATCTGCCACCAGTCCCAGCCATGCCAGGCAGTAAGTGGTGACCCTGCCGCCAGTGGACAGCATGGCAGTGTAGCCATACAGCACACACCTGCTGACCACACATATCTGTGGACAAGAACAGATGCCAGCACACACATGCAGCACTGTGGGCATGGAGGATGTTGAGGGAGTGTATGGGTGGCCAGGCTGTGCCACAGACCAGGTGTGGCCACAAGGCTGGGACTCAGCATGAGTGCACATGGGCCTAGTATTAGAATACCCCCAACACTAGTGTGCCTTTCGGATACTATATGCCCCCCAGCCACATACCACACAGCTGTACAACTACCACAACACACAAAGCCAGATATGTACATGTCACTGTGAGCATCACATGCCACAGGTACAGCATCTGTGGGTCACACAACAGTGTAACAGTAATGTCGACTGTCAGTAAACACCTGCAGGTTGGGCCTGTCACTGTGTACAGTGCAATCAGCATCACTTGCCCTACACACCATAGGCAGTGCTACGTCCCTCACACTACTGTCTCCCTTGCTACTGTAGTGTCTGCCGTGCACTGTAGCATGCCCTACAGTGTGACAGTTGCATGCAGCACCACCACCACCTGTGCCTATGCTGTCCTGTCCCCTGGGGTACAATATGCTATGCTATGCTATGCTGTACTGTTTACCTGTAGCCTGTAGCTATCATCGGCACTGCCAGACTGACCTACAGATGGAGCTGCGGTTGGACCTTGTCTGCCCTGTACTTCCAGACTGACCTACAGGTGGCTCTATGGGACCCTGCAGTAACGCTTAGGCAAACTGTGTGCAAATCAGGGTATAATGAGATGCTAATCCGTTGTTTGCCCAGAGACTACCTAAGTAGGCTCATTTGCATGGCACTTTGAATATGGCACATTTTAGCTCTGGGCAAGCGTGTTTGCTCTAGGCTAACTGAGTTTAGTCTGCTACACGTGTTAGCCGGGGCGCTAATGGTACGGGAATATTGTAAAGATTTGATCACTGTTCTTCTCATCTGCTGCTTCCTGCAACTGTACTGGGTCCATGCATTTGCTGGCACACACATTGGCCACGAAGTTCGCCTGTACCTGCCCTCACGTTGCTGTGTACTGTGTTGTTGTTGTGGGTTGCACTTCCTGGTTGTTTTATTCAGTGCTGTCTTATTCCAGGGCAATGTTTGCCCTGCACTCCCAGCCCAGTTTGCATGGCCTCATTACCATGCTATATTCAGAAGCTGTTTGCCCTGGGCTATTCCGTTTGAATATGGCTTGCTTTGTGCTCTGGGCTCAGTTTGCCCGCTGGGCAGTGCTAATTTTGCCCCTGGGCAAAGTTTTGAATATCTGGCCCTGAGCAGTGCTATTTTAGCCCCCAGGCAAAGTTTTGAATATCTGGATCATTCTTTCTTTAATTATATCTGTTTATTGAATTTTTATATAATAAATTATTAATATGTTACATCACAACAATAATATAACGACTTGTATTTCTTTACACTTTGTGACAAATAACTTACATACTCTAGGCCAGATATTCAAAACTTTGTTCGTGGGCTAAATTAGCACTGCCTGGTGGGCAAACTTAGCCTGAGCACAGCAAGTTATATTCAAAAGGAACAGCCCAGGGCAAACAGCTTCTGAATATAGCATGGAAATGAGGCTGGGCAAACTGGGCTGGGAGTGCAGGGCAAATTTAGCCCTGAAATAAGACAGCTCTGAATATCGCAACTAGGAAGTGCAAACCACAACAGCAACACAGTGCACAGCGAAGTAAAGGTAGGTAGAGATGAACTATGTAGTCAATGTGTGTGCCAGCAAATGCGTGAACCCAGTACAGCTGCAGATGCGAAAGAACAGTGTTCAGAACTGTATAATACTATATTGTCTGAACCATTAGTGCCGCGCTAACACGTTTGTGTGGCTTTAGTGTGGAGCTAAACTGTTTGCCCGGTGCTAAACTTTGCCATATTCAAAAGTGACATGCAAATGAGCCTACTTAGGTAGTCTCTGGCAAACATCCAGATTAGCATCTCATTATGTCCTGATTTGCATGCAGTTTGTCCAGCATTACTGCAGTACCCCACAGCTCCACCTGTAGGTCAGTTTGGAAGTACAGGGACTGGCCTTGTCTGGCCCAGCTCCACCTGTAGGTCAGTCCAACAGTGCATTATGGTAGCTGCAGGCTACATGTATGTACTAAAGCATAGCAGTGTGTACCCCAGGTGACAACACAGCATAGACACAGGTGGTGGTGGTGATGCATGCAACTGTCAAACTGTAGTACATGCTACAGTGCACAGCAGACACCACAGTAGCGAGGGGGCCAGTAGTGTGAGGGACACAGCAATGCCTATGGTGTGTAGGGTAGTGATGACCATCGCACTGTACATAGTGACAAGCCCACCTTGCAGGTGTGCACTGCCAGTGGACAGTACTGTCACTCTGTTTTGTGATGCACAGATGCTGCACCTCTGGCATGGGATGCTCAAAGTGACATAGACATAGCCAACTGTGTGTGCTGTGGTATATGTACAGCTGTGTGGTATGTGACTGGGGGGCATATATGATCGGACAGACACACTGGTATTGAGGTATTCCCAACACTGGCCCATGTACACTGTGTGCTGTGTCCCAACCTTGTGGCCACACCCAGTCTGTGGTGAGGCCTGGCCAACCGAACACTCTCCTCACAACACACACCATTCCCACAGTGCTGCACGTGTGTGCTGGCATCTGTTGGTCACCACAGATGTATCGTCTGTAGGTGTGTGCTGTATGGCCACACTATCATGGTGGCCCCCGGAGGCTGGGTCACCACATACTGCCTGGCATGGCTGGGACTGGAGGCAGCAGTTGGCATCACTGTGGTGCCATCAGTGTGCAGCATGTTTCCTCCTCTGTCTCACCTTTTCTCTGTGTCAGTCATATGTTAGGGTCACACAAGGCCACGCTTAATGCCGCACAAGGCCACAATGTCGCATAAAGCTGTTTGCCCAGAGTTAAGACCAGCTTTTCCTGGGTGGTAATTTGTATCGCACACAGAGTCATGCTAAGTTGCACTAAACAAATTAGTGTGGCGCTAGTCGCTGAATATCTCATATCGCCTGTATTCATGTTCAGTTTGCCCCTTGCATATATTATGGTTTGCCCAGTGCAAATGCGATTTGCATGCGCTATTTGGCCTTTTGAATATAGCAGACCCATGCTAATCCCACGCTAATTCCCTGTAAACGGTTTGCACACAGTGGAAAACTTTGAATATCTTGGCCTCTGAGCACAATCCATTGTTTTAGAAAAAAATTAATTTTGACATTCTTTTATTTTAGATAAATACAAACTGAAAACTGTTCTTTTTTATAATGAGTCAAGTTCTGCAGTATTTGGGGTGATGTTTGATTGGCTAGACTCTGTGGGCCAGATATTCAAAACTTTGCCCCTGGACAAGATCTGCCTGGCGGGCAGGGACGGCCGAGAGCACAAAGCAAGCTATATTCAAAAGAAATATCCTGGGGCAAACAGCTTCTGAATATAGCATGGGAATGAGGTGTGCAAACTGGTTGGGAGTGCAGGGCAAACGTAGCCCTGGAATAAGGCAGCACTGAACATAGCAACCAGGAAGTGCAAACCACAACAACAACACAGTGCACAGTGAGGGTAGGTAGAGATTAACTATGTGGCCAATCTGTGTGCCAGCAAATGCATGGACCCAGTACAGCTGCAGGCAGTGGCAGATATGAAAGAACAGCAATCAAAACTGTATAATATTCTCTGAACCATTAGCGTTGTGCTAACATGTTAGCACGGCTTTTGCGTGGAGCTAAGCTGTTTGTCCAGCACTAAGATTTTCCATATTCAAAAGTGACATGCAAATGTGCCTACTTAGGTAGTCTTTGGGCAAACAGCCAGATTTACATCTCATTGGGCCAGATATTCAAAACTTTGCCCAGGGGCTAAATTAGCACTGCCCAGCAGGCAAACAGCCCGGAGCACAGAGCAAGCTATATTGATATGGAAATAGCCCACTGCTAATCCTGCTGAATATTGCAGGCTAAGGAAGCTGGGCAAACTGGTCTGGGAGTGCAGGCAAAAATAGCCCGGAATAAGACAGCACTGAATAAAGCAACCAGGAAGTGCAACCCACAACAACAACACAGTGCACAGCAACGTGAGGGCAGGTACAGAAGAAATACATGACCAATGTGTGTGCCAGTAAATGCATGGACTCAGTACAGCTGCAGGAAGCAGCAGATGTGAAAGAACAGTGTTCAAATCTGTATATTATACCCCGTACCATTAGCGCCACGCTAACACATTAGCGTGGCATTAGCGCGGAGCTAAACAGTTAGCCCAGGGCAAACACGTTTGCCCGGAGCTAAAATGTGCCATATTCAAAAGTGCCATGCAAATGAGCCTACTTAGGCAGTCTCTGGGCAAACAACCAGATTAGCATCTCATTATACCCTGATTTGCATGCAGTTTGCCCCGCATTACTGCAAGGTCCCACAGAGCCACCTGTAGGTCAGTCTGGAAGTACAGGGCTGACCAGGTCCAACCGCAGCTCCACCTGTAGGTCAGTCTGGCAGTGCGATGATAGCTGCAGGCTACATGTAAACAGTACAGCATAGCATAGCATATTGTACCTCAGGGGACAACACAGCATAGGCACAGGTGGTGGCGGTGCTGCATGCAACTGTCACACTGTAGGGCATGCTACAGTGCACAGCAGACACTACAGTAGCAAGGGGGCCAGTAGTGCGAGGGACACAGCACTGCCTATGGTGTGTAGGGCAGTGATGCTGACTGCACTGTACACAGTGACAGGCCCAACGTGCAGGTGTTTACTGACAGTGGACATTACTGTTACACTGTTGTGTGACCCACAGATGCTGTACCTGTTGCATGGGATGTTCACAGTGACATGTACATTTCTGGCTTTGTGTGCTGTGGCAGTTGTACAGCTGTGTGGTATGTGGCCGGGGGGGGCATATATTATCCAAAAGGCACACTAGTGTTGGGGGTATTCCCAATACTGGCCCATGAGCACTGCATGATGTGTCCCAGCTTTGTGGCCACACCTGGTCTGTGGCACAGCCTCGCCACCAATACATGCTCCCCTCAACATGCTCCATGCCCACAGTGCTGCATGTGTGTGCTGGCATCTGTTTGTGTCCACAGATGTGTGGTCCGCAGGTGTGTGCTGTATGGCCACACTCCCATGCTGTCCACTGGCGGCGGGTCACCATTACTGCCTGGCATGGCTGGGACTGGTGGCAGATGATGGCATCATTGTGATGTCATCAGTTAGCAGCATGTTCTCTAAGTTTGGCTTTATCTATGTGTCATATTTATTTGTTAGGGTCGCACAAAACCCGCTAAACCCATGCAAACACCGCGCAAAGCCAAAGTGTCGGTAAAGCTGATTGCCCATGGTTAAGACAAGCTTTTCCTGGCGTACTTGCACTTATGTTAAGTGTCGCGCTAAGTCACGCAACCACTTAGCGGGCGCTTAGTCACTGAATATAGCATTGCGCCTGTATTCATGTCAGTTTGCCTTCATACATTATAATCTTGCCCGGCACTAATGCAGTTTGCCCGCACTATTTGGTCTTTTGAATATGCAGACCCACGCTAACTCGCTTAAACCTGCGCAAACGATTTTGCCCGCAAAGTTTTGAATATCTGGCCCATTATGTCATAATTTGCATGCAGTTTGCCCAGCATGACTGCAAGGTCCCACAGCCCCACCTGTAGGTCAGTCTGGAAGCACAGGGCTGGCCAGAGCTGGTCGCAGTAGTCCCACCTGTAGGTCAGTCTGACAGAGCATTATGGTTGCTGCAGGCTATATGTATGCAGTACAGCATAGCATTGTGTGCCCAGGGGACAATGCAGCATAAGCACAGGCAGTGGTGGTATTGCATGCAACCGTTACACTATAGTACATGCTACAGTGCACAGCAGACACTACAGTAGCAAGGGTGCCAGTAGTGTGAGGGACACTGCAATGCCTATGGTGTGTAGGGCAGTGATGACCACTGCACTGTACACAGTGACAGGCCTAACTTGCAGGTGTTTACTGACAGTGGACATTACTGTTATGCTGTTGTATGACCCAAAGATATTGCACCACTGGCATGGGATGCTCACAGTGACATATACATGGTGGCTGTGTGTGCTGTGACATCTGTACAGATGTGCGGTTTGTGGCTGGGGGCACATATGATCAGACAGGCATATTGGTGTTGGGGTACTCCCAACTCTGGCCCATGTGCACTGCGTTATGTGTCCCAGCCTTGTGACCACACCCAGTCTGTGGTGCAGTCTGGCCACTTGTACACCCTCCCCTCAACACCCTCCATGCCCACAGTGCTACATGTGTGTGCTGGCATATGTTGGTGTCCAGAGAAGGGTGGTCTGCAGGTGTGTGCTGTATGGCTGAACTGACATGGTGTCCACTGGGAGCTGGGTCACCACTTACCACCTGACATGGCTGGGACTGGTGGCAGATGATGGCATCATAGTGGTGCCATCAGAGAGCAGCATGTTTCTGCTATGTCTGGCTTCTTTCTATGTGTCATACCTTTTGGTTAGGGTCACTCACAGCTGCGCAGAATTCATGCAAAAGCCACACAAAGCCACAAGTCACACAAAGCTGGGTTGCCCAGAGTTAAGACTACTTTTTCTGGATGGCAATTTGAACCATGCAAAGTGTTGTGCTAATGTCACACAAACCACTTTGCACAGTGCTATTCACTGAATATAGCATTGTGCTGACACTGCCCTCAGTTTTCCCCTTGCATATTATGCCTGGGTTGTGCCCCTATCATCCCACATACACCTCTCACTGTATTCCTGGTCTATTATACTGTGATACTGCTATTTTGCACTAACATACAGATATAGGCATCCATCATATAAGCATGAGTGCTAGGAATGTGCTTTGCTGCTTATATATGCTAATGTTTATTATGCATGATTCATTATACCTAACTATAATACATGTATCTTGATTATGTTTGTCTTTCATATATATTCCATATACAATTTATCTAATCACTGATAAGATGACTCTGAGGATCATTAATGATTATTGTATACTTACATTCTCATATAATTATATGTAGTGTGTGTTTACATGCAGACAGATATGCTACGTGTAATAGAGCCCTATCAGCACTGATCTTTGTCTAAGCAAGCTGACAGAGAGAAACTTTGTTATGTCTAATATTATGCATAAGCAAGAAATGCCACATGTAGTTTAAACCAGTCAGCATTTCTTTTGTCCAGGCTAAAATGCTAATTGAAGCATCTTCTGTCTCATATGATACTCTTCAGTAATTCTATCTCCTAAGTCATCATCCAATGGAGAATGACCTAGGACCAATACATAATGTTTCTCATATCTGTAATTATGAGGTAGTCTCTGTTGCTATGCTGTTATCTGTAGTATTTAGGCTTCTGCAGCCTAGTTTCACATGCAGAGAGAACTAGATCGCAGGGAGAGAGAATTAGATCTTGGAGAACCTGAAATCCTACAATCCTGGAGATTATGCACATTCTTCAGGAGAGTTGTGAGGAACCCATCTCCCTTGTGATTGTCTTTGTCACATGCTTGACATAAGTAGTCTAATAAACATTCATTAGTACTCTTGCTTGTTTATGAATGTTTCTTGGCAGACTCAAGACACAAGAATCTGTATTAGTATTATTATTATTATTTACTCTGCTATCTGAGATTGTTTACGTAATTTAAATGGCCACTGCATGTGGAGTCTGGATGTTTGGTAAAGTTACACTTTAATTTCTGTAAATTAAAACACTGGATGAGAAATCTCCAGTTGCAAGCAACTGAAAGTGTCTTCTGTTTAACTTTTCGGTCTGTTGTGTTCCACAGTGTAGACAAAACAATCTTTGGCAGATATTCAATCTCTGTGTAATGAGTTGTTTTATTTTGTTTTTTTCCCTGTGCTTTCTCTGTGGAACACACAACTGTAAAGGGATCTGAACAGACAGATACACTGCTTTCTTTTGTGGATTCAAGTCCTAATGGGTATTTACTCATCTAGGTGTCCACATATGCCAAATGTTGTTTGTGTCCTTTCATGAACTTTGGTTGCAAACAAAGTTTTGATCCACAGGCAGCTAAGGGTTTCTTATTTCTTAAAAGATGCGCCTCAAAATCAGTACTAAAGTTGAGGATGGATGCCTCACAAACTCAAACTGCCTATGGTGGTTTAAATTATTTTGCCATTGTGGCAGATATCAGAAATAATGGATTCTGAAAACTACGGTGACTTAAAACATGGTACCAAGGAAAATATTCCTGAAAATTTGCTAGTTGCAACACTATTCACTTGCTTAGAATTTTCTATAAAAAAATGTGATACTCTGAAGTCTGATTATTCTGCATACAGGCAAAAGGTGAGTGTGCTTAATGCCAAGTCTGCTGAGAAAGTTAACACACTGTTATTTCAGAACAGGACCTTGACTAAACAATGTGATTCATTACAAAATAGTTAAGAAAACAGTGAACGTAAAATGTATGCTTTGAATACCAAATGTGATAAAGTTTCTCTGGACAACAGGCTAGTTTTACACTATGAGAAAGTCTTGCAAACTAAAGTATATTACTTCACAGTGTGCTCACTCATGTACTTGAGGAGCTGGAACGCAAGAGTAAGGAAAATTCCCAACTTACACACTGTGTGTAGAAACTTGGAGAAACAGGTTATACTTAATTTGTGTGATACCAAGTCTGAGGTTGATAATATAAATTGCAAGGCAGAAATGGTGAACTTGCACCATCAGCCAGAGGTATTGGCAGGGCATACTAACTTAATGCCCAAAGTTCTGCCTCTTCTGATATTGAGGAGTTTGATTTGGAACACTCACAGTATGCTGTGGGGTGGACTAAAACAAAGGCTAGCCACTTACGAACATACGAACATACGAAATTTGCCAGCAGATAAAGGCCTAGAGGTCTATCAAGTCTGCTCGAATGTGCAGCTAGCACCCCTTATTCTGCAGCTGCCCCTCCCTTCCACCCTTCCCCTTCATTAACCCTCCCCCTTGTCCTGTCCCATCCTCGTTTGAAGCAGTCCACTGTTCTACTGCATACCACTTCTGCAGGTAACGCATTCCACCCAGCCACCACCCTCTCTGTAAAAAAGTGTCTCCTCATCTCCCTCCTGAACCTTCCTCGCTCCAGTCTCATATCATGGCCCCTGGTGGCCCTCCCCTTCCTTACTTTGAACAGCCCCTCTGTACCTGTCTTGTTTATTCCTTTCATGTATTTAAAGGTTTCAATCATGTCCCCCTGTCTCTCCTCTCCTCCAGTGAGTACATGTTCAACTCCTTCAACCTCCCCTCATATGATAAGTCCCCCAGACCCTTGATCATCTTTGTCGCCCTGCGCTGCACTCCCTCCAGTAACTTAATGTCCCTTTTCAGATACGGACGCCAGAACTGCACGCAGTACTCCAGGTGTGGTCTAACTAATGACCTATACAGTGGCAGAATCACCTCCTCCCTCCTTGAGGATATACCCCTTGCAATACAACCCAGCATTTTGTTGGCCTTTGCAGCTGCCTTCCTACACTGTGCCGAGTTGTTCATTGACCCTGTGATGAGCACACCCAGATCCTTCTCCTCCACTTGTTTTTCTGTGATTCACAAAATGGAGAATTGTTAGAGTCTCAAAATGGTGGACACATATGTCATCAGGTTGCATCCCCATACCATCCCCAAGATGGCCACTCATTGTCATGTGATGATGGTCATAACACAGTAACCAAGATGCCCATGTGCCCATGAGGTAATCCAAATGGCCAACAACCGCACCATGGAGGTTCAATCATGCAGTCACAGGGACCTGTGATTGCTGCCATAACCAAACAAGGCAAACCAGAGTTTTTTTGGTATGATTAATAATTTTAGTTTAGTTTAGTTTATTAGTCTAGGAATTAATACCGTTGAGCCAGGGCTCTTTTACAAAGGTTCCACGTCACAAAGAACATTTAACAAAGCATGATACACATTACAGGTAAAACCAGACAGGAAAGTTACATCATAAATTTGTTAACAGTTTAAGGCAGTAACGTTTTAAGTTTCATAGAAAAACAAGCTATAACAGGTTCAAGTGAGTAGACAATTTGGTTAAGGAAACTTCCAGGGAGAGGGTGATGATTAGGCGCAAAAGGAGGCTAGAGAGGAGGGAAAGGTGTTGAGCGGGAGTAGGTGAGAGGGGACAGGAAAAAAGGGGGGGAGTGAGTTTGGGTGGGAGACAGGAAGTAGTAGAGGTACCAGAGGGTTCATTAGTCAGGGAGCAAGAGGCCTCAGATGTGAGGATGGACATGAGGAGTAGTAGTCTTTATCTAGTGCAGTCACAGTTGCTAGTGGTGGTGAGGTGGGCATAGAGCATGGATTTGAAAGCTTCAAGCGAGGTTGAGGATAGAGTAGGTGGACTAAGCGCATTGAACCATGTCGGGGCCCTGTATGCGAAAGATCTTTGTCCCTGTGCAGTCCGGCATCTCAGAACCAGGAAAGGTTGGCGTTCAGATCTGGTGGAGGGTCGTGAGCCAGGATTCAGTAGGAGTAGGTTTTGAATACATAATGGAGTCAGTCCCAAGATAGATTTTTTTGCCATTGTGCAGGTGAGATAAATAAGACGATTTGATAGGTTCAACCAGCCTGATTCATAGTACAGATCACACGTGTGAGTCAGTCTTTGAGCCCCTGTGAGGAGCCGGCAGGCCTTATTTAGAGTGATTGAGATACGCCTTAGAGCAGTGGAGGTAGCTGAGCCATAATAATAAGGCCATAGTCAATGATTGAGATTATGGAACTCTGTATAGCTATTCTCAATGCCGCTTGATTTAGAAATTGACGGTTACGGAATAGTATTCCAAGCTTGGTTCACTGTTTTCGCAGTGTTGTCAATGTGGGTTGCAAAGGTGAGCCCTTGGTCAAAAGTGATGCCAAGGTATTTGGAAAGTATTTACTTGGTCCAGTGTAATTCCCGCAGAGGTTTGTATGGTGAGTGGAGTATGCTCTATTTTTGTTTTGGTGATTGGAGAAGAGCATGGTTTTTGTTTTATTGTGGTTTAGCACAAGTTTACTATCCGGGAACCACCTTTCAACACTACAGAAAGCAAGTTGCAGGCTTTTTCATAGGGAGTTTGGATCCTTGTGGGAAGAGAGAATTACAGCATCATCAGCGTATAAGATTATTTTCTCCTGGCAGATATCTGTGAGGGAGTTAAGGAACAGGCTAAAGAGGAGCGGTCCAAGAATTGATCCCTGTGGTACACCCTAGAGAACTGGTTTGAAGTCGGAGAGTTCATTAGAGATTTTTACAGCCTGTGACCGATTGGACAGGTAACTTTTTACCCAAGCACAAGGACCTTCGGCCAGGCCTAGGCTAGAAAGTAGGGAGGTAAGTAGGCCATGATGGACTGTGTCGAAAGCTTTTAAGATCGATAAAGACTGCACCTGTTTGGCACCCTTGTCCAGGGCTGAGTGGACTTCTCCAGAGAAATCAAGTAAGGCTGTTGTTGTACTATGTCCTTTCCTAAAGCCGTGCTGTTGATTACAGAGTAGATTGTATTTGTCCAGGTAATCAGAGAGTTGGTCTGCCACTATTCATTCAAGTGCTTTGGAGGGGAGGGAGTATTGATATTGGTCGATAGTTTCCTGTTGAGGTTTTGTCCCCCTTTGTGCACTGGGCGTAACTATGGCAGATTTTCATTTGTTGAAATTGACTTTGGCAAAGTGACAGATTAAGAATTTTGCAAGGGGTGAATTACTTCATCCAGGGTGAGAGACAGGATTTTAGATCTAGCGTGTCACTACTTGTTCTGGATTTGGAGCAGGCCTTTCTTATGTACTTGTGTGCTTCGTGCACTTTGATTTTCTTGAAGTAAAATTGTGGTTTGTCACGAGGGTTTTTGTGATACTAGGCTAGGCACAGGTAAGTCCGAGAAGAAATCTGGGGAGGACCCCACTAAGGTCTGTGAATGTCTTATTAAGCACATCTGCAATAGACTTTGGGTCAAGAGTGGTGGATCCATCAACTTTCATAATGGTAGGTGACGATTTTGATTGTTTACCCATTATGTTTTGATGTTGTCCCAAAAGCTCTTCCATCACCCCAGGTGGATTCAGGGTATTTTGAAATAGGGCTCTTCATTTGCCTAATTTGTGAGGTACATCTATTTCTGTGCCTGCTTGTATTTTAGGGTATCATGAGGTGAGCCTGTGTCTCTGGCAACTGCCCAGAGGTGGTCCCAACCTTGAGCTTGGCAAGTAGTTTGGCAGTAATCCATGGATTTGATAGCACTTTGATTTTATGTTTTTTTACTGGGGCGTATAAGTCGCATGCAGAGTTGAAAGATTTAATGAAGTATTTTAGTGCGGTATTAATATCAGTTGATTCAAGGATTGGCGTCCAGTCCTGTTGTAGGAGATGGGTTTTCAACTTGATAAGATTCCCATAAGGCAATACTCTGCTTGTTATAACTTTAGGGGGTGGCTTGAGAAATTTATTAGACCAGATACAGGACACTGGGGAGTGGTCACTGAGGGAGTCAGGAGGACTTTAATGTTTTTATCCGGTCAGGGTGATTTGTGAGAACCAGTCAATAAGGGTGCTTGTACCAGTTTTGTAATTTTTCCGGTGGGGAGGTTACCATCTGAGTCAGGTTTGCTGCTAGGATGTCATCTTTGTAAGAGCCAGTGTCAGAGGTGAGCCAGTTTATGTTGAAACTCGAGGAGGAGGAGCTCATTTTCAGAGGGCTGCAGACTAACAAAATCAAGTACAGACTTAATACTGGCACGGTGGTCTTTTGGAGGATATAGACTGCGTGCCACTGTGAGAACTTTGTTTTGTGCACCAAGAAGCAGTTTGATAGGGAGGAGTTGCATCTCAGTGATTTGGGGGGTGAAGCTGCCGCTTGACAAGCGAGGTTGTCCTTTATGAGATAGCATGCCCCCACCTTTCTTGCTTGCCCGTCGAGTCTGAAAAGATTGTAGCCTTCAAGCGAGACCGCATGATCCGGATGCTGGGAGATAGCCAGGTTTCCACAATGGCTAGTATATCAGGTTTTTTGTCCAGCGAGAGTTTGAAGAGATGCCAATTTGGGAAGGAGGCTGCATATTTAGAGTGATAATGGAGAGGCCACTACCAACTTTCCCTGTTTTTGTCGGCTTCAGTGCAACAGGACCAGGTTTTGGGTGTATCCCACTGAGATATTAAAAGTAAGAGGAGCAGGAGTTTCAGCTGATGCCATTCGTAGTTCATAATAGGTTAGAGTGAGTTTCTGCTTGTACTTTTAAGATGCTTGGATTGTCTTCTGGAGTCCCAGTAGAGGGTGATTGTTAGTGAGTTATAATGATGTGGCAGTTTCCAATTAGGAAATATGGCTCTTTGCACCCAGGTATTAATTGGGTGATGTTTGTTTAAGACTTCAGAGTAAAAGCCATGGTACAATGTTTGGTAGTAGTATAGAAAGGCGAGAGTAGGTGGAGGGGTAGGGTAGGCGGAGGGGGAGTTGGCATAAAGGAAAAGGAGGGTGAGGGTGAGCAGGAACAGGTGGTGGGGACTAAGCTAAAGCATTTTTAGCGAGGCAGGAGAGAGCCGAGAAGTAGTGTGGGCTAGGCAGTTGGGGGGGTGGCGAGCAATAGGAGGGTGGTGGGCATGGATTTTAGTGGGCTAAGGTGGATAGCTAACACTATGGCGTAGTACAGAGAAAAATAAAAAAGACTGGGAGGTTTGGTGCCAGAGGGTTTAAGAGAAGTACTATAGTACTGTTGAGATCCAGGATCACATAATATGTTAAAGTTTCTGAAAGGTGATAAACTGTGGCCTGGGCATATGCAATGTGTAAAATCCTTTTGTCTATATGTTTCCTTTGTTCTTCAAAGTCCTCAGAGATAAGTACAATACCTTGGGAGTAGGTCAGACAGTAGGCATATGCAATGGCATTATCAATAATAATATTATCAGTAAGACTAATGTTTCTAAGGGACAGAACATTCTCATTAAAATTATGTTGCTGTAATTTTGAATGAGGCTGGTACACAATCTGTCATGAAGCCAGTGTCTGCCTCTGCAGAAGAAACTTCTTCTAGCAATGTTTGCTATGCTAGAGTGTCCTTGGTTAAGGAACACATTGCAGTTAATTACTTGAAATGTTGTGATTCTTCCCTAAGCAATTTAACATCAGCTTTCCCTGAGAAAACTGAATATGCTGTTGTTTCTAACCCTGACAGCACTGGGCATATGCAGCTCATTAATACTTTAAGCTGTAACATTAAAAACAATGTTGCTACCATCCAGCAACCTTCCGGTGGGGAAACCCACTTTACATTTGATGGGGAAGGGAACAACCCTGATTCTGAAAGCCCCATGGCTGTGATATTTTCAGAATCGAAGGCCACGTTGGGGGTGTTACAGGTTTGATTTCTGAACCTGAGCTGACAGCTGTCTCAGCACTACTTTCTCCACCCCTGATGGTTACTGAACCACAATCCATAGTTGGAGAACTACTTTCAACTTGCACACCACTTTTCTCCACTGTGCAGGCACCCCTGATAGTGCCAGCACATGATGCAGTACCACCTTCATCAGTGACACCTGATCATCCCATACTGCGGCTGCAATAGCAGGCACAAGCCAGGAAACAGTCTGGGTTATTTCCAGTACAGACAACAGCAGGCACATCTTGCAAGAAGGTGCAAGGTATCCTAATACTGATACCATTGTCTTTTCTTTTCTTTTGGGATCACTAACCATGGTCCCAGCATTGGTTAATCCTAACACAGGTTTAGGGTATATTGAAACTGCTATATCAGATATAGCAATCTTAGCAGTTTTAGCCCAAACATACAATGGACACTTCAGACTCATTGCTTATGCATCCCAGATGCTTGCCCCAGTGGAGCTGAAATACAACCTTTGTGAAAGGAATATGTTGGCTATGTACTGGGCAGTGAGATAATTTGTATACATCATTAGATATGCACCCATTGTGCTGCATTCCAGTCATTTGTCAACTAATGTTCTGTTCTCAGACAGAGTAAAAGATGACTCTGACTCCAATGCCACACTTACACACTGGTCTCTCATTTTACAGGATTATGACATCACTGTCCTTCCTATCAAAACTCCATCCTTGTTGGCCCATGGCCTACAGTTTACAGGAGAGACCCATGATTGTTCACTCCAATCCACTGACCTATCTGTCCCAGGGCCCTTTCTGACAAAACCTCAGAAAGTGTTAAAAGACACCACTGTGTGTCATGTTTTGACTGATGACTCAGCCACACATACCAATGATGGTCGGATAGCAAGATTTTAAATTATTTTACATTCTGGTGATGACAGAGTGTGCATGGCTAGTAATTGCATCATAGTATATATATACAATTCACAGGCAAGGTTAAAACATGCCTGGCAAATAAAATGAAAATCAAGGAGGCAAGGAGTCTCCTAATTACCACAAATATTTGTGGATGGTTTAGAGAGCTGGACAATCCTTGAGATAAACACAGCTTGTGCTAAGAAAGGAATAAAAAGATTTTTCCTTATGCAAAATGATACCAGCATTCCATGAGAGGGTTAAGTTCTGCCCATTTCAAGAAATGTCCTTGAGATAATTACAGAAAGCACTGCAGATACTTGCCCAGATATTCAAAATGGTTGCGCATGGTGCAACAGTGTTGCCTCATCGCGCAGCCACTGATGCGCCCGGCGTGATATTCAAAAGGGAAAAGTGCGTGGCACAAATCCCGATGCACCGGAGTGCATCAGTAATGTATGCAAGCTCAGGTGGGGGGAAGGCGTGCCCATGCATACACTGCACAGCCCAATATTTAGCCCAGGATGTGTAGAGCCATGCATGTGCAACCCCTACCTGCGCCAGCACAATGTTGATCCAAAAAAAAGGAACAATGGATGTCCACCCACAGGTGAGCTGCCGCATTGCTGGGCGCAACACGGCAGCTTCCACCTGTGGGTGGCCACCCAAGCTCCGGCTGCACCTGGCGGCGATCCCCCATGCCCGATCGGGGGCATTTGTAAAAAAAAAAAATAATAATAATTCCATCCAATATCCCTGGTGGTCCAGTGGACCGCTGTCTGCCCGATCGCAGGCATTTGTAAATAAAAGAAGAAATATGTCCAATATCCCTGGTGGTCCAGTGGACCGCTGTCTGCCCGATCGTGGGCATTTGTAATAAAAAATAAATAATGCCAATATCCCTGGTGGTCTAGCGGTACCCCCCACCTGCCCACTGAGCCCCACTGCCCTGCTCTCCCCCAGTCAGCTGGCGGGCGGCAGCACCCCACCTGCCTGCCACCCTGCCGCCCACCGACTGACACCGTCGGTAGGGCTGTATGCCCATTGGTCCACAGCATGAGCCAATGGACGTGCAGCCCATACCGTACATCACATTCCAGATATGTGAATGAATCACATATCTGGAATGTGTAGTACAGTACGGGCTGCACGCCGGATGCAAGAGAGCATAGCATGCCTCCATGCACATGTGACTCTGTGTCTGGGGCCCCAGGCTAATGGGAGAAAAATGTGCAAAATGACGGAGGTCACGATAAGATGTAGCCTCGGTGCCAGCTCTGGGGGAGGTGCATAGCATTCCTGAGTCCCCAAATGACCCAAGAGTCTGATAGGCTGGCAGACAAGTAGCTGTGACCTGCTGATAGAGGAAGAAACACCTATATGGAAAAACAAGTGTGATGTCTTGCATTATTTGCACACAAATGTTAAACTGACAATTAAAAAAGTTTTTTTTTAATTAGCAACTAGACAAACTGCATGAGTGAAAAATGTGCCTAATTTTTGTACAATTTCGCAAACATTGCATGAAAGCCAAAGTAACAGGTTGTCACCATTTCAGATAATTCAAAACTAAAACTGTCCAACAGGATAGCTCTGTTAAAAAATACACATCCTTTAAACATTGATATTGGAGTAAATAATTTTGCTGACCTAAAGATGTGTGTTTGTAGTGGCAGCTCTGCTCATCTGCACAGGGGCTAAAACTGCAAAGAAAAGTTTCTAGCATGACAGTCATAGATGCCCACAATTTATAGCATTTTTGGCACAGACTTGAAATTTGTTATTTGGACAGGGTTACTAATTTCTGACAACTTAGAAGTATGTGTTTTAGTGTAGATTAGGTGCCCTAATTTATGGTTCATGCAGAGCAGTGAACTTGGAGAGCTATATGTTTGAATCCCACCGTCACTAAACTCACTCACTCCCCCACTCCCAGCCCCACCCAACATCCATTTACTTTCCTTAATTACTCTCACAAACTCTCATTGATCTAGCAGATGATATAACTGTTTGTGACTTGTAAAATGCATTGGGATACAATGTACGTGAAAGGCACTTTATAAAATAAAATTACCTTACTTTACCATAAAATATAATTTTATATATTTAGGAATAAAATGCAGAGTGGTACTTTAGCATGTGAGGTGTAAAGAAAATAAAGCATAATATAAAATGCATGCTGAAAATAAAGTTAGAATTGGACATTTTGATCACAAGTCTTCAGGATTATCTATAAAGAAAAAATGAACCAGCTGTTCTTGTTTCTCCTTATTGGTAATTTGTGACCAGGTAAGCACACTCAGCTGTGATCATTTGTTTTCGGTTGCGTCCTGGTGGGGGGTTACATAGACCTGTTTTATTGACAGGAAAAATGTTGGTCAGGACACCCGGGAAACTGTCCTACTCTTCTTCCATAAGTGCAATGAGATCTTTAACCTCTACCTGGACAGTGACCAGAGATGGGGAGAAGAGAGACAGGGCTCCCAGATCTGCATGGAGTCTTATATTTTACAGGGAAATGGAACCATCTACACTAAAATTGTCCCTATAGATTAACATTAATTATACAGTAAAGCAAAGCAATTCAGCTTCCGTAAGAAACTATATAATCTACAGGAAAACACAGGAAATCACCCTGGAGCAACTGAGGGAAATGCCAGTTCAGTCTGCAGACCTTGGCTTAACATCTCATCTAAATAACTGCACCCCAACAGTTCAGTACCCCTTGTATTGCACTGCTGTATCTGTTATGGGTATTACTCTTAATGCCTGGTGTGAGGCTAGACTCCTCATGTTCACACCATCATCAGGCCTCAAATGTGTACGTGCTACATAGTGAGACCTATGGTCCACTCATGGATTTCAACTCTGGCTTCTACTTTTCGTATGCTTTTAATATTACCTGTGTGTTTTATTTTGATCTCTCTTCCCCATCTTCAAGTTCTTCAAATCTTGTACATTACCAATCATCTCAGAAAAACATCATCTCCATGATGCATCCTTTTTTCACTGTCCCAAGGAGTTTAGTCTCTGGGCCCCTTCTACACCAGGATTTCTCTCTCTCTCTCTCTCTCTATCTGTCTAAAGTGCAACATTCTATCACCAAATAATGGGTCAGTTCACCTAAATATTTACTGTTTCCATAGCTTTTATCATAGTTAAATCATTTTAGCTTTCTCTGTATAATGATCTACCAGTTAACTTATGTCACATCAGCTGCAACAGACCTTGAGTACCTTGAGTTAACATGCTGTCTAATGGCCACCCACTTTCTATCTATGTATTGTGTAGTGTTTAATTAACAAACTTACTGTGTGTAAGCTGCTATACCTCTGTATGTAATTAATTTTCTATACCACTGTATTTATTTTTGTATGTAATTAACTCCAGGTCGCCCCTTAAAAGGGGACCTTTGGTCTCAGTGGGCCTACCTGGTTACCAAAATGAAAAAAATAAACAAGTACATAACACATTAAAAAACATTTAGAGGTAATTTAAAAAGTTTTGTTTATAGGCTGAAAGCTATAATCAGGCATTTTTGTAGCAGTTTGGGAGAGCTGTCTTTTCCAGTGCTTTACTTTAAATTGTGATGAGTCCACAAGCCCAAAAAGACCTTCAGTAGCCCAACAGGGCTACTACTTTAAATTACTGACTACTTAAATTACTGACCACTAGGCTATCTAGTGGCACTAAGAAAGTTGTCTCTGAGCCCTGCCAAACTACAGTTTCTCTTCTCTTTCCTGTCTTCTTATTCATTTATTTTCTTTCTCTTTATATCTATCTTCCTACTTTGCCATAACTGCAAATTTTTATCTACCCCACCTTTTCTTTACTCCTGTATCCCTTTCATATTGCTCAGCTCTTTGTCTCTGCTGTCTCTCCTATATTTCCTCCATAGTAATCCACTTTTCCCTTTACTTTAAGAGGTCTGACAGAATGTTGAGTCCTGTCACATCAGATAAATATTATACTATGTCTCACCTGTCTTCCCCATTCTCGTTACTCCCTAAGGAGTACCGATGCTTTTTGATCCCATTCCCATATTTTATTTTGCAGGTCCATCAGATGACATCCCTTAAAGACTCCTTCTTCCAGTTTCCTAGCACCCGAAAGAGACCTTCTGCTTTTTACCTATATGGTTGACTGTAATGATGCAGTCGCACCTGTTACAGTGTGTTGTTGCATTATGCTAACTGAGTAGGGAATTGATCAGGTATTGTTTTTGTGAATTAAAAGTAATTCACTTAAGATTAAAATACCACCGCATCACCAGCTTAATCTGGTTCAGTTTCAGTTGACTTCCAACTGTATCCCTCAATCCCTGGGCAAGGTCCACAATAGGCAGAATTGTCTTCGTATCTCTCCTTTCCTAGTCAGCAAAGCTTGACTTAGTTAAACTATACAAGAACATAATGGAAAAGGGAAGCTTCAGAAGCTGTAAACCTATAAATGCAGGTGTTAAAAAAGTAAGGGATAGAGTACAAATGTGTTGTATGTTGGGGGGATAATGCTGTGTATGTCCTCTGCGAATGATGCTATATAAAATATTTTTTTGACTGGTTCCATTGCTGGTTGTGGTTTTCCACTGCTGAGTGTAACTGCTGGTTCATGTACCCAAATAAAAACTGAAGGGAATTGTTTTTAATGAGCACAGTAAGGAATGCCAGCTTCAGAATTAGCAGAAACTGTATTTAAATATTACTAGAGCCACAGGGCCAGATATTCAAAGGTCTGAAGGTAGAAAAAGAAATGGGCAGACTGGATGGGCCTTGCGGTCATATCTGTCAACTTCTATGTTTCTATGTTTCCTGTTTGCCCTGGGCTAAATTAGCACTGCCTAGCGTGCAAACTTAGCCTTGAGCACAAAGTGTTATATTCAAAAGGAATAGCCCAGGGCAAACATCTTCTGAATATCTCATGGAAATGAACCTGTGCAAACTGGGCTGGGAGTGCAGGGTAAATGTAGCCCTGGAATAAGACAGCACTGAATACAGCAACCAGGAAGTGCAAACCACAACAGCAACACAGTGCACAGTGACGTGAGGGTAGGTAGAGAGGAACTATGTGGCCAATGTGTGTTCTGGCAAATGCATGGACCCAGTACAGCTGCAGCAGCAGCACACATGAACAAACAGTGATCAAAACTGTATAATATTCTCCAAACCGTAAGCGCCATGCTAACACATTAGCGTGGCTTTAGCGTGGAGCTAAGAAGTTTGCCCTGTGCAAACATGTTAGCCCAGCGCTAAACTTTGCCATATTCAAAAGTGACATGCAAATGAACCTACTTAGATAGTCTCTGGGCAAACAGCCACATTAGCATCTCATCATGCCCTGATTTGCATGCAGTTTGCACAACGTTACTGCAGGGTCCCACAGCTCCACCTGTAGGTCAGTCAGGCAGTGCATGATGATAGCTGCAGGTTTCATGTTAACAGTACAGCATAGCATAGCATATCGTACCCCAGGGGACAACGCAGCATAGGCACAGGTGATAGTAGTGCTGCATGCAACCTTCACACTGTAGGTCATCTGCTACAGCACACAGCAGACACTACAGTAGCAAGAGGGCTGGTAGTGTGAGGAACACGACACTGCCTATGGACGGCGGGCAGTGATGACCACTGCACTGTACACAGTGACAGGCACAACATGCAGGTAATTACTGACAGTATACAGTACTATCACGCTGTTGTGTGAACCACAGATACTGCACCTGTGACATGGGTTGCACACAGTGTCATGTACATGGCCGGCAGTGTGTGCTGTGACATCTGTACAGTTGTGTGGTAGGTGGCTGGGGGCATGTGGGATCTGACAGGCACAGGTGGTGGCATAATCCCACTACTGGCCCATGTGCACTGAGCGATGTGTCCCAGCCTTGTGGCCACACCTGGGCTGTGGTGAGGACTGGCCACCCATACACCCTCCCCTCATTGGCCACCATGCCCACAGTGCTGCATGTGTGCTGGCATCTGTTACACACCACAGATGTAAGGTCTGCAGGTGTGTGCTTTATGGCCACACTACCATGCTGTCCCTCAGGGTCAGATCACCCTCACTGTCTGTAATTGGCTCAGACTGGTGGCAGCTGATGGTATCATGATGGTGCCATTAGTGAGCAGCATGTGTCCTCCATGTCTGGCAGTTTCTAAGTGTCATGCTATATGTTAGGGCCTCACAAGCCACGCTAATGTTGAGATAGCACTGTGCAAAGCGCCAGAAGCTGTTTGCCCAGGTTTAAGACCAGCTTTTCCTGGGTGGTAAACTGTACCACGCTAGGGGTTGCACTATGTCATGCTAAACACCATGTAGGCGCTAGTCACTGAATATTTCATAACGAATCTATTCATGTTCAGTATGCCCCTTGCATATCATTATGCTTAGCCGGCGCTACTGCTGTTTGCCCATGCTAGTTGGCCTATTGAACATGGCAGACCCGCGCTAATCCCATGCTATTCCCACACAAACTGTTTGGGGACCATGCAAAGCTTTGAATATCTGGCCCTAAGTCTGTACTCTAGAAGGTTTTTGGGATATGTGTGTTGGGTGTGCGTGTGCTGGTGCTGTGCCCAGTTCAAACTGGAAAAAATTATAAATCTTGAGTGTCCATGGACAGGGGTATTTTTGCTTCTATTGGTGGGCTGAACTGCTCATGTCACAAAATAATTCAATTGGAAGAGAAGGTTTCTAGTAGCTTGGAATTAGGAAAATTCCAACCTGCTGGAGCCAAATGCTGTAGTACTTTGTGTCCTTAAACAGGTCACTTAGGAACAGGATTTCCTAGTCAGAATTTGGATCTAGTAGGATTTGAATTGGAACACATTGGGCCAGATATTAAAAACTTTGCCCCAGAACTAAATTAGCACTGCCTAGCATGCTAAATTATCCCAACTCCAACTGCCCGCTATATTCAAAAGGGATAGCCCTGGTGCTAAACTTGCTGAATATAGCATGCTAAGGGACCCAAGCAAACTGGGCTGGGACTGCAGTGCAAAAATAGCCCGGGAATAAGACAGCTGTGAAAATTACAACCAGGAAGTGCAAACCACAACAGTATCTCAGTTCACAGTGATGTGAAGGAAGGTAGAGGTGAACTATGTGGCCAATGTGTGTGCTAGCAAATGAGTGGAGTCAGTAAAGCTGCAAACAGCAGGGCATGTGAAATTACATTGTGCACAAAATATACAATACTTCTGAAACATTTGTGTGGTGCAAACACATTTGCACAGGTTTAGCATGGAGCTAAGCATTCTTGCCTGGCGAATCACATTTGCCATTGGCAACACTTTGTTATATTGAAAAGTGACATGCAAATGAGCCTACTTCGGTAGTATGTGGGCAAACATCCAGATTAGCATCTCATTATAATTTGATTTGCATGTAACTTGTCCAGTGCTATTGCAGGGTCCCACAGCTCCACTTGCAGGTCAGTCTGAAAGTACAGGGGCAGCTGGGTCTGCACACAGCTCAACCTATAGGTCAGTCTGGCAGTGCATGGTGGTAGCTGCAGGCTACATTTGTACAGTACAGCATAGAATATTGTGCCCCAGGGGACTACACAGCACAGGCACAGGCAGTGGTGCTGCATGCAATTGCCAAACTGTAGTACATGCTACAGTGCATAGCAGACACTACAGAAGCAGAGGGGACCAGTAGTGTGAGGGGCACAACAATGCCTATGGTGTGCAGGGCAGTGATGACCACTACACTGTACACAGTGACAGGCCCAACTTGCAGGTGTTTACTGACAATGGCCATTACTGTTACGCTATTGTGCGACCCACAGAAGCTGCACCACTGGCATGGGATGCTCACATATACACAGCTGGCTGTGTGTGCTGTGGTGTCAGTACAGATGTGCGGTATGTGGCTGGGGGGCACATAGCATCAGACAGGCACACTGGTGTTGGCGTATTCCCAACATTGGCCCATGTGCACTGTGTGGCTTGTCCCAGCCTTGTGGACACACACAATCTGTGGTGCAGCCTGGCCACTTGTACATCCTCCCCTCAACACCCTCCATGCCCACGGTGCTGCATGTGTGTGTTGGCATCTGTTGGTGTCCACAGAAGGGTGGTCTGCAGGTGTGTGCTGTATGGCAGAACTGCCATGGTCTCCACTGGGAGCCAGGTCACCACTTACTGCCTGACATGGCTGGGACTGGTGGCAGATGATGGCATCATAGTGGTGCCATCAGTGAGCAGCATGTTTCTGCTATGTCTGGCTTCTTTCTATGTGTCATACTTACTGGTTAGGGTCTCGCAAAGTCAAGCAAAAGTCATGCAAAGCCAAGCAAAGCCACAATGTCGTTCAAAGCTGGTTTGTCCAGAGTTTAGACTACCTTTTCCTGGGCAGTAATTTGCACCGCTAAGTCACACAAAAACACTTTGTGTGATGCTTTTTTACAATATAGCATTGCGCCTGTATTCATGTACACGCCCTCAGTTTGCTCCTTGCATACATTATAATTTTGCCAGGGGCTAATGCAGTTTGAGCATGCTACTTGACCTTTTGAATACAGTGGGCCTGTGATAACCCGACACTGACCTTGCGCAAACAGTTTGAGCCCAGAGCAAAGTTTTGAATATCTAGTTCTAAGTTTTTTAATCTTTCCCAATTCAGACTGGGCACTACATTAGCCTCCCCAACACACACACCTATCATAAAACCCTCTACAGTATAGACTGTGGCTTTAGTACAATAGTAATCTAGTTTCTCTTAGTCCCCAACTTTCAGCATTCCTACAATGCTCTATTAAAAAGAACTTCAGTTAATCTTTTGGGTATAGTTTTTTGTGGCTGGGAAAGAAGGGCTAGACAGTAATGCTTAGTTTCAGTCTCATCCCAGGGGGTGAGAGATACAGGTTGAACACAATTGAAATTGAACCAGATTAAGCTGGTGGTAGTATTGTAGTCGATGGGAAGTTAGACCAAGATTGGATGAAGTCCCCAACTCTTCTCAACAAGTGCCATGGGATCATTAATATTCACCTGAATAACCACTACAAAAGGCAGACAGGAGATAAGTTTAATAAGCAACTCTCTACTATAATAAAAAGCTTATAACCACTGGACATACACCAGTTATGTTCTAACTTCTGTTTTTACTTTTAATTTTTTTTTACTTTTCCCTGCTGCAGGTCTACTAAATCACACCAGCTGACAGGTGGACTCTTTACCCTATGTGTTTGTATCTGTGACCACATTAAAGCTCAGGGTATACAGGAACTGAGCTTCTGAAGCCCACCAGACAGTCTCATGGATTTTTGACATCTGTTGATATATGAAAGTACATAGTCCACAGTCCCTTCACTTCTGTAGCAGACAGACTCTTCCCTTGCACAGAGTCAGAGAGTGTGCATCTGCATTTGTTCATGTTGGTCCGAAGAGGCTGTGTGAAATGAGGACATGATTCCACTGTCACACCCCATGATGGGTCTGCATTTCTGCAGCTGCAGGTTAAAACATACACACTAACCTCTGGCTGCAGAAGCTCAGGCACGACAGAATCCACGATACCAGAATTGCAAAAGTAGCTTTGTCTGCAGAGCGTAGGCCCCTAAGAAGACTATGCTTCTCACCTGCCGTGTAAGACATACATACCAACTTGGCTGCAAAAGCACAGGCCCCTGTAGGGCCTGCACTTATGAAGATGCATATTGAAGACCATTCACTAGTGGATCCAGTTATGTCGCAAAGTACCATCTGTTACCCCCTTAGAACAGAAAAAAGAAAGTGTTTTAACCTAATGTAAGCTTAAAAAGTTAGCATTTTATGCAGAATAACCCCATAGACGTAGAAATTCAGCAAACATACCTGATACATAAATATTTAGCGAAGTTAGTCTTTCTCTCGGGCCATCCATAACTCCACCGACACCGGAAGCATAACCTTATTGAGGACACTATCAGGACTGAACACAGTCACAAAGTGCTGTGTTGAATTTCTACGTCCATGGGGTATTCTGCAGTGCTAATTATTTAGGTGTGTGCCAAAAGGCACACTGCGCAGAGATTAACAAAATGGAGGGGTAAAGCTGACAGTGCTCCTTTAAAGCTTCTCTTCACTTTGTGTTTGTAAATCACCTGAGCAATGCTTCTTCAATCTTACAGTCCTTCTCATCTCTTTCCCATTTTTGATCGGGGTTGCTATTGGAATGCTACTCCCCAATAAACTTGTCTCATTGCTTGATGAGGTCTCTAAGTGTGGACTTGAGGACAGAGAAACCTATTGAGGGGCCCCTAAGACTCAGATTTGGTGATTTATCTATCTTGGATAAAATCTCTACCTTGTGAGATAAATCATTCCACTTCTTTTGGCCATTGTCAACAAATACTGCTCTGATGTTGCAAACTGGGTGATGAATGCCTGCTTAATGAAACAAAGCTATTTATTGTCTGCTATTTAGAAAACCACTGAACTGTTGAAATCCAGACATCTGATTCACAGTGCCTCAATGGGTGATCAGCAGGTCAGGTGGCTGATATATGCATTGGCTATCCACTTACTTTATTGATACACTTCTCCGGACACTGTTAATCTCTGCTGATAACCCTCATAAGGCACTTACCGCCCCCCGGCAGAATGGCGATGTTGTTCATATCAGTATCCGCCTCCTTTCCCACTCTGAGTCTTTCACTTCTTCTCTCACTGTAGGCGATCAGGTCAGGCAAGCACATATATGTGTGTGTTCCAACAATTTTGATGTTGCTTCCTTTTGGCTTGTTCTTTGAAGCTATTTTTGAGTTGTTATTTGATGTTATTCTACCTCCCAATGCTGTCATGTTAATTTGTTACTTGATTGCTCTCAGTCCAGTTTTGAGCCTGTTTGTACCAGAAGCTGTACCACCCACCTATCAGAGCATGTGGCACCTGTATGTTAACTCAACTCTGTATTATGTTTCATGTTTACTTTGTAACTCTCCCAGGTCGCACCTGAAGATAGGCACTTGGATGTCTAGAGTGCTTGCCTGGTTAACAAAAGCAAATAAATAAAAAAATAAATTTTGCATCTTGCACTGTCTCAGTGTATATTGGGGCTCCCCTATTTACTGATACCATTCATTAATTACTGTGGGCCTGATTTTCAAAGCATCAGGAATGACACAAGGTGCTTGTGTCAAAGAAAAATGGAACAAAGGGCTCGCTGCACTGCACCTTATGTTATTCTTGATTTTACAATGCGGCCTGCACCAGTTGGGGGACCACCTGCACCAGCTGAACTTGTGATGTCCTGGCAGTGGATGCACTGGTGCACCATGATGGTAGGGGGCTTATGCCAGGGCAGTGCTGCAGCATCCTCTTAAACAGGATTTTGTAAACCCCTCAAATGGTGCATAGTCCACTATAGTGAGACCAGCCTGGAGCTGATCTAGCAGCCCATGTGCCATCTATGGAGCCATTACTGAGTGGGAGGTAGACTGTGCCCCCATTTGCGGCAGTGCCAGTGGAATCCCATGCCCACACCACACCCAGACACCTGTCCCATCACCAGTGGAGCCACAGTTGGTGCCCTCTGAGTCCTTCCCCCCATGGCACCAGTCATATGACCCCCCAAAGGGACCAGTTCCTGGCACTGTAGTGGTGGTGGTGCCCTGTCCCCATCCTGGCTCTGTCGCCACTCCATACCCTCCAAGTTTCCTAGGCCTGCCCTCCACTATCTCTGCCAGCCACCTGGGTTCATGGCTGGTGGGTCTGTGCCACAGCCACTGTTACCACACACCATCCTGCAGCTTGTGGCATTCTCCTCCTATGTGCTGCGTGCTCAGCTCATGGGATGGATTTTGGCAAATTTGGGAACTTTGGTGCTGTGACCCCGGGTCTACTAACATCTGGCATGGGGTCTTGGCACACCAGAGTTTGCCACAAAGGGGGGGTTTGGCTCACGATTGCACTGATCTAAGGGGATTTGAAAATCTACCCCTCTTTCTTTAAATAAGCTGTATGTAAGAGAATCAAGGGGGAGCTTTTGAGTCTTGATAAGGCACTCATATACTGTGAAAAGCATTGGGGCTCCTGGGACTACTAAGTATTTTGATATTTTTGTTCTGTATATTTTACTCAATTTAATAGAAACATAGAAACATAGAATTTGACAGCAGATAAGAACCGCTTAGCCCACCAAGTCTGCCCATTTTCCTACCTGATGGATAGGCTGCATATTCTAGTTAATCAACAGTTTACTTCCTCCTACCCTCCACTAGAATTGCCTTATGTCTGTCCCATGCATTCTTGAATTCTCCCACTGTTCCTGACTCCATAGCCTCCTCAGGAAGGCTGTTCCATGCATCCACAACCTGTCTGTGAAAAAATACTTTCTAACATTACCTCTGAGCCATTCCTCCTCTGTCTTCAAAGTGTGTCCCTTGTTCTTACACCTCTTCTTCTGAAAGATGCTGCCCTCTTGTACTTTGTTAATTCCCTTGAGATACTTAAAAGTTTCTAGCATGTCCCCTCCCTCCTTTCCTCAAGGGTATACGTATTAAGCTGTCTTTAGTCTCTCCTCAGATGTCTTCTGGTGCAGACCCTGCACCATTTGGTTGCCCTCCTGAACAGCCTCCACTCTGTCTATGTCTTTATGGAGATGGGGTCTCCAGAATTGCACGCAGTACTCCAGATGTGGTCTCACCAACTGTCTGTACAGAGTGATAACAACTCCTGTTTTCTACTGTTGATACCTCTCCTATGAATCCCAGTATCCCCCAGCCCTCCTTACTGCCTTCTCACATTGTTTGCCCACCTTTGGGTCATCTGATATAATTACTTCTAGGTCTCTTTCAATTTTTATTGTTGTTATAACTCACCCCTCATTGTGTACTGTTCCCCTGGGTTATTGTTTCCAGATACATTACTTTGCACTTATTTGCATTGAATCTGAGCTGCCATATTTGACCATTCCTCCAACCTTGCCAAGTCCCTTTTCATCCTTTCCACCCACCTTGTGTATCAACCCTGTTGCAGATCTTTGTGTCATCTGCAAAGAGACATACTTTTCCTTCCAGGTGCTCTCCAATGTCACTTATAAAGACATTAAAGAGGACCGGTCCCAGTACCAAACCCTGCAGTACCCCGCTAGTTACCCTCCTTTCTTCACTGTGGATTCCATTTACTATTACCCTTTGTGTCCTGTTGTCCAGCCAGTTTTTTATCCAGACTACCACCTTGGGACCCACTCCAAGGCTGGCTAACTTGTATATTAATCTTTTGTGTGAGACTGTGTCAAATGCCTTGCTAAAATCTAGGTAGGCTATATCTACAGCCCCTCCCTGGTCTACTACTTTGGTCAACCAGTCAAAGAAATCTATTAGGTTCCTCTGATATGACCTTCCTGCTGTGGAACCATGTTGCATTGGGTCCTGTGCTCCACTGGCCTCAGGTACTCAATAATCCTTTCCTTCAGAAGTGATTCCATCATTTTCCCTACCACTGAGGTCAAACTAACTGGTCTGTGGTTTCCTGCTCTGCTGTGCTCCCACTTTGTGAAGTGGAATCACATTTGCCCTCCTCCAGTCCTCGGTACCACCCCATCCTCCCATGATAGAGAGGTAGTCAGAACCCTAAGTTCTTTTAAAATTCTTGCGTGAATTCCATCAGGCCCCTTTGCTTTGTCCACCATCAGTTTCAAGAGTTCTTTCAAAACCCTTTCTTCTGTGAATAAACTGGTATCGACCCCCCATTCAGAGTTTCTTTCTTGTTTGGTTTAGGTACCTACCCCTCCTCTTCCTTTGTGAATACTGAGCAGAAATATTAATTCAGTATCCCTGCTTTTCAGCTGTCACCCTTTGCCCACTTTCTCTCCCCTTTATTAAGTCTCTGCATTCCTCCCTTGGTCTTTCTTTGCTCCCTAATGTACCTATAAAATGTTTTATCCCCCTTCTTAACAGAGTTGGCTATCTTTTCCTCAGTTTGTGCCTTTGCTATTCAGACTGCCTTCCTGCCCCTTCTGCTTTAACTGATAAAGTTCTCTGTCCTGCTCCTTCTGCGTTTCCTTATATTTCCTGAATGCTATCCTTTTCTCCTTAACCTTTCCTTCCACCTCTTTTGAGCACCATAGTGGTTTTTCCTTCATTTTGTTTTGTTGATTTTCTTCACACAAAGGCTTGTTGCCTCTGCAATTACTGTTTTGATTATTCCCCATTGTTCATCCACCCCTCATTCTTGCCCATTTGCTAGTGCTTTTCTGAGGCACTTTCTCATTTCTCAAAGTCAGCCTTCCTAAAGTCCAATACTTTTGTTTTTTGTAGGCTTGACTCTATGGCTGTGTTTATTGGGAACCACACTGTTTGGTGGTCACTTGTTTCAGATGGCTACCCACTTCTAAATCTGAGATCTTTTCTCCTTCCCCATTTGAGTATCAGGTCTAAGATTGCTTCCTCCTGAGTGGGTTCCGACACTAGCTGTCTGAGGCATACCCCTGTAGGGCATTAGGAATGACCCTGCTCTTGGATGTGCTTGCAGCAAAGATACTCAGTTAACATCTGGCATATTCAGGTCCCCATCAACATTATCTCCCTTTTTCTGCCATTTTAAGGATGCTTCTAACATAGCACCATCACCACACTGCTGGAATTTACAGGGCTCATAAATGCCACCTCAGCCAAGGTAACTGTGGGGTAGTATTCATCGACCTTACTAAGGCCTTTGATACCATTCACCACCCACTTCTACTTAGGCAACTGTCAACCATCGGGCTCTCTAATGACACACTGCCCTGGTTCACTAGATACCTCATAGATGGGTCCAGTATGTTAGGATTGCCGGTGTTACCTCTGATGAAAACCAGTCCTTTCAGGAGTTCTGCTGGGGTCTATACCTGGCCTCTACTCTTCTCTCTTTCCTGAACAACCTTCCTAGGGTTTGCCCCTCAGAAAATACTACTCTCTGCAGATGATGCAGTCCTATTCACTAGTTATCATGACATCAAACACCTGGAATGTCAGCTGCAGTGTGACTTTAGGCATGTAGAAGAGTGGTTCAAAGACCACAAGCTCACTTTAAATTATACCAAAACCAAGGTCATGACCTTCTGCAACACACAGAGCAAGTACAAATCTCAGTCCCCACCATTACGAACCAGTCTGGGACTTCACTTGAACATGTGCCCAAGTTTAAATATCTTGGCTTCACACTGGACAGCTCTCTCACCTATGTACAGCACATCGACAATGTAGCAAAGGCCACCAACATAAGAATCAGTCTGCTCCTCAGGCACAAACACTGCATAACTGTGGATGCCCTTAGACTGGCTATCTACAGCTCTGTGACCTCCATCATTGACCATGGTCTAGCTATCTATGGCTCTGCTTCTCCTACTGCTGTCCGCAGAATATATGTGACACTCAACAAAGCCTGCAGGCTCCTAACTAGCACTGCCTACCGAACTCACACATGTGACCTGTACACACAGGCCAGTTGGCTTCCACTTCATAGTAGAATTCAGTATCAGACATGCCTGATCTCCAAGAAGGTCCTCCTTGTGCTCATGCTGCCTGGTGTTCAAAGGCTCCTCATGACAAACAACAGTACCCAGCATACACGTAGTGCTCAACATCAAACCTTCCAGGTCCCTAGATGCAGGACCACAATGGGTCAAAGGTCATTCACCTACAGAGCTCCTCAGTGGTACAATTCCCTTAACAATGAAGTGCTTACATCTGTGACACTTGGACCCTTTAAAAGGCAACTCCGTCTATACTTAACATCTACCATGCAATGTGACTGCTTCCCCTCATGGCAGCCTCCTCCCTCATCTCAGTCTAAGGTGTACTGTTACTCCCTCAGCATTCTCCCCTGTCACCTGCCTCCTCCTTCCACCCTTACCCTTCCCCACCAATGCCTGCCCTACCCTCCACCTCCCTTCTTGTAGGCACTTACAGATCTTGGGTCCCCCAACCCCTACCTACCTACCCTGCACTCTCTGTACATGTCCGTCACCTTCTGACAATGGCCCCTCAGCCTGCCCACCCTCTCTTTAACCCTGCTATCGTATATTCACTATATTCTATTTAATGTACTGTCTGCTATGAAACGTCTTTTCTCATTAACTGGCTCATTATGTCTCTCTGTTATGTACTGTAAATTTATAGCCTTGCTTTCACTGTGTTAATCCTGTAACCATGATCTACCTCTGTATGTATGTTCTCCTCCATCCTTTGATGTGGAACCTTTGTAAATGAGCAGTAATTGCTCAAAGGTATTTGTAATCCTAGAGTTTAATAAAATAAAATAAATAAAGGCCACAATAACAACAGCAATGTTGGCAGCATTAATGATGGTAACCCATGAAGTGGGCACATGAGAAATGATGCCATCCATTATGGTGACTCCTTCCCGGCTGGGGGATGGACAGGCTGTGGCCCTGACCTGCAGTAGGGACCGCAGTGCTGATCTATCAGGGCTATGCTCTGGATGGTTCTACCAGAGCCACTGGGTGTCCATAGTAAGTGGATAGTGTAGAGGCTGATATGTCAGCTATGGGCCTCTAGGCCCTTAGTGTTGCCTGCCTGTGCTTGCACATGGTAGGAGGGGGCCTGATCACCCCTCTCCGCAGGTAGCACATAGGGTGGTATGGCCTAAGGCCGGGTGCATAATGACTGGGGACAGTCATTTTCCTGGTCAAGGGCGAGTGTAACCCCTTGTTACCCGGGGTTACTAGAATCCCAGTAAGTCCTAGTGGTAGGCAGGGAAGGCAGCTTGTGAAACTCCAGTTAAATGGGTTTCACACTGTCTCACTCTGTTCTCAGTCTCAGCTGAGACTGAGAGATGACATCACCAATAGAACTGTCGCAGCTGCATAAGCCACATTGGAATCTGCAGCACAGGGAGTGAGATAGAACATTGGGAGTTTTCAAAGTCAGTCTTATAGAAACATAGAAACATAGACTTTGACGGCAGATAAGGACCACTAGGCCCATCTAGTCTGCCCATTTCCCTACCTACAGGATAGGCTGCAGATCCTAGTTAACCAACAGCCTATTTCTTCCTACCCCCACAAGAATTGCCTTATGTCTGTCCCATGCATTCTTGAATTCTCCCAGTTTTAGACCAGACAACCTCCTCAGGAAGGCTGTTCCATGCATCCACTATCCTCTCTGTGAAATAATACTTCCTCACATTGCCCCTGAACCGCCTCTCCTTCTATCTTTAAATTATGTCCCCTTGTTCTTGCAAATCTCTTTTTCTGAAAGATGCTACCCTCTTGGACTTCGTTGATTCCACTGAGTTACTTAAAAGTTTCTATCATGTCCCCCCTCTCCCTTCTTTCCTCAAGGGTATACATATTAAGCTCCTTTAGTCTCTCCTCATACGGCTTCTCTTGCAGACCCTGCACCATTTTAGTTGCCCTCCTCTGGACTACCTCTATCCTGTCTATGTCCTTATGGAGATGGGGTCTCCAGAACTGGACACAGTACTCCAAATGGGGTCTCACCAACTGTCTGTACAGAGGGATAACAACTTCCTGTTTTCTGCTGATGATGCCTCCTATACATCCCAGTATACCTCTAGCCCTCCCTACTGCCTTCTCACATTGCTTGCTAACCTTAAGGTCATCTGATATGATTACCCCCAGGTCCCTTTCCTTTTTTGTTGTTGTTACTACCTCCCCACCCATTGTGTATTCTTCCCTGGTTCTTGTTTCCCAGGTGCACTATTTTGCACTTCTTTGCATTGAATCCTAGCTGCCATACTTCTGACCATTCCTCCAACCTTGCCAAGTCCCTTTTCATCCTTTCCACGCCTCCTTGTGTACCAACCCTGTTGCAGATCTTTGTGTCATCTGCAAAAAGGCATACTTTTCCTTCCAGTCCCTCTGCAATGTCACTGATGAAGACATTAAAAAGGACTGGACCCAATCTGAACCCTGCGGTACCCCACTAGTAACTCTCTCTTCTTCAGAGTGGACTCCATTTACAATTACCTTCTGTGTCCTGTTGTCCAGCCAATGTTTTACCAGGCTACCACCCTGGGACCCACTCAAGGCTGGTTAATTTAACTATTAATCTTTTGTGTGGGACTCTGTCAAATCTTCTGTTTGTTGTCAAACAAGAAGGTTCAGTCTGCAGTTTGGGTTTGAGAAGCCAGTTTCAGTGGTGGAGACCGCTGTCCAGGTCTCAGTGCCCTCCTCTGGAGGGGAGTAAAGTATCCCATGTAGATTCCAGGGCAATCCCCACTTCTGCTAAAGAGAGAAAGCTGTCTTTTACAGTTTTGGTTTGTGCTTGAAAAGTGGAAAAAGTTGTACTTCGCCTGTGGGGCACCTGCAACAAAAGGGTGAGTGTTTGCTCTAATATGAGATGGCAAAAAATGTGTTTCTTCAGCTTGGGAAATGTGAAGAAATCTGGGATTTGAACTACTATTTGAGAGGCCTATAGTACTAGGACAAACAAATGGAGTAGTGTCAAAAGCTAAAGTGCTGTGTGGATTCAAGAAATGTCGTAGAAGGGGTGCGACAGTTCATCCACCGTTTAATCTACATTTCGAAGTTTCAGTTTGTCCAGAGAAATGGCTGGGTATGGGCTGTGGGAGCTGGAGGTGGGAACACCCCCATCTTTAGTAACCAGGTCCACCTTTACAGATTTCTGCTGTTATTGCTACTTACCTCATGTGCTTGGCCAGTGATGAGGGAAGTACCCAGATGTGGGTCACAAATGGGAAAATCTCTCTAGGAGTCGCAGACTCTAAGTGGTGTGGGGAGCCACAACATGGGTAAATAATTCTCTTTGTGAGATGGGAGTCAGAAGAAGTAAGAAGGAAATCCTCTAGGGGTTGCAGACTCTAAGTGGTGTGGGGAGCCACAACAAGTAAAATGGGTTCATTCTTCCAATGAACCGCCAGTTAAGTGGCCGGCAGGGGAGCCAGGCCAGTCGGGCTGTGTACCCAAAAGCGCATGCAAGTCCGGGCTGTGTGCCTGGTGGGTCTAGAGCCTGAAAATAGTAGAATTGGTTCATTCTTCAAGTGGACCGCCTTGTAGTCTCTAATCTACATTATCAGTAAACGTAGCCCCATGGGGGTCCATCTATGCTTTGTTGTGTTCAGCTAGTTGTGAATAAAAGCCACACTGAAAAGTCCCATTCCTGGTTCTGGACATTACAGTTATTGCTTCCTGTGTTCGTATTTACTTGGGAGTCTCTGTGCAGAGTAGCCAAACCTAGGTCCCCTTGTGCCAGGTAACATCATCCTCCCCGAACCCAGGTCCCCACCAGGTATTGCTGCCAGCGCCAACAACATGTCACCTGTCATTTTGGCAAAAAGGCGGGGTGGTGTTGCTGTATTCAGAGCTGTCTTATTTCCTCGATATTTTTACACTGCACTCCTAGACCAGTTTGCCCGGCTTCCTTAACACTCTATATCCAGCCGGTTTAGCACCGGGACTCCCCATTTTGAATATAGTGGGCTATTGGTTCTGGGCTAATTTAGCATGCTGAGGGCCAGATATTCAAAACTCTGCGCTGGGCAAAAATCATTTGCGCAGGATTAGCGCGGGATTAGCGCGGGTCTGCCATATTCAAAAGGCCAAATAGCGCGGGCAAACTGCATTAGCGCCAGGCAAAAGTATAATGTATGCAAGGGGCAAACTGACATGAATACAAGCGCAATGCTATATTCAGTGGCTAGCTACCGCTACTATGGTTTAGCGAATTTGGGCTCAACAGTTAGCGCTGGTGTAGATTACCGCCAGAAAAGCTGGTCTTAATCCTGGGTAATCAGCTTTATGCAACATAAATGGCAGCGCGGGATGCTGTTTAGCGCGGTCTTGGCGCTAACTTAATACATAAATATAACACATAGATAAAGCCAAACATAGTGGAAGCTTGTTGCTAACCAATGGCATCACAATGATGCCAACATCTGCCACCAGTCCCAGCCATGCCAGGCAGTAAGTGGTGACCCTGCCGCCAGTGGACAGCATGGCAGTGTAGCCATACAGCACACACCTGCTGACCACACATATCTGTGGACAAGAACAGATGCCAGCACACACATGCAGCACTGTGGGCATGGAGGATGTTGAGGGAGTGGTATGGGTGGCCAGGCTGTGCCACAGACCAGGTGTGGCCACAAGGCTGGGACTCAGCATGCAGTGCACATGGGCCAGTATTAGGAATACCCCAACACTAGTGTGCCTTTCGGATACTATATGCCCCCCCCCAGCCACATACCACACAGCTGTACAACTACCACAACACACAAAGCCAGATATGTACATGTCACTGTGAGCATCACATGCCACAGGTACAGCATCTGTGGGTCACACAACAGTGTAACAGTAATGTCGACTGTCAGTAAACACCTGCAGGTTGGGCCTGTCACTGTGTACAGTGCAATCAGCATCACTTGCCCTACACACCATAGGCAGTGCTACGTCCCCTCACACTACTGTCTCCCTTGCTACTGTAGTTCTGCTGTGCACTGTAGCATGCCCTACAGTGTGACAGTTGCATGCAGCACCACCACCACCTGTGCCTATGCTGTCCTGTCCCCTGGGGTACAATATGCTATGCTATGCTATGCTGTACTGTTTACCTGTAGCCTGTAGCTATCATCGCACTGCCAGACTGACCTACAGATGGAGCTGCGGTTGGACCTTGTCTGCCCTGTACTTCCAGACTGACCTACAGGTGGCTCTATGGGACCCTGCAGTAACGCTTAGCAAACTGTGTGCAAATCAGGGTATAATGAGATGCTAATCCGTTGTTTGCCCAGAGACTACCTAAGTAGGCTCATTTGCATGGCACTTTTGAATATGGCACATTTTAGCTCCTGGGCAAGCGTGTTTGCTCCAGGTTAACTGGTTTAGTCTGCTAATGTGTTAGCGGGGCGCTAATGGTACGGGAATATTGTAAAGATTTGATCACTGTTCTTCTCATCTGCTGCTTCCTGCAACTGTACTGGGTCCATGCATTTGCTGGCACACACATTGGCCACGAAGTTCGCCTGTACCTGCCCTCACGCTGCTGTGTACTGTGTTGTTGTTGTGGGTTGCACTTCCTGGTTGTTTTATTCAGTGCTGTCTTATTCCAGGGCAATGTTTGCCCTGCACTCTAAGCCCAGTTTGCGTAGCCTCATTACCATGCTATATTCAGAAGCTGTTTGCCCTGGGCTATTCCGTTTGAATATGGCTTGCTTTGTGCTCTGCTCAGTTTGTCTCGCTAGTAGTGCTAATTTTGCCCCTGGGCAAAGTTTTGAATATCTGGCCCTGAGCAGTGCTATTTTAGCCCCCAGGCAAAGTTTTGAATATCTGGATCATTCTTTCTTTAATTATATCTGTTTATTGAATTTTTATATAATAAATTATTAATATGTTACATCACAACAATAATATAACGACTTGTATTTCTTTACACTTTGTGACAAATAACTTACATACTCTAGGCCAGATATTCAAAACTTTGCTCCGGGGCTAAATTAGCACTGCCTGGTGGGCAAACTTAGCCTGGAGCACAAAGCAAGCTATATTCAAAAGGAACAGCCCAGGGCAAACAGCTTCTGAATATAGCATGGAAATGAGGCTGGGCAAACTGGGCTGGGAGTGCAGGGCAAATTTAGCCCTGAAATAAGACAGCTCTGAATATCGCAACTAGGAAGTGCAAACCACAACAGCAACACAGTGCACAGCGAAGTAAAGGTAGGTAGAGATGAACTATGTAGTCAATGTGTGTGCCAGCAAATGCGTGAACCCAGTACAGCTGCAGATGCGAAAGAACAGTGTTCAGAACTGTATAATACTATATTGTCTGAACCATTAGTGCCGCGCTAACACGTTTGTGTGGCTTTAGTGTGGAGCTAAACTGTTTGCCCGGTGCTAAACTTTGCCATATTCAAAAGTGACATGCAAATGAGCCTACTTAGGTAGTCTCTGGGCAAACATCCAGATTAGCATCTCATTATGTCCTGATTTGCATGCAGTTTGTCCAGCATTACTGCAGTACCCCACAGCTCCACCTGTAGGTCAGTTTGGAAGTACAGGGACTGGCCTTGTCTGGCCCAGCTCCACCTGTAGGTCAGTCCAACAGTGCATTATGGTAGCTGCAGGCTACATGTATGTACTAAAGCATAGCAGTGTGTACCTCAGGTGACAACACAGCATAGACACAGGTGGTGGTGGTGATGCATGCAACTGTCAAACTGTAGTACATGCTACAGTGCACAGCAGACACCACAGTAGCGAGGGGGCCAGTAGTGTGAGGGACACAGCAATGCCTATGGTGTGTAGGGTAGTGATGACCATCGCACTGTACATAGTGACAAGCCCACCTTGCAGGTGTGCACTGCCAGTGGACAGTACTGTCACTCTGTTTTGTGATGCACAGATGCTGCACCTCTGGCATGGGATGCTCAAAGTGACATAGACATAGCCAACTGTGTGTGCTGTGGTATATGTACAGCTGTGTGGTATGTGACTGGGGGGCATATATGATCGGACAGACACACTGGTATTGAGGTATTCCCAACACTGGCCCATGTACACTGTGTGCTGTGTCCCAACCTTGTGGCCACACCCAGTCTGTGGTGAGGCCTGGCCAACCGAACACTCTCCTCACAACACACACCATTCCCACAGTGCTGCACGTGTGTGCTGGCATCTGTTGGTCACCACAGATGTATCGTCTGTAGGTGTGTGCTGTATGGCCACACTATCATGGTGGCCCCCGGAGGCTGGGTCACCACATACTGCCTGGCATGGCTGGGACTGGAGGCAGCAGTTGGCATCACTGTGGTGCCATCAGTGTGCAGCATGTTTCCTCCTTGTCTCACCTTTTCTCTGTGTCAGTCATATGTTAGGGTCACACAAGGCCACGCTAATGCCGCACAAGGCCACAATGTCGCACAAAGCTGTTTGCCCAGAGTTAAGACCAGCTTTTCCTGGGTGGTAATTTGTATCGCACACAGAGTCATGCTAAGTTGCACTAAACAAATTAGTGTGGCGCTAGTCGCTGAATATCTCATATCGCCTGTATTCATGTTCAGTTTGCCCCTTGCATATATTATGGTTTGCCCAGTGCAAATGCGATTTGCATGCGTTATTTGGCCTTTTGAATATAGCAGACCCATGCTAATCCCACGCTAATTCCCTGTAAACGGTTTGCACACAGTGGAAAACTTTGAATATCTTGGCCTCTGAGCACAATCCATTGTTTTAGAAAAAAATTAATTTTGACATTCTTTTATTTTAGATAAATACAAACTGAAAACTGTTCTTTTTTATAATGAGTCAAGTTCTGCAGTATTTGGGGTGATGTTTTGATTGGCTAGACTCTGTGGGCCAGATATTCAAAACTTTGCCCCTGGACTAAGTTAACACTGCCTGGCGGGCAGGGACGTAGCCCGGAGCACAAAGCAAGCTATATTCAAAAGAAATATCCTGGGGCAAACAGCTTCTGAATATAGCATGGGAATGAGGCTGTGCAAACTGGGTTGGGAGTGCAGGGCAAACGTAGCCCTGGAATAAGGCAGCACTGAACATAGCAACCAGGAAGTGCAAACCACAACAACAACACAGTGCACAGTGACGTGAGGGTAGGTAGAGATTAACTATGTGGCCAATCTGTGTGCCAGCAAATGCATGGACCCAGTACAGCTGCAGGCAGTGGCAGATATGAAAGAACAGCAATCAAAACTGTATAATATTCTCTGAACCATTAGCGTTGTGCTAACATGTTAGCACGGCTTTGCGTGAGCTAAGCTGTTTGTCCAGCACTAAGATTTTCCATATTCAAAAGTGACATGCAAATGTGCCTACTTAGGTAGTCTTTGGGCAAACAGCCAGATTTACATCTCATTGGGCCAGATATTCAAAACTTTGCCCAGGGGCTAAATTAGCACTGCCCAGCAGGCAAACAGCCCGGAGCACAGAGCAAGCTATATTGATATGGAAATAGCCCACTGCTAATCCTGCTGAATATTGCAGGCTAAGGAAGCTGGGCAAACTGGTCTGGGAGTGCAGGGCAAAAATAGCCCGGGAATAAGACAGCACTGAATAAAGCAACCAGGAAGTGCAACCCACAACAACAACACAGTGCACAGCAACGTGAGGGCAGGTACAGAAGAAATACATGACCAATGTGTGTGCCAGTAAATGCATGGACTCAGTACAGCTGCAGGAAGCAGCAGATGTGAAAGAACAGTGTTCAAAACTGTATATTATACCCCGTACCATTGGCACCGTGCTAACACATTAGCGTGGCATTAGCGCAGAGCTAAGCAGTTAGCCCAGGGCAAACACGTTGCTCGGAGCTAAAATGTGCCATATTCAAAAGTGCCATGCAAATGAGCCTACTTAGGCAGTCTCTGGGCAAACAACCAGATTAGCATCTCATTATACCCTGATTTGCATGCGGTTGCCGCATTACTGCAAGGTCCCACAGAGCCACCTGTAGGTCAGTCTGGAAGTACAGGGCTGACCAGGTCCAACCGCAGCTCCACCTGTAGGTCAGTCTGGCGGTGCAGATGATAGCTGCAGGCTACATGTAAACAGTACAGCATAGCATAGCATATTGTACCCCAGGGACAAGACAGCATAGGCACAGGTGGTGGCGGTGCTGCATGCAACTGTCACACTGTAGGGCATGCTACAGTGCACAGCAGACACTACAGTAGCAAGGGGGCCAGTAGTGCGAGGGACACAGCACTGCCTATGGTGTGTAGGGCAGTGATGCTGACTGCACTGTACACAGTGACAGGCCCAACGTGCAGGTGTTTACTGACAGTGGACATTACTGTTACACTGTTGTGTGACCCACAGATGCTGTACCTGTTGCATGGGATGTTCACAGTGACATGTACATTTCTGGCTTTGTGTGCTGTGGCAGTTGTACAGCTGTGTGGTATGTGGCCGGGGGGGGCATATATTATCCAAAAGGCACACTAGTGTTGGGGGTATTCCCAATACTGGCCCATGAGCACTGCATGATGTGTCCCAGCTTTGTGGCCACACCTGGTCTGTGGCACAGCCTCGCCACCAATACATGCTCCCCTCAACATGCTCCATGCCCACAGTGCTGCATGTGTGTGCTGGCATCTGTTTGTGTCCACAGATGTGTGGTCCGCAGGTGTGTGCTGTATGGCCACACTCCCATGCTGTCCACTGGCGGCGGGTCACCATTTACTGCCTGGCATGGCTGGGACTGGTGGCAGATGATGGCATCATTGTGATGTCATCAGTTAGCAGCATGCTTCCTCTAAGTTTGGCTTTATCTATGTGTCATATTTATTTGTTAGGGTCGCACAAAACCCGCGCTAAACCCATGCAAACACCGCGCAAAGCCAAAGTGTCGTGCAAAGCTGATTGCCCATGGTTAAGACAAGCTTTTCCTGGGCGGTAATTTGCACCATGCTAAGTGTCGCGCTAAGTCACGCAAAACCACTTAGCGTGGCGCTAGTCACTGAATATAGCATTGCGCCTGTATTCATGTCAGTTTGCCCCTTGCATACATTATAATCTTGCCCGGCACTAATGCAGTTTGCCCGCACTATTTGGTCTTTTGAATATAGCAGACCCACGCTAATCCCGCGTTAAACCTGCGCAAACGATTTTTGCCCGGCGCAAAGTTTTGAATATCTGGCCCATTATGTCATAATTTGCATGCAGTTTGCCCAGCATGACTGCAAGGTCCCACAGCCCCACCTGTAGGTCAGTCTGGAAGTACAGGGGCTGGCCAGAGCTGGTCGCAGTCCCACCTGTAGGTCAGTCTGACAGAGCATTATGGTTGCTGCAGGCTATATGTATGCAGTACAGCATAGCATTGTGTGCCCAGGGGACAATGCAGCATAAGCACAGGCAGTGGTGGTATTGCATGCAACCGTTACACTATAGTACATGCTACAGTGCACAGCAGACACTACAGTAGCAAGGGTGCCAGTAGTGTGAGGGACACTGCAATGCCTATGGTGTGTAGGGCAGTGATGACCACTGCACTGTACACAGTGACAGGCCTAACTTGCAGGTGTTTACTGACAGTGGACATTACTGTTATGCTGTTGTATGACCCAAAGATATTGCACCACTGGCATGGGATGCTCACAGTGACATATACATGGTGGCTGTGTGTGCTGTGACATCTGTACAGATGTGCGGTTTGTGGCTGGGGCACATATGATCAGACAGGCATATTGGTGTTGGGGTACTCCCAACTCTGGCCCATGTGCACTGCGTTATGTGTCCCAGCCTTGTGACCACACCAGTCTGTGGTGCAGTCATGCCATGTCCACCCTCCCTCAGCACCCTCCATGCCCACAGTGCTACATGTGTGTGCTGGCATATGTTGAGTGTCCAGAGAAGGGTGGTCTGCAGGTGTGTGCTGTATGGTTGAACTGACATGGTGTCCACTGGGAGCTGGGTCACCACTACCACCTGACATGGCTGGGACTGGTGGCAGATGATGGCATCATAGTGGTGCCATCAGAGAGCAGCATGTTTCTGCTATGTCTGGCTTCTTTCTATGTGTCATACCTTTTGGTTAGGGTCACTCACAGCTGCGCAGAATTCATGCAAAAGCCACACAAAGCCACAAAGTCACACAAAGCTGGGTTGCCCAGAGTTAAGACTACTTTTTTCTGGATGGCAATTTGAACCATGCAAAGTGTTGTGCTAATGTCACACAAAACCACTTTGCACAGTGCTATTCACTGAATATAGCATTGTGCTGACACTCGCCCTCAGTTTTCCCCTTGCATATATTATGCCTGGGTTGTGCCCCTATCATCCCACATACACCTCTCACTGTATTCCTGGTCTATTATACTGTGATACTGCTATTTTGCACTAACATACAGATATAGGCATCCATCATATAAGCATGAGTGCTAGGAATGTGCTTTGCTGCTTATATATGCTAATGTTTATTATGCATGATTCATTATACCTAACTATAATACATGTATCTTGATTATGTTTGTCTTTCATATATATTCCATATACAATTTATCTAATCACTGATAAGATGACTCTGAGGGATCATTAATGATTATTGTATACTTACATTCTCATATAATTATATGTAGTGTGTGTTTTACATGCAGACAGATATGCTACGTGTAATAGAGCCCTATCAGCACTGATCTTTGTCTAAGCAAGCTGACAGAGAGAAATCCTTTGTTATGTCTAATATTATGCATAAGCAAGAAATGCCACATGTAGTTTAAACCAGTCAGCATTTCTTTTGTCCAGGCTAAAATGCTAATTGAAGCATCTTCTGTCTCATATGATACTCTTCAGTAATTCTATCTCCTAAGTCATCATCCAATGGAGAATGACCTAGGACCAATACATAATGTTTCTCATATCTGTAATTATGAGGTAGTCTCTGTTGCTATGCTGTTATCTGTAGTATTTAGGCTTCTGCAGCCTAGTTTCACATGCAGAGAGAACTAGATCGCAGGGAGAGAGAATTAGATCTTGGAGAACCTGAAATCCTACAATCCTGGAGATTATGCACATTCTTCAGGAGAGTTGTGAGGAACCCATCTCCCTTGTGATTGTCTTTGTCACATGCTTGACATAAGTAGTCTAATAAACATTCATTAGTACTCTTGCTTGTTTATGAATGTTTCTTGGCAGACTCCGAAGACACAAGAATCTGTATTATTAGTATTATTATTATTATTTACTCTGCTATCTGAGATTGTTTACGTAACTTAAATGGCCACTGCATGTGGAGTCTGGATGTTTGCAAAGTTACACTTTAATTTCCTCTGTAAATTAAAACACTGGATGAGAAATCTCCAGTTGCAAGCAACTGAAAGTGTCTTCTGTTTAACTTTTCGGTCTGTTGTGTTCCACAGTGTAGACAAAACAATCTCTTGGCAGATATTCAATCTCTGTGTAATGAGTTGTTTTATTTTTGTTTTTTTTCCCTGTGCTTTCTCTGTGGGAACACACAACTGTAAAGGGATCTGAACAGACAGATACACTGCTTTCTTTTGTGGATTCAAGTCCTAATGGGTATTTACTCATCTAGGTGTCCACATATGCCAAATGTTGTTTGTGTCCTTTCATGAACTTTGGTTGCAAACAAAGTTTTTGATCCACAGGCAGCTAAGGGTTTCTTATTTCTTAAAAGATGCGTCTCAAAAATCAGTACTAAAGTTGAGGATGGATGCCTCACAAATTCAAACTGCCTATGGTGGTTTAAATTATTTTGCCATTGTGGCAGATATCAGAAATAATGGATTCTGAAAACTACGGTGACTTAAAACATGGTACCAAGGAAAATATTCCTGAAAATTTGCTAGTTGCAACACTATTCACTTGCTTAGAATTTTCTATAAAAAAATGTGATACTCTGAAGTCTGATTATTCTGCATACAGGCAAAAGGTGAGTGTGCTTAATGCCAAGTCTGCTGAGAAAGTTAACACACTGTTATTTCAGAACAGGACCTTGACTAAACAATGTGATTCATTACAAAATAGTTAAGAAAACAGTGAACGTAAATGTATGCTTTGAATACAAATGTGATAAAGTTTCTCTGGACAACAGGCTAGTTTACACTATGGAAAGTCTTGCAAACTAAAGTATATTACTTCACAGTGTGCTCACTCATGTACTTGAGGAGCTGGAACGCAAGAGTAAGGAAAATTCCAACTTACACACTGTGTGTAGAAACTTGGAGAAACAGGTTATACTTAATTTGTGTGATACCAAGTCTGAGGTTGATAATATAAATTGCAAGGCAGAAATGGTGAACTTGCACCATCAGCCAGAGGTATTGGCAGGGCATACTAACTTAATGCCCAAAGTTCTGCCTCTTCTGATATTGGGAGTTTGATTTGAAACACTCACAGTATGCTGTGGGGTGGACTAAAACAAAGGAGCCACTCATGAACATATGAACATACGAATTTGCCAGCAGATAAAGGCCTAGAGGTCTATCAAGTCTGCTCGAATGTGCAGCTAGCACCCTTATTCTGCAGCTCCCTCCCTTCCACCCTTCCCCTTCATTAACCCTCCCCTTGTCCTGTCCCATCCTTGAAGCAGTCCACTGTTCTACTGCATACCACTTCTGCAGGTAACGCATTCCACCCAGCCACCACCCTCTCTGTAAAAAAGTGTCTCCTCATCTCCCTCCTGAACCTTCCTCGCTCCAGTCTCATATCATGGCCCCTGGTGGCCCTCCCCTTCCTTACTTTGAACAGCCCCTCTGTACCTGTCTTGTTTATTCCTTTCATGTATTTAAAGGTTTCAATCATGTCCCCCCTGTCTCTCCTCTCCTCCAGTGAGTACATGTTCAACTCCTTCAACCTCCCCTCATATGATAAGTCCCCCAGACCCTTGATCATCTTTGTCGCCCTGCGCTGCACTCCCTCCAGTAACTTAATGTCCCTTTTCAGATACGGACGCCAGAACTGCACGCAGTACTCCAGGTGTGGTCTAACTAATGACCTATACAGTGGCAGAATCACCTCCTCCTCCTTGAGGATATACCCCTGCAATACAACCCAGCATTTTGTTGGCCTTTGCAGCTGCCTTCCTACACTGTGCCGAGTTGTTCATTGACCTGTGATGAGCACACCCAGATCCTTCTCCTCCACTTGTTTTTCTGTGATTCACAAAATGGAGAATTGTTAGAGTCTCAAAATGGTGGACACATATGTCATCAGGTTGCATCCCCATACCATCCCCAAGATGGCCACTCATTGTCATGTGATGATGGTCATAACACAGTAACCCAAGATGCCCATGTGCCCATGAGGTAATCCAAAATGGCCAACAACCGCACCATGGAGGTTCAATCATGCAGTCACAGGGACCTGTGATTGCTGCCATAACCAAACAAGGCAAACCAGAGTTTTTTTGGTATGATTAATAATTTTAGTTTAGTTTAGTTTATTAGTCTAGGAATTAATACCGTTGAGCCAGGGCTCTTTTACAAAGGTTCCACGTCACAAAGAACATTTAACAAAGCATGATACACATTACAGGTAAAACCAGACAGGAAAGTTACATCATAAATTTGTTATTAACAGTTTAAGGCAGTAACGTTTTTAAGTTTCATAGAAAAACAAGCTATAACAGGTTCAAGTGAGTAGACAATTTGAGTTAAGGAAACTTCCAGGGAGAGGGTGATGATTAGGCGCCAAAGGAGGCTAGAGAGAGGGAAAGGTGTTGAGCGGAGAGTAAGTGAGGGACAGGAAAAAGGGGAGAGGAGTTTGGGTGGGAGACAGGAAGTAGTAGAGGTACCAGAGGGTTCATTAGTCAGGAGCAAGAGGCCTCAGATGTGAGGATGGACATGAGGAGTAGTAGTCTTTATCTAGTGCAGTCACAGTTGCTAGTGGTGGTGAGGTGGGCATAGAGCATGGATTTGAAAGCTTCAAGCGAGGTTGAGGATAGAGTAGGTGGACTAAGCGATTGAACCATGTCGGGCCCTGTATGCGAAAGATCTTTGTCCCTGTGCAGTCCGGCATCTCAGAACCAGGAAAGGTTGGCGTTCAGATCTGGTGGAGGGTCGTGAGCCAGGATTCAGTAGGAGTAGGTTTTGAATACATAATGGAGTCAGTCCCAAGATAGATTTTTGCCATTGTGCAGGTGAGATAAATAAGACGATTTGATAGGTTCAACCAGCCTGATTCATAGTACAGATCACACGTGAGTCAGTCTTTGAGCCCCTGTGAGGAGCGGCAGGCCTTATTTAGAGTGATTGAGATACGCCTTAGAGCAGTGGAGGTAGCTGAGCCATAAATAATAAGGCCATAGTCAATGATTGAGATTATGGAACTCTGTATAGCTATTCTCAATGCCGCTTGATTTAGAAATTGCGGTTCTGGAATAGTATTCCAAAGCGTTGGTTCACTGTTTTCGCAGTGTTGTCAATGTGGGTTGCAAGGTGAGCCCTTGGTCAAAAGTGATGCCAAGGTATTTGAAAAGTATTTACTTGGTCCAGTGTAATTCCCGCAGAGGTTTGTATGGTGAGTGGAGTATGCCTATTTTTGTTTTGGTGATTGGAGAAGAGCATGGTTTTTGTTTTATTGTGGTTTAGCACAAGTTTACTATCCGGGAACCACCTTTCAACACTACAGAAAGCAAGTTGCAGGCTTTTTCATAGGGAGTTTGGATCCTTGTGGGAAGAGAGAATTACAGCATCATCAGCGTATAAGATTATTTTCTCCTGGCAGATATCTGTGAGGGAGTTAAGGAACAGGCTAAAGAGGAGCGGTCCAAGAATTGATCCCTGTGGTACACCCTAGAGAACTGGTTTGAAGTCGGAGAGTTCATTAGAGATTTTACAGCCTGTAGACCGATTGGACAGGTAACTTTTACCAAGCACAAGGACCTTGGCCAGGCCTAGGCTAGAAAGTAGGGAGGTAAGTAGGCCATGATGGACTGTGTCGAAAGCTTTTTAAGATCGATAAAGACTGCACCTGTTTGGCACCCTTTGTCCAGGGCTGAGTGGACTTCTCCAGAGAAATCAAGTAAGGCTGTTGTTGTACTATGTCCTTTCCTAAAGCCGTGCTGTTGATTACAGAGTAGATTGTATTTGTCCAGGTAATCAGAGAGTTGGTCTGCCACTATTCATTCAAGTGCTTTGAGAGGGAGGGAGTATTGATATTGGTCGATAGTTTCCTGTTGAGGTTTTGTCCCCCTTTGTGCACTGGGCGTAACTATGGCAGATTTTCATTTGTTGAAATTGACTTTGGCAAAGTGACAGATTAAGAATTTTGCAAGGGTGAATTACTTCATCCAGGGTGAGAGACAGGATTTTTAGATCTAGCGTGTCACTACTTGTTCTGGATTTGGAGCAGGCCTTTCTTATGTACTTGTGTGCTTCGTGCACTTTGATTTTCTTGAAGTAAAATTGTGGTTTGTCACGAGGGGTGTTTTGTGATACTAGGCTAGGCACAGGTAAGTCCGAGAAGAAATCTGGGGGGAGGACCCCACTAAGGTCTGTGAATGTCTTATTAAGCACATCTGCAATAGACTTTGGGTCAAGAGTGGTGGATCCATCAACTTTCATAATGGTAGGTGACGATTTTGATTGTTTACCCATTATGTTTTGATGTTGTCCCAAAAGCTCTTCCATCACCCAGGTGGATTCAAGGGCATTTTGAAATAGGCGCCTTCATTTGCCTAATTTGTGAGGTACATCTATTTCGTGCCTGCTTGTATTTTAGGGTATCATGAGGTGAGCCTGTGTCTCTGGCAACTGCCCAGAGGTGGTCCCAACCTTGAGCTTGGCAAGTAGTTTGGCAGTAATCCATGGATTTGATAGCACTTTGATTTTACTGCTTTTACTGGGGCGTATAAGTCGCATGCAGAGTTGAAAGATTTAATGAAGTATTTTAGTGCGGTATTAATATCAGTTGATTCAAGGATTGGCCCAGTCCTGTTGTAGGAGATGGGTTTTCAACTTGATAAGATTCCCATAAGGCAATACTGCTTGTTATAACTTTAGGGGTGGCTTGAGAAATTTATTAGACCAGATACAGGACACTGGGGAGTGGTCACTGAGGGAGTCAGGAGGACTTTAATGTTTTTATCCGGTCAGGGTGATTTGTGAGAACCAGTCAATAAGGGTGCTTGTACCAGTTTTGTAATTTTTCCGGGTGGGGAGGTTACCATCTGAGTCAGGTTTGCTGCTAGGATGTCATCTTTGTAAGAGCCAGTGTCAGAGGTGAGCCAGTTTATGTTGAAATCCCGAGGAGGAGGAGCTCATTTTCAGAGGGCTGCAGACTAACAAAATCAAGTACAGACTTAATACTGGCACGGTGGTCTTTTGAGGGATATAGACTGCGTGCCACTGTGAGAACTTTGTTTTGTGCACCAAGAAGCAGTTTGATAGGGAGGAGTTGCATCTCGTGATTTGGGGGGTGAAGCTGCTGCCTGACAGGCGAGGTTGTCCTTTATAGATAGCACAGCCCCCACCTTTCTTGCTTGCCCGGTCGAGTCTGAAAAGATTGTAGCCTTCAAGCGAGACCGCATGATCCGGATGCTGGAGATAGCCAGGTTTCCACAATGGCTAGTATATCAGGGTTTTTTTGTCCAGCGAGAGTTTGAAGAGATGCCAATTTGGGAAGGAGGCTGCAGATATTTAGAGTGATAATGGAGAGGCCACTACCAACTTTCCCTGTTTTTGTCGGCTTCAGTGCAACAGGACCAGGGTTTGGGTGTATCCCACCAGATATTAAAAGTAAGAGGAGCAGGAGTTTCAGCGATGCCATTCGTAGTTCATAATAGGTTAGAGTGAGTTTCTGCTTGTACTTTTTAAGATGCTTGGATTGTCTTCTGGAGTCCCAGTAGAGGGTGATTGTTAGTGAGTTATAATGATGTGGCAGTTTCCAATTAGGAAATATGGCTCTTTGCACCCAGGTATTAATTGGGTGATGTTTGTTTAAGACTTCAGAGTAAAAGCCATGGTACAATGTTTGGTAGTAGTATAGAAAGGCGAGAGTAGGTGGAGGGGTAGGGTAGGCGGAGGGGGAGTTGCATAAAGGAAAAGGAGGGTGAGGGTGAGCAGGAACAGGTGGTGGGGACTAAGCTAAAGCATTTTTAGCGAGGCAGGAGAGCCGAGAAGTAGTGTGGGCTAGGCAGTTGGGGGTGGCGAGCAATAGGAGGGGTGGGGTAATGGATTTTAGTGGGCTAAGGTGGATAGCTAAGCACTATGGCGTAGCACAGAGAAAAATAAAAAAGACTGGGAGGTTTGGTGCCAGAGGGTTTAAGAGAAGTACTATAGTACTGTTGAGATCCAGGATCACATAATATGTTAAAGTTTCTGAAAGGTGATAAACTGTGGCCTGGGCATATGCAATGTAAAATCCTTTTGTCTATATGTTTCCTTTGTTCTTCAAAGTCCTCAGAGATAAGTACAATACCTTGGGAGTAGGTCAGACAGTAGGCATATGCAATGGCATTATCAATAATAATATTATCAGTAAGACTAATGTTTCTAAGGGACAGAACATTCTCATTAAAATTATGTTGCTGTAATTTTGAATGAGGCTGGTACACAATCTGTCATGAAGCCAGTGTCTGCCTCTGCAGAAGAAACTTCTTCTAGCAATGTTTGCTATGCTAGAGTGTCCTTGGTTAAGGAACACATTGCAGTTAATTACTTGAAATGTTGTGATTCTTCCCTAAGCAATTTAACATCAGCTTTCCCTGAGAAAACTGAATATGCTGTTGTTTCTAACCCTGACAGCACTGGGCATATGCAGCTCATTAATACTTTAAGCTGTAACATTAAAAACAATGTTGCTACCATCCAGCAACCTTCCGGTGGGGAAACCCACTTTACATTTGATGGGGAAGGGAACAACCCTGATTCTGAAAGCCCCATGGCTGTGATATTTTCAGAATCGAAGGCCACGTTGGGGGGGGGGGGTGTTACAGGTTTGATTTCTGAACCTGAGCTGACAGCTGTCTCAGCACTACTTTCTCCACCCCTGATGGTTACTGAACCACAATCCATAGTTGGAGAACTACTTTCAACTTGCACACCACTTTTCTCCACTGTGCAGGCACCCCTGATAGTGCCAGCACATGATGCAGTACCACCTTCATCAGTGACACCTGGATCATCCCATACTGCGGCTGCAATAGCAGGCACAAGCCAGGAACAGTCTGGGTTATTTCCAGTACAGACAACAGCAGGCACATCTTGCAAGAAGGTGCAAGGTATCCTAATACTGATACCATTGTCTTTTCTTTTCTTTTGGGATCACTAACCATGGTCCCAGCATTGGTTAATCCTAACACAGGTTTAGGGTATATTGAAACTGCTATATCAGATATAGCAATCTTAGCAGTTTTAGCCCAAACATACAATGGACACTTCAGACTCATTGCTTATGCATCCCAGATGCTTGCCCCAGTGGAGCTGAAATACAACTTTGTGAAAGGAATATGTTGGCTATGTACTGGGCAGTGAGATAATTTGTATACATCATTAGATATGCACCCATTGTGCTGCATTCCAGTCATTTGTCAACTAATGTTCTGTTCTCAGACAGAGTAAAAGATGACTCTGACTCCAATGCCACACTTACACACTGGTCTCTCATTTTACAGGATTATGACATCACTGTCCTTCCTATCAAAACTCCATCCTTGTTGGCCCATGGCCTACAGTTTACAGGAGAGACCCATGATTGTTCACTCCAATCCACTGACCTATCTGTCCCAGGGCCCTTTCTGACAAAACCTCAGAAAGTGTTAAAAGACACCACTGTGTGTCATGTTTTGACTGATGACTCAGCCACACATACCAATGATGGTCGGATAGCAAGATTTTAAATTATTTTACATTCTGGTGATGACAGAGTGTGCATGGCTAGTAATTGCATCATAGTATATATATACAATTCACAGGCAAGGTTAAAACATGCCTGGCAAATAAAATGAAAATCAAGGAGGCAAGGAGTCTCCTAATTACCACAAATATTTGTGGATGGTTTAGAGAGCTGGACAATCCTTGAGATAAACACAGCTTGTGCTAAGAAAGGAATAAAAAGATTTTTCCTTATGCAAAATGATACCAGCATTCCATGAGAGGGTTAAGTTCTGCCCATTTCAAGAAATGTCCTTGAGATAATTACAGAAAGCACTGCAGATACTTGCCCAGATATTCAAATGGTTGCGCATGGTGCAACAGTGTGCGCTGACCATGCTTAACCCACTGATGCGCCCGGGCGATATTCAAAAGGGAAAAGTGCGTGGCACAAATCCCGATGCACCTGGAGTGCATCAGTAATGGCGCAAGCTCAGGTGGGGAGGCGTGGCCCATGCATACACTGCACAGCCCAATATTTAGCCCAGGATGTAGAGCCATGCATGTGCAACCCTACCCGCGCCAGCACAATGTTGATCCAAAAAGGAACAATGGATGTCCACCACAGGTGAGCTGCCGCATTGCTGGGCGCAACACGGCAGCTTCCACCTGTGGTGGCTACCCAAGCTCGGCTGCACCTGGCGGCGATCCCCATGCCCGATCGGGGCATTTGTAAAAAAATAATAATAATTCCATCCAATATCCTGGTGGTCCAGTGGACCGCTGTCTGCCCGATCGCGGCATTTGTAAATAAAAGAAGAAATATGTCCAATATCCCTGGTGGTCCAGTGGACCGCTGTCTGCCCGATCGTGGGCATTTGTAATAAAAATAAATAATGCCAATATCCCTGGTGGTCTAGCGGTACCCCACCTGCCCACTGAGCCCCACTGCCCTGCTCTCCCCAGTCAGCTGGCGGGCGGCAGCACCCCACCTGCTCGTTACCCTGCCGCCCACCGACTGACACCACGGTAGGGCTGTATGCCCATTGGTCCACAGCATGAGTTATTGATGCAGTAGCTCATATCAGACATATTCCAGATATGTGAATGAATCACATATCTGGAATGTGTAGTACAGTACGGGCTGCACGCCGGATGCAAGAGAGCATAGCATGCCTCCATGCACATGTGACTCTGTGTCTGGGGCCCCAGGCTAATGGGAGAAAAATGTGCAAAATGACGGAGGTCACGATAAGATGTAGCCTCGGTGCCAGCTCTGGGGGAGGTGCATAGCATTCCTGAGTCCCCAAATGACCCAAGAGTCTGATAGGCTGGCAGACAAGTAGCTGTGACCTGCTGATAGAGGAAGAAACACCTATATGGAAAAACAAGTGTGATGTCTTGCATTATTTGCACACAAATGTTAAACTGACAATTAAAAAGTTTTTTTAATTAGCAACTAGACAAACTGCATGAGTGAAAATGTGCCTAATTTTTGTACAATTCAAACATTGCATGAAAGCCAGTAACAGGTTGTCACCATTTCAGATAATTCAAAACTAAAACTGTCCAACAGGATAGCTCTGTTAAAAAATACACATCCTTTAAACATTGATATTGGAGTAAATAATTTTGCTGACCTAAAGATGTGTGTTTGTAGTGGCAGCTCTGCTCATCTGCACAGGGGCTAAAACTGCAAAGAAAAGTTTCTAGCATGACAGTCATAGATGCCCACAATTTATAGCATTTTTGGCACAGACTTGAAATTTGTTATTTGGACAGGGTTACTAATTTCTGACAACTTAGAAGTATGTGTTTTAGTGTAGATTAGGTGCCCTAATTTATGGTTCATGCAGAGCAGTGAACTTGGAGAGCTATATGTTTGAATCCCACCGTCACTAAACTCACTCACTCCCCCACTCCCAGCCCCACCCAACATCCATTTACTTTCCTTAATTACTCTCACAAACTCTCATTGATCTAGCAGATGATATAACTGTTTGTGACTTGTAAAATGCATTGGGATACAATGTACGTGAAAGGCACTTTATAAAATAAAATTACCTTACTTTACCATAAAATATAATTTTATATATTTAGGAATAAAATGCAGAGTGGTACTTTAGCATGTGAGGTGTAAAGAAAATAAAGCATAATATAAAATGCATGCTGAAAATAAAGTTAGAATTGGACATTTTGATCACAAGTCTTCAGGATTATCTATAAAGAAAAATGAACCAGCTGTTCTTGTTTCTCCTTATTGGTAATTTGTGACCAGGTAAGCACACTCAGCTGTGATCATTTGTTTTCGTTAGGCCCTGGTGGGGGTTACATAGACCTGTTTTATTGACAGGAAAATGTTGGTCAGGACACCGGGAAACTGTCCTACTCTTCTTCCATAAGTGCAATGAGATCTTTAACCTCTACCTGGACAGTGACCAGAGATGGGGAGAAGAGAGACAGGGCTCCCAGATCTGCATGTGGAGTCTTATATTTTACAGGAAATGGAACCATCTACACTAAAATTGTCCCTATAGATTAACATTAATTATACAGTAAAGCAAAGCAATTCAGCTCAGAAGAAACTATATAATCTACAGGAAAACACAGGAAATCACCCTGGAGCAACTGAGGGAAATGCCAGTTCAGTCTGCAGACCTTGGCTTAACATCTCATCTAAATAACTGCACCCCAACAGTTCAGTACCCCTTGTATTGCACTGCTGTATCTGTTATGGGTATTACCTCTTAATGCCTGGTGTGAGGCTAGACTCCTCATGTTCACACCATCATCAGGCCTCAAATGTGTATCGTGTACATAGTGAGACCTATGGTCCACTCATGGATTTCAACTCTGGCTTCTACTTTTCAGATGCTTTTAATATTACCTGTGTGTTTTATTTTGATCTCTCTTCCCCATCTTCAAGTTCTTCAAATCTTGTACATTACCAATCATCTCAGAAAAACATCATCTCCATGATGCATCCTTTTTCACTGTCCCAAGGAGTTTAGTCTCTGGGCCCTTCTACACCAGGATTTCTCTCTCTCTCTCTCTATCTGTCTAAAGTGCAACATTCTATCACCAATAATGGGTCAGTTCACCTAAATATTTACTGTTTCCATAGCTTTTATCATAGTTAAATCATTTTAGCTTTCTCTGTATAATGATCTACCAGTTAACTTATGTCACATCAGCTGCAACAGACCTTGAGTACCTTGAGTTAACATGCTGTCTAATGGCCACCCACTTTCTATCTATGTATTGTGTAGTGTTTAATTAACAAACTTACTGTGTGTAAGCTGCTATACCTCTGTATGTAATTAATTTTCTATACCACTGTATTTATTTTTGTATGTAATTAACTCCAGGTCGCCCCTTAAAAGGGGACCTTTGGTCTCAGTGGGCCTACCTGGTTACCAAAATGAAAAAAATAAACAAGTACATAACACATTAAAAAACATTTAGAGGTAATTTAAAAAGTTTTGTTTATAGGCTGAAAGCTATAATCAGGCATTTTTGTAGCAGTTTGGGAGAGCTGTCTTTTCCAGTGCTTTACTTTAAATTGTGATGAGTCCACAAGCCCAAAGACTTCAGTAGCCCAACAGGGCTACTACTTTAAATTACTGACTACTTAAATTACTGACCACTAGGGCTATCTAGTGGCACTAAGAAAGTTGTCTCTGAGCCCTGCCAAACTACAGTTTCTCTTCTTCCTGTCTTCTTATTCATTTATTTTCTTTTCTTTATATCTATCTTCCTACTTTGCCATAACTGCAAATTTTATCTACCCCACCTTTCTTTACTCCTGTATCCCTTTCATATTGCTCAGCTCTTTGTCTCTGCTGTCTCTCCTATATTTCCTCCATAGTAATCCACTTTTCCTTTACTTTAAGAGGTCTGACAGAATGTTGAGTCCTGTCACATCAGATAAATATTATACTATGTCTCACCTGTCTTCCCCATTCTCGTTACTCCCTAAGGAGTACCGATGCTTTTTGATCCCATTCCCATATTTTATTTTGCAGGTCCATCAGATGACATCCCTTAAAGACTCCTTCTTCCAGTTTCCTAGCACCCGGAAAGAGACCTTCTGCTTTTTACCTATATGGTTGACTGTAATGATGCAGTCGCACCTGTTACAGTGTGTTGTTGCATTATGCTAACTGAGTAGGGAATTGATCAGGTATTGTTTTTTGTGAATTAAAGTAATTCACTTAAGATTAAAATACCACCGCATCACCAGCTTAATCTGGTTCAGTTTCAGTTGACTTCCAACTGTATCCCTCAATCCCTGGGCAAGGTCCACAATAGGCAGAATTGTCTTGCGATCTCTCCTTTCCTAGTCAGCAAAGCTTGACTTAGTTAAACTATACAAGAACATAATGGAAAAGGGAAGCTTCAGAAGCTGTAAACCTATAAATGCAGGTGTTAAAAAAGTAAGGGATAGAGTACAAATGTGTTGTATGTTGGGGGGATAATGCTGTGTATGTCCTCTGCGAATGATGCTATATAAAATATTTTTTTGACTGGTTCCATTGCTGGTTGTGGTTTTCCACTGCTGAGTGTAACTGCTGGTTCATGTACCCAAATAAAAACTGAAGGGAATTGTTTTTAATGAGCACAGTAAGGAATGCCAGCTTCAGAATTAGCAGAAACTGTATTTAAATATTACTAGAGCCACAGGGCCAGATATTCAAAGGTCTGAAGGTAGAAAAAGAAATGGGCAGACTGGATGGGCCTTGCGGTCCTTATCTGCCGTCAACTTCTATGTTTCTATGTTTCTATGTTTGCCCCTGGGCTAAATTAGCACTGCCTAGCGTGCAAACTTAGCCTGGAGCACAAAGTAAGCTATATTCAAAAGGAATAGCCCAGGGCAAACATCTTCTGAATATCTCATGGAAATGAACCTGTGCAAACTGGGCTGGGAGTGCAGGGTAAATGTAGCCCTGGAATAAGACAGCACTGAATACAGCAACCAGGAAGTGCAAACCACAACAGCAACACAGTGCACAGTGACGTGAGGTAGGTGAGAGGAACTATGTGGCCAATGTGTGTTCTGGCAAATGCATGGACTCCAGTACAGCTGCAGCAGCAGCACACATGAACAAACAGTGATCAAAACTGTATAATATTCTCAAACCGTAAAGCGCCATGCTAACACATTAAGCAAGCTTTAAGCGTCAGACTAAGTTGCCCTGTGCAAACATGTTAGCCTAAGCGTAAACTTTACCATATTCAAAAGTGACATGCAAATGAACCTACTTAGATAGTCTCTGGGCAAACAGCCACATTAGCATCTCATCATGCCCTGATTTGCATGCAGTTTGCACAACGTTACTGCAGGGTCCCACAGCTCCACCTGTAGGTCAGTCAGGCAGTGCATGATGATAGCTGCAGGTTTCATGTTAACAGTACAGCATAGCATAGCATATCGTACCCCACGGGACAACGCAGCATAGGCACAGGTGATAGTAGTGCTGCATGCAACCTTCACACTGTAGGTCATGCTACAGTGCACAGCAGACACTACAGTAGCAAGAGGGCTGGTAGTGTGAGGAACACGACACTGCCTATGGTACGAAGGGCAGTGATGACCACTGCACTGTACACAGTGACAGGCACAACATGCAGGTAATTACTGACAGTATACAGTACTATCACGCTGTTGTGTGAACCACAGATACTGCACCTGTGACATGGGTTGCACACAGTGTCATGTACATGGCCGGCAGTGTGTGCTGTGACATCTGTACAGTTGTGTGGTAGGTGGCTGGGGGGCATGTAGGATCTGACAGGCACACAGGTGGTGGCATAATCCCACTACTGGCCCATGTGCACTGAGCGATGTGTCCCAGCCTTGTGGCCACACCTGGGCTGTGGTGAGGACTGGCCACCCATACACCCTCCCCTCATTGGCCACCATGCCCACAGTGCTGCATGTGTGTGCTGGCATCTGTTACACACCACAGATGTAAGGTCTGCAGGTGTGTGCTTTATGGCCACACTACCATGCTGTCCCTTGTGGGTCAGATCACCCCTCACTGTCTGTAATTGGCTCAGACTGGTGGCAGCTGATGGTATCATGATGGTGCCATTAGTGAGCAGCATGTGTCCTCCATGTCTGGCAGTTTCTAAGTGTCATGCTCATATGTTAGGGCCTCACAAGCCACGCTAATGCTGAGATAGCACTGTGCAAAGCGCGCAAAGCTGTTTGCCCAGGTTTAAGACCAGCTTTTCCTGGGTGGTAAACTGTACCACGCTAGGGGTTGCACTATGTCATGCTAAACACCTTAGCGAGGCGCTAGTCACTGAATATTTCATAACGAATCTATTCATGTTCAGTATGCCCCTTGCATATCATTATGCTTAGCCGGCGCTACTGCTGTTTGCCCATGCTAGTTGGCCTATTGAACATGGCAGACCCGCGCTAATCCCATGCTATTCCCACACAAACTGTTTGGGGACCATGCAAAGCTTTGAATATCTGGCCCTAAGTCTGTACTCTAGAAGGTTTTTGGGATATGTGTGTTGGGTGTGCGTGTGCTGGTGCTGTGCCCAGTTCAAACTGGAAAAAATTATAAATCTTGAGTGTCCATGGACAGGGGTATTTTTGCTTCTATTGGTGGGCTGAACTGCTCATGTCACAAAATAATTCAATTGGAAGAGAAGGTTTCTAGTAGCTTGGGAATTAGGAAAAATTCCAATCCTGCTGGAGCCAAATGCTGTAGTACTTTGTGTCCTTAAACAGGTCACTTAGGAACAGGATTTCCTAGTCAGAATTTGGATCTAGTAGGATTTGAATTGGAACACATTGGGCCAGATATTAAAAACTTTGCCCCAGAACTAAATTAGCACTGCCTAGCATGCTAAATTATCCCAACTCCAACTGCCCGCTATATTCAAAAGGGATAGCCCTGGTGCTAAACTTGCTGAATATAGCATGCTAAGGGACCCAAGCAAACTGGGCTGGGACTGCAGTGCAAAAATAGCCCGGGAATAAGACAGCTGTGAAAATTACAACCAGGAAGTGCAAACCACAACAGTATCTCAGTTCACAGTGATGTGAAGGAAGGTAGAGGTGAACTATGTGGCCAATGTGTGTGCTAGCAAATGAGTGGAGTCAGTAAAGCTGCAAACAGCAGGGCATGTGAAATTACATTGTGCACAAAATATACAATACTTCTGAAACATTTGTGTGGTGCAAACACATTTGCACAGGTTTAGCATGGAGCTAAGCCATTTGCCTGGCGCAATCACATTTGCCATTGGCAACACTTTGCTATATTGAAAAGTGACATGCAAATGAGCCTACTTCGGTAGTATGTGGGCAAACATCCAGATTAGCATCTCATTATAATTTGATTTGCATGTAACTTGTCCAGTGCTATTGCAGGGTCCCACAGCTCCACTTGCAGGTCAGTCTGAAAGTACAGGGGCCAGCTGGGTCTGCACACAGCTCAACCTATAGGTCAGTCTGGCAGTGCATGGTGGTAGCTGCAGGCTACATTTGTACAGTACAGCATAGAATATTGTGCCCCAGGGGACTACACAGCACAGGCACAGGCAGTGGTGCTGCATGCAATTGCCAAACTGTAGTACATGCTACAGTGCATAGCAGACACTACAGAAGCAGAGGGGACCAGTAGTGTGAGGGGCACAACAATGCCTATGGTGTGCAGGGCAGTGATGACCACTACACTGTACACAGTGACAGGCCCAACTTGCAGGTGTTTACTGACAATGGCCATTACTGTTACGCTATTGTGCGTATCTAGTGAAGCTGCACCACTGGTATGGGATGCTCACATATACACAGCTGGCTGTGTGTGCTGTGGTGTCAGTACAGATGTGCGGTATGTGGCTGGGGGCACATAGCATCAGACAGGCACACTGGTGTTGGCGTGATTCCCAACATTGGCCCATGTGCACTGTGTGGCTTGTCCCAGCCTTGTGGACACACACAATCTGTGGTGCAGCCTGGCCACTTGTACATCTCTCCCTCAACACCCTCCATGCCCACGGTGTGCTGCATGTGTGTGTTGGCATCTGTTGGTGTCCACAGAAGGGTGGTCTGCAGGTGTGTGCTGTATGGCAGAACTGCCATGGTCTCCACTGGGAGCCAGGTCACCACTTACTGCCTGACATGGCTGGGACTGGTGGCAGATGATGGCATCATAGTGGTGCCATCAGTGAGCAGCATGTTTCTGCTATGTCTGGCTTCTTTCTATGTGTCATACTTACTGGTTAGGGTCTCGCAAAGTCAAGCAAAAGTCATGCAAAGCCAAGCAAAGCCACAATGTCGTTCAAAGCTGGTTTGTCCAGAGTTTAGACTACCTTTTCCTGGGCAGTAATTTGCACCGCTAAGTCACACAAAAACACTTTGTGTGATGCTTTTTGCTAAATATAGCATTGCGCCTGTATTCATGTACACGCTCCCTCAGTTTGCTCCTTGCATACATTATAATTTTGCCAGGGGCTAATGCAGTTTGAGCATGCTACTTGACCTTTTGAATACAGTGGGCCTGTGATAACCCGACACTGACCTTGCGCAAACAGTTTGAGCCCAGAGCAAAGTTTTGAATATCTAGTTCTAAGTTTTTTTAATCTTTCCCAATTCAGACTGGGCACTACATTAGCCTCCCCCCAACACACACACCTATCATAAAAACCCTCTACAGTATAGACTGTGGCTTTAGTACAATAGTAATCTAGTTTCTCTTAGTCCCCAACTTTCAGCATTCCCTACAATGCTCTATTAAAAAAAAGAACTTCAGTTAATCTTTTTGGGTATAGTTTTTTTTGTGGCTGGGAAAGAAGGGCTAGACAGTAATGCTTAGTTTCAGTCTCATCCCAGGGGGTGAGAGATACAGGTTGAACACAATTGAAATTGAACCAGATTAAGCTGGTGGTAGTATTGTAGTCGATGGGAAGTTAGACCAAGATTGGATGAAGTCCCCAACTCTTCTCAACAAGTGCCATGGGATCATTAATATTCACCTGAATAACCACTACAAAGGCAGACAGGAGAAAGTTTAATAAGCAACTCTCTACTATAATAAAAGCTTATAACCACTGGACATACACCAGTTATGTTCTAACTTCTGTTTTTACTTTTAATTTTTTTTTACTTTTCCCTGCTGCAGGTCTACTAAATCACACCAGCTGACAGGTGGACTCTTTACCCTATGTGTTTGTATCTGTGACCACATTAAAGCTCAGGGTATACAGGAACTGAGCTTCTGAAGCCCACCAGACAGTCTCATGGATTTTTGACATCTGTTGATATATGAAAGTACATAGTCCACAGTCCCTTCACTTCTGTAGCAGACAGACTCTTCCCTTGCACAGAGTCAGAGAGTGTGCATCTGCATTTGTTCATGTTGGTCCCGAAGAGGCTGTGTGAATGAGGACATGATTCCACTGTCACACCCCATGATGGGTCTGCATTTCTGCAGCTGCAGGTGTAAAACATACACACTAACCTCTGGCTGCAGAAGCTCAGGCACGACAGAATCCACGATACCAGAATTGCAAAAGTAGCTTTGTCTGCAGAAGCGTAGGCCCCTAAGAAGACTGTGCTTCTTCACCTGCCGGTGTAAGACATACATACCAACTTCTGGCTGCAAAAGCACAGGCCCCTGTAGGGCCTGCACTTATGAAGATGCATATTGAAGACCATTCACTAGTGGATCCAGTTATGTCGCAAAGTACCATCTGTTACCCCCTTAGAACAGAAAAAAGAAAGTGTTTTAACCTAATGTAAGCTTAAAAAGTTAGCATTTTATGCAGAATAACCCCATAGACGTAGAAATTCAGCAAACATACCTGATACATAAATATTTAGCGAGTTAGTCTTTTCTCTCGGGCCATCCATAACTCCACCCGACACGGAAGCATAACCTTATTGAGGACACTATCAGGACTGAACACAGTCACAAAGTGCTGTGTTGAATTTCTACGTCCATGGGTATTCTGCAGTGCTAATTATTTAGGTGTGTGCCAAAAGGCAATACTGCGCAGAGATTAACAAAATGGAGGGTAAAGCTGACAGTGCTCCTAAGCTTCTTCACTTTGTGTTTGTAAATCACCTGAGCAATGCTTCTTCAATCTTACAGTCCTTCTCATCTCTTTCCCATTTTGATCGGGGTTGCTATTGGAATGCTACTCCCCAATAAACTTGTCTCATTGCTTGATGAGGTCTCTAAGTGTGGACTTGAGGACAGAGAAACCTATTGAGGGGCCCCTAAGACTCAGATTTGGTGATTTATCTATCTTGGATAAAATCTCTACCTTGTGAGATAAATCATTCCACTTCTTTTGGCCATTGTCAACAAATACTGCTCTGATGTTGCAAACTGGGTGATGAATGCCTGCTTAATGAAACAAAGCTATTTATTGTCTGCTATTTAGAAAACCACTGAACTGTTGAAATCCAGACATCTGATTCACAGTGCCTCAATGGGTGATCAGCAGGTCAGGTGGCTGATATATGCATTGGCTATCCACTTACTTTATTGATACACTTCTCCGGACACTGTTAATCTCTGCTGATAACCCTCATAAGGCACTTACCGCCCCGGCAGAAATGGCGATGTTGTTCATATCAGTATCCGCTCCTTTCCCACTCTGAGTCTTTCACTTCTTCTCTCACTGTAGGCGATCAGGTCAGGCAAGCACATATATGTGTGTGTTCCAACAATTTGATGTTGCTTCCTTTTGGCTTGTTCTTTGAAGCTATTTTGAGTTGTTATTTGATGTTATTCTACCTCCCAATGCTGTCATGTTAATTTGTTACTTGATTGCTCTCAGTCCAGTTTTGAGCCTGTTTGTACCAGAAGCTGTACCACCCACCTATCAGAGCTGTGGCACCTGTATGTTAACTCAACTCTGTATTATGTTTCATGTTTACTTGTAACTCTCCCAGGTCGCACCTGAAGATAAGCACTTGGATGTCTAGGTGCTTGCCTGGTTAACAAAAGCAAATAAATAAAAAAATAAATTTTGCATCTTGCACTGTCTCAGTGTATATTGGGGCTCCCCTATTTACTGATACCATTCATTAATTACTGTGGGCCTGATTTTCAAAGCATCAGGAATGACACAAGGTGCTTGTGTCAAAGAAAAATGGAACAAAGGGCTCGCTGCACTGCACCTTATGTTATTCTTGATTTTACAATGCGGCCTGCACCAGTTGGGGGACCACCTGCACCAGCTGAACTTGTGATGTCCTGGCAGTGGATGCACTGGTGCACCATGATGGTGGGGCTTATGCCAGGGCAGTGCAGCATCCTCTTAAACAGGATTTTGTAAACCCTCAAATGGTGCATAGTCCACTATAGTGAGACCAGCCTGGAGCTGATCTAGCAGCCCATGTGCCATCTATGGAGCCATTACTGAGTGGGAGGTAGACTGTGCCCCCATTTGCGGCAGTGCCAGTGGAATCCCATGCCCACACCACACCCAGACACCTGTCCCATCACCAGTGGAGCCACAGTTGGTGCCCTCTGAGTCCTTCCCCCCATGGCACCAGTCATATGACCCCCCAAAGGGACCAGTTCCTGGCACTGTAGTGGTGGTGGTGCCCTGTCCCCATCCTGGCTCTGTCGCCACTCCATACCCTCCAAGTTTCCTAGGCCTGCCCTCCACTATCTCTGCCAGCCACCTGGGTTCATGGCTGGTGGGTCTGTGCCACAGCCACTGTTACCACACACCATCCTGCAGCTTGTGGCATTCTCCTCCTATGTGCTGCGTGCTCAGCTCATGGGATGGATTTTGGCAAATTTGGGAACTTTGGTGCTGTGACCCCGGGTCTACTAACATCTGGCATGGGGTCTTGGCACACCAGAGTTTGCCACAAAGGGGGGGTTTGGCTCACGGTGCACTGATCTAAGGGGGGATTTGAAAATCTACCCCTCTTTCTTTAAATAAGCTGTATGTAAGAGAATCAAGGGGGAGCTTTTGAGTCTTGATAAGGCACTCATATACTGTGTGAAAAGCATTGGGGCTCCTGGGACTACTAAGTATTTTGATATTTTTGTTCTGTATATTTTACTCAATTTAATAGAAACATAGAAACATAGAATTTGACAGCAGATAAGAACCGCTTAGCCCACCAAGTCTGCCCATTTTCCTACCTGATGGATAGGCTGCATATTCTAGTTAATCAACAGTTTACTTCCTCCTACCCTCCACTAGAATTGCCTTATGTCTGTCCCATGCATTCTTGAATTCTCCCACTGTTCCTGACTCCATAGCCTCCTCAGGAAGGCTGTTCCATGCATCCACAACCTGTCTGTGAAAAAATACTTTCTAACATTACCTCTGAGCCATTCCTCCTCTGTCTTCAAAGTGTGTCCCTTGTTCTTACACCTCTTCTTCTGAAAGATGCTGCCCTCTTGTACTTTGTTAATTCCCTTGAGATACTTAAAAGTTTCTAGCATGTCCCCTCCCTCCTTTCCTCAAGGGTATACGTATTAAGCTGCTTTAGTCTCTCCTCGTATGTCTTCTGGTGCAGACCCTGCACCATTTTGGTTGCCCTCCCCTGAACAGCCTCCACTCTGTCTATGTCTTTGCGGAGATGGGGTCTCCAGAATTGCACGCAGTACTCCAGATGTGGTCTCACCAACTGTCTGTACAGAGTGATAACAACTTCCTGTTTTCTACTGTTGATACCTCTCCCTATGAATCCCAGTATCCCCCCAGCCCTCCTTACTGCCTTCTCACATTGTTTGCCCACCTTTGGGTCATCTGATATAATTACTTCTAGGTCTCTTTCAATTTTTATTGTTGTTATTAACTCACCCCTCATTGTGTACTGTTCCCCTGGGTTATTGTTTCCCAGATACATTACTTTGCACTTATTTGCATTGAATCTGAGCTGCCATATATTTGACCATTCCTCCAACCTTGCCAAGTCCCTTTTCATCCTTTCCACCCCATCTTGTGTATCAACCCTGTTGCAGATCTTTGTGTCATCTGCAAAGAGACATACTTTTCCTTCCAGGTGCTCTCCAATGTCACTTATAAAGACATTAAAGAGGACCGGTCCCAGTACCAAACCCCTGCAGTACCCGCTAGTTACCTCCTTTCTTCACTGTGGATTCCATTTACTATTACCTTTGTGTCCTGTTGTCCAGCCATTTTTTTTATCCAGACTACCACCTTGGGACCCACTCCAAGGCTGGCTAACTTGTATATTAATCTTTTGTGTGAGACTGTGTCAAATGCCTTGCTAAAATCTAGGTAGGCTATATCTACAGCCCCTCCCTGGTCTACTACTTTGGTCAACCAGTCAAAGAAATCTATTAGGTTCCTCTGATATGACCTTCCTGCTGTGGAACCATGTTGCATTGGGTCCTGTGCTCCACTGGCCTCTAGGTACTCAATAATCCTTTCCTTCAGAAGTGATTCCATCATTTTCCCTACCACTGAGGTCAAACTAACTGGTCTGTAGTTTCCTGCCTCTGCTGTGCTCCCACTTTTGTGAAGTGGAATCACATTTGCCCTCCTCCAGTCCTCGGGTACCACCCCATCCTCCCATGATAGAGAGAGTAGTCAGAACCCTAAGTTCTTTTAAAATTCTTGCGTGAATTCCATCAGGCCCCTTTGCTTTGTCCACCATCAGTTTCAAGAGTTCTTTCAAAACCCTTTCTTCTGTGAATAAACTGGTATCGACCCCCCATTCAGAGTTTCTTTCTTGTTTGGTTTAGGTACCTACCCCTCCTCTTCCTTTGTGAATACTGAGCAGAAATATTAATTCAGTATCCCTGCTTTTCAGCTGTCACCCTTTGCCCACTTTCTCTCCCCTTTATTAAGTCTCTGCATTCCTCCCTTGGTCTTTCTTTGCTCCCTAATGTACCTATAAAATGTTTTATCCCCCTTCTTAACAGAGTTGGCTATCTTTTCCTCAGTTTGTGCCTTTGCTATTCAGACTGCCTTCCCTGCCCCTTCTGCTTTAACTGATAAAGTTCTCTGTCCTGCTCCTTCTGCGTTTCCTTATATTTCCTGAATGCTATCCTTTTCTCCTTAACCTTTCCTTCCACCTCTTTTGAGCACCATAGTGGTTTTTTCCTTCATTTTGTTTTGTTGATTTTCTTCACACAAAGGCTTGTTGCCTCTGCAATTACTGTTTTGATTATTCCCCATTGTTCATCCACCCCTCATTCTTGCCCATTTGCTAGTGCTTTTCTGAGGCACTTTCTCATTTTCTCAAAGTCAGCCTTCCTAAAGTCCAATACTTTTGTTTTTGTATGGCTTGACTCTATGGCTGTGTTTATTGGGAACCACACTGTTTGGTGGTCACTTGTTTCCAGATGGCTACCCACTTCTAAATCTGAGATCTTTTCTCCTTCCCCATTTGAGAGTATCAGGTCTAAGATTGCTTCCTCCTGAGTGGGTTCCGACACTAGCTGTCTGAGGCATACCCCCTGTAGGGCATTAGGAATGACCCTGCTCTTGGATGTGCTTGCAGCAAAGATACTCCAGTTAACATCTGGCATATTCAGGTCCCCCATCAACATTATCTCCCCTTTTTCTGCCATTTTAAGGATGCCTTCTAACATAGCACCATCACCACACTGCTGGAATTTACAGGGCTCATAAATGCCACCCTCAGCCAAGGTAACTGTGGGGGGTAGTATTCATCGACCTTACTAAGGCCTTTGATACCATTCACCACCCACTTCTACTTAGGCAACTGTCAACCATCGGGCTCTCTAATGACACACTGCCCTGGTTCACTAGATACCTCAGGGGAAGGGTCCAGCATGTTAGGATTGCCGGTGTTACCTCTGATGAAAAACCAGTCCTTTCAGGAGTTCTGCTGGGGTCTATACCTGGCCCTCTACTCTTCTCTCTTTTCCTGAACAACCTTCCTAGGGTTTGCCCCCAGAAAATACTACTCTCTGCAGATGATGCAGTCCTATTCACTAGTTATCATGACATCAAACACCTGGAATGTCAGCTGCAGTGTGACTTTAGGCATGTAGAAGAGTGGTTCAAAGACCACAAGCTCACTTTAAATTATACCAAAACCAAGGTCATGACCTTCTGCAACACACAGAGCAAGTACAAATCTCAGTCCCTCACCATTACGAACCAGTCTGGGACTTCACTTGAACATGTGCCCAAGTTTAAATATCTTGGCTTCACACTGGACAGCTCTCTCACCTATGTACAGCACATCGACAATGTAGCAAAGGCCACCAACATAAGAATCAGTCTGCTCCTCAGGCACAAACACTGCATAACTGTGGATGCCCTTAGACTGGCTATCTACAGCTCTGTGACCTCCATCATTGACCATGGTCTAGCTATCTATGGCTCTGCTTCTCCTACTGCTGTCCGCAGAATATATGTGACACTCAACAAAGCCTGCAGGCTCCTAACTAGCACTGCCTACCGAACTCACACATGTGACCTGTACACACAGGCCAGTTGGCTTCCACTTCATAGTAGAATTCAGTATCAGACATGCCTGATCTCCAAGAAGGTCCTCCTTGTGCTCATGCTGCCTGGTGTTCAAAGGCTCCTCATGACAAACAACAGTACCCAGCATACACGTAGTGCTCAACATCAAACCTTCCAGGTCCCTAGATGCAGGACCACAATGGGTCAAAGGTCATTCACCTACAGAGCTCCTCAGTGGTACAATTCCCTTAACAATGAAGTGCTTACATCTGTGACACTTGGACCCTTTAAAAGGCAACTCCGTCTATACTTAACATCTACCATGCAATGTGACTGCTTCCCCTCATGGCAGCCTCCTCCCTCATCTCAGTCTAAGGTGTACTGTTACTCCCTCAGCATTCTCCCTGTCACCTGCCTCCTCCTTCCACCTTACCCTTCCCCACCAATGCCTGCCCTACCCTCCACCTCCCTTCTTGTAGGCACTTACAGATCTTGGGTCCCCCAACCCCTACCTACCTACCCTGCACTCTGTACATGTCCGTCACCTTCTGACAATGGCCCTCAGCCTGCCCACCTCTCTTTAACCCTGCTATCGTATATTCACTATATTCTATTTAATGTACTGTCTGTATGAAACGTCTTTTCTCATTAACTGGCTCATTATGTCTCTGTTATGTACTGTAAATTTATAGCCTTGCTTTCACTGTGTTAATCCTGTAACCATGATCTACCTCTGTATGTATGTTCTCCTCCATCCTTTGATGTGGAACCTTTGTAAATGAGCAGTAATTGCTCAAAGGTATTTGTAATCCTAGAGTTTAATAAAATAAAATAAATAAAGGCCACAATAACAACAGCAATGTTGGCAGCATTAATGATGGTAACCCATGAAGTGGGCACATGAGAAATGATGCCATCCATTATGGTGACTCCTTCCCGGCGCAATCCACTCAAGGCAATGGTAAGGTAGGGCAACCGGGTGAGGGGGTGGGTGAACTAGGCAATAGGATGTCACTATACGTACACACGGGGGGTGGGAGTGAGCACAGCAAGCGTGGGCTGGGAGAGGGTGGAGAAGCTGTAGGGGGTGGCACTGCAGTTGCTGGTTGAGCTGTGGCATGGTGTCAGAGATTGGCTAGTGGCTGGCATGGCTGAGGTACTGAGTTCAGGTCCAGGCGCTGGTGCAATTTTTTTTTATTGTGCCCAGCCCAAACCTTTTATTTTTACTGCTTTCACCCCCGACATGCACCCCCCTGGAGTTGAGAATCCTTAAGTAGAGGGCTGCGGGTGGTGAAGCCTCCCGTAAGGGTGTGGTGTGGGGGACACAGCCCCCCCACAGAAAGCAGTAAAAATCTGTCCTGGCACCATTGTTCTGGTGCACTGGGGTTGTTAGAGTGCCCAAAATGTGTTCAGTACTCTGACTGTATGATAATGGTGATCACCTTTAGGCATTCGCCGTTATCACATAGACCTATCAATGATATATGAAAGCTACTGAAAGAGTTCTTCAGCATCTTTGAAAAGGGTGGTGCTCATTAAATTGGGGTGCTGGCCACGTTTTCCCCACGATGAATTAATATATTAAACAGTGTTGGGTGTGATAAAGATCTAGGAATTTTGGTAACAAACAATCTCACATTCAGATTGCACAATACCGAAGTGGTTGAAAAGGCTAACATAATGTTACACTGCATTTTATGCCATATTAGAAGTAGAGACAGGGCTGTGATATTACCTCTTTACAATAGATTTGTCAGGCCACTTATGGAGCACTGTGCACAATTTTGGAACCCATGTTATGAGACAGACATTAAACAACTTGAGGGGCACAGAGTAGAGAGACCACAAAAATCAAGAATCTCCATGACCTGACATATGCAGGAAGACTGAAAGAGCTGAATTTATATATGTTGGAATATTGCAGGCTCAGGGGTGACCTTTGTCTGGTACATTCAGCAAGTAGAAACAAAGATCTTTTGGGGGTGTCAGATTGGAAAGGAAAGTCACAACCATTATTACCAGAATGCATGATTATCAACTAAAGGGTGAACTTTACATGTCCAACAAGAGGTGGTCCTTGACTAACCAGAGGGTTCTAGCCTAGAGCTGTGCAGAATAGGAAAATTTTGAATCAGTGGAATTTTGGCAAAATTGTACAAAATTCCATGAAATTCCGTGGAATTTCATTGAAATTTTGTGGAATTTTACACATTTAGTAATGTGGTTATAACACAATAATTGTTCAAGTTAGAGGTCTGACAGTTGGAATATATATTCTCTGGAAAAATGGCCATACACTTGCCAAATATCATCACATTTGGTGGGATGGTTTGAAAATTATAGGGGCTTGAATGTTGTCATTTTATTGTTTGTGTGAAATTTCATGAACATTTTATATCTGCATATACGTTAACCATCTGTTGGGTCAGGGATCTTAAATTTGGTATTTCTTGATGATAGATGTTCTAACAATGTGCCAGATTTCATGACAATATGATGCACTGTCTCAAAGTTATATGTGCTCAAAATCTGTAATTTTATTTTTTTCAAGAAATTTCATGAACAACTTTCACCTACATATAACTCTGGCACCTTTGAAGTGAGACATGTGTAAATTAGTATGGATAACCTTTTTGCAAAGCTTGTAGAATTATCTAAATATGGAGTGAATTAGAGAAGATATTTTTAAGTTACAGGGGTTCAAAACTTTACTATGTAAATATTTGCTAAACTTTCTGAAAACTGCCAAAAATGTGAATGTTTGTAACTTTTCTGCTCTTGCATGCATAGAGTTAACATTTGACATGCAGATCCATAGTTTGTGTATCCTGGTGTTTAACACAACTGGATAAATTGATTACACAGTTTTAATTCTGCAGAAGAAAAAACATGATTAATAACATTGTCTCTCATATTTATGATAGCATATTCTGTAGATGAAGCATTCAGAATTTGTTTTGTGGAATTTAAAATTAGCAATGCACATATCACTACTTCATTTGATAAGCTGGGCTACACTTTTTGCAGTCCTGCTGTTCCTCACTGGGTGACTACCCCCTTCTCTTTTGCCATAGCCAGATTAACTCAGTAGAACTACTGATCCCACTGATATCCTCTTTGTTCTTTACAGTGACAAACATCTTTGAAATGTGAGTCACCTACTCCCTTTCCTATTAACCTACCCTGTTGGAATAGCCAGAATTCTTTATTCTTGCTGCCCAAGACATTATCTTCCCCATCTTCATGTTTTTGAGTATCTCTAGGTCCTAGACCTACATATACACCAGGCCCCTGGATCATACATTTACTGGATGTGATCCTTAAATATCCTACATTCAGGCTGGAATTGTTCACACTCTGTGCTTTCTTGCTCCAACCTGGGGCTCTGCCATTGTTGTGCTTCCCAGCTTAGCTGTCCATTTCTTGGTGAAACTGTGCATCTAACTCCTGAACCTGGTGATCTCCTGCACTTCCTGCCTCTTATATCCCTATCCTTCAATTAGAACTCCTCAGATAAGGCTGAGTGAAGCTGGAAACTTCCAGTTTTATGGAATTTTTCATGAAATACTGCAATTTTCACAAAGATTAGTGGGATTTGACTCTAAGTAGATATGTTATTTTGCAATTTCTCACAGCAAGCAATTAATAAAATTGGAACACACAGTCCTCTTGTAAGGTCTACAAACCTGACAAATGTCAGTGTTAGTGGCTCGGTAGGTAGCACACTCACCTCTGAGGCCGGGAGATCAGAGCGCTGTGGGTTCAGTTCCCACATCTGGCACTTGGGTTAATATCCCAATACTGACACTGTAGTGCAGCATGAGAGGGGTGCTGCACTTCTGAGGTGCCATCTTTCGGATGAGACATTAAACCGAGGTCCCATCTGCCTGGATTGGCGGTAGTTCAGGTGGATGTTAAAGATCCCATGGCACATATCGAAATGAGTAGGGGAAAGTTTTATTGAAACAAGAAATCAGGCAATATACAATAAAGAAAACATAATAAGAACAAACCAGGTAAAATCAAGACAGTATACAACAGTGTTCATATCAAAAGGTATGGGAGAAAACAAAGTAAGAAAACTAAGGAAATGATACTGAGAGAACAAAAATCCGTCAAGTCACCGGTGCATCCGAGTCTGTAATCCAAGGTAGGGCTTTCCAAAGGGCAAACAGACCAGGCCTGGAATGAGATACAAGTTCACGTGCATAAACAGTCTTCAAATCCCGAACAATCTTTTGTTCAATTTCCATATATGTACAAATTTTCTGCTGCAGGGTGAACTGGCATCTTGCCATCCAAATATGCCATTTAATCACAACAAAAATAAGATTTAAGGTATCAGTGTTCCACAGAGACCATTGAAGGGGGAATGCTCCATACATAATCATTGGGTAAGAGACAAATTGAAGCAATGGCATACTCCATTTTGGGCTAGAAAGGCCCACCACCGTTGTAAGGGCAATCAAAAATAAATGAGAAATAGTTTCCAATTCATCAATACAAGAGGGCCTAGAACACAGCCTGTCTTGTAGCTGTTTATGTTTATGGTTTGATTTAACATAAATTCTCTCATGGCATGATAACCAATGGAAGTCCCACATATGTTTTGGGATTCGCACACAACGCAACAAAATGAGCAGAGAGGGACAATATTGGGCAGGACATTTAAAAAAAGGGGACTGAACTGCACACACAGAGGAGAGAAGTAATCTATACAGGGATTTGTGCGCATTAGTAAGAAGCATTTGTGGGGTAACCCACCATTGCTTCAGACGTAGAAACGTATACCTCACATAAGGTGGCGTGTTTCCCGAGGCACTCAGAATACACAGGGAGTCATGTTCCCATTGGTGAAACCATATTTTACAAGAATCATAGAACCACGCTTCCTGTCCTTTCTGCAAGTTAATCAAAAGCGGTCTAATGTTCGCCATGAAAAAAAATACTGGAGAAAAACAAAAGGGGGTTAGTCATGCCAACACCACCATCCGTGAGAGGGAGATAGGTGACATCCTGTTTTATTGGGTTCAACCTGCTCCCCCATAATGCCTGAAAAAAAAGGCTCAGAATCGCTGTTTCCAATTGTTTAGGAATAGGAAAGATATAGCTAACATATAGAAAGAGGGAAAGTAAATATGTCTTAATTAAATAGACTCTTTTCTGTTTCCCAATCTGACTCCTGTTCCATGAGGCTACCTTTATGCGACCTTGTTGTAGTTTAGAAGTCCAATTGTAAACGTCATCGGCTCGAGTACCAAAATAAATCCCTAAAATATGAACAGGGCCATCTACAATCTGCAATGGTCCGATGTTCCTAATCGGTGCAATAGCAGATCCCAGCTGTATACCAACACTTTTCTCAAAATTCAGAGTAGCTCCCGAATACGTCCCAAATAAGGAACATTCCTGCAAGGAGGCTATCACCGAATCCTCGTCCGCCACCAAAAAGCAGATATCATCTGCATATGCAATGGCTTTGTAAGGTGCTGTTGTTACAGGACATGATACAGCATGTATCTGTGGAAGCATATTCACACGGCGGAGCAAAACGTCCAAAAACAGTATATATAATAATGGACTCGCGGGACACCCCTGTCGGACTCCCCTTCGAACAGGTATCAGAGGTCCCACCCAACCATTCACTACTGGCATGACCATAGCTGTCCTATAAAAGTTACGTAACCATTGGATAATGATAGCCGGTATATGCAAAAAACTGAGTGCTTGCCATAAAAAATCATGATTCACCGAATCAAATGCTGCCCGTTGATCCACAGATACTACAAATCCAGAAGTCGAAGCTGAGTACCCGTGAGAGAACAATTCACGGATCAGAATCAGATGATCCGAGATGTTCCTGTTGGGGACAGAACAAGATTGAGCAGGATGCAGAACAGTTTCTGCAATACCTGTTAAACGTTTTGCTATTATCTTCATCAATATCTTAAAGTCAGTGTTTAGCATACAAAGAGGGCGCCAATTCTCAAGAGAGTGGGCAGTCCCACTCTGTTTATAGATATAAAGCAAAACACCAGTCGTAAATTCCAAAGGGACAGACTCACTGTTTAACAAAGAATTAAAGACAGAGGTACGTTCAATAAGTAAGTGGTCACCCAGAACCTTATAGAGAGCTGCCGGAAGACCATCTGGGCCAGGAGTTTTACATAAAGGCAGAGAGGACAAAGTCGTTAACAACTCCAAGGTCGTAATGGGCTGGCACGCTATCTCCACTGCTGTTGTAGAAGGGAGGGGGATCTCCAAATTCTCGTACAGGGCAGCAGGGTCAGGTAGATCAGCAGGAAAGGGGGAAAACAAAGCAGTCGTGTAGTTAGCAACTATCTGCTGAATCTCTGTTTGAGTAGAGCATATAGTCCCCGTGGAATCTTTAAGACATAATATTGTCTTTTGAGCAGTCCGACGAGAGTTAGACTCAAAGAGACAAATGATCTCCCGTGGTCCAGTAACCTGAAATTTATGTTGGTGGTACAATTGCTGTGATTGTCAAGATTGGAAGTGCAACATAGCCACCCGCGTCAATTGAATTTGAGAGGAAAGGTCATGACCCGTGGTATATGATAAAGAAAGAAGCGATTGAAGATGCGCTCTTCTTTGTAAATAGTCCAAATATTGGCTCCTACTTCTTGCATGACTATACCGTTTCAGAAATGATATCAAAGCACGTTTTGTATCAAACCACCACTGTATCGGGTCTTCATAACAGAGAAACACAGATTTGCGTGCAAAAAGGAAAGACCAAAGGGTTGACAAAAACACCTTATCCTGCAATAGGGAGGTGTTAAATTTCCACAACCCCGCCCTTTTGAATAAGGATTTGCAGTACCCACACCAACAGAAAGCAAGCTATGATCCGAAAAGGCCACTGCCTGCACCATAGCTGAAACAATTGGCAAAGTACGGGACAAGAAAACAAAATCAATGCAGGTAGCCAATTTACCTTTATGAAACGTAGGGGTATGTTGTTGCCGAAAAGAAAAATAAGCATCAACTAAATGGGCAGTATGTATTAGCTTGCTCAGTTCCTGTGAGTCGCAGTACAGTTTTTTAGTAGTGGCAAAGGAACTTTTATCCCGAAGACTCAAGCCACAGTTGAAGTCACCAGAAAATAAAACTTGGAATGAAGTGTGCAAGGCATGATCTCAGTAAAAAGGGCTATGCGAGCTGATTTAAGTTGTGGCGCATAAATATTGATAACTCGATAAGGGCAATCACCTATGGTGAAGTCCAAAACCAGAGCCCTACCAGGTACCAAATCAAATAGTTTCAAAAGACGAAAGTCAGGCATATTTATCAAAATGCCAAGGCCTGAACAGGGGTCGTGACCTATGGACCAGAATGAGGGGCCTAAGAGCCAATCATTTTTCGCTTGTCTGATCTCTTGAGTCGTATGGAGTCTGGTATCCTGCAATAAGAAAATACCCAATGGTAAAAGTCTTAAAAAAGGAAAAACTAACTGTCTCTTAGGAACACGTTTCATACTATTAACGTTAATAGTGTGACAAGTAAACTGCACCATGTAGACAACAGGAAAGTATAAAACATCACAGTTTCTGCTTCCCAACTATATTCTTCCCTTTCAACCTAACTTTGGTCTTACGTTTCTGTGAAAGTCCAATGCCCACTGTAGGTTCAGTGTCAGCAGGACCATCAGGGAGGGAGGATGCCACCGAGGATGAGTCAGACTCACCACCTGCGTCGTCCGAAGTTGGCTGTAGTAATTTAAAAGGATTCGACAGGGGTATGGGAGTAGGCAACAAGGATGCCATAGGAAGCAGTAAAGGCCAGAAACAGTTCTCAGAGACCTACGGCGAGTACCTGCAGTAGGTCACGGGGAAGTAGCAATTTTACTAGGACCTGGGACAGAGTCCACATCAGAAGCAACAGGACTGATTTTCTCAATTTGGGGGGGTTCAGGTACCGATAAGGGTGGTACCATCTTGTCAGGTTGAGGAACAGGGTTCTGGGGGGTGCTACCAGTAGGGGCTGCACCGCTGAATCTCCCATAACAGAGGGGTGCTTAGCCACAGATGCACGTAACCGTGCTTTTTGTGCTTGTGTGATCACAAAGCGTTGATCAGCCCCACCATCACGGTCTTCCTGAGCATGTGCAGCCCATCGACAATTCTGGAATAGATGCCCTAATTCATCACACAAGTTACATTTACTAGCATTCCAACAGTGAACCCCCACATGACCCATTTCACCACAATTATTACATTAAATCTTGTCACAGACACTACTGAGATGTGAGGGATCCCCACATCCATAACAGGCCTTGGGTTGGCCAGGGTAAAACAAAACTCCCCTATCACGTCCTAAGAAAAAGGAATTGGGCAGGTGCACAGGACCTGAGTCATTTGTGTGTAAAAGCGCACGAAACCTCCAACCCCCAGTCCAAATATTTTCAGTGTCTAGAATGGCTTCAGGCTGACCCTGTACGCGCAGCGTGTTTCAGCCAGTACATCACATCAGATACATCAACACCTTCATTACGGAACATAACCATAATAAATTTAAAAGCAGGCTTCGACAGGGATGGCCTGGAACGGGGGTCCATAGGGGTATTCTTCAAAGCATGGTATCTAGACCAAAATCGTTCAAGTCCACGAGATGTCTGAAAACTGACGTCAAAGGAAGATTCTCCAGACACATGTATCAAGGCATATATCTCGTGAGCAAAAAATTTTAAAGAGTCTTTTATCAGGGATCTAGCCACAAAGACACGATCCGGGGGGTCAGATAGTCCACCTCTATAAATAAGACGGACAGCATTATGTCACTTAGCAGCTACAACAGGTGCCTTAAAGAGGGAAGAAGAGGAACGTGGAGCCTTTCTCTGATCAGGCAGAGGTAGAGCAGGGTCCGCAGCTGAAAAATCCATGGATTCCATCATAGGACATGCCTTAGAGGTCGTATCCTGTAGGAGAGATAATACAGAGTTTTGGGTGAGTGACAATTCCCCTGGCAAACTCAAGGGGTCAGGAGAGTCATTCAATTCCAGTCCCTTCTGTTGTTCCTCCAGGAAGTCTTCAGGTTTAGGGGACCAAATAGGGGATGGACCAGAGATCCACTGTCCCTTCCTGGGGTCCTGTATCCAGCCTGCCCCTTGCAAAGCCTGCTCCACGGACCACACAGGCTTAGGTTGGGGCAATATCTCAGAAAAGGACATCAGGCTGCCAGTTTCCAAAATAGTAGGTGAGGAATCCTGCAATGCAATCCCTGAGCTGTGCACCCTCTGTTGTGTGGGCGGCCGTGCTGCAGCAATGAACAAAAAAGACGTTGACTCAGTTCGGGGCAGCAGTGGGACTGTAGAAGATCCAGAAATAGGATGGGATCCAGGAACTGCTAGGGGACGATCCCCCTCCGTGGCTGCCTTCACAAAAGGCATCGCATCTCGTTGCGACATCCGCATAGACAAGGCTTCTCCGTCGTCCACCAAGCGTGTAGTGTTCACTACCTCCACCAGTCCACTGTGCACAGCGGGCTGCAGCACCACCAATTCACAGGACACAACTGCAGAGGCATCTCTCCGATCTCCGTCAGGGCTACTGCATTGAGCAGGAGGAAGAACAGTACAATCCATGGGAGTAGCATCAGATACAGTAAGTACATGTTCATATAAAATTCTGTCTGAAATGTTCTCTAGTAAAGCAGAGACAAGAGCAGAGACCAAGTCTTCTGCCTCACCAGCTAGCTCTGCCGTGGTCACCAGAGCGTCTGCCATCTTGGACAGAGTATTCCCCTCTGTCAGAGTAGGGGAATTTCCCCGGTGTCCCGGCCAAATTTCCCTCATTCACTAAAAATACCACCAACAGCTTAATCTGGTTCAAATTCAATTACTTACCATCTGTATCCCTGGTTGCCCCTGAAAAAGGGACTTCTAGGCCAAGTGGGCTTACCGGGTTAACAAAATTCAACAATCAACAAACAAACAAACAAATATAATGGTATTGCATTCTCTAAAGTTTCAGGGGTTTACAAATTTGTAGTTTACATTCTTGCAAAATAACATTTTTAAATGTTGTGAAAGTTTAACTACTTTTCATGTAATCCCATTTAAAGTTCAAAATATGAACTTTTTCAGAAACGGCCATGTGGTATAGTAGTTTTAATATTTCAACTCTGGTTAAATTTGGATATGATGTTTTAAAATTAGAGGGAACTAACCAAAATGTAAAATTTAGCGACATGTTTGGCAGGCTATAAAGCAGTTCCATTTAAAGCTAGAAATCTGAAACTATGAGCATATACAAATGTACTGCTAACCTGTATAACTGGCAATTTTTGTAATATTTCAATGAATACTATCAAAGTTATACTAACATTACAGAAATCCATATTTTGGCAAAATATTTGACTACCTATAGCTCAGCTCCTTTTAAAGCTTGAGACTTAAAACATGGTGTTTATATGCAGTCTATATGCTTCTCTAAATCCTGATATTATGGAGACATTTGGAGAAGAAATTTTAAAATTATCTCAAAATGACTGAAAATTAAATTTTGATCAAATATTTGGCAAACCATGCCTCCCTTTGATTTACAACTCTGAAGTGTGGTGCACATATGTATGCCATATGGTACTGCTTAAGATCCAAATTTGGAGTTATTTGGATGTGACCCTTTAAAATTATAACGAAATAGCAAAAATGTAAAATGTTGCAAAATTCTGTGGAATTTTTGTGAAAAGTTCACAGAATTCCATGGAATCAGAATGGTCATTCCATGGGCATTCCACAGGCAGAATTTTATATTCCTCACATCTCTATTGTTGCCCCATGGAATGGGCTACCTTCTGATATAGTAAATAGTGATACAATTAATATATTTAAAAACAAAGTAGATGCCCATTATGGAGTCACATTAGGTTCTTTTTAATATTTTCCATTTCAAAAATGGTGAAACAATTTGGTGAAAGCTATTGTCTTGTATCCTTACTTATGAAACTATGAAACTTATGAAATTCAAAAATAGCATTGAATACTGTCTTTGTGCAGCATTGTGTACTATATTTTCTGCCACTAAAATAACACCCTCCCTTAGCATAGTACTGACTGATGCATGCTTTAGATTCTACCTCGGAAGTATACCAATTTGGATATCCCAATGCTTTCTGTTTCCTTTTCAGGTGTAATTTAATATAGTCTGTAAAAAGGTTGTCTGACCTATCTTGGTACTGCTTGACTTCATACGCCTCGTCCATTTATACCGTTTCTGTAAAACTAATTTTAGTTCTTTGGAACACCATGTGCCCTCCACAGATCATTGATCATATGAATGGGTATAAGGCTGTGACTACTGAACTGTCACAGAACATGTACAATATAGTGTAAACATCAGTTGTCTGCCTATCCTGCTCGGCAGAAAGGGCAAAAAGAAACCACAAGGTGGGCGAACTTTAGCTTTTATAATCCCAAAATATTGTCCGAGATCCTTTTTTTTTTTTTTTTACTTACTTTCTTTCTTGCTGGCCTCCTGTCTGGCAGCACTCATCAAGGCATCCTCCTTCATGGATCCAGCCACTGTCTGGTTAGTCCCCTGGCTTCCTCTTCTGAGTGGCCATCGCCTCTTCCCCCACAGCAGGGTGGCGGGGAACCCACCTCTCTGCTGCCAGGACTGGATCCAGTTGAGCAACACTGTTCTGAAGCCAGGGCACCCGTAAGATGACCATCAAGCTGCTGCAACCAAGACGTCATTTTTCCTTCCTAGATTGAGACCCCTGTGGATCTCAGCATGCAATGATGAAATGACATGTTCATGCACACTCACGTGCACACCATCTCAGGCTTCTGCTGAGCTCCAGCCCTGCAATTATGGCACTGTGTCACTGACTCTCAGCCTGTGCTAGGGGTCAAGTGCACATGACCGAGGTTTCCCCTACCCCGAAGATGAAGAGCAGTCCATCGGACGCTCAATCCATCTTTCCCCCGCTGACCCACGATGACCCCTGCTTGCTCCCAAATACAGGTCGCCAGCATGGCACAAGGTGTGGCATCCAGCTCCTCAGATCTCAGCACCACTGGGCTGATGATTGTCCAAGATCCTTGAAATTTTCACATAGAACCACTAAGTGCTCTGTTGGGAATGTCTTGGGCTTGTTCACAAAGGGATAAAAAGTGGTAAAATCATAATGGATGTTCTCATCATGCTGTGCATTTGAATATAAACATGGAGCATTTATGCACCTACCATGAAGTGATTCACAGGGGTCTATTGGCTCTGGAAAGTGAGTTGCTTTCAAGAAAGCATGCAACTGGGGATTCTCACACATCAGCTGTTTCCATTCGTGCTCCCATGCAACCCTAACACTCATACCCTTTTCATGTTTGAGATAGTTTAATTTCTTGATAGCTAGGTAACTAAGTGTCTGTAGGTCATGCTAAGCATTAGGTTAAACTGGTCTTCTAAGTAACATACCCTGCAACCTAGATAAAAACACCCTAAAAACTCAAATGTTGTGGGGACAGTGTCTATTACAGAACAATCATCAGGAATATTCTGATCTACCTGCACATCTCCACCATTCAAAGCATGCTTTAAGGAACTTTTTTCTTGTTTTTTTTTTTTTTTGCAGTTACTTATTTTCTCCCCGGAGTCCTCTGCCAGCATCTGATGTCCCCCCCATGTAGGCACCGGGTATGAGACCCCCTCCCCATAACCCCACAACGTACCCTTCGTGCCAGGGGGTGGGGAGCGACTCAACCCACCTGTCCGGATTAGCCTTCAGGGAGGTGCCTTCCCTGGCCATCACAGAAGGGGACCATCGTCATTCACAGAGGACTCCACTATTTCTGTATTTACTCTGTTCCCTCTTGAGGTGCAGCGTGCAATGGCTCCAGCGGCGGCTGCACGCTTGCTCATGTGCATGTCCTGCTGAGTGCCTGCCACACTCTCATCCTACTTCCAGTGCTGATTTGCCACCTCCCAACCTCCTCTAGGTGGCAGGCAATCGCCAAGCCCTGCAAACCCCCCTCCTCAGAGAAGGAGAGCAGTCCTAGGGACGCTTGATCCTTCTCCTCCCTGCCAACCCCCGGCACCCTATGTCTGTTCCCGAACATGGGTCACCAATGAGGCATGAAGTAAGGTATCCAGTGCCTCAGCCCTCAGCACCACCGGGCTGGCTAACTTTTTTCTTGTTTGCTTATGTACATGAGCCACTGTATGGCAGGTATGGAGTAACATTTACAATGGCGGTGATAATTGTCAGTGGATATAATCCCTATGGTGTTTAGCTCTAAAAATTTAAACTGAAACATGTCCATGCATACTGATGCTATAGTGATGTACTAAAAAGGGGTCAATTTGCCCCCTCTTCTCTGCACTGTCTTGAAAAATCTCCTCTACAAGATCTGAAAATAATTCACAGGCCTATTTTAGAATCTCCACATCTGACTTGCAGTAGTAGTGTAATTCCTTTCTAAAATCAAATATGTCTTTATGCAATTCATACTATGAAATCATTTTTGTCAGCCATCAAGTAGTCTACACTGTAGTCGTTGGGATCAAGCATGGGCCTTACATAATTCTGATTTTCTCTTTTGTTAAAAAATGTGGAATGAACCCTTAGGACCCTCAAAACACATGGCACAGGGCATGGCTGCAAGATGCATAGGAAGGAAGTTAAATGAATCCAATCTCACAGATATGCTATAGCTTCCTCTGATGTCAGCTATTGATTCAGTTGATTGGCAAAGACACCCTACCACCTTAGGAATTTAAAACGTTGCATCTTTTCCTTTTTCATGAACTGTAGGTAGTCAGGGAAGCTCAATCTGTACTGTATGCCTACTTGTCTGAGTTTGGATGTGACCCCTTTAAAGGCCTTCCTCTGCATCATCATAGCACAAGTGTAGCATGGGAAAAACAATAGTAGGGTACACCAGAGTTGGGGCTTGATTGTGGGCTGCCTAAGCTATTTATTCCATTCCCTCACATTCCAGTGATCAACAGTATTGTGTGAGGCCCTCTGTTTGCCCCCTGGCTGAGGGGAGATTGATTCAATAGACCTTGACAATGTCAGGTGCATGGTCCAGTCCCAATGCCTCTGGGAGCCACCACTCCAGAAAGGTGGCTGCATCCTCTCCTTTGGTACCATCCAGGATTCCAAATATATGAATATCTGATGCCCTTATAGCATTCTCTAGTTGTTCAAGACATGTTCATATGATTCCCAGTTCTTTTCATTTTTGCAACTACTCTTGTTTATCCTCCTGGCACTGGCAGCTGTTCTCTCATGATCCCCCAGCCCCGTCCTCCACTCACAGAGTACCTCTCGGCTTACCCAATGGCTGTGCCCCCCAGTGGTAGGGTGGCAGGAACCCCCAACCCACCATCACACACAAATCCAGTGCCTGCTTTTCTCCTCTATTTTTCCTTTACCTCCCCAAGATGCAGCATGCAGTGACACCACAAGATGCAAGTGGCACACTACCGCATGCACTCCTCCGAGCATCTGCCACATCTTCCCCTCTTCCTGAGCCTCAGCACACCAGTCCCCAGCCTCAGCTAGGGGCCAGTCATGCACCGCAAGCTGGTGTTCCCCCCTCCCTGGTGAAGGAGAGCAGTCCTCAGATGCTCAATCTTTCTCTTCCCCTGCCTATCCCCTGTGGCCTGTGCTCACTCCCAAACACAGGTCAACAGTGTAGTGCGAGGTGAGGCATCCAGCACCTCAGCCCTCAGCACCACCGGGCTGGCTTTGATTCCCAGCTTTTTGAACAAAGATGCTGCTGTGGGACAGAACTTTCCCAGTTGTGGTGTTCAGTTCTGCCAAAGTCCCTGCCAAACTGTCATTCTTGTTTTCTAGCACCACCAACTGCTCAGTATATGAGTCCAGCTGATTTTTAGATGCAGTTGTTTGAGTGAGTTAATGAAGTATTCACTCTATGCAGCAATTCTAGAGAGACTGCTGGTCTTCTTCTACTGGAGGTTGTTGCAGTGGCAGATCACCTTTCTTTGACAGCCCTGGAGTTACAACTTCAGCTTTTGCGGTCCTTAAAGGGCCCATGATCACAAAACTTGCTGAATCTATTCAGAAAACCTTCCTCTGTCGAATTACCCACCATTTGCCTGCCAACATTCTAAAAAGTCTATATTTTATTGGATTGCAAACCTGTGGCTGAGGAGCTCTGAAAAAGCAACTTGTTGGGTTGCTAGGTTCACCAACATTTTTTTTTAATGGCTATCAAGAAAACATTAAATTTAGGATAATTTAAACTCTTGTTAGAGAAAATACTACACACCCCAAGTGTAAAGAGATTTCTCAATCTAGTGACCTACCCAAGTGGCACTGTCTTAAATTTTTCCCATAAGAGTGCAAACTTGGGACATTTCCAAAATATGTACTGTATCTTATATTTTTTCTGTCTGCTGCAGGTTTGTATAAGTCATTATCCAAACTACTATGTGCTTTTTCTACTTAGGGGCCCAGAATGAGCTATGTAAGATTTTAATTAGCATCAACCTGAGATTATCAAGTTTGTTATATTCTGTGCTGTCATTCCAGATAAACTTCATGAAAATATTGTTACAGTCAAGGTTCAACTCCCACTTCTACCAAGTTTGTAAACTGTCATGAGATTTTGCTGTTTTAGTAACTAAATACTTATATATCAAACTCACTGTGTGTGTGTTTTTTTTGTGGCACTTAAATTTATAAACAAATCTATAACTGAGTTGTGAGCATCCAATAACACTTTGGAAATGTTTTATCATTAATTTGTGAAAAGTGTAAAAATTGTAGTGCTTCTCTCCACTCATGATTACATTTCTCCATCAAGGGAACACAACTGGCATGGCAAGGCAACCTTATTTTTAGGGTGCCTGATCCAGGAGACTCTCAGCACCTTACAAACACAAGCAAGGCAATGTAAAAGATAAGATACAGTATAGAAGTTACAACATTCTAAAGCATCACCCAGTCAATAGCTAAAAAAAAGTTTTTAAACACATTTTAAAAATGTCAGAAGAGTATGGGCTTCTTATACTTCAGAGGAAGAGTGTTCCTTAAAACTGGTGCCACAACCTTTAAAGCCAAATCTCCTGAAGACTTTAGACACGCTCTATGAACCACTAAGAGTTCCACTTTGAAAGAATGAAATGAGTAGCCAGAGGTGTAAGGGATCATCAGGACTTCTAGGTAACCAGGACCCAGACCATGCAGAGCTTTGCAAGTCAACATGCCCTCCTTGAAATTAATGTGACACCAAGCTGACAACCAGTTCATGCTACTCAGAACTAGCGTGATAAGCTCAATTCTGCAGTTTGCATTATTCTTCCATTAGTCACTAAGTGTTCAAGGATATTTCAAGCATATACTACCTGCTACTTGTACAATGTGATTTTTATATTGTATATGTCATCAGGTTTCTGCATTATTGTAATTTTACTTTGTCTCCCCTTCACCATCCCCCGCCTCACTGGGTCACACCTGGAAACAAGCCATAGTTCAGTGTGCCTCTCCCAGTTAACAGGATTCTAAATAAATAACTAAATATTTATATCTTTACCATCCCGAGCTATGAAATGCAGCATGCTGTAGAACTTGCTTTATTTTTATAAAACAAGGCTTATTTATATTTTGCTACATTTTGCAGCTTCCAAGTAATTACAATCATATAGCTGTTGCAGATACAGCGCTGACTTAAAGGCTTGATAATAGAGATAAACGTCAGGGCTGCTAATGCCACATTCAGATCTATTAGCTGTAAGTTTATTATAAGAAATTGTAGGTGTCTTGCCACCCCATATAAAAAAAAAAAACAATTCCCCATGAAAAGACGTATACATTTTTATTATTTGGAAGGAGAGAACATACTCAGGACATAATTAATCCCAAGAAAGATGTCTGCTTTCATTATATTATTTCTTCACGGAGATGATGGAAGGTTTGATACCTTTTATTGGACCAACAGGTGTCTTGTATAAAGATGGAATTATACACAAGCTTTTGGGGCCTCGCAGGTCCCTTCTTCAGGTGAATAGCAAAACTGAGCAACATAAGCAGTATTTATATCCACTGTGGAGCAATTAAAAATCATGAAGTGAAGTAGGAAGGTGATAAAGGGGATTAGAGATGAAAGTCTAAGATGCAAAGTAAAACAATGAGAAGAACTGGGGAAGGGGCTAAGTAGGAACAGGTAAGTAGGAGATGAAAGGAAGCTAAAGGGAAGACAAAGGCACACAGATAGGTTCTGAGATCAGAGGCTGGCTGTAAGGGTGGAATAGACAGGAGATGCCTAAGAGATGCAAGGAAGTCAAGAAATTAGGAGAAACAAAAGAACAAAGGCCAAGTTAAATAGAGTGTTAGGTGGCAAAAACAGAGGTGTGAAAACAATAGTGAGTGGGTGGGACTGAGCTAAAGAGTTAGTAGGAGAGACAGGGAGGATGGGAGGTACAGGTAAAAAAAAGCAGATTAGACAGAACTCAGAAAAAATAATAATATTTATTTTATTTATTTAGTTTTTGTTAACCAGGTTAGGTGCGCGAGCCAAAGTTGACTATTTTCAGGCACGACCCAGGAGAATACATACATAAAATGAGATGAGATTATACAATATATAGTATATAGTACAGCTACATAGTATATAGTACAGGTAGGTTAGAATACAGATCAAGTCAGACAGTACTCGAGATAATACATATAGCTAAGCGGAGATGACTAAAGTGACATTAGTACATGCAAATAACTGAAACTGGGCTAAGTGGCAGCTATAAAGACATTTTATAGCAACGCTTGTTTAGAAATGCAGCAGTGTCTTGGGCGAAATAGGGTGGTTAGCTGTGAGGCATTAAGTGGGATCAAAGCATGTGCAGGAATCCAGGATAGGTTTCGATATAGTTCTTTTTTGAAGATTGGGTGGGAGTTAGCCTGCCTCAGGGCAGGAGGGAGGGCGTTCCAGGTGGCTGGGGTGGTGCAGTGAAATGCTCCAGAGCTTTTTGAAGTAAGACACCTGGGTATGGTGAGTAGAAATTTGTTTGCTGAGCATAGTCCATGGGCAGGTGTCTGTGGTACAAGTAGAGCTGCAAGGGAGGAGGGGGTTTGGTTACAGATTACAGAGTCTGTGAAGGTTTCTAGGGAGTATAGTCAGTAGGCAGTTTGGGAGAGTCACCCTAGGTCACTATACAGTGTGCAGTGGTGCTTGAGGTGATAGGAAGAGGAGGCATACCAACATATGTTGTTATACGTGACATCCCATTTATGGAGAGCAGCCTTATGGGCATTAGCAAAAGTGGAGACACCATATGTCAGCGCTGGAAGCAGAATACCCTTGGCAATTGCCAATTTGGCAGATGGTGTTAGCAGGTGACAAGTCTTATAGGCGATTCCAAGTTTGGCATTTGTTGCTTTACAGGTTGATTGGATGTGCAGGCTGAAATCAAGGGATTTATCAAGGAGGACTCCCAGGTATTTGAAGGATGTGACACAGTCAATGAGAGACCCCCCCCCAGAGTCATGGACCAGGAGGGGTTCCTTACAGGCCCTGAGTTTGGGGGCAGCACCAAATAGCATGGCTTGGGTCTTTTTTGTGTTGAGGATGAGCTTATTAGCAGTTAGCCATGTTTGCACATTCCTGGAATCCGAGGAGAGGTTTTTGTTAATGATGTTAACTTTGTCAGCGCTGGATTAGTGGACAAGATCATCAACATATAAGATAGCTGAGCAGGACAGTATGGCATAATCTATGTTGTTGATGTATAGCGAGAAAACAAGGGGTCCCAGGATGGAGCCCTGGGGTACTCCAATGTCAGCGCTGGTCACATCCGAGACAGCGGAGTTGAATTTAACAAGTTGTAATCTGTTTGGTAGGTAGTTGTTAAACCAGTCAACTACTGAAGATGAGAAGTTAAGTCTATGTGGGGTTGAGAGAAGCAGGGGATGATCAACAAGATCGAAAGCTTTGGTAAGATTGATAAATACTGCTCCAGAGAGTAGGCCTTTGTCCATGCTGCAGAATACATCGGTGGAGAATTTGGGAAGAGCAGTTGATGTACTGTGCTCTCTTCTGAAACCATGCTGAGTGTCTGAGAGAAGGTTTTTTTTGTGAGATAGTCAATGGTTTGGGTTGCAACAAGCTTCTTCAGTAGCTTGCTTAGCACAGAGAGGATGGCTATGGGCCTATAGTTGTTGATATCCTTTGGGTCTCCTTTGTTAAGGATAGGCATAACTCAGGCAATCTTCCAGAGATCTGCAACAACACCAAGAGAGAGAGAGAGACAGAGTGAAAATCTTGGCCAGTGGTGAGGCAATCAATCGTGCCGCTAGCTTCAGGAGTCATGGTTCGAGTGAATCTGAGCCGGGCCTAGTATTGTCAGATATGTTTTGCAATAGCCTTTGGACCTCAGATATAGATATAGCTTTAAAGTGGAAAGGGGGGGTAGTAGTTAGTTGGCAGTGGTCAGCACCAGATGCAGATCTCTGGGGTGTGCAGTAAGGCTGAGATGCTGTGGGAGGTGAAGTGAAGGATGAGGTATACTGAGACAGGTCAATGAATAATCTGTTAAAGGCATTTGCTATAGTGTTTGAGTCATTGCAATGTACACCATTTAGGATCATATCCCCTGGGGTCGATGACTGGGTAGCCCCAAGAAAGGTCTTGATGTGTGTCCAGAATTTTCTAGGGTCACCAGCAGAGTTTGTGAGCAGTTCCTTGCAGTAGATGCTCTTTGCTGTTCTGATTTGTTTTTACAGGTGCTCCAAGAGGCCCTGTAGGTATTGTAATCTTCTGATAGTCTGGACACTTTATTCTTCTTCCAGAGTTTGTCCCGTGTGCACAGGTTAGCCAGCAGGTCCTTATGTAGCCACCTTGTTTGTTTACCCCTGACCCTTCTGGTGACCTTCGGGGTATGTTTATCCTGAAGTGCTGTGAAATTATCAATGAAGATATCAAGGACTATTTGAACATCATGGGAGTGATAGATGTCAGACCAGTTGATACAGGATACATCATAGAGGAAAGCTTCCACGTCCAGTTTGGCAAAGTTGGTAATTGTGATGTAGAATGGATGGGGTGGGGGAGCAGTCTCCAGGCTCCATACACAGAAAGTGGGGGAGTGGTCTGTGATAGCATCTGCCAAGATGCCTGCAGTTTGCACATGGTCAAGGTGATTCACCAGTACCCAGTCTATGAGGCTGGAGGTAGTTATATAAGGGGTGGTTCTAGTGGGTTCAGTTAAGATCTGGTGCAGGTTATAGCTCTGTGTTAGTGTCAGCAGTGTGCTGTGAGTTGGTCCCAGCCAGTTTAGGTTAAAGTCACCTAGGATTATGACCTCGTTTTGCTTGGCGTTTGTAACAGTTTGATTAAGTGAATCCTGGAGACCTGTGATACATCCAGTGGGTGGGTTGTAGGCACAGATAATGTGGAGTTTTTTTGCACCAAGGGCAACGGTTGTGTGTAGGGACTCACAGACTGAGGGTGAGCCAGTGGGTGGGCAGACCGTAACATCAAGATGGTTTTTATAGAGGATAGTGACCCCCCCTCCACATTTTGGGAAGGCCTATCTCTCCGTATCAAGGAATAATTGGGCAAGGAACATAAGGAATTCGGAATGTGAGGCTTGAGCCATGTTTCAGATAGGCACAGTAGGTCAGCACTGTACACTTTAATCTATGCCTCAAGATCATCAAAGTGCCTGGTAATGCTCCTAATATTCATATGGGCAATGAGAAGCCCTTTTCTTGAGACAGCCCTTAAGTCAGTGGGAGAGTGGTGCACATAGGGGCCAGGGTTAAGTTCTACGTCCCCTGACAATAGGATGATGAGGAGTAGGAGAAACCACAGTTTAATAGCGTGGAATGGGACATGAACCAGTTGTGTCATTTTGTGTTTTCTGAGCATATGAAACAAGTAGTAGGTACAACCATTCAGAAGGATAAGGGTGGTGTAGGCATGCACATGTTGTGTTTCGGCAATTTGGTTGGAGAAAGTAAAGTCATTGTGTTGTGAGGTATTCTCTCCATAGTGGTTGTTGATTGGAACAGAAGTAAATACCACATGTAAGCATAATAGCAGTATCAGAAGCAGGATTCATTCTCCCAATCTATAAGTTGCCAGTTTTGGCAGGAGACTGCAAATGTTTACTGTAGCAAGGATGAGTAAGAGAAATACAGAACCAAAGTGTGATAAATAATTACATGATTTAGTTCACAATAAAAAAGAATGACAGTTTACCATAGTGTGTCATGAAACCAGTGTCACGATTCAGTACAGAAATGTTAGATTTAAATTGTTTAATATATTGCAATTCCCATATCCTTCTATCCTGTGTGTTTCTGAAGTTGCCTCTTTTTTTATCAGGACAAATAAACCCAAGACAGAGTGATCTGTTTGTGATAAGTGGTTTCCTATGGGTGTGTTGTTAATCTGGTTTACTATTGTGTGACGGGGTTATTCATCCTGGTTTTCAGTGGTTTACTAGTTTCCTCAGTATAGCATCCACCTGTGTACTTCTTGCATTAAACTAGGTAAACCACATTGCTGGATTGACATGTGTAGGATCCATTAATTTGTATTATGTTGTTCTGGCTTGTCTTAATGGTGGCCTGTGTGCATATGTAGGTGCACGTCTTTCATCTCACCATGTTGCATGGTGTTGCCCCTCTTATTTTCTGGTTATTTTGATCTGCTGGGAATTTGTTATGAATTATTATGTTCGAGAGGCTGGGGGGCTGCTTATAGGCAATGACGGGTGGTTCAGGGAAGATGTCCTTCAGTGTTTCATCTTCTCTCAGCATGGGTTGTAGCTCTTGGATAATTTCCTGAAGGGGTTTTAGCATGGGGCTGTAAGTGACCACCAGGGGTGTGCAGTCAGTTTGATGTCTTTGCCTGTGTTCCAGCAGATTGTCTCATGGTATTTGTATGGCCCATTCAAATTCTCTGTCAATTTGTCTTGGAGAGTGGCCCTGCTGAATTAGGGAATTCTGAAGTGTGGAGAGCTGTTTGTCTCTTGTTGTCTCATCAGAGCAGATTTGATGGTATCAAATCACCCGACTGTAGATTACAGATTTTGTTGTATGATTTGGGTGGAAGCTGGAATTATGCAGGTAGCAGTGTCTGTCAGTGGGTTTTCTGTAAAGAGCAGTTTGTATATGTCCATTTTTAGTGATACTGACTGTGGTGTCAAGAAAATGTATGCTGGTGGTGGAGTATTCAATAGAGAGATGTATGGAATGATGAAAGTTGTTAAAATCATGATGGAATTTTTTGAGAGAGTCTTCACCTTCTGTCACCATCAATAAATCAGAGGTATAAATACTGCTTATATTGCTCAGTTTTGGTATTCACCTGAAGAATGGACCTGTGAGGCCCCGAAAGCTTGTGTATAACTCCATCTTTGTACAAGACACTTGGTCCAATAAATGGTATCAAACCTTCCTTCACCTGCTGTTTTCCAAGGACCAATATGGCTGGAATCTCTTTTTACAAAATAATGGAAGATACAGCAAATAGCCATCTGAAATGGCAGCTCTGAAACATGAATCCAAATTTGACAGTGACATCTACTCCCTAACTGCATGCAAAAAACAGAGCATTATACCTAAAGGACTTCGGATCTTCAACCCACTGCAAACTACATATAATTCAAGGTATGCAGAACAACTTTGTCGCAGGACATCTGAGAAACTCAGGAATCACCTTATTCATCACATATATGCTAGAAAATCCCACCTTAAAAATACATTTTCTGAACTTTCACACACCCTTCAAGGAAACAACAACTTACTACCAGGATTTAGCTGTGATCTCCAAACACGTTATCAAAAAGCTCTCCAGGCAGCCCTATCACAGAAGAGGAGGAAACTCAGAGAACTACAAGACAGCAACCACAACAGCACCTTGACTCATCCAGGGAAAGCAAACCACAGCACTAACAATGTTGAACAAGATAATACACTGCAACAACCACCAGTGATCAACCTACCTAATTAAGAACACTCACAAGCTGAAACATCTGTATTATCCAGGGGTTTAACTTTCTGCCCCACACAGGAATTTGATAACATTAGATTCTGTGGGGAGGTAGAATAATTTTTTAGAGAGCTTTGTGTAAAAGAATATTTCTTCAATGGAAACTACACTCAAATAACACATTATGACAGCACAAAGAAAACAGACTGTACCACTCAGAGCAGCGGCAAACCCAAGTTGGATGCCTACATCAACTGCTTCCATGGAAGAATAAACTCCCAAATCCTCAGCAAACAGTAGACACTACTGTACAATATTACACCACTAGAAAAGAGAGCAATACAAACTCTGAATAACAACAGTAACATTGTAATAAAACAAGCTGACAAGGGTAGAGCTGTGGTTGTGATGAACACAGAATATTACATTAAAGAGACACACAGACAGCTGTCAGATACAACTTACTATTGAGAACTCACTGAAGGCCCTACTATATAATATACAGAAGAACTTAAACAAATCATCATGTCTCTACCAAACAACATCCAAGAACAGTTAAAAATACTTATTCCAAACAAACATACTCCAGGGACATTCTATATACTACCCAAGATACACAAACCAGGGAATCCAGGACAACCCATCATCTCTGACATTGGCACACTCACTGAAAACATTTCAGGACTCATCGAATCCATTTTAAAACCACTAGTAAAAGCTACTAGCAGTTTTATTCAGGACACTACCGATTTCCTCAGAAAACTGAAACAAATTGGACAACTGCCAATGAATACTATCCTAGGCACAATGGATGTCATTGCCCTGCACACTAATATCCCACATGAAGATGACATAGCAGCATGTCAGAAATTTTTAAAGGAAAACACATCCACAGGAGACATTCCAGAAACCACCATCTGCACCCTAATAAAATTCATTTTGACACACAACTTCACCTTGAATGGCAAGCACTTTTTATAGATCATGGGGACAGCCACTGGCACAAAAATGGCACAACAATATGTCAATCTTTTCATGGCCTGCTTAGAGGAGGATTTTTTTAAACACCATCCATATAAACCATCTGTCTACTTCTGATTTATTGATGGCATATTCCTGATTTGGACAGAAGGTGAAGACTCTCTCAAAAAAATTCCATCATGATTTTAACAACTTCCATCATTCTACACATCTCACTATTGAATACTCGACCATCAGCATACATTTTCTTGACACCACAGTCAGTATCACTAAAAATGGACATATACAAACTGCTCTTTACAGAAAACCCACTGACAGACACTGCTACCTGCATAATTCCAGCTTCCACCCAAATCATACAAAAAAATCTGCAATCTATAGTCAGGCGATTCAATACCATCGAATCTGCTCTGATGACAGAACAAGAGACACACAGCTTTCCACACTTTGGAATTCCCTAATTGAGCAGGACCACTCTCCAAGACAAATTGACAGAGAATTTGAACGGAGCCATACAAATATCATGAGACAATCCGATGGAATACAGGCAAAGACTTCAAACTGACTGCACACCCCTAGTAGTGACTTACAGTTCCATGCTAAAACCTTTCAGGAAATTATCAAAGAGCTACAACCCATGCCGAGAGAAGATGAAACACTGAAAGATATATTTCCTGAACCTCCTGTCATTGTCTATAAGCAGCACCCCAGCCTCTCGAATATAATAATTCATAACAAACTCCTAGCAGATCAAAATACCCAGAAAACAAGAGGGACGGCACCATGCAACATGGCAAGATGTAAGACCTACACCCACATATACACACAGACCACCATTAAGACAAGCCAGAACAACATAATACAAATTAATGGATCCTACACATGTCAGTCCAGCAATGTGGTTCACCTAATTCAATGCAAGAAGTGTACAAATGGATACTATATTGGGGAAACTAGTGAACCACTGAAAACCTGGATGACTTATCACCATCACACAATAGTAAACCAGATTAGCAGCACACCTGTAGGAAGCCATTTTTCACAAACAGATCACTCTCACTTGGATTTATCTGTCTTGATACTAAGAGGCAACTTCAGAAATACACAGGACAGAAGAGCATGGGAATTGAAATACATTAAACAATTTAAATCTAACATTTCTGGACTGGTTTCATGACACGCTATGGTAAACTGTAATTCTTTTTTATGGTGAACTAAATCATGTAATTATTTATCACACTTTGGTTCTGTATTTCTCTTAGTACTATTTTTTCTGAGTTCTGCCTAATCTGCTTTTTTCAGCTGTACCTCCCATCCTCCCTGCCTCTCCAACTAACTCTTTAGCTCAGTCCCACCCACTCACTATTGTTTTCACACCTCTGTTTTTACCACCTCACACTCTGTTTATCTTGGCCTTTGTTCTTTTGTTTCTCCTAATTTCTTGACTTCCTTGTATCTCTTAGGCATCTCCTGTCTATTCTACCCTTACAGCCAGCCTCTTATCTCAGATCCTGTCTGTGTGCCTTTGTCTTCCCTTTAGCTTCTTTTCATCTCCTACTGACCTGTTTCTACTTAGCCCCCTCCCCAGTTCTTCTCATTTCTTTTTTACTTTGCATCTTAGACTTTCATCTCTAGTCCCCTTTATCACCTTCCTACTTCGCTTCCTGATTTTTAATTGCTCCACAGTGGATATAAATACTGCTTATGTTGCTCAGTTTTGCTATTCACCCAAAGAAGGAACCTGTGAGGCCCAAAGAGCTTGTGTATAATTCCATCTTTGTACAAGACACTTGTTGGTCCAATAAAAGGTATCAAACCTTACATCATCTCCTGTTTTCCAAGGACCAATATGGCTGTAATCTCTTTTTATTTCTTCATCAAACTCTTAGGGATATTGAGCCCTATCTTTTCATATTAGCAGTGCCATATAACCATACAGTTTTTTTTCCGTACATCTAGAATTGTGTTTGCTTATTTTAAAGCATTTTGAAGTGTTCACTTTGTTACAACCAGCAAGATTGACATCAGGGAGGTGCTGCCAGAACAGACCCATCTCATCAGCATTATAAATCTCTTATGACAGGTAACCCCCACTCACTATGACTTCTTTAAGGTTTGGCAACAATTTTGCAGCAGCCTCATCATCACAGGAGTGCTGTTCTCCAGTAATACAGACACGTCTGATACTGTGTCTATACTGAAACCTCCATAACCAGCCTGGCGGTGACTTGAATTTGCTGTCTGAGCCATGGATCATTCAAATAAACTGCTCAGCCTTTTCTTTTACAATGGATCCAGATACTTGTGCTCCATTTATCTGCTGCTTACTGAGCCAAAGTTGGGTGGCCAGATCAAGCTCACCATTGTTTGGACATCTGAACTTTTTAGGTTCAAGCCCATCACTCTCAGTGCATTCACTGGCAAACTCCAACAAAGAGTCGTCTTATTTGTGTCAAGTGCAAATCATGGATTTGGTGTAGACTGTCTCCAGTGAAGTCTTGGCAAGGCTTTCACTGACTTTAAGTCGGTCGTGAATCAAGAGCTCCGTCTGCACTGCATAGCCTGACCTCTTCATTGTGACTTAGTTCACTTTAAACACACACCTGTAGTAAGGTCAGTCTCTGACATTTGTAATGTTAGCCCCCACACTTGCCTACAATTAAATCATTGCAGTAATTCTATTACCCTGTACTAATCCTATTATAGAGATTTACACTGATACTGATAATCAGCTGATGTGATTTACTAATTTACGAGCGAGACAGATGATTGTCAGTCTGTTGTGGGAGCCAAATCACATGTTCGTTACAGGCAGGTATTTCCTATAGCAGGGTTTGTTATAGCAAGGGACTACTATATATATATTTAAGTCCTAATGATAAAAAAGGGTCTCAGAAATGTTGCTGTCTTATTGGCTGATAGGATTCCAACAGCCTTACAGTAAGGAATTTTTCCTGTCAGTATTCCATCTTCTAGCCTGCTGAATGACTGTATTTTGATTTTGAACCAGCATTCTTATACTGTTGGTGGAAGAACTATTTTATTAAAAATATCCCTCTAAATGAGAAAGACATTCAAAAAGTATACTTTGAACACTTTTGATCTGGAATATTTTTTTATAATAGCAATAAGGCACTACCAGGAGTTAGATGACCTCCCTTCCAATCTCCACTGGAGTCCCCAAGGCTCAGTCCTTAGACCACTTCTATTTTCCATATTCCTTAACGACCTGCCCTCTTCTGGCCCACAAACTTCCATCCACATGTATGCAGATGATAAAGTGCTGTTTACATCAAACCTTTCAACCACTGAGGTGGTGCCCATGCTACAGTGGGATTTTGTTAATGTCCAGCTCTGGTTTCATGCTAATCAGCTGTTTCTTAATGCAAAAAAAAAACCAGTCTCAATGACCTTCGACATGAGGCAGATACTATCCTGGCTTCCCTCCACGCCCTCTTTCAACACCCTGGATGTGCTACCCTGGAAGCTTGCACCTTGCTCAGATATCTTGGGGTCTGGCTCGACCAGCACCTTGACTATTCTACTCATGTCAATGCAATTCACAAAAAGCTCATCCCAGATTGGGTGCCTTATATTGCAACTGTGGTAGCAACCCATTGCCAGCAGATCGTGCACTTGTGCAGAAAATGATTTTCCCTGCCTTTGACTATGGAGACATAGTCTACTGCACTGCTCTCAAGTACACACTGGTCAGACTGGATCCCCTCTTCCACTCCTTCTGCCATTTTGCTCTCAATTGCCCATCCTCTACTCCTCACTGCACTTGCTACCAGACTCTTGACTTTCCTCTCTACAGGATCATAGACTGTCCTATTGCATGAGACTCATGACCAAGTTCTGGTCCCAGTCCTTACCGCCATACCTTGCCTCTGTTATCATAGCCTTTAACCCCATACCCTCTCAGGAATGTCAGCACCCAGCTTCTGGCTGTGCTGTGCATGTCCTCCTCTGCTGGCCAGGCAGCTCTCAGACATTGAATGCCTAAATTGTGGAACTCCCTCCCCCTTGACATCTGGCATGCAACCTGAACTCAGCTCTTCAACTCCTGCACCAAAACACATTTCTCCTCCACCTGTGTCTGCTGCTCAGTCTAAACTTATGCTAAGATTCTGATTATGAGTACCCATGGTTCTGCCTATGCTAGTGGGCACAGTCCACTTCCCTCCAACCTCACTGTCACTGTGGCTGTTTTGCTGACTTTTGTCCTAAAATGCTATTGTACCACAGTGTTGAAATGATTCATCTGTTGATTTTCACATTACTTTATAATACTACCTATTTCAGTCCCATCACGGATTGTTCACTTATACATTGCTATATATATATATATATATATGCTGTTTTATCCACTGCTTTCCTCCCCCAGGATGCACCTGGAATCGAGTAGTACTCTGCTCAGTGTGCCTTCATGGTAAAACTTTTAAATAAATAAATAAGATTAACAATCAGTTAATCACCCCTTGGGGCAATATGACACTTGGCTGTGCCTCATGCCATATTACACCCCTGGCAGTGATTAACAGACTGATAATCTGACCCCTGGTTATGCCTTATTGCTTAAATATGAAATGCTTATGTCTTCCAAATTAGAGGCCACTGAGCAAAATCATTTCTGTTTTTTTTTTGTTAAGAGGAAGAAATGGATTCTTTTAGGTTTCGCTTGCAGCCAGAACTTTTACTGAAATAATCAGTCTGATCCAAGAAGGTTGGGATTGGGATATTCAGTTGTGCAAGATGTACAAAGATATAATCTACATACTGGTAAATTGTGCTTGTGTACTCTTAACCAACAACTGGAATTCTTCTAATGTTATATGGGTCATTTGTGAGAACAGAGAGGGGTCCTAAGTATAGTTTAAATTGAAAAGTAAGAGAGAAAGCTGGCAAACCTCTCTGGTTCATTGTAGTACAAAATATCTCATGTAAGTCCGTTCCATACTGTATTATAGAAGTCATTTAATTAGCATAGAGAGCAGACACAAAATCAAGAAGCCTCCCTGGAAAACCAGATATTTTTAAAGTCGTGAAAAGGAACTTCCACTCAACTTTGTTAAAGAGTTTCTTGCCATCAAGGAATTCAAGAAGTACAAGACTATCGCATTTTTTGAAAGCAGATATTACATGAAAAAAAAAATCCTGGTGGCATCAGAGGCAAGTCTCAAGTTTATTAACGCCAGCTGAGTTTCTAAAATTAGATAAGATGTATTCATCTCCAATCTTTTGGAAAACAACCTAGCAAACATTTTTGTATCTGGATTTTTGTGGGATATGGGCCTAAAGTTTTTTGGTCCCAGAAGATTTGATCCTTCTTTTGGTATCTGTATGATCTGCACTTCTCTCATAGAGTTTGCAAATTTGATATTTGCAGTTTCCTCTGTCAAAGACTCTGGTTAAAATCTATTTAGAAAGCTAGTACACTCCCTGTAATTAATATTCATTTTCAAAAGAAGACAGATGTTGCTTTCAATAACTAAAGTATTTTTTTCCCTTTTTCTTAGTAGAAGATATTGTACCTGAAAGAATTAGGTGCAATGTGCATAACAGTACTCTGCATGGAAGGCGATATATCTGGTTCTAGTCTCTTCATACCTTGTCATCATTGTGACTTCATGGATTGTGACATCACAGGTTACCGAGAAGAACCAATCAACAGCTGCCAGATCAGTCACTTGTGAGGCCACAGTGAATGAGTTCACAGTAATGAAGACATATGAAGGGGGAATTGAACTAAATATGCCAGCTACCAGGTAAAATATTATTTTTCACATTACACTAAATAAATTAAATAGAAAACCTAATGAGCAAATGGAAAACTACTTCACAAATAAAAATGTGATAATTGGTTTCTTTTAAAAATTTTAATTAATAAAATTTTGCTTACTGTCCTTCAACTGCAGCAGCATATTAAATGCTTCCCTGGATAGGGGAGCATTTAGAAAGAGTGGTCACAGAGTGTTGCCATGTGATCACTACAATAGAGGTCTCAGAAGCGTAGGCACTTACTCCAACCCACTAGGAGGGGAATTGCAGAATAGTGCTACGTGAGCAAGCATAGAAGTACTTTAAATGGTAAATCAATCATGTCAGCAAATCTAGTAGGTAAAGTCAGGAATATCAGTATTTTGAGCAATTAACCTGAGGAAATGTGTCACTACATGTGTCCCTGAACAGCAGGAGATGCACTGGAGAGAGAGAGAGAGAGAGAGAGGTAGGGGAGAGAGAGAGAGAGAAAAAGAGAGAGAGAGAGAGAGAGAGAGAGAAAGAGAGAGAGAGAGAGGTTGAGATTTTAATTCAATAGTGGGATTTAGAGGTTTGTTACTAAACAGGCCACCGAAATGATTATTTTGTAAAAGGTGATCACTGGGTAGCTAACGGGAAGTTTTACCTTTGAAACACTTCAAATAAATGCTGTAAGCAGGAGCTAGGTGACTGTGTGCTACAGCTTAGTTAATGTACGTGAAGAAATTGAGGAATATGTGAAGGCACTGAATCTAGGTGGGTTTGGATTTTGATTTGAAATCACATGTGCAACATCGACCTATCAGGCATATATAACCCAGTCTGTAAGGAGTTGGAGTGCTGTAGGGAATGCATCACACAATTGTAAGTTTACTCCAGCACATTGAGGTATATTACTAGTTTATGAGTAGGACATTTTTTACACAAACTCATAAGAGAATGTCGTTTTTAAAATTGCACTTTGAATGCAGAAGTGGTAGACATTTGATAAGTAAATAACCAGCTGTGGGAGTGGTAAAACTCAATAACTGATCGTGGGCACCTCTTTGAGTAAATAACTGACTGTGGGAGTGGCTAAATTGAATAGCTTTTCTGAGATAGGAAGTTTGCAGAGTATGTAAATTGCATTTTTCTCTATTGCAATTGCCTGAGAATGAATCTCTGTGTGTCATATAATACCCCACAAAATATTCATTTTAGATAAACTATTCAATTTAGCAACAAGACAGTTTTTAAAATGTTATTCTCTTCTGTGCTTTCACTGTTTTTAACATTTTTCCTAAATATATTTAGGACTGTGCGAACATCTAAAAGTTCTGTCTCGTGAATTTTATGGGTAGAACATCAGAAAGTTCTACTAAGTTATTCCCGGTTCTATCAGGTATATCTGGCAGAACTAAGTTCTACCTGGTTCAAACCAAATAGTACAAGATACAAAAGTTCTACCTGGTCTAAGTCACACAGCCCATCATAACCCTTTCCCCACCCTAATCCACCCTTTCCCTTGTTCCTTCCTTTACTAGAATAAATTCTTAAAAGGCACAACACACTGCACTATGTACCTTCCCAACCTCTGCCCCCTCTTTTGTATCCTGGATTTTGGTGGGGCTCAATTTCCAATCAGGGTACCCTCATCATTCCCTTCTAGATCCTGGAGTGACCGCTGAACTATAAAAAATCCATTGGTCCAATCAGCAAGGGGCACAGGTCTGTGTGCCCCCATCTTTCATTTCCACTGCCCTAATTGCCCAAACTAGGTTAGCCTGATGCTGCCCTTTTCAATTATGTGGGAGGAGTAAATGCACACTATCCAGAACAACATCGCTCTTTCCACATGCCATGCTGAGTGTGAGTGACAACAGTGCAGTTTGAGGTGGGATTTGTGTCAGGCTGCCCAACTGCAAAGAACACTCTGACACAAGTCTGATCCTAAACTGCCTGTCTTTACTCATTAACAAGTATGGCATACAGAAATTGATGTCTCATGCTGGATACCATGCTTGTCGCATATCAGGATTCAGGCTATCCTCCTGATATGGACAGGCAGGGAGAGGAGAACAAAGCTGTGATGTGTCTACAAATTTTTAACTATCCCCAGCCCTCATCAACCCTCTCTTGACCCTCATCCCCCACCCATAGCCTTAGACGGTATCCCCCTGACCTCGTCCCCCCACCCTGCCAGTGGAAATTTGCATTGCAGTCACAATATCAGAAGCAGCAAAATATTTTTTCTAAACATAAAATACAAAGCGGTTTATAATAAAATGGTGATGCCATATCATCTCAATTTAGAGCATTTGGGGGTTAAAAACACACATTGCTCACTAAGCACCCCATCTTAAAAAATACAGGGATAACTCAGTCATGCAGCTGCAAGCCTTATATTTTAAACAGCTTCCAGCCTGTAGGGAGTTGTGACAGACAGAGTTGGCCCCTACAATAACTCACTACGGCAGATGGATCCATCACCCACACTCAGCCTCAATTCTGTTACTTACTGGCAGCAGTTGAAAGGAAAGCTGGAAGATAATGCTGCACGCTGCCTCCAGTAATCACTTTCCACTGCTGCTCCAAGTCCACTCTGGTGCTTTCTTTCTCTCATGCCTGCCCAGCTGTGATGATCCAATAAGGCAAGACAGTAGGATGTTTGAGGGACTTAAAACACCAACCAGTGCTACACTTAGCTGTACCAGTTATCATGCAAAATGGTGCTTTTGGCACCAGACTGGCAGTGCTGTCTCCTTCTCGAGCCACATTCAGTAACTGTTGGAGATTTGCACCAATAAGAAGAGCACTGTGCCAGAAGTGAGGAGTGGGCTGGAGCATCATGTAACTTGTTCCTCACTTCTACCCACCATGCAGCTCCTCTTTGAGCACTGGGGGAAATGGCTATTTGTTTTCCATAAAAATACAGTGTTTTTTTAATATACAGAGTGAAGCAAAGTTTGCACAAAATGGAATAAAGTTTCTGAGCATCCCTACCCATGCAAACAGCTGGGGTTCAATTTTTTTTTTCAGGTTAAGGTTGACCAGAACTTGTAGCCTAGTTATATTATAGAGAATAATGTATCAGAAGTGGTATTTCAAGTGATTTTATTTACACATCTGAGGTGTGAAATACCACATAAATCATAAGGGCAAAACTTAAGTGGCTTAGAAATGTATCACACAGTGAGAACAATGTATAAAAGAAGGGTCAGCACTCGGTTCCTTTGATTAACAATGTGCACAAGTGCAATTTTAATCTGGCATAAAAAATACAACACATTTAAGTGTGTATTCAAAGATTTGGCCAGCTATTGTATATAGAATAATGTGTGGGGAACTGTGTATAACTCAAATTTCATACAAACTATTGGTGTGGAATGCTTTTATAAACCCCTTGGGGTTTAAATAGCAACCCACACCTCTGGTGTGTATAAAATTCTCCTCTTACACCTCTCCATGCATTATTTTATATATAATTACTGACAATAACATTGAATATACACATAACTGTGTTGTAATTATCTGTTACGCCCAGTGGTGTGTAATCAAGAGCTGCCGATCAACTATGCGATTTTCAAAACCCACAACACAAACTCACTGGAAAGTGGTGTTATCCATGGTCCAGCACCCCTGAGTGTACCCCCACCTCATGGACAGCAACCTACGTGTAAGGATATGTACTAACTTTAGGGCAAAGACACTCATCATATAAGCATAAGTGTCAGGATCTGTGTTCTACTATGTTCTACTAACGCATATTATGCTCCCTTATGTTTTACGACATATTTTAGCCACGAGAGATGATTTTTGCTCTGTTTTTACTGTATTCTCTATAAGTAAAGCAACAGTGCCATCTTTAGTAATTGTGCACCATTACAAATGCAACTGACATTGGAGCTATAGAGGTCCTATTGCATTGCATTATCTTCTGCCAGCTATGCAACTTCTCATACTAGTTAGGATAGTTACTCAGACCACCAGTTTTTGTCCAATTATATACTTTTTATGTATTTTCTTTAGCCATTGCTATAGTGATTGTCAGGATATAAGACCCTCTGTAGCATGTAGCTTCTCTGAGAAGAGAGAGTGCATTACCTAGGTAAGGAAAACTGGTAGTTCTCCCTGTGATTACACTGTTGGTAGTAAGCCTGTATTACTGATCTGTAATAAATTACATTTATTACGAGTACCAATTGTCTGTTGTCTCTTCCTTTTGTGCCATTCCTCCAAGAACCTGAAAAGGTAATGTATTATCAAGTTACATTTGGCAACCGTGTGCAGGTTGGAAGGTACAAAGGAAGATTCACATTCAGTTTATTTTGAATGTCAAGTAGTGTAGTGTGACTTTTGCCTACTTGGACCTACTCATGCTTACACTGGCAGTGAATGTGGTGCACCCACACCGTCTTGGTCTTGGTCATGCCAGAGCTGCACCAGACCCCCTTAAACTTCCTCTGTGAGTGACAGCGTACCACCTTGGCATCACCATTCACCCACCGGGGACCGTAAAGTAGTTGGTGATGGTACCAAGGCATTTTGACCAGTTTTCAAACTGCATATTTATTTGTTTGTATACCACTTATTTGTTATGTCTGACCTGTGCACAGAACTGAGACTTGAGATCTCAAACTACCTCACCCCCTATGGTGGATGGACAGATTTCGTTCGGGACACAAGATCTGCTGAAAAACCATTGCTGCTCATATCCGACCAATACTTAGAGTCCAAACAAACAGCCAAGAAATATAACCTTAAAGGTCTCTTGGCTGTGGCTCTACATACCACTGTTAAGAGTCTCACAGCAAGGTGTGCCTCCCTTGAACTGCAAAATATGTCTCCAAAAAAAGAGATGGGCTTGCAGGCAATGGAGTTACAGAAAAAGGAATGGAAACTAGCGAAGGAGACACAGTCACTTCATGATGCAAATAATGGGCTGTTGCGCTGTACTGCTAAAGACACTGAGCAAGATATATACTAACATACTATTTGCCAGCAGATTAGGCCTTATGGTCTATCGAGTCTGCTCGAACCTAGATCGTTAATTGGGTGCCGAGACCCTCCCATCCCTTGTTCTCTAGAAACCCCTATCATCCATCCCCACCCCCTCGGGACAGGCCATCATCTGATACATCCACTTTCTGTGTCTGTCCCACCCTCTCTTGAAGCCCTCTACTGTGGATCTCTGAACCAGCTCACCAGGCAGTGCATTCCAAGGGTCCACCACCCTCTCGGTGAAAAACCTCCTCCTCTTTTCCCCCCTCACCCTTCCACCTTCCAACTTCAAACCATGCCCTCTGGTGATACCTCCCTGCTTTAGCCTAAAGATCCCCTCCATGTTTACCCTATTTATTCCCTTGAGGTACTTGAAGACCTCAATCATGTCCCCCCTGTCTCTCCTCTCCTCCAATGAAAACAGGCAGAGCTCCTCAAGTCTGTCCTCATAAGTCAAATCCCCTAGTCCTCGTATCATCTTTGTTGCCCTCCTCTGTACCCTCTCCAGGAGCTGTATGTCCCTCTTCAAATGTGGTCTCCAGTACTGTACACAGTACTCAAGGTGTGGTCTAACCAGTCCATTGTACAGAGGCAGAATCACTTCCTTGCTCCTAGAGGTGATCCCCCTTACAATGCATCCCAACATCCTGTTTGCCTTGCTAGCTGCTCTCCTGCACTGCTCAGAGTTATTCATACATGTATCCACCATGACCCCTAGGTCTTTTCCCCTATCGAGGCCTCCAGCGCCTCCCCAGGGTGTACCTGTGTTTAGGGTTTCCCCGACCAAGATGCAGCACCTTGCACTTGGTGATATTGAAATTTAATTTCCATGTGTGAGCCCAGCTTTCCAGGGTGTCCAGGTCCCCTTGCAGGGCCACCCTCCCCTCTTCTCCCTCAACTACTGCTCCCATCTTGGAGTCATCCACGAAGAGACTCATTTCACACCCTATACCCTATATATATGTTTATTGAGAGATGACTGTGAAAGGTTGAAATGTGATAAGAAACAGCATATTTGAATGATATTTTGAGTGATACAAATGAGACTTTGAGAGATGAGAATGCTGAGTTGAAAGTGGATTGCAAGCATGTGAGTTCTGAGTTGGACAAAGAGCTTAGAAACATAGAAACATAGAATTTGACGGCAGATAAGGATCGCTTGGCCCACCTAGTCTGCCAATTTCCCTACCTAACAGATAAGCTGCAGATTCTAGTTAACCAACAGCCTACTTCCTGCTACCCCCCACTAGAATTGCCTTATGTCTATCCCATGCATTCTTGCATTCCTCCACTGTTTTTGACTCTATGACCTCCTCAGGAAAGCTGTTCCATGTATCTACAACACTCTCTCTGTGAAGAAATACTTCCTCACATTACTTCTGAGCCGTTCCCCCTCTATCTTCAAATTGTGCCCCCTTGCTCTTACACATCTCTTTTTTTGAAAGATGCTACCCTCTTGGACTTTGTTGATTCCCTTGAGGTATTTGAAAGTTTCCATCATGTCCCCCTCTCTGTCCTTTCCTCAAGGCTATACATCTTAAGCTCCTTTAGATTTTTTTCATATGACTTCTGGTGTAGACCTTGCACCATTTTGATTGCCCACCTCTGGACAGCCTCCACCCTGTCTATGTCTTTGTGGAGATGGGGGTCTTAGGGAAAACATTGAATTGTGCACAGTGTATAGAGTGTTACAGAGAGAGGTTGAGAGATGTATTGAACAGGACACTACAAAGGTCTGTCACAAGAAGTGTACACAAAAGATGGTTAGGTTGCACCATCAATGGGGGGTTCTTGTCAGCCATGTTAAGGCCATGAATGGGTTTCAGTATACTCTCACTGAGATTGCGTCATCAATGATGACTCTGACTTTGATTACGAGGCATGCCACGTCACATGCAAGTTCAACCCCTATGGTGGAGCAATGTCCGTTGGCCATCCACAAGATGGCACTAACATTGGCATGCACACTGAGTCACCACATCTATGCATACATGGCAGATGCCATGTACAACACCAAGATAACAGCCATCATGACACAGGCAGAGGGCTTGTATTCCATGGTGCACCTCCACTCGCTCCTCTCACCAGGGTAGATTAGTTGGAGATCTGCAGCATAATTAATGAGGTGATTAACAGAATCACCATCCTGGAAGGCCAAAAGAAGGCCATCCAGGACCAAATTGAGAAAATTTTCAGAGAATCGGTCAATCAGGACTACACATATAGAGCTATTGCCGATGCGGCAATGGAAGCTGCACTTCGTGGAGCTTGGGAACTTGAGGAACTCCATTCATCTATGAACATCTCCAACCCCCTACAAGTTGCTCACTCTGTCCAGAAAATTGCACAGAACATTGGACAGATGGGCCCAACTGACAATCTCAGTTGCCACCTAGAGAAAGTGTGCTCCCTGTGCAAGAGACTTTCACTTCAATTTGAGTATCAGGTTCAAGTCTTGCAGCTAACAGTTGAACCTACTCTCTGAGCTAAGCTCTTGGAGACAGTACGCAGCTCTGAGACCCTCACCTTTGATGATACTGCTGTGGCCCTTATAGCCACCAATTCCCAGGGTATCGTGGGATCTCACTTGGCCTACAAGATTAAGCAAAATGCAAAAGAAAGTCCCATGGCCTACCACCAATGGTTATGGCTCTCATACAGCACTGGCAAAGGACTAGCAAATGAACATGCAGACAGAGACCAAACTGAGTACAAGGATTTGTACATCAAGAATATGACTCCAGCCTTGTGAGAAAAGGTCGAGCTTAATGTTTACCCAAGTACCGATACTTTTGCAGTTATCCTCACCAAGATGGAGAATGCCTATCAGGTTGCCTCTGTACCCTTACTTCCCACAAATACAACAAGGTGGCTGCAGTACAGCCCACCCCTGACACTCCAACCCACTACATGGTAGAGGGAAATAACCAAACAAATGACACCCCTTCTGATGACAAGCAGTTGCATGGGGGGGGACTGGAATTATAGATACAACAGGAACAGAGACAGAGGCAATTGGAAAAATCCAAAACACCTGGCAGAATAGCCAGAACTGCAATGGTCCCAACTAGCGACAAATCAAAGATGAAAATGAGACCCTCCGCAAGCTATTGGAGGAGAGCCATACTGAAAGGGAAGCTAAAGCTACACAAGCTATAGTGGCCCTAGCCCTGACCACTGAATGGACAAGTGACTGAGGAAATCCTTTCTTAGCCCCGGCTGTCAAATGTTCAAACGGCCAAGGGAATCCTTTTGTTGCACTGGTTACTGGCCAGACTGATGTGACATCCAAAGAGGAACCACCGGTGCAGGCCTTCGGAGCACCTGTGATGTCACAGGTCCACTTGTACCCATTGGAAGACATACAGAAGGCCTTGGAAGACCCTGCAGGTCTTCAATTTCAGGAACAGGATGACAATGCTGAGTCTGAAAATACTGATTGACAATTACAGGCCCCAGTCCAGATTGTGAGTGAGTTGATCATTGACACAAATGGACAGCCTTGTGTGAAGGCCACAGTCAGGGGCTGCCAACTTACCATGCTTCTGGATACTGGAGAAGTCATGTCAGTCCTCCATGATGAGGACCCAGTCTCATATGACTGGTCTACCACCTGGAAAACCAGTGCACAGGGTATAGATGGTACCCAGCTATACACCTACTGATCTATTCCTCTACCTCAGGATTGATTTTGCTTTTGACCTCATGATTCAACGACATCACCCTAGCATCCTGGGAAATGACTTCCCAGCATTACATGGCTGTGTAATGGATTTAGCCAATAGACTACTCATTCAGATCAAAGGTCAGTGTCATGCTGTCACCATCCCAGACTCGCATGTCGTGGCAGCCTCTCCCATAACAACAAGGAGCATGACGTCATGGCTTTATTCAAAAGTCATGACCTTTTTCTGAGTTTGTACCCCTGTTGCAAAAACACCTTGACATGTTTGCCACCAGCAAGCATGACTATGGTAGGATACACACTACCATTGAGATCACAGGGCCTAACCCTGAGAGGCAGAAGCAGTACCCATTTCCTACTGAAGCCTTGCCATCAATTTAAGGAGACCATCCAGTCACTGCTTTAACAAGGAGTGATTAGGACCCGTGCTTCACTGTTAACTCACCCATTTGGCCTGTGAAAAAGCCAAATGAAGCTTGGAGACTCATAACTGACTACAGAAAACTTAATCAAGTTACCCATAGCTGTGCCCAAACAGTAGCATCAACACCTGATGTACTCAAGCTGTTGACACCTGACAAAAAGTGGTTCACTGCTCTTGACATCTCTAATGGGTTCTGGTCACTCCTATTAGCACAGGAAAGCCAATACAAATTTGCTTTCACCTTTGATGGACGTCAGTATACCTAGACATGCTTCCCCCAGGGCTTTCACAACCACCCTTCCCTCTTCCATCTCCACATGATTTTTATTTATTTATTTAGATTTTGTTGACTGGGGAAGTGCACTAGACAAATCTTGCCTATTTTCAGGCACGACCCAGGGGAGGGAGATACAGATGAATGCCAACTGACCTTGAACCAGATTAAGCTGTTGGTGGTATTTTTAGTGAATGAGGGAAATTTGGCCAGGACACCAGGGAAATTCCCCTTCTCTTTTCAAGAAGTGCCATGGGATCTTTAACATCCACCTGAACTACCACCAATCCAGGCAGATGGGACCTCAGTTAAATGTCTCATCCAAAAGACGGCACCTCAGAAGTGCAGCACCCCCTCTCATGCTGCACACAGTGTCAGTACTGGGATATTAACCCAAGTGCCAGATGTGGGAACTGAACCTACAACTCACTTATCTCCTGGCCTCAGAGGTGAGTGTGCTACCTACTGAGCCACTGACACTGTGACAATGATGGATGCTTTATAGGGGTTCTCCACCCCCCAGTGTCTCCTGTAGTACATGGATGGCTTGCTTCCAGCAACCACCAAGAAAGAATATAATTTGGCCCTTCTAGACAAAGTTCTGTCTCCTCTCAAGAGAGCCGGCCTCAAGTGCAACCCCTCTAAGGAAGAATTGTGTGAAAAAGAGGTAATCTTCCTTGGCTTGCTCATTACATACCAAGGCAGGAGCCCAGCTGTCAAGAAGATCCAGGGCTTGAAAGATCTGCCACTTCCTACTAGCGTGGCAACACTTAGATGCTTTTTAAGAATGGTAAACTACTCCAGGGATTTTATCCCTGACTTTGCCTTGAAGGCTACTCCCTTCTATGAACTTTTGAAAAAGGATGTCCCATGGACATGGGCCCCCACTCATACTGAAGCTGTAACACAGCTCAAGCAGGCCTTGGCCTCAGCCCCAGCCCCAGCACTGATTAATCCTAACCCAAATCTTCCATTCCATTTAGAAACTGTCACATCTGATGTGGCCATGTCTGCAGTGCTGGCACAAAAGTACAATGAGTACTTCAGGTCCATTGCCTATGCTTCTCAGATGCTGTCTCCAGTAGACAGAAAATACAGTCTCTGTGAAAAAACACTGTTGGCAACCTACTGGGCTATCAAACATTTTATGTATATCATTGGGTATACACCTATTATTTTGCATACCTGTCACATCCCAACAAACTTCTTGCTTTCAGATAAAGTGAAAGATGGTTCAGTCTCCAACACCAGAATCACTCACTGGTCTTCACTTTTTCAGGACAGGAACATCAAACTACTATCTGCAAAAATGCCATCCATCTTGGCCCATGGCCTACTCTACACAGGTAAACTCCATGACTGTGCACTCCAGCCTCCTAACTTACCTGAGCTGGGACCATTCTTACCGACTACGCCAGATGTTTTACAGGATACCAGCATGTATCATGTCTTCACAGACGGCTCCACCTCCTATGTGGATGGAGAGCAGGTAACAAGATTTGGGACGCTCTTGTTAGATCAAGATGGTGATTTCAGGTGCATTTCAAGGAAGTGCACTGTCATCTCTTTACAGTATGCCAAATTGGCAGCTGTAGCCTGTGCTCTAGAAGTTATGCACCACGGTGACAAGGATGCCGTCATCTTTGCAGACTCCAGTTGGGTCTGGTCCTCCCTTACTGAGTTTCCACCATTCTGGGAGAAAAATAACTTTACATCATCTGGTGGCACACCTGTCAAGTACAAGGCTTTGTTTGTGTATATACACACCCTGACACAACAGTTTACTCACAAGCTGTACATCCTCAAGGTAAAGACTCACTGTAAATCTGACCCTTACCATGAATTCAATGATCAAGCAGACTTGTTTGCCAAAGCAGGCACTCAAGGGGGGAAGACATGGTCAATGGCTCACCCAGTAACTGTGGCAGCAATTTTTTTAACCGCCAATATCCAACAGAAACCACAACAAGAACCTCCACTGGACATTTCTTCTGCACAGAAATCTAACCCATATCTAAAAGATGTGTTCAAATTCCTGGACAAAGGAATTAAACAGGAACTACCTACTGGTAGTCCATACAAGAGACACTCTGACAACATACGCCTGTCTGGTGATCAGAAACTCATCTGGTAATGAAAGGAAGATACAGGTGACAAATCGTGGGTTGTACCACAATTTCTGTGAATGAAATTCATCCATATGGTTTATGACACCCCCAATGATGGACACCAGGGGGCAGATAATACCATCCAGAGACTCAAAACTGTTGTCTGGTGGCCTGCTATGACCAAAAATGTAGAACGCTATGTGGACAACTGCATAGTGTGTGCCAAGAACAACCCAATGTTGGTGAAAAGAAACAACAAACTATAGCCATAAAGGCAATCTGGACCATGGAATGCGATACAAATTAATTTAATTGGCCCCTTCACTAACTCAAGCAAGAACAACAAGTATGCACTTGTTGTCACAGATTTGTTTTCTATGTGGGTGGAGGCATTCCTCACTAAGAATAACACGGCAAAGACAACTGCCAAGATCCTGGTGGATCAGTTGTTCTCCAGGTGGGTCCTACCCCTTAAGGTTGACTCAGACCAAATTTCATATACCATACCATCCTCAATCATCAGGCCAGGTATAAAGAGCAAACAGAAAAATTAAACAGATGTTATGCAAATTCATCAATGACAATCCCAAGGACTAGGATTCCCTCCTGCCACTACTGCTGATGCCAATCAGGGGAACTCCTACAGCAATGACCCAGTGCACACCTTATGGGGTTATGACTGGTAGAGCCATGAGATTTCCTGAGTACCTGTTGATTGATCTCCACACCCCTACTGCAGATAAGTATCTGTGGACAAATATGTTGAAAAACTTCATGATGACATCATGAAAGCACACCTGTTCGCTACAATCATATGGGTAAAGCTCAACAACAAGCTAAAGCTCATTTTGATAAGCATGTTAAAGAAATTGACTGGCAAGTTGAAGCCCAAGTTATGCTTCTCCAATATAGACAACCAGCTCACTCATTTGCCAGCAGATGGGAAGGCCCATATCTCATTGTCAACAAACTCAGTCCAGCTGTCTATCAGGTCAGAGTTCAACAACAAAAACAGACCACCGACAAGTGGTTCCATGCTAATCAGCTCAATTTGTATAAAGGTGACTAATTTTCCCAACCCTCTTAGGGTGGAATAGTACCCCTCACTTAACAATACTTTTCTGTTCTTTCAGATAACTGGCAAGATGGTTATCTTGCACCTTCTCATCTTGGTGGGACTACTTTCTTTGACTGACTCTCAAGACATACCTTTATTGACTAAACACAGACAACGTATAGCACATTTGTTTGACAAACTTGAACATTCCGCTAGAGATATTCCCAGCCCACAGGGAGTTCACATTGATGTCCCCAACAAAATGATTACTGTTAAGGAAGGCTCAGATGCCTATCTTAATGCCATGGTTGTAGCTCCACACAAATTCATATTGCAGATACAAAGGGAAACTGATTTTAATGGTTACACACTTCCTGTAGCTCATTTATCCAAAGGTACTTTTCATAGATGGCCCAACAGAGGGATTGCACCAAACAGTACACTCTCTATTTGACAAACTTCTTCTAGACATACTGGTCTCTATAACTTGACTGCCTTAATAGATCATACCTTTTGTGATTGCTTCCACTCTGAGGAATCACATGCTTTTTGTCTTCATAACTATGTGGCTACTGATGCTATGTTCCTTTCTGTAGTCCCACCCACTTAAAAAGAACTGACTGCATATCCTCTCCAGGAGCCTGGTCCTCCTAGTGGTTTGACTGCCCCTTCCCTTCCAGGAGCTTTGATTAATAATGTACAATTCATTCATGTCCCAGATATTTTCAATCTTACACACTGGAATACAGTATGGATGAGTTTGGTCTCTGTCACACGACCAACACATCTAAATTTTTCAGTATGATGCTTCTAGACATTGTAGCTGCTTACCAAACTCACACAAATGATCCAGTTAGTGGACCTCATGCCACTGATCACTTAGGAGTCTTCAGACCCGTACCTAATGCTAAAAGTAAATTACATGCTAGACGTGACACTGCAGATGTTAACGGGGCAGCAGGCACCATCTCTGGCCTTTTTGGTTCAGAAATGTCTATCTGGAATAGAGCAGATATCACTGCTATTAAAGCACAAACAATTTTCAACAAGCTGTTAAAGATGTTTTACCCCCACTGTTACATGGTGTAGATGGTTCAAGTAAAGAAGAACTTTTTACTGTTTATAATATGCAAGAAATTGCCAAAGGGTTCAATGATACTAAAAACAAAATTAATGAATTGATTTTCCAAAATAACAAGAAGACAGACAAGCAATATATTGCCCATGAACTTTTATGCTCCACCTATGGTTTTTACGTAATTGCCACAGTTAACAATCTCTTTAGGGACTTAGAAACAGGACGCACTCCAGATATTATTCATGACAGGAGAATCTCTAAATGGTATTGTCCTCATTGCAAGTCTAGTGCATGCATTACTGTGTGTATGTCAAGCAATGTTAATATTTCTATTGTCTACTGCTAGAAATCTTGGATATGTTGCACGTTATTTAAACCAAGCACCATGCTATTTCACTAAGAAATGCTCAATCCATGACAACATATTCATTATGTTTACTGTGTCACTACCTCTCTTTGATCCACAAACCTCTGTCTTTGACAAACTGGCTGCTATTTACTCTATCGGACATCTTGATGAGAACATTTATTTATTTTTTTAGTTTTTTTTTAGTTTTTGTTCACCGGGTAAGTGCACTAGACAAATCCTGACTATTTTCAGGCATGACCTGGGGGAAGGGGATACAGATGAATGCCAACTGACCTTGAACTAGATTAAGCTGTTTGTGGTATTTTTATTGAATGAGGGAAATTTGGCCAGGACACCGGGGAAATTTCACTACTCTTTTCGATAAGTGCCATGGGATCTTTAACATCCACCTGAACTACCACAAGTCCAGGCAGATGGGACCTCAGTTTAACGTCTCATCCGAAAGACGGCACCTCAGAAGTGCAGCACCCCTCTCATGCTGTACTGCAGTGTCAGTACTGGAATATTAACCCAAGTACCAGATGTGAGAACTGAACCCACAGCCCTCTGATCTCCTGGCCTCAGAGGCGAGTGTACTACCTACTGAGCCACTGAGCCACTGACTCACTGACATTTACTGAGAACAAACTGATTTACCCTTTTCTCTTGTCTACCACTCTGTTCTACAAGCTTGGGTCACACTGCATAGCAACTGCTTCACCAAAAAGGGATATTATTACCTGTGTTGCTGTAACGTATTTGACATTGTTAAACCTGTATGTGGATATTCTCCGGAACACCTTGACTGGTCCTTTACATTGGGTGATAATCTGCCGTCCAACCTGACTGATGAATCTTCACAAGCTGCATCTTCAGTGCCTGACGCTGAAACAGCTACTAGGAAGAGGTACATCACTTTGCTTCATGGCTCACCAATCAGTCTTTCATCTGTCCTATATGTCTACAACAATGGAGGGTTATAACTGTATGAGTTACCTACAATTCCGATGGGTCGTACTGTGTAGTGACAAATCATCAATCTTTTGCTTATGGTGCCCAAACTTGTGCTATTAATTTTCCTAACTTCTGTTTTACTCCACAGCAGAAACCAGTTATTGATTACACTGTGATCACCCCTGTTCCTCTCCTTGAACTGGATGTTATTGATACTGAGAAGCAATACTTGCTTGCCTCGTCTCAATATTTGACTCTCTCCTTGAAATCTCTTTTAGCTAGAAAGGATTCATATTTGATTTATATTAGCAATAATATTTCTAAGGCTGCTGAGGCTCTAATGATTTTATTCACAATGGTGATGTAAGCACTGCTCTATCTAATACTTTGTTAGAACTGACTTTTAAAGCTTTTGTTATTATTCAAGTATTTTTGATTGTTTTTCTGATACTATCACTTTGCTGTTTGCATTGTACTCTAAGACAACATTGCAAACAACTCGAATTCCTTTACAAGGCTCATGCGTCTGGCTTGTGAATGACTTTTGTAACTTCATCCCACTACTTTCCTGTGGTTGTTGCCTTTTTGTTTGAAGGCAACGGGGGGGGGGATGTTATCCATGGTCCAGCACCCTTGATTGTACACCCACCTAGTGGACAGCAACCTACATATAGGGATATGTACTAACCTTAGGACGAAGACACTCATCATATAAGCATAAGTGTCAGGATCTGTGTTCTGCTATGTTATACTAATGCATATTATGCTCTGTTATGTTTTACTGATATATTTTAGCCATGAGAGATGCTTTTTGCTCAATTTTTACTGTATTCTCTATAAGTATGGCAACAGTGCCATCTTTAGTAAGAGTGCACCATTACAAGTGCAATTGACCCTGGAGTTATAGAGGTCCTATTGTATTGTGTTATCTTCTGCAAGCTATGCAACTTCTCATACTAATTAGGATAATTACTCAGGCCACCTATTTTTGGCCAATTACATACATTTTATGTATCTTCTTTAGCCGTTGCTATAGTGATTATCAGGGTATAAGACCCTCTGTAGCACGTAGCTTCTCTGAGAAGAGAGACTGCGTTACCTAGGTAAATAAAACTGGTAGTTCTCCCAGTGATTACACTGTTGGTAGTAAGTCTGAATTACTGATCTATAATAAATTCCATTTATTACATGAGTACCACTTGTCTGTTGTCTCTTCCTTTTGTACAGTTCCACCAAGAACCTGAGAAGGTAATTTATTAGGAAAAAAGTTTTCCAGGACAGCCAGTACCTCAAACAAATGTTATAAAACAAACATTTTTTAGAAAAGTAAACAGGGGAGAAGATAATTTCCAGTATAAGCTTACGCTCAATTATACAAAAATTAATACTGGAATTTCACTCCACTCACCCTTTCCAGTACAGTCAGTACCTCAAAAAAATGTTATAAAACAAAACTTTTTTAGAAGTATTGCGCTCTCTCTCTCTCTCTCTCTTTCTTTCACATATTTATTTATTTATTTAATTTATTCATTTGATACTCGAGTAAGCACAATGGTCCCAGGGACCATTTTCAGGTACAGCCCAGCCCATCTGGATGGCACATACTTGACATACAAACAACATCACAGAGACTACAACAATGGTTGACAATACAATAAGGAACATCAAGATAAATATCGGTACATCCAACACAACAGTTAGATGATGAGACAACTTAAAAACATCTTAAAAACATGACTAGTCAGAAATAAATGACATAGTGCAGATAGAGATTCTTTTGGACACACACTATACTAATTTTGTATTATTCAACTCATATTCTTTCACTTGGTAGATAGGTGGCTGACTCTAAGCTCATTCATTTACATTCAGGCACTATCTTACTCCCAACTGATGTATACTTTCTCAGCTGGACAGATCCTGAGCAATGGGTGACAGCTTTCTTCAGTTAGTAGGACCAGTAATTATAAAGTATAAAACATAGATGGGTCTAATCAAGAATTTCATACACAACCTCAGTATGTGTGATACTTTTATAAACCACTTGAGCTTCACTCTTGGGGTTTGTGTAGCATCAGACACCTCGGGTATGTATGAAATTCTGGTTACAAACACCTACCCACATATTATTCTTTTTATAATACTGTAAATGGTTAGTGATGACTATAGCCAGAACCATAACTGTTATTCACAGTTGTACACACCCATGTATAACGGCAAGTATAATAGCGGGCACCTGGTTTCAGACACTTCTTCATGGGGTTGGGAAGGCCCACTGTAGGGTTGAAGTACAGGGGCTGATTTCTTTTCAGGCATTTTTTCCAGATTAAAATTGCACTTGTGCACATTTGTTAACCATAGGAACCCAGTGCTGAGCCTTCTTTTATACATTGTTGTTGCTAATAAGCTAACCGCTTTGTGCTCAAGCACCACTGTCTTTTATGCGCACTACTCTCTGAACCTATCATACAACGAGGCTGTATAAAAAACTAAGCTTCACACAACTCCTCATATTTTATTTTTTATACATACTAGTTTACTGTTTTGGATTCCACAAATTCTCCTGTGAGGAGAAAGTGAAAGTGGTTGAAACCAGGTGCCCTCTATTATACTTGCCCTGTTATACATGGGTGTGTACAACTGAGAATAGCACATTTCTTAAGCTGCACACTTCTAATTCTGATTAGTCTTTGCTTGGTCACCTTCATCCTCTGGGGTGGGGAGGGGTTTGGCTGTCCCATTATGTCACTGCTCCATGTGACCTGAATGGTTGGGTGTTTCAGAAACCTTTTAGAAATCTTCTTGCTGGATGGGAGGAGATGTTGGCAAACTTCATGTCTGCATGTCATTTTTTGTGTGTGACCTTGAATCCAGTGGTGCCAATGTCCTTTAGGGTGATTGCAGCCAAAACATATTACTGGCCTCGGAACCCCATGTACTCCTAGGCTTCCAACCTCAGTGTGTCGGTGGCACCAGATATTAGATTTAGAACTTCCATTAACTGTGTAACAAGTGCACCAGGACATTGATTTTAGTGTGAGATTCATGATTGGAAGAGACACGGCTCTAATGATGCAGTCTTTTTTCTCAAACGTTTTGGTATATTTCCTGATTGGTAATTTGTATTCAAAGGAAGCATTTTTTTTCTTGATGAACTCCTAATATTTTTGGTGGGAACACTAAATATTTTAAGTGGGGTTCCCTGACTCTTGAAACAAACTATCTGCTAGAAGCTTTGACAGTTCCTGATGGTGGGTGAGTGGGGCACTGTTGACATGTCAGGGGGATAACTTTCTAAAAGGGATACCATTGTGTAAGGGCAAGACTGAGGAGGCCATATGGGCAGTGAAGAAAATATAGAGGCCCACATATTCAGAATGGGCAGGATGTGCAGATGCATTGCTCAAAAACTTGCGCCAGTGTAACAATATGTCATATTCGAACAAGATGCGCGATCCTACCGGATCACGCATCCTGTCTGAATATAGCAGCTATTGTGGGAGGCACAAATGGAGGCAGCCAGCAATGTACCAGCACATCCCAGGTGATGGGTGGAATATCACCAATGGGGGATGTGTTAGCGCATCCCATAAGCGCTGTGCCCAAAATGGTGATATTCAGCCAGAATATGCAAATGTCCTCATTAGGCATGCAAGGTGCAAATGGGCCATTTGCATGCCCATTATGGGCCTATTTGCATGCCTGCGCACAGCAAGATGTACCGGGCAGGTCCATCTGCCCCCAGCCCCATGTACGATGGCCATGTATGGTAAAGCAACCCCACCCCAGCCATGACCACTGAAGGCCATGTAGAAATCTCAAAACCCCTCTTCCCATAGTATAGCAGACCCCCCACCCATTCCAGGTCTCCAGTCACACATAGTTCAAAAAATAACTCCAGTTTCCATAGTGTAGTGGACCCCCCACCCATTCCCAATCCCCGATCACAGATATTACCCCATCAACAATCCTTTATTGAATCAGAATCCCAGTCTGCATGTTTTCATACTTTAGTGGCCTTTCACTCCCCACCCCAGAAGGCATAACCCCCATCACACACATCCCCACAACCCGACTGGTGCCGGCGACTGGCACACAGCTCCACACCCTACCACAGCCAGCCACTGAGTGATTGGAACAGCGGTCTCCTACTGTGCATATGATGCTTTCATTGGTGAGACAATGAGTGCATCACATGTACAGTAAGAGATCATGGTTCCGATCAGTCAGGAAGCTATCGATACAGGGTGTGGAGAGGTAATATAGTTGCGAGTCGAGTTGTGGGAGGGGTGCAGGTAGGGGGTATGCCTACCTAGGTGTGGTGGTGGGGGGACACAACATATTGGAAACATGCGGACCTGGATTCTGCTTCGATAAATGATTGTGGACTGGGCAACGTTTGTGATCTGGGATCAGGAATGGGTGGGGGGGTCCACTACACTATGGAAACTGGGGTTATTTTTTGAACTATGTGCGATTGGGGATTGGGAATGGGTGGGGGCCCTACACTATGGAAAATGGGGCATCTATTGTCACTGGGCACAGTGTACTGCATGGGGTGGGAGTACCCTAAACTATGGGGCTCTGGGGCATTCTTTTGTGGCACATTACCAGCAAGGACTGGGGCTGGGTGGGGGTTCCACTAGGCTGTAGGTGCTGGCAGGCTGCTGGCAGGCTGCTGTGCTGCTGTGTGCAGTATAGCGGCCTGCCTGTGGGTGGCCAGGAGTTAGGCTTGTTTTTTTTCATGCCTAATTTTGCGCTGTTCATCTCCTGCACTTGGGCAGCCCATCTCCTCTGAATATCCCAATGTATGGGATATTCATGGGCATGACCCCTCAACTTGGGCTGCATACATTAATTTTGTGCCACAGCCCATCTCAACAGGGGTACCCCATCTCCCTCCTTTGAATATGGGAGTTTGGAGCAACTTGTGGGATGGGCGGCTCATCTCCGTTTGCTCCACAGATGTGCTGCCCATCTCTTTTGAATATGTAGGCCAGTATTTTTAACATTTCTGGTGTTTATTTTTTAACATATTTCAGCAGTTTTCATTTTTGGAAAACAGTGTTTTCCGGTATTTGTAAATGAAAGTAAAAAAAAATGAGATTAAAAATGGTGCTTTCTAGTATTTATTTTTTTTTTAATGTGTTTCTTGCTTGAAAAAGTGTTAAGGTCATGTTTAATGATGAAAATGCCCCACTGCATTATCAGTAAGTGACAGTGCTGTGATTGCAAAACTGCTACATAAAGTGCTAGGATTCATGGCTGAAATTTGATGTAAAAAAATCAAGCAATGCATTTTTAGTGAGTTCAGTAGGATACATCCATCTTGAGGAGGGGTAATTGTGAACATCATGAAGTGAAGTGGAGTTTCATCTTAGCCTCCAGTGTCACAAAAAAAGGTACTTAAATGGGTCAGTAATTAACCAGCAATCTCTACGATTTTAAGTTTTAATCTAATGTTTGAGAAAAGATCTGGTGATGTTTTTTGGGCATTATCGGTTAAAACCTAAAACCAGACAGGCTAAGTATTTCAGCCATTCTGCATGGTTTGACTGGGAGCAGCTTGCTGCACATAAGCAATAACACATGATGGGGTGTGCAATAAATGCTAAATTTATGCACACCTCAGGGGTGTTTAACCTTCTGGGGAGTGCAATAATTTATTGCATTGCACACATCTTGGAGGGTGTTTTTGCATTTACAAAATGTTTTAAAAATAAAAAAAAAACACAAAAGAGGAAAGAAAAATTTGAACTGTGTGGTGAAAAATTAATATTCAACCATGTGACCAGTTTTGTTTTGCATTACCTTTTTACCTCCTCCTCCAGTGGCCATCCTTGCCATCCTCTTCTTTGGGTGGCCAGTCTCCTACCCCCACCTCGATCCTCCGTTCCTGCTGTCCACTGCCCCGTCATCATGCTGCTCTGGTTGCCCACTGTATCCCTTTGATGGGGGTCCCCCTACCCCTGGGGCTAGCCAGGAGTGGAGACTTCAGTGCCTGGAAGTGCCTTTTGCCATCTGGGCCAGAGCAGCAAAGGGTGCAGCATCAGGGGGTATCCCAGCTACCATGGTGTTGGGAGGACAGGAACCACCATCATCCGATGATGAAGCAGGCAGTTTTCCTGTTGTCTGCCCTCCCCTTACTGGCTGCATGCTGTGGTATCCTGGTTATCCACACATATGCCATGTAGTCACCCACAATGCATTGCACAGAGCCAAAATCAGCCACCAGAAATCATTGAGAGTGGTGCATTCCTATCCCTCCCCCCTAAGAGAAGAGCATCCAAAGGATGCTCTGAGCCCTTCCTGCTAGCCTCCGCTCCTGACGCCCTTGGCTCAGGACCCAAACCCGGGTCACCAGCGTAGCAGACAAACCCCTACTGCCTGTCACTATGGAACTAGTCTGTCCAGTTTTAACCAATCAGAATGTTTGTATGATCCAAGCCATTTTATAATACTACCTAGGAGACCTGGGTTCAGACTTTGACCACTCAACTTTAACTCTCAGAGAAAACTACTCTAACGAGCACTGCAATGGTGCTGTGCTCAGCAGCCTGGGCCAGAGCTGTAGCTGCCCCACCACTCAGAGCACTTTTACAGGTTTCAGGAGTGAAACAGGCAATGTGGGTGATCAGACAATTGAAACATAGAAACATAGACTTTGACAGCAGATAGGATCACTTGGCCCACCCAGTCTGCCCATTTCCCTACCTACTGGATAAGCTGCAGATTCTAGTTAACGAACAGCCTACTTCCTGCAACCCCCCACTATAATTGCCTTATGTCTGTCCCATGCATGTTTGAATTCCCCCACTGTTTTAGACCCAATGACCTCCTCAGGAAGGCAGTTCCATGTATCCACCACTCTCTCTGTGAAAAAACATTTCTCACATTACCCTGAGCCATCCTCTCTATCTTTAAATTGTGCCCCTTGTTCTTACACGTCTCTTTTCTGAAATATGCTACCCTCTTGGACTTTGTTGATTATCTTGAGGTACTTGAAAGTTTCTATCATGTACCCCCGTCCCTCCTTTCATCAAGAGTATATATATTAAGCTCTCTCAGTCTCTCTCCATATGGTTTCTGCTGCAGACCATGCACCATTTTAGTTGCCCTCCTCTGGACTGTTTCCATCCTGTCTATGTCCTTGCGTAGATGAGGTCTCCAAAACTGCACACAGTACTCCAGATGGGGTCTCACCAACTGTCTGTATAGAGGGATAACCACTTCCCCTTTTCTACTTGTGATGCCCCTTCCTATGCATACCAGTATCCCCTGGCTCTCCTTACTGACTTTTCACATTTTTTACCCACCTTTAGGTAATCTGGTATGACTACTCCCAGGTCCCTTTCCATTTTTGTTGTTGTTAGTACCTCCCCTGCTTTTGCATACTCATCTCCTGGGTTTTTGTTTCCCAGGTGCATTACTTTGCACTTCTTTGCATTGAATCTAAGTTGCCATATGTCTGACCATTCCTCCAACCTTGCCAAGTCCCTTCTCATCTTTTCTACCCCCTCTTGTGTATCAACTCTCTTACAGATCTTTGTGTCATCTGCAAAGAGGCATACTTTTCCCTCCAGACCCTCTGCAATGTCACCTATAAAGATGTTAAAGAGGACTGGACCCAGTACTGAGCCATGAGGTACTCCACTAGTAACCCCCCTTTCTTCGGAATGTGTTCCACTCACTATTACCTTCTGTGTCCTGTTGTGCAGCCAATTTGCTACCCAGGCTACCACCCTGGGACCCACTCCAAGGCTGGCTAACTTGATTATTAATCTTTTGTGCGGGACTGTGTCAAATGCCTTGCTAAAGTCTAGGTAGGCCATATCCACAGCCCCTCCCTGGTCTATTACTTCGGTCACCTAGTCAAAGAAATCAATTAGGTTTATCTGACATGACCTTCCTGCTGTAAATCCATGCTGCTTTGGGTCCTGTGTCTGGCTGGCCTCTAGGTACCCAATAATTCTTTCTTTCAGAAGTGATTCCACCATTTTCCCTACCACTGAGGTCACACTTACAGGTCTGTAGTTTCCTGCTTCTGCCTTGCTCCCACTTTTGTGAATTGGAATCCCATCTGCCCCGTCCAGTCCTCAGGTAACACACCATCCTGCCATGATTTGTTAAAAAGCGTGGTCAGTGGTGTTACTAGGTCCTCCCTTAGTTCTTTTAGGATTCTGGGGTGAATTCCATCTGGCCCCATTGCTTTGTCCACCTTGAATTTTAGGAGTTCTTTCAGGACTCTTTCTTCTGTGAATGGACTGGTGTCAACCCCCACTACCCAGAGTGCTTCTATTGTCTGGTTTAGGTAACTCCTCCTCATCTTTTGTGAATACTGAGCAAAAGTATTCATTCAGTATCTCTGCCTTTTCACTGTCTCCCTCTGCCCACCTCCCCTCTCCTTTATTAATCTTCATTATCCTCCCTTAACCTTTCTATGCTCCCTAATGTACCTATAAAAGGTTTTATCCCCCTTCTTAACTGAGTTGGCTATTTTTTCCTTGGTTTGGGCCTTTGCTATTTTGACTGCCTTCCCCACTTCTTTCTGCTTTAATTGATACAGTTCCATGTCGTGCCCCTTCTGTGATTCCTTATACTTTTTGAATGCAGCCTTTTTCTCCTTAACCTTCTCTGCCACCTCTTTTGAAAACCATAGTGGTTTCTTACTCTGCTTTGTTTTCTTTATTTGTTTCACACAAAGGCTTGTTGCCTCTATGATGGCAGTTTTGATTTTTCTCCATTTTTCTTCTACCCCTCCTTTTTGGCCATTTGCTAGTGCATTCTTCAGGTATTCACCCATTTTGCCAAAGTCAGCCCTTCTAAAGTCCAGTATCCTTGTTTTTGTATGGCTTATCTCCATGGTTGTGCTTATTGTGAAGTATACTGTGCAGTGGTTGCTTGTTCCCAGATGTATACTGACTTCTAAATTTGTGATCCTCTCTCCATTTGAGAGTACCAGGTCTAGTATTGCTCCCTCCCGAGTGGGTTCCAACACTAGCTGTCTAAGGCCTGCCCCCTGCAGGGCATCATGAATGACCCTGCTCTTGGATGTGGCTGCAGTACATGTCATCCAGTTAACATCTGGCATATTCAGGTCCCCCATCAACAGTATCTCTCCTTTTTCAGCCATTTTGAGAATGTCCTCTATCATTTTCTTGTCCATTTCCTCCCCTTGAGACAGGGGTCTGTATACAACCCCTGTGCGGATTGTGATGCTATTCCCTGTCTCCAAGGTGACCCAGAGTGCCTCTTGTCTTCCCCTTTACTTTTTAGTTCTGTAGCTTTGATCCCTTCCCTTATGTATAGAGCTACTCCTCCTCCTCTTTTACCTTCCCTGTCCCTTCTGTAGATTGTGTACCCTGGTATGTTGACATCCCAGTCATGGTTCTCTGTGTACCATGTTTCCGTGACTGCCACAATATCCAATTGTTCATCTTCCATCAGGGCTACTAGCTCAGGAAGCTTGTTTCCCAGACTATAGGCATTGGTACTAATTGCCCCTCCATTTAATGTTGGCTTTATCCTTTTTTCCCCCATCTCTGCTCTTATTGACCTTGTCTATTTTTCCATTTACCCCTGCCCTGCCCTGTGTTGAGCTCTGTACCTCAGTGTTTACCTTACTACCTGCCATGTTTTGTGGAGGGAGGCTTGAAATTTCCTTCCTTTTATCAGCACCTCCCCCCTTGGCTAGTTTAAAAGCTTGCCAATGAAGCATTTAAACCTGTCACCTAGGAGCTTGGTTCCCTTCATGGACAGATGCAGACCATCGTGCCAGTATAGACCTTTATCTCTCCAGGTGGACTCCCAGTCCCCAATGTGAAGCCAAAGCCCTGTGCTCTGCACCAGTTTTGCAACCATTCATTATACTACATGGTGTGCAGTACCCTAGCCTCGCTCCTGCCATGGACTGGCAGCACCTCTGAGAAGGTTACCATGCTTGCTACTCATCTGAGGCCCCGCCCCAACTCCACAAATTTATTCTGCACTGCACTGATCCCATGCCTAGCTAGGTCATTTGTCCCAAGGTGGACAATGATATCTAGTTCCCTCTCCTGTGATGCTGCTTCTGCAATCTTGAGGATTCGCTTCCTGTCCCTCCAAGCCATGGCACCAGGCAGGCACCTTACTTTCTTCTCCTCTCCCTTCCCCAGTTTTAACCCCCTAACAATTGAGTCCCCTATCAGAAGCTGTTTCCTTCCCCTGTGGTGTCCCTTGCCACCCTTTTGTGGGTCTTCCTTGTGGATGTCCTCAGCATTCTTCTGGGTCTCCACTGAGGGTGCCATCATAGAGGAATCTTGCTCTGCCAGAATGGCATATGATTGGCGTACAGGTACAACTAGGGGGCTTCACATCTGGTCCACCACCCGCACCCTCCCAGAACCCACTGTGATCCAACTGCTCTTCATACTTGGCAACCTCTGAGGCAGTGGTTGTGGCAGTGGTGCTCTTTGGCTGGAGTAGGCCTCCTTAGTCCTTGCTAGTTCAGCCTGGAGGTGGACAACCTCCTCCCTCAGAGCTGACAGTTGACTGCAAATAGGACAGCAATGCAGTTTCCAGAATGTCTCCCAGAAAACTGCTGCCCCACAGCCAGTGCATTGCACCACTCCCCACATGTCCCTCTCCCTTATAATATACAATATGTAATATATGTCCATCACCATCCCCTATTGTAGGTTTTGGAGTGCATATAACATTGCATTATCAAGGGAGGTGTGAGGGATTATGGAGGGGAAAAAAACTGGGTGGCAGTGTAGTAAGATCAGGTAGTATGTTCCTCCCCTGGATTCCTTGGCCTTCTCCTGAACAGCAATAGCACCAGGACCACCAGAAATGCAGGTAGTCAGTCACTAAAAATCTCCTTCCGATAGACCACCCAAGGCTAGGGATCCTTTGCCTATAGAGCACCAAAATGGATGAACTCCCTCCGAGGTGATCTCACATCTATCACCAAAATTGGTCAATTTAAATCCGTCTTAAGAGCCTGGCTATCTAACAATGCCCTAAAGTGTGACTGCTGCTGTTGATCAGTGCATGTCACCACTTGGTAGCAGGGAGGTACCTCCCCACCTGCACTGAAACCACACCTAACCTTAATGTAGTTCTTAAACCCCCTAACTAACTGTTCCCTTCCCAACCCCACTGTCCTCCTTTCTCCCTTGACAAGGCCTAGAGCTGCTTCCCCCCATCTTGCCACCTCCTGTTCCCCTTCCTACCTTCCCTTCCCTCCCACACACTACCACACTTTCTCCCACCTGACACCTGTTTTTTCCCCTTCCCTTTCTTATTCGCTATGGCTGCTTTTCCTCTAAATTTTTGTCTACACTTTACTTAGGACAACATTGTACTAGCTCATCAATTGATTTTTATAGCAGTGTAATATGTCTGTTGTTATTTGTATTGTATTGTCCACTGATGTGGAACCTCTGTAAATGAGCTTCTAGCTCAACGGTTTTTAATTCCAAGACTCAATGCATAAAAATAAAATAAATAAATAAATAAAGATGACACAGTATCTGCCCTATTGATAAGGGTCAATTGTTTGGTCTGGAAATCCACACTACCCACCTGAGGGGGTGAACACTGTCAGAGCTGGAGTCAGCAGAGTCCGGGGAATAAAATGCCCAGTTAGCTCAGTCATAACCAGAACTGCTGAACTGTGGAGCTGTCAGTGCTGGTTGGAGACAGCCGTATCCTCTTGTATGGCTGAATGGCATTCATCAACTTAACCTGTGTCAACTGCTCTGCTAAAAGCTTTCAGAACATACCACCTGATCTGAAGCACTTAAAAGCAATCCAAAACATAGTGCAGCAAACAAAAGGAATAATTTCCATCAGTCTAGATTAGATATTGAATTTCAATACCCCTGAACTTGATACCCCAAGCCTTCAGCATGATTTGTAAGAAAAAACAATGCTCATAAAATACAAAACGTGTTTATTAAATAGTTGCATGACAGTTTGGTCACAGTTGTACAATATCACTGCAGTATATTGGCATAATAATACAAAGTGCAATAACAAACATGTGTTTTCATTTAGGAATCATTTTTCTCTTTGGCATTAATACAATCAAGATCCCAATAAGGAATCTCTAATAATTTACAATAAAAATATACATAGTTATACCCACTAGGTAAAAAAATGGTGGATTAAGTTAATCTACAATAATTACTGTATTTCTTTCCCATTGCTCCCCCCTTTTCCTCCACCCCGATGATTAGAATAGCCATGGCTGCTCCCCTTTCTCTAGCCAGGAGAATGTTTGCCTTCATGTTCAACACCAGTGCTGTTCTGTGATTGGCAGGCAGGAGGTACACTAATACTGGGCAGCCCGCGCCCTTCCTCCCAGGTAGCCAAGTGGCTTTCACCTTCATGATGCTCTTAGCTCCCTTGCCAGTCTCAGTGGGACTCTTGTAGCATTGAGGCAGCATGTGAAAAATGGAGTGGGTCTGGGTCTTAAACATAGTTTGCAGTTTACTAGGTCCCTGAAGGCACCACAAACCCTGGCTTGTGACATTTACAGATTTCCCGTTGAAGGATTCCAGCCACTGCACTTTTTTCTGCTGCCAACCTTGCCAATTTTGGGTGCTTGCTGGTGAAAACAATTCCTGCTTAAAGCACTTCAAACTGGGGTTATTTTGGGGGGGCTGCCCATTGTTTGATGGGTCTAACTGTGCCACCCTTTAGTAGCACTGAGTGGGTATACTATGCACCTCTTTTTAAATCTGGCCTATACTCACTTGTACAATGAAATGTTATCCAGTGACAAGGAAGCCCATGTGTTCCAGATATCTACAGTACTTGTATTGTAACAGGCGGGTTATGTACTGTTGGATTCCTGTTCCTGAAAATGGTACTCTGCAAGGAACCCCATATTACATCACATGACCAAATTTAGCAAATCCTACGTGAGCTGTTAAATGTAAGGATGGGGGGCTCTACACTTCGACCTGGCTCTGATTCAAATTCTTATCTTTCCCTGAAAGGTTCTGCTTTAACCAAATTGAATAATTAAACTAGGAGAACAATTTGAAATCCTCAAACTCATATTAGCATTTGTGGTAGTGGTAGTGGTAGTAGTGGTGGTGGGCCTAAATCCTTCACTTCCACCATTTTTAAATCAGATTTTTTGGTAGGACAGATGACTTTTGAGATCAGAGCTTACAAATCCAAGCTAGGTCAGGAGGGAAGGCACCCAGTTCATTCTCTGTCTCTGCAAATCAGTTCTCACAAATGGATGTCCTGTTACTTGAAATGTAAGTTGAACAGAGTAACCCGATAATCATGGGCATAGCAACCTGCCTCACCCCAACAACACTAGCATGTAAAGACCCAGATAGTTTTTGCTTCACCAAATTACACTACTTTTGGAGAGGGAAGGGCAACAAAGTAGTTCCCATTTAACAGGTACATTACAATAATGCCAGCCAGAATGCAATATAATACTGCAGCATAATGCAGTAGAGTTATTGCAGTAAACAAAACACTTTTAATGGCAGTTAATTTTTTTTGGCATGCAATAACTTAAAGACACTGGGCCCGATTCCAAGTTGCATGGTGCAACTCGCGGGCATATGTGAGTTGCACCATGCAGTGCCACACCAGAGACACTGTGCCCTGTTCTAAGGCAGGCAGTGTCCCTGGCACCTATGACTCATGACTTACAGCAGCAACAGGCTTGCACCATGGGAATGGTGCAACGGATCTGGGTGCCCAAATTGCAGCCTGCATTTAACTACCTCCCAGAGCCCCCCACCCTTCAACACTCACGCAATAACCTGGGGGCCTTGGGGGGCTGGCTGGGTGGCACGGGGCATGGGGGAGGCATGGCACAAAACAGACCCTAGCACTCCCCGAATATTGGGGGGTGGGGGCATCACTGTGCTGGGGGGTAAGTAGGGCAGGGCAATGTGCCATACACAGCACTGAGGGGGAGAGCATCTGTCATTTTGTCAGGAGGGATGCCCCTTAGACCAGCTAAGTGCTGGTCTAACCCAGCAGCGCGATATACGAACCTGGAATGGCATAGGCGGGTAATGGCAGCAGCCCTTTCAGAATAGGGTGCAGGTGCTGCCGTAACCCACTCTTGTGCCATGCCACAGTGGGTTGTGGGAGTAGTGGGTGGTGTATCCCACCTTTGGTGCAACCCGCACACGACATTGTGCAAGCTGCATCTTGTAATTGTAACTTGTGTAACGCATGGCGTAAGGTGTGATTTGCATCATAGGGTTTGGCGTAACTCACCTTGTGCCAGACATAACATGACCTGGAACTGAGCCCATTGTGTTGCAGCCTGGCCAGCTCCTATGTACATACATCAAAGGCTACTGCTGTAACAGCTGTTCTGGTGTCTTGACCTTCAAACCTGTTTGGATCATGTTTGGCTGAGCTTTTCCTGGTTCTAATTAGAACTCCAAATGGTTCTTAAATATTCTTGTTTTCCGAAACTAATTTTTACCCTTTAATTTCCATGCTTTTGTATAGAATTTTATGCTGATCAAATGCTGTTCACTCGTTTCCATGTAGAACCTCTAACTTATGTTTTGAAGAATGTGGTTCTATTTGGTTCTAAAGTTTATAACTGGTCAGGATTCAAGTTTGGTGGTGTCTTGTATTGGACCAGTTCCTTCTGGCCCATCCTAGTTTGGAGCCATAGAATGGCAATTCTACCAAGTCAATGGAGTGGTCCCACTAGATTAATGAGCTGTGGACTCCATTATACATAGGCCTGGTGTGTTAAAGCATCTCCCCAGAAACACTTGTTATAGGTAGATATTTTATAAAATCAAATGCATGCCTAAAACCTACAGCATGGCAGTGGGGTGTGGTTTGAACTGGCAACTTTTCATTGTCTGCATATCACTACCCATCTGTTTACATCCTCCACATTTTTCTTCACTTGTAACTTGTAAATAAAGTGCATAGTGTTGGTTACATTGAAAAGATGAGCTAAGGCAGTTGTTGTATGAGAGGCTTATTTTGCCATGAGAAAGGAGCTCATGACCTTTCACCTATAATTGCCTGATCTAAATAACTGGCATTGTAACAGAATGAAGCAAGTGGCACTGAACTCTGGTGACTGACTCTGAATGTTACAGATTTCAGGGTCTGGGAACTGAATGTTCCATGAAACTTATGGAACACAATGTCCCTCCACTCCCCCCTCAAAAAAAGTACTTCATGCTCAAATGTGCAGTGATTGCAGAATTCTTTTTGTCAATGTATTGTGTCATTTGGCATTTCCATCAGTAGAAATGTACAGGACATGAGAATAAAAGCTGCTTGTGGGAGATGTTTTCCCCAAGCCACAGTATAGTTAAGTACTAATTTACATTTCAACCCACTCAAACTGTTTTATTAACTCATTGAATCCTGGTAGCCATTTGGGGTCAGGTTCTGTAATGGATGGTTCCGATGCCATACGGCGTCTACTGGATCCAACAGAATGGCTATTTTCAGTTTTCAAGTCCAGAAACAACTTAGTTCTGCTGTTATGAGTTCAGGTGAACCTTCCTTGTTCTATTTACAACTAGTTCTGATTAGAACCCGCAAAATATCTAAAAAGCTCTTATCAAATCATATTTGACGCCCTCTAATTTTACATACACCTTCATATAGTAATATAACAATAAAACTTTTATTTTTTTGACAGGACAAAGAACCGTAGGTCAGATCTGACTGTTTGCAAAGTTGTCCTGTTAAGGTTATGTAGGATACAAGCATGCAATAATGCAAGTATAAAAATTTAATCTAGGAAAGTATTAAAACCAAGTGCTAACAGTAAACACTAGCACCGCCACCTATGATGATATTATAAATGGATGCTAATTACTCACTGGCATTTCATGTCACTAGATCTGTTTTTCAATGTGAGGGTCTTCTTGGTTCTAAATTTTAGAAGTAGACCGGTTCTATGGGGTTCTGTTTTTAGATCAGATTCTAGCTAGTTCTTTATTTTTTAGAAATAGTTCTGACAGACTTTATTTGTTTAGAACCAGTTCTTGCTGGCCTTACTACATTTCTGGAAGTTGTTCTGGCCAGCCCTATTTCTTTTTTAGAACTGGTTCTGCCCAGCTCCAGTTTGAGTGATGCCAGGCATCTCATCAGCTTCTATTGGTGCTATGTCCTAGATCCCATATCACATGACACTCCATATCACCTCACGCAACAGCCTTAGCTCATCAAGTATTGTCAAAAAATTTTCTTAATCTTGTACACGACACAACAGAAATAAACAAAGTGCACTGAATCAGCACAGGTTGTTAAGGTCGATCATCCCTGTAAAAAGTTGCAGGTTTGACCTTTAATGTAAGTAGTCTTTTTTTTAAGACAGATATGGCTCCTATTTTGCCTTTGAAAAACAGTGTTAGTAGAGGCACTAGTATTTCTGCTTGTACTCCTTTTTTCAAAAGGGCAATTTTATTTCAGTGTGTTGGAACTTGAGTATTTACCCTATGCAGCATTGGAGCTAGACGGGGAATTATTAAAAGAACTTGCCAATTTACCTTAGGGATCATTTTAGACTGCACCCTGATCAGTTTATGGCACAATAGACACAGCAGCACAGCCGTAAACACATTGCTCCAGTTTGCACCATTGTAAAAGGAAAGCGGGACCCATCCTGTCCGTTGACTTCATTTTATCCCACAGTGCAAAAAACATAATTTTTGATAAAAAAATAAATATTTACATCATAAATCTGTAAACAATTGTGATCCTCATGTTATAATAAGTGATCTTCTCCCTTATATAGTCCTAAAAGGACTGGAAGGAAGAAGTCAGACTCATAGTTACTATCTGGTATTTTTCAGAGTTCCCTTTAACATCAGAGCCTTCCACTGCCCTGGATTCCTTCTCTCCTGCTGCTGACATCACAGGATAACAATTCCACTCCATGTTAAAATGTTCCTTTAACTCGTAGAAGAATTCTTAATGACATTTACACTAATCCTCATTCAGTCAATTTAAACATCCTCTGCCAGGTATTCATACAAAGAGAAGGTGGATCCACCCACCTCCACAGATTCTATTGTCACTAGCCTGCAGACAATGTCTCATCCACCCGGTATGTGGTAAGTTCATCCTTTATAAACTAGGTCACTTCATGGGCTGTTGAGTCAAAAATGTGCATGTGCTTCAGGGTAAGGACATGTTATTTTCATGATCAATGAATGCAGCGTTTATGTATACCGGCACTATTCCATCTTCATCGGTATCTTCCTCGTGCAGCAAAAAAACTAATTTTAACTTCTCCGGACAGAAGATGTGCATTAAAATGACTGTGATAGCAATGAGAAAGCACAGAATACCTGCAACAGAGAAAGCAGTGGCTTAGGATACAGGTAGTCTGCTTAGCATGAAACAGGGTTTAAGTAAGCAATAAAACATGGCACGGTGTGTGTGGCTCATTAAGGGATAAACACATGCCCAAGTGCTTTGTAAGGCACAAGGCATTAAAAATCTTAAAGTGCTGTTATTCCATACTATAAATGATTAGGGAAAAAATCACTGCATCCAGATTGATCTGCAGTCATGTGCTGTGAGACCACTACCAATGGTTAAAAAGAGTGCCGGCAATCGGGATACAGCACATCAACATATGAATTCCTTTTTAAGAAAAGTCATCATTTCCATTAGAAACATGGCCACCTGCTTCACTCATAAAGAGTTAAGTAGGCCCCTAAAAAAAATCCTTGAAAATAAAACAAACTCAATGTTTTTCCCTATATAATCTCCTACTTACTTAAATATATACATTAAAAAAATTCAGTAATATGCACAGTTTTATTTTTTGCAACTTGTTTTCTGACCATGAAAAATCCATCTCCTAGCCTTACCTGCCTATTTGGGAAATCTTTGCTTCTTACCCCGCCACAGATCAAACTGAATCCGAGGCTTTACTGTGAGAGCCTGCAAGGCATCACAGCTGGCAGAACTTTTGTATGTGGACACAGACTGGAGTAATACCTGGGTGTGCAGGTAGGCTGGGAGGTAGTCACCCACTAGAGGTTGAGGGGTAGGCAGGTAGATGTTCCCAAGGGGGAGAGTGGTTTATGGCCAAGGGGGAGGAGCAAAGCCCATAAAGGGGCTGCTCCTGAAAGGATCCTGCTATTGCTCCTCTCCTTTAGGTCAGAACCCAACCAGCCCTCAGTCATAAAAGCAGTGGGGTAACAGGCACTCAGTAGCCTAGTAGGGGAGATTGCATTAGGAGTCGAGAAGGAATTTTCCCATTTTTTTCCACAGTGTTTTCTAGTTTTCACCTTCCCCAGTTGGAGGGGGTGCAGATAATAGAGACAGAGCTTAGATTAAGACTGTCACAGTCATGGATAAGTGTAAGTGGTGGCACAGTAGGAGTGGAAGGTTTGTACAGAGGGATAATGGGGGATCATGAGTTTTGTGCAGCCAGATCACCCTGAGGCTGACAAGAGGTTGGGAGAGATGGCAAGATTTCCTGCCTTCAGTGGAGGCAATCAGATGGGCTGCCTCTTTGGCACTAGCCTGCAGCAGTGTGGAGTTCTCTAATGGGGGAGAACACTTACACACCCAGTCAAGAGCCATCCCTCATGCTCCAGAGCTGGTGACCTCACATGGTTTCTGATTGGTTAGGCAGCCCCGTTGGAGTGGGGGATGGCTGCCAATAATTCTGAATGAGATTAAGTAGATGAATTACATTTACTAAACAAGATTACCTTGCTGCACATGTCACACTGATTATTGGCTGTCACTACTTAATTATGGGCATAAAATATATGTAATGTATGGGGAACCTTTATTATTAACTGAAATCAAGCAGATTACAACCTTATAATTAATGGGTCTCCCCTTTTTCCCATTAGAAGTCCATGCCATAATTTACCATTATAAAGGAGCATTTATAACGGCAAACACATGCACGGCTTCCCTCGGTTTGCGCATGCGCCTGCCAGTCTGTCCCCTCACGCTGCTTGCCTCTCGCTGCTTCCATCTTTGGCAAAACTCAGCCTCCATGCCATCGGAATATGGTGGTACATTACTTCTTTTTAAAAACGGATTATTTTCCACATACAGAGGGCCACCAAAAAAGCTGCAAACAAAAAAATCTGGCAGGCTACCGACAAAAAATGGACTAGAGCGGCAGCACCAGAACATCTGGGGAAACATCTTGTATTTTATATAATTGCTGTGGCAAAAAGGAAGACCAGCGTTATAAAATAAAATATAGAGTTATGTGTGTAAACTAGTTTACACACCCTTGAGTTAGATGCTTTCCATTAACCCTTGAGCTTTGCTCTCGGTTTATGTAGCATCTAACCCCTCAGGTGTGTGTAACACACAGCACCCCATACTTTATTCTATTTATAATGTATGTTAGAATGCTGTTAACCTTAGGAAATCATCATTTCCTAAGGTTGTTAACCTATCGATGTGATGTAGATATGTTGTTAACCTATTGATCCTATGTCACATCGATAGGTTAACAACAGCGAGTGGACTGCGCATGTGTGCGCTTTTTTCCAACGGGGAACCGACTGAAGTGAAACCCACGGGGAAGGACTGAAGGGCCGCAGCGGTGACTTTTTTAAAAAATGTAAGCCATTTAATTTTTGATAGTGGGACCATACACTATAAAAAATAATGTATGGTCCCTCTATCGGCAACCAGTCAATTTTAACCGTCTCGAGGTTGCCATGTACACGAAACCTCGAAGCTCACTCGAGGTTTACATGGTCACCCTGGCAACCTTCAACTGTTAACTGACCGGTTAACGATAGAGGACCATACATTATCCTCTATGTTATGCCATCGTTACTACACCACTCTGTTGTTAACCCTTCTTGAGTATGTCATACCAATGGTATGACAAAACAGAATGCTCACAACAATCAATGTTCTAACAAAAAAGAATGCTCACAACAATCAATGTTCTGTAAAGCATTCAGTGAAGTAATTCAATCTGTGATTACACAAACTTGGTAGCCCATACACTATAAAACATAATATATGGTCTTTGATTAATAACCATGCTGTAAACACTTCTTGAGGTTGCCATGACATCTGAAAACCTCTCAAGCTGCACTCTTGAGGTTTACAATGATGTCATGGCAACCTCTCAAAGTGTTTACCATGTGGTTAATACCCAAAGACCATACATTATCCTCTGTTTCTGTGGCCATTTTTCTCCAAAGCTCGTTGTCCCTATCTCAGTCTGTCCAAGTCAAACTAAGCAATATGCCCTATTAGATAATGAGGCATTCTGGTGCGTGTTTGTGTGGGGAGGAGGTGAACAATCTGCCAGTAGAATTCTGCAGAAGTTTAAATTCCTGCATTCCATCTATTGAAAGTATAGAAAGATAGATCATTGACCAGTGGGTAGGGATAAATTATTACTAGCTACTTTTGACAAAAGAAATACCTATTTTTAATTTAAAAAAATTGCATTTTTTTTTTAATTTTCTCAGTTAACGAGAACTGTACTGAACCTGTATGCCATTATCCCATTCAAAGCTGAGTTTCAAATATAGGTTTCAGTTCTGTTACTGATCCTTCTCTACAGGCTTTTTGGTTATCCTATTAGGTGTTTCTGGTTTATGCACAAGTAGTAAAGGCTATTTTTGAACATTATGATGTAGTTTATGTCCTTTCTAAGCTCTTCCATTGTTGTTACAATGAACTTATGTTCTGCTATTGAACTCTGTGACTGAGAGGGACATAAACTACATCATACAGCTACAAGATGATACTTTGCTCCAGAGTGTAAATTCAGAAACACCGTCTATGATTACTAAAGGGCCTGTATAGATCGAATAATAGCAGAGCTAGAACCAGTACTCAAAAAACAGCATCTATAAGAGAAAATGGCTCACATGTTCAGAGCAGTTCTCCTTTAACCCATTTTATAAGCATAGTTAGACCCTTCAGTGTGTGGGCATTATGTGATAATCACACGTCAAATTGCTAAAGGCATTCAATGTAAATGCCTCAATGCACTTGGGCATGTGTTTATCAAATAACAGCCCATGCCCTAGCGTGTCATATTGCTTACGCAACCCACATCCTGAAGTGTCATATTGCACTTATAAAATAGGTAAACTGAGAAAATGTAAAACAAAAACAAGCATTTAATTACATTAAAACAGGTCTCTTATTAAAAGTAGTAAGCAAAATGTAGTCCCTTCTCACCTGTCAATCATCTGTCTTTCTGCACATTCAATGGATGGAATGTTTGTTTATCATGGATTGCCAGAATTCAAATGTACGTATGCAGAACTGCACTGACAGAATGCTCTCTTCTCCCCACACAAGCACACAATTAAAGGCCTCAGTAATGACAGGGATTCAGTTTCACCTGCGCAGGGTAAGCAGCAAAGAGTACCCATATGGGAAGGTAGGGCCAGGATGTGGGTTTTTCAGGGCCAGAAAAGAAAATCCAGAAAATAAAACTATGAATGGTACTTAATTTTTTTATAGGTTCAAGATTGGGGGTTACAAAGGTGTGCACGGTGAAGAAAAGTTTATAAAAAACATTTTTAACATGTCTGCAGCTCTAAACACGCAGTAGATACTGTATTCTTCAGTAGTGTTAAACTGAAAGAAATTCTTTTTTTTCCCATATACTGCAGATTTTCATGGTGTTTTTGTCATTTTCTTCCCAATCCTGCCCCCCCATCTTAGATGTGCACATGCATGTGGAGGCATGTGCACAAGCCATGTCTTAAGGTGCCCTCCCTTCATGTCACCCCCGCCACCTGCACTAACCACCAGACTGCCACTTGGTAGCAGCAGGATTACTGGGGAGTGGCAACTACCCCCAGGAGGAGAGAGCAGCCTTTCAGCATGCTCAATCCTGCTACGACCCTCCACCCCTGTGTCGGCACCCCAATGAACTGAGTCTGCTCCTGAATCTGGGTCACTGGCATAGCACAAGGTAAGGCATCCAGTGCCTCAGCCCTCAGTGCCACCAGGCTGGCTAACAAAAAGAAATTCTATGTTTAAAAAGCAAGTGGAGCCAAAACAGGCAGACAAAAAAATAATGCAAAATTGAAGTAATCAGTTGTAACTTTGTATTTCTGAAGTATTTTCTTTCTCTTTTTGCTCATGAGAAAGTCTTCTATGTGATAATAGTGCCCTGGATGTGGGGAGCAGCTTTTAGCCTGGCACCTGACATTTCTATGTCCCCTCCCCCCACCACCACTACATCATCAGCGTTGTGATCTCGCTGACAGTGACTGACCTGGCAGTTACTGAGTGGTTGTTCCTAGCTAGCAGTGATGTTGCTGCAGCTGGTCTGTTTTTCTCTGCCACTAACTGGTTCAAGGTCTACCTTACAGGCTGAACCCAATCAGTTAAGATCTTGGACGCCATCTCCCCTCACCTCAGAATGAACACTGGTGTCCCTCAGGGCTCTGTGCTAGGGCCCCTACTATTCTCCATCTTTCTAAACAACTTTCCCTCTGTCTGTTCCCCCTCCTCTGCCATACACATGTACACCGATGATACGGTCCTGTATGCATCTGACTCATGTCCAGCTGAGGTTACAACGAGCTTACAGGAAGACTTCAACAAGGTTCAGCTCTGGTTTGCTAATCATAAACTTTTCTTCAATGCTAACAAGACAGTCTACAGGATCTTTGGCACAAGGAAGAGACTCTCTAGGCTCTCCTCCTTGCCCACTTTCCACACCCTTGATGGGACTTTACTTGAGGACACATCCTCCTTCAGGTACCTAGATGTCTGGCTGGACCAACAACTAAACTTCTCTGGACAAATTGATGCCATTCAGAAAAACTGCACCCCAAGCTTGGTGCCCTATTTAGGAACTGTAGTTGCATCCCTCCTATGGCTAGGCATGAACTTGTTCAAAAGGTGATCCTCCCCATTTTTGACTACTGTGATGTAGTCTATGGTGCTGTTCCCAAGTCCTCCCTGGCCAGACTGGATACCCTCTTCAATTCCTTCTGCCGCTTTGCCCTTGATGCTTCCTCTCTCACCCACCATTGTGATCTTTATCATGCCTTATCCTTCCCCTCTCTTACAAATAGACGACTCTCCCACTGGGCTAAATTCACCTACAAATACTGGCTAGGAGAACTCCCTTCCTACCTCTCCTCCTCATTTATAACACCCCCTCTCCCTATCACTCCCTTTGATCTGCAGACTCCCGTACTCTAGCTGTCCCCCGCAGATCCACCCTCATCAGCCAATCGGGTTACACTTACCGCCTCCCTGAAATCTGGAATTCTCCCCCCAAATTCATCACTCATCCTCCTACTACTTTATCAGCACTGCCTCAATAGTTGGTTACCCCCTCAACAGCGAAGTTTTGCCTGCGAGGTCCCCCACAGTGACTATAGTGCCATGCCACTGTAGGAAACCTGCTGGAACCCAGCGCTGTCTGTCGGGGGTCCTGCAATCCCCAATCAGCTTTGGCTCAGAGTTGATAATCTTTAAGTGGGAGGGCACAGTACCCCCACATGGTGGGTTCGGGGGTGAAGCCCCCCAAAAAAACAAGGACAGACAGTGCGAACCAGCAGCCAATTGCAGAATGGGGTTGACCTGCCGGTGACGCTGACGGGGCGTTCGACAAAGATTTTGTTGAGCTCCTGTCTTGGATCCCTCAATAACCATTTAGCACCTTCCTGTTCCTGCTAGGACCCTCTCAAATATTACCCACACACTGCTCCTCCCTAACGCACCTCCACCTCCTCCTTCCCTAAATTCCAGCACTCCTAAATAGCACCCACACACTGCCTCCTATACTCCCTGATATACCTCCACCTCTACCTTTCATATCAGCACTCCTTATTAGTACCCACTTCCTGCCTCACCCTTCAGCACCCCTCCTCCTCTTCCCTAATTACTAGTACTCCTTCCCTTCCCTTCTCCCCATTTCTCCATCCCCTACTAGCATTCACTCACACCCCTCCAGTGATTTTCAACAATCAAAGTTGTCCAAATGGTGTTGTCCCTACCTACTCCCTACTCCCACAACCCATCTCCCCTCTACTCTCCTGTATCCCAGTCCCACTTGCAAGCTTCCTCTGCTTTTCTGAATGGGAGTCCTTCCGGGACCTGGCCTCTCTGCTTTCTCAACTTTACCTTCCCCTCTGCCCCCCCTCCAGGCCCCACACAGGGTTCCCAGTACCCTGAAACTTACTCTGCTTCACCACTTCAACCTGCCTCCCTCCTGTCATGTTCTACTTCTGCCTTGTGCATGCAGGGTTCTCAGCTTCCTGGAGGAATCAGGCCCCGGCAGCCCTCTCTCCTCCTCCCTCTTCACTCCCTTCCTCCTCCATTGCCTATACGGACCCCTGAAGAGGGCCCTTAGCTCCCATAGGGTTTTAGTTCTTGGAAAGCCCTTGCCTCGCTCCCCCCTTTCTTTACTACCCCTCTCACTCCCTCCCTCCTACTTCCCTCCACCACTACCCTTGTCTTGCTCCATCTCCTGGCAGGGTTCTTAGCTTCCTGTAGGGGCCAAAACTGGACAAGTCCCCCACCTCCATCCCTCCTTCTTCATCCACCTCCGTCTCTATAGGGGCCTGAACTGGACAAGCCTATCGCTCCCCCAATCCTCCTTTAGTCCACCCCTTTCTCCCCTCCCTCCCTCCCTCCCCATCTCTCTCTACTCATCACTCATCATCACCTCTATCCTAGGCCTGAAATGACCCTTGACAGGGTTGTAAATCATCCTATAAGGGTTGAAACTTGTTACGCCTCTCACTTCCCCTTCCCTCCCAACCTCTCACCTTCCCCTCCTCCATTCACCTAGCCCTTTCAAGTCTACTCCTAATCTCTGTTTGCACTTCTGATATTCCTTAGTAATCTTACTGTCTGCGCTACTCCACATTAGGATGCCCTAGTACGAACTATTAGAATTCCTTTCAAATATCTAGCTACACAGCTATGAAGCGTTTGCCTTCAAACATTAATTTTGTGCTATTGTATCTATCTAGTTCAAAACTGTTAGTATTGCATCTATTTAGTCAAAACTGTTGGTATTCCACTATTCCATTACTCACTGTACAGTTTATTCACTTTTATTTGTTTGTAATCAAATGTAAACTTTGAATTTTGTACCAAATCTCTGTAAACAATCCTCAATATCCCTTACCCCCCAGGTCACACAAGAGACAAGCAACCTGTTGCTCATCGTGCCTTCTTGGTCAAACATTTCAATAAATAAATAAATAAGATGTCACAGTCAGTGAGGTCACAGTACTTATGATGCAATGGGTGGAACAGAGCTAGATATGTCAGCTGCCAGGCAGAGTGCTGTCCAACACATCAAACCTACGAAGATCAGGTAAACAATCTTATAATTAGCCAAAGGGAAAAGAAAAAGTACCCCAGATATAAAAGGTAATGGCTGACTGTTTTTAAAAACTAATATTAATTTTAGGCAGTACACTAACTCTTTAAGACAAACATTCCTTTCAGCTTTGTTTAAAAGTCAAAAATGGTGGGGGGTGGGGTGGGGGGTAGGGGATCGACAGTGTTCATTTCATATCACTAATTTTTAACCCACCTGTTGCCAGTGTCAACCAGAATGATTCTCCAAATCTTGTCACCAGGACAGCATCACCAAAGTGAAGCCCGCACAGCGCGGTGAGTCTCACAGTCGCAAATGAAATAAGTGAAAAGATCATGAATGCACCTGTTACCAACATCATATACCCTCCATATACAGAAATAGGCAGGCAGAAGAGGATGTTTGAAATTATCCACGCACAAAACGCCACCCTGGAATAAAGAATGGTAGTTCACAGTCAGATATTTACTGTCACCTTTTAATCACTAGAAAACAGCTTTCTTGTGCTTTGTTGTATCACATTTTATCTTTGGCTCATCGACAAGTTTATGAGCTGAAATTGTTCAATACATTATGCACTTTACAAAACAGGCTTTCTGTTAAAGTAGCCACCATTCTAACACATACACATGCTGCATAGTGCCTTTAGAACAAAAAGGCTCAGAAACTCAAAATGACTCCAGAGATGCACTGGTTTACTAAATTTCAATAGCACATCTTTTCTGTTATAATTCCCCCCCCCAACCCCAGACATTCACTGATTAGTTCTTCCCCCAACCAAGCAATCACAGGCACCATGACTGCACTTTCTCTCTGCCCAGGAATGGGGGATGAAAGAGTGTCTATCTTTGCATCAAATGCAAAATCCACTTCTTGGTTGGCTGGGGGCTAGAATGCTAAGGGGCCTTCAGCCTATCCTCTCTGGAAGTGCATCCCTCACCTCTGCAATGTAGTTGGGCCTCAGCCAGCTCCAGTGTGTAAGTCTGGGGCTTGCTCATGAACACCAACTACCACAGAGGCAGCATGGGAAAGCGCCCCAAAGGTAGAGGCAATAGATAGCACTCTTGGTAGAAAAAAATAGCAAACTCTGGAAACCCCGCATTAACAGTAACAATAACTGGTTTATTTCAACTGCAGTGTAGACCAGGATAAAATGCATGGAGTGTCACCTCGCTCTGAGGCTTGACTAGAGGGAGACAAAGTACTAGGGGTTTTAGCCAGATATATGCTGCAGCTAAACTAAAAACAGTCCTTGTTACTGCTAATTCTGAGTTTTTAGAGGTTTGTTTTACATTAACAGTGCCATCTATAGCTCTCTACCTTTGGGACTCCTGATTGTACAGCCTTAGTGCTGGTTTATGTTTGCCAGTCCCTGGGCTGACTGCAGAAGCTGAAGTGGAACGTGACTGGATTTTGTGTTGGGGCTTGCATGTGAACCCTGGTCTCTCAGGTGCAATGCAATGGGTTGCTGCAGTGTGACCTGACCTGCCCAAGTTCCATGGTTTCTGATTCTAAATTGTAAGACTGTAAAAGAAAGGTCCAGTGTTTTGTAAATTGCTTGGAATAAGCAGTCATTTGCCCAGCTATTCTCTAGAGTGACTACCGGTTTGTTCTAGCAGAAGGCCTCCTCATGCAGTCTTATGGAACTGTACTGACTAAAAGAATCTGCAGGTAGATTATTGGTGCCCCGATCCCAGCACGTTCATAGATGTGCATGAGAGAACTCATCTCTAGACTCCCCTCCTTAAGGCTGTGTCTGCTGTCCAGTGTTCTCCAACTATTAATACAAACATCCAAACAGACCCTGCACCCCTGCAGGCACCGGCAGTGCAGCTGAGGGTATCACCGGTACCCCAACACAAGAACAAACAAGAAATCAGTGCACTCAAGGATTGGTTAAAATGAAAAAAAAAAACTTGAAGCATAAATGCAAAATCCAATGACTTTATTGTAAACTGCACAAACCACATGACCGGTTAATACCCCAGTGCCTTGGTCAGAAGACCATCACCAGGGGTCCCATCTCAAAGGTCCTCTGACCGAAGTGCTGGGGTATTAACCGGCCATATGGTTTGTGCAGTTTACAATAAAGTCATTGGATTTTGCATTTACGCGTTGAGTATTTTTTTTTTATTTTAACCACTCCATGAATTCACCAATTTCTTGTTTGTTTTCTCCAGCTATTTATATGGGGCAAAGCAGTACCATTCTCACTGCAGTGTTGGTGACAACAACTAGAAGCCAACTAAGTGATACACTTCTGGGTCCTGGTCAGGAGTGATGGCAGCACCATGCCTGCGGTGCATTTTAAGACAGTTTGTAGTCCTCAAGTAGAACCTTACTATTTCAGTTACATTGCAAACAGTGGCACCAGTTTTGCACAAAATCATATTCATGTGATCAGACAAGGCAGACTGGGATGGCATCTTGGTGGAAGCAGCACAAATGCTTAGCCAATCCAGGGCTGGAACTGTGAAGGACAGCATCATCAGCCAATGTCTGCCTCTTCAAGCAGCATTTGGCAAGCTGTGAAGGTTAGTTTACTGGCAGTGTGAAAGTGATGCAGAGCTAAGCAGATAGGCACTCTAATTCTTTGTAGTGATGTTACTGCCCCGACTCCCCGTTCACTGACTTCTGATCACCTCTGACCAAACTCCAGGATGTCAGGGGCAAAAACAAATTGTGCATTTGCAGATTACACAAGTGCAAAGATTTTCAGGGAGTTGCAGTTGTATTTATGCTTTTTTTTGGCCAGTTATGACACTCAACAAATGGTAGTTGGTACTATATTAACCACTGCAAAAACTTTTACTGCTTCTTGATGGCAGGCAGAAACACCTTTTTTTCCACAAGCGCTAGCACACTTCTTTAAAAAGTTACAGCATGCATTAGGCTGTGGATAGACTATAGGCACTTTTACACACAGGGTTCTGTAACAGAATAACTGTTACAGAAACAGTATTCCATTACATCCCTTGTGTGTAAAGTGCATCTGTTCCGTTCCCTTCATGAACGTTCGTGCAAACCGCAATCTCTGCTTTTCGCGGTTTGTACCGATGTGTTCCGTTTTGACTGGCTGTGTAAAACAGCCATTCCAGTAGCACTGTAGAAACAGCCTATAGAGAGGCAAACTCTGTGGGGGAGCCGAAACAAATGGAGGCAGAGGTTGCCGGAATACTCGCGAAGTGTAAAGGGAACACTGAATGCAACAGAGTACAATGGCACTACACAGGTAACACTCGCTCCGTTTCTAAACCCTGTGTGTGAAAGTGCCTTAAGACTGTCCACCTGTGGAATGGGGCACTTTTACAGCCAATGAACAGCATACTGCCCAGTCATTTTCATATCTTACCACATAGTTGCTGATGCGTAATTTCCAGAGATCCTGTATTGAGTGTAAACACCACAGGGGCTGCCATGGCTGAATTTTTCTACGACATACAGGATAGGGTCTGGTAGACCTCTCACCAGAGCTTCATAAAAGGCATCACCATTATATGTTCCCATCTGCCATCCAAATCTCTCGTTGTAGTTGATAGTTTCATTGATTTGATTCAAAGGGTTACCTACAAAACAAATGACAAAATGGCATGTTTTGTTGTTATTACTATTCCTCGCTGTTTTTCTTTTGAGTCTCCCCATTCTGCAGCTTTTACTGATTACAGTCCTCATGGCTGCACCCTTCCTGCAGTCTGGAGAGTCACTGTAAGCTATGCCAATTTATAAAATGGCTAAGGAAATGCCTGCAAACTGTTTGGCCAGACCCGTGCATGGTGACAACACAACCAATAGGTAAATTCTTTATTAAAGACTTTTTTTATTTTTAAAATGTTTTTCACAAACCCATTTTATAAGTGTAATAAGACACTACTGGAAGTTGGTAGTACCATGACAAGTGCATTTCCGCAGCTGAAGACACTTAGGCTGTTGCCTCATACCTTACCACACCACTGCAAGTGCAGTGTTACAGTACTGCCAACACACTGTCATGCCTTATTGCTTATGCCACTCCTTGATCAGCCAGCAAGGGGTGTATGAAGGCCAGGCAGGACCAATAAAGAGGTGAGAGAACCTTTCAGGTGCCATGCCCATTCAGTCCTTGGCATTACCTGTGAGACTACCACCAAGGGTGCCATTTAGTGCTAGCTGTGATGGCAGTGTTTTTGATGTGGACACTTGACCATTATAAACTGGACCAAGACCCACCACAGGTCATTCCACATAGGCCACTAAACTGCTGCCACACGGTAAAGGTTTTAGGCTGCTGACACCCTGGGCCAGATTCAAACTAGTAACGTAGAGGTGAAAGGCTCCTTAACTGGCTGCCAAGTCACAGAGTCACTCAGGCCACTTTTGTTGTTTCTCTCTCTCTCTCTCTCTCTCTCTGTAACCATTGCTGGTACTCACACTGACATCAAAATAGCACAGACTAGTGTGTGTGTGTGTGTGTGTGTGTGTGTGTGTGTGTGTTGTATTTCTATTACTCAGGCTGTGTGTGTGAGTGTTTATGTGTTGCATTTAATTCATTGGGGAGGGACACAAAGATCATGCATCAATCACAGCAGCATTTGGATGCATGGCAGGAACAGGAAGTTGACCATGGATTCCCAGAGGGTTCCACCACTGGTGATATTTTTTTCCATAGTGCCAAAGTTCACAACATTTACTGGTGCCACTTACCATTAAACAATAGCTACAGCTACAATATTTCTTCCAATACTGAATGCTGCAACTGCCTTGATGGCAGGAAGCAAACATAATAAACCTTTGCTGTTTTTCTGTCTACCGTTTTCTACATTCTTCACATTTGGCCATAGAGAATGTCTTCACCTATGCATTTCACAATATGATATATTAATATACCCAGGATAGCCCAGTTCTGAAACATGTCATTTCCTGGGAGGCCCTGCTCCACCCCACCTACACAGCCACACTGCTCCTGCTATTTGTTGTGTTATTTTAGGAGAACATGCCACCAAGTGTGACCTCTGAGCCAGTCAATCTAAATACTGCAGATATGCCACCAATAAAACCTCACCTTTTAATGTTATGTTGATTCCACTGAGTCCCACGTGGAGTCCGATTTCTGCATTAACCGTTTGAGTGGTGAATGATTTGTATGTTGTGTTTGCCTCAGTGTATCCAATTTCCCAGTCACTTGTAAAATTGACAACTGTTAAAAAGCACAGTAGTATACAGAACATTAGATTCATTTCTCTAGAGTAAATTTTAACATTATTGATACAAATGGGAGCATGCGAACTATCTGTCATTACTGAAATAATGTAACAAATGTGCAAATGCAGTAACGCTTTATTATTTTCATAGACTTTCAGAACTACCCTGACAATGTACAGCATGTAACAGTATTTAGATATATATTGAAATATTAACTTACAAAGCAATTCAACTTAACAACCCCCCCCCCCAAAAAAAATAATTACACAGGGAGAGTCAAACAATACAGGAATAGAGACTAGCAAGTAATTATAGAGAGGTCAGGAACATGGAAGTCACTGTATGGGAATTTGTCATAGTCGCACAGTGGGACATCAGTGGTGGGATGCAAACCTCTTGGTTTATAGCTCTGCTCTCCAACCACAAGGCTACACTGCCCCAGTCACTTAGCATTCTTCTCAAAAGCAAACACTTAATAAGATGCTTGTCTGATGCTCAGAAGCAAGCAAGCAGTTTAAACTTTTTAGTGAAGTGGCTCTCCATACGATAGATGAAACAATTAGCAAACCACAAACCACAGACTTTGTTTACTTTTCTGTCATGGCCCTGTGCCCAATCGAGCTGTGCCAGAGCCCTACTCAGGAGAGTGGTTCTGCTCTGTGGTGTTTTGAATTCAGGTGTGGGTGAGGTCACAGTACTTTATAGAGGAAGGGAAGCATTGCAGTATACATTATTCCTCTTTCCCCCCTCAGTTTCCTTTTTGTGCTTGTTTCACCCTTTTTTTGTCCCCTTCCCTGGCCTGTGACCCAGCTCTGTATGTAGCTCCTCTGTTGTGCTATCATAAGTATCCCAATGATGCAAACAATAGAAAAGATGGGAAAATAATGTGGTTTCATATGGCACCTTGCATACAAACTGCATCCCAAAGTGCTTTACAATTCAGGACAGTGAGGGGAGAGTATGTTGTTGACATTAGCCAAAGAAGGAGATTCAAACAGCATTGAGACAGAGCAGCAAGAGATTACAGAGAGCTTAAGTACATGATAGTTAAGAGATATTGAGTGGTTTAATGATGCACAGTGGTTAAATGACATGGTGATTACATGGCACAGGGTGGTTAAGTAACAGAAGAGTGGTTAAGTGGCCCAGGGTGATTAAGTGACTCAGAGTGCTAAAACACACCGAGAGATTAAGTGACACACAATGGTTAAATAACACAGAGTGATTAAGTGACACACAGTGGTTAAATGACACAGAGTGATTAAGTGACACACAGTGGTTAAATGACACAGAGTGATTAAATGACACACAGTGGTTAAATGACACAGAGTGATTAAGTGACACACAGTGGTTAAATAACACAGAGTGATTATGTGACACACAGTGGTTAAATAACACAGAGTAATAAAGTGACACACAGTGGTTAAATGACACAGAGTGGTTAAGTGGTGCAAGGCGAGTAAGTGACACACAGTGGTAAAATGACAGGGTGATTAAGTGGCATGGAGTGGTTAAGCATAGGGTGGCTAAGTGACACAGACTGGTTAAGTGACACAAGGTGGAAAAATGACAGGGTGATTAAGTGACACACAGTAGTTGAATGACAGCGTGATTAAATGACACACAGTAGTTAAATGACAGGGTGATTAAATGACACACAGTAGTTAAACGACAGGGTAATTAAGTGAAACACAGTAGTTGAATGATAGGGTGATTTAGTGGCATGGGGTTGCTAAGTGACACAGACTGGTTAAGTGGCACAGAATGGTTAAGTGACACAAAGTGGATAAGTGACAGGGTGGTTAAGAGACACAGTTTGGTTAAGTGACAAAAGGTGATAAAGTGACACAGGGTGACTAAGCACAGGGCAGTTATGTGGAACAGAGTGGATAAGTGGCATATAATGGTTAAATGACACTGGATGATTAAGTGAGACAAGGTTGTTAAATGACAGAGCGGTTAAGTGAGACAAGGTTGTTAAATGACGGGGTGGTTAAGTGACACATGGTTGTTAAATGACAGGGCGGTTAAGTGACACAAGGTTGTTAAATGACAGGGCAGGTAAGTGACACACGGTCGTTAAATGACAGGGCAGTTAAGTGACACAAAGTTGTTAAATCACAGTGCGGTTAAGTGACACAAGGTTGTTAAATGACAGGGTGGTTAAGTGACACAAGGTTGTTAAATGACAGGGCCGTTAAGTGACACAAGGTTGTTAAATGACAGGGCAGTTAAGTGACACAAGGTTGTTAAATGACAGGGCGGTTAAGTGACACAAAGTTGTTAAACAACAGGGCGGTTAAGTAACACAAGGTTGTTAAACAACAGGGCAGTTAAGTGACACAAAGTTGTTAAATGACAGTGTGGTTAAGTGACACAAGGTGATTCAGTGACACGGTTCTTAGATAACAGAACGTATCCAAGCAGGAAGACTGCAAACCCTTGGTGCAGGGCTGGGGCAGGAAATGGGCAGCCAGCCCAGCTGAAAGTCTTTGAAACACAGACCTGTACTCGTAAAGTAGCAAAGCACAACACTTCACACAAAGTAGATTTCAGTGCTTTAATGCAGCATATAGTGAAGTGAGTGAACAGACTAAACTGCACACCACTGAACTGCCCCAGCACTTCAAGTACAAACTCTTCATCAGTGGTGTTTGGTTTAGTCTGTTCACTCACTTCGCTATATGCTGCATTAAAGAATTGAAATCTACTGTATGTGAAGTGTTGTGATTCATTTCTTTACAAGTGCAGGTTTGTATTTCAGATGCTTAAGTAACAGGCTGTTATGGGAAACATATAGCATAATACATGGGGTTGTGTGCTTAATGAGAATTTTACACACACCTGAGGTGCTGGATGTCACATAAACCCCAAGAGTGAAGCTCGAGGGGTTTATTAAAGCATCTAACACAAAGGGTAGGTGTAAAATTTGAGTTAAGCACACAAGCCCATGTTTTAGTTTATATAATTGCTAAGTATTGTTATTTCACCACAGCAATTATATAAAATAAGTCTGTGGGCAGCAGCGGTCCGGTCTGGTCAGCATGGTCCGACATCAGAAGTGGGTGCCGAAAGAGATGTTAACTCTTTTTTTTTCTTTTTTAAAAGCAGCACAGTTTCTTGTAGCCCAGTGATTTTTTTTTAACTTAGTGCAGGAGTCTCGTTGGTGGTGAAGTCTCCACCTCTAAGGAAAGGTGGCTGGCACCGAGGAAGCAAAGAGCTGCTGCCGCATGCACAGACCAAGGGAAAATGGTTCATGTTTGCCATTATAACCTGCAGGTTATAATGGCAAATTATAACTGGGTTTCCCTATTGGAAACAAGATACCCAGTTATGATAAGATAGTTAAGTGACAGGGTAGTTAAATAACAATGGGTGGTTAATTGTCAAAAGGTGGTTAAGTGACACAAGGTGGGTAAGTGACACAGGGTGGTTAAGTGACATTGAGTGGTTAATAGACACAAGCTGGTGAAGTGAAGAATGGTTGTGGAGTGGCAGGGTGCGTAAGTGACACTGTGTGGTTAAATGAAAATGGTTGTGGAGTGGCAGGGTGCGTAAGTGACACTGTGTGGTTAAGTGACAAAAGGTGGTTAAGTGACACCGTGTGGTTAAGTGACAAAATGTGTTTAAGTGCCAAAAAGTGGTTAAGTGACAGGGTGATTATGTAAGACTGAGTCAATAAGTGAAACAAGGTTGTTAAGTGACGGTGGTTAAATAACAGTGTGGGTAGGTGACACAGTGGTTAAGAGACAAAAAGTTAGTTAAGTGAGATAGGGTGGTTAAATGATGCAGGGTGGTTAAGTGACAAAAGGTGGATGACACAGGGTGGTTAAGTGACAAAAGGTGGTTAATTGATACAGAGTGGTTAAGTGACAAAAGGTGGGTATGTTACAGAAGGTGGTTACTGACTTGCAGAGGGTCACATGGTGATGATGTGGTGGTGGTAGGATTCAGATCTGGGCCTCAGGGTTCAGAAATATGCACTGTAACAATTAGAACAGCATGCCTTCCCAGAAAAAATAATGTCTAGAAAGTTGAAAGTTGCTTCCGTAATGTTTATTTTATTTATTTTTACTTGATGGGAATGAACACTTGCACTTTTTATGTGGATAGAGTTGTTTGCTCCGAACTATCGTGTCATCAGTATGTATTGTATTGTTTTATAGATATGACTTGCCACCTGTGAAAACGGGCAGTTCTTGCTCATCTGGTTTACAAGTATGAAAAATAAAAATGAAAAAAATAATAATGTTTTTGCTATACTCTTCTTTGTGAAGCACTGATTTGATTTAATGAAAGTTACTATCTGGAATAATAAGAAAAAAATGTATAGCATGACTCTCCATGCATGACTCTGAAACATTGATGGGCTCTGGCAAAATCATAAATCATGAAAGTAATGCCTATGATGGAGCCTCAGTGAGCTATACATTTTCATCTACCTTCTAATGCAAAAGTATAGCCATTTCTGTGTCACCAAGCCGTCAGCAAGAAAACTTACAGCGGAAAACAAGTATAGATGGCAACTACAACTTCCTTAACACAAAAGAAAAGTACTACTTTTGTTAGTTACAACTTTGAAACCTTTTTGAGTAAGATTTTGGTTAGAGGATTTACTAAAGACTGTAATCTGCTTAGGAAAAACATGTTCTTGTTACATGGGCAGTACCGAAGACTTAGAACGTGTATTGCTGCACTGTGTTTGGTATTCTAAACCTAGGACAATGTGGCTAAGTACAGTTGTTGCAGGCTAATCCTCTACCCCTAACAACTTGGTTTCTTTCTTAATGGCAGTGAATGGTAAATACTTTATCAATCGGCTAGCAAATTATTTTTCAAAAATAAATTGTATCAGAACAAAAATGCCCATCCTCTGCTCTAGGGCTTAGCCCCAGTAACTGGACTGTGGCCTGCTTCAGAAGTCTACCTTCTCTGTGTAATCTGGTTACATGATCCTTTTCATTTTGAACTTGCTGGTACCCCTTATAATCAGGCATATTGAGGTTATTTGCAGTTTTTTTAGTCAGCTAGAACTCTAATCTACTGGATATCAGATTTCAAGTAATTTAATTCTGGATTACATACTGCTAAGGCAACATCTGCTAATGCATTCCATCAGTTAGGAGCCAGCAATGTAAAGATTGTTTGCACAAAATGTTGCATTCGGACTGTGGAACCAGCATTTTATGCCATTGCTGACTCTTTGTCACTAGGAATGGAGACTGACAGGTGTTTTATGATTTACATGCATATTAGACAGCATTGTTTAATTAATTTCACATCTATAAACTTTATTTAATATACAATTTATCATAGCATCATATAATCATAGAAACTGACAGCAGGAAAGGACCCTCCGGCCCAAAAAGTCTGCCCCTCACCCCCCCTTAGTCCACCCTTCCGTCTTCTGGGGCTCCTCTCCATAGCCCCATGTGCTTGTCCCATGCTCTCTTGAAACCAGACACAGTCTTGGCCCCACCACCTCCTCTGGCAGCCTGTTCCAGGATTCCACCACTCTCTCAGTGAAGCACCTTCACCTCACATTATCCCTAAAGTTCCCTCCCTGCAGTCTCAGGCTGTGCTCTCGCATTATGGAGCCTATCTTCCTGTGAAATAAACACCCCACATCCACTTTGTGGATCCCTTTGATACACTTGAAGATCTGTATTATGTACCCCCTCTCCCTTCTAGTCTCTGGTGTGTAGAGCCTGAATTCCCTACATCTCTGTTCGTAGGGCTTACCATCCACCCAACACCATCTTGGTTGTTCTTCTCTGAACCCTTTCCACCAACTCTATGTCCTTCCAGAGGTAAGACCTCCAGCACTGGACACCATACTCGAGGTACAGGCTCAATAAGGCTTGGTACAGGGGTGTGAGGACCTCCTTTCTCCTGCTTGTTATTCCCTTGCTTATACTTGCCAGCATTCCATTTATGCTGCTATTAGCTCTGTAATTGTGTAATACTTGTGCTACCTAAGATGCTTTTATTGGAATGTATTTGACAATTACGCCTTATTATTGTGAAACAAAGCTGATTTATCTTTCTGTATATGTTTTAATAGCCTATTACAATGTGCCTCACGGTGTCACCTGTCATGTTATGCTATGTATGTCTACGTATTTATCAATGTTTTTTGTAGTGGCTATTTAGCCAAAGAATACAGATCACTACCCACACTTCCTTAATAATGCTTTTTAATTGAAAGTGTGGGAAAACAGTTGGCACTGTAAAGGAGATATGAAGCACAGAAGCATTCCCAGTTCATATCTACTTGCCTCTGTTCTGGTTCTGTACATACTACTCTTTTGTGTGTTTTTTTTTCTTCCTGTTTTTTTTAAGACCATCTTCCCTTTCCTTCCCTTCTCTTTATAGATACTTCAACCAGTGAAATCATTATCTGCAGTAGCTCCTGATGTTGATAATGCTACTTGATAGGCTGCAACACTGAGGAAAATGGGGCAGCTCCTCAATATGCCCAATTGTCACTGAAGCAGCAATTTACACAAGTAATTGTAAAGACAAAGAACCTATGTGCAGAAAGCTCAGCAGCAAGGGTTACCTTGGCAAGGAATTGGTGCTTGAGATAAGTTTCACAGAAATTCAAAACTACACATACCTAAGTAATGCAAGGCATATTGGGAAATATATGCAAATCACCATGAAGGAACTGGCTGGCCAGCCAATTACTGCAGGGTGATTTGCCTATGTTTCCCATGATGCTTTGCATCACTGGGGTATGCCTACATTTATGGATAGTTTTGAGTTACAAGAAGGGGCATACACATCAGAAACCACTGAGTGGTTGCAGCAGATAGTGTCCCTGTTTGAGCATCTATAATTCAAATTACTTAACAAAAGCAACATGCTATCCCAACCATACACAATAGCATGAGAGAACAGGTCCCATGAAAACTGAAATGACAATATAGATGTCATACTTGGAATAACTGATCCACAACAAGTTATAATTCCATCAAGGGGTTCTATCTCTTGATAGCATCACAACCCCCAAGTTTTTATTTTTATTTATTTAGTTTTTGTAGACTGGGTAAGTGCACTAGACAAATACTGCCTATTTTCAGGCACGACCTGGGGGAAGGGGATACTGATGAATGCCAACCGACCTTGAACCAGATTAAGCTGTTGGTGGGATTTTTGGTGAATGAGGGAAATTTGGCCAGGACACCGGGGAAATCCCCCTACTCTTTTCGATAAGTGCCATGAGATCTTTAACATCCACCCGAACTACCACCAATCCAGGCAGATGGGACCTCGGTTTAACTTCTAATCCAAAAGACGGAGCTCAAATTATCAGAAGTCTGAAATGGAAACATAGATGCATCCATCATTAACTATTTCTAAGGCTACCATTTTATGGTTTTCACAGGTAAACCTAGTAAAGTCATGGAATTTGGCAGTCTACATGCAAAAAAAAAAAAAAAAAAAAAATAAAATAGAATTTCATGGAATCTGACATAAGTACCAAAACACACATCTACATTAGGTGAATTTTGCTGTAAAATATTGCCCATACTATTTTTATTTCACATGATTTAGTTGACCACCCACGGGCACACACACACACACAAACACACACACACACACACACACACACACACAGTGGAGAAGTAAATTAGAAGCCACTTCACTATGCTACTGTACAAAATGTAAATTTAATAGTGTACTTGTTGACATTTTGCCTTACCCTCTCCCACTAAACAAACAAAGACAAATGCCATTTTATAGGGTTCACGAAATATTATTGGATCTGGGAAATCATTAACAGCCAGCAAGCTTAAAACCTCAGAAACATTTCAAGCAGTTTAACAGTTTCTTTCTTAAAAAAAGTAAATTTCATATAGCATTGCATACCTCTTAACTGCTATCAATGTTGCATAGCGCTATGATTTTTACACTCAAATCTACACTTGTTCTGCACAGGTTTACTGATGTTCTTAATAATGTTAGAGCTATATATGTACACACAGACTATTAAATCACTGAACTAACTTAACAGAATATTCCTTAACACTAAATATATGGGGCCCTCTATTTGTAGACATATTCTTTGAAACAGGAAAGTGCTACACATTCTGGCCATTTGCTATGAATTTTGAAGGCTAGCGCTCTGGTTTTTAATGCTGAGCGGCCGAGAGTTATGTAGAACTGTGGTGCGAAATGAACCAGGAATTTTCAAAGTGCTTGTATTGCACAACTGCATAATCATCTCTTGTCCCATTGTTGTGACATGCAGGGCCATATCGTAGCAACTGATTGACCGTTCCGACTCGTATACAAGAATTGTATTTCTGTCGTTTCCTGACTGGAGGGTGGAGGCTTCCGGCATCATTCAAGAAAATAAGCACCTAAACGGGTGCTTCGGGCTTGCTGGCACAAGCCTAACTGGAATAAACGCAAATATTTGCTTTATGGCATTTATTTATTTATTTATTCATTCATTTACGAGTTTAACCAGAAAGGCATACTGAGCAGGGATTGCTCGATTCCAGGTGCGACCTGAGGGACAAGTCCCCAAAAAATAGTAAATTGTCAACAATGATTTCTGATGTTACTCTCAAGAGATCATTTGCAAGAACAAACCCTGAGTAAATGAGCATAGTCCTGCTCCGAATCTATATGTCCAGAGCTATGGCAACATTTAACGTGGACACCTTACTTTATAAATCAGAAAGTCCCCTGCTGGTACTCTAACAGCTACAGTAGACTCATAGCCATAATTCTACAAGGGACTATTAACTCGGTACCTCATAGTTTGGAAAGGGAGGGCAAAATTATTTTGCAATTTGAAGCAAATTCGAAAAGTTGCGCTGAATTTCCAAGGCATACATGAGAAATTGCAGAATGGTGCCATGGGGGTGTGTGGAGCTGAGTGCTTTGTGGGAAAACCCTTATAATAGGGGAGATATGCCCTTTCCACAAAATATATGTGGTCATCTCCCGGTTTAACTTGCTCAGTCAGTGGCAGTTGTTTATTTGAAGTTTGTTTTTATCTGACTAGGAGTCGCCGAATAGGGACTAAAAGCCAGATTCGACCTTAAGAAATCCTATTAAATACCTTTTAAATGATAACTTAGTTACTTTTTTTCTTAGGCGGATAGTTCAGTAAATAAACTTTAAGGGGAGGCTGACAATCTGGACCCTTTTTTTATCAAGTGGTCCGTGGTCACCACTGACCAATGAAGTAGTAGTATTCACTAAGTTTACCTTACTATTTATGCAACTATTGCTTTCGACCTAGAAGATTTTGCAGTGCCCCCACCCCTTATAAACAGGGTCTAATACTGGGGATGCAACTGATACGCGTATTTATCAATTATTTTTAAAACCGTGGAAAAGGCGCGCTATTAAGGCGCAGAAGCTTTTTCAGAGGAACCCCCGGCAAGTACTTCAAGAAGCTGGATGTTGTTGTTTTGTCCTGGTATAATGTTTACTGTATGGCGGGATAGCTAGGGGCGGTCTCTGTTAGTTTTTAGACTGAAAAATAAGACTGAAAATGTTGCCCTCTCTGTTGCAGATACATTTATTCTTTTAGCGGCCTCTTGAGTTTCTTAGAGCCCAAAATTTAAAATAATAATAGTAATAAAACAAAGAGTAAGAGAAAAAAACTTACCAACAATCACAGCTCCAATAAAAAGACTCAGAAGAATCCTCAAAAACCAAAACACCCTCTGAAAAAAAGGGATTTATTCATGTTTATAATTAGTACTTATGTAATGTCTTTAGCTAGAACACTTTGTTTTGCCAAATGTTATTTAATTTATACATTATTATCAAAACGCTTTGAAGTGTCAGCAGACCTCTCCTTCCCAAATCAAAACAGCAGAATATTGCTAAATTATATTATTTAGTTCCTAGTGTTCTGGAGTTTGGGACAAATGGCCCATTGGAAAAAAAGTGGGAAGGGATTATAACATATACTCCTTACAAGAGCATACTCGAGGTTTTGCGGCGATATACCTGGGAAGTGAAGCTAGTCAGTCCTTGGCTAGCACAAAAAGGACTTTCAAGGAAACTCTATAACCATAAGATACACATAAGAAACTGCACATGGTAAGCTACTATAAATCAAGATTTCAGCTTACAAAAGGAACAGGGGTAAAAAAACAAACAAACAAACAAAAAAAAAAAAAACAATAGAAAAACCCATGTGTAAAAAAACTGGCTATACTAAATGAACTCAGAACTTCAGAATTTTAGAACTGTTTGCTGGAGACACTCTTATAGGTTTTAAACAGTTTTTTACACCCCTAGTTGTCCTGCTGTCTTCCTTTCAGCATCTATCCAATATTCTGTTATGTTTTTTGCTAAAAGAATAATCGAATTATGTTGCCTTTGTAACTACACTGAATCATCCTCTCCTCAGCAGTTACTGCACTCACTTTTCATACTGCCTGAACATTCTAGGACATCAGTAATACAATTCCTGGCAATTCAGATACATAACACTGAAATGTGTTACTGATGCTGTCTTTTGCAATATCTGTACACATGGCTATAATAAAAAATGATGCTTACCCCCTTCCCTCGGATCCCAGGCAATATACTAAAGAATGCCAGCGCAAAGGCGAGGAAGGTGCAGATGACAATGATGACACTGACGTTGAAGACGAATGAGACTCTCCCACTGGGGTAATAGGGATACTGCCCGTCGAATAAAGTCATGGTGGAGGTCTTTACACTGTATGAGTTCTCCGAAAGCTGCAACAGAAATGAATGCACGTGGTCATCAATACCTCAGAGGTAAGGAAAGGACCGCTTCAAGATCTAGAGCACATCTGTGCTCCTAAAACATCCAAACAACCATTTACTTAGTACTTAGAAACCGACTGGCATGCAGCGAAAGCAACAAACAAATGCAGTACTGATGTGAAACGGCATTTACAGTGGTCCTACGCATGCAATATTAATGGGAAACACTGCATTTTGCAGATGTCTGAAAATGTGTAATATATACACGTATTTACCTTTTATCTGATGTCTGCTGGTGTAGTCTTTCCAAAGTTTTGCAGACCAACTGGCGTATCAAAGTTAAACTGTTTCTTAAACTGGGGTTAAGTGTGGTAGGTAGTTTTATACCCTGAAAACCTATGCCCCTTGACCTACGTCAGCCTTGACTGTGGCGGGTGAGTCATGCGTGGATTTCTGGTTAAAGATGTCTGGGACAGTCCCCAGCGGCACCCTTGATTTCCGCGCCAACTTCTTGTTAATGCAGTATTACATTACACCTGTTATATTCCACTGGAAGCAGGAAATAGAGCTGTTAAACAGGGCAGAGCAGCAGTAGGACGAGCACGGAAAGGAGACGGGAGCAAGATCAGCGGAAAACGTCCTCTGACACACAGTTACCAGCAGGTTAGTAACTTGGTATGTCTCTCTCTATCTCTTGAAATCCTTACGGATTTCTCTGAAGCTTGCGGGTTGGAGTGTAGACTGACAGCACGTAACATAACATAATCCTGATCTGATTTCGACTTCAAGACTGTTACAGGGTGATTGGTGCACGGGGCAGGGATAGACAGGTAGTAGCTACCTCGACTGTTAAGAAACTTATGTTGGAATTTGGAGGAAAGCACGGGGTCCCCAATAGCTCTGTAGGAACCCTATCGCTCAGACGGGACTAACATTTTATAATGGCGACTAAACCGTAGTTTAAAAATTGAGCAACCCTCCCCACGTGTCCCCACACCTTGAAAAGCGTGACTCCAGCTAAAATGAGCCTCTGGAGAATCAAGGGAGTTTATGTATGTGAGACATCATCCACATCCTCTCTTGTCGATTCGTTTGTTAGATGGCTTGCTCACACATTTTAGTTTTTAGCACTTTTTTGGATCGCTAGAAAGTGATCCCGAGTTTATATAATTAGTTTGTTGGCACTGGCGGCCTGCGAATATCACTCGCTGACTTCATCACGGGTTGCACGGGATCCCCCACCCACCTACCATCCCTTTCATTCACAATGTTGGACCTCGCTCTACTGACATATTGAACTAGATTACGCTGTTGGTGGCATTTAAGGATTTTCTTCAATTTTAAAATGAATTAATTGTTCCTTTTTATAAGTAGTTGTCTACTTCACTGCGCTATTCTATTTAGCATGTTAAAGTATTAGTGGAGTATTTGTATTGTGTTTATTCTTTGTAAACTGTCTTGTTTTGTTCATAATGCAGTTTTTTACGTTATAGCTGTACTGTGACTTGTTTAAAGAAAGGCATATTCATCTATCTATCTACCTATATATTTTTACTCTTTTGTTGAGCACTTCCAATTGGTGACGGAATTTATTTTATATTTGCACTGTATTCTTGCCTTCCTTGGTCGTTCATGAACAGTACTGGTTTTACTGATGTACATTTAGCAGAAGTAGTTTGTCCAGCTTATCTTCTTGAATACTGCAACTCCCCCATTATGATGAAGTAAAAAGGATTCCATATTTAACAGTATGTAACACGTGGAAATTATATTTTGATGACTAGAAAAACAGCTGAATAGATTGCATGAACAATGTCGGATCCCAGCTCTAGTGCCATGCTATGAGTTACTCAGTCTCATTGGTCAATACTTCTAACTCTTTTCATCATATATATTTACATGATGACCCATGCACACCTAGTTGTCTGCCATCTCTTCCTTTTCATGCCTAACATCAGTTTTGCCACAGGAGGGAGCCACCACCACATATTTCAGTACTGAGTTTTCATTGAGCAATATCTCAAAATAGTATTACAGATGATGTAATTAATACAAATAAATGGTGGCAGAATGCCCAAGATACCGCAATTGTCCCATCATACACACTTTACCATACATCATTTTATACATGGATGAACACAGAACAGTGTAGGAGTTAAATACTTAAAATGTTTAATGAGGTAAAATATCATAGCTGCCATTAGACACCTTTTCATCACTGATCATTTGTGTGTCAGACTTGTGGTTTGCCTAGTACTAGGAATGGCACTTTTATGAAGACTTGAAATAATCAGTTTATGTGCGTGTGTGTGTGTGTTGGGGGGAGTTGCAGGAGAACCCAGTTCCAGAACCAAAATTAAAAGCCTGACTCAGTTGCAGGATTAAAATTTTTATTTTATTTTTTTATTTATTCAAAGTTTTGGAATTACAATCCTTTGAGTCAATGACTCCTTTTGCAAAGGCTACACAGTACATACATACATAGCTTAAAGACAATTAGTACATTCCGTACGAGGCAGACATCACATTAGGACATAATTAAAGACAGATTGTACATTGCTTTCTATGCAAATATTGCATAATGTCAAATTATTCCTGTTACTCTATACAATTTGTTTATTTTACATTTCTTTGTTAGTTCACTAGGATTGTTTATAGACCCTGGGTCATTGCTGTGGAGAGGTACTGTGTCCCTAGTTGGAGACTATGTCCAGTATGGGATTATGGGTTGTTTAGTGACAATTTGGTTTTGTTTTTGGCCTAGGTTTGGAGTTTTTGGGAAACTCTAGCTTAAAATGGGGAAGGACTACTTCTGTGAAAAATGAACCCATCTAAAAACAGAAAACTGAATTAATGACATGGAAAAATCCAAACTATAATGAGGAAACATGTCATCAAACCCCTGCCAGGTTGATCTGATTGTGCCTGATTCCACCAGTGAATTTCTTCAGTTTCTAACACTGGACATATGGTTTGCAAGAAAAACATTCTCAGGGGTGTGTTCTATTTGCAAATTGCAAATCCTGGAGAAAATAACAGCCCAAAAAGAGAATATGAGGGACTTTTACAACAAGCAATGTGCCATTGGTGGGGTCACACTTGAAATGAATTTCTGTGTGGTCAAGTTACTTTACCATGTTTCATTCCTCCCAACATTCATAGCTAGGTATATGCTGGTACCCTACTGTAGATTAAATGTTGTAGCTCAGCTGGGCCATCCTGATTAAACAAATTACATATGTACAATTGATTATTCAGTAGATACCGTGCTGTCCCCTTAAAGGGTAGGGAAAGCACTGGAGCAACCTCAATTTGTATTTGCCTACTCCACCCTCCTTCTCCTTTTGGATATCTTTTTTTTCTGTCTCCGCACTTTAAAAAAAACTGTCTCTATAGGTAGCCCCATTGTGCTGTTACAGGTGCTCCCACCTGTGACATGATCTGTTGCAGTTCAGAGTTTCTGATGTTTGTGTCACTTTGCTATGTGTAACATTTGTTGCTATATTGAGGAAATGTGAGCATATTGAGGTCTTTCTTTCTTTCTTTCTTTCTTTCTTTCTTTTTCTTTCTTTCCCTTTTATCTGCCAGGAAACGTTGACTGGGCAATTATGCCATTTTGGGGTGGGGTGCAAACTGACATACTGAACCAGATTAAGTTGGTGGCATTTAAGGATTTTCCTTAATTTTTAAATGAATTACTCCTTCCTTTTCATAAGTAGTTGCCTGCCTTACTGCAGTATTTTATTTAGCATGTTAAAGTATCAGTGGATTATTTGTATTGTGTTAATTCTGTTGTTTTGTAAACTATCTTGTTTTGTTCATAATGTAGTTTTTTTGTGTTATATCTGTACTGTGACTTGTTTTAAGAAAGGCATATCTGTCTATATATCTATCTGTCATTTATTATATCGATAAATAATTTATGTGTATATATAATTGGTTCCTTTTGTTCATATACTGTCTTATGTCTCTCCACCCGCTGTAACCACCGTGGAGCCATTGTATAAATAATGTTTGAACTAAATCTGTATATAATTCCTTGTTCCATCTGTCTTCCCTGTTCTTGTTCTCCCCCCACCCTCTGTAACTGACGTGGAGCCTTTGCAAAAGAGTCTGTGACTCAAAGGTTTGTAATTTTGAATATGCAGTAAATAAATAAATAAATAAATATTATAAATTTTTTGCTCTTTTGTTGAGCACTTCCAACTGGCAACAGGGAAGTTATTTTATATTTGCACTGTAATCTTGCCTTCGTTGGTTGTTCAGGAACAGTACTGGTTTTACTGATGTACATTTAGCAGAAGTAATTTGGCCTGCGAATCTCTTTGGATACTGTGACTCCCCTGTTATGATGATGTAAAGAGGATTCCAGATTTTACAGTATGTAGCACGTGGAAATTATATTTTGATGACTAGAAAAACAACTGAATAGATTGCATGGACAATGTCGGATCCCAGCTCTGGTGTCGTGCTGTGAGTTACTCAGGCTCATTGGCCAATTGTCCTATATGCAAATAACTGTTTTCATTACATATAATGCATGATCCAAGTACACCTAGTTGTTCGTCTTACCTTCCTTTTTCTGCTTGACATCAGTTTTGCCACACGAGGGAGCCACTATGACATATTTCAGTACTTGTTTTCATTGAGCAATATCTCAAAATATTATTACACGATGATGTAACAGATAAAAATAAATTGTACCAGAACTCCCAAGATACCTCAGTTGTCCCATTATACACATTTTACCATCCATCATTCTATATAATATATGAATGAACACAGAGCAGTGAATGAGTTTAAAATGTTTAATGAGGTAAAACATCATTGTTGCAGTTCATGTCACAGTGAAAATCTAATACTGTATATACCCTTTTTATTTCATTTTATAGTGCCTGTCTTTTGCAGTCTTGGTCCCTAGGACTAAATGAGTGCTTGACAGGATAAGGGTTCAACCCATCCAGGAACGAAGGGGCATGACCCTAGCAAATAAACACAGGAATAGGTTCCCTAGAGAAAAATAGAACAGCTGTTGCATGGTGACAATGCCTAACCCCTGGCTTAGAGGAAGGCCTAAACTATGAACATAATGAAAATCAAGCATCCTGACATCTGTGAGCATTAATGTGAAACTGTGCATGGAGGGGCAGAGTGTGGAGTGGATGTCTGCATCCAAACTGAACCCCAGGCTTGAGAATATCGGGGAACCCTCCCTTTCTCCCAATGAATTCAAATGCTGTACCTAGTAATGCTGTTCTCCATTACGAAGTGATTAAACTAGAGTTCAAAAGAATCAGAACTGTCCACTTGCACTCGGAGGCTAGACCCCTTCTGCAAAAAGCCGTTAGTAGTAACAACCCCAACATCAACCTACTGGACACTAGGCTACTTCGTCTGACATTGGATGCTATCCTGGTCCCACTTACCAAGCTGTTCAACTGCTCTCTGTGCCTGGGGCAGTTCCCCAGTACATGGAAAACTGCCATCATCACTCCCATCCTAAAGAGCGGTGATCGACCGACCCCGGGTAACTATCGACCTATCTCCATCATTCCCCCACTCTCTAAGACCCTTGAAAAAGTAGTTGCCAACCAGTTTGCTGAATACCTGGCCATGCACAATATCCTGTGCCCTGAACAGCATGGCTTTCATGCAGGTCACAGCACCACAACCATGCTACTTAAATTCTCCAACTTCCTGTACTCTGCTCTTGATGCCAGAAGTTCCTGCCAGTGCCATGTTTATTGACCTCTCCAAGGCCTTTGACATGGTTTGCCATCCTCTCCTGCTTGACTCCCTCAGATGCCTTGGTTTCTCCCCTGGCCCCCTTGCATGGTTCACCAGCTACCTCTCTGCCAGAACTCAGTGTGTAAAAATCAATAGCACCCTATCTGACACACGACCTGTCCATTCTGGGGTTCCCCAGGGCTCCATTTTAGGCCCTCTCGTCTTCATTCTCTACCTCAACTCCCTCCCCTTGGCCTGCCCAAGTAAGATCCTCCTTTACACAGATGACACTGTGCTCTTCACCGCTGACCCCAACCCCAACACACTCCAGGCCACCCTCCAACAAACTTTTGATAGAGCTGAGCATTGTTTCACATCACGAAGGCCAGTCTTGAACCTAAAAAAGACCAAAGCTATGCTCTTCTCACATCGCCAAAGCAAAGCCAATGGTGCCCCTCTCATGAAACTGCCTAGCACACTAAACCCCATTGAGCAGGTTTCCTCCTACAAGTATATGGGCATTACCTTTGATTCAGCACTCTCCTTCCATTCCCACGTCAATGCACTTTCTGCTGCTACCAATGTCGGGATTAGACTGTTATACCACCATAGGGACTGCCTACCACAAGATGCCCTTAGATTGGCAATCATCTCCTCTATCCTGTCGCTAATCGACTATGGACTGCCCATCTGTGCTGCAGCTGACAACAATACCTTGCAAGAATCCAGTTCTCTATAAACAAGGCCTGCAGGCTAATGCTGGGAGCCCATAGGCGCACCCATATGTGCCTGCCGTACTCCACCTCCAGCTTGCTCAACCTTGAAGAAAGACTCCACTTCCAAACCTGCCTTCTTGTAAAAAAGACCCAGCTAGGGCTCTCCCCCCCCCCAGGGTCGCCACCTCCCTGCAGCATGCCTTCCCCTCAATCTCCACCCACAGCACTATCAAAACCTTCCTTATTGTCCCCAGGGTAAGGACCTTTATGGCCCAGAGATTCTTTTGCTATCAGGCTCCCTCCTGGTTCAATTCCCTCCCAGTCAATATAGCTGACTCCACTAAGTTTGGTCCTTTCAAGGTCTCCCTCAGAAGCCATCTGACAAGCACTCGCTGCTGCAACTGCATATAATCCCTCACCTGCCCCTTACCTTCACCCCTAGGCTGGGTCTGCCCTGTCTACTTTTGCTGTATATATCTGAGGCCTCATGTAACATCTGCTGACTAATGTAATAAAATATCTCTGGTTGCTACCTGACATGGTATCCATGTACCTATATTATGACTACTGTGATCTACCTATTACCAAGCGTGTACCACCAGTGAATGCCTGTAACACTGGTTGCTTTTTTAATCTAAGCATTATGTACTGTACTGTTTTGTTTACTGTGATGTATTGCTCTCTTGACGAGGTGCCTTTGTAAATGAGTCTATGAACCAATGATCTAATAAATAAATAAATAAATAAACTTGTTCTGTAGGCTCACATTTTCTGGGTGGAAACAGGCTTTCTCACACTGCCCATAACTCTAGCCCCCTTATGCATAGGGTACTTCATCTACTTCTACTGCCCTGATAAAGCTCAGAAAGTTTCCCTTGATCCACCCTATCCAGTCCCTTTAAACATTAAAAAAAAAGAAATCATCACCTCTTAAGTCCTCTTTTGTTTCAAGGAAAACATGCCCAGCCTGTCTAAATGTGCTCTATTGCTCAGCCGCTCCATTCCCCTAATCATATTAGCCTAAGCTCCAGCACAGTGACCATCAATAGAAATGTAGTGGTGCCAGTGGGACTATTGTCATGGATTTGGAAATAAAAACGGACAGCAGGGCCACCATCAGGGGCTGAACAAGAATGTGTAATGAAGTGTGCATACTGTGAAAACATTTTACCTTACACAAACTCTGCTTTAAACTAAAACTTTGCAAAAGAAAATGGTCTCATTTTGCTATTTCCAGACTTGGGTTTTTAACTACAAAGAAACATTTTTAAGTACATTTAAAGACAGTTATTTAGTTTTTGAAGATTGCTGTATAACTTCCCTTTAAATTGCTTCCTCCCCCATCTTGCGGTATGTTCCTTGCTGACTAATGGCAGCAGGTATCTTGCCACAGTAACATAAAGGCATGCAACCGAAGCCCAGGCATGTGCCTGTGGCATGGTAGGTAGCAATTTAAACAACAGTGATTGAGCAATCTACAACAAAAACTAAGCCTCTGTCTTTTAAAGTAGCAGCATTTGGTAGTCACCTTGTAAAATGTTGCTCTGACAAAAATATCAATATATCCATTTTTCATTTCATACTTGAATGAAGATACAAGATGTTAAGGTTTGCAAAAGTTCCTCATCTTGTACCATGCCCACCATGAACTAACTAACTAAATATAGTGGTACAGTTTACCATTAGAAACATGTGGCTGCATGATCCTAATACAGCCACAGTATGAATGTAGGGTACATTGTTTAACCAGGAGTTGCACACCAAGCCAAAACTTGTTTTCAGATGTGACCTGGGGGCACAGGGAAGTTAGGTGACTTGCTCAGGCTCACACAATATGCACCGAGGCGGCTGTGGGATTCAAACCCAAGTTTCCTGATCTGCAGCTCAGAGCCTTATCCCACTGCACTATATTGCCTCCATCTGCATCTAACATGTTGCACAGCCTTAAACAGCTGTTGATTATCAGAAATATGGTAGCACTATCCTAATACATCCATAGTATGAATCTAGCATGCTACATGGGCATTAAACAACTGTTGATTATCAGAAAAGTGTGGTAGCACTATCCTAATACAGCCATAGTATGAATCAAGTATGTACATTGAACAGGTAACACCAATGGAAGAGATTTTTAAAAAGATGGGCGTTGCAGTCACTTTAATGATGTGAATTAAAACATAAATTGTCCATAAATAATCACCCTCTGGTAGGGATTCTGCATAACATATGCTTTAAATATGCTCTAAATATCTTTCTCCCCATCACTGTGGTCCCCCCTTTCTTATTTATTCTTTTCCCCTTTCTTTTTCCTCAATCCCCCACACCCCCTTCCCCTTTCCTGTTCCCCTCCCCCTTTCTTCTCTTTCCCCTCTTTTTTCCTTTCCCATTTTTCCTTCCCTTCTTTTCTGTTACCCCCTTTCCTTCCTTCTTTTCCTTTTTCTTTTCTTTCTCCCCCCTTCCTTTTTTTTCTTTCTTTTTGCTTTCTTCTTCATTCTAGAGGAACCACGTAGGTTATTGTAATTTTTTCCATCTTTCCACCTTAGCCAATTATGTAGGATAGCTATATTGTTGAACAAATATATATACATTTAATATATAACCATAAAAACAATGGATTATGAAGAAAGCATAATAATAGTTATATTTAACATATTATTGTAGATATTGATTATAGTTCACAGAAATACTAGCTACTACATGTTTTAAAACATTATTTAATATTTGGTATGAGGTTTATTCATTCCACGAATATGCAACAGGGTATTAAAGTAGGTAATTTATAAATCCACGATTGTTCTGCCCTTGTCACTTTAAATTAATTGTAAACCTTTAATTAGGCAGCTTTTTTGATAGGTAGATGGTGATTTTAAAAGTGTCATTTGAGCTCCTCACAAGTCTTCCCCTGAAAAAGTCAAGTACTGCGAAACCAGTCGGGAGTATTGTCTGCTGTTCTTGAATTGTCTATATAAATAAGTTATATTTTGATCTAGTGAGTCCTCGTGGCGGTTTGTTTGTTGGATGAATGATGTGAGTCATCAGTTTCAAAATTAGCTATAAAAGCTGATTTAAAAGTATCGCAGGGAATTAAAATATACTGATGATGAAGTGAAGAATGTCATAAGTACTTTTTTTTTTTTTGCTTAAAAAGCTAAGATGCCATTTTTGTCAGCCAACAAATACTGTTGCTTTAAGGTACCAAAATATTTTTTAGCTGGAAACTCTTATTGGCCTTGATTCCCAAAGGTGTGGTTCCCACGTCAGAGAACCGCATAAAGTATCTGCGCACTTACCCCAGACCCATATGCAGAGCAGCCCCCTGCCCAGGCCCAAGGCCAGTCCTGAAGGTCTGTGACAACTCCTCCTCCTAGCACACCCAGGCAGCCTGGTGGGCAGGGGCTGTAGTGTGGCAGGGGTTTACTGGCTGCCCATCCCAGCTGGTGTCCCATCTGTCAGTGGCACAGGAGGGGCATCCCATGTTTGCCCATTTTCATCTGTGTACCCTGGCCAGGCACTCCATACTGCGTTGCATCTTTGTGAATAGCACAGAGTGCGGGCATGCCCCCTGGTATGCCCCCGGGCTGGACAATCTGCATGTATGGCTGCAGGATCAGGCAGAGGCTTGTGTGCCCATGGGGTTGTGCTCCTATAGTGAATGTTATCAGGGGGTCCGCAGGACCCCACTGCGCTGCATTCCAACCTAGAGTGGGGCACATCCACCCTATACCCCTTAGAGAATCACGGCCATTGGGAGTATAGCTGTGGGAGGGGGATCATTTACTTCTGTAAAGTTTTTCTTTAAATAAGCATGACCTCTGGAAGGCAGAGTGAAACTGGAAAGGATGAATCTAGAGCTCCTTTTAACCTTAAATTACTATGGCAAGGCAAGGCAATTTTATTTCTAAGGCACCCAATCCCAGAGGCTCTGGGCACCATACATAATAAAAACAAAAATAAAAAGTACATAAATAACATTTGTGCAGTAGTAAAAACTTTAACACAGCGTTCTTAAAAATCTAAATATAAAATATAAAATGTGAAATAACTGAAGCTGGGGGGAGAAGACTTAATCCCCAAAAGCCTGGCAGAAGAGGTGGGCCTTAAGCCTCTGCTTAAAAACACCAATCGAAGAGGCCTCCCAAACTGCAGCTGGAAGCATGTTCCACAGGGTATGCCCAGAGACACTAAATGCTCGATCACCAGAGATCTTGAGCTGAACCTTGGGAACATCCCATTGCTAAAATCCTGTGTTGTAGAAGGCACCATTTTCTTTTTAAAATGATTTCTGTGTGTTATGGTACTAGGCAGCGTTGGGGAGGACACAACAGTACTGCTGCACTGTCGGGGAGGGGTGTGTGTGGGGGAACCATTGAGGAAGTACATCAAGAAATGCTGCAATTTCATCAGGTAAGAATGTAGGCATCATTTGTGAAGAAAGACTGTATTTTTTTAAGGAAAATACAGAGGGAGGGAACTGGTGAGCGGTCGTCAGATTGGCCGTAGAGCTGAAGGAGGAGCGAGCAAGGGGGAGAGAGAGAGAGGGTGAATGAGCGAGCAGGCAGGCAGGGAGAGATTGTGACAAGCATTTTTTTTTTCCTTTTGATGTGGTCTGCAAGGTTTGTTTAAATGGGGAAAAATTCAGTTTGGCGAGAAAAGTGAGGGGTAAGGGAGTAAAGCGGTGAGTGGCTGGCTGGTCGGCTGTTGAGAAGTAAAGTCCACTAGTGAGCAAGCGGACGGATAGTAGAAGAGGAACAAGGATTTGAAAATGGGTACTGCATCTTCTTTTGCTATGAGTAGTTGTAGCCATGCGTTAGACACGTCTAGTGCATGGCTATCAACCAATCACATGGCTCAAAATATTGAGCCCATTTCATAATTCCCATTTTTTCTGTACAAAACTTGATGCTTGCGTCTAATTTAGACATGTGTAATTTTCTAGAGGCAAGTCAGGGAAATTGCACTTAGAAGTTCAGTGGATCTCAGGCAGCTGCAGGCAGTAAAACTTTAAGGGTTGTCTGAAAATCCCGCCAGTGTCAAGCCATATGGACTGGCTTAGGTCTGCCTCCAGCAAAGCACTCAAGACCATCCATACCCCCAGACAGTATGGAGGCTCTTTTCACTGCAGCAGGGTTGATCCCATCTTTGGGGGGGGGATGTGTCATCTGGGACTGAAGGTGGTGCTAAAAACAGGCACATATTTTCCATTGAGAGAATGGACAGGACATACAGGTAAGTGTACACAGAAAGAGAGCACCACCTCCCAGATTGTAAAAGCCTCTGCAGACATTCAAAGGCAACAACAAAGAAAGGTAATGGCATCAGACTCGTTTCCGTGAGACAGACTAGGCATGCGAACTCTTTAAAATCCAGTAGTACAGGAAGCACTACAGCTCAAACTTCAGCCCGTAGAACTGTTTCTGCACCAAATATGGGTACAGTACAGGAGGTTATGGTGGATGACTGTGAGGAGCAACCTTAAGCAGATTTATTTATTTATTTAGCTTTTGTTGACCGGGTAAGTGCACTAGACAAATCCTGCCTATTTTCAGGCACGACCCGGGGGAAGGGATACAGATGAATGCCAACTGACCTTGAACCAGATTAAGCTGTTGGTGGTATTTTTTTAGTGAATGAGGGAAATTTGGCCAGGACACCGGGGAAATTCCCCTACTCTATGCTGCTGTTCTAGTGGCCAGAGGGGGAGTATGGGCGTTGTGGTGTGGCGACTGAGTGCAACATGGCTCAGTCAGAGCAAGACGTGGGAGAAAGAGTGCTGGTAAGCGCAGAGTTGGTTGATGAAGAACGGGCTGTTTGGCCCAAGCAGAGCATTCCTGAGGGCAGGATGGAGCCTGTTTCAGCAAAGAGAATGGAGGAGGTGAAGAATTATTTGGAGGAGCGGGGTTCCTTTAAGGCTGGAAGAGCGGAGGACCCCTTATCGTTGGAGAGCAGTACAGAGGTGGCGGTGCCTTTACAACTGGCAGGAGAAGCCGGCAACACAGAAGTGAGAGCGGGAGAGGCCGGTGGAGCGGTGCCTACACTAGTGGTCTTGGCCAGAAGAAACCTGGTGAAAGGAAAAGGTAAAGCGGAAATGGAGGTCGGAGGAATGAGAAGAGAATCGGAGGAGCAAATGGGGAATACGGCGGAGAGAACTGAACTGGGGGCAGGAGCGAGAGGTAATAGATCTGTTTCTAAACCCTCACGACCTGTAAGTAATGCGAACTTAAACAAAAACTTTCCTACGATTCAGATTTCGAAAGATGCAGGATTTGTGTTTAATCCTAAGGTGGTGGCTGCTTCTACAAAAGATACTATGACCTATCAAATTAAGCATGGGCAGCAAGAAGGAGTGACTGATTTTTTTTTCTCTTCTGACAGTACAGCCTTTCAGGCTTTTCAAAAGAATGACTTGGGTGTTGGACAGAAAGGAGCTGCTGGTAGTTTGGGGGTTGTGGGGGAGCATGATAGGTCTTGGTCACCCCAAGCTGCTTTATCAGCTGCTGGCTGGAAGCAGAAGGATCATGGGGTATGGACACCTGATTCTTCATGGGATAATGCTTGGGGATTGCAGTCTGCTTCACCAGAATGGAAGCCAGGGGGGGGGGACGGAGTTTCTACCTCTGACGCTGTTAATTTTCATGAAAGTAGCAAGAGAGAACTGTGCTCTGTAGTAGGGAGGGAGAATAATTATGTACCACCGGGTAAGGAAGAGAGTGTTAATATGAATAACATTGAACAGTTGAAAATTAGTGGGGAAAAGCCAGAAAAACCCCTTTTATCCAGTTTATTTTCACAGTGTAAAAGGGAAGCAGCACCTAGGAGGAATGCTGTAAGGATTCGGTATAAAGGTGGTTTAAAGGATCGACCAAACAGATATTATGTTGGTAGAACATTAATTAAAGAGTCTTTGAAGTTTTCTCCTAGAGACGTATTTGCATTTATCAACATTTCGGGTGAAGACAATTATGACATTAGTTTTCGTACACCTGCTTTGCTTGACCTTTTCTGGGAAAGGTATAACCAGGTGAAGTTTTCCCCTTTATGGACACCCTTTTTCGTGATTCCTTTGCCTAAACCTCTGATAAAGTTTGTGATGGTGATGTTCAGGAATGAGAGTGTTCAGGTGGAGGATATTAAATTTTGGTTGGCACAAAAATGTGAAGTATTAAGTGAACCCGATCCCATTTTGGATTCAGAATTATTTTGGACAGGGGCGTGGAAATTTAAGGTGAAACTTAAACAAACAGCAACAGGGGTGGAACATATTCCCAATTCATTTATGTTAGGAAGAGACAGGGGGGGTCTGCTTTTATAGCGGGCAGCCCAGGGCCTGCTATAAATGCGGATCTAAATCTCATTTATCTAATGTTTGTGACCAACCAAAATGTGATAATTGTGGAGAAGTGGGTCATATTACTTTATTCTGTACAAACTCTTTAAAATGCGATTTGTGTGAAGAGATGAATCATGCTTTTAAAGACTGTCCCTAGGCGGCCCAGAATAAGCAAGCATGTGGAGTGTCAGACCTTTTGATTCAACAAGCACAAGAGGCTGGAGTGTCTCAGCAGGAGGTATCCATTGGGGTGGAAGAGGTGTTGACTCACCAGAATAGGGGTACACAGCAAGAGAAAGTTCAGACAGTGGACAAAACGGTTCAGAAGAAGGAAGCTGGAGAAGGAGGGCTGAAGCTTCTCCAGCCGGTTTGTTATTCTGATGATTTAGAGGAGAAGAGTGGAATGGGTCAGGGCAAACTTAAACCCCCACTAGCCCCTCCATTATTACGAAGGTCTAGTAGGACGGTGAAGACTATGGTACCGGTGGAGGTAGAAGGTATTGAATCGAAAAATCAGTTTGAGGAACTGTCCTGGGGAGATTCAGAGATGGATATGGGGGATACTGATTCCCAAATATCGGTTCAAGAGGGAGAGAGAGTGCAAAAGGATGATTATAAGGGAAAAAAAAAGAAAAGGAGGAAGAAATGAGAATAGTACAAGTAGGCCAGTCTGACTTGGTAAACTATAATGGATATTACATGGGCTTCCTTTAACACCCATAGTTTGTTAAAAAAATCTGAAAAGGCGTGCAGTATTTCAGGTAATAGCTGATTTGCATATATCTATTTGTTTTTTGCAGGAGACGTGGATGTTCTCTAGATATTAAGTTGATGTTTTCACTAAGGATTGGCCGTGGGGACCCTCGTTTTGGTCCTTTGGTGAAGAAAGAGCGGATGGGATAGGAATTCTTTTTAACTCCTTTAATTTTAGGTTACTTAAGTTAATAGAAGTTTGTCCTGGGAGAGTATTAATTCTAGATGGTTTTGGTTGGAAAAAGATCAGTTAATTAATATTTATAGCCCTCAATCAAAAGCTGGAAGGGTGCGTGTTTTTGGACATACGACCATTTCTAATAACAACTATTCCAATTCTTTGGGGAAGGGATTTTAATTGTAATATAAAAGGGAACAGAGGTAAAGGTAGTTTTGAGAAAGGGAAGAAAATCTATTGTGATTCGGTATGTCTTCAGAATTTTGTGAGAACGGCAGACCTGGTAAGTTGTATGGATAGTCAGGAGGAGGGCTGGTTAGGCACTTTCTTTATAAAAGGGAAGAGTTTTATGATCGATTATTTGTTTATATCCAAGAGCATCCAGTTCCATAGTCCACAGGTTATTCCCATGGAATTCTCTGACCATGCTCTGATACTTATTTAAGGTGGGGACACAGCAAGGGTTTCTTAGGCATAAATCTATATGGAAATTGAATACGTCAATCCTTCAAGAGAGGGTAGTTTCAAATTCCATCCATGGTATTTTGGATGCCAGGTTGTCAGTGGCCTTTTTGTATCAAGATCTTGGGGTTTGGTGGCAGGAAACTAAAGAAGATTGTATTGGATGGTTCAAACATTATGGGGTTAGGAAAAGGAACGAAAATTTTTTCGAGTATCTTAACTCAGGAAACAGCTTCAATATATTCTATCATGTGCGAATTCTTCTAGAGGTAATTTTTCGGAGCAGATAGCTGAGATTAAAGGTTTAATGAGGAAAAGACAGTATGATAGAGCAAAATCATTGCAAGCATTAATTCAGAATCATTTAAAAAAATCTGTTTTTGGAGATCCCTTCGAACTATGTAAAGTAGTTAAGGAGAGGGAGACAATATAATTTTTTAGTCCAGGGAAATACTAAGGTTTCTTCTATCATTGCACTAGGAACAATTATTAAAGAACATTTTAGGGGTCTGGAACCAAAGGTTGCTCCATCGTCTCTCCTGATTAATCAGTTTTTAGGACCTAGTTTAAAAGAACATAGGGATAATGATGGTCTGAAGGAATTAGGGCGACCCATTTCAAAATCTGAAATTCTGGGAGTTATTAAATCTCTAAAACAGAATGTGTCCCCTGGTATAGATGGGTTATCCAATGAGTTTTATAAAGTGTTTTCATCTGAATTAGTAGAATGTCTCTGGTTAGTATTTAATTTTTTCCTCACATCCGGGGTGATGTTAAATTCTTTTACAGAAGGGCGTCAGACATATATCTTTAAATCTGGAGATAGGGGACACTTTAGGAACTGGAGGCCTCTAACTCTTTTGAATTCAGATTATAAAATTTTGACTACCATAATTAACAATAGACTGAAGGGGGTGGTAGAGAGGTTGTTTTTACTGGTGCAACATAGTGGGATTCCAAATAGAAGAATCCATTCAATATTAGGCCTAATTAGAGATATAATTGAGCAGGTTGGGGAAGGGGGCCATTCGGGTGTAATTGTATTGGTGGATCTTGAGAAAGCATTTGACAGAGTCGATCATGAGTTTTTATTTTCATCTCTCAAGTGGTTTGGTATCCCGCAGAGTATCATACAGCTCATAAGGGGGTTATACAATAATGCTAAAGTTTATCCAGTTTTGAAAGGTACTTTGGGAGAAGGTTTTATTATGAAATGTGGAGTGAGGCAGGGGTGTCCATTAAGCCCGCTTCTGTACAACTTTTCTTTAGAACCCTTAATAAGAGCAATCTGCGTTCCACCCTTATGGTTAGGAATAACGTTGCCAGGGATTTCGAACTCTGGTCTTATACAATCTTTTGCGGATGATATTTGTCTATTTTTTTCTAACCATATGGAATTTTCTAAATTCCTTAAAGTGTTTAAATTTTATGCAGAAATATCTAATGCCAGACTGAATACGCATAAATCAAAAGGGCTGTTGTTGGGTAATTATCAAAGAGAATTGTTTTCTGTTAATTTGGTTGAATTTTCTCAAAAACCTTTAAACATATTAGGGGTAGAATTTAAGAATCAAAATTGCCCAGTGGAGGTTTGGTCAGGTGTTCTAGATGCAATTCTACAGAAAGTTTTGATCTGGAAAAGGTTTACATTTTCTAAAATAAAGAGGATTCAGATAATAAAACAATTTATTTTGCCTCGGCTGCAGTATATTGCAGTTATTTTTCCATTCCCAGTACAGCTAGAAACAAAATTATATAGCATATGCTTCCAGATGTTATGGGGAAGCAGATTGAATCCAATTAAGAGAGGATGCACATACCTGAACAGAACACAAGGGGGGTTAGGGATGGTTGACCCGGTAGTATTTTGTTTTTCGCTATTCTGTGCCTTTTCTTTAGAGAAATGTTTAGGGGGTTCTAAAGAAATAGACAGCATAGTATTCCGGAACCGGTTGCAAGCATACCTGAGTATGTGGAGGCCTTCAGCTCCGAAATGGTCTGCAAGATTTAGGACTCTGGATTATTTTAAGCCAGTGGCACAGAAATTGTTCAGATGGAAAATCTCAAAGGATATGATTTTAAGATATACAGCAAAGAGGTTGTACAAGGCAATTATGGTACAATGTTTTCAGATAGAGCCAAACTTTAAAAATTGTCCGAGTGAGAACAAAAGGTATGTGTTGGAGCAACTAAATAATAGTAGGCTGCCTCCTTATATGTGGGAAAATTTATGGTTAACTATGTATGGGAGACTAAACGTAAGGAGTACGGCCAAACACAAGGCAATTGAAGAAAGAATTTGTCCTTATCCAGACTGTGTTAATGTGGAGGAGACGATGGAGCATTTTTTTTTACATTGTTCTTTTTCCTCCAAGTTATGGGGTTTCCTAGCTCAGGTATGGAATCTCCCATGGTTAGCAAAAATGGATTATGATCTCCTAGTGATTGGTATTTTTCCTCATTATTTGAGTGGTTTTGAGAAAAATACATTAAGAGTCTTTTTGGCTAGCTTGCGGTTTTGCTTATGGCAAACTAGGGTGCAATGGGTGTTATACCAAAAGAGACCATCATTTGAAGGTTTTAGAATTTCTGTAACCAATGTTTTGCATAGGGTTTTTATGGAGGAATGTCAAATATATGATGCGGGGAAAGTCAAAATTTGGTGGAAGGGATTTCTTCACTTTATTAAATACAAGTAAAAATTACAAAACAGGGAAGGGGAAAAAAATAAAAAAACAAATAGTATGCATAAGAAACAAGTATTTAAAAGTTTTTAGAATATTGTTTTTTTTTTTCCTTTTGTTAAATGTGAAGAGTTGGTTTGTATGAGTTCAAGCTTAGTTTTATGTTATTCTTTTCTTAGTGTATTAACAGAAATTCAAGGATGTATTGATGTGATGTTATGTCTTTCTTGAGTTTGATGTATATGTGAATATTCAATAAAAGTTACCCCTACTCTTTTCGATAAGTGCCATGGGATCTTTAACATCCACCTGAACTACCACCAATCCAGGCAGATGGGACCTCGGTTTAACGTCTCAGACGAAAGACGGCACCTCAGAAGTGCAGCACCCCTCTCATGCTGCACTGCAGTGTCAGTACTGGGATATTAACCCAAGTGCCAGATGTGGGAACTGAACCCACAGCCCTCTGATCTCCCAGCTTCAGAGGCGAGTGTGCTACCTACTGAGCCACTGACACTGACTATCTGACACTGACTGACAGATGGAAGTAATTTGAATAGATCAGTAATACAGCAACTGCTGCACAACAGAGGGTAACCCTAACTTTCAGAATTTAGCATTTTCAAGGCTTTGAAAAGGGCAGTCTGGGAATGCACAGAGGATGACAAAGGCTGGAGGCCTGCAAGTGCCTCCCAGGACAGCCAAAGAGAAGTTGGTCTCCCAAAAAGCCAGTCTGACTCGTCTTCTATTTTGGTGAACACAAGTTGTTTTTTTTATCCATCTCTTCAAGCGTTGAATTTACCCAAAATCTGAGGCTATTTAAACAGTTGAAGCCTCTTCCTCCTGCTAATGTCTCTGGAAACGTCCCTTGAGGTCTGGTGTAGACTCAATTTATACTGTCAACCATGGAGGAAGAGAATATTGCCCCTCCAAGAGAGATGGCCCAGAAGAAAATGGCCTTGGATTCAGAACTGGCTGAGGATTTTCACACTGATGCAATGTCTACAGTACAGAAGGACACTCTGATGGGTGGGAGAGATGATGAAAAAGAAGCGGCTGCAAACCCTTTGACCCCAGAGGCTGCTGCTGGCTCTTCAACCTCTGAAGCTAAAACACAGCCAAAAGCACAGACTTGTTGGGAGGGAGGTGTTGAACAACTGCCTGATCAGAGTATTACTCCTACAGGAGATGGGGGCACAAGCTGCTAAGGATGACGGCCCATCAACCCAGTCTAATAACCACCATGGACAATATTCCCAGACTGGGGACAGTTCTGGTTGGCAGGAGGCTAGATGGTTTACTGAATTCTTTTGACATATACCAGAAGCATCCAAATGAGGGAAACGCTGTTCACCTGAAGTAATAAGAAGGAGTTGAGGACATCTCTGATAGGGTGTATGTGGTGAGAAAACTCTTGTAGGACAGCATACAGTTTTTATGTCACAAAATTGTTCACCCTTATCTATACAGAAAGCGATTTTTGACATCAGATTCAAGACTGCAACAGGATTGGACAGGTTCCAATTCAAATATGATGAATTAAAGGCCACCCTTTTATGGTCCCCATTCTTTGTGATCTAGCTTTTGAAGCCCTTCTTTAAAAACAAACCACAGTATTATTCAAGAGTGAAGGGGTCAACATCACAGACATACTGTATTAGACATGCTGTATTGACTTTGTCAATGCCATACAGTCACGGGATACCGGGGACTCTGGGACCTTGGAATCATTTTTTATGTTTGTCAACCTAAAGCCTGTTACTGCTGCAGCTTCATGACACATCTTAACAGAGTTTGTGATAATACCAGGTGCGGTCTCTGCATGGAACTTGAGCACCATACCCAGCAATACCAGAACACCTTATGTTATAATTTCTGTGATGAGAAAGGCCACACTTTTCAATGGTGTGTTTGTGCCTCTCATGTCAGGGGGGGTGTCACGCAACAGACTAAACATGATTTTTATGTCAACAGAGCCCAAAATATCTGGCTCTACACTAGGAAAGGATCAACTGCTTCTCATCCCTCAAACCCGCAGTCCTCCTCCACTGACTCTGCGCAAGTCACTTAACCACCCAGTGCTCCCAGGCTACCCCTGAAAACAGGCACTTGTGCCTAGTGGGCCTTACTTGGTTACCAAAGAGACAAAAAAAAAAGACACCCAGAAGGGACTGGATACAGCAGATTCACAGCCCAGTACTTCACAAAAGGTGCCCAATACCTCAAACTCAGAGAGGCATCAAGATGCTATGACTCCATTATACCATATGGAGCATGTCCAGCATTTGGCATCTCAAGAAGCAGGTATGGTTATCAAAGAACAGGGGGGTCCTCCTAGGGGACCAGAAGATGGCATGACCATACCAGCACAGGATCTTTCTGCCACAATATCATCTCCAAATCCCCAGTATTGGAAATCCCTCATTCAACTACTCCATTAACTGAATGATTTCATATGGTGACAAAAGGGGACTCTGTTAATAAGATTCTGCAAGGTGTGGAGCATTTAGACTGACAATTTGAAGCCTTAAACCAGAAAGTAGGTTTTATTCAAAATGAAGTAAAACGGAACAAAGAAAGTATTGTGGAACTAAATAAACAGATGCAGGACAACTCACATAATATTCAAAAGTTAACGGATAGTGTCAAGATAATTGAACTGTCTGGGGTAGCCTTAGCTAAGATAATTACGACCCCAATAGAAAATAGAAATGCTTGAGAATCAATCGAGATGTCGAAATTTGCGTATTATGGGTCTCCCACTGAAGCTTGATAAGGAATTTGAGAGTATCCAGGAAATGGTCAGGATATTTTTGTCGAGGTTTATGGCTTACCCCAACATAATTTACCTTTCATTACAATGGCCTTCAGAGTCCTTAAGCATCAGTATACAGAATAAAACTGGTGATGTGGAAAATAAAGTTACAATTTTCTTTTCCCCTGGCTTTTGAATCAGACCATGACCATATCATCAAGCTTTCTAAAATTAAGAGAACACTTCTTTATAAAGGCCACAAATTTAACATGTTTCAAGATTGTGCATAATCTACCCAACAGAGATGGAGAAAGTTTTTGTCTTATTGACAAAATGTAGTGGAATTGGGAGCCCAGTTTCAGCTTCTCGTACCTGCCAAGGGGCAAATTCGACATAAAGAACAAACTTATATCTTTTTTGAGATTGACCAGTTGTCAGAGGTCCTGAGGGGCCAATACAAGGAATCTGGAGAGTCCGGAAAGTCTGGAGAGTCTGAAGAAGGCTCTGAGGCCCATACAATTTCGGACTTGGAAATGTTGGTGGCAGTAGATGCTGTGGAGGGTTTGGGGATTTAATAATTAATTTTGCATATCGATATACATACAAAGTGTTTGTTCTAATCTTACTCAGTATGTGGCTGATGTAAAAAATATAGGGGGATTAATACATAATGGTCTTAAGAGGTGTTATACCTCAGGCTTGCGCGACATGATTGTTAATAAAACCAATATTTTTTTTAGGTATCCCCCCCCACCATTCTTGTTAATATGAGTTTGACTGGAGATATTCCTCTAATGTGTTTTTCATTTTGTTTTCTTTGATGGATTATGTATGTAAGTATCAGAATGTATGTATTAGAACAAAAAAAAAGAAGGAAAGAAAAATTTGAATAAAATGTTATATGATACAAGAAACAAAAGGTGACAGATAGTCAACCCAGACCAAAAGTCCAGAAGAAGGACATTATCTTCTTTTCAAATAAGTCTGAAGCTTTAAGCGCTACAAAAAGCCAGTGTGATACTGAAGAGGACATAGGTGCCTCTTCTTTTTTTCCTCCCAGCCCGATCCCTCTTCAGAGACTGAGAGGGCATGGAAAGCTAAGATGAAGGCACAGTATGGGGTTTTTTTGGTAGGAAGAAACAAATACATACTGGTGCTCCTTTCTTTTTCTTCTCATGTCAATTGGGCTAACCTGCAGTTTACACCTGGCCATGGCTAATATGGATACAGGTGTAATGCCCCAGAGTTGGGGCATCACAGAAAAAGAAAATTAATAAATTAGGGGTTTACAGGTGCCAGGGTGCCTGCTGCAGGTGTGGACTGCAGGAGATAGGTTAAAGGGGCCCCCCAAGTTAATTCCCCTCCTTGTAAGTGGGAAGCACTGTATATAATAAAAGAAAAGTGCCCTGGGCACTTAAAACATTGTAAAAAAAAAAAAAATTTTCATGCAGTCCTGGTAACAATGGCCTGGATGGAATGTTGTGTTGAGCTGCTCATGCAAAGCATTCCACTCCAGCCATTCTAGAGCCCTGGGGTTCAAGTTTGAAAAGTGTAACTGTTTTTTTAGTCAGTTGTTCCTGGGCAACTGTAGAGGAGAAAGGACACAGTAAGTCAAATGGCTATGATAGGGCTTACCTGGTTGTTGAAGCCATCCCTGAGGACTTAGCTGTGTGCCTGCTCTGCCTCCACTGCCTGAAGACTCTACCTGCTGCTGTGTGTTGCAGTCAGTGGTGCCATCGAGGCACTACAAAGAAAGAAAACATCCAGTTTGGTCGTTTTGGGCTGTGAGCCCCGTCGTTTTATTGTTTTAGCCCCTTGTTTAATTTTTAAAAGCATCCCCAGTCCCTTGTTGGCAGCAGAGAAGAGCTGCATAGTGTCTGCAAGCTGTCGGCCATCCAAGGCCCCCCCAGGTTGTCCCTCTCTTTGCCCGCTGTTCCTTTCCACTCTCTCCCACTGCCAGAGCACCTCCCGCCTCCCATTTGCTTCTCCTAATCCCAGTGGTGTGCGGTGAGTCAGCGGCAGCATGCTGATTTGTGCTGTCCACCTGAATACTTAATGGAAAGACTGTTTTTATTATTTAATCGGTAGCGCACTAGGTGCTTGAAGGAAGCATCTGAGCGCCGCGGGAGGGCCAGTAAAGCAAGGACCCTGCTAATTTAAATATTCAGTGTGAAAGCAAGGCCATAGAGAAAGCCTATAAATATTTATTAGAGGGGGCAAGTATGAAGGAGGCGACAAGGAAGAGGAGTGGCAGCCCTCAGAAAGCTGCAAAATTTAAAGGGGCCCTGCAATTTTTAGAAAGGTCATCAGGCCCATTTCAGAGGGCGCCAGGCCCACAGTTAAAAGGGCACCAGGCCCAGAGTAAAGAGGGTGCCAGGCCCATGGCAATTAGGGCAGTAAGAACCAATAAAGGGAGGGCTACCAGGCCCAGCTGAATAAAGGGCACCAGGCCCATGATTTAAGAGGGCAGCAGGCCCATGGTAATAAAGGGCTCCAGCCTAGTGTGTTAGGGCAAGCCAGCCCAGTATTAGTAAGGGCAGCCCCAGTCTAGCCAGTTAGGGCAAGCCAGCCCCAAGGTAGTAAGGGCAGCCCGGGCCTAGCAAGTTATGGCAGCCAGAAATGAGGTAGTAAGGGCAGCCCAGGCCTAGCAAGTTAGGGCAACCCAGCCTAGTGGTAATTAGGACATTCAGGCCACATAGCAATTAAGGCATTTAGGCCTCCCGTATTCAGGGCTTCTGGTATAGTGGCAAGTAGTACAACCAAGTGTAGTTGATTGGGGCATTCATAGCCAAGTATTCAGGGGTAGCCAGATCCTATACCAGGAAGGCCCTAAAACAAGAAAAGGGTCCCATTAAGGGTGCTTAGCTCACAATATGCTGCAAAGTGACTGTAACAACCGTACTGTTTATGCAACTGTTTATTGCTTAAGCATCTGAAAGACTGTGTAATTGCTAAAAGCGCCAAGACTACATTGTGACATTAGGATTGTGGTTATTTGCCCCATGTATCTGAATAGTTTCCCTCTGCATCTGAATAATTGCCCCATGTATCTAAACAATTGCCCCTGGCATCTGAACAATTGCCCTGTGTATCTGAACAATTGCTCCAGGCATATGAACAATTGCCCTGTGTGTCTGAACCATTGTCCCGTTCATCTGAACAATTGCCCCACAAGCAAATAATTGCCCCAAAGTTAATCATTTGCTCCTTCTCCTGGCAAATTACCTGGTCATCACACAGTTCTCTTGGTATTGTGAGATTGTGTGCCTATTAGCTACAGTGTTGCCAGCACATGGGAACAGACTCAATCTTCTGCCACATTGATGTTCCTTGGTGTGGTCTGCCGTTCTACATATCCAGAATCAGTCTCTACCCGGAGGACGATGTCTTCATCATCATTCTTCACTGGAAAGTGTCCGACCATCAGATCATCTACTTCATCAGTGTTGTTTGCCGAAGTCGAGTTCATCGCAGTTCGTACAAGTTGCACCCGCCATTTCCTCTGTCTACAGTTCGAAATTACGTTCACCGGAGTTCAGGCATATCACGACCACCGTACCAGTGTCATTTCATTTGGTTCCTGATCCAGATGTCCCAAAGTTGGTCACCCTCTGCAGAAGAGTGTGCACATCCTGGAAGAACCTGGTTGTTTGCCGCAAGTCGAGTCCATCGAAGCCCAGTGTGGGACACATCCACCATTTCATTGTTTTGTTCCCATTCCTTGTGACGTTCCTTCAGAATCAACCATCTTCACTTCGGATCCTTCTGGTTTCTGGTTGCATCAGAGATCCATCTTCACCTCAGATCCTTCAAGGTCTTGTTGGCGCTTGGAGTGCTGTAGCATCATCCAGGTCATGGTAGTCCTCCATTAGATTCATCACCACTCATCTCCTGGTTCCTCTTCATCCTTGACGGCCCTAGAAGGGGGTTTTGGTCGAGGAATTCTTTGCATCCAGTGTTGAATCTGACAACCCGTAAGTGAGATCATTCCAGGAACCAGCTTCTCTGGTTCTTTCTTTCTGGCAGCCTTGGAGAGAGTGGGTTTTGCCGAGAAACCTATGGTCTGTTTATCAAACCTCTCACCACCCCAGAGGCCTTAACTAGATCCGTGCTGGGAATTGTGTCTATGTGTTCTACAGTTCTGTTCTGCTTCTCATGTAGCTACCAACGGGGATCGATGGTGCGCATGAAGACTTAAGACAGTTGGACTTTGTTATGATTCTATGGTCATAGTAAATCCAGATACTGTGGGTAGTGAATAAAATCTGATGTCTGTATAGTACTAGTCTTAAGTACAGCTTACTACTAAGAGATCTTAGAGTATAGTGGCCATAGGCTGAGGTGTTCTTGTAGTTATTTCAACATTGTGAGATAAAAGCAGTTCTGTTCTCTCTATTGTCATGTTGCCTACCCCTCCTGTGACTGTGTCTCCCTACCCACTGTTACTGAATAAAGCCCTGCGGGCATCAAATCTCTTGGATGACATCTGCCTCTCCTTGTCTGGGTAACCCTCATCTATCCACATTAATTCAGACCTCGGTGTTCCACTCACTCCATCATTATAACAGAGTTTCACACAGGTAGTGTTAGAAATATGCCAAAACAAATTAACTGCCTTTACAATTTTTTGTAGTTTGGAGTGTAAAGTTATCTTTCTACAAAGTACAAAAATTTATAATGTTCATGAATTGAACAAAGTTAAAAAGATATGGTTTTCTTGTCCTTCTTATTGGTCTACTTGGGAGAGCTCCTGCTCAGGGGTGGTTCTCCTGTTAATCAACCCTTCAGGCTGAGCAATGTGTATGCTTTTCAGTCCAAAGCCTTTAGGATCAATTAATTCCAGAAAATTGACTCATTTTTATATTCTTTTAAAGGGATTCTGTTGGAGGGATTTTAATTGTTGCCTACCTTAACTGTCTGGGGAAGGTTGACATCAAAAGTATATTGTGATACAATCTTCCTGAACCTTATATGTGCAACTACAGAGATGTCAGATGCGTTCTGCATGTGAAAGAAGAGGGGAAAACACATTTTTTTTTATAAAGGAGAGGTGTCATCTCATCTTGACTATTGGTTCTTTTCCAAATAGCTTCTGGTAAAGGTGGCGGATACCTTGCCCATGGAAACCTCAAACAGGTGCGCATCCGGATTGGGGATTTGGGACAACCTGCCTTGAGTCTCAGGATTTGGAGTCTGAATTCAGTTCCATTGGAGGATCATAGAGTGCAGTCAAAACTGATCTCCTTATTGGTGGCCAGAAAGTCTTTATGGGATATGGTACAATAGTCTTGTCCTATGGTGGGAGGATGCAAAACTGGAAATGAAGCCATTTTTTCAAACTCAGGCAGGACTGGTGAAAATAGCAGACTACTTTAAATATTTGACTTTTAGAACACAGCTACATAAAGTCCTTTCTATAGCCAGTAGTTCAGAAGTGGACTTTTCTGAACAGATTAATGCTCTTAAACATATTGGGCCCTATTCACTAAGCCTACATGTTGTGTATCTTGGGTGCGTAGGCCACCCTACATGTGAAAATTGCACAGCAGGGGTCCCATGGATTCCCAGTGCCATTTACAGAATTGCACACATGCCAGATGTGCACCGGATCCATGCATGCACATGCAGTGGGTGGTCTGTGGCAAGTGGCGGAGGTGAGCGGGCACTCCACATAATTCACAAAGGTGTGGAATTGCACAGAGTGCTGTGCACAGGGGTGCAGGAGTTAAGGAGGACAGACCCTGCCGTAAGTGTGGTATGCAACCACCAACATGCACACAAGGCACCCCTGTGCCCTATGCAGGAAGTATATGCACCGTGTATATACGGAGCATAGGCAGTCCACAGTGACAGGTCCTGGGACAAGGCAGGAGGGTGGGCAGGGGAGTGTGGGTGCTAGCACAGGGGGCAGTGTGGTCTGATGTGGGAACTGTCCACACACCAGCACACCTGTGCATGCAGCTGCCTCCATGCTGCATGGAAGGGTTGTGAGCATGTGTAGACCTGTGGATGGAACTATGTGTGTGGTGGGCAGGGGAATGGTTGGGACTGGCCCCCATGGGGGGCATGGTGCCTGTACCCCATACAGTGGCTGTACAGTCGGACAAGCAGATACAGGGGACTGATGGGACCCATCCTGCCACCTGTGCCCTCCCCTGTAGTGTACCATCTGGCCCTTCTTGGTGAACTAGCAGACCCCCTCATCCCCAAACTCCATGTAATGTGAGATTCATCCTTCCCTGGTGGACTAGTTGCCTCCCATCCCTGAACCGCTTGTATGGTATGCCCATTCCTTCCCTGGTGGCTAATGGACCCTCCCACCCCACCAGGTATTGCCTCACCAACCCCTCCCCCATCCCATCCCTGAGCCAATGACTGGCACAGCCTATTGCTCTCCACCATGGTTGGCCACCGACTGAGCTGTCAATAATGAAGTCATACTGTAACAACTGAGTGCACAGTATGGACCCATCATAGACATGTCAGTCAGTGGCTGGCTGTGGTGGAGAGTGGAGGGCTGAACCAGTCATTGGCTTGGGGGGTGAGTTGGTGGGGTGATACCTGTCAGGGTGGGGGGTCCACTACCCACCAGGGAAGGAATGGGAATACCATACCAGTGGTTCAGGGATGGAGGTGCTAGACCACCAGGGAAGAATAGATCTCACATTACATGAGGTTTGTGGATGGGGGGTTGCTAGACCAACAGGGATGGAGAGATGATACAGTACAAGAGGAGTGGAGATGGGGGGACACTGGACATGTCCCTGTGTCCATGGCAGGAGGGTGGGCAGTGTGCCTCAGTGGCATGGGCATGATCTGGTGGGGGACCACGGTTCCCAGGGTTGGACAGAATAGGGCCACATGGGGGGGACAGCACATCCCTGTCTGTTGGGCTGGTGGTCTATGACTGCCCAGGGGCCTTGCTGGGTGCATATGTCCAGTGCCAGTGTGCTCCCTCCAGTTTGGGGTGGGAATTGGGCCCATCCCATGGACAGTATGTCACTACCATCCTCTACAATGGCACTCCTACAACCATTTCTCCACTGGTACCCTTTAAGGGAGTGGGCAGTGTCTCTTTTAATTCCATGGGGTTTGGTGTGCCTGCTCAGGTTCCCACATGCCTGTGTAAGAGATCCACTGTAGGATCCAGGGCAGGCATCCGATTGGATGCTCCTGCACCCCGTCCATATGCAGCACCAATCCAGTTACACGTGACTGTGCACTGGGGGGTTAGAGAGGCAGAGTCATGGACAGGTGACTGGAGTTTGTGAATACTGGCTGGTGCGTACCTGTCCACATGTGCAGAGATGTGTTGGTGGGGTACACACCTTTGGCACATACTTCACTCCCTTTTGTGAACAGGATCCATTATTTCTAGACTGCACCTGTATTCATCCTTTCTGGTCTCTGGTGGCCAGTAAGTAGTGGGAGACACTATTCATGTCCTGTGATGCATTGGTATTGGGTCTGATGGGGAAAGATTGGAAGAATTGGGACCTAAACACTTTGCGAGTGTTATTTGAGTGTTTCAAGTGATGCATTTGGCAAGCTGATTGCCAGTTTCCTCTGCACCAAATGATATTTCCATTATGTGATTTACTGGGAAAGTATGTAGAGAATTTCAACCTATATGTTTTCAAGAATTGTTGATCCTTTCCAGAGCAGATGAGGGAACCTTGGAATGGGGTGGAATTAATTAGAAGGCACTGTGTAAGTTTGTGGCTTTTTGTAAATTATAGCTCTTCTTTTGGGGTACTATTTAATTTCTTAAAATGTCTTTTTATGATGATGTTCTAATGTAAACATTGTTTTGATTTATCTTTTTGGTCTTGTTCTTAATAAAAAATTCCCCTACTCTTTTTGTGACTTGCCATTAGATGTTTAACATCCACATGAACAACACCAGAAAAGACTGACAGGACCTCAGTTTAACATCTCATCTGAAGGATAGTACAGGTTTCGCTTAATGCTGCACTCAAGTATCAGAATTTTTATGGTATAAGCCCAGTCCTGATGTGGACTGGAACCAATAACCTTTTGGCCCAGAGGAGGATGTACAACCAACTGAGACATACTGATGCCTTAATCACCTTTTAATCAAGCTTTTTCTCTTTCTCTCCCTCTTTTCCCTGCCTCCATCGGCAGCACCCCTTCGGCCCCATCACCTGCCTTCTCGTGGACTTCTATATACCCACTGCTTACCCAGAATCCACTAGTGGTGGGTGGAGAGTCATATCAGTAGTATCTGGGCCTGCAGTGGGTGCTGACATCAATCTCAGTGGTTTGAAGGCATTTTCCTGTTTTCTCCCCAGTGGTGCCAACCATATAGTGATACACATGCACTGCAGTAAGTGGAATCCTTCACATAAACAATCAAGTCAATGCAATAAGGCCATTAGTAAAGCAAATAGGACATTGGGATGTATCAGGAGTGGCATAGAAAGTAGAAGGAAAAGGTAATATTACCCCTTTATAGGTCAATAGTAAGGCTGCACCTAGAGTACTGTACCCAGTTCTGGAGTCCTCACCTCATTTATGATAAGGACAGACTGGAGATGGTGCAGTGAAGGGTGACAAAGATGATTCAAGGCCAACAGGGAGGTCTTATGAGGAGCACATAAAGGCACTGAACATGTACTCGTTGGAGACCAGAAGTGAGAGGGGTGATATGACAGAGACCTTCATATTCCTGAAAGGAATGATTAAGGTGAACTGTGAGGAGTTATTTGCCATAAGCACAAATTCAAGGTTGTGAGGGCATGAGTGGAAACTGAGGGGGGGGAGGTTTAAGAGGGATGTGAGGAAGTATTACTTTGCTGATAGGGTGGTGGAAAATTGGAACAGTCTGTCAGCTGAGGTGATAGGTATCAAAACCATAAATGTTTTACAGCATGTTGGGACAGAGTGAAGGCTATTTTAGATACTCAGGGAACTACAGTAGTAACAGGATGGAGATTAGGGGAAGGGTAGGGAGGGCTAGTGCCCTGGATGACAGTTAGATCCCGGGGATAGATAGGAAATCATGGGCAGACTGGATGGACCATTAGTTTTTGTCTGCTGACATTGTCAGCATTTCTATGTTTCCATGTCTGGGGTTGCCCTTACCCTTGCTGTTTGCCCCAACTGCCCCACCATGTAGCCTCTATTAGGTTGCGATCATGCTGCTAGACACAAAATCTATCCATCCTGAAGAAGGAGAGTTTTCTGATAGACTTTCAGTTCCCTTTCCCCAAGCTGGCTTTCCAACATCCTGAACTCATTCCAGCAGTAGTAGCAGCATGAAAGAATTGTTTGAGAGAAACCTGCAACATCGTGGGGCATGGCTGCTTGATGAGTGAGGCTGGAGGGTGGTGTTAGGTGTGTGATAGGAATTCAGGCTAGGGTAGTTTTCTGTAAGTAGATTTTTTTTGCTGTGGTTTCTGTTTCAGAAGCTATAGTTGTGTGAGGTATGGAGGGTTTTAGGACAGTTGTTACAAGTGTTAATAAGGTGACTCTTCCATATGTTAATAGGGTAGTTGTTATTAAGGTGTTTTTTTACATGTGTTACTGAGGATGTAACACAATGATTCATAGTGTGTTTGTTAGCTATTAATGTTTCATTAAGGTGTTAACATATTAGCACTGTGGAGGTATTTAACTGGTTGCATATTTGCTAATTAGTTACAAACAGACATGGGGAAAATATACTGTGTGATTACTTTTTCTATGGGGACAAAAGGGCCCAACCATGTATAAAAAGGAAATAATACCATTGAGGACCTACAAGTTAAAGGAAACACCCAACCTCCACTGGAAATTTACCCCAAAAGCACTGCTATATGGATTCCAAAAGGGCAATATGACAAAGCTTTTATTAAATACAACATTTAAAACTCACAGGCAAGATCCTAGTTGGGGACCTTAACGTAAATTGGCTCAGCACCGCCTCTTCCGCGATCAGAGACTCATTTGCCGCCCAAGACCTCACGCAACTCGTCACCCAGCTCATGAGAATAAACCCTAAGAGAGGTACCAGCACACTTCTGGATGTTATTATAACAAACCGACCCAAAAAAATCCAAAACATCCAGGTCCTACCAGACTCCCTAAGTGACCACGCCCCTATTCTATTTCATTGGGCAGTCCCCAATCACAAACCCAAAGCCCAGACCACCCACCGCAGGTGCCTCCGCCCTGGTGGGCTGCAAAAACTTAAACTATTCCTCACCCAGATAAACTGGTCCACCATTCATCGTGCAACCGACATTGACACTGCCCTCGCCTTCTTAACACACACCTTCAACATGGCCTGTGATCTCTTTGCACCCTTCACCAAAATCCGGTCCAAAAAGCAGAATGCACCCTGGGTTAGCCCTGCCCTTCTACAATTACTAAGAAATCGGGATAACCTCTGGCACCTTGCCACTGAAACGGGTCGGCTGTCTGATAGGCAGGCTTACAATGCAGCCCGGAATAAGTGCTCTTGGGCCATCCGGAAAGCCAAGGCCGACCATTACCAGGCCACCCTTACCTCCTTCTGGGGCTCGGCCCGGACTTTCTGGGATAATATTAAACAACTAAATGGAAAATCTCGCTCCCCTGCCCCATCCCAGCTCACTAGCAATGGCACTACCACCACCGAGCCTGCCACCATAGCTAACTGGCTCAACACCGCTTTCACTGACCTTAGCTCAGTACTCCCTTGTAATTTCTTTGACCCTTCCCCCAACCAACCTCCCCCTGTCCTCCAGCACCCCAACTTCCACCTGCGCAAGATTTCTGCCCAGGAAGCCACACCCATCCTAATCAAAGCTTTGAGTAGCAACAGTCCCGGCAGTGACTCACTGGACCCCAGTATCCTCAGGCTGGTGCTAGATGAAGTCCTTGCCCCACTCACCAGCCTAATTAACCGATCGCTCTGCCTGGGACAATTTCCCATGGCTTGGAAAACAGCCATAATCACACCAATTCATAAAGGGGGCGACAGGTCGTCAGCCAACAACTACCAGCCAATCTCCATCCTCCCCTCTAAAGCCCTGGAGAAAGTGGTGGCCATTCAAATCACTGATTATCTGGCTAAGCATAACATCTTATGCCCAGAGCAACATGGCTTCCATGCTGGTCACAGTACCAGCACTGCCCTAATTGAATTCTCCAACTTCCTACACTCCTCCTTGGATACCAGCTCCCTAGCTGGTGCAGTGTTCATCGACCTCTTAAAGGATTTCGACACTGTCTCCCATCCTCTTCTGCTGAATGCACTGTGCCACACTGGTCTCTCGGCTGGCCCCCTAGCATGGTGCACAAGCTATCTAGCCGCTCGATCACAGTGTGTTAAAATTAATGGGATACTCTCTGATACCCATCCCATTCACTCTGGGGTCCCCCAAGGCTCCATCCTGGGCTCCCTTCTCTTCTCACTCTATCTGAACACCCTGCCCAGTGCATGCCCTGGCAAAATTCTCCTATATGCAGATGACGCTGTCCTTTTGCCACCCACCGCAATCCCGTCTCCTTCAGGACACCCTACAGCAGTCTTTCAATAATGCAAGCTTGGTTTAAGGAGCGCAGACTCGCATCAATCTTAAAAACCAAAGCTATGCTCTTTTCCACCCCAAAACAAAGCTAGCAACCACCCACTCTATATCCTTCCTAGTACCAAACAGCCACTGGAACAAGTCTGCTCCTACAAATACCTTGGGGTTACTTTCGACTCAGCCCTCACATTTCACAACCACATTGATGCCCTAACAACAGCCACTAACACATGGCTTGGCATCCTCTTCTGCCATAGAACCTGCCTTCCCCCAAATGCGCTCCGGATTACTGTTACGTCCTCCGTTTTGTCCCTTGTAGACTATGGTCTACCAGTCTATGGTGCTGCCGACTCAACTGCACTCAAAAAAATTCACATAACCCTGAATAAAGCCTGCAGATTGATTGCTGGTGCCCCCAGGCTCACACACACCTGTCAGCTGTATGACGAGGCTAAACTCCTTACCCTGGATGAACGGCTCCGATATCAAGCCTGCCTCCTCACAAAAAAAACCCTACTCAGGCTCTCCCCCCCCGAGGTAACAGCATCCATCCACCAGATCCCACCCACTATTGCAACACAGTCATCCAACAAGACCACTCTAATGGTCCCCAGATCAAGAACCAGCCGTGGCCAGAGGTCCTTCTGCTACAGAGCCCCTTTCTGGTTTAACTCTCTCCCTGCCCCCATCACCAATGCCACCACCATCTCCAAGTTCAAAAGCACCCTTGAAACCAACTCTTCAACACGTAGCTGCTCCTGTCTCTGAAAGTAGCCTCCACCTCACTCTCAAGATAACGCCCACCGGCGGTTTTCCACCTAGTCATCCCCATCGTCGGCACACCGTACCTATGTCTAGCCTGGCCAGTGCCAGCTGTTTCATTGTATACCTACTAGATTGCTCAATGTTTGATACCAACTTGTGTAACACCTGTTCTCAATTACATGTACCCTGTAACCTAAATGTATTTTGTCTGACCTCAGTGTGACGTGGCGCCTCTGTTGAACGCCTATTGTTTTGCAAACCTATGCTATGTAACCTAAAACTCTGTTGAATGCCTATTGTTTTGCAAACCTATGCTATGTAACCTCAAACTCTATGTATGTCTTTAACGTGACGAGGTACCTTTGGAAACGAGCCTCTGGCTCAAAGGTTGTAAACTGATTTCACAAATAAATAAATAAAAATAAGAGAAACATGGTGAGATCAGCAGAAAATATTTTGACCTAATGCATTCCATGCCAGAGGACACTTCATCAGAAGTACTTTTGTCTTTTCAATACCATCAAGGGGGTCAAACAAGCTATACAGCCACAAACTTGAAGTATGAGTTGCCTTTATGAGCTTGTCGAACCCTGATATGGTATTATTTCACGCATATACTAGACTTTGCCATAATTTATTTTATATAGTACAGTACATATTTTGTTCACTTTTTTGGCCATTTGCATTTTGTTCCAGGTTTTGCTTTTTTGCATTAGGGCTTTAGTGTTTTCTCATAGTGTTCTGTGTTCTGTAGTATAGTGGTGTGATTTGATAGTGTTATTGTGTATAGTAGAGTAGTTTTCTCATAGCATAGAGTGAGTGTGCATACTTTTGCATGCATTTACCCAATCTACTGCTCCACCATAAAAGTTGGAGTAGTTTGGTGGGATTTCTTTTCAGCATGGCTTGGCTTGTGAGTGGTGTGGCATTATGGCATGGTGTAAGAACATGTTTTGGAGTTGGGAGTGGTAGTTTGGTGGGGTTGTGTGGTCAGACAGGGTGATTTTGAGTACGTGTCCAGAGTGAGATGCCTCATGGAAGAGCAGATGTGAGAAGCAGTGTGGTTGGGGTAAGGGGTGATGGTCTGGGATGAGGGGCCTTGTGGAAGAAGAGTTGGCAGTCGGCCTGGAGCACCATTGAAGGTGCAACAGCATGGAGGAGGCAGCAGCAATGAGGGCTTGGCAGCTAAAGTGGGTCCATGAATATCGTGGGACAAGTCTGTGTGGTGAGTGAGAGGGAGCGTGTGTATTGTGTGTTAGGTTAGGGGAATTTGTTTAGGTTTTGAGCTGGTGTTGAAGGGACTGTTTGGGTTCAGATGTGGTTTGTTAGAGGTGTTATTAAGGTGACTGTTGCATATGTTGATACAGTGGCTGTTACATGTATTATTAAGACGGTTGTTACATGTGTTATTAGGCTGGAATATGGTGGCTTGTAGTATGTTAAATATTAATGTGTATTAAAGTGTTAACACATTAATACAGTGGTAGTGCTTATACTTTATAAGAAAATATTTGATGGCATTTTGTATGGGGCGAGGGTATATTTATGTACATTTCCTCAGGACAGGAGTTTGTTCCTAACAGCATATAAAAATATGTATATTTTGCTAACATTACCATCATACTGTACTATTTACAAATCATAATGTCAGTTTATCTGGGAGCAGGGACATAACAGATCACATGTTGCCTTTTCTTAGACAATCCACCTTTTAAACTGTACATCAAACTAGAAAAGAACGTGTTTATTCTTAGAACAACCACTAGCATGTTCTGACAATTTCCAAAAATAATATTTTATGATATTTTATAATGCTTGAAATTATATTTTGAAAGCTGTAATGCTAAACTTTTAATCACAGAAACTGAAGTTTTTTTTTAATGAAAGCTTGACGTCGTATCAACAAGTATGGAGCCTAATGATACAGTTCACCTTTGTTGCTACATGTCTATACATGTTGATATAATATGTTATCAAAAATGACAGGACTTTAAAAATTCAGTGACCCATGTTTTTATATCGATACGAAACATTGGATGTTTTTCATATTGATGTATATATATATATATATATATATATATAACACACATATGTACACACGGTAGCATATCTACTTAGCTGAATCCAAACTTTTATTGAAAACAAATTTTAAACTCTAGCCCTATTGGTTCCAAAGTTATCTCGTTTGAAACAAATGATCTTTTTAATGATCTAACTTTAAACTGTTGGGGCTAGAAATGTAAATTGTTTTATACTAAAGCTTGGAGTCTGGCTTGAGGGCTGCCAGTCCATATCTGACCCTATCTGTGGTAAATGATGGATTTCCCATTGCCTGTATCCCTCTATTGGCAGCTCTTGTACCACTCTTCGGCACTGGACCAGCATTCTCCCTTGTAAATGCTGAGCAACAGCAGTTATTTAGAACATTTGTCTTTTGACCGTCTGTCTCCACCAGTCCATCCCCTTCCAGCAGTTTTGCAGTCCCACTCCCTTTCCTTCTTTTTTCCTGAATGTAACGAAATAAGTTTTTTTCTTCCATCTTTATCCCCTCTGCGATCATAAGCTCTGCCTCTGCCTTTGCCTCCTTCACCGCCCTCTTTGCTTCCTTATTCTTTTTGATGTAATCCTCCCAATTGTCTACCCCTCTGTATTTTTTGAACCTATGGAAGGCCTCCCATGTGTCCCTGATTGCTGTTCAGACCTGATCAGTGAACCATATGGGTTTCCTGTGTCTATTTCTGTTTTTTACTGTTCTGCGGTAAAGCTTTGTTGCCTCTAGGACTGAGTCCTTTATTGCCCCCCCCCCAAGATGTTGACTTCAGAATTTTCTGTGATGTTTGCCAGTTTATTCCTTTTAACCTTTCACAATTTGCTTCTCTGAAGCTCAAGACCTCCATCCAGGATTTGGATTTTTCAGCCCTAATGGAGATCTCAAACCATACTGTGTTATGGTCACTATTGGCTAGAGGGTCCTCGACTCAAATTGCCCCAACTGCTTCAGTGTTAGTGAGAATCACATCAAGGATTGCATCCTGCCTAGTTGGACCCATAACCAGCTGACTGAGCTTACAGTCCTTTAGGGCATCCAAAATTGTCTGATTTCTGGAGGACTTTGCCACTGGAACATCTCAGACTACATCTGGCAAGTTCAGGTCACTGACAACCACCGTGGCTCCCTTTTCTGAGACCCTATTCATTTCTTGTGTGAGTCTCCAGTCCTTCTCTTCTCCTTGACCTGGAGGTCTATATATAACCCCCAAGTGGAACTTCTTTCCTGATGATGAATTTAGCTGAATCCACAAGGTTTTGAAATCCAAGTGACACATGGAGTGGGATATTCAGACTGTGCCAGGCTGTGGTGCAAGCCTGGGTGCAGTGCAATTGGGATGTGCTGCGGCGCTGACAGGGTGATATTCAGTGGTGCTGCACCATGGCTCAGCACTGTTGAATATCGCTCTGTGGCCACCCACATTGTGCATGGCACAGTGGCACTGCAGCAGCACAAGTGGCCAGAGAGGGGTAGGGGGATGCGCTAGCACAAGTGCTGTTGCACTAGGTGCATCCACCGCGATATTCAAAAGTGCACATGCAAATGGGGCCATAATGCATGCAAGGCACAAAAGGGGCCATTTGCATGTCATTATGACCTCATTTGCATGCAGGTGCGCCGATCCCCGGTGACTTGCGCCTGGCGCCCTGCCAGGCTGCAGCCGTCGGGAAGCGGCAAAGTGCCCCACTGCCCAATTGCGGGCATTTGTATGAATACAATAATGTCCAATATCCCTGGTGGTCCAATGGACTACTTGCAGCCTGATCGCAGGGAGATGTATGAATTAAGGGAATAAATCCCATCCCTGGTGGTCCAGTGGACCGCTTGCAGCCCAATCGCGGGCAGATGTATGAACTGAGGGAATAAATCCCATCCCTGGTGGTCCAGTGGACCGCTTACAGCTCAATCACAGGCAGATGTATGAATTAAGGGAATAAATCCCATCCCTGGTGGTCCAGTGGACCACTTGCAGCCCGATCGTGAGCAAAAGTATAGAAAAAAGATTATATCCCATCACTGGTGGTCCAGCGGTACCCCCTCCCCACTCTCCCACTTAGCACTGCCCCCCAGTCAGCAGCGGGTGGCAGCTCCCCACCTGCAATCTGCCCAGTCCCCTGCTGACTAATCACTGTGTACAGTATAGCGCGCACGCCCATTGGTTCACAGCGTGGGCCAATGGGCGTGCAGACCGTACCGTACTACACAGTCCAGATATATGAATGATTCCATGCACCTGCATGTGTAGGTTACTCTTGTATAATCTGCTCTCCAGACACCACTGCTTGGTTTATCAGCTATCTCACTAACAGATCCTTGTCTGTTCTGATAGGCAAAGATACTGGTGCTTCAATACCTGTCTATACTGGTGTCCCTCAGGGCTCCATACTGGGGCCTCTATTATTCTCACTGTTCAAAAATGATCTTCCTGCAGAAAGCATAAACTGTAATATGCTCCTCTATGCTGATGGCCTTGTCATCTACCATAGTGCCAAGTCCCTTGAATCTGTATCTTCTACACTCACTACAAACTATGAATCAGCTCAAATTGGTTCCTTTCCAAAAAAAACTTCTTGTAAATGAGACAAAATGAAGACCATGCTGTTTGGCTCAAAGCCATACCTTGCGAAGGCCACCAAATTAAAAACTTCATTACACAGTCACCCATGCAGGCCCTCCTCTTGACTGTATTCTCCTTCAGATACCTAGGAGTGACTCTTGATCCCTCTCTTACTTACAATGACCACATTTCTAACACTATGAAGAGAGTCCACCAGAAACTGGTGGCAGCCTACTGTGTTAACCACCTCCTGACCCCAGAGGCTCATCTTGCAATTGCCCAGGAAAATCTACTGCCCCTACTTGACTATTGCTCCCCATTGTTCTCCTACATGTCCTTCTCACTTCTTTCTCATCTAAATAGCGCATACAACTCTATCTGTCACTTTGCCCTTCAAGTCCCTTCCTCCACTCATCACTGCTCTCCATATCAGTCCTTAGGCTGGCTCTCTCTGCAGGACTGTTTTGAATATGCTATCGGCTGGCTAGTCAACAACTCTCTCAGGAACTCATGTAAGTCTCCATACTCCTTGCTTCTCACTGACAGGGTGATAACTCAATGTCTCAGGGTCTCTTCCATTTCCCCCCAGTAGTCCTTCGTGCATCTACTGTCATGGGGAGCAAGGCTTTCTCTGTCTATGCCCCCCTACCTCTGGAATAGAATACCACTTTCTAGCCATATGTTACCCTCTCATCAGTCCTTCAAATTGAAGCTAAGAGATTGGCTCCTGCCTGCTCCCTTGGAAACACCCTCACCAGAAATCCACCTTAGGGGCCCAGTGTACCTTTGGCCTTACTTCCTAAGTACTGGCTACTATGTAGACAACTGACACATTTTTGACTCCATTGTGAAAATGTTGATTGCTATAGTGTAATCCCTTATGCACTTTATTTGTAAACCTTGGACTGGCTGAATAATGCCATGATTTGCTGAACGTGTATGTCCTAGTTCTCTGCAATCAGAGAAGAGTCACTTTATTTATCATGAACTAGTTTTTTATGTCCTTAACCTATTTTTAAGATATGATGTTTATGTATCACCGTTTCTGATACCACTGTAATCACTGTATTATATGTACCTACTGTATTATAACTTATACCTATTGTCTGTGCCACTGTACAGCCCAGGCCGCAACTGAAAATGGTCCTTTGGATCAGTTTGTTCACCAGGTTATAAAAACATAAAATAAAAAAATAAAAAATTCTTAAACCATATGCACCTGCATACATAAGTGATTCTTATACAGTCTTCATCTGCATGCATAGGTTACTCTTAAATAACATGTACCTGCACACATAGGTTACTCTTATACAATGTGCATAGCTATGCCTAGTCACTTGGAGCAAGTTCTTTTACGTGCCATTAAATATGTGTATTTAGAAAATGGCAAGAATCAAGTATGAAAGCTGATTGGCTCAGACAGGCTCCAAGCTGGGCATTTATTTTTCAATAAATGCCCAGCTAAAAATAAGAGCCAGTCCAAGTGCCACTTAACAGTGTAGCATTTTCCAGAGGTGCCCAGCCTGCTTTCTAATTGGCTGAAAGCACTGTAGAAAATGTGAAAAACCCACCTTGTTTTTTTCCTCTCACTTAGTGAGAAGCACAGCTGCCCTCAACAGTACTGCCTTCAGCGTTGACAGCCGCTCTCCTCCCACAACCCAGGTAAAAAAAAAAAAAAAACAACAACTCTTTTGCCATTAAATGGCACTGCATAGTAAATGCTTCAGTCTGATCGTAAACCTGCTCGCTGTACTACCATAGAAAGAGTGTTATCCCGAAACAACCACTGAGCACAACAACAGCAGTATTTCCTTTGTTTTCATACCGCACACGGACGTCCTTCTGCGGTACGAAAAATTAAGAAAATACCGGTGTTCTCATGCACAGTAGCGGTGCTGGAGATATCGCAGTCTCTGCTTTACCACAGAGAAGCAAGCGCCAAAGATGAGTAATGTCCTTTGCCCTTGTCTTTTTTCTCTCCTACCACAGACAAATGGAGGGGGGGGTGGTAGGTACCTCACAAAAAAGAAAAGCATTGTCTTGCAGGTGGAGGAACTATTTTACCACAAAAATGATTGTAAATAAGTTTATGTACATTATTTTATTACATTTTTTTTTCTTTTTCAGTGGCCATTTTCTAAGCGCAATAATACCCTCCAGGGTGAGAGCATTGTTAAATCAAAAGAACCTTCCAGGGGCTATAAGGCCCCTCCACCCCGCGGTCGGCCTCATTACGCCTCCTGTGCTGTCCGGTATTTCGTCAATGCCTTACCCCTGTCGGGTATTATTGCTTACGAATTTATGTAAAGCATCCGCAGGGAATCATGTACGATTGGCTCGAGGATTTTAAAAACCCTGGCTGGATAACCTCCTGTATCCCTTTGACAAAGCCCGGAGGCAAAATGATCAGGGATGTTTGTGCACCACTGGATGCTTTCTATGCTTACACAGTGTGCATTTGTATAAGTAGGTTACTCTTACACAACCTGCACCTGTCTATGAAGGTTACTTTTGCACAGTGTACATCTTGATACATAGTTATTTTCATACAATGAGACCCTCCATATGTAGGTTACTGTTACACAATCAGCACTTGTATACATGGATTATTCTTACACAATGTGCACCTGCATACATAGCTTAATCTTAAACACTGTACTGTATAGGTTATTCTTACACAATGTACATCTGCATACATACATTACTTTTGGAAAATGTGCACCTGCATACATAGGTTGGTTACACAACTGACATTTCTTGACTTAGTGTATACTGAACATATGTATAACAAAATTACAAAGGGAGAGTTGGGCTAAACTCAGTTAATGCACTCTCTAGATCTGTAACTGATGCAGGTTTTAAGTGTACATTATTACGTGCTCTGGTATAGCCCATGACATAATGTAGGTTGAAGGCATCAGGTCCAATCTAGCCATGTTTCTATGCTTTTATGTAATGGCATCCTTTGAAAATGTCCTTTATATTTAACTGCGGCTTTATGGACATGCTAAATAAAGATGAACTGAGGAGGTGTCTACCTCCTTCTTCAGTATACTCAAATGTCATTCAGTAGTAGCTCAGTTGACACAGTGGTGCTTGGTTTGTAGGCCCATCTCAACTTTTATGATTTTTTTTTTCTCCTTTCCAGCACATCAGTACCCACTGAACAAGTGTTCAGAAATGGTCTGGGAGAGACAGTGGAAAACTACCTACCTTCCTTTGGTTCTGCATCATTTCATTAAGCACAGTCTGTAAGTATAACACAATGAACATTTTCATGCCTTTATTCAGAAATAAGAGTAGCACAAAATAAAATCTTAGGGCTCTAAACAGCAGCATGTTATGCATCCTTGAAGTACCAGCTCCTCATTATTTACAATTACTGCCAGGAAACTGGTGAATAAAATGAGCATACGCTGTGGCTGGACAGGACCCATGTGAAATACTGTAAACTGCCTTAGCATCAGAGTTATATTCTAACTTTAATATGTATCAGTAAGGTCAGATTGCACAGTTCCATGGCTTGGCAAAGGATTAAGGAGCTTTTCACCTCTTTTTATTTATTTTTATTGAACACTGGTGACTGGTAAAGGCACTCTGATCCAGCAATAGTTTCCAGGTACTACTCTGAGAATAAATGTTACAAAGGAGAGAGGACACATAGCAAAACAAAAACAGTCAATAATAAGTAGATATTAAGAAAGGTAATACTGACTTAAGAAAGTGAAGATAAATATGTGCAGAATTCAAAAAAAGTAAAACGTGTTGTTAAATAAGCAATGTTTAGCATACATAAAAAGCTCAAAATCAGCAACCAAAGAAAGCAGTCATGACACATTGTAGTCACGTTAAGGTGCTGTAGGATTACTAAAAGAAGAGGAATGAACAGTCTGTGCAAACTATGAGGAATTAGGTAGGGAAACATGGAAGAAACAAGGTAAAAAAGAAAGAGTCAGGTGATAGGAGGAGGAGGGTAATCAGGGGATAAGAACAGGGTGGGCAAAGCTCTAGGTCACCAGTTCGAATCCAGCCCACGTCAAGATGGGTATCTGAAAGCTATTATCTGATTTCTGTTTGGTGGCCTTAATGGAATGATTTGTGGTGGCTCTCAGCCTAGATCCTAGTGGATAGGTTCACAAAAAATTGCTAACACTTTTGCCATTAACTGACACCTTTGTTGGCAGTCCCTCAGGAGAGGCTAAAGATTGAATGGGCATGAGTCCAATGCTACTGTATCTCTATCACTAGAGGTGAACTCTGCATGGCAGTGTTGAGGCTCACTGATGGGACAATGTGTGAGGAAGTCTGCTCTGCTATCATCCAGTTCTGTGCTGTACATGTTATGTGGGTAAACAATAGTCTTCTACCTCCAATTCTACCAGTCTTCCTACTTTCAATAGCACATAACCCACTACCCCCCCAAAAAAAAACATATGCACATATCATTAGAGGATACAGCTAATTAATCTGTTGAGAGAGGGGCAGTACATTATACAACTGGAATCCCATACCCCATCCTTTTACATGCAGTTTGCCTACCAATTTAGGTAATGTACCATAATTGTACCAGAAGCCAAATTTAGAGAATTGACTTGGACCAAAATACAGTTAAAATATTAAAGTCAGATTTTCAAAAACCTTTGGGGAGCAAACAAATGGATATCATTCCAACTTTGTACCCTGGGTGGTTGACACATTTTGCCTAATCATCTGACCCTTCCCATTCTATTAATTGTTGCAACAAATGATGAAGCACAAACTTCCATTTTGTGTTTTCATACTTGGGTAATGGCTACATCCTCAACCCTGTTTGGGACTGGAGCTAAGTCTAGATGGACTGTGTTAAGCTGAACATTGAATTCAATGAAGCTATAATCTGGTTTGTGCTACAGATTATACATGCATGGTGATGAGTCAAAGTTTTCCTGGAACAGATTTGTACACGTTTTGATGTGACATAGTACAAGGATCTCCTGCACGAAATATGCAGCACTGTGGTAATATGCAGATTTTGCTATGATTCAGGTTGCAGGGATATCCTGGTTAGATAGTTTGAACTGATAGCTAAACAAAAAAGACCAGGGTATCTCTACAGTAGCCAATTCCAGCTGAAGGTTGTCACCCCATACAAATCATTTTAAAAAGAAATATAGCAAATGCACACAGTCACAGTGCAACAGAATCACAGCAGTTATATTTTTTGTTGTTCTGGGGTTAGGTGACCCATCTTATTTTGTCTGCTTTTGTCCCATAGTTCCGTACTCCAGTGCTAATAAAACTGATTTCAGTACCTATTCTCAGTCAAGAAGGTCAAAGAGAGAGGAGTCCTCTGAAACAAGTCCCCTCGTCAAGTTGCTGTCTATAACTCCACCATGGGAGGGGGGTATTGTTAAAGGGTGATACTCTGTAGCCCTTCCATCTCAGACAGTGAGCACATTGCCTGCATAACTTGCCCATCCTCAGTTGGTCCACTGAACAAAAGACCCTTTTTGTCATTGCTGAACCCAAGTCTTCCACGAGGAATGGCTGGCTCTGCAGCAAGGAAGTCATTTACAGAACATGGCCATTTTCCTACTGTTCATCTGTATTCCCTTCCTGTTGTGAACAGTTGCTCATTGGTCACTGTTGTGGTGCTCTTAGATGATGACGGGGTACCACATTACTGCAGGCTTCAGTGTAGCTGTATCCTGATAATACCACACATTAACACACAGATATAACAGCTGTCTCACTTAAAGTGTGTGCTAGCATAGCAGTTGATTTGCACCCTGGCAGAAATGTTGAGCCCTAAAGTGTGTTCTTGCACAAAATCTGAAAGACACATCACTGCTTCCCATCCCTCTAAAAATGATAATTATTAACAAGAAAAAACCACATGATTGGGCAGAGAGCATTATAGACAGCTAAACAGATAAACCAGGTTGCCTGAACTCCTTTCTTCTTTCTCTTTACCTTGGTAGATCGCTGGGTTGTTTCTGGAGGCTTGGGTCATCTGGATTCACAATAAAACAGATAGTAAAGCTGAGCTACCTGTATAGGCATCTCATATACTGTAGCTTGATCTGGATTCACAATTAATGCAATGGTTAAGCACAGCACCATGACAAGGCCACTCCAAGAGCCTTGTTTGGTAATAAGAGTAATGTCCTACCTGTCATGCTATAGCTATGCATTACACACACACAAATGGGCCTGTGCACTGTGATCTGAATTCAGTAGTACTGGCCAGCCTAAAAACTGAGCTCTACAGCTCATATGTAGGTCCTGACACACAAAGGACAAAAGAAAGTGACGGACTTAGAAATACATTTGCTTGGACAAATTAATTATTTTTTCCTTATGCACAGCTTTCCAGCCTTCTTTTTAAACTATCAGTTGAACAGGTGCCATTGCATCCCCACTTTCTTTCATAAGACACTCTCGAACATTTTCACATAAATAATTTTAAGTCCAGCTCAGCTGCTGGAGTTGCACTACTGTGGCACCAGGCTTAACCAGTGGATTCCAATTATTTACACCCAAGCTGATATTATAAGTATTGCAAACCGAACTACTGAAAAGGATTTTAACCAATGGTCATAAGTGTATACTGACTCTTTGGTAAGCTATAAATCCTCTCTGCGAAAATTGTGTGGCTTAATCCATTTATTTATTTATTTCACATTCGGATTAAACACCTTTGAGCCAAATGAGCTCTTTTACAAAGGTTCCAAGTCAATAACAAAGGTTGCAAGTCAATTTATGGATGTGTGACATTAGAGAGACATTATTATACATTAAAAAGCAGCCCCAGCATATTCTGTCAGATATGGCAATCACTTAAGCATTAAGGCATGGCCAGCGGTTGGATTAGCACCAGTATATCTAACCCTAGAGAGTGATAAATCTTAAGGTACGGAGTTAGATTACAACCCATGGAGTGCCCTAATGCTATTAGTAATATAAAATGTTTTCATTTTTTTAAATGAACATATTTATAGGTATAATTTTAATTGTTCTGCTGTATTAGAGGGTTTCCAGCTTTTAAAGGTGACCTGTAAGGAAATACTGCAGCCCGCTCCCATTCCCACATACCTTAAAATGCTGCTGCGGGAGTCTGGGGCTGCAGTGAGCTTAATTTTTAATCCAGTGTGTTTTTTGTAATAAAATGCCGAAACTTTCGGCCGAACACGGAAGCGCCGCGGCTTCCCCTACGAGCGGGCGCAGAGAGTCATGGGGATTACTCCTATTTAGTGACATTGCTACCACCACTGCTCTTATTATAGTAGCTGTGGCGGTACTTTATTATGCTTAATATATGGCTTATACAGGGGTCTTCATACATGTAATGTCACTTACAGCAACACTTGGACAGGTTGTTGATGAGCTGCCAAGTGAGCAAAGTTACACATGTGCATCGAAATTATTGAATGCCTGGGTGTAACGTGGCCATTTTTTGGAGGTGTTGCATCAGATTTTCAACATGGCCTTTTTGGGACCTCTCCTCATGAAGAGTGCCAGTGTCATTTTGTTCACTTTTCCTGAAGGGTGATTTTGCAGAGCAACTGCGCCATTCTCTGCCACAGGTGTGAAAACACATTTTGGGCAGGATATGATAAATGACAGCTATACTGGTAAAAAAGGGGATATGCAAAAATGGCAATGTTGAAAATGTAGAGTGAAAATATTAAAACTTGCCAAAGTTAGGAGAGTGCATAGAAACTGCACAATGCATACTTGTAACACAATAATTTTTTAGAAATTTTTTCACCAAATTTGCAACATGAGCTTTTTGGGACCCACCTCATGGACTGTGCCACTGTCATTGTGTGAATCGGTTCTGAAAGGTGATTCCATGCAGCGACCCCCAAATCACCTTTCAGGACTGAGTAATGAAATGACAATGAACGCTTTCATGAGGTGAGGTCCCAAGAACCCCATGTTGAAAATTTGGGGGCCCAAATTCCAAAAAATGACTGATTTATCAACATAAGTTGAAAACCCCACTGAATTGCATTATAGCATGCTTGAAAAAATTACTCACTGCCGTAATCTTCTTCTTTTTTTTTTTCTTTGGGATACTCCGCCAAGTATCCACCCTAGTCATGGCCCCCTAAGGTCCCTCATGCCAGTCGAATCCCCCCGGTCACCCCTGGCTTACCCCCCAGAAGATGGGGCCGCGGAGCTGACTCCCCACATTCCAACCCGTGGTCCTGGTAACTGGTTGGGAGGATCGGCGACATGGAGGAACCCCAGGGAGGGCTTCATAGAGGTGGAGTCCCTATTTTGTACTTTTTTATGTATCCCTGGAGAGCCGACGTGCAATGACGTCAGCGCACTCCGTGCAGGCGTCCGTCGAGCTTCTCCCCCAGTTAAATCGTGCTGGCTGTCGCCCCAGCCTCCACTGGGTGTCACTGCAGCGCCTTACGCATCCTCACCCACCAAGGAAGGAGAGAGCTGTCACAGGATGCTCAATCCTTCCTTCCCCCTACCAACCCCGGCAGCCGAGTCCGTTCCCGAACCTGGGTCGCCGGCGCAGCGCGAGGTGTGGCGTCCCGCGCCTCAACCCTCAGCGCCACCGGGCCTGCCGTAATCTTCTTTCTTTCAAGGGGTCATTTAGCATCAGTAACTTTGTCAGTTAGCTGGCTAGGTGCAGCTGCCCCAGAGGTGTGCCTTTAAAAGAGAAATTCAAATGAGTTTAGGGCAATAGCCAATCAGAAAACAGGAAGGGTAGTGAGCCGAGTGAGAGCTGCTGAAGGCTTCAGAATTTTATCAAAGGAAAAATGAGGGCACATGCCCTGAAAAGAATCAACAGGATTCAAAAAATGTGCAAATATCCACAAAAGAGGAAACAGAAACAAACAACAACATGAGTTAAAAATTCATCAATAAGAAAAAAAAAAACAAATTTGGTAAGAGGTGCAATAAAGAGCCCTTCTCCAACAGGTGAACCAGGGAGGAAGGGTGGGAGCTTACTGATGCTAAAGGACCCCTTGGAAGAAAGAAGATTACTGCAGTGAGTAATTTTTTTCTTCTTACCCCAGGAGTCCTTTAGCATCAGTAACTTTAGCAGACTACTAAGCAGTACCAAGTGGGAGGTTGGCAGAGAACCTATTAGGAAAGAGGCTTTGCAGAACCATCCTGCCAAATTTAGCATCAGATCTGGGCTGCACATCCGAATTGTAGTGATTTACAAAGGTATGTAGAGATTTTCAGGTAGCTACTTTTCAGACCTCCAGTAGAGGAATGTCTACTGCTGCTGAAAGTGAGGCTGTCGAGCCCCTGGTATAGTGGGCCCTGAGCCCCACTGGAGGTTGGTGACCAGCTTTTTCATAGCAGAAACGAATACAAGAGACCTACCACAGGACAAATTCTCTTGGTAGCTGGTCTTCCCCTGCCTACATAGCCATAGGTGGGGAACAAGTGAGAGGAAGAGCCTCTGGATAGTCTAGTATGCACTAGGTAGTAGAAGATGGCTCTTGACATCCAAGCTGTGGAGTTTTTGCTCACAAGGAGTGGATTTTTCAGTAAAGAAGGCAGGCAGAATAATGGACTGGTTCAAGGGAAGTCTGAAACCATCTTACAGAAATTCCTATTTGACCTGATCCCAAGTTTTTAGTTGTGAGGGAAGATGTAAAGTGTCTCAGTGCACTGGGCCTGTAGCTCTGAAACCTCCTGGCAGAGGAAAAGGCTACCAAGAAGCCTGTCTTTCAAGTTACAAACTTAATGTGGGCCGTGGACATAGGCTCGAAGGGTGGCTTCATGAGCCGGTCTGTGCAAAGTTAGGGCTCCAAGGAGGAACAGGCTCCTGGATTGGAGGCTGGGGGTGCAAGAGGCCTTTGAAAAAAACATTTCATATGACGTGGGAAAAAAATGATTTTTTTTTCTTTCCCACCGAAAGGTAGGCCGAAATTGTCACCCGGAGTAACTTGAGGGAAGATGGTTTCAAGCCTAATGCCTGTAAGAGTACCAGGCAATCTAGCAACTGAGGGTCTGAACTGAATGGGATTCAACCTTTTTGCTCTTACACTAGAGGGAAAACCTTTAAATTTGGCTGCATAAGTTTTCTTAGTGTTTGCTTCTTTTAACCACCCTCAGCATCCTAAGGACCTGTTAAGAGTACTGTAAAGATGTAGACTCTAACCAGGACTTGAGCTGGAAGGAGTATATGCCTGGATACTGCACTCTTGTCTGAGGAAGGGTCAGCAGGGAGTGAGTTGGAGGCAGGTGAACAGACATCTGCAGGGCATTGAGAGAAGGAGAGTTTTCCAGGCTTGCTTGGGCCAATCCAGATCCACCAGAATCCTAGATGCAGGCTGTTGTAAGAGTTTCAGGAATACCCTGAGAATCAGGGGAAAAAGAGATAATGCATATAAGAACCTCCCGGACCATTCCAGAATCAAGGCATCCAGAGGATGTGATCCCGGGATTGGAGCCTGCAACAGAAATGAGGAAACTGGAAGCTGAGGGGACAGACAAACAGATTCACCTCTGGGTGCCCAACCGCCAAATACCATGGCTAGTACTTGTTTGTTCAGAGTCTGTTAACTCTGGCCCTGACTGATGCAACTACAGCCTCTGCCAGAATATTGTGTTTGCCTGGGAGGAAAATCACAGAAAGGCTGACTCCCGGGTAGAAGGTGAGAGACCAAATATTTATAGTGCCTGCGAACAGAGTACTCATGTTCTGGCCATTGCAGTAGTGTCTGATTGACTCTATAAGTTTGTCCTTTTATGACTGGAGCAAATGCTTTGAGCTAGAAAGATTTCTCTGAGTTCCAAAAATATATAACATTAACTGTGACTCTTGGAGAGTCTAGGTATCACTTACTGAGGCACTGTCCAGATGCCCTTCCCACAACAGGTGGAAGGCGTCTGTGGAACTGCTCTGCCTTAGTTTACAGTTTTGAAAATTGTTGCTGTCTGAAACCAGCAAGCTACAAGGGGACTTGTGGGTGACACATTCTGTATCTGAACTTTGAGGCCACTGCAGGCACTGAAGCCATGCATCCCAATAGCCTGAGAAAATGTCAGAGTTATGTGGTTTGCTCAGGACCGCATCATATACTGAACCAGTGAGGGTTAAAATTAAAACCCAGTTAAGTGCTTGCTGGTTGGTCTTGCTGTCCCTGGATGAAGAAAATTGCTAGTGAGGGACATCTTGAATTCATGCCTGCATAAGAAAGACATATCCTTCCTGGTTGCTGGGAGGGTTCCAGATGAGATTTTATTTAGATTTACCCAGGAACCCTGAGACTACAGATAGAGCCCTGTAAGGGGGGAAAAGGGATTCCTTGACCTGAAAAGGAGACTTCAGCAGGCTAATCGGCAACTTAGGTGTAGCTAGAGATGCCCAGATTCCTGAGGTGTGATGCTACCACTGCCCAGCACTTTGTAGGACTCTTGGGGCTGAGGAAGGCTGAAGGGCCACAGTGAGCCTGTCCTTATGTGTGCATCACCTCATTAAGGTATATGGAAAAAAAGGATCCCTTTTTGCCAGGGAGGCTAGCCCGTCTCCCTACTGTAAGGGCTATATGAGTAGTAACAGAGTGACCATCTTGAATTTGGGTTTTAACAGCAAGATGGGAGCCACTCCCCACTTGCCTTTTATGTCTACATGGCCAGGTACTATCCATGGGCATGTAGACTTTCCCTTGATCTTGCACCCAGAACCAGGACAGAGTTCTGCAGTGCCTTTTTTTTTTTTTGAGATTTGGCCGAAAAGCCAAGGTGGCAAAAATTTTAACAAGCATTTGCAGGTAACTAAGAAATGTATTTTCTGAAGTCCTTATCCGGGGAGGACAGAGTGACCCAGCTTTCATAAGCTGCCTGTTACACTATACTCACATGGTTGAGATGTACAGACAGGCACTCAGGATTGTGAAACAATTGATATATTAATGCATTTATTTATTCATTCACACTTCCAGACCGCTTGTAAACCTCTGCCCCAGAAGTGGGGGTTTGAAGCAGTTTCGTGGTATTTTTATTTATAGTTTTCATTATAGACAAGGCTTTTAGGAGGTGGAACCTTTCATCTCCCTATATTCTTTTCTTTTCCCCATCCTCACCTTGGAAGGACTCCAGAGAAGGAAGGACCAGGGTGCCCAATGTGTTTTGGATAAATGAAGGTATAGAGGGAGAACCTTCTTGGATACATAGGGCTCCACCTCATACACATTCTCATATCATCTGTATCACCCTCACAGTCTCTGGGGCAAGAACTGTAGAAGAGTGATAGCAGCCCCTGTAAGCAGGGGCAGAATAAAATTATTTACCATCCACTGTATCACCCTTACAGTCTCCGGGGCAAGAACCGTGGATGAGTGTTAGCAGCCTCTGTAGGCAGGGGCATCATAAAATTATTTATATCATCAACTGTATCACCCTCACAGTCCATGGGAGAGAGAACTGTGGAAGAGTGTTTGCCAGCCCCAACAAAGAAAGGACCCATTTTTTATAGGGCCCGAAACAGTTGCAATGCTTTTACCATAATTTGCACAGATGGAGTACTGCACAGTTTTTCTGTATGCTTTAAGCTGCTTGTTGTCTCACTATTGGCTTTCCCAGGAGCAACTGGAGCATCTGTGTCTAGAGAGAGTTCCTTTTAAGCCACTTCATCAGCAACTGATCAAGCTTCCTTCCTTCGTCACTTCTATTATTTTTTAAAATGTGAAGAACTTCATAATTTGGAAGCTTTCATTTTTGGCTGGGATCTGGAGGGTTCCTCAGCACCTCCTTACATTTTAGTACTTTTGAATGGCCCCTTGTCAGAAACCTTTGATATGTCCACAGCCCTAATAATCAAAGGTTTGTCTGCTATGTTTTGCCCAATTTAAGCAAAGCAAACCAATCCTGGACCTTACCAACTGAGTGCAGGTTTCTGTGAAATGCCACTGGCCAGTCCTACCCCAGTTAATTAGCTCTGTCTGTTGCCAGTGCCTTTTTCATGGTTGTAGAACTGGGATCTATACCAGTGCCAATCTTAATAGAAAACCCAGCAACACTTGTCAGTTGCCACAGGTGGCTGCTGGACCCTTATGGACAGTCCTGTGACAGAGGATACCTAGGTCCAGTTCCTTTTCATATAAACATATAATAGAAGAGTTTCTCTTAAAATGCCAATCCTGAGAGAACCCCCCAGGCACTGTTAAGATTTGAATTCCAAGGGAGTGCCTTGTGGTAAAATCCGCAAGATCTGAGGTAAAAAACAGGACAACTGTGCCCAATTTGATGGTTCCCACAAGAATTTGGTCAGAAAAGAGAGAAACCATCGAAATTAAGCACCTCCGATAATTTTACATTTAAAATGGACAGTCGAGGTAAAAATAAAGTCAAAGTAGTGTGGTTGCACTAAAAATAAAAAATAGCATGGCACTAATGAATTTGTCATACTTTCACTCAGCACTCTATTAAAACATAAATATGAGGAAAACCTTAACCAGATAAGCACTAGGAGGCTGTCAACAAGGAATGTTGAGAGACACCTTAGGGGTAATGTTGCTCAGTCTAGCAGAGAAAAAATTCTGAAGCCTTCAGCAGCTCTCACTCAGCTCACTACCCTTCCTATTTTCTGATTGGCTATTGCTCTAAGCTCATTGAATTTCTCTTAAAGACACACCTCCAGGGCAGTTGCACCTAGCCAGCTAGCTGCTAAAGTTACTGATGCTAAAGGACTCCTGGGGTAAGAAACCTTTGATTCTTCAGTTTGCCATTCAGTTTTGAAGAGTGCAACCATATTCCAGTCCAGAGAAGATGACAGTGCCAACCTCCAGAGGAAAGTATGGGGTAAGAGGCAGGTGTGGGGAGGTGGGTGCTCAGTGGGTGGAGGGGGATGGGGTAGGGAGACTGGGGCGATGATGAGGGACCATTTTCTTTTTTACAGATAACAAAAAACACATCTGGGGATGGTTTTCTTTATTTATTCATTCATATACTTTATTTACCAAGTAAGTATACTGAGCCAAAGCTCATTTTCAGAAATGACCTGGATTTACAGAAAATAGAAAAAAAAAACAGACATTTGGGTGGGCAAAAACAGAAAAAAACCCAGACATTTGGGTGGGCTCCCAGTGTGCCACATGAGTGAGGGGGGTGTGGGTACATGATGCTGACATGGGAATTGGGCACCTCGATGTCGGCAGAGGGTGGGGGAAAATACATTTGGGCACACTGGGGTGGGCTCCCAGTGTGCCACATGAGTGGGGGGAGCTACATAATGCCGACACTGGGATTGGAGACCGATGTTGGTAAGGAGATGGGAACAGGAGGGAGTGGGGAGAACAGCAGCAGTGGGAGGGTGTGAGGCAGGTTTTTTATTGCCTGTGCTAGCAGTGGGGATGCAACTGCACATGATGCGCAGTTGCGGTGAATGGCAGTTTTGCCATTTACTGACAGCACCAGCAGAAATGTACATGTACAAGAGTCATGCATGTGCAGTTCATGCCCCGAAATGTGGAAGTAACAGCTGAAATAGTGCCGCTGTTATTTTGTAGCCACCAATCATGTCAGAGGGTTTCAAGCTCCGTTGCACTTTCAGAAGGATACTTCCAAAAGTCCAATGGAAGGTTCTATGATCGGCCATTTTTAGAGCTACAATTGATCCCAAAATGGCTGTAGGCTCCACCCACAGTCTTAAAAATTCTTAAAGGCACAGAATGATCATCATAAAGAATGTGCTGTAGGTTTGTCAACGACCTAATTTACTATGATTTTCAAATGGCAACCACCGTAACCAACAGTATAGGTCACAGTGATGTGTCCTATGATCTGTACCCAGGACAAACCTACAACTATTATTATGAAGAGCATGAACCCTTCTCAATACAGTGTGAGTTGCAGCACAGTAAATGATGCCATAGCCAACCAGGGAGATCACAAATCACCTAGCAGTTATTTTCCTGGACTGCACAGTCAAATAGCAGCATACTCTATATAATATATCCAAATTGCTATATGCAGTTTAAATAAAAATGGCAAACATGATCACTAAATGTTAGGCAATTGTCCAATATAAATGCTAAGTATTTAAAACCTGAAACCAGTTGGAGGCAGTATGGCATAGTGGTCAAAGGGACTGTACTGCAGATCTGGGTTTGAATCCCATGAGCTCCCAATTGCATACTGTGTGACCTTGAGAAAGTCAGTTAACCTCCTTACGCTTCCTGGTCACACCTGGAAACAAGCTCCGTCTTAGTGTGCCTTTCCCGGTTAAAGAATTTCCACTCTACCCTTTCTCTTTCTGTAATAGATTGATCCAACATTCTGCTATGCAGGGGCAAAGCATTAAATGTTACTAAAATTACAATCAACAGCTTAAAATCTGGTTCAATTTCAGTCAGAATCCATCTCTATCCCCCTCCCACAGGATTAGGCTGAAAATAGGCAAAACATTGTCTAGTCCTCTCTCCCAGTCAACAAAAACTAAAAGAAAGAATTCAACTTTTTTTTCCTTTGACTCATCAACAACATTACTTAGTTTTCTTTGTTTCAAAATTATATGCAGTAAGAATGGGTCACTTCTTGTGAGGTGGGATACGTAAAAGTCGGTATTGGAGAAAGAGAAGGCTAGCGTACTTTTGTAATCTGCTGTCCTAACAGTGCATTCATGGCTATGTAAACAAACTCTGGCCAGAGCTGATAGGGCTGCAGGAGGGGAATCTGGGTTAAAAATATTGAAAATAATTTCTCTTTTTATATTTGTTCACCTACTTTTCAACACAACTTTGTGATGAAAGTGCCCCCCCCAATCTGGATCCCAGATTACCCAAGTTCATTCACGAATCTGGGTCACTGGCGTGACATGAGGCAAGGCTAGATATCTCAACCCTCTGTGCCACCGACCTGCAGGTGATGGCCTTCTAAACTGATCTGCCAATATAGATTGTGGGCATGAAGACAGTAGAGCAGTCCCCGGTGTTGCCCATCTCTTAGCTTTTGCCAGCACTGAGCTGATATGGCTGTGGAGAGCTTTTAGGAGTGGCAAGAGTGTTGAAAGGAATATGAGGTGCTTTTGCTGCACCAGAGTCAGATGTAATGGATACTGCTGCTATTACAGAACTGCGCATGTGTGATACTCGTGCATGTGCAGTTTGCCTCATAGTCAGCCGTAACATGGCAACACTGACATGACTACATATGTGCCATACTCATATATGCATAGTTTTAGTTGGCACCAGTAAAAGTAAGACCCCACTGAAAATGAGACACTGTATCTTAGCCAGTCTAATGTATATCAGTACATTGTAGAAGTAGGTAAAATTAGGACCCCTCTGAAAATGGGATCCTGCATCTCATCAAAGCTATCCTGTGTCAGTACATTGCCAAAATGGATAAAGGTATGACCCACTGAATATGACATACTGCATCTCAGCCAGGCTATCCAGCTGTGTCAGTACATTGTAACAATGCTATAATACCATCAAGATATTCTGGAGACATGTGAACATTGAAAGCAAAAATGAGAAATTCCAGCATTTTTCCATAGCCTCTGTGATATGTTGCAGGTACGTTTTACCATTTAAAATATGTAAAAACAGCCTTAACATTTGTTATAGTGATTTTACTGACAGGTATAATGAAGTCAGTTATGTACTGTACATGTATTGATTTGAACATACAGAAAATTGTATAGGAGTTTTGTCCCAGTTTTACATGAAAAATACAGAGAAAAGGAGGGTGCCCTACAGGGAAATGATTTGTTCAATCTGGTAACACTGCAGTTGACACCGCTATCATTCTTTGTAATTCCCTCCCTAAAACATTAGCTGCCTAGCGTTTAAAATCCTTCCTACATCCGGTGCCACTAATTAGATCCAGAAAGGGTTAACATCAATCAACTATTCAGAGGAAATGCTGTAAATCTTACACACACACACACACACACACACTGGGAGAGTAGACTAAGACTGTAATTTGACACTACTATGCAGTTAGATGCTATCTGTTGAATGCCGTGTCAGTAAATTATTAGTCTCCAAAGATAACAAGTCACATTGCAATAAAGAAAAATAAATAGAATACATCTATTAGACTGAGCTGGACAGATGACAGAAACAGCAGTTTAAAAAGTTTTTTTTGTTAATATCCTGAGAAGTTCTGAGGCACAATACAGTAGCATCCCCCCTCCCTTCAAATTCCATTTAACATAGAGCAGCAAATAACAAAAATCAGAGGGGAGTGCACTGCTTTGTAGCTGTGGAGGAATACTTTTAAATGTCTAAAAAGGGAGTTCCATAAAAAGTTATTTTAGAGCTACAGTCTGATCAATGACAGAAGGACTGTAGGCTCTGCCCACAGCCCTGAAAATGAACATACACAATTAAATATGGTTAACGGTACATTTGCAAATATAACATGTGAAAATAGCATATACAACAAGAAGAAAACGTTAATATTCCTATTCAAGAATGTGAAGAAATGAATATGAAAAACAAAACAAAAACATTGAGATAAAATGAAAAGAGAAAAGGAAAACTACTGTTGCTGGGGCAAACTAAACACATTGCCAATACTAAGTGAGGCACAAGTGCAAATGACAAAAGAGAATTCCATATACAGACATATTAGATAAATATAAAGGCAAGTGCCTGACTGCCCCCCCCCCAAAAAATGCTAATAACCAAAAAAAAAATGGAAGAATAAAGAAGAGAGAGAGAGAGAGAGAAAGTGGGATTGGGGGTTTCAAACAACATGAAGTCTTGCTGTATTCAGACAATTTGCAGTTAGCTCCAGCTCTTGAACTTCCCCGGAGAGTGAAGGGTTAAAATTCTATGCCAGGCATAGAACACTGGGCTCGAGCTTGGTTGAAAACTCTGTGTTCTTTTGAAACCAAACCATCAGATTATTTTTTCTGCCTCACTGAACAGTCGCTCTGGAGATTTCTCCTTCTGCTCAGTTCAAATGCAGTCAAAGTGTCAGTTTTAGTCCGATTTTTCATTCCGTTTTTAGGTTCAAGACTCTGTCTGTGGTACCGTAAGTAGTTAGATTAGTAACTGTGTGGGAATTGTAAATTTGTTCGATCAGTTTGGCTGAACCGATCCTGTAGTAAAATCCTTGTAAAAAAAAAAAAAGTTTTTGTGTGGTCCGTATCGGTTTAAAAAAAAACATGATTTGAACGTTTTTTTCCGTCACCCGTGACACGGTGAGAAACTGATAGGGGAGTCTTGCCTGGCAGTTGCCATATAAAGGGTAAGTTGGTTAGGCTGGCCATGTCTGAGAAACCCAAGAAAAAAATGGGCCCACTGGGTTTCAACACTGCAGTTTGTGAGGGGAGGTCTTTGCTAAGGCCGATCCCCACACCACCTGTGTTTACTGTCTGGGGTTTGACCACCTCGATTCAGACTGCCAAATTTGCAAACATTTCCCAAAGTCTACCCTGGAAAAAAGGTTAGGTAGACTTAGGGATAAGGAGGTCGAGAAATCTGATGACCCGGAAGGCCAGCTCGGTTCGGTTCTTACCAAACCAGAAGGAGTGCCCTCTGACCATGGTGATACTTCTTCGAGCAAGAGGAGAGCCAATCCTGAGGGATCAGTTCCTACAAAAAGAAAATGAAAGGATAATTCAGCAGGTTCGGATCCAGAACTGCATGTTCCGACCGCCGAAGAAATAGCCAAAGCGATTCGGATTGTGGAATCACTTTGTCCGGTTCCAACTGATCTGGCGCCTTCTGCCAGGGGTTCAGTTCGGTCGGTTCCCCGGTTCAGGATTATTTCCCTGAAGATTTTTATGAGGAGGGGGATTTTGAAGAGGATGATTACGATGGTGAAAGTCTGGATGTGCCTGTGGAACCAGACATCTCCCCAGACAAGCCTTCTGGTGTTTCCCCTCCTAGGCTTTCTGAGTCCCCTTCCCACTTTCTGTTCTACAGAAAAGTGGCTCAAACCCTCCAGCTTCCTATTGAGATGATGGACATCCCAGAGTCTAAGAGACTGTCTATTCCCCTTCATAGGTCATTTGGGAAACAGACACAAAAAATTCTTAGGTCTCCCAACTCTGTACCTCCTGTTGACAAGAGAATGGACAAGAGGTAGATCTTGTCAGGCTCAGATACGGAATTTCTTTATCAGCAATGCAGCCATGTTGGTGTAGTGCAGGCTGCTGCCTATGACAAGGCAAACACCCCTTTGGCTTCACACCCCCCAGACAAAGATTCTAGGAAGATAGATGCCATGGCAAAGAAACAGTACTTGACATCATCTTTGGGACTCAGGCAGGCTAACTATGTGGCCTATACAGCCAGGTACCAGAAGTCCAGGTGGAACACTGTACTGGCACTGGCTAAACAGGCCTCCCCCCAGCTAGCCAAGGAGCTGGAGCTGGTGGCTGCTGATAGGACTGAGGCATCAAAGGTGCAATTTCATGCTGCAGTGGACTCCAGTGATGCGTCATCAAGAGTCATGGCTACATCTGTGGCTCTTTGGAGTATGGCTTGGCTCAGATGTGCTAGCCTTTTGCAGAACACCCAGGCTAAAGCTATGGATTTCCCTGTAGTGGGTAATTCTCTGTTTGGGGAGCAGACAGAGAATTACATGAAGAAAATGGACAAGTACAGGACTACTTATAGGAGTGCCCAGGCCAAGGAGAGGCAGGCAACTCCTCAAAGGCAGCAAGCTAGGGGCAGGGGCAGGCCTTTTCACAGGCCTTTCTACCAAGCGCAGGCCTCTTCTTCCTTTTCTCAGAGGGGGTTCTTCAGAGGAAGAGGCAGAATTCCTGCCAAGCAGACACCCTGATGTGTCAGCCCGGGTCAACTCCCCCATTCCAGTAGGAGGCAGGCTGGCTTACTTTGTCCAGGACTGGATGTCTGTTACCTCAGACAAGTGGGTCCTGGAGGTTGTAAGCCAGGGGCTGGTTCTCAGTTTCAAAATTTTTCCAAAACTGAGACCCAGATCCTTTCCACCTGAAAATACTTCAGAAACCCTTGCTCTAGAGGCAGAGGTTTTATCTGTACTGGCCTTAAAGGCCATAGAGAGAGTCCCTACTCCATACAGGGGCAAAGGTCTGTACTCCAGGTACTTCCTTACCCCAAAAAAAGACAGGGGAGTGGCAACCCATCCTAGACCTAAGATACCTAAACAAGCACCTAATAAAGCCAAAATTCAAAATGGTGACTCTGGGATCAATTCTTCCCTCTCTGAGGCTAAGGGATTGGCTAGAGCCTCACTGGACCTCAAGAATGCCTATTTTCACATTCCCATCAGGTGCTCCCACAGAAAGTACCTCGGGTTCGATTTGCTCTCAGGCCATTATCAGTTCAGAGCAATGCCCTTCAGTTTAACCTCAGCTCCAAGGGTGTTTACAAAGTGTCTAGCAGTAGTGGTGGCCTTTTTAAGAAGGAAAAGGATTTCTATTTTTCCATATCTGGACGATTGGCTTCTGGTGGGCTAGTCTCCAGACCAAGTCAAGTCAGATCTGCAGGTCACCCAGCAAGTTCTCACTTCCCTGGGGTTCCTTCTCAATCTTCCCAAGTCAGTTCTCGAACCAGTACAGCTCCTCACTTTTATAGTAGCAAAGCTGGACACCCTCAAGGCAAGAGCCTTCCTTCCTTTGGAAAGGGCAAAAACCATCTCTCAGCTGGCCTCTTCCTTTCTCCCTCTGGTTTCTCGACCAGTAAGGCATGTTCTGCAGCTTCTGGGCCACATGGCAGCTTCCACAACAGTGGTCCAAGGGGCCAGGTTTTAGATGAGGGACAATCAGTTCCATCTGAGAACCTTTTGGTCCCAAAGGAAAGATCCTCTTACCAAGCTAGTTCCTGTTACTCAGACCTTAATTCAGGCCCTTCAGTAGTGGCAGGACCTGGACAATCTGAGGCAAGGTGCTCCATTTGTCTCTCAGATTCACTCTGTGGTTCTTACCACAGATGCTTCCCTTTTGGGGTGGGGAGCCAATCTGGGGCCTCTCATGGCCCAGGGACTGTGGTCCCCTCAGGAATCCCTTCTTCACATCAACCTCCTGGAGCTCAGGGCAGTACTTCTTGCCCTACAAGCTTTCTCTCAGTCAGTACAGAACAAGGTGGTTCAGGTCAGGATGGACAACACTACCACCATGTGGTATATCAACAAGCAGGGAGGCACTCAGTCCATGGCCTTGTGCACAGAGGCCATGAAAGTATGGTCCCTGGCTTATTCCCTGCAGACCTCTCTAGTAGTGGTCCACCTCCCAGGAAAGGACAATGTGATAGCAGATGCATTGAGCAGGATTTTCCAGGGCCACCATGAATGTTCTCTGGATCCTTTGATGTTGAAGGTGATCATCTCAAGGTGGGGCACTCCAGAGATAGATCTCTTTGCAGCCTCAGACAATCACCAACTTTCTCTGTTTTGTTGCAGACCCCCAGTCTTGGGCTCAGTTCCTCTGGATGCTCTGATTTTGAACTGGGAAGGGATGTTTCTTTATGTCTTCCCTTCTTTTCCTCGATTGTTAAAGTTTCTAGTCAAGGTAAGGTCACAACCATGCAACATGATACTGATTGCTCCAGACTGGGCCAGGCAGCCTTGGTACCCCCTGTTGCTGTCCTTAGCAGTCCATCTTCCCCTGTCTCTTCCCAGGAATTACAATCTGCTAACCTCCTCTCAGGGGAGGATTTTTCACCCCAATCTCCAGTCACTCAATCTCAAGGCATGCCTCTTGAAGACTTAGAGTATGCAAATTTACACCTGTCCCAAGGGGTTCTGGAAATCCTCAAGGCTTCTAGAAAGCCTGCCACAAGAAAACCTACAACTCCAAAAGGAAAAGGTTCAGTATTTGGTGTTCCAAGAAGCACATTTCCCCAGACACTGCTGAGTTGTCTACAGTTCTGGATTACGTGGTTTACCTTAATGGCATAGGCCTCAACCAGTTACTCTCAAAGTTCATTTGTCAGCTATTTCTGCTTTTCTGTCATTGGGGAAATCTTCCTCTCTGTCATCTCACCCTGTATTCTGTAAATTTTTCACAGGATTGCTTCATACCAATCCCCCTTTTAGGGATCCTGCTCCTACCTGGGATTTGAATATTTGCATTGCTCAGCTGATGCAACCCCCCTTCGAGCCTATGTCCTCAGCAGAGCTCAAGTACTTGACTTGAAAAACTGTATTTTTGGTTGCTGTTACTTCTGCCAGACGTATCAGTGAATTGCAAGCCCTGTCAGTGGAGCCTGACTTTATTTATTTCCATAGAGATTAGGTGGTCCTTAGAACCAAGAGAAGTTCCTACCTAAAGTGGTTTCTGATTTCCACTTAAACCAATCTATGTCTCTTCCTGTGTTCTTCACTGATCACACCTCCTCAGGGGAACGGAGGCTACGCAGTTTAGATGTTAAAAGGGCCCTTAGTTACTACATAGAATGTACAAAGGGTCACAGATTTGACTCCCTCCAGTTGTTCCTCACTTATGGGGAAGTAGGTAAGGGAAAACCTGCCACCAAGAGAACCATTGCCAGGTGGATTGTGTCCTGTATTCAATTTTACTATGAAAAACTGGGAAAAACTGCACCCTCAGGCCTGAGGGCTCATTTCATTAGAGGTACAACTGCATCTCTGGCTGTAGCTAGGGATATCCCCTTGTTAGAAATCTGTCAAGCAGCCACCTGGAAAACTGTTCATACCTTCACCAAGCATTGCTCTCTGGATATCCCGGCTAGGAGTGATGCTAGGTTTGGCACAGCAGTACTTCAGAGCCTATTCCCAAAGTAGGTTCAGTCCCTCCTCCTTGGAGGTACTGCTTGGTAGTCTGCAAATCATCAGAATACAGCAAGACTTCATGTTGTTTGAAGAAAAAATTACTCACCTTAGTAATTGTGTTTCTTCTAATGGAGTCTTGCTGTATTCTGACCTCCCTCCCTGCCTCCCCTCTCAGAACCTGTTTTGGGAAGTGGGTGGGCAGGTGCAGTGTTGCACCCCATGGGTGTCTTTAGCCCACTCCTGCTGTGTTGGGTGCTTTATATTTGTTTAATTAAGAGTTTTTAGTTCTTATTACCTGGTTTTTGTTCTTTGGGTTTCCTGACTTGAGTCTTTTAGAGAATCCAAAGTCTTTGTTGCCGGTTGGCTATTAAGAGTTTTTACAATTTCAACATTATATAGTCAGTGAGTTTAGCTTGTTAGCATCTGATGGTTTGGTTTTAAAAGGACACAGACAGAGTTTTCAACCAAGCTCGAGCCCAACGTTCTATGCCTGGCATAGAACTTTAACCCTTCACTCTCTGGGGCAGTTCAAGAGCTGGAGCTAACTGCAAATTGTCAGAATATAGCAGGACTCCATTAGAAGAAACTAAGGTGAGTAATTTTTTCTTCAGGGTGGTGGTTACAGGGTGACAATGAAATGGAGTAGGGGTCAAAAAAAGAAGAAGGAAAAGGGACAGGGAGAGAGAAAAAAGGGAACAGAGGACAAACAAGATAACAATGGTTCAATGTTTGTGGAACAACAATGAGGAAATGAGATATATATGCTTGTGTAACTTTGTGGTACTGTTTGTGGCTTTACTCTATTCCCACCCTTGTGTAGTAGTAGGTAGGTAGTAATTTGTAGGAAATAGAGGGCCCAGGAGCAAAGGTGAGAAGAGCGTCGGAGGAGGGGGAGATGAGGATGGTGGAGAATGAAAAACACTCTCTAAGCAAGGGAGGTATGTCAATGGAGGGCTTATGAAGAAGCTGTGAGAGGAGCTATTACCCACATTAAACCTCAGACAAGCCCTCCCATTCAATGTTTGTGGAATAGCAATGAGGAGATGAGATATACATGCTTGTGTAACTTTGTGGTACAGTTTGTGGCTTTACTCTATTCCCACCCTTGCGTGGTAGTAGGTAGGTAGTAATTTGTAGGGAATTGAGGGCCCAAAAAGAAACCTCCTCCAACTCACGGAGAGTATGACCCCCTGGCACTCAGGGCAGAAAAAAACCCAGGTGGAGGAAACCTCTGAGGACCCATGGCCAGAGGTCTACCCACCCTTCTGGGCATACTAATTGGAGAAGGATCTAGGTTCTAGTAACCATAACTAATTTGAGGTTGGTGTGTTGTGTGGAGAGATGATAATCCATCTTCAAACCACGGATGATGCTGATCATATGAAGAGCCTGCAGCTGAAGAAGAGATCCATTCTGAATCAGCAATGGAATCCTGAGTATAAAGTAAATCCAAGTGAAGGAAGACAAAAGAAGTCCAAGTATCTGAGATGATGAATGATGTTTGTCCAACTGAATTGTAATAGGCAGAGGGATCATGCGTGGATCGATAAGATACTAAACTGGAAATGGTGGGACTGTAATGATAGAGGAAGTCAGTGAATGATCCAACTTACGTGAGGCTTGAATGTAAGGGTTTGATCTTGGAAGCTAGGATTTCTGTACTGAACAAGGAGTCTCTAAGGAAACATCTATAGAGTCTAATTTGCAGAAGAGTCTTTGAGTGCCATGTAGATGATGGTTCATTCTCGATCCAAGGATGATACAGCTTGAATGATGATCCTGAAGATGAAGGGTATCTCTTTCCATAGGGACGGTGAAGTCCTATGTGTAAAGCAGATCCAGTTAAAGGAGGGCTAATGTAAATCATATTTCCGTAGTGATGAAGGATGGATGTCCAAGGAATTGTATAGTGGTTATGAGGCGGGAGAGCAAGAGAAGCTTGATATAAAACCAAATGGAATACTGTGTTAGTTATGATGAATAGTAAAGTTATGAGTGACTGGTCCCATTTGTGTAAGGTTCGATATTCAAGGCAGTCTGAAGGTAAGAATCGATCAGTAAGTGAAAGTCACTAGGTAAGCATCCTAGAGGAAAATAAGCAGAGGAGTTTGAGTGCCTGATAACAGTAATGCCAGAAGTGATTAGTAATGCCCAGAAGATGATTTGCAGAGCCATCCAGATGGTAACCTAGTATATATGAGGAATGATTGGAATTTCGGTGTAAGGAAGTGGTGGCTTCTTTGATGTGATGATATTCGTGACTTTATGCTTAATCCTTTGCAGGTATGCTGTCTGAAGTACATGTGGGTATTCTAGCAGGTGCCCATGTAGGAGATGCACCATGGTGGCACAGGTGGTTAAATTTACGGGTAATCCTGAAGCCAAAGCACATGAGAAAAGCTTGAGGCAGATGAGACAAAGAGTCTACAGGCTGGATTGGTAGTGAGATTGATGACGTAGGAAAGGTGCAGGCCATGACGTGGCCTGTGTATAGGTGAGGAGAGTAGGTCCAGGGTCCCAGTGGTGCAGGAGGAGGAGGAGGAGACAGGGGAGGCATTTCGAGGAGCAGGGCAGAAGCAGAGGGCATACCAGAAGTACGCAACTGGCAAGCTAGTGAACTGGAGGTGGGATAGAGTGAGGCATGCAAGGCAGGATGACCTGCTAGAATGCCCGGTAAACAGCACTGGGGAAGGGGTGGAGAAAGCCCAAAAAAAGAACAGGAGAGGCTGAAAGAGAAAAAAGGCAAGATAGCGAGGGGGAAAACAGACAAGAGCCAGGGCAGGCAGAGCAGTCACGGCACAACGAAAAAGAATAATGGATAAAGGTGGGGAGGGACAGAGAAAGAAACGAGGCAGCAGGAGCAGAGGATGTACAGCCACACATGCCATGTAGGAGCCCGGGAAAACACTCCCTAAGCAAGGGATGTGTGTCAACAGAGGGCTTATGTAGAGGTTGTGGGAGGAGCCATTCCCAACATTGAATCTTGGGCAAGCCCTCCCACTATCAGGAGGCTGTATAGCACAGTGGTGTAGGGCTGTGAGCTGCAAGCCTGGAGACCTGGGTTTGAATCCCACATCCCCCACTTGCATACCATGTGACCCTGAGCAAGTCATTTAACTTTCTTGTGCTCCAAGGTCGCACCTGGAAACAAGCTTCAGCTTAGTGTGCCTTTCCTGGTTAAATGATTTCCCCTTTCCCCATGGCACGATGTAGAAACACTAAATAGTGCTTCAGTGTAGCAGATAAACCAATTGAGACAAATTGAAGATCACAGCAGAGTAACCAGTTACAAAGAAAAGCAGAACTGGAATGAAAACAGAGCAAGAAAGGCATGGTGACTTGAAATAAAAATAAAATATTAAACTGAGTCAAAATATATACGTATTGGTTCCTATGCACCGGTGTGGACTGAGTACACGTGATAGGCATGTACCCAGTCAGTGCACGTCCATATCCATGGATAGGTGTGCATGGCACAGCATTCTGTACTGCTGGCTCCTGTAGGGTATCTGTCTGCAACCTTGCCCTCCGGCATGTTGGTATGTATGGGGTGACTGGCAGACACAGGCTGGCATCTGACTTGATGCCCGTCCTGGGGATAGAGATGTTCCCTGGTTCAGCTGGAGCAGAGGATTGTGGGACATCATGTGTCCTGAACATACAAGTGTTTCAGGGGAGTGCCCACATTTTATTTACTTTTATTTTTTATTTTAAAATGTGTTAACAGGTAAAAAAGCACTTGACCATGTGGCCTTTTTACAGGCTTGACCTGGGTTCATGTATACAACATACTGACATCTTATAATGGTATTACTATATATAACACAATAAAACATTTATACCCAAATAAAAAAATTAGGCATTTTACAACACATATTAACATGTCAAGGGCAATGTTGTTAACAAAAACAATAAAATATTATGAACAAGAGAGACAGAGTTTTACACAATTTACAAAACTCAAGAACTAAGAGCAGTGTTTATAAACAGCTAAACTGAGCTTCATTTATTTGTGTATGTTTTAGTAGAGATTTAAATTGCTAGACACTTTTGTCATTTCTTATTTTTTATGTTTTAAACTATTCAAGAGTTTCACAGCAGTCTGTTTAAAAGCCTTGTAGTTTTTTGTAGTTCTGCATAGAAGCACCACGAGTGTCACTGCATCATCTGATCTCAGGGACTTTACGTTTTGTTTTTGGCTCAACAGTCCAGCAAGAGGACTGTTCCCTCCCCCCATATGCATGATTTTATATATAAAACAAGATTTATACAGTTTCTCTCTTTGGGCAAGTGGTAGCCAATTTAATTTTTCATAAAGAGTGCAATGATGTTCTTTTTGCCTTGTCTTGATGTAAATATGCTTATCACATTCTATTGTAATGGCTGCCCCCAGACCGCTCTGCCTGACTGGAGGACTGGGGCAGCATGATGGAGGATTAGCTGTCCCACTGTGACTGGTGGGTGCTATTCATGGTGTGTGTGCTGTGGCTAAGGTAGGGTCCCTGCTCGCATACCTTGGGCTCTCTCTCCCATTACTTTGCACCTTAATGAATGGCATGGAGTGTGGGAATGCTGCCTGGCCACTTCCATGGTCCATCTGCACCCACTTCTTTGCAGATAGACAGGGGATCTGGTGTGGAAAGAGCACACACCCCTTTTGCAAATACTGCTGGGGTTTGTGGGACCCCTGATGTGTGGCTGAGGCACTTTGGACTGCCTGTGCACCTGGGAGTGGTGGTGGATGTCAAGATGAACAACTCGGAGACTTATAGGAGGGCAGCGGCAAAGGCCAACAGGATGCTTGGATGCACTGCTAGGGGGCTCACCTCCAGAAGGAGGGAAGTGATACTCCCACTGCGTAACTGCTTGGTGAGGCCGCACCTCGAGTACTGCGTGCAGTTTTGGAGACTACATTTAAAGAGGGACACTGAACTCCTGAAGAGGGTCCAGAGGAGGGCAACCAAACCGATTTGGGGCTTGGGGGATAGGACCTATGGGGAGAGGTTTGAAGAGCTAAATATGTACACATTGGAAGAGAGAAGGGACCGGGGGGGACATGATAGAGATCTTCAGGTACATAAAGGGGTAAATAGGAGAGGAGCAGTCAGGGTGCTCTGAAGGAAGTGGGGAGCAACTAGAGGGCATGGGTGGAAGCTGGAGGGGAGATTCAGGGGAGAAAGGAGGAGGTGCAGCTTCACTGAGAGGGTGGTGGAGCCATGGAATGCACTGCCCAGGGGGCTGGTGGAGGGGTTCAAGAGGGGGTGGGACAGGTACAGGGGAAGGGTTCTGGAAGCAAAAATCAGTTCAGTGAGAATATCTGGGACTGGGAAGGGAGAAGCCAGAGAGAGAGAGAGAAGGGGGCAGCAAGGTCAGTTGCCAGGGTGGGGGCTTACCAAATGAGCAGACATGAAAGACCGTTAGGCCTATTCTGCTGGCATTTTAGTATGTTAGTATATCTGTGATGAGTAGGCTTTGCACACATTCGTGCATAGATCCCATTGTCTAATCTCAGTTAATAGTGACAAATACAGAAGGGCATATTTTATGTACTGTACTCAAAGTACAATTATCTGTCAAATCAGAGTCTCAAACAGAGAGGAAAGCAGCACTGTGCAGCCCACTTAAATGCACACCCCTTTTGTGCAGAAAACAATATATACTTAAGTGAGCTGTGCACCGATCCAGACCCACATGTTTTCAATGGGAAAGACTGAACCCAAGACCATTTTTTCACATTTATTTCTGTATGTATAGCAAATTAATATTAAAGAAACACATTAATGTGATTACAAATCATTTTGTTAGGGTATTTGTTTTCCACTTCAATGCACTGTGTTAGGAAGGCGTTACAGGCAGGATACTCATTAAAATATTGCCTCACACCAGCTGAAAACAGGTTGTGCACTGAACAGGTGCCATTACATAGAGAATATTGGTTGGAGTGGGAAAATATCATCATAGATATATACAAATTAGAAAAACAAATGGCTCAGTTCCAGAACAAACTTCCCCTTTGCAGAACAGGTGGAACGTCTGGGTAATATATATTATAAATCATAGAACTTATGTTCTCCCCTAAATAGTAGACCATGAGGGGGTGTTGTGGTAAACTGCTGGGAGCACTGAGGTTGGGCTGGACAGACTCATTCTTACTCCATCACCTGCACAAGGAATGTCCATAGTCTAGCTGGTCATTATCAATGACTGCTGTCTTTTAGTTTTGACTGACCAGACCTCTGAGCCTGGCCCAAGAATGTAGAAACACTGCTATACTGCAAATGAAAATGTAACTGTGATTGATGCATATTCTTACAACTTACTTGTAAATGAACTGCAAAAAAGATTTTTTTTAATTAGGTTGAAAAAAGAGATTACTTTTTGGGCAACCATGCACAACCAGCCTTTGTTGCCACAAGGAGGTTCTGATTACATCATGCCTTGACAGCAAAGCTCGAGAAGTGCAGTGCAATCAGAGGCCCGAAGTTGTGGCACAGGCTGGTTGGGCATATGATTGCCCAACCAATATTTTTTTTAGTGTATATATATTTTTTGGTTTAGTTTTTATTTAAAAAAAAATGAAAGTGTTTTCACTGCACTCCTACAGTAGCAGTGAACGTGCTGGCAGTTTCAGTTCAGAACTTGAACTGATTGGCATGCACGTGGCAGCACTGTGAAATACAGCAGCTGCCTCGAGGATTTCTGATCAGCTGGAACCACAGAAGGGTGCAACCACATTCCATGACTTTTGAACTGTGGCATGACAAGGTTTCAGCTGGCAGAACAACCCCTCACTATACACTGTTATATTAATAGATGCATCTGTTAACTGTGAAAATGTGTACTTAGCAGGAATGTGCATTTAGCCAGTGTGCACTTAACCAGAAAATTTAACATTGCACAGACAGCAAAAAAAAACAACAACAAAAAACAGGAAACAGAAGAAGTGTATATCCATTCAGAATGTGCATTTAACTAATGTGCACTTATGGGGGCTCCACTGTATTTACACAAGTGGAATAACATTAATGTTGTCATTTAGGCCAGAGAGGACCAATGCATGGAGTGTGCAAATCCATTGGGCTTTATTCTGAAGAAGTGTTCCAAGACAGTCCTTGCCTCTTAAAAGGACTGGCTCGTGTGCAATACACATAAATATCAAACACCAGGGTCTTTTACCATGGCACAAAGGAAAATGAATGCCAAGTGAGGTGCTCTGTTTTTGCAAACAAAACTGCAGGTTACTCATTTTGTTACTTTATTTTTTTGATGAGAGTGGCCTCCCGGGTTGCTTACTTGTCAATCAAATACAGTAAGTTACTATTTTCCAGTGAATAACTGAAGCCTAAGTCCTAATTGCTAATATAAACCTCTAATTGAAGAAAATCTTTACTTTTTGGCATATCTAGCTATTTTTAGCATTTAAAGATGTTTTCATGGCAATAAAGCTCTGCTAACATCAGTGGACAAAGGCAGTGATAGTGTGTTTTCATGGAAGCAGGGTTCTTTTTACCCTAGACGACCTTCATAGTGAGATAATGACCTGTAGGCACAACATTTTTCTCCATGTTAAGCATGACTTGAAGTTTATAATTTGTATTATGAAACAGACTGGAGAAATCATGCAAGCTAACTGGCTAAAGCTGTTTTTGGCCCATGACAATATTGTGGTATATTATCCTGATGTAAAAGTGATCACCAAGACCAACCTGTTCCTTACATATTGGGGCCATTTTATAATCACAGCAATATACTCCAGATGTGGCACACTGGAGTTTGCCAGAATGCAAGGCAGAATACCGCAGAGTTACAGCAGAAAACATTACTCTCTCAGTGGCAGTTAATCCTTTTTGTCATGTAACAATCTGTGACACTGCATTCCTTCCTGGTGATCCCCCCTATATGGCATTTCTTAACCTTTTGTAGGCATTTTATAACCACCGTAATACACTTCATGATATTTATTTTTGTTTTATTTCGTTTTTGTTGACTGGTTAAGTGCACTAGGCAAATCCTGCCTATTTTCAGGCACGACCCAGAGGAGGGAGGGAGGAAGGGGGATACAGATGAATGCCAACTGACCTTAAACCAGATTAAGCTATTGGTAGTATTTTTTTTTTTGTGAATGAAGGAAATTTGGCCAGGACACCAGGGAAATTCCCCTACTCTTTTCGATAAGTGCCATGGGATCTTTAACATTCACCTGAACTACCACCAATCCAGGCAGATGGGACCCCGGTTTAATGTCTCATCCGAAAGACGGCACCTCAGAAGTGCAGCAGCCCTCTCATGCTGCACTACAGTCTCAGTACTGGGATATTAACCCAAGTGCCAGATGTGGGAACTGAACCCACAGCCCTCTGATCTCCCAGCCTCAGAAGCGAGTGTGCTACCTACTGAGCCACTGACACTGACAATGGTATACCATGGGTTATTGTCACTTCTTGGGTGGTTGAAGACACTCAGCATTGCTTTGTGCTTTACAATGCACCTAAGGCATGATGATATTTGATATTGTAACATGGCAAAGGTTTTGGATAGTAAAGTAATACCAATGATTGGAGGAAAGCAGTCACATGGCGTACTTTGGAGACGGCATTAATTTTGCAATAATGCCATTCCCAAAGTGAAGTACCGTAGTAATCCACAGAGTAGAAAAAGCACTGCAGTAGTAAAGGGCACATGAAAGGTGACAAGATCAGAAACACTAAGGGAAGATAGAAAGGGATCCAGAGGTGCAATGACCAGTGATGCGCCAGACAACATTACAGCCAGCACAGAACCAGTTCCAGATTACAACAGAGGTTTACATGCACCGCAGCCGGAAATGCCTTCTGTGTTTCAGTTTTAGTCTGTCATGGTGCATGGAACCATAAATGTCAATTATTGTAGTGCTAAACTGACTTTGGAGTGCCAGAAATAGTGACAGAAAATGGCAACATTGTTTACCAGCAATTGCAGTGATCAGAGAAAGCAATGTTGAAAACATCGTACCGAACAGTATCACAGCGACTTGGTGCTCAGAAAGCAAATGTCAGACAATATGCAAAGTAGTCACAATAGCACGTATCCGAAGACATGGATCAGCACATGGTAGACCTCCTAGGCATGCTATGGAAATTGTAGCCATGCAGATTTGCACAAGTGTAGCAAAATAATGTTTAAATAGAGTTCCTGTGTTATTATTTTGTGTATTGTTTTCAGAACATCAGCATGTAAATGAATGTGTCTGTAACTTGCAGAAAGTGCAGTAAACATGTCAAAAGAAAACAAACTGTGTTTCCATTGTTGTATTCACATTACTAAAGTAACACTCATAGCAACAATAACTGTAGCAGCAAAACCATGTTACAAGAGCATTAAGCCACTCTGAAGGTGGCATCTAATTGTGAATTAATGCATGGGTAGGCCATTGTAGGCACTCGGCCTTTGGCCTCGTGCCACAACCCTCTGAACCATGCATTAATTCCCCATTAGATGCCACCTTCGGTCATGGCTTGATGCTTACATATACCACCCCTTGTCATATAATTGCTTAAATATATAATGAAATACCACTGAAAATGAAAACTAAGGAAAAGTAGCTATTGCTTTAACTGGAGTGTAGTCACGGTCATGTGGTAGGCAGGACGAACACTTAGTCCTTCCCACCACCACAATGCTGCATACAGTGCATTCCACTTGTATGCACATTTTGGTTATATGCACACACATGGCATGTCCCATTCCCAGTCCTAAGTACTTAATGATAAAACATCTGCTTATATGCACACCAAATTTTGGTTTATTACACCGTTCCCTCTTGACAGGGGCCCCAGACATTACTACTCTCAAGCACACCTGTTGGAAGGTGCTAACTGTGCTGGCAGTGATTAAGTACATATATGTTTTAATCAGTTTCATCCTATCTATTTGTTAGAGGAAGCAGCCATGAAGAAAACAAATACATAAAAGAGTGTTTAGTATTTGATTAATTGTCATGCTGTTAACGTGTTTTCCACATTCAGTAAAGGAAAAAGTGGGGAGTATGTGTGAACATATGTTTTACTGAATGATTTCCTTGATTTCATTACAATTTTGGTTGTATGCCATTTCAGATTTATGTACAAATATGGGGTATCCCAAGTATGTACATATATCAGGAACTGACTGTACCTATGAGACCTCCTAAATGACATTTAGGTTTGCTTTTAAGTTTTCTATTAAAGAGCATCTAACACCTTTATGCCTTTGATCAGGCAACTCTTGGCAAGAAGTTGCTTGCCCATGGACCTAAACCACCTACATTTTTAATTTTTTAATCCTGCCTTTAATTAGAAACATGGTTTCCTTTCTGCATTACTAAAATAAATAATAGTAAAAAAAAATACTGATAGACACTCAGCACCCAGTGCTCTGCCCATAAAAACAGTGTTTTGATGATACTGCATAGGGAAGGGGCTGCAGGGCTACCAGTGGGCATAGACAGTGATAAGGAGCAATGACGTCCTGTAGATTTACTTTGTAGGCACTTGTTCGTGTTGGGGGAAGGAGTAGTAGTACATTTAAATCCCCAGTGGCAGTTCAGGATGTACAAGTACCTACAATGTACATGTATATTACTTGTATTTACAAGACATCACTGCTCCTGATTGCTATCTATACCCATTAGTAGTCATGCAGCCCCTTCCCTACTTAGTGTTATCAAAATGCTGCTTATAGGGGAAGGGCTGTTGTGGGTGCTGAACAGCTATCAGTAATCCAAAAGGGAGATTGTGCATGTTGTACATTAAATTTCTAATTTATGACTGGATAAAAAAATTAAAAATGTAGATGATTAAGGTCCCTGGGTAGATAACTTCTTGCCATGAGCTGCCTGACCCAAGCATGTCAGCAGCTCTTTAAGAAATTATCTTTGTGCAAGAATTTCACGTGGGGTTGGATAGGGGCCAAAAGCATTGTAGCGATGAGGAGCCTGGGTCATGGGGAGGGAGAGTACAAGCTGTCTGTCTTTTGTGCTCCCCGTGCTTGCTGATCAAAGTGCAGCATTGGCACTGGCTGTGAAGACAGCTGCTTCCTCCCTCCCAACCAGAGGACAAGTGCAGGTGAGGTGACCCTGATCATCAGGGTGGGGGACAGAGGGACATTAGTGAAAAAACAGGAGAAAAAGAAATCATTAAAAAAGTTATTTAGAGAGTGGGGAAACTCAGTCCATCTCCCTGAGTCCCCACTGTTTTACGTTTCAGTGCAAAGTACACAAACTTAGCAAAGTACTATCACCTCACCTGAATATATTTGTTTTTTTTCTGTTTTCCAGGCACTCAGAGAAATATCAACTGGGAAGTTCAACGGTATGATGGATGGTACAACAATTTAGCTGATCAAAAAAGAGGATCTGCAGGTACATACAATAGGCAGTGACATTACTTTTCCAGGTACCTACCAATCATTCCAATACTGACCAAGGCAGCAGGAAGTATGGAACTAAAAATCATGAAATCCTTTGTCAACTAATTAAAGTTGCTGCTCACTGTGTAACTCCATGAAAAACATGGTGCTTCAGGCCCTTCCAGCTATAGAATGAAATCAGCTGTGTAAATGAGATGTGCAGCTTAGCTTTCCTAAATCAAACCTTCTTTAACACAGTTTCAACAGTGCAGTCACATGGACCCCAGAGCAGTGTTGCCCCCAAGAAACTTCAGTTGTCCAAGTGACCTCTCTTCTTCCTAGTTTTCTGTATCTTTGTCCAGTTTTTTAGACAGCTGATTGCTAATTATACATTTAGAATCAACATAGTGGGAATATCATCAACACAGGAGGAATTCTGTGCATATTTTTGTTCTTGATGAGCTGGTAGTGGCAAAAATAGCAGGCAGTTGCTATATTTTTTCTTTTTTTTTTATTTCTCATTAGATTTTCTACCAGATAGTATTACTGTAGGTGGGATGTAATGAACAATACTTTACCTGGAGACTGGCATATGTAAGTCTGGTCCTCATCTTTTCTGTTTGTTTTTCCAATTTTTGGCAAGGAAAGACACACTAAGCTGAGACTTGCTTCCAGGTGCATCCTGAGAGTAGAGGGAAGTTAAGTGACCTGCTCATGGTTACATAGTATGCAAGTGGTGGCTGTGGGATTCAAACCTAGTTCTCCAGGTTTGCAGCCCAGTGTTCTTAACCAGTATGCAATACTGCCTCCCATACCTTTACAGCATTGTAAACCCACTTATTGTGATATTACAAGTGACCACACTTACAGAGGACAATTGGCTCTTCTTGATGAGTTGTGATGTCACCAACAGTATGGTCACATGGCTAATGATTAGGAGGAGGAATAGCTCTGGCTACGTCAGCCTTCAGGTAGAGTGCTGTTCCACAAATCACACCAAGTATTATCAAGCAGAAAATCTTCTGATTAGCAAAAAGGAAAATCAAAGATGTAATAACTCATGCCGGCCCGGTGGCGCTGAGGGATGAGACACTGGACGCTTTACCTCGTGTCGTGCTGGTGACCCGAGTTCTGGAATGGACATGGGTCACCGGGGGTTGACAGGGAGAAGAAGGATTGAGTGTCCCCAGGACTGCTCTCCTTCTCCAGGGAGGAGGGTTAGTAGGGCCCGGTGATTGCCTGCCCCCTAGCGGAGGATGGGAGGTGGCATGTCAGCTCTAAAGAATGTGGGTAGGGGAATGAGGCAGGTGCTTGGTGAGGGTGCACACAGGAGTGTGTACGCTGACACCGCTGGTGCCATTGCATGCCCCGGCCTCTCAGGGAAAGAACTGGAAAAACAAGAAAATGGGAGTCCTCTGCAAGGATGACGATAGTCCCCCACCACAACATGCCTGGGAAGGCACCTCCCCGAATACTCATCCAGTCCAGTGGGTTGAGTTGCTCCCCACCCCCTGCCATGAAGGGTAAGTCATGGGGTTCAGGGAAGGGGGCCTCATACCTGGTGTCTGTGTGGGGGAGGATGTCAGAGGGGCAGCAGAGGACTCCGAGGGGGCACAAAATAGTAACTAAAAAAAGATGTAATAACTCACCATTTCTGAAAGGTGTATTATTTCAAGTACTCTTTAATAATAATGTAACAGAAGTTTGTGGGGCAACATTTTCAGAACAAGAGCAGCTGCCAAGCTGCTGTAACAAAGGGCAAGTGCATTGTTAAGTTTAACTGTTTAAAAAACATAGTGAGTTCTCAATTTCTGCTGGGGCTTGCGATAAACAGAAGGGAAGTTGGAGGAAGGCATTATGGGAGACAATGAGGTGGGCTTAAAGGCAACCAACCTCAACATCATTATTCTGGGGGGTGAGTTATGTTACTGCAGCCATCCAATCACAGTCTTGCAGTCCACGATTTAAAAGGTGATTGTTTGTTTGTTAGGCAACATTTCCAAAGGAGGTGCAACTGCCGAGCTGCAGAAACTGGGGACAAGATTGCTGTTTTTTCTAATTGTTTACAAATGGAGCAAGTTCTTAGTTTCTTCTGGGGCTTGGGGTTAAGGGATGTGCTACACTGTGAAAAGATCACAGCTTAGGTTCTTTGCATGGTATGCTGGACAAAGGTAACAACAAGCAGCAGTAATAAGTTTATTACATACTCACGACATAACAAGTGAAGCAAAGCAAACACAAAGGAGCCGATTTCCCACCATTCCCAGAGGATGGTCTCTCTCTCAGAGGAACTGTTATGCATACAAATATATGAGTACAGTTATAGATATGATAAACATACAGCATTTGATAAGGCATGTAAATAAGGTGGCTCTCTTGGGCAATTACATAAGAAATGAAGCTGCAAAGAAAGGAAGAATCTCTGAATCTCTAAACAATGGAAATTCATAGTCTGCAACCTGTTATCAGTCTCACTGGAGACAGTGAGTCTGAGAACACATGCAATGTCATCAGAAAAGCATACAACATGTCGCAATAGTAGAAAACTATAGAATATGAGTGATTATGAGTATAGCAGAATATATGGCAGAAACATAGCATATAGGTAAATGCATTTTAGACAGATATAAGCATAACAAATATAAATAAAGAACACTAACATAAGTAATGAAACAAGATAAACATTATAAGACTGTGTAAGGCACTAATACTGTGTATAAGGTTACGGTTACATGTGGGCCACTGGGTGGTATATAACCCAGGCATAACAGTTCCCTCCTTGTTGCTTTGCTCACAGGGCAACACAACAAAAAGAAAAAGGTCAGGTGTAGTAATGGTATATCTGAATTTGGTAATAAGCCTGAGGCACAAGCCCTGTAAAAGAACTGCAGCCGTGCGAGATGCTGGATAAAAGTACGCCACAGACAGCAAAGGTGTAGTAGTGGAGGAGTTAAAACAAGATATAAATTACTATTGAGCTTTAAAATATTGATTTGAACATCTGCTTTTCAAAGCACTTAAAACTCATAATGTAAATGAATTACAATTCTATAGCACACAGATAATGCAACTGTCAAAGTAAACCTATTCAGGTGGCAACACAGGGGTAATCACAGATGGACAGATCATAAAATACAAAACAGAAACTAGATATGTCACCACCACAGTGGATATGTGTATAAGAAGAATTGTTGATGTGTATTATCACAGAACATCATTCGTAAAAACAGTGTTAAAGTCACTGTCCATTCATAAAGAACAGTCCATATTGAGAGCGTCAAAAGGCAGATAACGGTGGTGTACAGGACAGCGGCATATGTTATTGATTGAAGAATCTGATAACAATGTCCTTAAAGAGGAACCAGTCCATAAGGTTCAAGTTTGTAACCACAAAGTAGTGTAGTTATATTGGAAATGTCATTCACTGAAAGTTTGTAACCCATAGGGCATACATGGCACATGAGGTTGTGCAGACATGTACCAGCATGGTACGAAAGGTAATGTTCATGTAGCTGGTTGCAGGTTGGCTGGATTGACAAAGGCCTTGGCAAGGGTTGCATGAGAATGTCCATTGAATGTTTCAATGGAATAGCCATACCCATACAGGCATAGCTTTTTGTAAAAAGAGCACATTTTGCACAAATAGTAACAGTTCATAAAGACATAATACATGAAAAAGCAACCAAGAGCACAGTCCATATAAGAACAAACAGTTCGTATGAGGTGCCAGCCAAATATGGAGAACCAGCCATGAAGAAAAGATGCATGTGTTGCTTGAAGATCTTACTAGTACCTCTCTGTAGAAACCTAAAACTTGTAAAACTTTGTTAAAAACTTAGTTTGAAAACACACATATAGTTGTTGTTAAAAGGAAATTGGTATGATTATTAGCAATGCCTTTAGTTATGGTGTGGTATGACATAGATAAGTGATGGCATCAGCCATGCACTTGGAGGTGCAGGTTGAGGTCAAATAAGAAGAATATACCATTTATTCATCTGTGAATACACCCTGTTTCCAAGTTTCAGAAGAGGCTGTGACAGTAGGGAAAGAAAAAAACATAGTTTCCCTGCTTACGAGTTGAAGTTTGGCCTAGTTTAGGCCTATCCCATGAAATGAAAGTGCAATATTATGCTTGTTATATGCACTTTGAACCTTTTTCATATGGCAGTATGCCATATACACCAGGTAATGCAGGATATACAATAGTGCCTGTTGCACCTATGGGATTTGAAAATGTCTCTTTTGTAAGGTCCATTATCTAGGATGAAATACTCCTACTGTAAATAGTCAGCATACTTCTCTACCTCTCAGCATTAAAAATCATAGCACTGGCCTTTAAAAATCATAGCAAATGGCCAGAATGTGGAACACTTTCTTATTTTAAAGAATAATATTTCTACAAATAGTGGGCCCCATATAATTAGTAATAAGGAATGTTTCTACCAACTTAGTTCAATGATTTAATAGTTTGTCCAGAAAAAGCTCTAATATTATTAAGAACATCAGTAAACCTATGCGGAGCAAGGGTAAATTTGAGTGTGAAAATCATAGCGCTATGTAAAATTCATAGCAGTTGAGAGGTATGGTAGTCAGTAGTGTGGTGCTCTAATACTGGGTCTGGAGCATGTATCAGTTCCATTCCAAAAGGGGTCTGGTAACATGATGCTAGGAAACCTAGAAGTGTTTGTATTGAAGAAGAATTTATATTCTGCCATATTATGTGTGTATTACACATTATATACAAGGATACCTAGAAGTGATGAAGCAATCAGACCACTAGTTGGTCTGGGTTTATGCTTGGAACATTGGGTAGGCTTTTGTCTCTGTTGGGGTAACAACAGTTGGAAACATGGCAGTGCTAGCAATGGAATAAGGTGTACAATGCTATGTAGTAGTATTATAAGGAAATAGAGCACAAAATATGGATGTATGAGTACAGTACAGGTGTAGAAACCTGTGTGTTGTGCTTGGGCCTGGCCTATAGACAGGATGCCAGTGGGTGACCTTCTGGTGTAGGATCTACCTTGGAATGTACCATTAGCTAGGGGGGCCTTAGGGATTTGTTATCGATTGCTAGCAGTCTGCCGTTTAGTCTGTAAGATTTATTTTTTATTTATTTTATATTGCAATCAGTTTACAACCTTTGAGCCAGAGGCTCATTTCCAAAGGTACCTCGTCAGGAGAAGAGAAGACAGTACAAGTAGGAATACATAATATAAGAGAACATGCACAGAAAGATGCAGGCATACATGGATCCAGGGTACAGGTTACATTGATAGTATTATAAGGTGCAGATTCAGGTAATTGTAGACAAAAGGGTTGGTTACAGGGTTTAGCTGCATAAATGTATGACATCTGCAAAAACTAAACAGTTGATCAAGTTACATGGTATTAGTTACAGAGTTGGCAAAACATGTGAAAAGGACAACACAGTAGGTAGTTAGATTTGGTAACAGTAGTGCATACTAGTAGGACAATTTAGCAAGCAGTATATTAAGACTATCATACAAGGTACGTTCTTGACAGTTGAGAGAAGGTAGGCAGTAGGATATGGCAGTAATGTAGGTGGTAGGAATAAGGTGGTACGGAGGGTGCAGCCTGGTAGGCATTGTCAGGGCAAAGGATGTATGCACACCAGGTGTGCTGCGAGTGCAGCAGCTTGTTGAATAGCTAGCTTTAGCGCAGTTTGAATTTGAGATAGTGGGGATTTCTGAGATGGAGAGAGGGAGCGTGTTGTACCAGGAAGGGGCTCTGTGGCGGAAGGACCTCTGTCCATGTGAGGTCCTAGATCGAGGAACCAGGAAGGTGGTCTTGCAGGAGGTCCAAGTGCTGACTAGAGGTTGGGCTAGGAGGAGGGAGGATGTCAGCCCGGGTGGCGAGAGTCCTAGCAGGGTTTTTTTAGCTATAAGGCAAGTTTGGTATTGCAGCCGTTCATCAAGGTTTAACACTGTTGCCATGTTATAAAGCTGGCACGTATGTGTGAGCCTAGGGGCCCCTGTGATTAGCCTGCAGGACTTATTTAGGACGAGGTGGATTTTGTTTAGGGCAGTCATGTTGGCAGCACTGTAGACAGGTAGCCCATAGTCAACTAGGGATAATATAGAGGATGTAACTGCAAGCCGGAGGGCATCGGGGGGAAGACAGTTTTTGTAGCGGTACAAGATACCAAACCGTATATTGGTAGCAGAGGCAAGTGCTTCGATGTGGGTGTGGTAGGTGAGGGCTGAGTCAAAGGAGACCCCTAGGTACTTATAGGAGTGGACTTGCTCTAGTTGCTGTTTGGAGCAGGAGAGAATACGGAGAGGGGAGTTGTAAGCTTTGCTTTATGGGTGGGCAAAGAGCATGGTTTTAGATTTTTTAAAATTTAAGACCAGTCTATGTTCTTTAAACCAGGTTTCAGTGTCACTATAGGAACGTTGCAGGGAAACCTGGAGGGAGGTGGGGTTATGGTCGGTGGCGAAGATGACGGCATCATCTGCATACAGCAGAATTTTCCCAGTGCATGCACTGGGCAGGGTGTTAAGGTATAGGAGAGAAGAGTAGGGTCCCAGGATGGAGCCCTGTGGAACCCTAGAGAGGATAGGACGTGGATTGGAAAGTGTCCCACCAATATTGACACATTGGGAGTGTGCGGATAGGTAGCTGGAGCACCAGGCAAGTGGTCCAGTGGTAAAGCCAGAGAGACAGAGCTAGGGGCCGCCATTATGGTGTCCAGGTGTACATGGTTATTATGTTGTAATGAATCTGGATGGAACAGCAATGCTGATCCCTTTTGTCTGGTAGCATGAATGGTGGCACACAACCCATAAGGAAGAAATAATCATTCATGGGGGTGTTGTTTGGACATTCCAGGTTGTGAAAACCACTCATTTGTAGCGTAAGTGGTTGGTACTTGATACTCCCCCATGTGGGTGTGACAAATGTCACCCAGATGGGCCTAATGCCCCAAAATATCCATGGATGTGGAGCAGTTTACTGAGCTTATACTTGATAAGCTGCAACATTATGTGAAAACATAATGACAATGACGTAATCACAATGAAACAACAGTCATTTTAAGCACATTGCAGAAAATACATATTAAACATTAATCACATTTAAAATGTAGTTGGTCATCAGAGTCCAGGAATGACTGTTGAAATAATATTGTATTTTAGAGCAGCTCAAAAGACAAAAAGGATATGTGAAAGAACATGTAATGTACACAGTTCTCCCCCACCCAGCTCAGCTGATTACTTGTTGAGGGCCAAGACCCTTGCACCTGGCTGGTGCTGGTTGTTGGCAAAAAGCCACTTGCAAATAGATTGTTTATGGTTGTTCTAAACCACATTGTGAAGGCAGAGAGGCTGAGCTGGTTTATAATGTTAGAGAACATTATATATTTTAGTATTAATTTGTAATCAACAAATGAATTATAGCAAACACACATTTTTCTTCTTGTGTGCTCTTACTGGAAAGACAGTGGGTTCACCTCCCCCATTTCTGGATCTGCTAGCTGTAGTTCAGTCAGGTCCAGAAGTAATTTCATTTATTTGCAATCACTGTAGGTTCAATACCCTCCTTGAGCTACCTACAAAGTACAGGAAGCTAGGCTTATAGTAGACCATATCTATGAAAATTTCATAGACATGGTGAATCATACTAAGAATGGTAGCAGCTGCAGCATTATACATACTCATCCCTGATGAATCGTAAAAACCTTCTATCAGTGAGTACAGCCTGTATCAAACAGTTCATATACAGCTGACACCTTACCTAGACTGTTATTTGTTAAACATATAGGCATGCAATGTTGTGTTAGTAGTTAACTATTTCATTTAACAGTTCCGACAATTATTTGCCCCTGACGGGCACACCAGTTGTTAAAACGGAAGCACCAAGGGAAGTCAACAGTGAAAATGCTGACCTACCCCACAGCAACAGCACAATACAGACGTTGGTATTGTGCCGCCATGCAGCAAGTGTTTTTTTTGGGGGGGCTGTGCCCCCTGCACCCCCAGACTTAAGGATTCTCAAATCCAGGTTGAAGTTGGTCCCGGGGGAGGGGTGGAAAACTGGCAGAAAGTGAAGCACCAAAAAAGGACCATTACAGCGACTGTCGCTGTAATGATCTTTTTTTTGTGTTTCACCATCAGGGTGTCATCCTGAAGGGGTGCACCAGTTAAAACAGATGATAATGTAAGTGATCAGTTACAGAGGGTGGGCATATAGACAATTCAAGCCCCCTCTCCCTGAGCTCCTACTTCTGTGAAAGAGGCAACATGGAGATGGTAGGATACTGTAGGACCAATGCTGGAGCAGATGCCTGACCATATAACAGTGAGAACTATTAAATTGACTGGTAACAGGTGTTTGCATAAATGTAGAGAACACTTTATTCCCAACAGAAGTGTGGATATTTATCCACAATAATAGTGGCAAACTGTCTTTGCCAGTCAGTCATCACCTGGAAGGTTGTATGCTGAATAAATACAGATGGGTTTGACTCAACATGTTAAAACTTAAAATAAGGACAATACAGTATCCTACTATGATTTACACTATAGAACATTATAAAGAAATTAGGCTACTGGTTAAAATATACTTATACATTACCAGCGGTTACTTGTGAAGGATAGTCCTATCCTGTAAGAGAGAAAAATAGAACACAAGCCATGAAAGGGAACATCTCATTTACTAAGAGCGTTCTCCTTGTGGAAGGTTAGCATTGGTTCTCAAATTGTTACACAGAAACATAGAATTTGATGGCAGATAAGGACCACTTGGCCCACCTAGTCTGCCCATATTAACCCACATAAAGATGTATGCCTTCGACCACTTTTGGGGATAGGCTCTTTATATTGTAGTTACTAGTACACTCCGATGAATTCCTGAAAGTGAAATAAATTAGCAATGTCTGAGTATTAGGTGTCCTTAATCCTCTGAATTGTGACATTAGAACTGTGTCATTAACACACACATCATTCAGATAAATAACACAACTTATAATACTGGCATTTTGTACATACAAAATTGTTAAAAGGGTGTTAAATTAGGTGCAAATAAAGGAGTAAAATCTTCCAAAACAGACATAATATGTTCTATGGCAGTGTATATCGTGTAGCTATCCTGTGAAAGATAAAGTAAATGGATTATTACAAATGTTGGGGTGATCAGCCTCCCCTTGATCACCACGCGATGCTGGGGGATAAGTGATACAGGACAAAGAAGATGTGAAATCTTCTGCAAAGAAAGGCATAAGTAGGAATGGGCAGATCTGTAGATAGCAAGCAACCTCATGGCTGCAAGCCCAGAGAAAAAAAAAATTCAGTCCTAATGTCAGGGACAGATGAGGAGGACTGGAAACAAAAGTAACTTGTAACAAAAGCACTCTTGATGTGCACACCCCATTAAAGTTATATTTGGTTAAGAAATATCAACTTAATTAGTGAGGTACATCAACTGTGAACTAGAAAAATAAGTACAGCTCAAAAACACTTGGAGGTCAAGTGATTTGCAAAAGGTCATACACCGTGCAAACAATGTTTCCTGGGACCAAACCCAGCTGTAGCTGCAGTGGCCTTGGACACCGCACTGAATGAGAGGTCTGACAGATAAAAGAATACTGTCTAGCTACCGGCTGGGTCATCAAAAACAAAACTGATGAACCATCACAATTTCTTTGATGGCAGATGGAGAGGCCATATTGGAAGGGAAAAAAAACATAGAAAACCTTTGCAAGCATCTGCGTCATGCTTCCATTTTCTTTTTTTTTCTAATAATAAACTATGATTAACTTGAACCAATACTAAGGACACCAGTCCACATATATCAACATTAAACCAATCACTGATCTGAAAGTAAAAAAAGTTTGCAGACAATGTGCCAAGACTGCAAACCAGAACATGTCATTGGCAACAAGTCAAAGGTGTCGACCATTTCATGAGCTGATTTCCCTCAGCACAAATGACATGAAACATAAAAAAAAAACAGAGTAGCTTCAGAAAACACAGTTAAAGACTCTGATAAAGTGTAACAGTGACAAATAGACCTAGTATAAGCTGAAATAGGCACAGTGTTTCCCAACTTCAAATACTGTAAATGCTCGAATAAGAGCCCAGGCACTCATTTATTTTGTGATGCTTATGCACCAGGCACTTATTCAAGCAAGGTGCTTATTCAAACACAGGCGCTTATTAAGCTGGCAGACCATTTCCTGGGAAAATAAAATCAAGCAGTCAATATTTTCATCTACACTTATAACCACTTTATAATCACTTTTATTTTATGAAATTTCTTTATGTGAAAAAAAATGTCATTCATTCATCACAGTTGTTAATGTAATGGACAGCTAGTTTGTGCAATTTTATTTATGGCAATTGTGAAGCATTTATATTTGAGGCGGTTGTTACTAATGGATCTACCGATGAAATACATTACTGTTTCAGAACAAGTCTCAAGTCATACACCAGGTCCGTATAAATAAAATTCTTTGGTCTGGTAATTGTTATTCATGTTCAGATTGAAAAATGCAGTACTGCTGACTTTTATTAAGTACATGCTTCTCAGTAGCTTTCCTTACTTCTAAAGCACAGTAGTGCAGAATCTACTCTGAGCCGAGATCAGTGCTTTTAATGCTCGGTGTGGGATGTCTCTCATATTATTTTGCCACCTGATTCTCCAAACACACATACCGGTAAATGACTAGTTCAACTGAAATAGCCATCCCACGCACCTTATACCCTGTCCAACTGAACCAGTTAGTTCGTCTTTTTCCCCGTTTTGTCCAGTTCAGCTGTCTGCGTTGCTTTGCACTGTGATAAGCACTGGTCTGTAGCCACTTAACCACCTCTTAACCATACCCAGCTCTTAATCACACTGTAACAGTGCAAAACCAGGTGCTTAATTAAACAAGGTGCTTAATTGAACACAGGAGCTCATATATTTCATGGCGGCAATTGACCAGGCGCTTATTCGAGATTCGGCAGTTATTCAAGCATTTACAGTATTTCCACACACCAAAATCCAGGACAGCACATTCAAAAGCATATTCTGCAACATTACACCACTTGACAAAGGTTAACCTGGAATAAAGAAACCAAGATTCTTTCAACTCAAAAAAAAAACCCCAATAATGAGCTTCACGTGAACAAAGCCAAGTGAGTAAAACCTAACCCCGGCATCATTATAGTTAATGAAGCTGATATCATTAAACCATAATATTCATTACCAAATACAGTAATGGTACTGCAGTTATTTATCTAAACATTTTCCAAGTAGTCATTAACAGAACTGTGGAGAACAGTGTGACCTTGGGTAAACCAAACAATCAGAGAATACATATCAAGATATGGTGTACTACTAGTACTGCTCCTAAAGTGAGTAGCAAGGAACATCTGTATAGACAAAAGTGTTCACACTTAGATTTGTTATAGAATGCAATAAACAGTGGCTCTGGTATTGTAACCAATAGACAAAGGCAGCCTGTCCGAATAAAAACAGGGGTCCCTAGTACATTATGAATTCCTTACTAGTAACAGCATCAGCCACGGATAGCCAATAATGTTAATTACATACTAAACATAATTAAAGTGGGTTTGCCACAAACATGAAACACAAGGACAGGGTAACACCCTGTCAGACGTACTTGTTCATTTAAAAAAAAAAAAAGCACCAGGGTCAGAACAGACCAGTTTTTGTCTGTGAATCACATCAATGAGGAGGAATCCTCATGGAAGTCAATAAATAAATAACTTAATCAATAACCTTATCAAACAGTTTAGCCACTGATTAATCAGTAGCCATTCAACCTTATCAGGCTTAAAAGCCTCCAAAGCAGCCCTGTGTCGGATTGCATTGTAATTGACTGTTTCAGTTCAGTACACTGCACACAAATCAACATAATTGTATTTGGATCCAAAACATATATAGTTAACTATTTCTTATTTAAGCACATCCCAGCGCAACTAGTGCAAGGACAGAAACTGAGATGTTGTCTCTCAACCCCCGTGCAAAAATACAGACATGTCAATAAACAGGGAAATCTTTAAACCATTCTGTGGGTTAACTGCCATGTTTGCAACCACAGTACTCAAACACACACATAGACGGATGGCGTCTGTGAACTCCTTTGAAGGAGGAATTCACAAAACAATTAGTAGCACTCTGCGCACGGAGTCCCAGTCCACACACGGAGTCCCTAAGCTGCCAAACTTGTAGCTACTTGCCTTAGAACTCAAATTACAAAGTAAAATGAGTGCTATTCTTTGCCAGACAAAACCAAGACTGCCGTAGGTCTCCATTGACCTCACAGAGGGGAGTAGGAGGACGACATTATGGAAAGCAGAGGGTGGTCTAGAAGGCAACCAACCTCAGTGCCATTGTTCTGGGGGTGATCACGTGACTGCAGCTGCCCAGTCATATGCTTGCAGTCCATGATTTGAGAGGAGACTGTTTGCTTGTTAGGCAGAATTTCCAGAGAAGAAGCAGCTGCTGAGCTGCACTAACAAGGGGCGAATGTGCTGTTTTTAATTGTTTAAAAATGGAGTGAACTGAGCAGGTCTGCTGGTGCAGCAGGAGAGCAATGGCATGCAATGTCAATGATCCATGTTTGGAAACAAGCTTAGGGCATCATAGGGTTAGCTGAGGGGAGGAGGACTGAGAGTCCATAGATCTGCTGCTTTCCTCCATGGAGAGTGGGTTGCGGAGCTCGGTGCATGCCTGTCCCCTGGCAGAGGCTGTGGAAAGGCAGTTCAGGGCTGCCAACATGTAGGAAAGAGCAGCAGATGTTGATGCACCTTGCGTGGGAGCATGTGATGTGCATTAAGATGTCACTGCATGTCCACTCCCTCCTAGTGGAGAAAACAATTAGTAAATCCCAGCCAGCAGGATGACTCTGAACACCCACAGGCCCCACACCTGTTGAATTGGTCAATAGCTACAAAACTATGTTTGGTTTGATCCTGGGGGTTGGGGACTCTGCTGACCCCTCTGGGTGGGGGTGGGGGGGTCCCTAGGGAAAGACATGACTGGTAAGTCCTGGGGAAGTCAGTGTGACCAGGCTGGTGTGACTGGCAGATGAGAGCCTCTCAGAATGAGGAGATAAATACTATAGAACAACAAAAGAAGAAAAATGGAGTGAGTTCTCAATTTCTGATGGGACTTGAGGTAAAGGGAGGAGAAAGTGGGAGGAAGACATAATGGAAGCTAGAGGGGCAGCTAAAAGGCAGCTGACTTTGGTGCCATTATTCCGGAGGGTAGGTCACATGACTGCAGCCACCCAATCACATGTTTTTATTTCATAATTTAAAAGGGGGCTATTTGTACATTAGAATTTAAAGAGGAGAATCACCTGCTGAGCTGCAGTAACCTCGGGCAAGTGTTTTTTTTTTTTGTTAGGAGTGACTTCTCCATTTCTGCTACTGCTTGGGCTAAACAAGGAACAGGAGGAAGGCATTGTGAAAGGCAGAGGGGCAGGCTAGAAGGAAGCTGACCTCAATGCCATTATTCTGAGGGCATGTCACATGACTGCAATCACCCAACTCTGTGCTTGCAGACCATGATTTAAAAGGAGCTATTTTTTGTTGGGCAGCATTGCTAGAGGAGGATCAGTCACTGAGCTGTAGTAACTGTGGGCAAGTGTGCTGTTTTCTTTAATTGTTTAAAAACAAAGTGAGCTCTCAGTTTCTTCTGGGTCTTGGAGTATAGGGAGGGTAGAAGTGAGAGGAAGACATTGTGGGAGGTAAAGGGGGCAGTATAGATGGCAGCTGACCACTGCGTCATTGTTCTGGGGTGCAGGACATATGATTGCAGCTGCCAAATCACATACTTGCAGTCTGTGATTTAAAAGAGGACCAATTTTTGCACAGCATTTCCAGAGGAGGAGGAGCAGCAGCCAGCAAGTTGCAGTAACCTGGGGCAAGTGTGCTCTTTTTTTCTAATTACACAAACACAGATGTTTATGGACAGAAACTGTCTTATGGTCCATCTAGTCTGCCTGGTTCCTACCCAGGTCCTCATCAGAGTAGCACTGACAATGTCTTATGTGGCTCTATCATCCCTCAGTTCTGCTTAGAATGTCCCAATCCTCCATTAGCCCCCATCCCCATCAGTTTCACCAGTCCCATGTATCTATCCCACCCTCTCCTGAAACTTGCAACTGTCTTGACACTGACAAGCTCCTCAGACAGGCAATTCCACCTTTCCACCACACTTTCCATTAAGAAGTCCTTCCTCACATCACTCCTAAATTCCCCCATGCTGGTTTTTAGTTTTGGCCATCTCACTTAACTTAAACATTTGTTGGCTATCCACCCTTGTCATAGAGGCATATGTCAGGAAGCACAGGCAGACCAAGAGAAGTTATAAAATTCACAAGTACTGTAGCATTTTATTATTATCAGTAAAATAGAAAACAAATTGTATAGGATAGCTCTTCTTAAAGGCAGGACAAACAAAAAATCCTACATCTGAGTCTCTCTCTGTCAGTTTAGATCTCCTTCTCTCTGTCTTGCTAAACAAACATTGCGCTCTTTATGCAAAATGTTTTTCCTGGTAGTTAAAACGCTGCATCCTGTTGTTGTAACTTATATTCTTGCTTTTCACAAAATGTCTCAAAACTTTGACAGTTTCCTTCCTGAATCCAGCCTGAAGGGCACATCTAGTCTTAACAGATGCAACAAAATAGAACACTCTGTTCCAGAGGTGGTCTCATGTTAACAATTCTTTAGACACACTTTGTGGTGGTCAGAATGCATCTCAATGCCAGCACCGTGTTCAAGATTGATATATTTTCTAATCAACTCAAATGGTTTTCTGCAGTCATTTCAACAATACAATTAAATACATTTGCAAACCAAGGGACCCAAGTTTCACATGAAGATTCACCTATTGTTTTACCCACAGGGAAGCAAGAGAAGAAAGGAAGAATAGAAACAGCAGGTGAAGGAGGGCAGACAACAGGGGGAAATTGAGCGCAATCAGAGTGGCCAATTCCAAGGTGCCACAAGAAAATTTGGTTTCGTAATCAGTCAGGAAAGAGACAGGCAAAAGGCAAAATAGGAAAGGACAAAATAGATCCTTACTTTTAACTCTCTGCAAAACAAATGTGACAGTGTCTTACTCAGCCCTGTCATAAGCCTGTTTATACACTTCAGATATTTGAAGGTATCAATCATGTTCACCTCTATCTCTCCTGGCTTCTGCCATACACGTATTCTGTCTCTGCTACCCACGAATCATTTTGCTTGCTCCCTTTGGACCATTTATACATGGAGTAAGTTCTTACTTTCTGCTGGGGCTTCAGGTAAAGGGAGGAGGAATAAGAGGAAGGACTAATGGGAGGCAGAGGGGCAGGTCAGAAAGCAGCTGAATACAGTTGTATTGTTCTTGGGTGCAGATAACGTGACTGCAGCAGCCCAGTTATGTGCTTGCAGTCCAGTATGTCATCTCCACAGGTGCAATCAATCTCTTGCATGAGCAATCCCAAAGTGTGAGGGTTACAAAGGAGGAGTATGGGATCTGCAGGTGGTTCTGCAGTTCCATATGGAAATGCTACTTATTTCTTCCAGACTAAGGTGGGACCCACCTGATTACTTCATTGATGGTGCATAACATGTCAGTATATGCCATCAGAGGGGTATCATAGCACCAATCAGAAGGTTAACTCACTACCTTGATGCACATACAGTGAATAAATTGTATAATTGTTATCTACCAGTGGTAAGCAGGCATGTAAAATGCAGGGGAGAGCATTACTCAGGAAATGGACAGTATGTTGGGCATGCAGGTAGTTGGGGTTAAGATGGTGCTTTGGGAACATGGTTGCTGCCTAAAATGTAGAACATTCACACTCTCATGGTCGAGCTGCTGGCTGCAAGAGCTAAAATACGCTACTTGAAGGCTGTGGTAGATGAGGCAGTAAGGTCATTACAAAGGCCATACTTTAGAGGACTCCGTCATCCATTAGGGATGGATGCACAATAGTAGGTGGGGGCAAGAGGGGTCTGAGGGATGAGTATGAAACTGAGGTACCCACCAAGAACATCTTTCTACCTCTGGAAGTACAGACTGAACTAAATCCTTACTTCATTGAAATTAGGGCTGGTACATCCATGAGGTAGGCATTGTTTAGTTTTATTTTGTTTACCAGCCGAGTACACTGGTACAAAAAAGTACTCTTTTCAGGCACGACCTGGGTATATCAGTACAAAATATAAAATTGCATAATACATACAACTTTTGATCTGAATTACACAGAAGGGTTGCAAAACTGTTAAAAAAGACACTCCTGGTGAGGTCTTGAGCCACAAAATGGACATCAGGACTAGGAACATTTTAAGAGTTGGGGACTCTATAGTGAATTAGATGGAGTGAATGGTGTGTTCCACAGACTCAGAAATGAGGAAGGTCCACTGTAGTCCTTGGTCCACAATGGCCAGATGGAGATCTGAAGTGGTGAAACTCAGAACAGATAGAGGAAGCAAAATATGGTGAAGTACGTAGGTACAAATTATCTGGCTAGAAGGAGTGTGGAAAAGTTCAAGTGAGTTTCTGCACTCTACACAGAAAACTGCAGGAAAGAACAGGTTTGGTAACCTCTTCTGAGGTCCTACTGAGGCCAAGTGAGGGAGAAAAGTGGCAGTTCAGGATGTTTCAATATACCATGTGGCTGAATGGATGATGTAAGAAGGAGAGATTTCAGTATCTGAGAGACTGGGGACATCAAAGGAAAAGGGGGAGCTGTTTAACAGAGATTGTCTTCACCCCAATGAGGAGGACACCAGGGTTTTAGGGAAGAAATTTGCAGCACACATTACATATTAGTTAAACTAGGATGTAGTATAGAAGAGGCCAGGCACACCAATTAGGGGGCCTTAATGGGCCTCTCCCTGACATTGACACAGAGAGAGCAAGATGCACAAAGCAAAATGGATGCCACAGAGACTGGAAAATAGTGGGGTAGAAGGGTAGTTAAAAGGAGAAACAGGCAAGGACTAGCAATGAAGGAGCAGGAGCTCAGGTAGAGAAAGCACACAGATTTATAAAGACACATACAGTATCCCCCCAGATGGGTATAGAGGACATGCAACATCCACAAAGGGCAAGAGTATGAGAAGTGAAAGAGATGATGAGAATGGGAAGGGCAGGCAAGAGGGATTTTTAGAGAGTGGTGTGTGTGTGTGTGTGTGTGCATGCGCGTGTGTGTGTGTGTGTGTGTGTAAATGCCAGAAGCCTAGGGAATAAAATGTGCAACCTCCAGGCATTGGTAGTGGAGGCATAATCAAACCTGACGGTGACAGATCCTTGGGCTGCTTAGCACCTGTTCACAGCTACACCCTCTATAGGAAGGACAGGGTAGAAGGAAAAGGGATGTGTTTAGCCCTATATGTGTGGTAGACAATGTTAAAACCATATAGACTAGAGACATAAAGGAGAGTACATTGAGAACATGAGTGCAACTGTCCACAAGAAAAGAGAGAATCATCAAAATAGAGGAAATTTATAGACCACTAAATCAGAAGAGGTAGAGGACAAGGTATTAGGGAAAGAGACCTGGAAGGTTGACATGCAGGACATTGTTTTGCTAATGGTTGACTTCAGCATGCTAGAAGCGGATCTGAGTATTTCAGTAGCAACACAGACCAGGACTCAAGGACTGGTGGAAGCGGTCCAGAATGGCTTTTTGGTACAATGTGTTGCAGAACCAATGAGGGAAGGAGCCATTCTTGACTTAGAACTCACAAATAGAGAGAATGCCAGTGAGGTCTCAGCATAGTGCTAGAGGCTGCTTACACTAATTCAAGAACCAGGATGCTGGATTTCAGGAACACTGACTTCAAGAGAATATAGGAACTACTGAGGTAAACTAGTGGGGGTGAAGCTGGTGGAAGTGGTAGACAGCAAGTGGGGTATTATCATTGAAGGGTTGGAAGAAGTCACTAACATCTGTGTAAAGAATGTGGGGAGGTCTTGTATTGTAAGAGGCTCCTGCCCCGAAAACATTATTTGACCCTACAGCTGTTTGTGTATGGCTGGGCTAGTGCCTGATTCAGTCAGGGCATTGATTATGGGGTTTTCCTATTCACTGGAAGTATCAATGTGCTTGATCCATTGGTAGTAGTGGAACTTCCCTTGATAGGCAGTGAGGAGCCGGTCTCCCCATGATGCAGAAGGGACAATCATTTCTGCACTTCTTGTCCTGCTGCTATCTCTGCTCTTGCTCTGGTCTACCTTGGGTGATGGAGGGAGAAAACTGCCCACAGGTAGGCCTCTCTCTTTGGGGAGTGTTTTTAAAAATGTCTTGGCTGGGAGGGGCACAGAAAGTGATTTTGAATGTGGAGTTCTTAGTGGTGGGGAGGGTCCCAAGTGGGGTATAACAGAGGTCAGACCTCTACACCAGCGTTGTTCAACATTCGTATTTGTGACATACTGTAGATGAGGGTATCCGTGGCAAAATGTGTCTCTTCACGGACCGAACAAAATCTGCAGATGGGTGGACAGCATGGAAGAAATAAGGGGAATGAAAGAGGATTTGAGGAATTTGGAGAGGTGATCTAGAGTATGGAACCTGAAATTTAGTGCAAAGAAGTGCAGTGTCATTCACAGAGGAGCAAAGACCCCAAGAATGCAATACAGTATGGAGAATGGTGGTGGTGAGGTTTGAACAGACAGAGGGCAAATGGGGTATAGGAGTAATGATCTCTGATACACTAAAATCAACAGTCCAGTGTAATAAGGCAGTGGGTAAGGCCAACAAAATCCTGAGGTGCATAGGCAGGTGGTGTCAGCAACAAGCACAAGGGGGTGATCATGCCACAGTATAGGTCCCTGCTGAGACCATGTTTGGAATATTGCCTATGTACAATTCTGGAATCCACACCTGAGAAGGGATAGGAATAGGGTTGGATCTATTTGTTCAGTGGAGGGTCACCAAAATTATTCAGGGGCAGCAGGGTAGGTCAATGAATGCAGACTGGCAACCCTCAAAATATACTCACTGGAGACCAGAACAGAAATATGTGGGACATGTTAGAAGACAATTCATTTCTACAGAGAATGAACAAAGTGGACAGCATCAAACTGCTCACCCTAAGTGCAGACACAAATACAAGAGGAAACTCAAAGAAGTTGGTGGGGGCAGGTTTAAAAAGGACACCTGGAAATACTCTTTTATGGAGATGAGGGTGGAAAAGTGGAACAGAATGCCCAATGAGGTGTCTTTGTGAAGTCTGTAAGTACTGTAGGTGGAATAGACATATGAGTTTAGTAGAGGTCATGGGTGGCAAAAGTGGAGCAGGAGACAGGGTGACAAGTGACCACTAGGGTACTTTGGCTCATGGGTTAGGTAGGGAGTAGGGAAGACTGGATAGACCAATTGGCTTTCAGTTGACAATTTCTATATACATTCTAATTCAGAAGGTGTGCAAGAAGATAAGAAACTCTTTGTGAAACTGAACAAGAAGGGACAGGGGGGCTATTATAAGGATGTAAATGTTTCTCTGGGCTCCCTTGGTGGGATGTAATGATACTAGGATGTGCATTTAGACTATCCATGGGGGGGGAGGCTGTAAAACCAAGGGAGGCAACAGTGGCACTTCCTGGATGATGGAGCATCAGGGAGGGAGGGCTGAAGAGTAGTACACTACCCTTGGGTAGGGGCAAAAGAAGGGGTGGGGTCAGGACAGAGGAATATGAGGGGATAACAGGTAAATAAAAGTAAGGGATTTAAGGAGATAGGGAGTGGAGAAGGTAAAAAGTGAAGAGGTGGGTCAGGGGAGCTTCAGGGAAGAACATAGGCAGGAAGGAGGGAAGAAGACAGGGAGGGAGTAAGGTTTGGAGAGTTATGTGCGCTCATGCACAGAGTCTAAGAAACAAAATTCCTGACCTGGAATCCATTATGGCAAAGGCTAGCCTGGATCTGGAGGCTATCTTGGAGTCATGGTGTACTGAGCACCATGACTGGGACATGGCATGGCCATAACTGGCTATACTCTCTGTTCAGGACACAGAGGGACGGGAGAAGGGGAGATGAGGTTGTACTATATGTGATGGAGGAAATTAAGGGAACTAAGGTACAGGGGCACTCGGAGGAAGAACAAATGCTGGAGATGCTGTGGGTCAACCTGGAGACAAGCTCTGGGGCTGCTATCCATACTGGAGTAGTGTATAGTCCTTCAGCACAGGGAAAGAAGTTGGATAAGACACCATGAGCAGCTTGTCAACTTCCACATTTTCTCCTTCCTTGTGGTGCTCGACTAAGTTTAGGGTAGCAGTTCATCATATCCACTACCTTACTCCTGTCAGCACCAGCTTCCTTCTGCCAGGCGGGCGGGCTTGTATTGGGCTGTCGAACTCAGGATCCTGAATGTTAGAATTCCGAGTGTTGGTATTTAGTAGTGATACCGGTACAACAACAGTTTGATAATACTACTAGTGTACAACAACTCTGGGAGCTCATTGAACTCCATTCATAATAGCCCTCACCCATATATTATATAGAGGATAATGGATGTATTTTGGTCAATAACCATGCTGTAATCACTTTGAGAAATTGCCAGGACAACATTGTAAGCCTCAAGAGTGAAGCTTGAGAGGTTTACTGTTGTCATGGCAACCTCAAGAAGTGACTGCAGTGAGGTTATTAATGGAAGATTATCCATTGGCCTTTATAGTATATGGGAACCAGTTTTGTCATGCTTAATTCAAACTTCCTGCTACTGTGAACTCACACATTTAAAATCACACTTTACCTCAGTGAAACAAAAAAAAATGTCTATTTGCTGCGAGGGTCACAGGAAATACAAACATCATGAGGCGTCATCATGTCGACATCAGGAAGTACACTGAGTGGAGTGAGCTGCAAGCAACGAGCAGGACAGACACAGTCATTCAGGTAGCTTCTTCTGGGGGCTATAGACATTTTTATTGTGGACATTGATGCTGCAATGTGTCTCTGAGTCCAGTACTTCTTGGTGCAGCTCTCCCAGTTTTTTGGCGATGGCATTATTCAGAAGCCAAAATGCAGGAAGACCGAGAGACATGCATGTACAATGGTACTGGTGTTGTTATGGTACCAATGTGATGTAGTCACGAGGGGTTACCAAACTCTTCATGTCACGACGATACCATAACAAGGATAGGAATTAATCGAATTCCATCCTTAATCACCCTCTCCCATACATTATAAAACTTAATTTGCACTTTATAGATTGAGGGATTGTTCCCAACCAACCACTGTGCTCCTTTCCTCTGCGTGAGAGACACTCTTATTCTGTGAAGAGTGTCATATATGCAGCTGCCCTGGAAATGGGCACGTTCTGGAAAGGATTTTTAAAATGTTAATATATTATTGATCAATCTTGATCAATAATATGTTAATACCACTGCTGATACCACTCTTACAGTTATAAAAGAGTGGTCTTACTTACATTTTTAGGTATCAGAAAATGCTCACCTCCAATTTGCAGTTTTCATACCTTAAGAATGTGTGTGAGATGCCTCTCACAACTGTGAGAGTGGTCTTGGCTGTGGTAGTAACATTAGGCCCTATGCATCATGCCAATGTGCTGTGTAAACCAGGCATGTAGGCAAACATATGCAGGAATGCCGCACAATGAGGGTCCTGTGGATCCCAGGCAGCATTCATCAAATGTGCGTAGGCCAGGTGTGCACCAATTCCACAGCCGCATGGACTGCATCACGCCATGGGCAGACTAGGGGAGTGTCAGGGGTGTGCCTACACTACGTGCCATTCACTAAGGCGCATAGCGCCAGGCACAGAGGGGCACAGGTTATGGCTGCTGTAACTCAGTGCTCGCTCTCAAGGTTAACATCCATCGGCTGCAGTGGGACCAAGAGATGACCGTCTGTGTTGCCCCATCCCACTAGGCAGATGAGGAGAGCAGGGGACAGCCATCCAGGCGCGTGCCTGTACTTTGTTTAAACTGGGATCCATACCTTCCCTCACAGCCCTTCTCCCAGGGCACAACGGATCCACTCTGGGACCCGGATCAGGCATCTAATTGGATGCCTGCCTGGGTCCACCCATCTGTACCCATCTGCCTTCTGAGAACCTGTGCACAGGGATTTGGAGCAGCAGACAGGTGGCCAGTGATAGTGAATACCACCAGTGCACACCTGTCTGCTGGTGCAGAGCTGCGTGAGCTTTCCTGCTCATTATGAGCTGCCACATCCATTGAGCATGGGCCACGTGATGGGACAGCTACCTTTAAAGCTGGGGGCTTTAGATTTAGCAAGCATCAGCATCATCGCAGGTTGCAGTATCTGTAAACCTTGCACTTGTACTGAGCATCCATTACATCATTTTAAAATTAGAAAGGGGTAAAAAGTAAATTCCTATGCTTACAACAATTTTTTTGCCCTGTGATTTCTCATAAACAGTTTCAAATCTGAACCTTTTGGAGTTCTCATGATATTCACTCATAGGTGCAGCATTTGTATGTTCTTTTGTAAAAAATTAAAGAAGATTTAATGGTTTAAAAATGGTCACATATACAGTAAATGTGCAGCATTCCATTTTCATAAGGGTTTTTGTCAAGTCTATTTAGTGAGTACTAAAACCATATGACATGAGACCACTAGGATGCTATTATATGGTTTAGTCCTGTTATTTTATGACATACAATAATGCATTATGGGATATGGCCTACAGTATAACAATGTGTTTTCTCTAGTGTTTCCATGAATGAGATATTATTTAAGCAATAAGGCAAGACAGGGTGTGGGTTATTGGGAAATTTACCCATGCCTTGTGTGGTGTGTCACGAGGTGTAGCCGAGTGACTTAACCACACAAGAAGTGGGTAAATCCCCCAATAACCCACACCCTGGAGTGTCTTATTGCCATTATACAATGGACCCATGTGTAGAATACATTTTAAATGTGTTTAAGTATGTTTTTTATAAATGCCATTTCTCAGCTGTGGGTTATTACAGGACATACCACGGTCATGCGATGTGTTTTGACCAATGAGGTTACAGGATTTTCATACCCCATTGTATAATTGTTATGCTTTGGGGCAGGGTACTGAAGCTAAGTTTACACCCACACTGCTTAGTGAAATGGTTTAAACCCTAGAAACACAACACTGGCCTTCACAAACTCTATACAGTTGCTAGATATACTGTCACTACAGTAACACCAGCACACTGAAACCCCTACAGCGAATCCCCCACTGCGCCTGTATTGATAGTGATGGGATTTTCACTTTGACAGACTGTTCAGAGATGGGGGGTAATTATCGAACTCCACTGCCTGTGCAGTGTGGAGTTTGTTATCTATAGTGAGAAGGTGTCGGGAAGCGCAGCACCCTGCATCAGGGGTGAGGGTGAGCACAGCCCCCTCTGCACTGAGTGTCGCTCTGGCACAGGTCGTTCTGGGGATGATGCATCTGTATTGGGGGGTGTTGACGAGTTCCCAGCGTGGTCGAGGGTGACAGTGAATTTGTTGTCACGCCGGCATCATGGATCCCAGTAACTGAGATTCTGGTGTGTTTGCACCACATTTCCTTGTTTCAGTAACATTGTGCAACAATCCTGACATTTGCTTGACATAGTTATTTGCATTTAACTGTTTATTGACATCCCAGCATTGCAATATCAATTATTTTGTACTGAAGTACATGGCAGCAGGTCTCCCCCATAAAATATAAAGAGGTAGTCAGGAACTGGAACACCATATGGGTATTTTTAGACTAGTGTGCCTGGTCTTAAGTCAGTATTCTTTTTGTGGTTGTTAATTGAAAGTTTTCTCCTCTGTGTTACTAGGTTCCCGACTTATGCGTCTATTGCCTGCTAACTATGCAGATGGGGTGTGTGAGCCACGGCAGGAACCTGACTTGCCAAACCCACGGAATATCAGCAATGAGGTCATGAAAGGAGAACCTGGGTCTCCATCCGAAAATAACAGAACTGTTTTGTGTGCCTTTTTTGGTAAGGAGAAAACTCTGTTTTGTCCAGCGCCTCTCTTACAGGTCATAGCTTTGTAAGATACAAAAAACCCCAGAGGGTTCCAGAAATTTCAGTATACGCATCTCAACCAACTCACCAAAAACATTTGGATTTCTCTTGCTATACTACTGGCAGAGTGACATAGTTCAGTACCTAGTGATGTTCTGCGACTGCAGGTAAATGGGGGCTTAGGTGTACAGTAGTGGGTAGTAGTTGGGGGGGGGAGGCTGCACTGCGGGAGGTGCCATCCTTTGGATAAGGCATTAATTCAAGATTTCTTCTACCTGTCTCTTGGGACTAACCAAGTGATGGTAGATGATCCCCTGAGACTTTTGGTAAGGGAAGGGGACTCCCCCATTGTCTCAGCCAGCATGTCCCCTGTCTATAATAAAACAGGCTGTAAGGCATTCTCCACATCTGTGTGTGGCTATTGAGTGCTTCATGACTGCAAATGACTGCATATGGTCCCTGCACTACCAGTTTCCAACTTATTACTTTGCAATGTGCTTTGAGATTATGTCCTCCTCTCCCCCGCCATGTACCTTTCTGCCATTTAGCCAGTGTTCATCAACAGCCTCATATCATCCCATTACTCAAAACAGTATATCCAGACATCAGGAAGTGAAGTCTGGAACACTAATGCTTTCAATAAGTTAGAGATACCACCAAACAAATTATTAAGGAGCAGAACGAGTCTTAATAATTCTATACCTGCTATACCGATTAGGGCAGAATTGGGACTTTCCCGGCTTAAGGCTCACCATGAAGCCAGGAAAATTAATTATTGGTTAAAAACTGGTTACAAATTTTACAGCATAGCCCTGAGAGGCTAACTGCACTGTGTTTAAAACAAAAGGGTAACTAACAGTTTAGGCCATTTACGCTCTGCATGGCTGACTGCTATAACCATGCTAACTCAAGCTTTAGGACTTGAATACTTTAATAACTACATATTTAGAGGAATCACAATCAGTTTAAAATATCAAACTTTTCTTACAAACAAGATAATTGATTATTATAAACATTTGGATTTACAAAATAACTTATAGGTACGCATTTCCCAAAGGCTAGTAGAGAGTGACAATATATATTGTTACAGGTTTTACCTAGATATACTTACCAAGTATAATCTGAGAGTTGTTTATACAAGATATAGATATGAGGTATTTGCCAGCAATGTCCTCTCTGCAAGTTTTTACAGGACTACATCTCCGCATGTCAAATGTTGTACATGTAATATGACCAGCAAGGAGGACTTGGCACATGTGTTTTTTGTATACCCCTGGTAGAGCTGCCCCAGGAAAAAGTGGTTAGAACCAATATGTAGTAAAGTGCAAACCTGTTATAACAGACACATCTGTGCACATCATTTTTGTCCATTATAGCCAGTGTCCATTATACCCAGAGGAGGTGGAGTCTATATGTTAGGTGTGCCTGTGTGTGTGAGCAGGGGCTCAGAGTTATTGAAACCCTATTGTAAAACTGCATAGCTTACTCAGAATCCTGCCTAGCATTTATGTTTCTGTACTTTGTGGGCCAGATATTCAAAAGGGTTGCGCCTGCGCAAGTCCGAACTTGCTCCATTCTGCGATATTCAGCAGGAGGCAGTTGCGCCACAGAAAACATGCTGAGCAACAGCGCAATGCAAATGAATGCATGCTGAACTGGAGGCGGAGGAACCATGCATAAACTGCACAGCCCGATATTCAGCCGGGCTGTGCAGAGGTGTCTGGCGCAACCCCAACCTGCGCCTGCACAACTTTGAGCCAAAAAAAGGATCAACTTGAGGGCCACCAACAGGTGAGCTGCTGCATTGCAGGGTGCAACACAGCAGCTGCCACCTGTGGCTGGCCCTCAACCCACTCTCTGTGCCCCCCCTCACCAGCCTGATCGCGGGCAGCAATGTGCCCCCCCAACACATCCCTGGTGGTCCAGTGGACCGATAAGCCCGATCGCGGGCTGAAGTAATGAAACACCCCCCCACTTCCCGAATATATCCCTGGTGGTCCAGTGGACCGATAAGCCCGATCGCGGGTTGAAGTAATGAAACACCCCCACCTCCCGAATATATCCCTGGTGGTCCAGTGGACCGATAAATGTCGTGGGCTGAAGTAATGAAACCCTCCCACCTCCGAATATATCCCTGGTGGTCAGTGGACCGAAAATCCCGATCGCGGGATGTGGTTGTCAAACCCCAACACATCCCTGGTGACCTAGTGTCCCCCACCCACCCACCCACGAAACCCCACCATCCGCTCCACCCCCACAGCGGCGGCGGGCAGCATCCCACCCACCTGTTGCCCGCCACCTGCCGACTGACTGCCCAGTAGGGCTGCCGCCCATTGGTGCAGAGCAAGATCAATGGGCGGCAGCCTATACCCTACAAGACAGTTCAGTTTTGTGAATGAAATTCATTCACAAAACTGGACTATCGTCTGATATGAGCTGCACCCCATTAGTTCTTGCTCTGTACCAATGGCATTGCAGCCTACTGAGCAATCAGTCGGTGGCCTTGAGGAGCAGCAAGCGAGTGGGATGCTACCGCCCGCCAGCTGCGGGGGAGCAGGGTGGTGGGGCTTGATGGAGTGGGTGGGGTGGGGACACTAGGTCACCAGGGATGTGTTCGGGGGTTTGACAACTACATCCAGCGATCAAGATTTTCGGTCCACTGGACCACCAGGAATATGATTGGGAGGTGGGGGGTGGTGTTTCATTAATTTAGCCCGCGATCGGGCTTATCGGTCCATGTTTGGTGAGGGTTAATGATTACATCCCACGATCGGGATCTACGGTCCACTGGACCACCAGGGATGTGTTCAGGAGGGGGGGAAGACACATTGCTGCCCGCGATCGGGCTGCTGGAGGAGGAGTTGTTTTTAAACCTATGCAGCCTGCGGTCGGGCTGGTGGGGGGGACATTTCTGCTGTTGCGGTGATCGGGCCAGTGGGGGGTGGTGGTGGGGATTTTCACTTTTTGCCGCGATCGGGCTGCAGGGCGTTGGTCCCGGCGGCTGCTGCCTGGCAGGGTGCAGCGCAGAAGTCCTCGGGATCAGCGCACCTGCATACCTAATGGAATGCAAATGGGGCCATAATCAGATGCAAATGGCCCCCTGTACCTTCATGAATTATGGCCCCATTTGCATGCCACCTTTTGAATATCGGGATTTTCGCATGGCGCAATGGGTACGCGACAACCATGGTTGAATACTCCACTCTGACAACTTGCGGTGGGTGCAAGTTCCCTTGCGCCATGCACAGTGGCTGTGGGAGGTGATATTCAAAGGAGTTGCTCAATACGCAACTCCTTTGAATATCGCCTGGCCACACCCCCAAAGAACTATTTTGCGCAGCGCTAAGCGGCTTGGCGCCAAGAAGAGCAGTAGTTTTGAATATCATCCGTCCAGTGTGTTTAGAGTTATTTAACTCTCAGGGAACATGATTTTTTTTATTAAGTTTATTACAGAAAGTAAGAAGAAGATAGTAACTCTAGTGGTTAGATGTTGGTGTTCCAGAACAGTAAGAATGTCGGCAATTGTACTGTAAGAGTTTTATTAAAAAATATAATCACTTCCCTTTTAGTGTAATCATCTAATGAAAGTTTATGCAGCTTTTGGAGGATTATTTTCTAAGACATCTGAAGCTCCTTCATCTAAATTCTACATTTGCAAAATATCCTCACCTGCTATGCAGCCCTCCCCAAAAAATAATTAGCTAAAAATGCCTATAAAAGTTTCAAAGTGTCCATTTTATGCAGAGTTTCTGTCCATTATAACCAGAGGAAAATGCATTGGATTTTATATATTTGGTTTGGGAAATCAGTTTTTGTCCACGATAACTGATTGTCCGTTATAAGAGTGTCCATTATAAGTTTAGTGCACTGTACTATACTTACTAAAGATTTAAACCTACTTCTAAATCTTTTTATAATAGCTGAGGATGAGAAAAGTGTCTATTCAGTTGCATGTTATCTGTTAAATATTGATAGAATACACACTAGGACTAAAAAGCAGTCCTGTACAACGAACAGATAATGGATATATGTCCTAGAAAGAATATGCTTAGGGATGCGACGTACAGCATAGAGATTAATGAATTTCTGTGTCTAGTTTTTGATGGTACATAATGGATAAAAACTCAGCATTTTATTGTATATATTTATATTGCACCATGAAAGTTGAATAATTGTTATCTGTGTTTAAAACTTAAAACTTGTACTGTAATTTTATGATCTTAAGTAGTGAAAAGGTCCTTAACCAGTCAATAAAGCACTTATTCAAGTATTTAGACATTAGTTTCTATTGTTTTAATAGGATTTTGCAATGGTGCTAGTCCATGGTGTGATGAATTTTATCTGCCTCAGCAATGCCATGGAAAGGTGCATGGTTGGTGTTCATTATATAGTAAATCAAAGGGATTATGTAAAATCAACATTTATTCATTTCTCTTTTCCTAGAAAGAGGTGCCAATTGTTGGAAGAGTTAAGTTGTCACCTTGTTCAAATAACACATTTTTTCATTCATATATAGAACTTTTATTAGTCCCAGACTGACTTGGTTTTCCTTTGTACAGATGTAAAGTACACCAATAAGGAGATTTGACAATACCAGGTATTTAAGTTAGAAGTGGAAAAAAAATAGTTTGTAATACAAAACAGAGGAATAAAGGGAAGATGGGAAGCTAATAAGGCCTGGTTTTCCCCTCTGCATGACCTGATTTCAGTACCTGTAAGATCCAGAAACCTCCATCTCCTAAGAGATTAACCCCTTTGAGGAACTGAGAAGGACACATGAAAGAAATCTTCATACATATCATACAAAGAGCACACATCCTGTGTACGTGGGCAGTTTATTGCTGGATAAATGTTAATGCTGTTTTTTTTCTATCCTAGGTTACCATGTTGTTGCAGAGATTGTCGATACAACAAAATCTGGATGTCCCATAGAGTTTCTGAACATCCCAGTTCCTTCAGATGACCCAGTTTTTAACCTCAATCGGAACAACAAGGAAAGCCTTCCCTATGAACGCAGTCAGTGGTCTATGGAGACAGGTCGGAGCCCGAACAACCCCAGGGCGCAGGTACAGTGATGCAAAACTATATCTACATTGGAAAGGAGCTGTTTGGCGTTTAAAAAAAAAATGAACAACATACAGCCTTTTTGTTGCTCTGTTCCTATACACTACACCCTAACAATAAGGCTATCTGTTAAGGTTCCCCCTGAGAAAAGACTACTATACCTTAACTCCCAATGACAGTATATTGATAAAGTATCTTATAATCTTATAATTATGTAGTTCACTAAAAATACCACCAACAGCTTAATCTGGTTCAAGGTCAGTTGGCATTCATCTGTATCCCCCTTCCCCAGGTCGTGCCTGAAAATAGGCAGGTTAAGCAGGTTAGCAAGAGGAAACGGAAGAGGAGACCATTATGGTTTTCCAAAGAGGTAGCAAAGAAAGTGAAAGCCAAAAAGATTGCATTCAGGCAATACAAAAAGACACAGGCAGAAGGGGCTAGGGAGAAGTACCAGGAGAAACAAAGGGAGGCAGGGAAGTCAGTAAGGGAAGCCAAAGCTCAGACAGAAGAACACATTGCAAAATCAGTGGGTAAAGGGGACAAAACCTTTTACAGGTACATAAGTGAAAAAAGAAAGACAAAGGGAGGAATAGTGAGACTGAAGGGGGAGGATGGGAGCCGCGTGGAGGATGACAACAATAAAGCTGACATATTGAACAGGTATTTCTGCTCAGTCTTTACTAAGGAAGAGGGGGTAATGGGTCTGAAGGGAGTACAAGGGGTGAGAATGGTGCAGAAATGGACACAAGTCCCTTTACACGAGAAAGGGTCCTGAAGGAACTGGAAGTAATAAGAGCTGATAAAGCAATGGGGCCAGATGGGTGCACCCAGGGTCCTTAAAGAACTAAGAGGTGGTGGCTGAACCTCTGGCTATCCTGTTCAGCCAATCACTGGAAACAGGGAGGTACCCAAAGACTGGAGGACAGCAGATGTAGTCCCCTTATACAAAAGTGGGAACAAAGAGGAAGCAGGGAACTACAGACCAGTCAGCCTCACCTCGGTAGTGGGAAAGATCATGGAAGCACTACTGAAGGAGAGATTGGTGGAACATCTGGTTGCCAATGGACTACAGGACCCAAGGCAGCATGGTTTCACCAGGGGGAGGTCATGTCAGACCAACCTCATTGAATTTTTTGACTGGGTGACTAGGGAGGTGGATCAGGGGAGGGCAGTGGACATGGCCTATCTGGACTTCAGCAAGGCCTTTGACACTGTGCCCCATAGAAGACTATTACACAAACTGGGGAATATGGGTGTGGGCAGGACAGTAGTGTGGTGGGTAGGTAACTGGCTGGGTGGCAGGACACAGAGGGTGGTGGTAAATGGCTGTCACTCCACGGAGGGAAGAGTAACCAGTGGGGTACCACAGGGATCAGTGCTGGGACCGGTCCTATTCAACATCTTCATCAGTGACATTGCACAGGATCTAGAAGGCAGAATTTCACTGTTCACTGATGACACAAAGCTCTGTAACAGAGTAGACACACAGAGGTGTAGACAGAATGAGAAGGACCTGCAGAAACTTGAAGAATGGTCAAGGGTTTGGCAGTTGAAATTCAATGCAAAGAAGTGCAAGATAATGCATATGGGGCACAAAAACCCTGGCACAATATATCAGTTGGGGGTGAGGATATAGCATGCACCAAGCAGGAAAGGGATCTTGGGGTTGTCATCTCTGATGACCTCAAAGATAGGAAACAGTGTGACAAGGCATCAGGTAAAGCAAATAGGATGCTAGGATGTATAGGCAGGGGCATCACCAGCAGGAAAAGGGAGGTCATAATTCCGCTATACAAGACACTAGTGAGGCCCCACCTGGAGTACAGAGTACAGTGTACAGTGTACAGTTCTGGAGACCATACCTACGTAAGGACATAGACAGGGTAGAGAAGGTTCAGAGGAGGGCAACAAAGATGGTGCATGGGTTGCATCACAAGTCCTATGAAGACAGGTTGAAGGAACTGAACATGTACTCCCTGGAGGAGAGGAGGGAGAGAGGGGATATGATAGAGACATACAAGTATCTTACAGGGAGGAACAGGGTGCAGGAAAACACTATTTTTAAGCGAAAAAGATGTTTCAGGACTAGAGGCATGGGATGAAGTTGGATGGAGGATGATTCAGAGGAAACATGAGAAAGAATTTCTTCACAGAACGGGTGGTGGACAAGTGGAACACCCTGCCAGAGGAAGTGGTGAGGGCTGAAACAATCACGGGATTTAAGAATGCATGGGATAGACATAAAGGAGTTCTAGAGGTCAGGGGTAAGGGGAAACAGACTTCTAGGAAAACAAACTGAACTTACAAGCTCAAATGGGCAGACTAGGTGGGCCATAGGCCCTTATCTGCCGACACTGTCTATGTATCTATGTGTCTAGTGCACTTACCCGGTCAACAAAAACTAAATAAATAAAAATTAAAATAATCCATCTCTCTATAGCCTATATCACGTCTAGCATCCAAAATGCTTGGATCTTAAGAACAGCCTTATAAAGAGGGTCTAGTGTATTAGGACTTGAGAAAAAGTAAATCTCAAGGCATTTCAGGAGTCATTTGTTCCTTGGATCCAAACTAAACCAAACTGTCAAGCTCTGCAACTCCAGCAGCTGTCAATCACTTCCTGTCTAGCACCCTTCTGTTTCTGTCTTGAAAATGCTTTGGGAACTATAGGGGCCATGGGGTTCCTGTCTTCAAAAGGTGCTCCATTCCCATTACAAGTAAATGGCATGCCTGACCTACTGGGGCTCACTTCCCCCTCACCCCTATTGTATTCCAGGAATGTTCTGCTCAGATAAAAACACACATATTTTGTTTCAAATAGAACTACTCAATTGAGCCACAGAGGCACTGTGGAGGCAGCTTATTCCTACTTCAGGGGGAGGGATCCATTTGCCACTTATCAAGGATCCTTGACATCATGGGTGACTATATTACATAGGCAGGTCAGCAGAGGGAGCTGGCAGAACCTCTGGGAAAAAAGCCAGAGCCATGTGTATGGTATCAGTACCAGTGCTCCATGTTACCTTTTCCTTGTCCCATCCTGCATTCACTGCATCGACTGACTGAACAAAGAGTCAGTGGCAGTCTGCCAGGATCCTACTATTGGGGGGGGGTATCCTCATGGGGTGCCTAGCCAGGAGGTGGCATCTGATGGGGAGGTTGACCATTGCAGCAAACTATGCTGATGGGAAGGAAAGCAGCTGAACAGAGTGAAGAAAGAGTTCAGGAGGGAGAGAGAGAGAGAGTGAGAAAACAGAGGTAACGTTGACTAGGTGATAGATAAAATATAGAAAAAAACCAACATTAACTGCTCAAACAGTACCTCCAACACTCCTTGCAGGTGTTAATACTTCCATGTGGCATTTTGGAAGGTGTTTAAGAAACAAATGCATGGGCCTGGCCAATCAAACAGTATCCACCAGGCCCTGTGAAAATCTCCCAAAAATCTTTGAGGGACTCCTGTTAAAATATACTGAAATTACAAGCATACAGTATATTCTTTTAGTGTTGTGACTACAGATAACTAGATTACATGTCCTTTGTGGATGCTGGGTTTGGGAATAAATTCAGGCTTCCAGGATCTGGGTTTCATGAATAATGAGTGAAGGAGTGCACCTAGAAAAATGACATTTGAAATTGAAGCCCAGTATAGTGCCTTTAGGTTGCATATGTAACTCTGTTTCTTTTTTTCATCAATAATTTATTTAGGTACCTCTCTTCCAACAGGTCCCCATCATCCCTGCCCCCATCACCTACTATCTGTGGAACTTATCTGGCTCCTTGTGTTTTCCCACAGATCCCCCTGTGAGGGGGCTGGAGGGGGGAAGGGGAGGGCCTTCCTTCCTTCCCAGAGCACAGTCCAGATTCAGGGCCCTGCCAGTTGATGTTGTGGAGCCTGTGGAGGGCCAGGGAGTCATAAAGCTGGTCATGATTTTCCTCTGACATTATCTCCACAGGGTCCCCAATGTGCAATGATTCAGGACCCCTGCATGCCCTCAGTTGTGTATGTATGTGTATATATAAAACCTTGTTAGTTGCCCCAGTTATGCATATAACTGTTTGTTGTCCTCAGCTGTGTACCTTATGTAGACCCGTTTGTTGCCCCAGTTATATCCAAAACCCTGTTAGTTGCCCCAGTCTTACATATAGCCCTGTTGCTGACTTCAATTGTATACATAATGCTGTTTGTTGCTCCCATTGTATACATAGCCTTGGTTATTGCCTCAGTTGTATATGTAACCCTGTTTGTTACCCAAGTTGTATATATAATTAAAATGAGTTGTCAGTTTTGTACAGTACATAATCCCATTTGTTGCCCTTGTTGTGTATATAATCACATTTGTTTCCCTTGTTGTGTACATAATACCATTTGTTGCTCCGGATGTGTGCTAAATCCATTTGCTGTCCCCACACCCACTGTATACCAAATTCTGCAGGTGAGCACACACATTTCAATAGGGCAAAACCTAAACCTACAAAAGCACTTGGTTTTAAGCATTTGCATTATTACTAGTTGAACAAAGAGGACAAGTATCATACAGTATTTCAAAACATCAGACACTAGGAAATAAGATGCCTCTAAAGTAAATGTGTACACCATGTCATATGTACAGGGTTCCTAGGTTCCACACCAACAGTTATAAAATGCTTGTTCTCTGCTGGGTGGAGTGGGTGTGGGGTTCCAGTCAAGGAACTGAACTATTTGACACTTGCTCTCCGAGTGATATGAGTTCAAGAAAAGCAAACTGTCCTTAACAGTAATATAAAATGTAATAAATCGTAATATTTTATTTCTTAAAGGTCAACCAGGCGACAACTTGGATTGACGGCAGCTCTATCTATGGGTCTTCCCGTTCACGGAGCGATGCACTAAGACTTTTCAGTGGTGGACGACTAGCTTCTGGAGCAGCAGACTCCCTCCCAAAACAAAGCAATGCATCAGGGCTCATGTGGGCCGCAGCAGATCCTTCGACTGGAGAGCATGATGTCACTGGACTATATGGTACTACAAAACTCAGCACAAGATTTTGAATTGCACCATGGCTAGGAGAAACATTAATTGAAGGCTACAGGGCTAAGACAACTACTACAGATTAATTTTTGCCACGTCGGATAACACGCATAAAAACTGAGAAGATGAGCCTTCTAGTTGTCAAAAAACACATTCAAAGGTTTTTTTTTTTTTTTTTTTTTTTTCCAACGGTCATGCAGGAAATATAATTTTAGCTGAAAAGTTTAGCCAAAAGCTAGGACTAATATTAGCAATTATTGCAGGAGTTAACTTAGGATAAGGTTACTTAACTATTTTTATTTAGCTGTTGCCACATCAGAATAGTCTTACATAGGAGTTAGAGAGGTTCAAAAAATGTATTCTTCACTCCAGATCTCTATCAGCAGATATATACAATATTAGCAACTATATATTATTTGGATATACTATGGTGTCCCTAAATTCAGTATCCTGAGTCTCGAGATACCGACCCCGCTGGCCCGAAATCCATGCTGCTGAATCAATCAGATGCCTGAAAATATGATTTCAGGCATCTGATTGAAAACTACACAAGGCAAATCAGGGGGCTTCACCTGCTGAACTCCCCCATGTGGGGGCTCCATGCCCCAGACCCCAGTAACTAAAATAACTAACTCCGAGGAGGAGCAGAACTCAGAGTTATAAAAAATTGGTTACGTGGGTATAATCTATAAAACGTTTTTCATCCACAGCGTGGATGGAACCTGTGCCTCCAGAGCACACCAGCTGGGCTGCCAGTGGTGTAGTCCTCAACACCATTGGGGCAGCTCGACCAGCCTTCTGATTCCTCCAAAATTTCAATCCCATCGACAGGGATAAGGTAGCATGCCATCACATCCACTACCTTACCCCTGTAAACGTCCATTGGGTTTCTTAATGCTGGGATGCTCACTGTCCAGATACTGAACCTGTCAGGCAGTGCTGCCCAGGCACGTCAGTGTCAGGATAGTGATCCTTGGCAAACCTATTATTTATTTGTGATTGTTGACCAGGAAAGGCATACTGAGCTGTGAGAGTTCATTTCCAGGTGTATCCTAGAAGTGAGTTACATGGCTCAGTTTTATTGACAGGAGTTTGTCTATGACACTGGAGAAACTCCACTACTTTTCACTGATAAGTACCCTTGGATCTTTAACCTTTTTTTCATCTTAAACACATTTTACCAGGTGAGCAAACTGTCCAGTAAGGTCTTGTTTCCAGTTGTGACCTGGGGCCGTGGTAGGGGAGTACATAGGAACAGTAGGGATAGCAATTCTCAACACATTGCTGTAAAAACATACACAGTCAGATATGTATAGGACAGATAGACACTAAATTCTGTCTTTCAGATGAGACGTTAAACCGAGGTACCATCTGCCTGTTCCGGTGGTAGTTCAGGTGGATGTTAAAGATCCCATGGCACTTTCTGAAAAGAGTAGGGGAAATTTTTATTAAGATTCAAAAACATAATACATCAAATACAAATACTGACTTCATTATACTTCTATATCACAACACAAATATTCCTCCACACGTTCCTACATTTAGTACCAAAATCACACCCATGTTAGTGCAGATAGGAAAGACCAAATCCATATTTCAAACTCCCGTGACAGCATAATCATTCCCACCATCAACATTATTAACGATACTCCCCAAAGTGTCTATATGAATATATTCATAAATCTACTTCTGACTTCTAAAAAAAAAAAAATTACCCCACCCACTCAACATTTCCCCATAATTTTAAGCCAACCTCCTGTCTTAGAGTGTGAAATTCATACTCATATACTTTATCAAGTTCTTCCTGAATTTTGAAGAAAACTTCCTACATCTGAATTTCTTTACCTTGTAGAAATCTTTGGCATCTTGCCTGCCATAATGACCATTTTAAACATGCCAGTATAACATAAATACTATCTTTTTATTTTCACTATATTCACTGAGTGAGCAATATATGTGAAAATAAAGAGATAGTGAAATATTTTTTAAGTGAATAAATATTGCCGTGCACTTGCCATGACATAAGAATGACAATCCAAGTCATTATATTTTTTTGGTTTTTTCTGTATTAAATCAGGTTTATTCCATTTTAAAAATAAAGGCAACGCCTAAAAAGCATTTAAATACAGTACATCAATAAATACAGCATTAATCCATTAAATCTGTGCATTACTGTAGTTTATCTGTAATTTAATTTAAGCAATTTCTGTGCGCCTCTTCAATACCAGCCTCCTGAAAGCCCCTTATGCAGTCATCTGTTCATCCTGCCACCTCCTCAAAACTTGACACGAACCACTGGGCATGTTTCTCTTTAAGTGTCAGCATTTTGAGATCTACTCTAATGTCTTTAGCTGCACTACCATGGTGAAGCTGGCCCATGATACAGTCGGCATACCAACTAGTGAAATTCTGTTTCAATGCGTCTTTAAACAATTTATTAACAGAAATGTCCAGAGGTTGTAAACAGTCTGTACATGAAGCAGGAACGAAGACTGGAATTATATTATGAGACTCAAGTTTTATTAGAACCTCTTCCTTTTATGTGCTCAAAACAAATCCATAATAAGCAATGATCTCTGATCACTGTGCAGTCCCAGTCTCAGTTTAATGAACTCTATGTAGAGTAGTAACAGCTTATCAATGTATTCACAAAAAGTCTGCATTGGCCCAATGATTTTCTGACTGGGTAACATTCCACCCAGCTGGGAAGGAGAAACGAGGGTGGCACGCTGCTGTGCATCCTTTGTAAATAACCTGAGGGGAGATGTAGTCACCAGACAGTGTAATACCCAGCACCAAGGAAACCTGATGTTTGTCTCCTAGCCCTGTCACCTCCACTTGCTTAGAACCTGTTATTTCCATTGTCCATTCAGATACAGATATCATATGCACACCTATTTCATCAATATTAATCACAAGTTGTTGGGGGGATCAATTCCTGCTGAGTGACAGTTCGAATTCTGCTTAGAAAGGTATCTTTAAGGTCTTGGAAATCACTAGACATTTTTTGCCCAGCTTTAGTACCCTTCTGTTTTGAGTAGCCCATGCAGCTAAGAAATGTCCAAGCCCACTGTCAAGAAATTGACATACTGCCTCCCATTTCAGTTAGAAATTGTGGGTTATTTGCTTTAATTACACCTATGGCTATAGCTTGTGCCACTCTTGCATTCACCACAGCCCCTTCTGCTCTTAAGCTTTTTATTATGCACTTTAATTCATTTCCTATTTCAGTCATTAACATGGGTGGTCTCCTCTGTGGTCTTTTAGGTAACTCTGGTGCTAGCTGTGAACCATCTGGGGGAGTTGAACTTTGGACAGGTAGTCCTTTTTAAATTTGTGAACTAAACTTTCATTTACTATCAGGTTATGCTTGGAAGAGATGTACCTGACAGCATTCATGACCCTGTTCTCCACTGAATAGCGGCTGATTTCAAATCTCAGTGCTGGAGAGTAAGATGCATATTCTCTGTGGCACTTCTTGGCTGGTGGGGTACTTTGCAGCTCACTTACAATGGACTCGGCAACCCGATATGTAATCCCAGTGGTTTCAACCAGCTGATCAGCTGCAACATTTTCAACTAAGGCAATCTCCCGCTTCACGGACTTTGGACAGTTTAACCAGCCATAGAGAGACATGCTTGAGGTAGGCTGATACAAGGCAGTGTGGTCTGCGGTGGCATTTTTAGACCAGAGTGAGTGCCTTAAGATCCATTTTAATTTTGAATTCATGGTGCCTTTTTGACTAAGCCTTAAGTTACACAGTCGGAGCTTCTGTAAGCCCTCTAGCAGCATTATCTATTGATTATTAAATGTACACGTGCTATATTTCCAGTCCTATGTTCGGGCTGCCTGTTTAATTTTAGTTTTGTGCTACACTTAGAGCGTTACCGTTTGCCCTGTAGTAAGCGTTGTGATTCACATTTTCTGTAGCGTTGCGACTGCTCTGCAGCGTGCGCCAGTTGTACCAGTACCTTGTTCAGTTACACAGCTACTTTCATTCTTTCAGAGCAAAAGCGTACTTACTGGGTTATTTGAGCCTAGACTTTATTCACTGTACAGTTTGTAAAAGCTGACCAATGCAAGCTGTTTTCGCTGTACCCCCTTCCCCTTTGTTCCCCAACAGTGAACATATTTAAAGCGTTACCTGTCTTGCTTCTCCACAGATGTTCGTTTTGGAGGTCATGAGGGCTAGTGGAAACAGCGCTCTCCTCCCACCCAAATCCCCGATCTCAAGCTCTGTAGGTACGGGAAACTTTGCAGTTGTACTGCGTGCTGGCTTCTACTTAGGACTTACTCTGCTCTGGGCCAGTTTGGCCCCATTGACGCAGGGCATCGGCTCCCCACCACCGCCCTTGGTGAGCACTCCCTTTTATAGGCAGCTTTAACCAATCAGCCAAGTTCTCCATTAGCAGCTTATATTTTTTTCACCACTAGAGGCTGCTCCACTGCCTGTATTCCAGTTTCACTGGACATTCTGAACTTCAACTCTTAGTGTCATGATGTTCACTCTGATCCTGCTGCTCTGCCATTTGCTCCTCCCGGCCCTTTCCCCCTCCCTATCATACCCTGTTGCACCCCCACCCCCCCTGCAGTTGACATCAGTCTGAATGCTTGGCAGCTAGTGATATTCTGGGTAAAGTCGACCCCCCCAGGACCCTGTTATAGGGGTTTGGCAGACAACCTACACTGCTTTTACTCACTATGACTGCCTGGCTAGTCAGTCAACCCTGGCCACCCCCCCGGGGGCTGTCCTGACTCAGAAACCTCAACTTCTAACACTGTCGGCCTCCCTTGACTTTCACTACTTCCTTCAGGCCTACCTTAATGAACATTCACTACCTATTCCTACTGTCACCACCACTATACCATATACCCTGATATCCCTTGTTGGTAAGAGGAGGTGTGCCTGGTACCCCTCCACAAGGTTCCTGCTTCTCCTCCTCCTCTTATCAGGGAATATCCATCCTAATCCTGGACCACCTATTGACATGATGCCTCCCCAACGTACCCAGGGCCAGCTGCTCATTGCTTCTCTCAATATTTGTAGCATCCTAAAAAAATGGGACTCCTTCTAGGGTTGGGTGCTACAGTACCAACCGGATGTCATAGCAGTGTGTGAAACCTGGCTCACTTCTCGGACCCCAGATTCTGCTGTATCTCTGCCCGGGTTTATCCTTTACCATGCAGATCAACATGGTAAGAGAGGGGGTGGCTGTGCCCTTTATACTAAGGATACCTTACAAGGTCAACTTCTCCACTCCCCTCAGTTGGGGGCTGGCACACAGACCCTCACTGTCAAACTTGCTCTGGGAAGGGCCCAAAACCCCTTATGCATAACTACAGTCTACATTCCCCCAAGGGACCAAAATTCAGCCTTCCAAGCAGTACTGTCTTATCCGGACACACTACCTTCCCAGTCGGAACTACTTGTACTTGGTGACTTTAACATCAATTGGCTAAGCAAGGATGCCATCCCACACATTGATTTCATCACAGCCCAAGATCTAACACAACTTGTCACTTCCCCCACATGTCTGGACCCTCGTACCAGATCCTCCTCACTATTGGATCTCATCTTCTCCAATCGCCAGGGTAAGCTCACCAATGTTTCTGTACTTCCAAATGCTCTCAGTGACCACTCTCCTATTCTCTGCTCCTGGTCCTGTAAAATCCCAAGATCCCCTCCCAAAATAATTGTGCAACGTAAGCTTGGTCCTGGTAAATTGCCACATCTAAAAGCGCACCTCAAGGTCATGGATTGGTGCTTCATTTTCAGTGCTGTTAACCTAGACAGTGCTTTGGACCTATTTACCAGGTCCTTCAATAATATTTGTGACCTCTATGCACCTTTCATGAAAAGAATGGTCAAAGGCAATCACGCACCGTGGTTCACTGAAAGGCTTAAGTCTTTAATGCGAACCAGAGACTCACTATGGCATCTCTCCATCAAGTCCGGCTGCCCCCTTGACAGACAGAATTATAGAATGGTATGGAACAAGTGCACATGGACCGTTCGCAGGGCAGAAGCAGATTATTATAAATCCGCCTTAACCTCATCCTGGGGCTCCGGCCGCAAGTTCGGGAACAACATTAAAGAAATATGTGGTAAGGTCCCCAACCTGGTCCCCTCCCAAGTCATGTCAAATGGGTCCTTGACCTCTGACCCCACTCTAATTGCTGCTGTTTTCAGTGATGCTTTCTCCAACCTTAGCCATGTTGTCCCCCTGAACTTCTATGACCCACCTGCTCCTAGCAATCCATCGCCTCACCTTGGTCCCCTCCCTTTTATTTTCGCCACCTTTCTCCTAAATCAGCTGAACCATACCTTACTGCTGCCCTTAGTCACGCCTCCTCCAACGCCGACTCCCTTGATCTTAGGATTCTTAGGCTCTTCCTTAATGAAGTCCTGGCTCCTCTCACCCACATTTTAAACCTTTCCCTCTCACTAGGTAAATTCCCTACCATTTGGAAATCCACCTCTATCATGCCCTTATTTAAAGGTGGTGACCGCTCATCTGCCAATAATTACCACCCTATCTCCATACTCCCCCATGACCTTGGAGAGGATAGTTTCGGATCAGTTCACTGACCACCTCAATAAATATGACCTACTCTGCAAACAACAGCATGGTTTCTGCATAGGTCACAGCATGACTACGGCCTTGCTGGAGCTAACATCACACATCCATACTACATTCGATAAAGACCACATCACAGGTGTGATCTTCATTGACCTCACTAAGGCCTTTGATACCATCCATCATTCATTACTCCTTACCTCCTTGCTTAACCTCGGTCTCTCACAGGATTCCGTGGGATGGTTCGCAGACTGTCTTGCTAACTGGACCCTTCAAGTCAAAATTGGGAATACCCTATCCTTCAAATCTCCTGTCCTCTCAGGGGTCCCACAAGGGTCTATTTTGGGTCCCCTTCTTTTCAGCCTCTTCCTAAACTCCCTCCCCGCATTGTGCTCCTCCAGCTTTTTACTATATGCAGATGATGCTGTCATCTTCTCCTCTAGTCCAGACCCCTCTCAACTCCACCATTCCCTTCAGTCCTCTTTCAATGCTGCCGAAAGCTGGTTCGCCTCACAATGCCTTATTATTAACTAAAAAAAAAACAAAGGTATGCTCTTCGCTCATCCTCAGAATTCCAGGATACTTTATTTTCCTCAAATACCATCAGCGTCCCAGACCCCTCTGGAATGTGTTCATTCCTTTAAGTACCTGGGCATCACTTTGGACTATGGCCTTACCTACCATGAGCATATACACCAATTATCCAAGGCCCTAAATATTAGGCTTGGGCTTTTGTACCGCTATAAACATTGCCTTACCCCTGAGGCCCTGAAGCTTGCAATCTCCTCCTCATTTCTCTCCCTGCTAGACTATGGCCTTCTGACTTTTGGAGGTGCAAACCCATCAGCCCTGGATAGTCTTAGACTTGTGCTAAACAAGGCTTGTTGGCTTTTACTAGGGTGTGATAGACTTACCCATACCTGTGTGCTTTATAAGGACACCAACTGGCTTAACCTTGACAATAGAATCAAATTCCACACCTGTCTCTTAGCAAAAAAAAATCACCCTTGGCCTTGCCCCTGTGGCACTCATTTCCTTAATCACCATGGACCCTAAAGTTAAGCATACCCATAGCTTAGATACCCATCGTCTCTCCATCCCTTCCTGTTGCACAACTCAATTCCAAAGATCCTTCTGCTACAGGGCACCCTTATGGATGAATAACTTACCCTCCTCCTTGTGTTTTGATCAAAGAATTGGTCGCTTCAAAATGCACCTTAGGGCCCATCTTCAGTCCTCAGCTGACTGCAACTGCTCGTGAACTGGTGCCTGGTCCATCTAAGACTGACAATGGCCACTGGCTTGCCTCTGCTTAAAGCTCTTACCTCCGCCAGCTCTGGGATGTTAGTTTCCAGTTGCTTTAAACTGTCTCAAGCTGGTCTAGTTCATGAATGTCAGCCTAACTTTCCTGTTGTAAAATAATTTTACTCTGTAATAATCAATCACTGTATTTGTATCTGCACGTATTTGTATTTGTGCATCTGACCAATTATATGTGATGTGGAACCTTTGTAAAGGAGTCTTTGACTCAAAGGTATTTCCGATTCTCTGAAAATAAAATAAATAAATAACATGCAGGAATCCGTCAATTGCAGGGAAGTGTTTATTGTAGTTGATTAACGCAGTATGTGATTGCTGGTGCTCATCAGTGAATGATGGCGAGGGAGCATAATGATTATGGTGAAATGCAAGGCTTAATCAATGCTTAATGAGTGACTGATGGAATATGTGATTTCTGGTGCTCGTTAATGAATTGTGGGGGGAGCATAATGATTACTATGCTATGCTTAGTCAGTGATACTGTATCTGGTGCTCATTAGTGGATATGCTCATTGCAGAGGGAGCAGTAGACCGTGAAACAGTACAGTCTTTGTTAAAGGTGAAGCACAAATTAATATGTGCACCAATAATTAGTACTGACCAAAACCGCGAAAATTTTGGCACGCTAAATATATTAGTTCTACAGTAGTATTTTTCTGCCATTTCTTCCATTGTTTTGGTACCTTTCCTAAAATCAAGATATCATATGACATATTTCTAAACAGATCTTCACCCCACCACCCTGCTAATGGCTCCAGAACTCATGTACATGCACACAATCAAAATACAAATGTTGCATCGTTTCCATTTGACCCTGACATAGTTGCTCACCACATCCCCCATCTGCTTTCTGCTTCTGCTTTTGATTTCCTTTCACATTTAGTTTCTGATGCCCGCATAACCAAACCACATCCTACATTTTAAGTGGTAGCTGGGGTTACACCATGTTTGTCAACAACATCTTCATATTTATATTTGAGATTGCCTGAAACAAAGGTTCCTCAAAATACCATTTCTCCACAACAGTTCTATAAAAAAATTCTTCTCGTGACTTAAAAACCAGCTAAGCTCTATTTTCCATGTTCTAATATACTTTAAGGTAGTCTGCAAATAAACAGGGAGAATTTTCTCTGAAAGATGCCATTTCCCTCTACCACATGCCTGTAAAAAGAAGCCCCCCACAATTGCATGCACAAAGTCCCCATTCCTGTGTGTTCCAACATTAGATGTCGTATTGACCTAAAAAAGAAATTCCCCAAAAAATACACCAGGGGCTGTATCATGTTCAAACTACCTGCCTTCCAGGCCCTGTAGGTGTGCATTCTCTTCACAGGATTTAATCTGCTCCCCCATAGTAAAAGGAAAAAAAAAGACCCATCACTTTCGTATGCATATTATAAGGCAAAGGAAATATATGAGAGACATACAAAAAAATAGGGGCAATGAACGCTCTAAATAAAAATACCCTCTTCTTTCTTGTCATTTTCCAGGATTGCCAGGAGGTCACCTTCTGATAAGCTACATCATAAAGATCATTCTAATTCATAACCTCTGCTTCTCTTGTCCCATAATAAAACTCTAGTATCTTAACATTCCCCCTTTGTCATAGATATTAAGAATTCCTCTATTTCCTGTGCTGTACTTAAAACCAAGACCTTACTCTTCCCCTCTTCCCCATGTTAATATTAATCCCTGTGGAGTCTTGTAATCACCTATCACTTTTAGAATCTTCCTTCCTGAGTCCAAATTAGCTACTGTAAAAACACAATCATCAGCATAAGCTGTGACCTTCTGAAAAACAACCCCTTCCTGATTCCTAAGTGGTCGAATATCCTCAGTAACTTCTATAACCCTTAATATAGGATTCAGCCCAAACACATACAGCAATGGACTCATCGGGCATCCTGCCTAACACCATTCTTGATGTAAACAGGAATACCCAAGTGCCCATTCACCAATGAAGTTAACCTGTACTTCAGAATACAAAGTTTTTAACAAGTTTAACATCTGCTCTGGAACACCATAGTGTTACAACACCGGCCAAATGTGTTCCTGTCTTACCACATCAAACACCATCTCTTGATCAATTGTCAACATATATCCATCTAAATTCATGTTCAAACCTTGTTCCACAATTTCTCTTATATATATTAAATGATGAACAGTATTCTGCCCCAGAATTGCACATGTCTGCACTGGACTTATCAACTTCTGTGCTATCTTTGCCAACCTAACAGTCAAAATTTTAGTTAAAATTTTATAATCAGATGTAAGCAGACTCAAAGGCCTCCAATTTCTGACATCTTGAGGATCCCCATTTTTATAGAGGAAAGTCATAACCCCATCCTTCATGCTGGGTACTAGTCTATTTTCTTGCCAGATGGCTTCATAAATTATTTGCAACCATGGTGCCAACACATCAATGAAGCATTTATAAAAATCATTAGGTATACCATCATTACCTGGAGCAGTTCGAGCAGTAAGCTTAGCTATTGCTTCTCTAATTTCTAACTCAGATATGGGAGCTACCAACCCCCACCCTTCCTCCAACTTGGGTATAAATGAAAAAAGAAGCCTGTTGTCCTAACCTTTCTTTCTAAAAAGTGGCCTTCACATCATCCTGAATCACTTGTAAACCTATGCTATTGTCCACTAAGTGCCATGTAGCATCCTTTAAGGTGTTAATCACCATTTTCTGTGCCCCATGTATCCTTAAATCATAGGGATTCACTTGTTCTTTTGTTCCCTTCTTCTGATAGAGGATAGGATGGCCATACGCAAAACTATTTCCTTCTGATACCCGTACATTTTTTTATTTTATTTGTTTCTTGTAACTGTGGCTGTACATCATTTCCCATGTCTTTAGCCCTAGTCAGCAATTGCAGATACTTTGCTCTTAATCCCAAATAATGAATATATTGATGTTTTGCCCTTTCACCAGTAACCTGTATAAACAATATCTTTAAATCCCTCTTTGTGTCCTCCCACCACTCTATAGGGCTGTCATACAAAAAACTGATGTCAGCTCTCAATGTAAGAAAATTAATTATATTGTTTTGTATATGTGCCTCTTGTAGGACAGCGATATTCATCTTCCAATAACCCCTCCCCATGGGAATCCTCTATAATTGTCCTATTTAAATTCTAACTGCCCCATGATTCGATGTCTCTAAAGACACAACTAAAACTTCCTGACATGTAATTCTTTCTGACAGAAACCAAAAATAGATCCTAGTGGATAACCTTCCTTTAAAAAAATGTATGTTCAGGTTCAGTTTGTAAGATATCATATACATCCCTTACATTTTTCTGTTTCAAGATGTGAAACAATGTATTGGTGTCACAATATAGCTTGTGTTTTCCTCCTCCAGTCTCTATGAGCAAGACAACAATTAAAGTCACCCCCATAGCACTAGCTTTGATGTGTGCAAGTATGGTTCTAGCTTCTTAAAAAGAAATGATCTATTTGATTTCACTTGCAGGGCATATACATTCATTATCCAGTACACAATATTATGTAATACAACACCTATTATCATCGCTCTTCCTGGCTGGACATCAAGTATCTGCAAGACTCTTGCTTCAGTCCCAGAAAATAAAATTCCCAATCCAGTGCACTGCTCTTCCCCTAATGACCAGAAGGAGACACCCCATCTCCAATCTCTCTGTGCCTCTTTAACCTCTGGCAATGTGTGCAACCTCAAGTCCTGCAATAAAATCAGTTGCCCACGTCCCTCCCTAAGACTAGCAAAAGTAACCCATCTCTTTTCCAGAGCTTTAACACTATTCACATTTATTGTGAGAAAAGTAATGCCTCGATCTATGAGAAGAAAAAACAGCTAGCAAAACACATATTGGAATATTTAAAACTAAATCACTTTCTTTTTTTTCTGCTTTTTAGGCTTAGGCTTATCATCAGTGCCAATGTCTATAACTGATTCAGCCTGTGAAAAAATAACTGAGGAAATGTCAGAGTCAATACCATCTTCCTCTACCTCCTGCTCAAATAATAAAGCATAAGAATTTTTCAAAGGAAATACATCAGATTCCATAAGCACTGGCTGAGCTTCTGCCATAGCTTTTCCTGCTTTAGATTGTGTTACTGTCTGAAACACAAGCTCTTGCTTAGCCTTGGGGGGCGTACAGCACACTCCTTCCGTATGCTCAGGATCTAGCTCTGCTTCTATGATCGAACTGTCTTTCTCATTCTCCTCTGCTGGAGGTTGGGAGGGGGGTCAGACACACTGTCCTGCTCCACTGTCTCAGGATCCTTTTCCATTTCCACCACTTCATCTTTCAATTCTTGTGACCCTATCTGAGGTACTGAATCTGATACTTGCCTCTTCTCTAGCTCTCCTGCAGAGACCTCCTTTCTTGGCCTAGCCTCTCTTTGTGGTTTAGGGTCCAAAGGGTGCAAATTCATCAATAGGTCTTGCAGCCTCATTTTTTCTTTTTGGGCCATAGCCACGTAAGCATCTTGTTCAGCCCATATGGGTTGGTCCAGACTGTTGAGAGAGGCCCATGAGCAACTTCTGAACATATGACCTTGTTCCTCACAAAGATTACACCTCATTGGTTGTTGACACTGTGTCCCAAAGTGGCCTACGTACCCACACAGGCCACACACATTTTTATCACAAACATTACTTAAATGACCAATGTCCCCACACTTAAAACAGGCTCTGGGTTGCTCTGGGCAAAATATCGCCTCTCGGTCTCTTCTCCCAAAAAACAGGTAAGTGCTTAGTCAAACCATGTTCCATTTTTAAGGCAACCTGATACTTCCAGCCCCCAGTCCATAAATGTTCATCATCTAATATAGGCTCTGGATATCCTTTAACAGTGCAATGCTGCTGTAACCAATAAGTAATATCCACAATGTTCACCCCTCCTTTTGGAATAGAACAATTATTTTTTTCGTCATGGGTTTTGTCAATGGGATGGCCAAAAAAAGGCTTCCACAGTGGAGTGTTTCAACATCTGGTACTGCTTCCAGAATCTATTGAGACCAGCAGGGTATTTAAAATGGACATCAAATACTGAATCACCAGGTACATGTATTAAAGCATATACTTCATATGCGTAGTATTTCATACTTCCTTTCAGTAATGCTCGACCTGCAAAATGCCTATCTGGGACATCAGATATATTACCCTAGAATTTCAGACTTACAGTATTTCTTCTCATTGCTGGTTCAGACGTTTGTCTCATGTTATCTGGGAAAAGCTGATCTCTGATCCTGTTATGCCATACATTAGCAGGTGCCTGTAGTTCTTGCTGAGGTTCTCCTTGGAGTAATGGAACTTCTGAATCAACCTGCTCCAAAGGGGCTATATGCGCTTCTTCTCCCAGAAGACTAGAAGGGGGGGAAGGTCAGGGACACCAGGCAAGAGAACCTAATCCTCTAGCTCTATAATGACTGCCATCGTAGAGTTATGATCACTATCAGAATTTTCTTGCTCCCTTAATTCTGGGGATTTTGTCCAGACGTTAACAAAGGAATAACTGTACCACCTGTCACAGGGGAAAGATCACTATCTTTGGGAGTAATGATAGGGATAGAGGAGCCTGTCATAGGGCCTGAAACATTTGTATCCCACCCTGCACCATTTAATTTTTTCACCCATCCAGTGGCCTCCAATGCAGATGTAATCCAGCCTGCAGGCATGGTGGAAGGCCCAGCCAATTAAACAGAGATGTCACTTGTCTCTGGAGAAGGGGACCTTCACTTATCTTCCAGAGCCAAGGGATGGATTTTTTTCCTTTTCCAGCACCTTCCTTCCCCAAACTTTTCCTTCCCCTACCTCCCAATGAGACACATATTGTGAAAGTTATAGGAGTCATGTTTTCCACTCCTCTGCCCTCCACTTTGTCAGATGCTTCTCCAGAAGTGTCAACCTGCTGCTCTATTTTCCCTTCTTGCCATAAAACTAATAGATCACTTGCAGCCTGATCCACCCACCCATTGCTCCCATCTGATTCTATTGCCACCATAACTTTAGTTACCTGCATCCTCGGAGAGCAAGGGTGAGCGACCTCTGATTCTTGAATCACCATCTCCTTGCCTACCAAATCCATCTGACTCAGTCCATCTCCGATTGCCTCTCATGTGGGTTCCGGTTTCTATATCTCCGATTGTCTTTCCTGTTGTCGTAATTCCATCTCCAAATGAATTCATGTATCTCGAAACATGAACTCTTGTAATTCTAGCCTCCTTTGAATATCTGCCACATTACAATTGCTGGCGACCACCTCTTGCAATGCTTCTTCACTTCCGATGCCAGACTCGACTCTCGGCCGTAAGTCTTCATTTTCAGTAACCTCCATATTGTCAACTGCCAATACATATACCTCCTCCAGTGAATTATCCATTTCTATCCCAGCCTCTGTATGAGAGAGGGCTGAGAAGGAGACCAGCTCCTTAGCCTCCTGAACATCCTGTTCCTTCATAGATTCAGTCACTCTGCTCACTCTCTCACAACAATGCAACACCCTCTAGTGATAGAGTAGCGGAATTTTTTATTATTAGAACATAAAAGTAAGATACAACCAAACAATGTTACACCACATGAAATCATAAGGACAAGAAATATACAAAGATATATGAACCCCAAAAAAATCAAAGCAGCTTACCCCCAACTGTAAACAGAAAGAACAAAGAAAATAAATGAGAGAGTATTTAAACAACATACATACAAAAACAAAAAACAAAACAGTAAGTACCACCTCCTCCCCTTTCTGAGAAGAGTAGGGGAACACATAAATCATCATATACAAAATATGTCCAAACAAATATGTACAATATCATGTTATCTAATACAGATAGTTAATACCCAAGTTCAGTCAAAAGCTGAGAAAAAAAATAAATCTAAAAAGAATTAACCCTTTTTAGAGGTTAAGAAACCATACACAATGTCTCCAAAATTTGTTGAACATTGGTTTAGTTAGTTTATTTTGCTCTCCATAATAAATTAATTTAAAATTTCTAATTATTTGGTTAATTACATGAGTTGTACTAAATTATTTCTGTTGCAGTACAAAAGCATGTCGTGCTTGCTAAAGGTAGACTCTACACAGGGCAAATACCACTCTAATCATGTTAGGGTGATACTTCATTATGCCAGGTGAGAAGGAACCATAAATCACTGTTTCATATGAAATATCAGGGAAAACTGATGGTCACCGTATTTTCTGAAAAAGCATCCAAAATTCTTGTGAAAATAGGCAAGGAATATAAAAATTTTCTTGCGTTTCTAATGTAGAAACACTTGCTGACCTAGGACAATACCTTTCTTCTAATGCTTTATGTTTGTGCATATTTCTAACTCCCAGTCTTCCATGACATGAGAGCCAAGTAACATCCCAGCACTTGCTAGGAATCCTTTTATCTACTAATTGAAAAAAAAAAAGGTCATCCAAAGATACCCCTTGCAAGGAAAGTATAATAGGGAGCTCATAATAGTGTGTGGAAGTAATTCCAGAATATAATTGCTTTCTATGTAAAGTACATATTTCATGTGAGGTTAAAGACCACAACCTAATTTTACCAAAAGTGGAGAAAAAGATCTCATGGATTTTATAGGAATGAACATTTTGTGGTATAAGATATTACCTTTTCATCCAGACTGTTTTAAAACATTCTAGCCAAAATTGAAGAAGAAAAGTCCATTCAGAGTAATTACTCATTAGTAATAGACATACATTCCAGAAAATAAAAATGGTATAAAAAAAAACTAAAGGATTTAACATTCTAACCCCTCCTAAACTGTAATCATGATAGGTGTGAAACCTTTTCATGGGGTTTAAGCGGCTCCCCCAAAATCCTTGAAAGAAAAGATTAACTATTTTAACCTCTGATTTTATTGAAAGTGGAAAAATATGTGCTACATGAAGGAATAAAGGTAATATTAATATTTTTATTAGATACACTCTTTCTTTTTGCTATAAGTTTTGATTTCCATGACTGTACTAACCCTATTGCTTTTCCTGTAGCTGCATCCCAGTTTAAAGTTGCATCATCTGTACTCCCAAAAGTAAGCCTTAAAATTTTAATTGGGTCAGAAAATATAGTTACGTCAGCTAGTTCCTGCACAGTACATTGCTTCCCACCTGAACTTATCATAAACCCACTACTTTTCTCATAATTCAGTTTTGAACCTGAGATTTTTTCAAAGGAGGTAATGGTATTATATCAGCTGATGTAGCTTGTATAGTAGGATAAAGGCATAAGTCATCAGCATAAGCACTTATCAAAGATGCCATTTGTTTCAAGTGAAAAGTTATCCTAGGTATCTTAGGGTGATCAAGAAAATATCGCAGAAGTGGATCTATTTGTAATACATAAAGGAAGAGGCTTAAGGGACAGCCTTGTCATACCCCTATAGTTGCCTTAAAGGTTTTACACAGTACCCCATTAATATATGGCTAAATTCAAGCATTTCTATACAACATTTGAATCCAAGTAACAAACTTAAGTGGAATATTGTATGCTTCAATTACTTTAAATAGATAAATATGGTTTACTCGATTGAATGCTTTTTCTTGATCAAGTGACAGCAAAATTCCTGGGGACTCCATATTATCTTTATTTGTTAAAATATCTTTAAGAAGCATAAGATTATGAAACATGAACCTGCCTGGTGCTGCCGAAGTCTGTGCTGTACTTATTAAGAGGTGGGCAATTGATGACAACCTCTGCAATAATATCATAGAAAATAATTTGTAGTCCACTGTAAGTAGACTAATAGGTCTCCAATTCTTGAGATTTGATCTGTCCCCTTTTTTAAACAATAAAATCATTATAACTTTTGTAAAAGATATTGGGATGTCATTTCTTTGTAATAAGGCATTAAAAACCTCCATAAAGACAGGAATAAAGAAAGTTTGAAAAGCTAAATAAAATTCTACAGTTAATCCAGCATAACATGGGGAAATGTTTTATGTAGTTTTTTTAAAAGTTTGTTTAATTTCCTCACTAGTAATAGGCCGTGTTAGTCTATTTTTTCTTGCATTGATAAAACAGGAGTTTCTAAATTCTGAAGATACCTTTCATCCCATTCTATGGGAAGAAGGAAGAAAATATGTGCTGTAAATATTCATATACAAATTCTTACACTTCTGCTTGATTTTGCAATTTTTGTGCAGTATACATGTTTTGGACAGATTCTAAAATAGTTGAGATTTTCTCTTTACAACTTTTAAAAATATCTATTCCTCATTTCTTTCACTGAGTACCATATTGAGCCTCTAATTTTAGAGATTCTGCTCTTTTGTATTGCAAAGCCGTCATTTCTTGTTTTGTTTTTATTATTTCTTGTGAGAGATCCATTTTTTGTTTAAAGGCTCTAGAAATTAACTTCATCAAGTTCCCTCTTAAGGAAAGATACTTAAAATAAGTAATTTTTTACTTTATAACAAGCCTGTTTCTGAAAAAACTTTTAAATTCTTCCTTTGAGTCTATCTACCATGAGACTGTGTTATCATAAGCGTCTAAAATAGAGACCCTCACCTTTATCAGTTCTATAAACTGATGAGAGATTTTAGGGTCTTCTAACAAAAAGCTATATAATTTCTAGTGGGATTTAGTCTGGAAGGAATTTGTATTAGACCCCATATTGCACAATAATGAAATTGCTAAATGATCCGAAGTTTCACATGGAATAACTGAGGCTTTCACTACAATTAACTGCTGTGATTAAAAAAAAAGTAATCTGTCCTCATAGCTATTGTACCTCTTGTATATGTTTTTGGATTAGTTGTATTTATGTGGTTATATGCATCATATAAATTAGCAGTTTTTAAAATGTTAGATAAACAGCTCAAATCACCAAATATTTTTTAGTGCATCCTCCTCTATCTTCAGGATTGAGCCTCACATTAAAATCACTGCCAAAATAATATTTTTCCTCATATGTAGGTAGGGTTGGATAAGTTTAAACAGTTCTAATCATGCTGCAATACTCTACGGTGCATATATAATAATTAGTTGAACGTTCCTATTATTAAAACTGATGTCTAACATTAGAGCTCGACCTGGCATCAATTCTACCAATTCATGTACCTGAAAAGCAAACTCCTTAGATAAAATCCCTATTCCACCACAAAAATCCTCACCTTGGGACCAAAAAGAGGGACCTACTGTCCAAAAGCACTGTACTTGAGATATCTCATGCGTTGTTTTAAGACGAGTATCTTGTATGAAAATTATATTATTTGGCAGATCTTTCAAAAATTGCAGGGTAGCCATTTTCTTCTTATACAATTTTATACTACTCACATTTAAAGTGAGCGGAGAAAAATAGCTGTCCTGCATTTAGGAAATTCAGGTGACAGCATCAGGGTTTTTTTTCTCTCCTTTTTTTTTTCCTTTTTCCCTGATGAATCAAGCTGAGAATCAGATGATACTTCCATTTTTAAAGAGGACATGGAGGAATCAGACTCATCTTCCTCCTCTGAATCTCCCCACTGCCTTCTTTTAGCTAATGTCTGATATCTGTTGTGGGTAATTATTTTTGGGGGAGTAATGTCTGCATTTCTTTTCCCCTTATTTCTCCTAGAATGTTTAACAATCTCATATTCTGACCGCTGTGTGTGTGTGTGTGTGTGTAGGGGTGCATAGTTTGCTCAACACTATTACTTGCTGTTTGAGAATGAGATACTTCTGTCCTTAAAGAATGCGCTGGTTCTTTTAAGGTTTTTTGGCATGGTATAGTGTCAGAGGCAGACAATCCAATGGGATTTTTAGTGCCCTGCTTGGTGGGGGCCTGTACTTTTAAACTTTCTTCTGCAATCCTTGTGGGAGATAGGCCAGAAAGGCCTGCTCGAGCCTGTAACTCTGCAATTATTTGCTCCTGATCCTGTGGGGTTTTATCCAATCTATTATGGTTGGCCCAGGGATATTGTCTATAAGAGTGGCCTGACTCATCACATAAGTTGCATTTAAAAGGGTTCGGACACCTTAAATTGACATGACCATATTCTAGGCATAGGTTGCACCTAGGCAAATAGCACACTGAGCTCAGGTAAGTTCTGGCCCCACATTTATGACACATTCCCTGCTGGCTTGGATAGAAGCAGATGCCCCTATCCCTGCCAGTGGGGAAACTTCCAGGCAAGTGTTGGATTCCTGAGTCAGTTTGTCTTAGTTGGACTTTAATTTTCAAACCCCCTGTCCACACCAGGTCTTCATCTAGAATTGGACTTGGCGTTCAAGAATATTACACCACTGCCTGAGCCAATACTGCACGTCTGCAATGTTGACTCCCTCTTTTCTAAAAAGCAATGCGATATTCTTGACAGTGGGCTTAGGTAAAGGGATTGGAAAAAAAGGAGACCACAGAGGAGTATTACTCACCAAAGGATATTTTAGCCAAAATCTTTCTAAAGTACTCACAGGTTTAAAACTGACATCATAGATAGGTTCCCCCTTAACATGTATAAAAGTGAACAGTTCTTATGCCCTTATACCCATTGTGTCTTTAAGCATTGAATGTAGAACAATTTTTCTATCTGGGGCAGAATTTATGTCACCAGTAAACTTCAAATGCACAGCGTTTCTACGCTGAGTAGGGTCCCCCATATGTTTGAATAAGTCAGACATATGTAAATGTTTAGATACAATATTGTCAGTTTCTGAGGGTCCTGGTACCGGTCTTAAGTCTGTTTGCTGTATTGTATCCAAAGAGGCACATGATGTTTGCAGATTGCTGGGGTGATCACCTGTATGTTCCATGGTTTCCATGGGCACTTGTGAGTCCAATGCATTGTTTGTCAGAGTGTCCGACGGTACCTTGTTCATCACTAATGCTTGTGAGACATTCTGTATTGAAACGGCATCACTTTTAGAAGCTTCTTAAATAATGTTTGCTGCTCGAACTGGGCCTGGGGATGTCCAGCCACCTCCTTCTTTGCGTTCCCAGCCCACCACTCGCAAGGCTGATTCCAAGCTCCAGATTGCCGCTGGAGTGCACTGTTCAACACAGCAACCATGACCAAACTGTAACACTGACGGAGGCTCTGTAGAAGATGATACAGATGCAGTAAGTTGTGCTACTTCTGTAGGTAAATCAGAACATAGAGCACAAGTCGAAGGTATAGATAAAGAGTCATTACTTGGGGGATAAAATACAAAACACATTTTCTTGCTCAGAGTCCTCTTGCAGTAGCTGGAGCAAAAAGGATTTATGTTTTTTCATGGCATTTCTTAACAATCCTTCAGGAGAAAGATGTAATTTATCACCCTCAGGTCCTTCTACTGATTTACAGTTTTATGGTCAGTTAAAGAATTAACAGCATTACTTGTACCTGAGACTACAGTAGGTATAGGCAAGTTAGTCTCCTTGTTCAAACCCAAATCTTAAGTAGCAGAAACCTTTGATGAAATTCCTTCAGGACCAACTATCTCCCTCACAGGAGCAGCACCTCCTCCTCCTTTCTCCTCCACCTGGATGTCGGCCACCTTGATAGCAGGCTGACAAGGGCTCCCCCACTGGCAGAATAGGGGAAGTTTTTATTAGGAAATCATGCAAACCAAAACAAGAAAACAAAAACCAAAATAAAGTACAATAAAGACAATGAAATATAATAATGTCCAACAATAATATTCAAGTAACTGGGACGTCTGAATCCGTAATCCACGGTAGATTCCTCCAAAGTTACAGCAGACGGGGTCGATCGAATACTTTCAATCCAGAAAAATAATGCTTCTGTAATTCAAACAAAAGTTTGTCATATAATTTGGCATGAGAGAGCTGAATTTGTTGCGAAATAAAAAAAGACATCTTGCATTCCAAATATACCACTTAATGAAGACAAAAATAATATTCAAAGTGCTACTGTCCCATTTCAGCCAGGAAAGAGGATAGTCCCCGTACAAAAGCCTGGAATAGGTAACCTGATAGAAAATGGGCAGTTTAGTCATAGTAAACAAAAAATTCCAAAAAGTTGAAATATAAGAACAAGAGAAGTACAAATGATCAATAGGCTGAAGGATTCATAAAGGCCTGGAACAATTCTGCTCCAAGACCTGCTTATGTTTTTGGTTCGCCTTAACGTTCAAACGCTCATGACAAGTCAGCCAGTAGAAATCCTTCAGTTTGTCTGGTAGGCTCTTATCCAAAAGAGAACGGAGTAGGGTCACATGAGATGAAGGCGGATATTTAGGAAAAGGGTAATTATCCTGGAAATGCGTCTGAAGTATCAGTGAATAAAGTTGTTTTTTAGAGCGAAGTTGTATGGAAACAGGGGTCACATCCCACTGCCGAAATTTGACAAAAACATCACGAAGATATATCAGTGGGGGGGGTCAAACTGCCTGGGCCACCCAAGCTGACCACTCATCCATGCCTCATACCACTGTGATATAGAGTGCTGAAAACTGGCACACCAAAAACCAGAGAAGGCCTGTAATAGGGGATGAAAATTAGCAAAAAGAAATTGACAGAAGAGAAAAAGAATTGGGTTAACTATATTTTGACCCCCTTTAATCAAGGGCAAATAAAGGACATTGTGATAGATGGGATTAGCCTGCTGCCCCAAAAAGCCTGAAAAAAAAGAGGCTATAGACAGCAGCTTCTCTAGATTTAGGCACAAGGAAAAGAGCACTAGGAAAAATAAAAAGTGGTAATAAAAAAGTCTTAATCAGATAGACTTTCTTCTGAAAGGACATTTTCTGTTTGGACCAGGAAAGAAACATGGCCTTCCCAAGTTGAAGCTTGGTGTCCCACTTGACAACATCCATCTGTGGACTGCCAAAGGAGATCCCCAAGATTCGCAAGTCCGTAGCAGTAATCGGAACTCCAGCCACCAATGACAGAGGGGTCTGAGACCCCAAAAAGTCAGCTTTCACTTTTAAGGACATTAAGTTGCATCCCTGATAAAATGCTAAAATCCTGATAGTGAATGATAGCTGCTTCTGCTGAAACAACATCCTTCATCAAGATGATAAGATCAGCATAAGGAAGAGCAGAACATGAGACCAGTTGACCAGGCAAGTGTAGTGCTTGAACAGCTGGGGTAGAGTGAAGACAATGTAAAAGTGGATCGATGAAAAACATATAACAATGGGCTGAGTGGACAACCTTGTCATACACCCATGTGAATGGGGACATAAGGTCCCAGATAACCATTAATACAAGGTTTGACCATAGCCGTCTTATACAACTGCAACCAAACTATAAAGGAACTAGGAATACCATATTGGGCTAAGGTATACCATAAAAAGGAGGGACTGACATTGTCAAAGGCCTGTTTCTGGTCCAGAGAAAGCAGCACTCCTTCCAGGGGGAAGAGAGCATGACAGGTAAACACCTCACGTAAGAAAATCAATGGGTCAGTGATAGACCTCCTAGGGACAGTACAAGATTGAGCTGGAGAAATCAGATACAGAGCTACAGTGAGTAGTCTGTTATTCAAAACCTTAGCTAATAAGTTAAAGTCTGCATTGAGGAGACTGATCCGATTTATCCCCTTTCTTAAATAAAAAAAAAAATCAGCACACCAGTAGCCATGTCCAAAGGAAGCTCTGTGTGCTACAAGAGGAAATTAAACACCGTGGTTAGTTCCACAGAAATTTCCTGACCTAATATTGTAAACAATTCAGAAGGAAGACCATCCGGACTGGAGGATTTTTTGGGGGCAAAAGATAAAATAGCAGAGGAAAACTCAAAAACTTAAATAGAGCAGACAGAGCCCGAAGCAAGTCAGAGGAAGCCTGTGGAAGAGTAAGACCCTGAAAAGAAGAAGTAAAGTCTGGTTCAGCATGGGTAGGGTGACCAAATAAAGAACTAGCATAGTCAGTGACCATACGTAAAAGAAAAAGGGGGAGGATTGAAGGACAGCCTCAGACTCTCGGAGTGTCGACATCAACTGGAGGCCTAAATGCTTCTGTTTATGAAGCAAAGGGCAAACCTCAGGAAGAGAACCTGTCATACAAAATTGCTGCTTTAGGCATAAACCCTCACACTGAGTAGAGTGATAGGACAACATCTGAGATTTAATATGGGAAATACGGTCGGAAAAGACATGATTAGTAGAATAAGAAAGGGAAAGAAGGTGTTGCAAGAGTTTGCAATCATTTAAATAAGCCACATAAGCAGAAGATCGAACACATTTGGTATGCCTCATAAGTAAAGCCCGGAGTTCAGATTTGGTCTCCAGCCACCAAACAAGGGGAGATTCGTACAGGTCAAAGGTCATCTTCCTGCAATGTGAAAAATAAATAACATGCTGAAGAAAAAGAGGCCTGTGACAGCAAGGAAGAACTGAATTTCCAATAACTGGGGCCAGAGGGGGCTGCCTAAAACCAGGGATAAGAACAACAGTCAGAATACTCCACAGGCTGAACAGTAGTACGAACAATTTGCAATGCTGCAGAAATAAACATAAAATCAATATGGGTTGATAAAATCCCATTGGAAAAAGTATGTTCACGTTTTCCAGAGTGCGTAAAAAAATGCATCCTTCAACCCAGCCAAATGCGTAATAGAACTCAGAGCAGACGTATCCCCAAAAATCTTGTCTGTTGTTGTAAAGGAACCCCTGTCAAGTTTGCCAAGTCCACAATTAAAATCCCCCCCAAAAAATGACATTATGGGCTACATGGAGATATGGGCTAATGAGGTCAAACAGAGCAGTATGCTCAACTTTAGATTGAGGGGCATAAATGTAAATAACACAGAAAGAGACACTTTGGATACGAAAATCCAATAACAGGGCATGGCCAGGAATCAGGTCTAAGAGTCTCAAAACTGTCAGCTGGAGGTGATGGAATAAAATACCCACACCAGAGCAACTCTCAGTACCAAGAGACCAATAAGAGACACAGAGGTCCACTCCCTTGTGGCATTGGCCACCTCAGAAAGGGAATGGAGTCTTATAACTTGTAAAAGAAAAATGCCTGGGGGGAGGTGAGAACCAAGGAGATGAAAAACAGCCCCTCTTTTCCTGGCCGGCTGAATGCTGTTAACATTAGAGGAGAGAAAAAGCAGTGAAGAAATTTAAGACATAGAAAAGTTCATAAGAGGGTTCAAATCTATTTTTCTTTTTAACTCTACCCCTTTTAGGTGGAAGTGTAGAATCAGAGGAAGGAACAGCCTTGGGCATAACAGCATCTGGCAGATCCTGGAAATGGGAATCCACAAAGGAAGTAGCTGACTCAGCCTCAGAGACAACGTCTTCATCTAACACCTGGAATCAGTTAGGAGTAGAAGCAGACATAGTCTTGAAGACTGTTGGCAAAGGCTGAGACACAGACTGGTGCTTTCTAGTGGTCATCTTCCCTCCTAGAGTGTCGGACAGGGGTAGGAGGGGGCATTATGGTCAAGGAAGGGTCAGGCAAGGGCTCCAAAGAGAGAGGCTCAACTAATAATGATTCAACAACAGGTGCATCAGGAAAGGAAGGTGGAGTGGAAAGAGGGACAAGGGACTTGGGGGGGGGAGCAGGGCCATGAGTGGAGCTGGAAGTGGGTGGAACACCCTCTGACACTGGGTGACCTATGGGACCAGACCGAGAGATTTGGTGATGCTGAGGCAAAGGGACAAGAGGTGTATCCAGGACAAGTCATTTGGCAAACTCCCTTTGAGCATTAGTAACCAACAGCTGTTGTTCTTCAGAATCCACTGAAGCAGGTTGTCTGTGGGCCGCTTCAGGGCAGGAAGCATAAGCGTGGCCAGTGACGCCACATAAGTTGCACCTAACGGAGTTACCACAGTGAGAACTGGAGTGACCTGTTTCATGACAAAGAGAGCATTTCTGAAGATCACAAAGACTACTAATATGTCCCACCTGACCACACTTATAACAGGTATGGGGCTGGCTTGGATAGAAGAGAACCACTCTATCCCTACCCAAATAAAAATCTATTGGGTAAATGCTGAAAGCCAGCCTCGTCTGAGTGTAGGATAACTTTAATACGCCAACCCCCAGCCCATATCCCTTCAGAATCAAAAATGGCCACAGGATGGCCAGTAACTGTACAGCGCTGCTTCAGCCATAACAAGAGGTCAGTGATGCTAACCCCTTCATTGTGAAACAGAACCGTGATAGTCTTGTGGGCAGGCCTTGTTAAAGGAACCACCTCAAAAGGGGACCAAAGAGGGGTTTGCTTCTTTTGGTGATATCTAGCCCAAAATGTATCCAGCCCACTACTCAGCTTAAAGCGGATATCAAAAACATTCCCTCCACCCAACACATGAATCAAGGCATGTAATTCAGAAACAGTGAATTGCAAATCATCCTTTATAAGCATTTTGCCAACATACACTCGATCAGGAAAAGTGTCTAGGCCCCCCCTTAAACACAAGTCTAACCGCATTATGGCATTTAGCAGGATAAACAGTTTGTTGGAAGAAAGAGGCATATGTTTTTTGGTTAGGTGGCAGTACAGGTGGAGGTAAAGATAAGGCAGGAGCCATAGGCCTATTCCAAATCTCCACAGGGCGTTTCCTAGGGATGTCAGGAAAGTCTGAAATGTCACTCAGCCGGTCATCAGGAGCCTCCTGAGGCAAGTTCAAAGAGTCAGTAGCAGAAGTTATAGGAAGGACAGGGTGCTGAGTCAGTTCCAAATCAGGGGTCAAATGTAAGGGAGAAGAGACAGGGTCCAGAGGCTGGGCCAAAGGAGCAGACAGCACAGGGGACCTCAGTGGGTCAGTGTCAGAAAGAACTGAAGTACTTACTAATGGTGGTTTAGGAGATGGTGCCAGCGACACCCCAGGAATCTGAAATCGGGGCAAAACCAGAAATCCAGTGAGGAGAATTAGGAGAATGGATCCAGCCCACCGCCTTAAGGGAGTTCTACACCAACCACGGTTCTCCCCCAGGTAAAGGCAAGTCAGCCCAACAAAACCTGCTAGGAGTACCCTTCTTAGTAGCACGATCCTGTGGCTGAGAAGCAGTAGAAGCAGAAAAAGAAAATACTGTAGCAGAGCTCTGGTCCTGACCCATGGAGAAAACCGTAGGCAGAGCGGCATGCACAGTGTCAGCACCCGTGTCCATTGCAACAGCCAGTACAGCTGGGTAAGTGGAAGAGTCAGGCCGCCACATAGTTTCCAAACTCGAAGAATGAAAGTGATCCAAAAGTGCTTGTTTCTTTTTCAAACACCCAGTTTCTTCAAGAAGGAGAAGCTGGTCAAGAGTGAGTTGTGCTTGGTTCCTTTCACTGGAGACTACAACAGACAGGTTAGATGAATTTTGCAAGTGTTCAGGATCTGTACCAGAAGCAGGTAATTGTACATCCATATTACCATTCACAGTAAAACTGGCAGCAGCATAAAAACACAAACAAAAAAAACAACAAAAAACAGCCGAATCAAGCAACTCAGGCGCCGAGAAGGAGACAGGCTCCACAACCTGCCGTCCCTCTTGCACCTCACTCGTCCACACAGCAACTGACTTGGACATCCTCCGACAGCCAAAGGGTCCCCCTACTGATGAGTAGGGGAATTTCCCCGGTGCCCTGGCCAGATTTCCCCTATTTCACTAAAATACCACCAACAGCTTAATCTGGTTCAAAGTCAGTTGACATTCATCTGTATCCCCCTCCCCTGGGTCATGCCTGAAAATAGGCAGAATTTGTCTAGTGCACTTACCCAGTCAACAAAAACTAAATAAAAAATATACAACAAGGTTATACAGTAAAGGGCAAATTTATAGGGAACTAAACCTAACCATAACCCTAACCCCAACCCTAACAGACATGTATAAGACCGATAGATACTAAATATACAACAAGGTTAAACAGTAAAGGGCAAATTTATAAAGAACTAGGAGAAGCAGGTAGTGCACAGCACAGAGAGAAACCAAATAAAACAATTTAACTGTTACAGTTGCACTGGACTGCGAAGGCAGACCACAAAGATCTCTTAAACTGATTAAACTTGGGGAGATTCAGCAGTGTATCAGATAGTTCATTTAACCATTTAGTGGTCCTGACAGGAGATGACTGATTGCCCTCGTGAGTATGCTGGAAAGGAGGCTTAAGGACATTCCTGACCCTGTTCCAGGTGTTGTGTTGGTTGGAGGTGGTGCAGGAGTAGTTTGCTGAAGAGTGCCTTTCTGACTAGCAAACAGGTTTGTAGCTTTATTCTGCTGGGTACAGGTAGCCAGTTAGTGAGTGCATAAAGGGTAAAACTATGAGTGCAGTTATCTACACAAAGTACAAAGCAGCTCACCTTATTACAGATTAACTTTACTCTGTTTAGCACTGTGTCACTGGCTGCTGCATAGAGGGAGGGAACCCATAATCTATAAGTAAAAGCATGGAGCTGGCCATAATAAGGCATCTAGCACCCCCCATGAGATTGTTCTGGTTATGGAACAGGGCACCCACTCTTCTGTTAACTATGGCCACCAGACTGTCAACATAGAGAGCAGACGATAAGGTGTCATCTAGAGTTACTCCAAGGTATATGAAGGTTTCCACCTGTTCAACGTTTTGTCCTTCACTGGCCATGCCGGATGACAAAGGGTGGAACTTGAGGCTAGAGAACAGCATGGTCTTTGTTTGTAATTGAGGACTAGTTTGTTGTTGGAGAACCAGCTTTCTAGTGACCTAAAGTTACTTTGGAGATTGGGAGCAAGTTGTCATGGTCAGGGTATTTGGAACAGATGACTACATCATCAGCATATATGTACTGTTAGCTGTCTGACAGGCAATGGGCAGTTGATTTATGAAAAGATTTCAGGAATACAGCTACAATGGTTCCATGCGATAGTGGCAACTGCCTAAAGGCGAGCACCGTTATTGTGATGTCAGAGTGGCGAAAACTGTTTCAGCACTCTGACACCCTTGGTGCACAGAAGAACGGTGCCGGGGACATAGATTTTCATGCTTTCTGGGAGGGAGGCTGTGCCCCTTCACCCCCCTCAAAGCAAGGGTTTTTCTCCCCCCCGCACCCCTCTACTAAAGTTCTCAACTCCAGGGGTGCATGTGGCAGCGGAAAAAGCTGTGAAATAAGAATTCGGGCGGGTGCAATAAAATTGCACCAGCGCCCAGACCCAAACCCAGTACTTCACCCACCCCAGCCACAGGCCAATCCTCAATGCCACTGCACAGCTCGGCAACCCACAGCAGCACCACCCCTACATCCCCCCACTCCTCCTAGGCCACGCCACCATGCTTCCACATGCGCATGTACATATAGTGACATTCTGTTGCTCAATTCACCCACACCCACATCTGGTTGCCCTACCCTCCCCATCGCCATTGCCATTAGGGATTTCACCCTGAAGGCATCACCGTTTTGGACTGGCACCTTTGTACAGGCACCCACATCACAGGCAATCGCTACAATACAGCTTGAATATAATTTAAGTAACAGTTTTTAACTTTTTAACTTTGAAAAACCAAAAAAATATGCTGCATAACAGTCATTTGCAATTACAAGAGATGGCATAATTTTGTTTATGAATTAAACTGATCTTGGAGAGGGTTTGGATGGATTGTGAACAGCTGAAATAAAAGAGGGCATAAACTAAAAAGAGGCTAACTAGAAATACAGTGAAATAAATCTAATTTTGTTACTCTCATAATTTAAAGCCAAATCATGAAAACCATTATCATGCATGGACAATAAAACCATGTTTAGATCATGGAAAATCATTACTGCTAATTGAAATAATTTAAAATGTATTTTTATGGGAATCTTTTTTCTTTCAAATTCAAAAAATGGATTTAGTTCTCCCAATAGGTCTCTCATGATTGTGCGTCTTTTTTTGTTTGTTTTTTTATTAATGTTTGTACTTTTTCATCAGCCATGGACAATCTTGTCTTTGAATCATGGACAGGCCATGGATGTATTTATCATGAACAGCCATAAGGGACAGAGCAAAGATGATGTTGAATAACCTTGTTTGTCCATGAAAACATGGGCAGCCAGAATGCAGGGAGAAAACCATGGACCCTTGGTTTTTATTTCATTTAGCATCTCCTGTGTTTCTATCTATTACACCTATAGCCATTCAATAAATCAAAGGAACACACTACATTCATACCAAAAACAGATATTTGCGAATGCCTACTGTATGCAAATTATCTTTCTGCTTTGATAAATCACTTTGTAAAACACCCCAAACCAAATCTCAGGTCCACTAGCATTGCTCCCCATTTTATCCCTTTGGAATACTTCTTGTAGCATACCAACTCTCTTGCATTTCTGAGTCATTCTAAGCCTGACATTTCTCTCTCTCTCTGTCTCTCTGTCTCTCTGTCTCTCTGTCTCTCTGTCTCTCTGTCTCTCATGAAAAACAGTTCAATGACACAGAGTTCAATCACTCACTCACTGTCAGTGATGAGCATTTTAGCCCTTTGGTAGTGTTGCTGACTCCAGCACCCAGTCACTCAGATGACTGAAGGCCCTTCTGTTGCTTTTCAGAGCAAATGTATATTCCTGAATTGGGACTTACACATAAGCAATAAATACTCCATGCCAGGGTGGGTATTGAGGTGTATCAATGCACACCTCAGGTGTGTTGTGAGGCATGACACAGCACTGAGTGTCCTTAACTGAGGCACCACTGAGTGCATTCAGTTGTCTGGCACTGCATGGGTTCCCCACAATGCCAACCCTGAAGAGGCAATCACACTTAATGAATGGTATTTATTCATGTTTATATGTTAATACCACCGCTGAGACCACCGCTGTAGTTGTAAGAGTAGTCTTACAAGTAGTCTTATCGTATGAGGATCGTGAATAGAAGGTGAGCAGTTCTGATACTCTAAGGACAGAAGTGAGTTCTACAGTAAGTGGATTCAGTGGCGGTATTAATATATAGTACTGGGTTAATCAATAATATATTAAAATAAAAAAATTAAAAAAAAAACTTTCCCTTGAACATGCCCATTTCCAGTGCAGCTGCACATGAGACTCTCTTCACAGAATAAGAATATCTCATGTGTAGAGGAAAGGAGCATTCTGATTGGTTGGGAGCACTTCCTTGATCTGTAATCTTGGATATGATATGTTCTTTTTTTTTGTCCTTTTAAATTGTAATTGTATAGTTACTGCAGACGTCTATGGAAATGCTTGCTTATTATTGTTTGCATTGCTAATAATACAGAAGTTATCTTACACAGTTGACCGTATGTGAGGGATTGATACATGGTAATGTGATACCTTTTGGCTAATCACAGACCATGATTTCTTAAGCCTATTTATTTATTTATTTATTATATTTGTTAACCAGATAAGAACCCAAGAGTATCAAGTGCCCATTTTCATGGGGGACCTGAGTACAGTGTACAATAGCAGATAATATAAGGTTGAAACAAGATAGCTAGGTAATGTACAAATTTACAACATATACAATCAAATAACAGGGTAGGGGTTTTTGAACAGGATAATGTACACGATTTACAATATTTACAATCAAGTGAAACAAACATTTTATAATGGTGTGTAGTTCTCTGAGCTGTTCCACAGACCTCTGGTAATGTTCATGTTTCTCAGTATATGTTGTGCACCTCTTCAGATAGTGGTTCGTCAATGTTTTCTAAGCTTAGGCCACATAAAACTACTGACAGGGTAATAAAAATAACTCTAAGCTTTGCTTCTTATTATAGGTCTCTTTGCACTGGCTGTGCAAGGTGTCATACTGCCCGCATGTTACACTTCTCTCTTCAGTCAGTGCATTTCTGGGAGTTCATCTCAAATAGATTCACATGGATCAGACCCAGTAGTAGACCTGTGCCACTTCCCAGACTTTAGCCCAAGCCTGGCAAGTCTTCCTGGCCTGTCAGCCTGAATTGTGGTGTAAGGACAGGGTTAAACTTTGAAGTCCCCCAAAATCTTAAACTTTCTCCACTTACTGTAACCTACTGTAGATTTTTCTGGGCTCCCATATTTGTACCCTAATTGGTTATAGCAACTGTAGCTTGGTCCTAGTGGAGTCACATTTTCCTTGTTTTACAAGGACATGCATCCTGCAGTTTACGCTCCTCATTGAGTACAGACTTAGTTGTGCAAAACTCTAGCCCCTACTTTCCTGAAGGGGATATTTTTGTTAACCCCAATTTGCCTGAAGGAGGAACATCTGTTGACTCCTACTTGCCTGAAGGGCATTACTTTCATGGCATCAGCAGAGGACTAGGATCCCTCTCCTAGATTACTACATGAGTATATGGCTATGTCCATGGAGTAAAGCTATGCAATGCTGCCGACATAATAGTAAATCATAGTTTACCTTTTTTTTTTTTTTTAAATGTTGTTTAAACTGGAGGGGTTCTGTCCCCCACCCACAATGTTTTTTTTTTGTTTTAATTTAAAAAGGGGGCAGAACCCCACAACAAAAACAAATGAAATGTAAAATGTATTACAAAGGTAAAAATTACAAACTTTGTGGTATTTTTAAATATTTGATCTAGTTCCACCACATCTAGCACACTATGCTATGTTGCTTCACTTTGCATTAGTTCTACACAAACAGAACCAGAGGATCCTTAAGCTTCCACTTACATCACTTCTATGTTAGGATCCTTAAAGAAGCAGTTCATGTTAAGAAAAATGTTCATGTACTTCATTTTGCACTATTTCAACCTCCAGTACTGATCCTCACTCTTAATTTTTGTTTCCAACTGCATTTATACAGCACCACATTTCAGTTTATGCTCCATTTTAGGAATTATATTTTCATTTCATTTCTTTTATTTAAACTGGAGAGTAGGGGCCAGATATTCAAAACTTTGCCCCTGGGCTAAATTAGCACTGCCCGGCAGGCAAACTTAGCCTGGAGCAAAAAGCAAGCTATATTCAAAATGAACAGCACGGGGCAAAACAGCTTCTGAATATAGCATGGGAATGAGGCCAGGCAAACTGGGTTGGGAGTGCAGAGCAAACTTAGCTCTGGAATAAGACAGCTCTGAATATAGCAACCACAAAGTACAAACCTCAACAGCAACACAGTGCACAGTGACGTGAAGGTAGGTAGAGGTGAACTATGTGGCCAATGTGTGTGCCAGCAAATGCGCAGACCCAGTACAGCTGCAGGCAGCAGAGCATGTGAGAGTACAGTGTGCAAAACTGTATAATATTCCCCAAACCATTAGCGCCGTGTTAACATGGTTGCACAGCTTTAGCGTGGAGCTAAGCCGTTTGCCCAGTGTTACACTTTGCCATATTCAAAAGTGACATGCAAATGAGCCTACTTAGGTAGTCTCTGGGCAAACATCTAGATTAGCATCTCATTATGCCCTGATTTGCATGCAGTTTGCCCAGCATTACTGCAGGGTCCCACAGCGCCACCTGTAGGTCAGTTTGGAAGTACAGGGGCTGGCTGGGTCCACCTGCAGCACCACCTGTAGGTCAGTCTGGCAGTGCATGATGATAGCTGCAGGCTACATGTATACAGTACAGCATAGCATATTGTACCCCAGGGGACAACACAGCATAGGCACAGGTCGTGGTGGTGGTGCTGCATGCAACTGCCACACAATAGTTCATGCTATAGTGCACAGCTGACACTACAGTAGCAAGGGGGCCAGTAGTGTGAGGGACACAGCAATGTCTATGGTGTGTAGGGCAGTGATGACCACTGCACTGTACACAATGACAGGCCGGACTTGCAGGTGATGACTGACAGTGGACAGTACTGTTACACTGTTGTGTGATCCACAGATGCTACACCTCTGGTATGGGATGCTCACAGTGACATATACATGGCCGGCTGTGCGTGCTGTGGCATTTGTACAGCTGTGCGGTATGTGGCTGGGGGGGCAACATATGATCAGGCAGGCACACTGGTGTTGGGGTATTCCCAATACTGGCCCATGTGCACTGCATGATGTGTCCCAGCCTTGTGGGCACACCTGGTCTGTGGCACAGCCTGGCCACCTATACACCCTCCCCCTTAACATCATCCATGCCCACAGTGCTGCATGTGTGTGCTGGCATTTGTTGGTGTCCACAGAAGAGTGATCTGCAGGTGTGTGCTGTATGGCCACTCTGCCATGGTGTCCACTGGTGGTCGGGTTACCATTTAGTGCCTGACATGGCTGGGACTGGTGGCAGATGATGGCATCATTGTGATGCTATCAGTGAGCAGCATGTGTCTTCTATGCCTGGCTTTATCTATATGTCATATTTATTTGTTAGGGTTGCACAGTGCCACACAAACGGCGCGCAAAGCCAAAATGTCATGCAAAGCTGATTGCCCAGGGTTAAGACTACCGTTTCATAGGCAGTAATTTGCACCACGCTAAGTGTCACACTAAGCCATGCAAAACCACTTTGTGTGGCGCTAGTCTTTGAATATAGCATTGTGCTGACACTCCCCCTCAGTTTGCCCCTTGCATACATTATGATTTTGCCTAGCGCTAATGCAGCTTGCGTGCACTATTTGGCCTTTTGAATATAGCGGACCCGTGCTCATCCCACTCTAAACCTGTGCAAACAGTTTGCGCACAGCACAAAGTTTTGAATATCTGGCCCTAGATTGGAAAAACTGCCATTTTTCACAGTGACCAGTATCCACAAAACATCAAACAAATACAGTTAAAACGTTACATAAAACATTAACAATTAGAACCCTGCATTAATACATCATACAGTCTGGATTTAAATACATTCAGGTTAAAACCACATAAGACAATCTGAGGCAGTTATTATAACAAATAATTTCCTTGTATTGAAAAGATATTTGACCGAATGATGAGATAAATGAGAATTGAAAATATATATCTAACCTGAGACCTTGTGGAAAACATATTAATATTTCTTGTAAATGTCTCAGCCACTGAACTAGGCATCAACCTAAAACTATCTTGTAAGAAAGATAGAAGCTAACATTTTGCTGTTGGGAGTTACAATAGTCCTGAGGTCTCCAGTGTCCTGTATGGTCAAGAAGCAGTACATGATGCATGCTACTGTAAGACTATTTATTTTCACGCAAAGTAATTTTAGCTCAAACCCAAATGCAACTATAGTTGTGTAAATTTAAAGAGCTACTGATGCCTCAAAGAAAACTTTGAACATAATTATTTTTTTTTTTTTAAATTCTGCTTGCATTCCTTTTATATTTTGTATATTTTTCCTCCCCATAATTTATTACTGAGGAAGTATTTATGAATATATGATTGGCATCCCTTAGAGTTTATTCTGAGTTCATCTGCCTCTATACAGTAGTTTACTCCCTACTCCGAGTCATAATCTTCTGTTGTGACATCATAGTCTGTTTCCATGGGAGTAACTGTGAGATCACAAGCAGTGCTCTATGACTTCAGGTAGGGAGAAAGCAGCAGGAATAGATCAACTCTTCAGGAGCAAAGCTCCTGTTTTCATACAAATTACCTCAATAATAAATAATGGGGAGGAGAAATACAGAACTTATGGGAAATACAAGCTGGACTATGTCTAAATATTACGTTTTGTTAAAGTTCACCTGAACGTGTCACCAACTCTTTAACTTAATGCTAAGGCATTAGTGCCACATTCACCATAATGGGAAAAAGTGCTAATATTGCTATTTAGCACAAATGTATTTCAGCGCAATTATCTGACAGTGAAAATCTCTAGTTTTACAGTAGTTCATCTCAATCACAAAAACAGTGCTGTTAATCCATGGGTGTTCAAATACAGTTATGAATACTGATGGAAATCAGGGAGCAGCCACATTCAGTGCAGCTGTCCTACAGTATGCTTCAAATCTGAAAAAATTCTGAAGTGAATCCAAAACAGGGGAAAGGGCAGTCTTGCAGAATGAGGGAAAAAAGGCAACTGGAAATAAAATCAAACTGTAGAAGTCCAAAATGTTTGCCACAATGTTAAGTTCTGCTTCATATCCCATGGCACAAATGTTTGTGATTCTTTTGGCGCTGTAGGCATCTCATTTTTCTCCACAGTTCACAGAATAAGTCAATTACATATTTGCAATTTACAGCGTCATCTTTTCTATTACAGATTTGGGGAATGCCCGAGGAAATGAAAACCTCTTTACAATGGCAGAAGGGGTTATCTGGTTTAGATATCACAATTACCTGGCTTCAAAGTTTGAAAATGAAACTGGCTCGTGGACAGATGAAGAGTTGTTTCAAAAAGGCCGAAAGTGGGTCATTGCTGTGTTCCAGGTAAGTAAGCATGTTCATTACTGTTACACTTAGTCCGCTCAGCATTCTTTACTAGTCAAGTGGCACCTTAGCATCTTTTTTTTTTTTTTTTTTTTTTTTAAAAGAAACAAAAACAACATTACTTTGTTTACCAGGTACACTGAGATGACTCACCACTCTTTAGCAGTCATGTGGCACCTCAGTATCATATTTTAAAGAGCTGCTGATGTCTCAAAGAAAACTTTGAAAAATATAATTAGACACAATTCAGCTTACATTTTGTATATATTCTGTAGATTTCTTCTCCTAGTTATTTATTACTGAAGAAATCTGTATGAATATATGATCTTTATCTCTTAGAGTTCCTCTTCCTCTATAGCTTACGCTCTACTTCAAGTCATATTCCTTTGTTGTGACATCGCAATCTGTTGCCGTGGGAGTAATTCTGATTTCACAAACCATGTTTCTGTGACTTCAGGTAGGAGAAAGCAGCAGGAATAGATACACTTTTCAGGAGCAAAGATCCTGTTTTCATGCAAATTACCTCAGTAATAAATAATAGGGTAGGAAAAATACTGATCTAATGGGAAATACAAGCTGAACAGTTTCTAAATTCTCTCATGTGGATTTGCATATGTTTCCCATGATTCTTTGCATTATTGGCATATGTGCAATTGATTTTCCTTTAAAATTTGGCTGTATGACCAGTATCCTCCAGGATATTGAAAAAGAGTTAGTGAGCCTGCACCTGGGTTGCCGTGCCTGGCTGGATCAACAAGTAAAAGTAAAGAAAGGTTCTGCCAGCACTGGCTACTTACAGTTCATTTGCTTCAGTTTGTTAAATGAAAATAAATCCACAGCCACAAAGTCTAAGCAGGAGCAAGAATGTGAAAGTGCCAAAAACAGTGCTATTTTTATTTTCAAGTACACATACACAGCACTCCAACAGCTTCCATATGGCTTCTCCCCCTCTCTTACAACAAGCAGGAAGCAGTCTTGCTCCTGCTTCGACTTTGTGGCTGTGGATTTACTTTCGTTTAACAAACTGAAGCAAATGAACCGTAAGTAGCCAGTGCTGGCAGAACCTTTACATAGATACATAGACAGTGTCGACAGATAAGGGCCTATGGCCCACCCAGTCTGCCCATTTGAGCTTGTAAGTTCAATTTATGTTTTCCTAGAAGTCTGTTGCCCCTTACCCCTGACCTCCAGAAATCCTTTATGTCTATCCCATGCATTCTTAAATCCCATGATTGTTTCAGCCCCCACTACTTCCTCTAGCAGGGTGTTCCACTTGTCCACCACCCATTCTGTGAAGAAATTCTTCTTCATGTTTCCTCTGAATCGTCCTCCCTTCAACTTTATCCCATGCCCTCTGGTCCTGGAACATCTTTTTCACTTAAAAATAGTGTATTCCTGCACCCTGTTCCTCCCTGTGAGATACTTGTATATCTCTATCATATCCCCTCTCTCCCTCCTCTCCTCCAGGGAGTACATGTTCAGTTCCTTCAACCTGTCTTCATAGGACTTGTGATGCAATCCATGCACCATCTTTGTTGCCCTTCTCTACCCTGTCTATGTCCTTACATAGGTATGGTCTCCAGAACTGTACACTGTACTCTAGGTGGGGCCTCACTAGTGTCTTGTATAGCGGAATTATGACCTCCCTTTTCCTGCTGGTGGTGCCCCTGCCTATACATCCTAGCATCCTATTTGCTTTACCTGCTGCCTTGTCACACTGTTTCCCTACCTTGAGGTCATCAGAGATGATAACCCCAAGATCCCTTTCCTGCTTGGTGCATGCTATATCCTCACCCCCAACTGATATAATGTGCCAGGGTTTTTGTGCCCCATATGCATTATCTTGCACTTCTTTGCATTGAATTTCAACTGCCAAACCCCTGACCATTCTTCAAGTTTCTGCAGGTCCCTTCTCATTCTGTCTACACTCTCTGGTGTGTCTACTCTGTTACAGAGCTTTGTGTCATCAGCGAACAGTGAAATTCTGCCTTCTAGGTCCTGTGCAATGTCACTGATGAAGATGTTGAATAGGACCGGTCCCAGCACTGATCCCTGGTACCCCACTGGTCACTCTTCCCTCTGTGGAGTGACAGCCATTTACCACCACCCTGTGTCCTGCCACCCAGCCAGTTACCTACCCACCACACTACTGTCCTGCCCACACCCATATTCCCCAGCTTGTGTAATAGTCTTCTATGTGGCACAGTGTCGAAGACCTTGCTGAAGTCCAGATAGGCCATGTCCACTGCCCTCCCCAGATCTACCTCCCTAGTCACCCAGTCAAAAAATTCAACGAGGTTGGTCTGACATGACCTCCCCCGGTGAAACCATGCTGCCTTGGGTCCTGTAGTCCATTGACAACCAGATGTTCCACCAATCTCTCCTTCAGTAGTGCTTCCATGATCTTCCCCACTACCGGGTGAGGCTGACTGGTCTGTAGTTCCCGCTTCCTCTTTGTTCCCACTTTTGTATAAGGGACTACATCTGCTGTCCTCAGTCTTTGGGTAACTCCCTGTTTCCAGTGATCAGCTAAACAGGATAGCCAGAGGTTCAGCCACCACCTCTCTTAGTTCTTTAAGGACCCTGGGTGCACCCCATCTGGCCCCATTGCTTTATCAATTCTTATTACTTCCAGTTCTTTCAGGACCCTTTCTCGTGTAAAGGGACTTGTGTCCATTCTGCACCATTCTCACCCTTGTACTCCCTTCAGACCCATTACCCTCCTCTTCCTCAGTAAAGACTGAGCAGAAATACCTGTTCAATATGTCAGCTTTACTGTTGTCATCCTCCACACAGCCCCATCCTCCCCTTCAGTCTCACTATCCCTCCCTTTGCCTTTCTTTTTCCTTATGTACCTGTAAAAGGTTTTGTCCCCTCTACCCACTGATTTTGCAATGTGTTCTGTCTGAGCTTTGGCTTCCCTTACTGACCCTCCTGCCTCCCTTTGCTCCTCCTGGTACTTCTCCCTATCCCCTTCTGCCTGTGTCTTTTTGTATTGCCTGAATGCAATCTTTCTGGCTTTCACTTTCTTTGCTACCTCTTTGGAAAACCATAATGGTCTCCTCTTCCTTTTCCTTTTGCTAACCTGCTTAATGCATAATTCTGTTGTTCTTGTAATCCCATTTTAAATACTGCCCACTGTTCCTCAACCCCTGATTCCTGTCCCATTTCCTTAATGCCTCTTTCAAGTATCTCCCCATTTTCCCAAAGTCTGCCCCTAAAATCCAGGATACGTGTTTTTTGTGTGGTTTGGTTCTGCTCTTTCTGTGATTTCAAACCACAATGACTGGTGGTCACTGTTCCCCAGGTGCTCCCCCACTGTTACCCCATCACACTGTCCCTGTTTGTGAGCACAAGGTCCAGTGTGCCTTCTGCAGAGTTGGTTCCATGACCAGTTGCTTGAGGAAGGCACACAAGGAGTCCAGGATAAATCTGCTCCTAGTTGATGCTGCTGCTGGGATGCTCCAGTCCACATCTGGAACATTGAAGTCTCCAACCAGTACTACCTCACCCTTGTTTGCCATCCTTTGGATGGCTAGCATCAGCTCCCTATCTGTTTCTTCCTCCTGGGTTGGTGGTCTATAGACCACACCTGTACAGATGGCTGTCCCCATTTTCCTTTCCAGCTTAACCCACAATATCTCTCCCCCATTTTGTTCCTCCTGGATCTCTGTGGCCCTTATGTCATTTTTCACATACAGTGCCACTCGTCCTCCCTTCCTGCCTGCTCTGTCTCTTCTGAATATGTTGTAGCCAGGTATGGCCATCTCCCAGTCATGGTTATCATTACACCTTTCTTTGCATCCTCCAGGATAACTCATGCCTCAGGGCATTTGCTCTGGGGTTCTTTTGTAGTTCTTTTCCTTCTCTACTTTGGGCTCCCCATGACCCAAGCAAATATCATCCCCCTTAAGGGGTGGCTGGCTCCTGCTCCCTGGATTGAAACACAGTTATGGCATACTGGTGAGTCCAAATGCGAATGAAAAATCTGTATGTGTCTGCTGTTCTTAGCCTTTGCCGATTGCACCGTGAGGGTTTTTGGTACCATGCAATTCTGCTTAAAGCAAAGCTAGTTCAAATTCTCTTACAGAGATTTGTGTATATTTCCCATGATGCTTTGCATTATTGGGATATGTGCAATAGTGTCTAAATAGTACATTTTGCTAAAGTTCTCCTGAGGGCAGCAGCTGCTCAAGAAATACAAAGCAACAACATTGTTTTGTTTCCCAAGTAGGCACATTGGGGAACTAGTCTCTTTTTACAGGTGCAACCTAGATGTGTACTATGCAACTGCACAAATAACAGTAAAACAAATTGACATGCACTCTGTAGTACAATTGTCAAGGGAATAAAAGTTTTGACCAAGTACAATTAATATTTACTGTACTGTATATCTAAATAATAGTTCAATTGCTGTTTAAAAGTGATTTCACTCTGATCCCTTTAGAAACTCATTGTGAAATAATATTATGAAACTGCATTAGAAAAGCTAGCCTGCTCTTTGGCTAAAAACCATGGAATGACCATGCAATAATCAACCAACCACATGTTATGCTCACATCATGTTACTAACAGCTGAAGGTGAATGCTCAGTCTTTGTCTGAGAGCTTTTCAATTCTTTAAAAATAAAACCAGAACAAAAAACATCTACTTTTTGAGTTTCATAACTGTGGTAAGGTTTGACCCAACAATCCTAAAAGTGGCACAAAGTCATTTCTGTTTTGTTTTCCAATTATTTAACCAGGAGTGGCACACTAAGCTTGTTCACAGCTGCAACCTGGGAACAGAGAGAAGCTAAGTGACTTGCTCAGAGTCACACAGTATGCAAGTGGGAGCTGTGGGAATTCAAACCCAGGTCTCCAGATTTGCAGCTCAGAGCCTTAAACCGCTGCACTATCCTGTGTCACTGCCATACACAGTACAAATGCTCCACTTGTCTCAGTGACAATGGTAGCAGTATGTATATCATTGCCCTACTCCTGATTCACTCCAGTGCATGCAGATGCATGTCAAGCTCCTTACTCACATCCCAGCAGTGATATATTCAATCTGCAGGTAGAAATGCTGCTAGGCTCAAGCAATGCAAGTGGCTATTGTAGAGTCAGTACAGCAGGGGCACTTATAAGTAGAACAACTGAAGCAGTGCTCAGTTTGAAATGCATAAAAAAGTACTACTACTACAAATGCCCAAATTGTTTTTTGCCCTTGTTTTTAGAATATTCTTATAAATTTTCTTTAATTTGTGGTGAAGGCATAGGGGAGACACTGGTGTAGAGACAGAAAAACACCTCAAGCCACGCTCGGAGAATGCAGGAGTGAAAAACATCCAAAGTAAAAGCCACAAGACTCAACACAGCTCAGGATACTTGTAAAAATATACAGCTTTATTTTAAGTACATACCATAGAAACGATGTCAGAGACAAACGCAGTGTAGGACACCACATATCCTCTACCAGTTTCACTCTAGCATGAGCGTCATCAGAAGGTAACACCAATAGGAACAAGGGAACATAAATACATTATAATTTACAGTGACAGTGTGCTTTAAGGCTCATAATGCAGTGGTATAAGCTGATAAGTGTAATGAATAAATAACTTCAACTTCAGTTGGCTCTCATGCTCCCATCATAAGTTGTGCCAAAACATAAAATCACTACAGTTTACTCAACTGATCTCAGATCCCACCAAACTCAACCCCAAACCACTCTCTTCTGGGCTGGATCTTCTTTTCCCAGCCCCACCACATTGTGGATGCTGGTACTCTTTGACAACCACAGTGACCACCATATGGTCTACTGCATGCACAAGATCCACTGCCACAAAAAAAGAATAAAATTCATCCCACTTAGATCCTTTCAATCCCTGAATCTATCTTCATTACTTGCTTACCTGATGGCAAATGACTGGTCTGCATACCAACAGCCAACAACTTTAACACTGCTTTCGAGTTCTTTATTGTCAGCCTGGGATCGTCATGCCCCTTGAGGAAAACTTGGGTCCAAAGTTCACACCTCCCTTGGATCATGGCTGAATTGCTGGCCTGTCTGTTACCATGCAGTGACCTAGTCTGGTGAATCCTCAAGTTCACTGGCTCCCTATCTGACCATGCTAAATACTAGTCACTTCTTAATACCCTTACCGGAGTTACTAGGCTTGTGAAGAATGACATCTTTGCATCCATGCTCCAAAACAACTTTAACCACCCCTCAAAGTTCTGGAAGGTCATCAATGTGCTCTTCTCCCCAACTCCTTCTCAAGGTTGGCAACTCCCCCATCTCTGATCCTGCTGCAGTTGCCTCATCTTCAACTCCTTTTTCACCAGCTGTGCCCACTCTCCTTCCCTCTGCCTCCCCAACACTCCCTCCCCATCTACCCCAATCCACTCCTTCTCCCACCTTCTCATTCTTTCCTACCACTCCCTCTGTCACTTTCAAGGTGCTCCTTACACTTAACCCACACAAAGGAGGAGGCCTTGGTGTCCTATCAATGACCCTCCATAACCCACCTTCTCAATCACTCCTTTTCATTTGCCATAGTTCCCGATCTGTAGAAGCAGGCCACCGTCATTCTGCTTCCCAAAGTGGGAGACCCCTTCCTCCCTGGCAACTACCATCCCATCTCCTTCCTTCCCTCCCTCGTTAAATTTCAGGAACAACTGATCCTTTCCCAACTCTTTTCTTTCCTTGACAACTCCCCTTGCTTCTTGCCCTTCCTGTCTGACTTCAGGAAATCCCACTCCACCACCACCACCTCCCTGCTTAGGCTCACCGACTCCATCCTTTCTGGCATGAACCAGGGGCTAATCACCTCCATCATCTTTCTCAACCTGGTCAAAACCTTCATCACTGTTGCCCACACTATCTTCCAGGGTAAACAAAAAGTGGCTGGGCTCTCCTCCTTCTGTGTTGAGTGATTCCACTCATACCTTGAGGTAGGACCCAACCTATCTACGCTGATGATGCCTCTGCCTATCTCTCTCTGTCTCTCTCTCTCTCTCTCCCCCCCCACCTCTGGTGTCCCTCAAGGATCTGTCCATGACCCCAGCCTATTCTCCATTTTCTTAAATGACTGTCCCCTTGCCTGTTCCTCGGCATCCATTTATATGTCCACAGACAACACAGTTCTCTATACCTCTGGTTCCTCTGCCTCTGACCTCATGACTTGTCTCCAACTGGATTTCAACAACATACAGCACAAGTTTCAAGCCAACCAGCTAACCTGCAATTCCAAATAAAATGGTCTCCATGACCTCTGGCACTAGGTAGAGACTTGCTAAGCTCTCCCCTCCTTCCTCCTTTCAGACCCTGGATGGTGTTGTGATTGAGGATGTCTCCTCCTTTAAACACCTTGGGGTATAAATATGGAAACATAGGCTTTGACGGCAGATAAGGACCGTTTGGTCCACCTAGTCTGCCCATTTCCCTACCTACAGGATAAGCTGCAGATCCTAGTTAACCAACAGCCTATTTCTTCCTAACCCCCACAAGAATTGCCTTATGTCTGTCCCATGTATTCTTGAATTCTCCCACAGTTTTAGACCCCAAAACCTCCTCAGGAAGGCTGTTCCATGCTCCACTACCCTCTCTGTGAAAAAATACTTCCTCACATTGCCCCTGAACTGCCCCCCTCTAGCTTTAAATTGTGTCCCCTTGTTCTTACATGCCTCTTTTTCTGAAAGATGCTACCCTCTTGGACTCTGTTGATTCCACTGAGGTACTTAAACATTTCTATCATGTCCCCCCTCTCCCTCCTTTCCTCAAGGGTATACATATTAAGCTCTTTGAGTCTCTCTTCATATGGCTTCTCTTGCAGACCCTGCACCATTCTAGTTTCCCTCCTCTGTACTGCCTCTATCGTGTCTATGTCCTTACAGAGATGGTGTCTCCAGAACTGGATGCAGTACTCCAGATTGGGTCTCATCAACTGTCTGTACAGAGGGATAACAACTTCATGATTTCTGCTGGTGATGCCTCTCCCTATGCATCCCAGTATACCCCCAGCTCTCCCTACTGCCTTCTCACATTGCTTGCTAACCTTAAGGTCATCTGATATGATTACCCCAAGGTCCCTTTCCTTTTTCGTTTTTGTTACTACCTCCCCCCCATTGTGTAATCTACCCCTGGGTTTTGTTTCCCCAGGTACATTATTTTGCACTTCTTTGCACTGAATCCTAGCTGCCATACGTCCGACCATTCCTCCAACCTTGTCAAGTCCCTTCTCATCCTTTCCACACCTCCTTGTGCATCAACCCTGTTGCAGATCTTTGTGTCGTCTGCTAAGAGGCATACTTTTCCTTCCAGTCCCTCTGCAATGTCACTTATAAAGACATTGAAAAGGACTGGACCCAGTACTGAACCCTGTGGTACCCCACTAGTAACCCCTCTTTCTTCAGAGTGAACTCCATTTACAATTACCTTCCGTGTCCTGTTGTCCAGCCAATGTTTTACCCAGGCTAGTTAATTTCACTATTAATCTTTTGTGAGGGACTGTGCCAAATGCCTTGCTAAAGTCTAGGAAGGCCATGTTCACAGCCCCTCCCTGGTCTACTGCTTTGGTCACCCAGTCAAAGAAATCAATTAGATTTGTCTGACATGACCTTCCTGCTGTGAGCCCATGTTGCCTTGGGTCCTGTGCCCACTGGCCTCTAGGTACTCAACAATTCTTTCCTTCAGAAGTGATTCCATCACTTTCCCTACCACAGAGGTCAAACTGACAGGTCTATAGTTTGCTGCCCCTGTTTTGGTCCCACTTTTGTGAAGGGGAATCACATCCACCTTCCTCCAGTCCTCGGGTACCACAACATCCTCCCACGATTTGTTAAAAAGGGTAGTCAGTGGTTTCACTAGTTCTCCCCTTAATTCTTTTAGAATTCTGAGGTGAATTCCATCAGGCCCCATTGTTTTGTCCACCTTCAGTTTTAGGAGTTCTTTCAGAACCCTTTCTTCTGTGAAAGGACTGGTATCGACCCCCCTATCCAGAGTGTTTCTGTTAATTGGATTAGGCACCTCCCCCTCCTCTTTTGTGAATACTGAGCAGAAATATTCATTTAGTATCCCGGCTTTTTCACTATCTCCCTCTGCCCACCCTCTGTTCATTCTATTCAGCCTCACTAACCCTCCCTTTGTCTTTCTATGCTCCCTGATGTACCTATAAAAGGTTTTAATCACCCTTCTTAACCAAGTTGGCTATCTTTTCCTCAGTTTGGGCCTTTGCTATTCTGACTTCCCTCCCGCCCTGCTTCCTTCTGCCTTAACTGGTACAGCTCTCTGTCCTGCTCCTTCTGTGTTTCCTTATACTTTCTGAATGCTATCTTTTTCTCCCTGACTTTCCCTGCCACCTCTTGAGAACCCTAGTGGCTTTTTCTTTCATTTTAATTTGTTTATTTGCTTCACACAAAGGCTTATTGCCTCTGTGATGGCAGTTTTGACGATTCCCCATTGTTGCTCGACCCCTCCTTCTAGCCTGTTTGCTAGTGCTTTTCTGAGGCACTCTACTATCTTGCCAAAGTCAACCCTTCTGAAGTCCAGTACCCTCACTTTTGTATGGTTTGACTCTGTAGCTGAGTTTATTGTGAACCACATTGTTTGATGGTCACTTGTTCCCAGATGGCAAACCACTTCTAGATCTGAGATCCTCTCACTGTCCCCATTTGAGAGTATGAGGTCTAAGACTGCTCCCTCATGAGTGGGTTCTGAAACTAGCTGTCTGAGTCATGCCACCTGTAGGGCATTGAGAATGGCCCTGCTCTTGGATGTGGCTGCAGCAAGTGTGCTCCAGTTAACATCTGGCATATTCACGTCTCCCATCAACAGCATCTCCCCTTTCTCTGCCATCCTAAGAATGCCTTCTATCATATCCTTGTCCATTCCCTCCCCCTGACCTGGGGGTCTGTATACAACCCCTGTGCAGATTGTGGTGCCACTTCCAGTCTCCAAGGTGACCCACAGTGCCTCCTCTCCTCCCTGTTTACTCTTTTGTTCAGTTGCTTTTATCCCTTCCTTTACATAGAGAGCTACTCCTCCCCCTCTTCTCCCCTCCCTGTCCCTCCTGTAGGTTACATACCCTGGTATGTTAACATCCCAGTCATGGTTCTCTGTGTACCATGTTTCTGTGACTGCTACGATATCCAGGCATCCCTCTTCCATCAAGACCACCAGTTCAGGGAGCTAGTTGTCCAGGCTATGGGCATTGGTACTCTCGGTATAGTTGGATTGACATCTGGATTGCTGTACTCATGTGGACACCATCCACAAGGAACTGCACACTAAACCTGAGGTACTTTGCAGGAACAAAGCAAGTATCCAACATCCTGCTCATAAAGGGATTGTCACAAAGATGATGCCACCTATCTTCAATTTTGCTACATTGTATATAGCGATGCTCCCAAGTCCACCTTTGCCAGGCTGGATCCCCTCTTTCACTCCTTCTGCCTCTTTGCTCTGGATTGCCTCCCCAGAACCCATCACTGTTCTCTGTATTGCTCCATCTCCTTGCCCTCCTTTGATGATTAAGGAGGCACTATAGAGTAGTGGTTAAGGGCACTGAGCTGCAAACCTGGAGACCTGGGCTTGAATCCCATCAGTGCCACTTGCATATTTCCTGACCCTGAGCAAGTCACTTAAATTCTTTGTGCTCCCAGGTTGCATCTGGAAACATGCTCTGGCTCAACATTCCCTACCACCCTTTCCCTGGTGTCAGGTGCTTTACTCATTGTGCCATCTTCATCTCTAAATTCTGGTTGGGGTCCCTCCTTCCACCTCCTACTCCCTTTGCAGCCCTGACACTCATTCTCTCACTTTCCTCCTGTAAGATCCTCTGGTGATCAAGTGCCTTCTCCTTCCTTTTCCCCAAACTTCAGAGCACTCTGCCTGTTCATATTCACAATGCTACCTATCGCTAAAATTCCTCCTTTAGACTTCACTACTCACTCCTGCAGTTACAGCTGATCCGAGGCTAATCCCACTGCTTCTCCATCCATACTACTCCCTCCCCCTACTGCTGTGGTTTATTGGTCCACTTTTCTCTTTGACTAGTCCCCTGTTGTACTCACAATCTCCCTTCCCTCCCTCATTTTGCTGCCAGTTGCACTTTTCTGAACATTTCCTATTGGTATGCTATGTTTTTTGCACAGCTTACTTTGTGCTTCCGCTCACTTGCCTACTGTGTACATTTTACTTTTTATAATTATTATTTTTGTTTTATAATTGTAACACTCTTCACATCCCCTACCCTTCTGGACATATCTATAAACAAGCTGTTAGCTCAGTGTGTTTTTCCTGGTGAAACTTTTTTTCAACTTTCTTTCCTTCTCGTCACCTCTCACAGGGGCCCCATTGGTCACCTCACCTTATCCCACCTTGCTGTGATTCCCACTACCAGAGATCCTGTTCCTCCAATCCACCCATGGCACACCTACCTGGCACCCCTTGGTCTGCCCCCCAAGGTGGGGTCGCCTTCTGCGCCACAGTGATCTTCTCACCATTCAATCCAGTGCCAAGGCAGGTGGAGATGAAGGAGGAAGGTGCTCAGGTCCCAGAGGGCTGCCCCTGGTGAAACTCTTAAAATAAATATAAATAAATAAATGAAGTATTACTTCCAGCATGGAAGGATGGAAAGTAGGAAAGAAGGAATTTGATTTCACATGTTGTGCCTTTTATATAAAATTTATCCCAAAGCATTTTACAGTTCTGGAAAGGGAAGGGAGAACATATTGCTGGCATTCTCAGCAAACAAATATTCAAGCAATAAGGAGCAAGAATACAGATATAACAGGGAGGTTGAAAAGTAACTCTTTTTTTTAACATATACTCTCATTAACATAATGTTTCAGCTATTCTGATTTACTAGAGAATACAGTTTTTTTTCTCAGTTTTCCTCTAAAATGTTTATAAAACATCTTGGCAGCCTGGCTATAGCAACATGTATAAAAATATTTGACTGTCCCAATTGAACTAATAGTATCTCTTTATGACTTCATCGGGTTAACCTCAGCAACAGACTAGGGTGTCACAAACAGCAATTGTGAGGTCAGCTGGGGACAAAGACTCAGTGAAATAAGTGCTTCATAATCTGAAATCAGTAAACCAAAAATATACATTAGAGAACACTAATGTTCCACATAGTTGCACGTTAGTTTCAAGCCTTTTTAGTTGTTAATGTACTTACTCTTAAATCACATGGAGGTTAAGTCACTTGCTCAGGGTCACACAGGAAATATTGGTTGTAGGGTTCAAACTGAGCTCTGCAGGTTCATAATTCTGCAATCTAATCACTGGCTGAAGTATATCTCACAAGTTAACTGAAGCCATGTTGCATGTACAGTACATCTGTATACTAGTTATGGTTTATAGTTCATCCTACTAAACCTACTGTTTTCCTAATCAGAATATTGTGGTCTATGAGTGGCTGCCAGCATTCCTTGGAAAGAATGTATCAGAATATCAAGGTAAGAGAGCAGATGTTGAGCTAGGTCTCATGTTTATTAATGAATCGTAGTTTGCACACTGTAGGAACAGCTAACCATTTCTTCTTCCATTTTCTCAAGGTTACAAAAGCTTTGTGGACCCTGGTATTTCTCATGAATTTCAGGCTGCTGCAATGAGCTCTATTGCATCAATGATTCCATCAGGAGTCTTCATGAGGTACAGTACTTGAGAAAATTTTTGGGTGGTGGGACTTAATTCCCATGGCTCTCATCACCCAGCCCCTCAAACTGACCATCAGGACTGTAGTTGTTGAATTTTTATTGATTATTTTAGTTACTTAAAATATTTGACTAGATGGATCCAGCAGCGAAAGTACATAGCAATATCGAACAGAATACAACAAAAATCAAATGTAAAAAAAGCCTGACAAACAATGGAATTAAAATGCTTTGAAAAATAAAATAGAGCAAACAATTTAAAAACAATAACAAAACACAAAGGTTATCTAGCTACCCTCTCCAGTCTAGGGTGTTCCTGCGCGGTATACCTCACCAGTCAGTGACACCATTACAGAGAACTATGTCGATACCAAGGACATCAACAGTTCACTGTAATGGTGTGCCAGAAACCCAGGTACACTGACTCCCAGTCCTGCACCCCCTTCCCGACTCTCGAAGTTGATTATATTTAGAATGAGAGATGTAGGGGGCAGATCCCCCCACATGGGACATTCAGGGGTGAAGCCCCATGATAGAAAAAAAGGGACCAGAAGTTCTTTAGGATTTATGTTGACCACAACTTGCGGTCAATATAAATTATGTCGCTCTGATGCCGATCAATAAAATTGTTAACAAACCGGCATTGTAGAGCCTTTCTGAGCTATGACACATCACTCTCAAGGAACAGAAGCACAACACATGCATTTGTATTTAGCTCAGATGGAATATTGGATCTGAGTAATGGAAACCATCAGGAACCTGGCACCATAGTTGCAGCAACAGTTATAAACTTGAAAATCCACACCATTAGTAGAGCCCTGATGTTCCTTGATTACCACAGACATGTATCGGATAATAACAATTACAGTGAACACTTGACTCCAAGTCGTGGGCTTTAGATAGCAAAGCTTCACATCATTTCATTTAAGTCACCACTCTAGGGAGGTTTCAAGTGATTGCACAGTTGGCATACAAGTCACTACCTCTGGAGAAGAATACCATGTGATAAGACAATCTAATAAATGGTTTAGAACTCTATATGTAATCCTGTAGGACTGTAAAAATGCACCTAGGCATTAGGGCACTGCACAAACTAAATAGTGGAGTCTGGCATTCACAGCTTGTAACTGACATACCTGCATGTAGTAGGCAGTTAGGGAAATAGCTGTGTGACTTCACCATGACTGAGAGCATGTGAACGTATGGTTTGGCACTATGGGGTGCCAACATTTAACACCTAAATCCTCTTTCTCCACCACTTGAGAACTGAACCTGTGTGCACCACTACAACTGGGCAGTGAGCATCAGACCCTGCAGGGCAATGAGATAACCCTTCTGACGTAATCCATGATAGTAGCCACTGATCCTTACGGGTGAGACTCATACCATTTGTACACAGTCTTTCTAAGCCAGTTTAGGCTGGAGGTAAATAGCAAACCATATGCATCACAGTTCTTATTGAGGATAATGCAATGACAGTTCCCAGTAGTAGCAAATGTAATAAAAGAACTGGATTCCCACTCTAGAGAACATAGTTCAGCATCATTGCAGGCAGTAAATGTTCCCCAACTCTTGTAGCAGCAAGCTTAAGCAGAACTTTAGCATTACACTAATATCAGTAAAGGCAATACTCTGCAATCTTTTTGATGAACGATGACAGGCACGAAAGAAAAAAAATGCAGTCTTACACTGCAGGCGGTCCATGGCTGTAGTAAGGACTCAAAGTCAAAAGTCTACCCTGATCACAACTGCAGCCAATGGTTTGACCCCATAGTGCAGACATTAAATTGCTATATAGATAATGGCATCTGCCACTTCACTGAAGGGCCGGATGGATCATGTGCAGGAGGAAGAGGACTTAAGGCGATGTGACCTCCCTCACAGCTCTGGAACAGGTGGTTCTCCTCTGAACTCCCATTACAGATCTTAAACAGAAACTAAAACTGACGGGTGCTCTCCTGAGAAGCAGTGATACAGCACACAAGTCCCCACCCCCTGCATATTCACCAAAGAACATGGCAGCAGGAGCTCTCAAACCTGAGTCCTGGATGTGCCAGCAAGCCTCACCAGCCTCAGTAAATTTAGAGACGCATGAGATTTCTGAGGATACACAAAACATACTTCGCTATATAATCTACCAGTAATTGCACTTGGCACAATCCTGGCTGTAATTTGATGTACTGTTTCGTATTGTGTAACTGTTGTTACATTAACATAGTACTGTAAAATAATACTGTGTATAAAACAGTTTCACAGTGTATAAGCGTACATCAAAATATAAATCAAAACTGCACCACATGCAATTAGGATGGCAGAAAATATAATCAGAATATTATATTTATTATCTGGTTGGGAAGGCAGGTAAGCAGCTACATTTGCAGTTGATGCCTGTGGCATTTTGTGTTCAGCTGATCAAGGTGGGTGGGGTGCATGATGGCCAAGCAACCCACACTCTTCCTCAATGGCACATGTGCCACCCTCAGCCACTGCGGGATGCTTGAGTCTGCTGGTTGATCTCCTCCTTTTAGGGAGCAGGATGGAGCACTTTGGCAGCTCTGGGGAGTCAGTGCGAGAAACACATCTAAAGTCTGCTTACTGGATTCAGTTCTAGCACTAGTTTAAAATGTTTTTGTCACCACAAACTGTATGCGTGTGAAGAAAAGACAGATTACATACCACTGGATTCTCATATATTTGTGTCACATAGTGCCAGAGTCCACTTAAGTAAAAAGGATTCCACACACAGACTGTTATGTGGGAGAGGCTAGGCTGCCCACCACAACAGAGGAGAGAGCTCTGAAGGTCATCATCATTGACTCCCTCTACCAAAGCAGCCTGTGTAATGAGGCATACAATAAGGCATCGAGGATGCTGCGGTGCATCGATAAGGGTTTTGAGAGCAGGAGAAGCGAAGTGATACTGCCTCAATACAGATCTCTGGCGAAACCTCACCTGGAATACTGTGCCCAGTTCTGTAGCCTTCACCTGAGAAAGAACAGACAGGCTGCAGTCAATACACAGAAGGGTCACCACAATTATCCAGGGCCAGCAAGGCAGATCATATGAGGAATGGTTTGTGGACATGAACATGTACTCAGCTGAGGCCAGATGGGAGAGGGTGACATGACAGAGACATATAAGTTTCTGAGGGATGTAAACAGGGTGAATAGTGAAGACCTGTTTGCCAGAAATAGGACCCAGTTACAAGAGGGCATGACTGGAAGTTATCTTGGGGTAAATTCAGGAGGGATGCAAGGACATTCTACTTCACTGAGAGGGTGGTGGAGCAGTGGAACAGATAGCTGGCAGACGTGGTAGGACAGGTATCCTAAATGATTTCAGACACAGCTGGGACAGCAAAGGGATTCATAGTCCTACTGGGGGGAACTGAGAGGAAAGGTTGTTGGTGGGGGACAACCCCCCAGGTTACTAGGTTAGGTGGTGAGGAGTATAATATGGGTAGACTTGATGGACCATCAGTCTCTTTCTGCTGACAGATTATATGTTTCTATAAAATGTAGTGGTGCCACTTCCTCTTGAACTATGGCTACAGTTATTTATCACAGTATAGAATGGAGCAGAAGTCTACAGTGGATGGCAGGAGATGAATGCGATAATCCCCTGGTCTTTCTTATATAGCATTTCCTATGTTCCTAGGTTCAGTGGCATATGCTATTTAGTGTGGAGTTATGCTTGTATAATGCTGTTGATATTCTGAAGGTAATGGAAAGAATGAATTGTTTACTAGCATATGTGGCTACTTTGACTGTTCACGCACTCTGCCACATGGAGAACTACCACCCTGTTGGTGTACCATGAAGGAAAAGAATCCTCTTGAGGAAGTTTCCACTACTAGAGGTGCCACAGGGACATACTTTCTTTAGGACAAAGGTACCCTAAGAAGGCGCTCCGAGGAGAGAGGTGCACCACCAGAAGAGGAGGGGGAGGAGGAGGGGGAGGAGGAGGAGGAGGAGGAGGAGGAGAATGTGGTGGGGCAAAGAAACAGTGCTTCTGAGTGTGGCTAGAGGAAGCTGGCTTAAATAGCTCAGGAACGGGGGCAGCTGGTAGCTCCTGCTCATTGAGCTGCAGGCATCGTCTTTGAATTCAGTGGGTGTATACCTTTCGGTGAGGAGTTATGCTTGTGCAATGTTGTTGATAGTTCAAAGGTATTGGAATGAATGTGTTGTTGATTGTCATATGTGGATACTTTGGCCATTCACACTCTCTGTCCCATGGGGAACTACCACCCTGTCAGGGTACTGTGATGGCAAAGGAACCCTCTTGTGGAAGGTTCCACCCCTAGAGGTGCCATGGGAACATAATTCCTTTAGACAAAAGGTACCTTAGGAAGGAGCCCTAAAGTTCTGCAGAGCAGGTAGTGAACACAGAGACTGAATAAGGACAGACTGACAGTAACTAGTGGAAAATTATATCAGACAGAGGCTGTATTGAGCAATGACTGACAGTAACTGGTAACGGAGAGCAGACAGCTGCATGACTTCCATAAGGAGAGAGAGAATGACAAGATGGATAACAGCTGGAGGGTGGGAGGTTTAGGAGGGAGGTCAGGAAGCACTTCTTCACAAAGAGGGCAGTGGAGACTTGGAATGCACTGTCTGAAGAAGTCATCTCATTGAAGACAGTGGGCAGCTTTAAGAAAGACTGGGATAGGCATGGGGGAAGGTAAGGATCATGGGTAGAGAGGATGGGAGGAGTGGGGAGGGAAGGCAAGGACATTCGCTCAAGCTGTGGACCCTGCAGTATGAGCAGACTTAATAGACCAAATGGCCTTCTTCTGCTGGCTTCTTTATATGTTTCTATGTTCATATGTAAGAGGGCTGCCATCCAACCCCAACCCACAACAGAAACCTGATAGGGTAAACACTATACTGCTATAGATACAGTACACTACATTATGCACCAGCCACTGCAGAGACTACCTAGCTTTTATGACCTGTGGCATGGAGAAGAGGGAAAAAAACATGATGAGGAAGCCACTGGGGATCCAAGGCCTTCATCGCTTTACTTCCAGGCTAGGGATAAAATGAGTAATGGCTACCACAATTCAGAGACTGAATTCAAGGGGAGAATTCTAAACAAAGGGCTCCCACCCTGTCCCTCTAATAGTAATGCTTCAGGAGGTGCCATGAGCAGATCTCTCCAGCTAATGGAGGGACCCCATTGAAGGGGGACCCACCCCCAAGGAGGAAGGAGGATAACAATGACCACTGAAAAGCATTTACTTGGCATCCACCTGGAGAGGCCTATGGAGGATGCTGAACCCTTGAGGGGTAATACATTGTAGGAGCTGGGCTTGAGGGGCCAGAACTTGCATAATTGTACGATTGTCTCCCTTGAGGGACAGAGGAAGGGAAGTAGGCACAGACCAGGTGAACCTTAGGTGGCCACAGGGGGGAATAGCTTTTGAAGGTGTCACTGATGTGGTCTGCACAGCAAAAGGAGTCCCCATGGCCTTAGAGGCCATCCTCTGGCAGCTGATGTCTCAAATGCTACATCAAATAAATGCCACTGAGTAGATCTGCTTGGCCAAAGCTTTTTCTGGAGCGTAGGACAGTCTCACCTGTTGGGCAGGAAGAGAAGGACCTGGCCTGAGTCGAGGGACCCACCCTCAAGATGCAGATTTCAAGGAAGCAGAGTGAGACCATCAGTGTAGAAGGTAGGGAGCCCTGGTCAACATTGGTATATGTCTGAGTGCAGAAGAATTGGGAAGCTTATGGCAAAATGCAACAGCCATGAGCACATGGTAGAAATAAAACGTAAGCAATGCTGAATGACTGAGACATCAAATGACAACTAAGACATGATATGAGACTGAATGATACATGCCTGGACTGAATAGTGAATGCATGCAAACCAGTTCCATAAGGGAGGCTAGTGTTAGTTGCTGATGCACTTCAGGCCAGGAAGGCTGAGGCAGACGAGAACAACAAATGAAACTGCTAGAATGGCACTGGAGGCACAACCTAAACAGAAAGCACAAAAGCACAAAAGGAAAGCAGGAGACAAACATGGTGGGGGGGGAGGCAGATCCCTGGCATAGCCTCTGGCTGCAGCAAAGAAACAGTGCTTCTGAGTGAGGCTGGAGGAAGCTGCTTGGGAGGAGAAGGAAAGGAATGGCTGGTATCTCCTGCCCACTGAACTGCGGGCACAGCCTTTCAATTCTCCTTGGGCATTCCATCACTCAAGAGACCTGTCATTAAAGATGAGGCAGCCACAAAGTGCATTTCAGTGATGAGAGGAGACAGTTATAGTTGGATCCCTTATCCACAACCACATATAAGAGCAGGGCAGCAAGGAAACAGCGGTTAGTATATAATATAGCGACCAGCCCTGATAGAGCAGCACAAAAGCAAACTACGGACATGAGAATCTGACAGAAATAACAACTTGACCATCAGGTATTAGTTAAAGTTGCATTTAACTGCACACAAGTTTGAGCCACGGTGCTTCGACAACGGACTGGTCATCATCAGGTGGTATCATCTGGGTTCCTTACCTCCAACAGAGGAAAGATAAGGGAGCAGAAAGAGAGGGATGCTATGGTTGGGTGAGGTGGCAATTAGGGTACAGGGAGAAAATGAGAAAAACGATTTTGTGAAAAAGATTACATGCATAAAATATCATCTATGTGACCATGAAAGAAAATGACATTTGTACAGTATCTATGGATTAAACAGCTTTGCTTTTCTGTTTTAGGAATAGCACATGTAATTTCCGGAACGTAACCAGCAGAAATGGAAAACAGTCTACAGCTCTTCGTGTTTGCAATAGCTACTGGAACCGACAGGTACTAACATTTAAAGCAGAAGTTAGAATTCAAGTATTCCATGATAAATAGACATTTCATCTATTGAATGTGCGGAAAGACTGATGATTGACAGGTGGAAAGGGAATACTTTTTACTAGAAAGACAAAGAACCTTAGCACTGCTTTTTGCTATTTGCATTTAACAAAAGAAAATACAGTTCTTTTAATTAAAAAAGCTAACTTTTGCTTTTAAAATGGTTTCTCCATTTACCCATTTTATAAGCACAATACAGCACTTCAGGCCATTGTTTGTCTTGGAGTAATGTACTTCACGGTGTTGAATGCCAAAGGAGCAAGCATCTTAGGATTTATTATACAACTGAGCATGTATTAACTAGAGACAACCAATGCCCTGTTGTGTCTTATTGCTTACTTATCTTAGCAAGACTGTTATGTCTTGGTTTGCTAAAAGAAACTAAATTATAATACTTACACGTGCATCCCATACGAGTTGCAAATGGCATGAATAGTTATGTAGATGACAGGAAAATGTGTTTATTTGCTTATTTGAAGAGGTTTTACCAGGTAAACCATGCAGAGAATAGCAACAGTATTTATAGCTGTGACCTGGAGGGAAGGTAGGGAGGGTATGGAGGCACATGACTAGCAATAAGCATAGGTGCCAGAACACTGGGAAAAGTGTGTGTGTGTGGGGGGTCTGTATTGGTTACAAAAGAGATAATGTTTGCTTCCCATCTGACCTTGAATGCATTATACAGGCATTTTGAATGCTCCTGGGCAAAGTGGAGTGGGGGCTGCTTCTAGCACCTATGGCAATAAGATAAAAATAAAATGGAAGAAACAAAAAGGGGCACTCCACTTGACTGGGGGTGCAAACGGTACCAAAAATCTGCAGCAAGCACAAAAACCACGTGCTTACCTGCACGACACACAATGTGGCCAGACTTCACAAAAAACACTTGCTACCCACACAACACACAATGAGACAAGGCTTCAGTGAGAAAATCCACTAAGGGAATTTCAACTTGCAGTCAGTGGTATACTTTATTTCATTTTGAAAGCATCATTGTGCAGGAACCAATTCCACAAACAGTAAGGAAAACCCTCAATGTTCTGCACAAGTGTGCTTTGGCAAGGAGAAATGCTGTGTTTTTTTCCTTACTGTTCATGGAATTTATTCCTGCACAATGCTGCTTTCACAATGAATTAAAGTATACCACTGACTGCAACTTGAAACTGCCTTAGTAGATTTTTCAGTGAAGCCTTATCTCATTGTGTGTCCTGTGGGTGAGCATGCGGTTTTTGTACTTGCTATAAAAAGAAATGCTAACAGTGCAATTTTATAGTATTAGTTCCCATAGTATGCCGTTCATATGCATAGATTTTGCACCAGTTGGTAACCATACAATACCAGGCAGGCTTCAGTTTCATAGATAAGATACATGGCAGTTAGGTAGTGCACTCAAAAGGGGACAAAAACTGCTGTTTTAATTTTGACTTGGTGGCAAAGATTGAGGGGAAGCAAACAGTGCCAGATGGCAACATATTCCATACTTTGGTTAAGTGGAAGCTAACTGCTGCTTGACTAGCTTTCTAGCCAGGGTACTAGACACTGTGGAAGAAGGAAGTAAGTGAAGAGACCTAGATATGCTGGGGACTGGTTGAATAGATCACAAATGAAGTTCAAGTAGACAAGTGTTACATATTGCATTTGGTGTAAAAGACAAGGTAAGGGAATACACCTTAATGGTACACAACTAGAAGACAGACCAGGAAAGAAACATTGGGTTCATAATGTGGCAGTAGTGCAGAACATCACTCTCTTGAAATGGCAGATGAGATTTCATCCCAGTATCCCATTCAGATAAAAAAGTAGACAAATGGGAGAGCTATGCCACTTCACCAACCACTAATGAATTGAAGAATTTGCCCCTCCGCCACCACTGTGGTCAGTACTACTATTCCCAGTCTCCAAAACTAACATTTAAGTAGCCTTAGGAGGAAATCTTGTCTGCCATTGCTAGTGCCATCACGTTTGGGTGACGTTTAGGGCAGTGCAGATCTAAGAGAGGCACATTCTGAATGAAGCTCACTTAACACGGTGTAGCAGCACTGGGTAAAGTAATCTGGGATGGGAAAGGAATTAATTGTGAGAAAACAAGGACATGGGGTGACATGGGATGGGAAAAATAACAGTTGTATTTCCTTGAGGGTACTATTTGAAATTAAGATGGCATGCCAATGCTGGGATGTACTGGGACCTTTTTGGTGGTGTGGAAGAAATGTAAAATTATTTTATTTTTGTGCATTTTTCCACCCCCAAAGTCATAGACCCATTTTGTAACTGTAGTAAGACACTCCAAGGTATTCATTGAGGTAGGATAGCGACACTTCTGAGGTGGCTGAAGGCACCTGCTGATGACTCGTGTCTTACAACCCAGCCAGGGTGTATTAATATCCTACTACAATGCACACACTGTCATGTCTTATTGCCTAATCAATTTAAGGAAGTAGCATAGTGGTTAAGAACACTAAGTGGTAAACCAAATGAACTGGGTTTAAATCCCACAGCCACCATGTGCATACTATGTGACCATGAACAAGTCACTTAACTTCCCTATACTACTGGGATGCACCTGGAAGCAAACCTTGAATTAGTGTGTATTTCTTGGCCAAAATTATAACGAAGACTCAGCAGGCTGGGACAGCCTACCAGCCCTAATGGGATAGACCTTTAACCTTCTCACATTCTGAAGGCTGCTGCTTAAGCAGTTCAGAGATAAATGACTTACCAAATGTCCCTGCCATCATTGTGCTAGATTTGTATGGAATACTAGAGCACACACCTCCTTTTTCAACTCTTAAAAGTGACTGTGTGTGGAAAGGGGCAACCCTAATGGCTATCATCCCCTTCCTATTGTATGGTTAATTAGTTCTCTGTTGCCACACACTACAGTATCTTGTACTGTGTCAGTACTAGGGGTGTACTCATCCTGAATATAACCCTTGAACATTACAAATAAAGGGGTACTCAGTATTCCAGTTATATTTAAGCAATAAACCACGACAGGTGAGTTATGTTGGGATTTACCCACGGCTGGTGTGGTTTGGTCACGAGGCACAGATGAGTGACCAAATCTACACCAGAAGTGGGTAAATCCCAACATAACTCAGATCCTGGAGTGGTTTATTGTGATTATACCAAGGTAATTTTTTTTACTATAATAAAATACAACTTTTAAAGAGGTTGCTTTGTTATTTTGTTTTTTATTCTTATTGTATTTATTCCTGGGCTGCAGATGAACTCCATGATGAGCTCCATGAGCATTTGCTCATCAGCCAGTGGTTTATCATAGGATTTACACCAGTGGTAAACTGCCAGTCTGACCATTTCATTGGCTGTTCACTTATGTCCATGATATAATTTGTATTATTCATGGCTATTTTGAAACAAAATACTTGTAAAACTAAAAAGACATAAATAAAACCTGTCCTACTCCCCACTGCAGTCATCTGCCCCCCCCACACACATTTTCCCCACTCATAGCTTTTTATCTTGAGCCCTAGGAATAGATTAATGCATGGTAATTCAAACCCTAGTCATGTTTTAATGCTTAACTAGATTAGTCCCGTAGTAGTCAGAATTCTAGGCTTGCTCAGTTGTCCCTCCTTCCTTAACCTGCAGTACACCATTACACATTGTTCACTCAGTCAACTGAGCATGCACTGTCCATGACCAGAAAAGGGGAGGAGGGGTGGCAAAGTGATCTGTGCTACTACCAAAAGATGCAGACTGCTCTGCCCCTTTCCTCCCATTTGAATATGGTGCATGCACAGTCAGCTGACTGAAAAACTCGTAGTGGCATGCAGTTGGTTAGGGATGGGGAAAGCAGGATTGGTCTGGAACTTTGACTACTGCCCCCCTTCAAATCTTGCATTGCGGGTCAGGGTAGAACCTAATGAAACAATTACATTTTAGAGATTGGAAAGTTGTGCCAGGGAGGGGTGAAGGAGTTGAAAATATGTGGTAGCTCCCTGCGCAGTGCAAGCAGCCTGACTTAGCAAAAACCTGTGTGTGCGAAAAACGGGTGGGGGTGATGACTGGGGTGGGATGGGGTGTCCACGAGACTAGTCCTAACCTGCAGGGAATGGCTAGAGGAGTTTTCAATTTGTTTTTAATATTTTCATTAATTTTGACCAAATATCTGAGAACTAAATAACAATTAGCTGAGTATCTCAGGATGTTGGATATAAATTTTCACAGTGTTCGGAAAAAAAGTACTTACCCACCTCCAGTAAATACTGTAACTTGCATGTTTGTGTTCTTTTGGCATTAAGCCTTGTGTGCAGTATTGTACAACACTGTAAATGTAGCATGTTTGTACTCTGCTGTGTCAAGGGAGCCCCATGAACAGAGATATTGTAGATCATGGGGCCCTCCAGCAATCTGCAAATTTTAGATTAAATAAACAGAACAAACAACACATTCTATGGAGGAACAGGTAGAGCATCTAAACTTTGGGTTACCAAAATTTTCTGGCAAAGTATGATTTCCTCTTCCCAGTGTCAGTATAATATTGAAGTTAAAAGATTATTGCGTATCAAGAATATTACAGCTACAGCAAATACCCAATGCTTGTATATTCACTGTTGAGAGGTATTCATTCACATCTATCGAATCAATGAATAGAGAGTGACTAAAACTGGCAGACTGTGTAGAATTACTATATCAGTGCGATTACTGAAACAGGGGTGCTAATTTTTCAAAACTGCTAATGAACATGGGTACTTTCAAATATTTTGAATGCCACTATTAACAGTAAATCACATACAGCGTACATATCTCAAGATGGCAGGGGGACAGACTAGATAAAAACTTGGTCCCATCCTGTTTCTTGATTCCTTTGTTCCCATTTTCCCCAAGTACATTGGGCTTATGGTCAGACATTTGCTCTGATGGAAAACAACCTGATGTAACAGTTTTTGCTGAAAAACTGATACATTCTTCCAGCATAGCATAGGTCTCTCCTCCCTCCCTCCCTCCTCCTCCCTTCCTTCCTTGTTTTAAAGTTTAACCATGAAAGACATACTAAGCTGAGATAACAGCTCATTTCCAGATGTGTCCACACAGAGAAGGGAGCGGGAGATTACTAACAATAAAACTACTAAAAGTAAGAAGTAAAATACAATCATATATAATAATATAGTAGTAATTGAAATATAATGATCAACTTAGCAAACAGTAAATGACTACAAGAAAAAAAAAAACACATTCTTATATGCAGACAAGGGAAGAAATAGTGGAAAAACATGAACAGGCTGAAAATAATGAAAGGGAGAATGAAGAGAGAAGGGTTATAGACAATTGCAGGTAGGATAGCAGAAGAAGTCATAAAGAGGAGACTTTAGAGATGAAGAAGAGGCAGATTGAACTGAAAGGGGAGGGAGGACCAAAGTTGAGAAAAGTGGTAAGAAAGAGCAGATTGACCAACAGTGGATTTTCTAGAAGGAAGAGCGAGAGAATGAGAATGTTATTTAAGAAAGTATAGGAAAAGGAAGGCAGAGAGGACAGAAGGGATTTGACATAAGAGGGAAGGTCACCGAACCAGAATTTGGATATAAAACAGTCACAATGGGAAGAGCACACAGGATCAAGGGAGAGAAGAAAAAGCATTGAGTAAAAAGAGCAATGATGAGCACAAGGTGGGCAATCTAGAGCAAAATGACAAAGACAATGAAAAGTGGGGTCCAGTCTGGCAAGGGAGAACTGTGGGGCTCCGCTACAGACTAAATCACAGTCCATAATCAAAGGTAGGGGGAATCATTTTTAGAACAAGTTATTGGTGAGCAGGAAGAGGAATACACACTTTAGTCCTGCGTAATGCTCCACGCTTACATTTCAGGTTATTGTGCATTGCATCAATATGCACCGGGAAATCAAGATGCCGGACAAGGCAGACCCTGAGGTTCTTGAAGGAGGGAACATCTTTAATCTTAATACCTTCAAAGGTATTAAATAGTGGGAGAGAAATAAGTCTGGCTAGCCTCTGATGGATGTCAAAAGTAATGGAGACTTTATTTGGCATTGAGAGACAAATGGCTAGACTTGAACTGGTGTTGAATGTTGTCAAAATCCAACTGCAGCTTAGAGGACAGGTCTTGGGTAGAGGAACCAGAAGCAAAAATAACGGTGTCCTCAGCATAAGAATGGATAAAGAGGCACAGACAAACGGGTACTGTAGGTCATTTAAGAAAATGAAAAAAAAGAATAGGACCCAGGACAGACCCTTTAGGAAAACCTGAGCTAATGGAAAGTAGAGGTGAAATGGATTTTCCTATCCTGGCAGCTTGAGACCTTCCTTCAATGTATGAACAAAACCAGGTGACTGAAGAGTCAGAGAGGCCAGCTACTTTCAGTTTGTCTCTCTCTCCTTCCTTCCTTCCTTCCTTCCTTCCTTCCTTCCTTCCTTCCTTCCTTCCTTCCTCCTCTTTCTGTTACCAAACCTTGGGAGTTCATAGTCAGTGACTAAAGTGAAAAATAAGTGACAGTACACTGACACCAAATTACCTTAACTCTTCCATCACATTTTAACACCCCTCCATAGTTCACACTGTACCATTTGGTTATATTAGCATATAGATTGTCCACTGACAGTTTATTTTATTTTTATTTTACAAATTCTAACCAGAAAAGACACATTTGGCCATATTTTGTTTCTAGGTCATCATGGGAACACAGAGAAGTTAAGTAACTTGCTCATGGTCACAGAATATGCAAGTAGTGCCTGTGGGAATCAAACCCAGTGCTCCAGGTCTGGAGCTCAGTACTCCTAACCACTGTGCTATACCGCCTCCCCAAGTGAACATATGGAAACCAGTTTGAGACTGGGTGACCTGAATTGTTACTCAATGTGTAACTTTAAGCACATGGTGTAAGAAACAGTCTTCAAAGCTGCTGGCCATGAGACATTAAATGCAGATTTTCAGATGGCAAAGCTCTCAGTTTGTGCTTAACCTCTCAACACTTCTCAATTTCCCTCCGTTACACTTATCGCTGCTGTCTTTTTCCTCAACTTCCCTATGTCCCACTTAATATCCCTGTCCTTGCCTTAATATACCTCTGTCTCATTTCTTCTCTTCTTAAAATAAATTCCAGTTTCCATCTCCTTCTCCACTGTCCTCTCCTCAGCTACTGAACAGTGGTTTCCTGAGCAGGCAAGATAGCAGCATAGTTGTTTTATAGAGCTACAGATCATCAGATCACTTTAATGACATACAGTACAGCCATTCATATCAATTAGAACATCCATCACAGACTGTAAAAAACATCATATATTCACACACCAAACACTGATGGTCAGGGACAGATTTTATGAACCACTTTGTAATCAAACATGTCCTTACCAGACCAGATATTGCTCATACCCCGCCAACTTGGATCTGTCCCCCAGTCCTGGAAGCAGGCTAAAGTACTCACTCTCCTCAATGGGGGTGATCCTTCTTCCCCAGTTAACTACCAATCAGTCTTGGTCCTTCCTGCCCTGGCTAAAGTGAAGGAAAAACTTGTTCTCTCCCATCTATTCACCTACTTTTACTCCTCTTCTCCCTTTTTCACTTTGGCTTTTGCAGGAACTACTGCATTGTCTCCTCCCTCCTCTGGTTCAGAGACTTTGTACTGAAAGTCATGAACCAGGGTCATTTCACTACAACCATTTTCACCAGCCTTGCAAAGGTCTTGGATGCAGTAGCCCATCCTCTTCTCTTGGATAAGACAGGTGTTGTGGGTCTATCTAACCTGGCAGTCAGGTGGTTCCATGCCTACCCCTCAGTTCAGCTCCAGTCAGTCCAAGCTGGTGATGCCCAATCCACCCCTCTTCCCATCAAATATGATGTCTCCCATAGCTCCATCCATGGACCAATCCTCCTCTCTAGCTGCTTAAATGACCTCTTTTCCAGCTATGCTGTGCCTCTTCCCACATGCACATGTTTGTAGATGACACAGTTCTGTTTGCATCAGGTGTTTCAGTCCCTGAGCTGAAGTCCTCAGTCCAGCATGATTTTGACAGTGTCCAGCATTGTCTACATGCAAACAAACTCACTAAATGCCAGAGCAACACTCACTCTTAACATTCAGCACTAGACAAAGGTTACCAAGGCTCCAACATACACCTGTCTTTTTAACTCTTGATTGCAGCCTGCTTGAACACATACCCTTAAGTACTAAGGGGTGTGGCTGGATCAGAATCCCAGCCAATCCACCCATGTTGACTCCATTCACAAGAAACTTTACCCTAAGCTTGGTATGCAGTAGAGAACCAAATCATGCCTTCCTCTCCTGGTCTGCTGTGAGATTATCCATAAGATGATCTTGTCTGTGTGTGATAATGCAGATGTAGTCTACAGTGTAGCCACAAAGTCTACACTTGCCAGGCATGACCCCTTTCTCATTCCTTCTGCCAGTTTCCCCTTAGTGCTCTATCACCCATGCCTTCTCTTTATATGTTAATAAATATCTTCCCCCTCTCTTGGGGCATAATGTCACTCACACTACTCCTTCTTCATGGCCAAATACTGCCTTGCCACTACTCCCACTTGCCTCTCCTCTCTCCTAAACCCTACCATCCCTTTTTCCTGCTCCCTCCATTCATCTGATGCTGTTTCATTTCATATCCCTCACAGTAAGTTTGCAGCAGGCCAGTCTGCTTTCTCCATCTGTCTTCCTACACTTTGGAACTGCCACCCTCTCCCCATCTGTCTCTGTCTCTCTCTGTCTCTCTCTCTCTCTTCCTCCATGTTCTCAAACCATTCTTACTGATGCACTTTACAGAAGAATGCACCTGCAGATAGACTTCTTCTCTCCACATTACAACAACCCATGTTCGATCCATCTCCCCTGCTACTTTACATGTTTTATCTTTTTTTTTTTGCCTACTTAGTTGTATAGTTTACAACTTGATGTATTTTGTAATCTGAATTTAACATCTTGTTGGTTCTATACAAATGTCTTGCCCAACATTGGTGGCATGTTGTTTTAGCTCTCGACCTGGCTACACCGTGGCCAACAAACTGTACATGCATACTTTTTTTACACTGTTTTTGTCTTCCTCTGAAATTCATTACTTGTACTGTGATTTCATTGTACATGTTCATGCACATGCACATGTTGTTGTCAGTTTCTTGTTGCTATTTCACTCCTTGTTGTATCCCCTTCCCGTATCACACCTCGAAACGAGCCCCAGCACAGTGTGCCTATCCAGGTCATCAAATTTTAAATAAATAAATGTAATAACTTTGTTTTTTTTCATTTCAGAATCCAAATCTGAAGAGGCCTGAAGACATTGATGATCTAATACAAGGGATGGCATCACAGATAGCCGAAAAGGAAGATAATATTGTGGTGGAAGATTTAAGAGGTATTTATTTTAACCCCCCTCCGTGTACTCCTGAAAAATGTCTCGAGTCCCCTCCTAAATGCTAGCATGTACCAGGAACCCTGTTGAGATCCAGCTACATCATTCCAAATCTCAAAAGGGAAAATAATAAACTTTGCTTTACCCTGTTTTTGAATAGTTCAAAATTTGAGCATGTATTTTGGTGCCTTACGCTTTCTACTGTGATTTTTCTTTTGTTCACTTTGAAATAATTATGTTTTCCCCTTTTAAAGTCCATTGTTGATGTTGATTTTTTTTCCCTCTGGATATTTATTTTTATAATTTCTGATTAGTTCTGCAAATCATCCACATCAGTTGAGGGGAAGCTCACAGTGCAAGTTTCCCCATAGGGCTTCTGCTCCACTGATGTCATTAGGTTTCAGAACTGATTAGGAATTCTAAAAATGACGACCAGTTGGGAAAAAGGCAGCATCAACAAGGTACCAAAGAAAGGGCAGGAGGGGGTAATATGATTATTTCAAATCAAACAGAAGAAAAAGTACACTAGGAAGATTCAAGACAGATGTCCAAATTTCTAATAATGCTAGAACAATGTAAAGTAAGGTTTATGTTGCCATTAAGAAAGAAGGAAGGAATTGGGTTTTACATTGTGCTTTTCAAACATACAGTTGGTCCTAGTTGCACAATTTTACAATCAGCACAGAAGGGAGAAACCTTTTAATGAATAGGGCTAGTCTCAAAATGATTTATAATCCATGAGTGGCTACATCAGTCATTAGGCATACTCAGGGAGGTAAAAAGGAATATTATACCACAGACTATGGGTTAAACTATGTTAAAAAACCCATTCAGCCACCTTGTGCAGGGGATGGGGTGTTCAGGTAGCTTAAAGGGGAGCTGTCATCTTCAGAATTATTAATGTCTGAAAGCCCATAAAAAACGAATTTGATTGAGCCATTGTGTTCATCTGTGAGTCTTTACAGTCCGGCGTTATTCATGTGTACGGTAAAGCAGCTTGTAATTAAGGGCTGGGGGGGAGTCATATGTGTTAGGCTCCTGACAGAAAATGATGTCACCGAGGGACTTGGCCTTGCTTTGACAGTAGATAATCCAACAGGCTAAACAGGAAATTGTCTGTTTTATAAAGTGTGTTTCAAGGTGTTATTACAACACTTTCTACATTTAATAATTGTTGTTTTGTATGTGCATTGAAACTAGTGAGTTATCACCTTTACATTTCAAACTGTTTGTAAAAACAATCCATCTTCAGGATTGCTTTAACCTCTAGGCTATACTGCCAGCTGATCATAAAAAACTACACATCTCAAGGCTGCCTCTGTGGTGCCAACGTAGTGGGGCCCTATACAGTAGTAGCCACAGACATTGCCAGCTATTTCCTGAAATTTCTGTGATATTTCTAGAGAAACCTCCTGCTTTCTGCATTTCGACAGTAGGGGCAGCGGAGAGAAATGATTTAGAAATTTTGCAAAATATCTAGAAATAGCTGGCAACGTCTGTGGCAAACTACTGTATCAGGATTTCTAAACTCTGGCTATGTTTATGTCAGTACAGATTTCCGGGGCCGCCACAGCACTAACATCTGTATTTTTCCATTCCCTCTGTTACAGCCTTTTCTGTTACAGTTTTGGGTCTGAAGTTGGGTCTACAAGATGCAAACGTGGCTCTTTACCTACTTGCCTGGCATTATGGGGCCAGCCTTCAAATGTGTAATTTTTGATTATCAGCTGGCAGTACAACCTAGAGGTTAAAGCAAAGAGCTGTGAACAAGATTTGTTCATCCAGCAGAATGGATTTTGGTTCCATCATGCTCTACTTGTATATTGTGTGACCAGAGCAAGTCACTTAACCTCCCTGTGCTCCCAAAACATACCCGGGAACAAGCTGTAGCTGTGTGTGCCTTTACCCTGGACAAAGACAGTAAAAACAATCTGAGCATGTGTTATGATTCTGAAAATATGGTCTTTCTAGCCAGATTTGATTTGAAAAGAAAAAAAAAATAGGACACAATTGTGTGTTTAGTAATTGCAAAAACAAATAGATAGACAACATTGTTAAAACATGCATAACCTGAAATGCCTTATTAAAAAAGAGTATTTTACTACTTTTGATAAAGTTGAGAGTATAACAGTTGCTTAATACTTTGGATGGAATGGGATTTTCTACTGTAACAATGCCAAACTTCTATTGGATTATTTTTACTAACAGTTTGAAATGTAAAGGTAATAACTCATGGTTACAAAGATATGCCATCATGAATTTGAGATTTTTCCCCATATGATAACATTGCAGCACCTACAGCGACTTTCAGTGCCCGTATCTTGGAAACTATGTGAGATGCAGATTTTTCACTACCCGCAGCTTGGACTAAGCACGTGTGGATTTTCGAAGTCATGATTACAACTGCAGTGGAATTTTTTTTCATAGGTTGTATGGTTACTGAGATACTTGCAAATTAGTGTTATAAGGGTTCCTTTTCAAGCCTATAGGGCTACTGTATGGCTCCATTGTTATGTGTAAGTGAGAGTGCAGGGCCTGGAGGGCCAGTGTTCACACAGTTGCATATCATCATCATGCACAAATGGGCAGCTTGGTGGGTGTGCCATCGGGTTGTGAGACATAACTCTCACCCCATTCTCCTTTACTGTAACATGTCAGCCTGTTTACACATGGAATGGGGTGAGAGTTGGGCCTGGCAACCCCATGGAACACCCCAGCATCTGTTGGTGTGTGGAGGAAGGGGTGGTGGGGTTAGAAGCTTAACCCTAACATTTCATTTCCCCACTTTTGTCACTTTAACTCTAACTGATGCATTAACAACATTTTTAGCAATATAAAAATATTCTCTATGATGTCTACTGGCCCCCCCACAAATTGCAGACCTGCCATTGCCCCCAATCACTGTCCACTGGTACCTGTCCCATCCTGACTGTCCATATCCTTCTTAATAATAAAAAATAAATTATTGAATCCCTGGTGTCTAGTGGACCCCCCACCCCGTCAAGTAGTGGCCCCTACCCTGCTCCCCCAATCCAACCCTGAGCAGACCACCAGCATAGCCCTCCACTCACCTCCATGGCTGGTAGTCCGACTTAGCTCAATGAATGAGCGTGTGAATTACAAGAAATCCAAAACGATGCTGCTTTCCAGTTCTCAGCAAAAGAAATCATACCCATACCTGACATTAGTCAATAATAAGGCCACTCCCCTTGAACCTTGCTTTAAAGTACCTGGGGGTTTTCATCAATGACACCCTTTCCTATTCTCAACATATTGATAATGTCATCAAAGCAGTCACTGTCAAGCTGGGTGTCTTACACAGGCACAAACAATACCTTACACCCGCTGCCCTCCGTCTGTCAGTCTCCAACTCCATCCTGTCAATAACTGACTATGGCCTGGTAGTATATGAGGTTGCATCGGATACAACACTTATGCGTATTATGATAGCCCTCAATAAGGCATGTAGACTAGCCTTGGGAGCTGACAGTAGATTTCACACATGTTCACTCTATGAACAAACCTACTGGCTGAACCTCAATAGCAGGATAAAATACCACACATGCCTTCTGGGCAAGAAAATCCTGCTAGAGAAAGCTCCCCTTTCTCAAACCCATGTTGCAGACTTCCCACACCTCTTACCACACCAGGGGTGTAACCAGAAACTCTCTAGCTGTCCCTTTCAGGAGAACTTCTCTGGGACAAAGGTCCTTTGCCTACAGAGCACCCCTATGGCTAAATTAAATCCCCACCCACATCACTAGCAACACCTGCATCTGAGCATTTAAACTATTGCTGAAGCAGCACCTCTCTGATGCCTTCATCTGCACCTGTAGGTAATCCTGGTAGACAATGCCTAATCACCTCCGGGGTACTGCCTGGCCACTCTTGCCACTCCTCTAAATGACATTCAACTCTACAACTTCTCCTCCATTGCCCCTCTCCCTCTGTTTTCCGTGACAATGCCTGACTTCAGTAGCCCTACCCCGTGGATTACTAACATGAATAAATGCCTCCTGGGTCCCAAGGAATTACCTAACTACCAAGTTTCTCAACTATACATCTCCCTTCTACCACTTCTCCAATCTCTCCCTCCTGCCAATTCTCCAATCTCATAAGAACATGTTCTTCCTGCTTTGCACTTTATAACCACATGTATAGTATTATTATACCATCCTTATTGTTCCTGTACCCCATGTTTAAACTTAACAGGTCCTATCTGTTGTGTTATGTTGTATTGTAAATGTACCTGTCCTGACGTGGAACCTTTGAAAAAGAGCATTTTGCTCAAAGGTCCTTTCTGAAGTATTAAATAAATAAATAAAGTGTGCTTGAACAAGCATGTGCTCATTCATTGACAGTTACTATTCATCATCATCAGTTTTCAAGGGGCAGAGAAGGGCAGGGGGCTGCTATGGGGGGCAGGATGGGGGAAAAAGCATTGTGGAATCTTCCGGGGTCCACAACACCATTTCCCCCTCCAACCACTCCCAGTGGTGACTGGAGAAGCCCCCTGCCCTTCTCTACACCTCATAAAATTGCCACTGATGAATGGGAGCTGTCAATAAATGAGCACATACTTGTACAAGCATGCACTCATTCATTGAGCTCAGTCAGGCTGCTGGCCATGGAGCTGAGTGGAGGGCGGTGCCAGCAGCCCGCTCAGGGTGGGGATTGGGGGAGTGGGGTGGGGGCCACTACCTGACAGGGTGGGTAGAAACCAGGGATTAAATAATTTATTTGTTATTATTAGGGAGGATACAGCCAGTTGGGTCAGGGTGGGATGCATACCAGTGGATGGCAATTTAGGGTGGGCCTGCAGTTGGCAGGAGAGGCACTAGACACCAGGTTAGATGTATATATATATATATAGGGGACATGACATGGCCTGACTGAAGATATCATATTTATCTTCATGAGAGGCCAATGGTATCATGATAGCTCACAAATGGCGAAGCCACGAGTGAGATATCTTGATATCATTGGCCTCGAGTGAAGATAAATATGATATCTTCAGTCAGGCCTTGTCATGTTCCAGTTTTACAACATGTTTTGGGCCCCATTTAATACAATCCCCACATGTTCCCTCAATACAATCCCCAGATAGAGTGATGATTGTCCTAACACAAGTCTGCATATCTGTCCCAATAGAATAGATATCATATGTTATTGTAATAATAAAAAAAGTAAATGTATATATATATATATATATATATATATATATATATACACTACACACACACACACACACACACACACACACACATATATACATACACACACACACAGTTGATCCTGCCACTTTAAACTTATTAAAAAAACAAACAAAAAAAACAGTTGGCAATACAAACTTCCATACCCTTACCTAACACAAAAGATTAGATATGCCATTTAAAAAAATGTCTGCTTGAACTTGCGACCTTTTCAGTTATTTAATAAAATATATCTGATTGATCCTGTGTGTAACAAATACATATTTAAAAAAATCATATCTTGTTGATCCTGCCACTTTCTTTTATCTTAACTGTTCTTTTTCTTCCCCCAAAATGTCATCGGCCATAACTCTCACCCCATTCCATGTGTAAATAGGCTGAGGTGGTGCAGTATAGGAGAATGGGGTGAGAGTTAGGACTGATGACCCCAATGCACACCCCAATGCTGGTTGTTGAGGGTGGGGTGGTTGTGGGGGTGCAAGGAGTGGTAACCCTAACAGCAAACTTCCTCACTTTTGTTGCCGTAAAATACCCTAACAGTTGCATTAACGCAGATTTTTGCAAAGAATTTCCTTACTTTTTGAGAAAGCATTGTAAAGTACAATGTCATGCAAGTTGGTGGAAGCATGGGGGCCCAAATTTCTGCTTAACATAACAGTACAAGTACTGAATAGCATATATATTGGTGAGAGCATGGGGCCCTTGGGCCCCACACACCCACCAACTTGAAACAAACCAAATTTTCATTCATTGGAGTGGCATAATTCCACAGCTGTTTACATTTTACACACATAACCACTGAAAATTACCTCCTTGGCAGTAAGGCTAGCTACTCTATAAATGTCAAACCACTACCACAATGCAGAATGTTATCCGCAAAATGTAAAATGCGTCATGCAATACCTCTGCAGCAAATTAATTTTCTAACACCTTAACCCCACAATTCACATCTACAGGACATCCCCTCAACACCCTCCAAATTTCAAGTAAAAAACCAAACCGTTTCTGAGATATTTAATTTTAAAGTTTTTGCACCTTTAAAAATTCTTTGATCGTGAGAATTGGCCATGATCTTGCGATCAAAGATCATCTTTGATCATGAGGGGACATCTGGTCATGAAATTTGGGCTGTTTGGTCCCTCCCAATGACATCTGGTCCAGCAAAAATCTAGCCATCTCGTCTCGCCCTCACGAACGAAGCTCGTGATCAAAGAAATCTCTCAACCAAAGAATTTGCAGGCTCGCAATCCAAGAATTAAAAAAACATTAAAACTCCATTGTTTGACACAACTACATTAAGCCACATGCATGGCTCGATAGAGGGAAGCCCCCTGAGCAAAATCCATCCTAGTTTTACTTCACAAGTCATCCCTGGGCTGAGATATTTGTTTTTTTTCCAACCCAAAAATCTGGCCATCTCGTCCCTCCCTCATGAATGAGGATCACGATCAAACAATCTCGTGATCAAAAAATTTGCAGGCTCATAATCAAAGATTGTTAGCAAGCTGTGATTAAAGAATTTAAAAGTTTAAAACTCCATTTTTTGACACAACTACATTAATCCACAGGCACGGCTCGATAGAGGGAAGACCCCCTGAGCAAAACCTATCCAAGGTTTACTTCAGAAGTCACCCCTGGGATGAGATATTTGTTTTTTTCAACCCCAAACTGGAAACAAGATGGCGGCCATCGTGATCTAGAAATTTCTCTCGATCAAAGAATCTTTGATCATGAGCCTGCAAAATCTTTGATCGTGAGCAGTGACTAGACTGCCAAACTCCCATTCTTCTTTTCCAAAGCAACCACATAAATTTTTCCATAGACTTATAATGGGAGCTAAAAAGTTTAATAACTTTTGAATGGATGAATGGATTAATATTTTTTCACCAAACAAAAAGTGGCATGTTCCTTGACCCAAGCTCTTTCTATGTGCAAAGTTTCAGACCACAGACGAAATCTGAAAAACTGCCCTCAAAACTGGCGAATGGTACATCTTTCAGCGATTCACTGTGCAAACACCATAGGTCAGACCAAAACGCAATTTGGCTGATCAAGAGCTCTATCATGTCCCACTGTGCATACCAAATGGCATGCAAATCTGTTGAATGGGTCCAAAGTTATTAACGTGCAAAATTTCAAGTTTAACATTAAAGTGCCTTCATAACCCTAACTATAGGGGCGTGACTGCACCTCTACAATATATATTTATACAATGGGGGTGAGAGCTATTCCAGTGCAATAAAGTGAGATATTCTCACTGCAGTGAGAGAAGTGCTGATGACATCAGTGGAGGGAGATTTATTCTGCTGATGTCATCACTCACTCAAGCTAGCATTCCAAGTGAAAGTGCTTCAAAAATCAGTTTGTGTCTCACTGAAGCCTGCAAATCACCCAGTTAGCACTGCAAAACACTTACCTGTATCCCAAAGTTTCCAATACTCCTATGCCATTTCTGTGCTAATCTCAGCATAAAAGCAACCTGACTTGAAATGAAACTCGTTTACAAAGCAGTTTCTTTCTCTCTGCAAGCTGCAACTAACACATATAGCATAGAAAAACACACTTACCCGTGTTCCAAAGTTTCCAAAACTCCTAACCCATTTCTGTGGTAAACTCAGCTTCAAAAAAACCTAAACTCAAATGAAACTCATTTACAAAGCAATTTCTTTCTCACTGCAAGCTGCAACTAACACATATAGCATAGGAAAAACACACTTACCTGTGTTCCAGACTTTCCAAAGCTCTTAACCCATGTCTGTGGTAAACTCAGCTTAAAAAAACTAAATTCAAATGAAACTCATTTGCAAAGCAGTTTCTTTCTTACTGCAAGCTGCAACTAACAAAAGTAGCATAGAAAAACACACTTGCCTGTGTTCCAAAGTTGTCAACACTCTTATCCCATTTCTGTGCTACTCTCAGTATAAAAGCAACCTGAATTCAAATGACTCATTTACAAAGCAGTTTCTCTATCTCACTGCAAGCTGCAACTAACACAATTAGCACAGCCAAATACAATCACCTGTGTTGCACAGTGCTTCTAACAATCACAGCCCATTCAGAAAAACTCCCACACTTTCAGACCACAGACAAACACTGCTTTCAGTATAGCATACAGCTTGGAGTAATGAGCTCTGAATAAGCTTGATACAGTCAGCAGACCAGACCTGGGTTTGATTCTCACAGCCTCCACTTGCATACTGTGTAAATCTGCACAGATCACTTAACTTCCCAGTACTCCTAAAAAAACTCACCTACCTACCAAAAATTAGTTACTAAAGACTAAAACTCAAAAAAAAAAAAACACATAGATACAGGGGAAAAAAGATACAGCTAAACATGACACTTCATACACTCTCACCCCATTTCTATAAATAGCACACATAATGTACAGATTGTGAGATATGGGAAATATTCTCACTCCTGCAGAGTGAGCTGTGCATTCTCACTTGTGCCTTCGGCACTCATGAGACTACAGAGCTCACTCTGCAGGAGTGAGAATATTTCCCATATCTCATTCCTGCCCATCATGTATCCCCTATACATACAGTATATATGTCTATGTTTTAAATTTTTTAATTTTGTATTAAATTGTGTCTGGACAGAATGGATGGCAGGGTGGGGAGGCACTAACAGTGAAACAGTGTGATTGAGGATCGGTGGGAGGCCGCTAGCCTCGAGGAGGAATCCTGGCTTCCAACTGGGGGGTAACTAGCTTTGTTTGTTTTTAAAGTTCGGATTTGCACTTAAAAATCCCAAAGACAAATACGAAGCATTTGGTAAAGTTTCCACTGGTAAGGCAATTTTGCAAAATGCTTCAGGGAGGCAGATTTTGGGAATCCACCAAAACTTCACACTCAACATAAAACTTCTCAACATCTCTAGTGGTGACAAAGAAAGAAAAAAAGGTGCAGAGAAACCACAACATCCATGTATAATCATACAGTAGTACTTTCAGAGCTCAGTTCTTAAGTGCCTGAAATGACTTTGCAGACCTGCCTGTTTACATATTCATGTGCCAGCAGGTAGTCAGTAACTGATGCCCAGTGTAAGGCTTTAAATCCTACTGTATGACTGCGTTATAAGACATAAATAATAGTGTGAGAGGGAAATGTAGCTGGATTTAGGTTTACATTCCTGTCATAGTGGGCAACACGTTGTTACAGGCTAGGTGTGCAGACAAGAAATTACAAGTCCTTATCTGAGCCAAAATGACTTCTTATGCATTAACCTGATAAGGAATATAGAAATAATATGTGGCTTGGATTGTAATTTACTTCTTGTATTATTGTAAAACTCCCACACTTACAACAACATAACGGAACAAAGTCTTACTTAGGTTGATGTGAAGTAGCTGTTTTTGGCTTTTTTATACACAGATACACACAGACATGTACATACAGTACGTACTGTGCATATACAAACACACAGTGACAAAACACATAAACATACATATACACACACATACTTACAGACACACACTTGTGTGCACATGCAAAGAACCACAACTTTACTGCTCCAGCTAAGATCATTGTGTATACACACATACTGTATGTATACACACACACACATATCACTACATGCTGTAGAAATGTGAACACAGCATTATAGACAGATGCACATGTAGCACTGCATACACTGATGCACACAGAGAGCACATGCTACAGACAGATGCATATACACACAACCACACAATTACATACACAGATACACAAACACACATCACTGCATATACTGTACAGAAACTAACATACACACACACACACACACACGCACACCTTTATATGCAGAAACATCTTGGTTTATTTATCATTTACTATAATATAGCGGATTATGTCAAACTAATTTGCTTAGTTGTAGGCTGACATCTTCATTTACTACAAATCCCAGAATCCGCTACAGCTGACATCACAGCAGTAGGCAGCAGTGGGAGGTTCAGCAGCCTGCAGTGCATGTTAAGAGATTTTATAATCTTTGACTGGATGTTTTTTTTGGTCTGCTTTTCTCCAGTGGGTATGTACAGTTCTCTGTGACTATACCAAGTCCAGGGAGGACAGCAGGATCGGCAAACAAAAGATCAGAACTTGTACAAACTCTAACATGCACTGCAGTCTATTGAATCATCCACTGCTGCCTACTTCTCTGATGTCAGCAGAAGGAGATTCTAGAACATGTAGTAAAATAAGGTGCCATTCCTAGGACAAAGCAAAATTAGCTCATTTGCTCCCGGTGGCCATTTTGGATTGGATCAGCAATGGATGATTCCAGTGCTATATGGCATCTATGGGAACAAATGAGATAGTCTGAAGTAATCTACTATATGACAGTAACTGGTAAATAAACCAAAATTGCACATTGGGACCAGCCCCACACTGAGGCCCTTGGTGTGCCTGTTTCCCTTTGAATAAAAAGACACACGTATCCCCCCCCAACACTACTAAATACTATACACAGACATGCAGGTACACAACACTAAATTGAGAACACATACTACATAGAGACACACACATCACTACATACAAAAACACAAACATAGCACTACATATACAAAAGCACACAGCACTGCATACACAGAACTGCATATTCACAGCACAATATACACAGATGCCCACACAAAATATGCAGTAGGCTACATGCAGACAAACCCAGCATTTCATACAGATGGATACAATAAATCAACACAGAGGTTCTTTGTCTTTTAAATAGTTTTTTTATTTTAATGGGTTCACCACAACATAACCAAGACACATTGTCTTAGGGTAGCTGGTTCATTCCACTGGGGTGTCAAACAGACGAGACATACCGATGAGTCCTGGTAGGATGAAACACGTGTCTATGTCATCTGTTAGCACCCTTTGCAAACTGTGTGAGAGGCCTTTCAGCACCATGCAATTCTGCTTAAAGTTGAACCAGCATAACATTCTGTGGTGATTTGCATATGCAGCCCATGATGCTTTGCATTGTGTGGGCATGTGTGATTTTGTATAATCATAATGATGCCCACACAGCATTACATACATAGATACTAGGGCTGTCCAATATCTACTTCTGTATATCTTCCTCCAGATAGTTGGTATTTGGGATATTCATTATTCCAGTATTTGTTATTGAGGGCACAGAAAAAAAAAGACTGTAACAATGCCTTGTCCCCTCTTCAGGTAACTGGAGCAAGCCTCCAAGCCACCCCATCTTCATCCTACTATTTTCCACCCACCTCCTACCTTTTCCTCTTGTCTCTAAAACAAGAAAATAAAATGCCAGCTTCTGGCACCAGAAGTCCTAAGTGTCTTTTAAAACACCCCCTACTTAGCCTAGGCCCCTCTGATTGCAAACATGACAAATAGTACAGAAGATTCCTCCCTCTGGTCCCCAATACATGATTATGGGGCACTAAGAAGTGTAACAGCCTAACTCAGTTGTTCATCCCTGCCACAGTGGCCTACCCTAGTCCGCTTCCTAGTAGCAGCTGTAATGAGAGAAATGAGAGGGAGTACAATTGGTAGGGAAGGAGCAGAGTGGTTGTGTCATCAGATAGGCTAGACAGAATAATTTATAAAGCTGGCCAATTAAATACACCTACAGCAATAATGATTCTGCCACAAACATAATTGCCTGTTTGATCTGCCATTATTTTCTTTTTATTTTGCCCTACAGACTATATGTATGGACCCATGAGATTCTCCCGTACAGACTTCATGGCCACTAGTATTCAGATGGGCCGGGACCATGGGCTCCCACTCTATAATACAGCACGGGAAGCCTTTGGACTTACACCCATTAAAGAGTGGAAGGATATCAACTCTGAGCTTTACCCACAGGTCAGAAGATTTCTTTCCCATCTAAACAGTTTCATGGTTTCTTTCCAATATTTTGGAAGAAAATGTATTTCCTGCTGGAACAGTGATTCACTAACAGGCTCTGCAATGTGCAGCCACCTGGACAACTGGGATTCAAAGTACGAGACTGTGAGGAATCCCACACTGGGGCCAGGTGGGGGGAGCCAAGCATGATGTAGGGTGAGGTGCTCAGCTTCAGATGAATATGGGAATGGGCCCACTGGTGTTTGCAACCCTTCAGCTGGGCAGACAAGGAGCAACATTGATATTGGCTATGAAGCCAGTCATTCATCTGCCCTCATAGCCAGGCTAAAGAAGGGTGCAGTCATGGTGGTGATCCCATTCGCATGGATAAAGGGCAAGTGCCGAAAAAGGGGGAAGAACTAGAGAATATACAAAGGAATAAAAAAGAGGAACATGTATGTTTGTTGTTCCCTGTGATTTGCTGAAGGTAAAACCTTTTTGTCCTTTTTCTTATGTTTTTTCTTATTTTATTTTACAATTTTTGTCTGGCAAAGGTACACTGAGCTGGTGCGCATTTCTAGGTGTATCCCAGGACCAAGGGAGGTTAAGAGACTTGTTTTTAACCTTGTGCAAGTCTTTAGTATGACACATGGAAGGGGGGCATTAATAAAGTGCATCACACTGATGTGGCAACCCTAAAATGTGGGCTTCTTCGCTATTCGGTTCTTATGCACATTCCCTGTATGTAAACAGTGCCGGTGGTGTTCTTTAGTGATATCATGCAAAAAGAGTAAAAAAATACAATTAGATCTTTTTTAGAGGTCTGGAACCCAGAATTATAAAATGGTGTAGGCAACATGGAACATTTTGAAATAGATCACATGAATGTGCTGTAAGAGCTTCCTTATTGCATGGTAAGGCAATGCAAGACAAGGCAAAATGTATTTATGAGGCAACTTATTCCAGGGATTCTAGGCACTCACAGCAAAGAAGATGAATATATGACAAATAAAAAACAACAGATTAAAATGTCATCAAATGAAATAAATAATAGACTAAAAAAATAAACATATAATTATACTGGGTAGGCTTGGTTGAACAGGTATGTTATAAGGGTGACCTTATAGGCCTCCACAGTGCAGGCGGATTGGAAACTCAGAGGCAGTGAGTTGCAGAGCTGTTGACTGGAGTCTCCAAGTTCCCTGTCCCCCAACTACTTGAGGTGGGAATGGTGAACCATGAGCAATCCCACATCAGTGAAGCAGAGGTGGATGGTAGGGGAGTAAGGTACCAAGGGATCATTGACATAATCAGGACTTGTACTGTGTAGGGCTTTGAATTTTAGCAGTCAGATCTTGAAGGTAATGCACCACCAAGTTGGCAGCCAGTGCAGAGCATGCAGGACTGACAAAATGTAATCATTTTGAGAAGTTCATGCCATGAGCCAGACCACTGTATTTTGGGCCTGCTGCAAGTAACACACCAAGCCTCCAGATAATCCTATGTAGAGAGGATTGCAGTAGTCTAGCCAAGGAGTGACAGAGATGTGGGCATTCGTCATCAGATCAGGAGGCATAAGATGCGGCTTGACCTAGGTGATGCTATACAGATGGTAAGAGCCATTTCAGACTACAACCAACATTTTTCTTTAAAAAGTACCAAATAGCTATCTTTATTTCTAAGTTATGAGCAATTTAACAAGAAATAATCTACTTCAAGGTGAGCAGTAAACTAGGTCTTATACTACACTTCCAGAGTAGTGGAAGGAACTCAGCTTCATCTCATGCCTCTCAACATGCATGGAAGCTTAAAAGAGCATGCAGTAAGATACTGTATGTCTTACTTTACATCCCAGCATGAGTTAATTGTTTAAATAAACTCTGTGAGTGAGATACCTTCAACACCACACTGTAGTACAAAAGCACCACAAGTGCTGGCTTGGTAGCACACTGGTAGCACTGACACCTGCTACTCTGGCAACCTGGGTTCAGGACTGGATTTGGGTCACATGGGGGCCATCCAGGGGAGAGAGGAGACAGCATAAATTGGATACTCTTTTCTCTTGGGGGGGGAATTGATGTGTTGATAATTGTATGCTCCACAGTGGAAGGCGGGGGTACAGTGGAGCAACCAGCTGGAAAAGGTCCTACCTGTAGATGCTGATTTGAATGCATGCTAGGCATATGAGTTTTTTTGTTCCTGCATTCTCAGAGGTTTCTCTGGGAGGAAACAGTGGAAAATTCCCAGAGTAAGAAGGATGGTGCTCTGTTCCACTGTAGGCGCCTTCTCCAGAGCTTCTGGATTGTGCTCAGGAGGGGCTTCACCAGCCCTGACAGCCCTGCCATGAGGGGAATTCATCAAGGATTTTGTCTGGGAGGCAGGTCTCAGAAATGGTGGGTGACAGGACTGGATGGAGTGGGGCTGATAGGGGTCAGCAGTGTCAGGAGTATAAAAACAATCACAACTGGCCTGGAAGGGGGGATGCTGGAACAATTTGGCTTTACTAGTATTATGAAGTATAACTGATGTGCACACCCAGTGGCATGGTGGCCCTGCAAACTGGGAGACCAGTTATCATGTGTGAGCCCCAGAATCCAGCACTGAGGCTACCTGAGGCTTAGTACATTGCTGAGGTGAGGCACTTGATGCTCGGAGAAAGAGGATGGAAGTAGCCTGGCAGTTATGTACCCCTGGCTGGCATATCACAGAGTGACCTTAGCACCAGTTGTAAAGGCAGCTGCTTACCTGCTCAGCAAACCTGAGAAAAGGTGCAGCTGCGACAATCCCATTATCAAGTTGATGGACAGGAGTAATAATGGGGAAAACAATTTTTTAAAATGTCTGACTGTTGAGGACAAACCAATCTTCATGGAGACAAAGGAATTCTATAAAATTATCTTAACACTAAACTAGCACCAGAAACTAAATTGTTGCACTCCTTTTTTGAATTTGAATGTATTTGTAGATGGATAAGCAGGCTGAGAAACAATTCTGTTTACAGGTGTTACCCATAGTCAAGAATACAAGCAAGCAATACTTATTACATAACAAACAGTAATTCAGGAAAAATACATTCCTACATTAGTAAAAAGTAAAAAATTAGTAATAGTTACAAACCGTTTGATTTTTGTGAAAGTTTGTTAAAGTGCTACAGAAGGTTTTATAATATTTTAATTCCCTAATACTTGCTGGTATGTCGTTCCATATTGTGGATGCAAAATATGAAAAGTATGTTGTCCATTTTGTGTTTGCATACATGGAACATTCAAAAGGGTTTGATCATGAGATGGTCTTGTTTTGGCCAACTTGCTATAATCCCTTAATTGTTCATATAAGGTCACAGGAACACCAGAAATTCCAATCCTAAATGTAAATCTAGCTAGTGATAACTTAAAAAGTAAATGTGGTGACAGCCAATCCAATCTCTTTAATATTTCACAGTGGTGCAGATTCTGCCATGCAGATAGCGCAAACCTACACATTTTGTTTAATAATATAGACTTCCACTGCAATGTACTCACAGGAGCGTTATCTACCACAACTGATGCATAGTTAATTGTTGGCAATAACCCTTGTTTTACAATTACAGACCTATATGCGAAGTCTACATAACAAGGCCAATTTAGTATGAATTTTTGTAGTTACAGATTGCATATGTAAGCCATAAATCAAAATTGGGTCTAAAGTCAACCTCAAATATATTATATTCTCCACTGTCTCATAAATAGTAGCATCAGAAGGCACTGCTCATAGACAGTGGCTCTTGTCCTTCTGTCTAGCCCATGTTCCAAAAAGCATAAGTTTAGTTTTTGTTGATTTAAAATCATCTAATTTAGAATTAACCAGCCTTGTACTTTGTCAAGTTCACCTGTTAATGATGGCTCCTGTGAGTAAATTATGTCGTCCACATAAAGTATAAGATGAGAGTCATTAATTACAGATGAGACTGAGTCTAATCTTGCTGTTTTTGATCAGTTAGAAAAGCTGTATGGGAATAATACAGCAAAACTTGAACTGCTGCCAGGGGGACTCTTGGAAAGCAATGGGAGTGTTGGTGAACTCTTTCAGGCCATCATTCTGGACCAGTTTGAACGCTTGAGGAATGGGGATCGATTTTGGTTTGAAAACACTCAGAACGGGTATGAACTTTTTTTTTCATTTGCTTTAAGTTACATGGAATACTGTATTGTTGAAGACTGCATTTTTTTCTGTATACACATAGATATTTGTGCTGTATCATGGACAAGATGTCCCTATCCTGCCTCCTTCTGGTGGTCTCTGAGTCCTGAAACCAGACACAACCTTTTTTCAGTGGCCCAGAAGCATGTGTCTGACAGTACTGTTGGCCATCATCTTAAGGGCTGTACTCAGTTATTCTTATTTTTAAACCTCCAATCTCCCTCAGTAAATCCCACCCATACCATGCAGTCCTTATCAGAGGTGACAAGATGGGGGAAACCCATTATGTAGGACCAACCCAAGTGCCTCCTGAAGGAGGTACTCTTGCAGCAAGGTGAGTGGCATGCTCTCCAGAAGTCTGTGAGCATGATCCCAAGACTCCTCCGACCCAGTAATGGGTGTCATCTCCCAACTAGGAAGTAGTACAATGGCCTACACTTGGCACCACCAGTCTGGGCAAATGTTGCTAATTTTTTTAAGACATTCCACCATGATTAATAAAAGCACATGTTTCTAAACTGCAGTAAAAGTAAAGACAGACAGAACAACAGACCAGTAGAGTATAACAGTCAATTATTTGTGGCAGAAACAAAACATTCCACCACAATTTCCACATTTTTGTCAGACACATTACATTAGTTGGTCCAGCCTGGAATTATATATCAACAGTATTTGAATCCCAAAATGACAGTTACTGTTTTTCGGGTTTCATCTGTGCACTGCATCTTAATGATACTGGTTTAAAAAATGGCAAGAAAAAATCACAAAACCTCATTGGAAAAGACTAGATTTGCTGGCAAAGGCACCTAGCGTCACCTGAGCTCTTTTCTTCTAGGTTGCTTGTAAGGACAGAGCAAGGAACCTTATCAGAGCAAGGAAAAAGATTGTCTTCTTTTGGCTAGGCAGATTTACTGTGTGTTATTTTCTTTTGTACGCATAGGGGTTGTTACTGTTTGTTGCTAAAATTTTGCTGCTTTATTTTTCTCCAATTCAAATTGTTGTTGCAGGGTATACTTTCTGCTGCATTATTACAGGGTGTGCCTAAAAGTTTGTGCTCACAGACTACTGCTGTAATCTTCTCTGATTCAAATTGTCTTTTGCAAGGTATATCTTCTGTTACTGCTTTATTTTTCTCTGTAGCAAAGGGGTTTTTACAGGGTATATCTTCTGTGAAATTATTACAGGTGGTGCTTTGCAGGTTTTACAGTTTTATCTGTCATTAGGCTAAGCTTTCAGGGCTGCTGCATTTGTTGTTGGTTGATTGTTTCTGATCTTACCTCCTTGTTTCTTTTGTCTGTGGTTCTTCTTTTTCAGCAGGGGGAGGGCCCAGCCACCTACCCTCATTCCCAACCACCCTACACTACACTCCTTTTATAGGGTAGCACAGTCATGACATTCCCTGTAGCAAAGCAGAAAGGGGAGGAACAGAGGGGTATCTACACAGTGACCTCATTTACAGAAGCACAAGTAATTTAACTTGTTATAGCAAGTTATAAAAAAACAAACAAACAAAACACAAAATCAAACTTTTGCTTTCATTTTCCTCCGTCTAATTGCTCTGACCAGGTTATAAACCCAGCACCTCATCTAGAATGGATATTATTAACGGCAGGTACTGTGGGACACTTTTTAAAAGGGCAGTTATACAGGATTTAGGACACTGTCCTACATGCTGGACCATTGGAGATCTAAGGGCTCAGCTCCAGGCAGCATGGGCAGAGATTGTGTACCTCAAATCACAAATTCTGGAGGAAACATATTATAAGAACTGTCCACCATTTTCCCAACATCCACAGAAGCACGTCAACCACAGAGGGTAGTTGTTCCGGGAGGTTGGCAGGTGGTTAGGAAGGGCAAATCGGGTGCCCTATCACTCAGTGCTCTCCAACATATCACCTCCACAAACCATATCAAAACTACAAACAGGTATCTGCCTCTGTCTCTGAAATGAAACAAAGGGGAAGAGGACACTGCAGAGCAGGACACTGCAGCACAGGAGCTAGCACAACAAAACTCACCCAAAACAGGGACCAAAACAAAAAAAGCAAAAAGGAAATCCCAAACACTTCTGATCATAACAGACTCCATGATTTGGGGAGTTGATACTTACCTCCAACTGTGGGTAATGGTCAGATGTCTCCCAGGTACATCAGCTTGGAGAGACACTGACTGCATTGGTAAAATCATGCAGGAAGCAGGAGAAAACATCGACGTCCTGGTACACATAGGGACTAATGATCTCACCAGCTGGTCAGTTGTGGAGACCAAGGAACACCTGATTAGGCTGGGAGACAAACTGTCATCCTTTTCATCTGGCATCTCTTCTCTGAGATCCTGCCAGTCTGGGAGATGGGGTCAGATGGACAGAAGGTCAGAGAAGGGGAGGCAGGGGCACTAAACATGTGGTTCAATGGCTGGTGCCAAGAAAAAGGACACAAATTTGTAGGTAACTGGCAACAGTTTTGAGAGTGAAAGTTCTTTAAATTTGATGGACTGCATCTGACTAAGGAGGGAGGGAGTCTGTGCATTGGGGCAGAAAAGTTTGACGTCTTTGCAGAATATTTAAACTAGCAAATGGGGAGAGGGGTGCAGCACCCGATACATTGAATGGGAAGAACACGTCTCCCCCTCAGCTAGTGATGAAACAGGAGTTCAGTATGTTTGTAGTTCATTTGCATCGCCAGGTAAGAAAAAAAGTCTTGCTTCCCATACAACGCACAGGAGAAATGTCGGACCTCGCCTAACAACTAACATACTGAAATCTGGCCAAGGAAAATCATGTACACAAATGCTTGCAGTCTGAGAAACAAGATGCCACACCTGCAGGCAACAATGACAGAGGCTAAACTGGACATAGTAGCCATTAGCAAGACATGGTTCACCAGTAACCACACTTGGGAGATTTCAGTACTGTTCAGAAGAGACCGAGGTGCAGAAAGGGAAGGGGAGTGGTCCTTTATGTCAATGAAAATATCAAAGCTACAGAAATTCAGAATGCACATAAGGAGCCAGAAGAACAGTGGGTCACCCTGGAAACAGGAAATGGGACAGCCATATGAACTGGGGTTGTCTACAGGCCTCCAGACCAGGGGGAGGACATAGACACATTTCTTTTTTTTTTTTTTTGGCCTCTGTGCCTCTCGTCGACCATCGACTCTGGTCACGGACCCCTGGAGCCCCAACCACCGGATATTGCCGTCTCCCCCGGTCATCCCTGACTTACCCCCCAGAGAGTGGGGCCGCGGCTCCGACCCCAGATATCGGACCATGGAACTGTGACTGGTTGGGGGAACGGCTCCGGTGGTCAATCGGGGCTTCCAGGGGCAGAACGTCACGAGGCCTTAAGGCGTGGGATTTTGTCCCCCTTTAGCTGGGATGGGGAGCGTGCAATGATGGCCAGTGTCCGCCCCATCCTGAGAGCTCTGTTATGCCCCGACATGGAGCATGCACCCAGCCTCCACTAGGTGCCTTCGTCTTGCTTGGCTGCACTGCCCCACCCTCCCAGGGAAGGAGATCTGCCCATGGGCCTCAATCCTTCCCAACCTGGCCGGTCCTCCGACAACCCAGGTCCATTACCGAACCCGGGTCACCGGTGTCGCAAGCGGAAATCCAACCGCTGCGCCGATGGACCAGCAGACACATTTCTGTTAGAAGATATAAAAAACATGGCAGCTAAAGGGGAGGTTCTGATAATGGGAGACTTCAACATGCCAGATACAGATTGGTCAATACCAGCAGGAACATCTGCCAGAACTAGACACACAGTGATTTCCCTGCAGGGGAAGGGCTCAAACAACTGGTAGAGCAACTCACAAGAGACAGGGCTATCCTAGGTCTAGTACTGACTAATGAGGAAAGGATCACAGATCTCCAGGTAGAAGGTCACCTGGGGGCCAGTGATCATCACATGGTATGGTTCAATTTGGCCGCTAGAACTAAGTCATCCAATTCCAATGCAAAAATATGGGACTTCAGAGGAGCTGACTTTGATAAGATGGCCAACAGAGTTAAGCTAGCCCTGGCAAAAAGAAATACAGGTGAGGAGGTACAGGCAAAATGGGCAAGCATTAAGGATGCACTACTTGAAGCAACATCCCATTGTGTTAGAGAGCAAACCAAGAGCAAAAGAAGAAGGAAACACTTTGGTTCTCAAAAACAGTAGCAGAAAAGGTCAGAGCCAAAAGACTGGCCTTCAGGAAATGTAAGGGAACACAGTGGGATGAAGATAGGGAGGCATACCAAACTTCCCTGAGGGAAGCAGGGAAGGCAGTAAGGCAGGCAAAGGCCCAAACCGAGGAAACACTAGCACGAACAGTAAAGAAGGTGACAAGCCTTTCTGTGGATACATTAGTGAAAGGAGAAAGTCCAGAGGGGGTATTGCTAAGATCAAAGAGATAACAGGGAGTGTGAGGAGGACCAAGGAAAAGCATCTTTACTAAATAGATACTTCTGCTCAGTATTTACTGAGGAGAAGGTAGGGCAGGGCCCACAGCTCAGCACCATGGACATGGGGGGGAGGGAGCTGTGCACAAGTCCCTTCACAAAAGAAATGGTCCTACAAGAGCTCACTAAGCTCAGAGTGGACAAGGCAATGGGACCTGATGGCATACATCCCAGGGTACTAAAGGAGCTAAGGGTGGAACTAGCAGAGCCATTATCAGAACTGTTTAGTGAGTCTCTGAGCACAGGAGAGGTCCCAGAAGACTGGAGAAGGGTTCATGTGATCCCACTCCACAAGAGTGGTAGCAGGGAGGAGGCAGGGAACTACAGACCAGTCAGTCTTACTTCAGTAGTGGGTAAGATTATGAAGGCACTCCTTAAGGAAAGGATAGTGCAAAACCTGGAATCCATAGGTGCACAGGATCCAAGCCAGCATGGGTTTACAATAGGATGGTCCTGTCAAACTAATCTCATAGATTTCTTTGACTGGGTAACCAGAGTGGTGGTCAAAGGGGGAGCAGTTGATGTCACCTACCTTGACTTCAGCAAAGTTTTCGATACTGTTCCACATAGAAAATTGATTAATAAGCTGGGTAGGCTTGGGGTGGGTCAGATGTTGGTCAACTGAGTAGCAAACTGGTTGGCAGACAGAAAACAGAGAGTGGTGGTAAACAGTATACGGTCAAAAGAGATGCAAGTCACAAGTGGGGTACTTCAGAAATCAGTCCTAGAACTAGTCCTCTTCAATGTTTTCATCAGTGACAATGCAGATGGACTGGAGGGTAAGGTTTGTCTGTTTGAAGATGACACCAAGATCTGCAACAGAATAGATGATCCAGGTGGGGTGGGCAGAATAAGATGAGATCTGTATAAACTGGCAAAATGGTCAGAAGAGTGGCAAATGGGGTTTAATGCAAAGAAGTGCAAGATCATGCACATAGGGAAGAGAACCCCTGAAGCCACCTGTAGCTTGGGAGGGAGTTGCTGGCAATGACAAGGGAAGAAAGAGACTTGTGCATCATCATCAGAGATGACCTGAAATCATCCAAGCAGACCACTAAAGCAGTAGGTAAGGCTAGACGGATGTTGGGGTGTATTAGTAGGGGTATCGCAAGCCGTAAGAGTGAGGTAATAATCCCTCTTTACAAGCCACTTCTTAGGCCCCATCTGGAGTACTTCATGCAGTACTGGAGGTCGCACCTGCACATTAACAAAATGGAGGCAGCCCAGAGAAGGGCAACCAAGATGGTGCAGGGACTGCTTCAGAAAACATATGAGGACAGATTAACAGAGCTCAATACCCTAGAGCAAAGGAGGGAGAGAGGTGATATGATCGAAACATTCAAACATCTTAAAGGCATTATCAAGGTGAAAGAGTCTAACATGTTTCAGTATAAGAAGAATAGCAGGACAAGAGGACACAGCATGAGATTAGAGAGAGGCCGATTAAGGGGGAATGTGAAGAAGTTCTTTTTCACATAAAGGGTGGTGAATGCATGGAACAGCCTACCTCAGGAAGTTGTGGAGATGAATACAATGCAGGGTTTCAAACAGGCATGGGATAGGCATAAGGGAGCAAGAAAGATAAGTATGAATGGATAAAGCATTGACAGAGTAAAGGCCAATGGCACATTGATAAGATAGAAAGAATGGGCAGACGGAATGGGCCTTGTGGTCCTTATCTGCCGTCAACTTCTATGTTTCTATGTTTCATTGGTTGAGAGACACAACATGACTGTGCATAAAAAAAGTTAGCAATGTATGGACAGGTGCTGTATCTCAAAGCAAACAAGTCCCATTACTGACAGAATCAGGGACTACTTTATGCATAGAATTTTGCCATTCAAAACATATTTACACAAATGAGTTGTCCTCAATACACAGGCTAAAATAGTTAAATAAAATGATTTAGCATACCTTGCTGAAGATGTCTTCTGAAGCATTCATTTTGACAGTTAAACCTTATTTATTTATTTATTTATTACTAGGATTATAAATACCTTTGAACCAAGGGTTCTTTTACAAAGGTTCTGCGTCAGCAATGGGTGCAAGCAAAACAGTGGTAAGATACAATACAAGGTCAGAAGGTTAACACAGAAGTAAGATACAATACTGGTCAGGAGGTTAACTTAGTAGCAAAAGATAGTACATGTGTATAGACTAGCACAGTAGCAAACAGTCAGTGGCAAATAACAATGCACAATTAACAGTACGGGTGTATATATAGCAAGACACAGATACAAATGAAAACCATCCTGGGGTGATATAAATGGAGCAAGGGGTGGGGGATAAGAGGGAGAAGGGTGGGGAAAAAGGGGGTAGGCAGTCAAGGATTTGACATTGTCGTAAGTGCAAGAACAGAAAGATAACCTGTAAATAAAATCTACAGTGCCACCGTTTTCTTTAGATTAAAAATAAAAAAACTGCTTTTTATTCCCGCCCCACCACAATGTTTTATCAAGAAAAGAATAAACCATAAATATTAAACTTCTGTTTTTTTAAATGGAGTGTGTGAGGCTAACGTCATGTTATCCAGACTAGAAAGGTGCCGACTTATAACCACTGCTAAGGAGACTGAAGCAGGAATGGCAGTTCACATTATACCCCCACCATGCATCCATACACACACACACACACACACACACACACGCACACACACCACTACCAGTTGACTAATAATCACTGCTAAGGAGATTGAAGGAGGAATGGCAGTTCCCATTATACCCCCATACACACACACACACACACACACACACAAACACACTGCTACCAGCTAATTAATAAGCACTGCTAAGGAGCCCGAAGGAGGCATGGCAGTTCCCATTATACCCCTTCCCGCCACACACACACATACACACACACTCCCACTGCTACCAGTTGGCTAATAACTACTGCTAAGGAGACTGAAGGAGGAATGGCAGTTCACATTATACCCCCTCCCGCCACACACATACGTAGACACACACACACACACACACACACACACTCACACTGCTACCAGCTGGCTAATAACCACTGCTAAAGAGACAGAAGGAGGAATGGCAGTTCACATTATAGCCACCCCCTCCGCCGCCACCACACACACACATGCACACACACACACTGATGAGATACAGTACACAAAAGGAAGACACGCATTCCTGAACAGGTCAGTAGTGTCACCACTAAATCCGCCACTTTGCTACTTCACAATACAAACACAATCACTGGGCACCAAGAAAAGAAAAGAAAAACTCATATCAGGAGGTGGCAGTGGTGGAACAGCTGCAGTGTGGCACTGTGTCCCTGACAGGGAGGGTTTGTAGATGATTGGCATTGCAGCAACACCTGTAAGGGGGCCAGAAAGCTTGCATCCCCTGCAAGAGACTGTATTTACATAAGAGCCAATTGATGCTGCAGCCCATGCCACAGGGAGGTGGGAAGGAACAAGGAAGAAAATAGGGGAAACAATTGTGTGTACTACAGTAGGTCATCTGAATGATGACAGTTGAAACTCTTAGGCCCTGCCCTGTATCGATACCTGCTAGAAGAGATGGTAGGATTCCTTGGGGGCATAAAATAATAATAATAACTTTATCTATAAAGCGCAATTCAAACTGCCAAAGTGCTGTACAAGTATTAAATCAGGAACTTTAAATAAAGAATAACATCCAAAATACTGTACCAATAAAGTCAGCTGTTCACAAATGCAAGATTAAACAAATATGTTTTAATGCAGTTTTAAAGCTCTCCATGGTCTGCCACTAGTCTGAGACACAGTTGGTAGCTCCAGGGCTGAATAGATACAAAAACACATGCACTACGTGCTAGAGTAGAGCACAAGCTTAGGAACTAGAGGACCTAGTTTAAATCCCACCAGCCAGAGCCACTTACCCCTTTGCGTGAGTGCTAAGTCTTCCCAGCATCCAGCTGCAAATTGTAAAAGCAGAACCCACCAAGTAGTTTTTAATATGAGAGGCACTGAATTGAGTAATGTCCAAGAAACTCTCCCTCCATCCTCTTCAGGACAAAAACACCCCTTGTTTCTACCCCCCCCCCATCGTTTGATGTCTTCAGGGCTTCATGCACCCCCTCCAGTCCTCTGCATCCTTTGCACCAGGAATCTTCGGGGTGGAGCAGCTACAATATGTGTGCTCCCCTCCTCCAAATCCTGTCCCTCTTGTTCAGTTGCTATAGTGAGGGCGTGGTCATGAACCAGCATGATAAGGAATATGCTCCCTATCCTTCCATGCCCCCTTCCACCAAGGTTTCTTGTCAATGTTAGGGGAACAGCATGATGAGGCCCAAGCCCATGGACTTTCATAGCTTCTCCCTTAAATCCTCCCTTAAGAAAAGCTCCTTAGTTGCAAAGACACAGCTGTATGTGCTTCCTTTAATCTGAAATTCTCATGTGTGCCAAGTCTTTAAAAGCTGCTTCCCTGGGTTGCTTTATTTCTTCCTGTGACACCTCTTTAGTTGGGGAAGAAGCAAGAAAGTAAGAACAGCAACAAGTATGGCTCGACGTGGGAAGACAAGCACATGCGCATTGGGTAGTTGGAATCAACGATACTGCCTGTGGAAGGGAGTTGAGTAAGAGCATCTTTTTTATTGGGCGCTCTTAAGCATGCCCCACCCCAGGCAGCGTCACAGCCTCTGTCATCCTAGTGCACCCTCACCTTACTGCCTCCTTCTCAATCTAACCAGCCCTAAATTGCATTAGCTACTTCTCCCCTCATCCATAATGGGCATGGGGGGCATTTTAAATAACAATACCAGTAATTGGAAATCCAAGCTGAACCAAGGCTGTGCAGCTTAATCTTGTCTAGATACAAACCAGCCGAGTTTGGGTCAGCTTGGTTTTTGAGGGTGAGGCTTTGCCCCATCCCTAGTATGTGGGTAAATGGAGTAGTACAAAGAAAATGGAGAATACTGGTTGGGCAACTATGCACAACCAGCCTGTGCTGCCACAGAGGGGTTCTGATTACATTATACCTTGACAACAAAGCAATCACATGCCCCCAACCAGCACAGGCTGGTTGGGCACATGGTTACCCAATCAGTATTTTTATAGCGTATACATTTTTTGTTTTAGTTTTTCTTTTTTAAAAAGGGAAGTGCTCTCACAGTACTCCTTGGCAGCAGCGAGCATGCTGGCAATTTTAGTTTAGAACCTTAACTGATTGCTGAGCGTGCAGCAGTTCTGTGTAAAATACCAAATGCCATGAGGATTTCTGATCAGCTGGAATGTTGTTGTACAATAGAAGAGTAAAATGACAGTCAATGACCTTTGAACTGTGGTACTACAACAGTTCAGCAAAGATGGTAATCTATGCTAAACAAGGCCCACTATACACTATTGACCTATTTGCTACTGGATGGCCTGTAGCATCCTCTAGTCAAGGGCAGGGAACTTTTTTCCCACACCATCCCATATGCCGTCTGTGCTCGAAGCTGTCATGAGGAAGTGTCACATCGCCAGGAGAAAGTTAAGGGTCACAGGGTAGAAAACCCACAGTGCTATCTCAATAGGTATGCTCTCGCTATGGTGACAATTTTACTGCGACCTACACTACAGTGACAACAGCAACATGTTGCTGTAGTGTCAGTGTGGGATCCTGGCACCAATTTCTGGGGGTCTTCCACCCCCCCCGAGAGTTGATTATTTTAGTTGGAGTGGTGCAGGGGGCAGAGCCCCTCACATGCATGGTGTGGGGGCAAAGCCCCCCAAAGAAAACACAGTCTAAAGTGGCCGGCTTTATGCCGACCACAATTGCAGTCAACATAAAGGTGTTGCTGCAACGTTGGTCAACAAAAAATTTTTCAACCGACCGTCATGGACCCATTTCAGTAATGATTGCTGGCACTCTTACACTTCCTCCTGTATTAACTCCTACTGGGAGGACAGTAGGGGTAGCAGTAGATGTGGCCTGTTTGAGTTATGGTTGGCCTTTGACCTGAAGATTGGGAGGATGACATCATGATACAAAAAGCATGATTAAAAAAAGACCTAATGATGTGAGGGGGGGTCTAAGGGGAACAAATAATACTATTGGTTTATGTTTTCTGAAATAGGCCTGTAGGAGAAGGAATCGAATAAGGCTCAACTAAACTTTCCACATAACATGCTGTAAACTGTAAATGTTTTATCTAACGAGAAGTGCCAATAAAGACTTTTCATGGGGAAATATCATGCTGTTAGTAATGAGAACAATGTTTGCTTTCTTTTGCCAGTTTATTCACAAAAGAAGAGATTGAAAAGGTTCGGAATACAACATTTCATGATGTGATTGTGGCCGTCACTGGTGCGAACACGGATGTCCAGAAAAATGTCTTTGTCTGGCATGATGGTGAGATTGCAGCATTTGTTCACTATGAGTGGGCGGCAATATCTGAGCAATCACGAATACTCTGGTTTCATAAATCAGAAGGAGGAGGCAGAGAGAGGTAGAATGCTTTCCCCAACTCAAAAAATTGTCGCCGACCAGGACACAGGAGCTTAGAAACAAGCCCTAAAATGAAACACTGCATCTGGCTGGGAAGCTTGGGGGAAAGGAAAAGTAAAAAGGAAGGCTGCACTTGAAGAACCTTTGAAAACAAAGAATCATCAACGACAGAATTATAGCTAAAGTAGGGACAGGAGAACCGGTTTAGATAAGTTCAGAACCCATCAAAAACTATGCCATTTTCTTTAGGAGACATTACTAGAACCTTTTTTCAGATTATGATAATGTTTTGATGATTTTTTTAAACAGCGATTTTAGAGTTTAATATATTCTCTCAGCAAGTCTGTATCTAGTAAGAAGGCTAGTGGTTGTAGTGGTAGATGTGGTGGCAGAAAACCCCAAAAGGTGGCCGGAGGTAATGTACTGTAGCACCACAACGCATTCTTTTCTTAGATTTCTTTCCTGATAATAGCTTAAGGGTGGACAATGATGCTTAGAACAATATTTGTACTTTGAACTGAATGATTCTGAATGTTCTGACTAAGGTTTGGGTAACTATCAGAACCTTTTATGGCTTATCAGAAGTGTTTAGAACCTGAGAACCTTTTGTGGTTCTGCCTTCCCTGTGCTAAAGAGTTTATTCTTGTGCAATTCTACTTGGCAAAAAGTGCAGAAATGAACAGACAGGCTAAGAGCAACCACACATGTGCACTCCAGTGCTTCAGTCCACTCTGGGCCTTTGCTATGAGCACAGCATAGGTGATGCATTCATGGCATTTCTGCACCCCCTGCTGATCGAGATGAAGCATTAGCATCAGCTGCAATGAAGTGGATTGCCTGTCTATGCCCTTGGCTGGAGGAAGGGTGTGTCTGGGAGATGGGGGTTGATTATTGCCAATGGCACAAAATGGAACAATTTCTTTTAAGAATATGGTTTATTCTCTCTGAATGCAAGACAAAGGTGTCTAGTAAGTCAGGCCACAGAACTTGAATGGCTGGGTTTTATCTGGTTCAGTTGCATGGGCCAGACTCTGCTGAAGCAATATAGGCTGTTGGTTAACTAGGACCTGCAGCTTATCCGTTAGGTAGAGAAATGGGCAGACTAGGTGGGCCAAGTGGTTCTTATCTGCTGCCAAAGTCTATGTTTCTGTTTCATCAGTTTTGATCCAGCGGTGCACCCTTCTCCAGAATGGTTAAAAACACCTTACTTCCTTTGTGAATAAATCATCCAGCCTAACCCCCATTCTGCTCTGCCCTCAACTAGGAAAATGGATGAATCTGGGGCACAGTAACTTGTTCCCATATTCCCTCACCCATCTTCTTTGCATCTGGGGGAGGGGGGCATCTAGTACCATTCTTGTCCAATGCTACCAGTTCCTGGTCTCCAGTATATTTACTATTTTATTGATACAATATTGTGAACCAGATGACAAGATCTCAGTTGTGTAAAACTGTGACAGGAATGCTTTTTTTTTGGGAGATGGGAAATCAGTTTTTTTTATTTATATTCTGCTTTACAGTAATGTTTTTTCTGGCAGAAAGGAAGAGTTGCCCACACACAAAATAACTCTATTTTTCAAAAATACATTTTTGCCCAATAAGGAAAATATAGCTATTCTATATCAACGGCAGTAGTTTATTTTGATAAGATGACATCAGTCTGACATTTCTAAAGTCTCCTAGAATTTATTCCTGTGAGGCCTGTCCTGAAAGTCTTTCCTTTTACAAGGGCTATACAGAGATACCCAGGTAACCAAAACAGAAAGCCAAATGAGATTCCTAAGTTCAAGAAGGTGTTAGATTTCCTAGAAGTGACTGTATCAAATGATAGCCTTGATTTATTCCTGATGCAGTCATGATGCTTCAGTAAGGTTGTTTATCACAGTCAGACTTGGATGTTGCTAGGACAGCATGTCCATTTTATACAGTGAGTGTCCTAGGGGTATCTCCATATTACCTAGCAGGGGTGTCCTTGATGACATGTCCATATTATCCAGAAAGGATGTAATGGAGGGCATAACCATATTAGGCAGCAGGGATGTACTGTAGGCAAGTCCATATTACCCAGCAGGGGTGTATAGGACGGTGAATCCGCATTATCCAGCAAGAGTGTACAGGAGGGCACATCTGTGTTATCTGGCAAGTGTGTACTGATGGGTACATCCAGATTATCTAGCAGAGGTATACAGGAGAGCATTACCATATTATATAGCAGACTGTATCGAAGGGCATGGCTATATTATCCAACAGGGATATACTGGATGTTATGTCCATATTATCCAGCAAGGGGTGTATTAGAGGACACATTCATATTATCCAGTTGGTGTGTGCTGGAGGGCACCTCTTTCTTACCCAGCTGGTGCATGCCAGAGGCTCCAGCCAGTGTATATTGGAGGCCATGTTCCTATTATCCAGTTGAGGCATACTAGAGGGCATGTGTATATTACATATGTGTACTGGAGGTCATATCCATATTACCCAGCAGGAGTCTACTAGAGGGCATGTTCATATTATGTATGTATTGTGTACTGATTTAGATTCAGATTATTTATTTATGCATATAGTTAAAAACTGCTGCACATTAAAAAGGTGTTTAAAACCATTATTACAGATTCAAAAATATACACAGCAATGCAAATTAATTAAAAAAGCTACTTAATACTCCTTTCTAATATTGATACTCATGGAACAGTAAATATCAGAGATGCACGTTAACTGAAAGGACCTCCTGTAAATATAGAACAGGATCACTCATTCTTTATATGATTTAAACCATTTAAGTCTTTCAAAGGCCATAGCTGCATATAAAGCAACTGTGAAACGTTTACTTCCAGTCTTCACTCTAGCAGGCTACATTCATTATTTAGTTTTTGTTTCCCAGGTAGGTGCACTAGGCAAATAAATGCCTACTTTCAGGCACAACCCAGAAATATAGTTATTTCTTCAATATTCCCTCTAAAATAATGTGGAATGAGTAGTGTCAACCATTTCCTTCTTAATTTTTTCCAGCAATTCACACTCTAATAAAACACGGGATACTGAATATATTGCTTTATGATACATAGACATTTATTCTCTCCTATCTAAATAATGGGGCAGATGCATGTCCAGGGTTTCCAGTCTCAGTTGTACCACACTTCGATAGTGCTCAGTCTTATGGCAAAATTTTAAATAAGTTTGCTTTTCATGTGCAATATCCAGTTCTTATGCACTGCTGACAGATTAATTTAGTCTGGCTATGTCTAACTGTTTAGCAATGCCTATAACTTTCAGCTCTGCTCCTTTTGTGAATTTTATTGCTTGGTCACAATTATCAAATATTGAATGGTACTCTCTCTCTCTCTCTCTCTCCAGCATAATAGTTTTTCCAGATCCTTAGACCATGATAGTCTGTGTTCTGCCGGGAACAATATTACTCAGTTTGTGTGTACAGGAGAGAGTGATATTACTCAGGTTTTGTGTACTGGAGGGTAGGGCGTGCAAGTAACAAATAGTATTCCCTGAATACTACAAATAATGCACTATTTATTATTTGGATGCAAGTGACTAATAGTGGCACTATTCATCCCTTGCCAATTCAGGAAATACTATATAAAAAGAAACAGTCCCCCAGCCTCCACCAGCCCAAATAATTAAATCCAGCCCCTCTCTCACTGCCTGTGGTAGTAATCCATTTCCCCAGCACCCACAATTTGATATTTTAGTTGAAAAACTTCCATAATGGGTAGCCAGCACAACCTGCCCACCTCCACAGCCAGCCACCATCTAAGCATTCATTTGTGCTTAAAGAAAACAAATCCACCCCTGATTGAAAGGACCTACCCACCAATCCTCCTTCCCCTCTGCACCCAGCACCCAGTTCTTGCCATGCAGCAAGGTGACCATCACAAACCTGCTCTCCTTCATATCCGGTTGCCTGCAGAATGAAAGTGCTCCTGTACTGGCTCACTCTGTATTGTGAAATGATCAGCTGATTATTTCACTACAGACGCAGAGCAAGCAAGCACAGGAGCATTTTTATTCTGCAGGAGGCCAGCATGGAGGAGGGCAGGTTTGCACTGGCCGCTTTGCTGCATGGTAAGAATTGGATGCTGGGTGCTGGGTTTTGGTAGGGGAGAGGATGGTTGCTGGTGGGCAGCTGGTGGTGAAGGAATTGGTTTGCTTTATGCAATGAATGCTTAGATGGCGGGTATCTCTGGAGGCAGGTTGTACTGCTCACCCATTTTCGGGAGTTTTTCTAAATAAAATATCAAATTGTGGGTGCTGGGGGAGGAGGGTGGGGCTCGGTTAGCAACAGGGGTAGGGGTTGGGATAGGGGCCTTGGATTTAATGATTTGGGCTAGAGTGGAAGGTGGGGGACTGTTTATTTTCCTTTTTTTTAATTACATCCTTCAAATACCAACATATGAATACTGAATGCCCAAATATTTGGGGTCTAAATAGAATATTTGGCACTTACTATATGAGATAAGGTGTTTGTACACCCCTTCTGGAGGGCATGTCTGTATTACACAGCCTTGGTATCTGACTGTCACATGCAGGTATTTTGTCACAGTTCTTCTGGCTCCCAAATGGTTTGTTTTCGGAACTGCACTAGAGCTCTAGCATGTCTGCACTGCTATTGTATTGTGTCAAGGTTACAGTTTCAATATTGCTCACATACTGTATTTAGTCATCATAAAGACTAGACATCAGTGCTTTGCCACCTGACTGGTATTGATATGCAGGCTTTTCTTTTCCTATGTACTTTAGGTGATCCTTGTCCTCAGCCCAAGCAGATGACAGCGTATGATCTAGAGCCCTGCACTAAAATCACCACCATGAACTATTTTGAAGGCAGCGGAGCTGGCTTTGGAATTATCATTGTGATCCTTTGCTGTTTGCCATTAGGTGGGCAGATTTTTGTCTTTCTCTCTTTAAACAGAGCATAAATCTTTTTTATTTTGCACATTTTTGAACTATAATTGGATGTTTGATCATGTCTGAGGTCTGTTTAATCTCCATGGTTTACTGTTTCACGTGTTGGTTTCCAAATAGTCCTATCTTTGGCCGGCCCAGTGGCACTGAGTGTTGAGGCGCTGGATGCCACACCACACACCACACCGCCGGCCTGTGTTCGGGAGTGAGCATGGGTTGCTGGGGGTTGGTAGGGATAGAGAAGGATGCAGCATCCTCAGACAACTCTCCTTCTCCTGGGTGGGGTGTTTCCCATCAGTTGGCGCTTGCCTGGCCCCTAGCGGCGGCTGACGCTGTGCCTACAAGGGGGGCAGAGGAGCAGCCATCAGATGTGCTGCAGGCAGACACACATATAGTGCATCCCCAGATGCATTGCACGCTCCACTGCCAAGGAGGAAGGAAAAAAGTAGAAAAAGAGGCAACCTGGTTGAGTGGCTTGATGGCCATCTGACGGAAACACCAGCTGTGGGGGTATCGCCTGAACTGGATCCTGACATGGTGGGTGAGTTGGGGGCTCCCCACTGCCCCACTGTGGGAGGTAAGCTGCAGGGGAAGATGGTAAGTGCCCTAAGGGAGTGGAGGTGCAGATAGACGGTGGCCGGAGTCCCAAAGGGATGCCAGATAATGGGAGCTGGCCAGGGAAGCCAGGATAAACAGAAGGTAAAAAAAAAAAAAAAAAAATAGTACTGTCTTCTTCTTATTTAGTCCTTTAACTGTCCCACCATAATGCTGCCTTTTTCCAGCACAGAATTCATAATTCAAGCACTTAAGGGTTCGAAACCTTGTGACATCAGATGAGCAGAAACTGGCAATGATGCTTTCCCAGTGGACTTTTAATGTCACCAGGTTGTGGAGCCAATAAATAAGTAAATTAATTCATATTGGGTTGGGAAACAACAGCTTTAATAAGGTGGAAAAAAGACGAGTATGTAAAACAAATGAATGAAACAGTACATTGTAGATGATAAACAGTTTTCAAACATGTCCACATTTCCATTTATATCAAAAAATGTAAACAACTAATTTTGTTCTTTTAAATAAAAATAACATAAAGGCAAATCAGAGTTGTCATGCTGCTATTAGAAAACAAATATTACAGCATTATGTTTAAGTTTAAAAATATAAAACATGTTATTGTCAGCTACCATTCATCTGATCCTGCATCATGCTATGGCAGGGAGTACCAACTTACTATATGTAGATACCGTGTGGTATTCAAATGGCTTCCAGCTAACAAGAAGGCTACTATTCTCACAACAGTTTTGTAATAAAGCAGTGATACATGACAGGGTGTGGCATGGGTGACAAAAGAGTTGGACCACCGCAGGCAGGTGGATGTCCTCTTTATAGACTTCAGCAAGGCATTTGATTTGGTGCTACACCCTGGGTTGCTGGACAAGCTGGGGGAATGGGGGTTGGGGAAAGGATGGTTAGGTGAATAGGAAACTGGCTAACTGGGCATTTTCAGAAGGTAATGGTCAGGGGAAAGGTATCATCTCCTAGGTGGGTCAGTAGTGGGGTCCCACAAGGGTCAGTGCTGGGTCCACTCCTGTTTAATGCTTACATCTTGGACATCAGGGATGGTATCGGAAGTGAAATGAGCTTCTTTGCCAATGATTCAAAGCTGTGGGTGGCGGTGGATGGGGCGGAGGGCAAAAGAGCCCTACAGGGGGACCTGGAGACTCTGGAGAGGTGATAATGCACCTGGAAACTGAGGTTTAATGCCAGGAAATGCAGTGTTCTCCACTTGGGGCTTAGAAACCCAGCTCATGAGTACTGTTTGGGTGGGGAGAAACTGCAGGTTTCAGGAGGGGAAAAGGATCCTGGGGTGACTGTGGATGCCAAAATGAATAACTCTGAGCAGTGTAGGAGGGTTGTGGCTAAAGCAAATAAAATGCTCAGGTGCATTGCTAGGGGGATAACATCGAGGAGGTGGTAGGTGCTTCTCCCTCTGTATAACTGCCTGGTTAGACCGCACCTAGAGTACTGCGTGCAGCTTTTGCACCCGTACTTGAAAAAGGACATTGCACTTCTCGAGAGGCTCCAGAGGAGGGTGACTAGGATGATACAGGGTCTTGGGGAAAGATCCTACCAGGAGAGACTTGAGGAGCTCAACTTGTACTCCCTGGAGGAGAGGCGGGACAGAGGCGACATGATCGATGTCTTTAAATATTTAAAGGGAGTAAATAGGGTCAGCTTAAATAGGGTGTTCCAGCAAAGGGAGGATGGGACCACCAGGGGGCCCCTTCATGAGGCTGGTTGGTAGGAGGCTCAAAGGGGGGAAGACTAGGAGATGCTACTTCACTGAGAGGGTGGTGGACCCCTGGAATGCACTGCCTGTGAAACTAGTGGCTGTTAATACAGTGGAGGGATTCAAGAGGGGCTGGGACAGGTGTATAAGGGGAAGTTAAAACTGAGTAATGCCTGACCTGGAGGTGTAATTCAGATGGGGGATGGGGTTGGGGGATTAACAGAGGAGGTGGGGAAGGCAGCAATGGTGTCCTGACCGGGTGCTGATTTTTGAGCAGACTCGATAGACCATTAGGCCTACTCTGCTGGTGTCTTAGTATGAGAAGGTCCAGAGGAGGGCTACAAAGATGATAGCCAGTCAGCAGGGTAAGGCATATGAGGAGAGGTTGAGGGCACTGAACATGTACTCCCTGAAAGATAGGAAAAAGAGAAAAAGGACATGATTGGGACCTTCAGGTACTTGAAAGGGATGCATAAGGTTGATAAGGAGAATCTCTTTAAGCTGAGTGGCAACCATAACATGAGAGGGCACAGTCTTAAGCTTGAGGGTAGGAGGTTTAGGAGGGAGGTCCGGAAGCACTTCTGCACAGAGATGGTGGTGTACACATAGAATGCGCTGCCAGTAGAGGTAATCTCATTGAAGACAGTGGGCAGCTTTAAGAGAGGCTGGGACAGGCATAGAGGGAGTGGGCGGGTCACAGGTAGGGAGGATGGGAGGAGTGGGGAGGGAGGGCAGGGGCATAGCTCAAGCTATGGACCCTGCAATATAAGCAGACTTAATAGACCAAATGGCGTTCTTCTGCTGGCTTCTTTGTCTGTTTGTATGTTAGTACCTTGGAGTGTATTATTGCGATTATAAAATAAAAGAGGACTTGAAACAGTCAAAATTTTCTATTTAGTAGAACCCATTAAAGAAAAAAAATTCCCAACTTCATCTTTAAGTTAACAGATTAAAAAACATACAGTAACATTACTGAAGTAGTTACATTTACTGTAGGAATGCCTGTTATGCTGTGACTCTCATCCATCTGATGTAAGGTCTGCTGAAGAGAATAGCAGTGCAATGATTGACTGCTTATGTCATTAAGTCAGTGACGGGAACCTTTTTTCCAGTTATTATGGGGTTTTATAACAGCTGTTAGACAGTCACATGTCTTTTTTCCTTAAGACCATTGTATATTTTGGGCTGTTTAGAAATAAACAAATCTGATTAGCTAAAAATTATGTGATGTGCAACCCCCTATAAGTATAAGGGTTACAGAGTCATCCTTAATTCTTGACCTGGTAGAGTAAAGGGTTTAAGTTTTCAATCTAAAAGAAAGAATAATGTATAAAACATTTCCTGTTTACTGTCAGTAAATGCTTCAGTGTGTTCTAGGTAGCTTTGTAACTCTCATGTGCATCCTCTGCTTGTTTAGCTCCTGCAAATCTTGGACTAGACAAATTCCCAATGGAGAAAATTAAAGGTAACAAAGCATGAGCTGGGATAGCATTCTGGCTGAGAAGTTTACATGTACGTCCACATTCAAACTCAGTACAATCACTGAGTGCAGCGGGAGGTGCAGACAATAAGCACCCCAAGCCCCTTCTGCCAGCACATTGCTATTTGACTGCGTTACACTGAACTGGAGCTTTTCTATTTCCTGTTCTTTTGTTCACAGTGAGCTTTCTTGCTGCTTACTTCGTGGCTCGTCACCGCAAGAGAGACTTCAAGAAGCTGCAAAAGAAACCAGAACCTTCAGCCAAGAAACCAGAACTTGATGGAGGGTTCAATGGTAATGTGGACGGCATGCTGAGATTGTGAAACAATTACTTTAAACATGGCTGATTTAGAGCAGTGCATGCAACCTCCATTTATTGCCTTGTGCTCTTGTTTGTTCAGTTTGATTCAATTGTTTGGTGGTGGTGGTGGTGGGGTGGAGTTGAATAAAGAAAATCCTTAACTATCTCTATGGACAGCCATAAAATAATTAGAGTGAGATCAGCCTTTTTGGTCCTGTTTACATAGAAACATAGACGTGTTGGCAGATAAAGACCCTTTCGGCACATCCAGTCTGCCCATTTTCCCTGCCTATTGTGCCACTGTAGCCCTTGCTCTGGACTGGTTCTTGTAGAGGACTGGGTAGCTCAGTGGACTGGTGTTAAATCAGGGAGGCAGTACAAAGTAGAGACCCAGCAGACCACTTGGTTTGAAGCTCACAGCCATCAGCTGCATATTGTGTGACCCTAAGCAAGTCACTTAACCTCACTGTGCTAGTGGGTTGCACCTGGAAATAAGCTTCAGCTTAATGGGTCTTTCCTGGCTTAAAATTCAAAAATAAATAAATACATAACTAACTGACTGACTAACAGACTATCTACATACATACATACGTACGTACATACATACATAAATAAATAAAGAAATAAACAAGTAAATGAGTAAATAAATTGGTATCAGGTTAAGAAGTTTTTCACCTTTAGGCTGATGGTTTGAATCCAGTCCTGGTCAACAGTGGTCAAAACTTATTATAACTTAAAGTTTGTTCAGTAGCCTTCATGAAATGAATTATGCTTGTCTCAGTCCAGTTACCAGTGGGCAGGCGTCCACATTGCAAAACCACCAACACAACTGGCACTAGTAATTGGTACACTTGCTGGCAGCCTCAAATGAGAAGCCAAAGGCTGCACAGGCATGGAGTCTGAACTAGAGTCTCAACTACATGGCAGTCCCTCTGTGACAAGGCTGAGGCAATACTGGTGGAGTAATATAGGTCAGCTTACACAGCAATCACCCATGCTGTTCTTGTCATGTGGATAAAGAGAGGGTTCTAGAGCTGGCCTGGTGGTGCTGAGGGTTGAGGCCCTGGATGCCACACCTTGCACCACGCTGGCGACCTGGGTTCGGGAACGAGCCTGAGTCATCGGGGGTTGGCAGGGGAGGAGAAGGATTGAGTGTCTGTAGGACTGCTCTTCTTCTCCAAGGAGGGGGAGGTGGGTTGTCCTGGTGTCCAAGTGGCCTCTAGCGGTGGCTGGGGGTGACGATAGGTCACAGGCAGACTTGGGGGGATGTGCTGCAGCAGACACCGGGAAGGGGTGTGTGAGGTAGCGTGTGCGCTCCTGACCCTTGGCGTCATTGCACACCGCAGATGTCATGGGGTGGTAGAACATGGAAAATAGGGGCACCAGTCACGGCAGCATGATGGCCATCCCCAGAAGGTCTAGCTCGGTGCTGAGGGTGCGCAGCTCAACTGGATCCTGATCTGGTGTGACAGCTTGAGAGGGGGGCTCTCCACCTCCCCGCCGTGGGGGGGCAAGCCATGGGGGGGAATGCTGCGGGCCTGAATATGGAGCTGGAAAGTCCTCGAGCTGGTGGCCAGACAACCTCAGAAGGGATGCCTGGATGTAGAGGTGAGCAGACTGTTGGCCAGGGAGAAAAAGTACTAACAAAAAAAAAGAGAGGGTTCTAGTGTACAATATTGTCCATCTGGGACCTTTCACAAGTATAAAAACATTTCATCCTCACCACCAAAAGAAAACAGAAAAAACAACCCAAAACAAAAAGAAAACAATCCTTTACAGAACACCTAAAGATTTTTCTTTTTAAACCTAGTAATCTCAGCATGTCTGAGCATCAGTTATAATCAGATTACATTGTACTTATAATTGCCATTTTAAGCCATTTAAACTAATATTTAAAGGTTCTTTTCAGATCCCAAGTATAGAACCAGACAGGTTTTGTCTGGTGGTGGTGTAAGTGGTAGGGATATGTTTGTTTTAGAATGGGTTTTGCCTTTGCCTATGCCTAGCAGTTGATTAACTAATTATTAATTAATTAATTATTGGCATTCATATTGTGCCTGTCCTCTCACAGCAAGTAATGCTAACATAGTTCAGTTCATTGCACAATAGTATAAAGCATTAATCATAACATAATGCCATTGTTTTTAAGTGCTTTTAAATAAATCAGTAGAAAAGTAGCAGGAATATTCATAGACAAGAATTCCATGGACCAGGAAGGCTCAAATGTGAATCATTGATCTTCAACAGATTTTAATCTTGACTTTGGCAAAAATAATCATCCTAAATTCCTGGACCTCATTAAATGTGAGGTTGTAAAGGGTGTGTAGGACATCCCATAAGTTGATAGGATTGAAACAATTAATAGCGTTATATATCAACATTAGAACCATAATAACCATAACCATAGCCACGATCATCAAAACCATCCAGAGTACTGAGGCCATGCTATATGAAGTCAAGGCAAAAGACTTTGGTTTGCTTGGATTGCAGAGACAAAGATTCAGAGGAGATATGATACTAATGTACAGGACATCTAGCGATAATGCATCCTTATTTAACAACTTACATCTAGTCAGAAGCACAATTCTAGGAGTGAGTAAAGGATGAATAGGGATCCATGACGTGGTTCGACAACAAAGTTGTCGACTAACGTTATGGCAACAGATTTATGTCAACTGCAATTGCAGTTGGCATAAGTCCATCCAAAAAACATTGTTTCTTTCAGGGGGATTTACCCCTGAACACCCCATGTGGGGAGGCTCTGTCACTGGCACCCCATATAATTCATAAAATCAACTCTGAGTTGGAGCTGATTTGGGGAGGGGGTGCAAACCCATGAAAAAGCAGTGCCAGGGCCTCACGGTGACAGTACAATGACCCATTGCTGCATTGCTGTACTGTAATTTGCGGTACATATATCGTTGTTTGATCGGCATATGGGTGAATAGTATTTCTAGAATACCACAAATATTTGGGTGCCCTTCTTGAAAAGGGGGCTATTCATATTCAAGAAGTACTATTCATTAAAAAAAACAAAAAAACTTCTCCTACCCCTGCTTAATTTTAAATGTCCCACCTTCCTCACCATGCCCTACTGCATCTCAATAAATATAGTTACTGCCTGTCCTCTACCCACTGTCTGCACCCTGATTCCACCTCTTTTCCCCTCAGCACCAACAATATTTGAAAAGTAATTACAGTTGTTTAGTCCCACGGTGGACGACTGGCACAGCTCACCCACCTCCACTGCTGGCAGCTATCTTCTTTCAGTAAAAGCTCTTGTTTGCACTAAAGACCAGGAATCCTTATGTTTTCCCATTTCACAACCCTGGAAGCACACTTATCCCCCCCCAAAATTTGATTCGGGTGGAAAAAAAGACCAGCAAAACCCACCCTCTTCCACTGCCAGTCAACCCTTCTAATGAACAAAGTTTGGGTGCACCCCCCCCAACCCGTGAAAGTAAATCCAGCTGGTCATGTGATCAGCTGGTTTTATTGTTACAGTGCATGAAAGTGAACTTCATTTAGAGGGGGTGGGTGACCCTGGAGAAGGATGGATAGTACCAATTGCCTTTTCCAGCTGAATCAGTACTTTTACTTAAAGAAGTCATAAGCGATTGTGAGACTAAACAACTGGAATTATAAATATTGTTGGTACTGGAAGAGGAGGTGGGATCTGGGGGAAGATGGCAGTTGGGGGGATGGGGTAACTATATTTGTACTCTTTGGGCAAGGTAAAGAGGATGGGACATTTAATATTAAGCAGGGGTGTGGAAAATTATGATTTATTTAATATCATGAATACCAAATATCTGATTACTGAATACCCAACTATTTGGCTGCTGAATACAGAACATTAGGTAGAATATTTGGAAAAAAGTATTTGTATACCCCTAAACAATTGTAGAGGGCATATAGGGACATTGGCGCTATGCACAAATGATGCAGAGTGGCTACACATGTGTATCGGTGGTTCATAGCCACTATGTACCCATTGAGCCCCATGGAGTGCATAAAGGGGGGGTGTGCGGACCCGTAATTCTTGATTCCCCACATCCACGGACCACACCATGCTGAGGGTGTTTCAGGGGGGGTGCAAGCACTACATGGTGTTCACTAAACCACATAGTGCTGGTTGCATGGGTGCAGATGGTGGTACAGGGTATGCCATGGTAGACTCTGCCATAACCCTCTGTGCACCCCCATGGTCTCCACCCTCCAGATGCCAGAGATCCTGGACAGTGCTCTCTCTGCTGCCTCCTGCCCACTAGGCAGCCGGCAAGGCAGGGATAGTGGGTCAGGCGAGTACCTGTAGTGTCAGATAAGCTGCAGCACCAGGATGTTGTGGGGGGGTGATTTGGACCATGGCACATAGCCCCCTACAGGAACGTGGAGGTATGGCCAGTAGTGTTGGTGCACAGCCGATGCTGCAGGCAGGAAGTGGGTCCCGACACCGGGGACCTGCGGTGTGCCAGGAGGGTGCCGTTCACTGTGGCTGAGCCAGTGAATTGACTGGCCATAGGGGCCATGCCATGTGGTATGGGTGCCTAGGTGGCATGCACAAACCCAGACCTGTGCATCGCAGTGCGAGGGATCCACTACTGGACCTGGGACAGGCATCCAATTGGATGCCAGTCTGGGTCCGCGACCTCAGCCCCGGCCACCCTGCAGAGCTCTGCATTTCAGAATGGGAGGAGCTGTGGACTGGTGGCCAGCATTGGTGAATGCTGGTACTGGCACACCTGTCTGCATGGCGCAGGGTCGCAGGCAGGGTACATGACTTTTCTGCGTACCCACTGCCCGCTTAGTGCATAGCGTTCAATTCTCTTAGGTCACCAGACACTGTTTAAAAGACAGAAAAGGAGACATTGGTTCAAGCTGAGAGTTGTCTCAGCTTGGAATAGGTTCCCTTCTGAAGTTGTAGACAACAAAAACCTAAAACATCTATAGACACAAGTTAGACATATATAATGTATATATAGGGGATATGACATGGCCCGACTGAAGATATCATATTTATCTTCATGAGAGGCTAATGATATCATGATATCTCACGAGTGGCGAAGCCACGAGTGAGATATCATGATGTCATTGGCCTCGAGTGAAGACAACATGATATCTTCAGTCGCCATGTCATATTCGGTTTATACTATGTATGTTTTGGGCTGCATTCAACAAAGCTCCAAATGTGCACTTAATACATTGCACTATAGAGATGTTGGCTGTTTCAACACAAATCTGCAGTATGTCTATCAGCACAACAGATGCATATGTTGTTTAAAAATATATATGTAGTTGATCCTGCTACTTTAAAACTATTATGCCAAAATGTGTCTGGATTCTGGCTAACCTTGCCCTGACCACCCCAATACAACTCTCTTTAGCCCGTCCCTCAAAAGAGCAGATTACATATATTCTTAAATAAAATTGTTTCATGTTGCTGCAGTAAAGTCATTGAATAATACATATCTGGTTGATCCTGCCTACATCTTAACACAAATAATTAAATTTAAACATATCTGGTTGATCCTCGACTTCCTTTCACCCATAACTGACACCCGCTTCGCTTGCTGTTCTGAAGCCGCCGACCTCACCCGCCTCTCTTACTGTTGTTGGCAGCTTCTTCTGTTAAAATATAGCCAATATTAGGAAAGGGTCACAGTTTTTGAGCAATTTACAGCACAGGCTCTATAATTGACAGTAACTGAGATTTCAATATTATTGGCGCCGTCACGCTTACATTTCAATGCTGCTCTGATCGGTCACGTGCATAAACTTGAAGATGGGTGAAAGGAAGTCGCAGGATCAACCAGATATGTTTAAATTTAATTATTTGTGTTAAGATGTAGGCAGGATCAACCAGATGGAAGAGATGTGGTTTTTTTTTTGGGGGAGTTACTTGTACAGGGACAGAGGAAAGAGAGACAGGTGTGTGATGAAAAGTGAAACACTTTCACTTTCATCAGGATGATGTATAGGAACGTGGAGATAAATGTATGACGTATAGGAACATGAAGATAACAATGTTATCTTCACTGGGCAGTCTAGATATCATTTTTTATCCTCGTATTTATCCCAAAACATACGTTGTATAAATATATATATATATATATATATATATGAAAAAAATTCACGCAATAGGTGTGGACACAAAAGCCATTACATAAATCCTGATATTTGAAGTATTGTTGAATAAATGTTATTTATCCACACAGTAAACTTGTCATCAGGATTTGATGTACAAAGTAGAGATGCCATCCCACTCATCCTGCTCACTGGCACTGCTTTTTGTCTATTTTAGTTAGCTTCTTTACCACATAGTAATTACAAATGCTCCCAGTCAGTTCCAGTGTTTTTTTATAGTCACTGCACCCAGCTCACTTTCCTGTAAACTTTGAACAGCAGCCCATGGACAGCAAAAGAAAGCACTTCCTTTGTATTTCAAATTCAGACTACACTGCTTGCTACATGTTTTCTCTCTCTCTCCCTGTTGCACTTCATCTCTCACTTATGTGCTGCCTCCTGTCCCTTTTTAACCTGCACTCTGACTCCAAATACAGTACAAACTGTTTTTCCACAGCCACCAACAGTTCTGTCTTCTGTTCCTGGCTGCTGGTCTCTTCTTCTTCTTTGCTCTTACTTTCTGCATACCTCTCAACTCTGGACCCGCTGCTCACTCATGAACTAACCACTGCCACTTATCCAAATAAAAAGAAGTTGCCAGACAAAAAAATAAATGTTAGAAAAGCCATTTAACAAAATATGAAAAAGCTTTCATACAAACTAGTTAGAGACACTAAACGCTTCCACTGAACCCACCAGCACTCCCTAAGCTTTGCCACCATTATTTCTTGACATTTTTGAAAAGCCAGCCACTGTACCAATCAGCAGCGACAATGGCACAATAGCACAATATACACATGCTGTATCTTTAACAAAGCTCTGGACACCAACACTAAAAGAAAGCGCAATAGCACTGTTTCTAAAAATGAGTCCTCCTCCACCTTACAATATCCCAGACTATGGCATAAATTAAATATATGGCAGTAACCTAATGGATAAATGATATACATTCACTCAAACAGTTTGCCCTCAGGCACATTACTTGTGGTTTACTTCACTCATGAAATTACCTAGGGTCAAACTATGCGCAAATTCCTTATGGTTACAAGGGTGAGCACTACGAAGCAATCTAGATGGACTTCCAGCCACCTTTTGATTTTAGAAATACCTATATTCAATAATGCTAATAACACCCATTTTTAAGGACAAACAATTTGCACTACAGTTAGTGGATCTCAATCTGCAAATCGGCACATTGTTACATTAGCTAGTAATCTTTCTTCTCCATTTTGAATTCCACAAGTACTTTACTTGCAACAAAAAATTGTGCCCCATTCAAATTGTTTTCATACCTTAAAAATTACAACTCCTGCTGTAAAATTGCAGTAGGACAAGTAACATGGACTCTCTCAGATGATGCATTGCTGTGTGTACTTAATTTTTTTGTTTTACATTCCAGTTTTAGAATGGCAAGGGCCAAAAGACCAGGAGCGGGAAATTTTCCTTCAGTTGGATGAGAAGAAGACAATCAAGGTACTGGACAGCAGACATGCCCCAATACGAACCATTCACCTAAGCATCCAGAACAGTGTGAATGTGATTCAATCCAACAACAAAGGGCGGAGTGCTCTGCTTCTTCACATTCCCAAAGAATATGACCTGGTAAGCACATCCAATTATGACAATGTCAACAAGAAAACAAACATAGAATTGCTTGGTTTGTCTTGGGCAGGCCATGTACCTGATTGGACATGCAGTTGCACTACATGGATTGGCTCCAATATGATGAAACACAGGTCTGTAGTTAGTTGTGTTAAGCTGAACTGGGTAATAAATAGGAGGATGACCAATGTCTTGTACTTAGCCCTGCAAAGACTGTGGTTCTGCTAACTGGCTTTGCGAACCAGGAGTCTGCCCTCCAAGGTTGCTTCCAGCTCCCCTCTTTTGAAGGGGGTTCACTGAGTTAAGGGAGATTCACAATCTGAGACGTGTGCTTAACCAGTGCCTGTTACTTGAAACCCAGGTGTTGGTAGCTGTCAAGAGTTGTTTTTCATCTCAGGAACATATCCAGATTGTACCCCATACCTGAGCTTGCAGATTGGAGAGATTGGGGAAAACTTTTGTAGTGCCCAGACTGGACTACTCTAATGCACTCTATAATGACTTGGCTTGTAGCCAGCTACATCATTTGTAGTTGGTTCAGAATGTGGCTGCAAGGCTGCTGATCGCTTCTCAGAATACATATTACCCCCTTTCTGCACATTTTGAGCTGGCTGCCTGTCAGGTGGTGAATAAATTATAGTGTACCTATTTTGACATACAAAGCACTGCACAAGCTAGAACCTCCATGGGACAAACAAGGTTGACAGCAGCAAGTTATTCACAAGAAGTGGTAACATGTATACCAGGAGTATTCCCAGAAACTGGCGGGGGGAGGTTCGCAAAGGATGTTATTCAATCCTTTTTTTTAAGTGAAGAGTGGTGACAGACTGAAACAAGCTTCCAGAGGAGGTCACTGGGACTGAAACAGTGTGAGAGATCAGAAAGGGATGGGACAGGCGTATAGGACTAGTGTGTAAGGGGAAGACTTGGATGGAGGAGGTGGGGAGGACTGACACAGTCGCAGTCCCAAAAATAGGCTTGTGCAGATGGGATGGGATGGGCTTCTAGGCCTTTATCTGCTCATATTTCCTGTGTTGTCTGGACCGCCTAGGAATGTTTGGAATCAGATGATTCCGAACTAATTTTAGAATTTAGGATTTTAAGAACTTCTGAATCCTGATCCGATTCCATTTCAAATCCTGAAAGAGCTTAAACTCAGATTCAGGATTCAGCTTTGAAATCCCAAATCCCAAATGCCTACGTAAAATAAGTTTTTGGATTCAGTTTAGGATTAAGGATTTTCAGAAAGCAATTCCAAAAATACTAAATCTGAAAACTGGATCAGAATCCAATGAATCTGATTCTCTCTGGTGGATTCTGAGCAACCCTGGTACCTCAGTGATCTTCTAACCTTCTCCCCCCCACTCAGGCTTGGTAAAACTTGAGGTTCTCCATTGGGGTCTGCTTGAAATCCTTCCCTTTTGTCTTAAGTCAATGAGATCTAGGGCCTTTGCAGTATGTACTCCTTTACTGTGGAATGCTTTTCTGCAGGAGGTTCAGTATGCCCCTTCAGTTGCCTCATTCAAGCCCAGACTCCACAGACATCTTTGAAGGCAGGCCTTTCAAGACTGACCTTTTCATAATCAATGTGTTTAGAACAGTCTTTATACTATTATCACATACTGTAGTGTTCTAGCTATTATCTTTGTGTTTTATGCTACTGTATTATTTGTATTTTATTTTAGAAGACCTGTTTCTGGACAGAGAAGTCTATGCATAAAGATCTTACAGTTTCACAAATTGCATAAGATGGTTTGCATAAATGCACAGGGATCTTGGGAAACTTGAGGAATGGTCAGAAATATGGTGGTGGAGTTTAAATGCCAAAAAGTGCAAAATAATGCACCTAGGGCATAGAAACCCTGATGCTGAGTATAGGATGGAGGGAGGTACTAACAGCCACAGACAGGAAAGCCCTTGGGGATTATCATATCTAAGGACATCAAGGTGGGAGGACAATGTGATAAGGCAATGGGTAAGGTAGGGCTTCTGGGATGCTGTGTTGCATAGGGAGGGGTATCTCCAGCAGGAAGGGAGGTGATGTTGTCGTTATATCACTCACTGGTGTTGTCACACCTGCAGTACTGTGTTCAGTTTTGGAAACCACATCTCAAAAAGGACATAGACATACTGGAGGCAGTCCAGAGGAGGGCAACTAAAATGGTGTATGGTTTGCACAAGAAGCTGTATGAGGAGAGACTGTGGATCTCACCATGCACATCCTGGGAGAGAAGAGAGAATGGTGACATGATAGAGACATTCATGCACCCCAAAGAGGGAAACAGGGTACAGTTGGGGAGTCTCAAATGGGAACAAATATCAGGACCAGGGGGCATGCAATGAAGTGGGGGGGATTCAAGAGTTATGTGAGGAACTATTTCTATACTGCAAGGGTGGTAGACACCTGGATTACACTGCCAGTAGAAATACTGGAGACTAGAACAGCATGGGACTTTAAGCATACATGGTATAGATTTAGGCATATATGAAACAGGAGCTAGGGAGGTGGTAGGGTCAATGGAGACCGGATAGGGTTTGCGGAGATAGAACAAGCAGGGAACAATTGGGCAGTCTGGTGAGCCAAGCAGTCCTTTTCTGCAATCAGATTGAATATTTCTATGGTTTACACTGGAAATGGGAATACTGCAGTGGTCTGACTAATTACCACCAAAACCTTTCAGTCAAAATAGAAACTGTCAAAGCACGCCACAAAAGTGAACTAAAACTGCCTGACAAGACATGGCAATTTGGAGCCATGTGACTGCTCACTGAATGCAGAAATCCTTCTCAAAGTGTGATAAGCCTGTAGGTTATTCTACTTGTAATTAAGTTCAGTAACGTGTGTGATTGTTATCTGTACTGCACTTTAAAAAAAAAAAATTAAACGACTATAAACAGCTGACATATGTTGCCAAATACAGATAATTCTTGGACCAGTGGAAGTTTTTGGACATATTCCCGAGACTTCATTTGTCTCAAGAGCTTGCATATCAGAACATTTTATAGCCTGATATAAAGGGTAAACTATGCCCAACTATACATATTAGAGCTGTGATGTAATGTTATGAATGGGTGCTGGAGACCATTATTTATTTATATGCATCTCCAGGAATCTGAGATAGCATTATACCTCTATTTTTGGAGGCTTATTTTATTTGTTATAATATATACTGTATGATTATTAACTTGGAGTTAGGTACTGAAAGCCCTGAACAGTTACAGGTATATAAACATTTAGTGCTTGTTATAAAACAGATGTCAATGGCACTAAAGTCAGATCAAATCTCATAAATCTTGTTGTCATGGCCGACTGTGAGCTGTTGTCAGTGGCTCACAGTGGCAAGATCGGTGCCCCTGCCCACATGCGAACCTTACTGTTTTATTGATTTTCCATTGCAAAGCGTTGCCACCACAGTCCCTCTTTCCCTGGGTTTGCAGTGTGGTGTTGGTGGTTTCCTGTGCTGTATGAACTGCTAAACCACCCAAAAACATTGCAATTCCTCAACTACCAAACACTGACAGGGACAACACTTGAATCGCCAGAAAGGAAAAGGGTAGCGGCAACACCGATGCAGTGTGAACACGGCTCTCTTGCACTTCCAAAGATTTTTTAAGAACAATTGGAAACTACCCACTGTGGCAAGGTGCAGTGTGAATGAGTCTATTGTCCCATCATATAAATTGTTCAGTGCAGATGGATGCGCTGAATGATTAGGTACGCTCCTGCATTTTATTTTAAGTCTAATTACTGGTTAGATTATTTAATAACTAGGCTGGCAACACTTTTGAATGCCATTATAATAATGGTATTATGGCATAGTTTGCAATTAAAACCATTCAAGTCAAGAAACACTTTTTACTTGTGTGCTTTTAAGCCATGTAAAGAAGCAACTGTTTCTTGAAGTACCAGAGCTGGAACTTTGGTTCACATGCTGTATGTGAGCATTTGGAATAACCATATGTATATTACTGTCTTTATTTTTAAAGATGTATGTAGTGATTCAATCAGAGTTTAACGATTGTTAGTATCATGTAGAAGATGATCTTGCTCCAATTGTAACATATATATCTTATGATAGAAAGTACTGTATTTATTGTATTTCTATGTATTTTTGTACTAATGCATTTTTGTAAAAATACAAGGACTTTATGTTATTTTTCATTTCATTGTTTCTACTTGTAAGCTGATGAGCAAAACTACCTGTTTTCAGAAGCAATTAGCACAATTAAAACAAACTAAAATGAATAAGACTAGAATACACTATAACTACAATAAACATTAACAAGCAAGCACAATACAAGATATGGCAAACTCATGATAAACAAAATATAAAATATATTCAGTAGTCATTAGGGACAGGAACAGATTCTTCTACTGAAAAGCCATTTTTAAGTCTAACCTTGAATGTTTTCAACTTTAGACATTTTGTGATTTTGCTAAGAAGTGAGTTATAAACAAACGGGAGCCTTAAATAATATGGATTTCTGACCAAAAAACTTCCTGAACAGAGAAGTTTTTAGAACTATTCTGCTTTGAGAGCTAGTCCCTCAGTTATTAATTGCTCTATGAAATACAGAAGAGACAGATTGGGCAGTTGATTGAGTACGCCTTTCGGAAGTAAAAGTCCCATTCATAAATTACACCTATCCTCCAAATTAAAGGTGTCAGAAGTCTTATACAATGCACAATGGTGTGTCTGTCAAGGTAAATTTGTAATAAAATGATAAATGCTGCAGTAAGTGACCTTTAACTCAGACAAAATGTGTTCATTAGTTGCCATGTAGACCATTACCCTATAGTCCACAACAGATATTAGTAGACTATGGGGCAAAAGGCTACAGGAGTCAGGCACCATCTTATTTATCTTGTAATGGCATATTCTGAGCAATAAAAGTTCAATAACAATGAAGTTACATGCTACATAACCCTCATTTTCTGCACAGAAAGACTTTAAGCAAACAATTGTCCCAAATTTTGTAAAGTACTGTACTAGAAAGCAAAAATATCTCTTAGTGGACTTGCTTTTCTTTTTGGTGTGTGTTCCTCGGTAATTGCCACATTTCAAGTCACATTTTCAGAATGAGATTTCCCCTCTTCCCGTATGTTTGTCTTCTAAGATACCTCCTACAGAATGTGTAACCAGTTGTGTTTATGCATTATGTCCACCATTAAAGACAATAAATAGAGAAGTGAATAAATTCTTTAAGTCTCTCAATACATTTCAGCTACTTTTTTTTGTTTCAAATCAAAAAATCAGTACTTAATAAAGTAAACTATAAGGTGTTGACAGTATTACTTTTTTTGTGCATACTTTAGGTGTGTGCTTCAAAATCATGGTCTATGTGATATCACACATTTTGGGTATGTAAAATAAAACTCATAATGTACAATATCCCATACATTATTCTGCATATTATATAATAGCATCATCACTACTGAACAAACCTTTGATAATTATTCCAGGATATTTCTAACCTAAACTTGCCAAGGGACACACAGACCACATCAAGTACCAATTTAGGTCTACCTGTTTAGACCTACAGATATTTTTTTTTTCAAATTGCTGTACTTCAGGAAGCCTTTAGCCGCTATTTCTAACAGAAATCGCAACCTGTTTGATATCTCCGACCTACCACATATTACTCCAGGTCAAAGTGCAACTCGCAAAACTGGGATCAAGCATGTCAGCGGCTTCTAAAGCTGCATCACAGTAGGGATAATTTAAAACCTCTTGCATAATTATGTAGCCACTGGAGAACAAACTCTGGTGCCACTGATAGAATCAAATACCATCAGATTCTGAGTCATCTGACAATGTTGCAGTACCACAAGAGACACCGGTGCTCCACCTTCTCCCTAAGTCAACGTCGGCAAAAGATCAGCTAAAGGAGATTCCATATACAGGTTCTGAATTTTCTTTTTAACATGAAGTTTGTTTGGGGGACTACAAGGCAATGATGAGGGTTTTTTTTATATACTACTGACCACTTACATTGGGAGACCCATAAAATTCTTTGAAAAATGACTCTTTTTATATACTATAGCTACTTCCAATACGGTATTCAGAAAGGCTGCTTTATCTTGGCCCCATGCCACTGAAGCCCATTATAACCAAGCTCAACGTACCAACCCCTTGCCACAATGCTCCACTTGCTCAACTTCCAATAACAGCCTAATAGTAAAGGTGTCAAGAACAACTCGGATTATACAGTACCATCTCAGTAGATTTCAAGTCTATAATTTTTAATGATTACCAAACCATTGAGCTAAATGGGTATCCACAAGGAAAAGGATGATCAAACACCCCCAATGTTCAGGGGTCCCCTGTGGAAGTGGCGGTAAATCATAGAGCATCAAGGCGGTGAGTCATTCATTTGCATTTGGACATTTATTAGGCCTTATAATTTTGTGTCTGTTAAAAGCTAGAAATGTGAACTGTACCATGGTGGTGTGTACTGATTTGTTCCAAAGACTTTGTATGTTCCTCCATCGAGATTTGTCAACAGCAGCCTGGTAGCAGTTGTGCTTCCTTTTATTTGTTTTAATGAGGATGATGCACCATCATTGATTTATGAGATTTTCCTTAAAAAGTAAGCATTTAATAAAATAAAATGTTTCAAACCACTTTATTTTTTTCACCCACTCTCTCATTACAACACTTCCTCCATTAGGCCACCAAACATCCTGTCCTACTCATCTTCATCACTTACCATACCCCCTCTAACCACAGACTTTTCTTCTCTGTGGTGGGGTTTCAGAGAGCCCTCCCAAGTGACTCCCTGCAGGGCAGCACCATTTTGGGAGGTGACTGGCAGTTGGTTCAGCAAGGCCCAAGATTGCTATATTTATTACGCTTGCTCCAGAGGGGCATTTCCATTTTCTGTAGCCACACCCAAATTGGATACTGATACAAGGGCTCAAAGGTGCATAGGCACACACAGACTGGTGCAAGTGCTCCGGGATCAGTTGGCAACCCCCTCCCACTCATTGCTGCAGCTGCAGAACCATGTGTGCACATCCAGGTGGGGATGCTTCAGGAGATCCTTCAGCCCTCCCTCGCCAGAGGAGGGAGCATCTTCTGGGATGCTCAGTCCTCCTCCCCCCTCATTGGCACCTGACACCTTGGGGTCATTCCAGAACTTGGGTCACTGCAACATTTGCAGCAGCCTTGCCACTGTGCTGATGGGCCAGCCCCAGGTCACTGTGTTTATAGTAATTGCATATAATTTTAAAGTATTTTCATATTTTTGCTTTATCTAATTATTAGCCTTTTAAAATGAGTTTCTAACTTTTGAGAAAACACTGGAATGCATCATATAAATATCTAGAACTTTAGCTGAAATATATATGTATACAACAGGCGGAGGTATACATTTATAAAGATAACTAGTGATATCGTTGTGCTAAGTTTCAAGGTATCAAGATATCATCTGTTAAGTACCAAGATATCACCTATTTGATACTTCACAAGTGGTCTACTGATAAATAACCAGAAGCAGTAGGACATAACCCCATTACCCAAAAAACAATGCTATCATGGCAACAATTATTTCACAAATTCTTCAGAGACATTCTGTTCGCAGAAACAAGCATAAAAACAGTGAATGAAAAAAAATCACTTGTTTACAGCATTATTTATGGAACTTTCAGATCCTGTTGGAAACATCAAATATGAGGTAAGCTAATATCAATCAATCAATCAATCACTTTATTTAACCAGGCATATATGATAACAAAAATATTTTCTTTCACTGTACTTGACTTCTTGTGCTCTAACTTGTGGTTTTGCCACTCGTGAGGTCAGTGATCAAGTACAACTCAAGAAGATATTTCTAGTATATTACATTAGCTCATTTCATATGCCATAAATATAGTGTGCGTGTGAGGGTGTGTGTGTGTGTGTGTGTGTGTTGCAAAAAACTTCATTAATGCATCGGTTAAGCATCAAAAGTAGGGAAATGTACATTAGGGTTTCCAACCCTAACACCTACCCCACCCTGCACAGATGAGGAGGGATGGGCGGTGGCATTGGCATCTGCTGCCCTACTGCTCACCCCATTCTCATATACTGTGGCTGCTCAACTTATTTTGTAGTGGAATGTGGTGAGCGTTGGGGCTGGAGATGCCAATGCCACCCCTTGATCCCTCTTCTTCTGTGCAGGGTGGGGGTGGGGTGATAGGGTTGGAAACCCTAATGCCACATTTCCCTGCTTTTGATGCTTTAACCCTAACTGATGCATTAACAAAGTTTTGTGCAATTTATTTCCTTACTATTTTAGTATAATAGTATCTTTATTTTACTGTGGGAGCACAGGTTCTTTGGACCCTGCACTCCCAGCCCTCCACAGATGCACATATGTATCTAGCCTCTGGCCCCTGCACTTCCATGCATCAAGTTATGAGCAGGCATAGTGAAATTGCAACAAACAGTCATAACTATGTCATCTTAAAAAATGTTCACCCCAAATGTTCAACATAACCTTCTTATCACCTCACTGCATGTACCCAGTACAGAAAACATTCAAATCCCCCACAACTGTAACGTCATTCTGTGCCACAAGTGTGGAAAAACATTTTTGGCAGAATTTGAAAAATTACACCTGTACTATTCATGAGGTGGTGTGAAACATATCAATGTTGAAAATCTGGATTGAAAATATGAAAAATTGGTGAAGCTACGAGTGTGCTTAGAAACTGCACAATGCATGCTCATAAAGTGGTTATTTCTTGACATTTTTTCACCAACTTTTCAACATGGGCTTTTGGGGCTTCCCCTCATTAACACTGGCACTGTGATTTCATTAGTCTGTCCCAAAAATTGATTTCACACAGCAACCATGCCATTCTGTGCCACAGGTGTGAAAACACATTTCAAGCAGGATTTGAACAATGACAGCTGTACTGTTCATGAGGAGGTGTGAAAAAATGGCCATGTTGAAAATCTGAAGTGAAAATATAAAAAATTGGTGATGTGTATGTAGAAACTGTGCAACACACGCTCACAACGTGGTCATTTTTTGGAATTTTTTCATCAAATTTGCAATATGGGCTTTTTTGGGACTCCACCTCATGAACACTGGCACTGCCATTCTGTTAATCCATTCCAAAAGGAGATTCTGTGCAGCAACTGCAAAATCACCTTTTGTTACCAAGTAACAAGTGTAAAATGACAGTGCCAGTGTTAATGAGGTGGGGTCCCAAGAACCTCATGTTAAAAATTTAGTGCAAAAATGTCAAAAATGGCTGCAATATCAACATAAGTTGAAAATGCGATTGACAGCCATTATACAGTGCTTACCTTGATTCTTCAGTTCACAGTTCGGTTTTGAAGAGTGTAGAGACATCCCAGTCCACAGAAGATCACAGCCTGCAACATTGGGAGGTAAGTATGAGGTAGGGGTGGTGGCGGTTATGCGGCACAGAGGGAGGGTGGGGATTGGGGAGGGGGTACGGCAGCAACTAGGGACTGTTTTCTTTTTTACAGGTTATTAAAATTAAAAAAAGATGTTGGGGGACTGTTTTCTTTATTTCAGGGACTTTTTATTGTTTGTGGACACTGGAAGTGGGCTCCCCAGTATCCCACACTGGCGGTGCTAGGGGTGATGCTAGTGCCAACATGGGGACTGGGTACTCCATGTTGGCAAAAAACTTTTAATTCAATACAAAATATTTCAGGACACTGTGAGTGGGCTCCCCAGTGTCTCTCAATGGCAGGGAGGGGGTTCTACAGCCAACATGGGGATTGGGCACCCTGATGTCAGCAAAACTTGTTTTAAAAATATGTGGAAAGTGACTAGAGGGTGGTGAAAAAGGATTCCTTTTTTATCACTTGCTAACTTCCGGCTGGCAAAAAAGGATGTTATTGAGTGGTGAAAAAGGAATCTTAAGTGTTAATAAAACACCTTGGGAGGCTGCATTGCATGCAGCCACTTAGGAATCCATCTGAGGGAGTCCCGATGAACAAAATACATGCCTTGGTGTGTCTTGATAGCTTCATTTTTGTGGGTTTTCAATTGAAAAATAAACACAAAACAACAGAAAACAAGATGGCAGTGAAGGATTTTTTCTCACGAAGAGGGATTCCAGATCTCACAAAGAAGGAATGCTCTTTCAAGATTAAATCCTTCTTTGTGAGATGAAATCCCCCTTCGCAAAAAAAGATCTCTGTCTGAGAAATGAAATGTTCAGCAAAGTCCCATAGGCTATAATGGGAACTAAAATACTTAATAACGTTGCAACAGATTAACATTATTGCATAAAATGTTCTCTGTTCTGCTACCAAAGTTCTTTATACCCTACAAAGGTCATGCAGAAATTCCACTCCATCTGGCCACAAGGCGATGAGGAAAATCTGAAAAAAATATATATATTTTTTTTTTACTTTTTATCACTATCTGGATCTCAGAATTTGAACATCCAAATGGAACAAAACTTTTCACATCAAGAGATCTACCCCAGAGGACACGCATACCAAATTTTGTGCAAATCCATTGAACAATTGCAAAGTTATTAAAGTGCAAAAATTTCAGGTTTAACATAGAAACTGCTGCTCAACCCTAACTATAGAGGCTCTATCATTCCTCTATAATATACAGTGTGTATATATACACATATGTGTGTGTGTGTATATATACATATATATATGTGTGTGTGTGTGTGTGTGTGTATATATATATATATATATATATATATATATATATATATATATAAATATGCCACTGCCCCCCTTGGAGGCACTGAAAGGATAAAAATATCCTTTGTTTAGGTAATGCCTGAAGGTGATCTAAGCTACAGGTAGCGAAAAATCCATATCTCATTTTGTTTTCAAGATATGGGTACAGAAATTCGCTATGGGTGCCGTAGTGTTATCCTGTGGGAAAAATCTCAGTTTTGTAATGACATATCTACAGAACCGATACATTTGTTCACAACAGAACAGCATAATTCACATCTCTTGGACACCCCCTTTACATCCAGCAAATGTCAAGTCAAAACACCAGACCATTTATTTACATTGCAGTGGCAAATTTTTTAAAATCCTAGTTCGTGAGGTTGCAAAATCCCCAACCACAAGGTCAATCCCCATTCACAAACTGTCAGAATCACCGTCCATGAGAAATCCTTGATAGTCTGATTTTGGCCATCTGGTACCTAAGTGATGGTCAAGGATTTTGCTACCTCATGAAACAGAATTGCTCATGGATGGGGATTTTGTCAGCTCACAAACAGGGACCAGCTCAGGAAAGGGGATTCAAAAAACCAATGCTGTTTTGTAGCTGACAAAATCCCCATCCACGAGCTGATCCCCTTTCATGAGGCAGCAAAATCCTTGACTGTGAGTCAGTCCTCATCTGCAGAATAGCCATCTGGTCCCTAAGTGATGGTCCAAAGGATTTTTGCTACCTCGCCAAAGGGACTGCTCATGGGAGGGGATTTTTGTCAACTCAGCATTTCAAAAACCAATCCCTTTCACGAGGTTGACAAAATCCCCATCCATGAGCGATCCTCTTTTGTGAGGAAGCAAAATCCTTTACTGTGAGTCAATCCTCATCTGCAGAAGGGCCATGTGGTCTCTAAGTGACAGTCAAGGATTTTGCTACCTCACAAAAGGGGATCAGCTCGCGAATGGGGATTTTGTCAGCTCTCGAAAAGGGAACAGAAGCAAGTCACGAACTAAGAATTTCAAATTTTGAAATGGACATTTTTTTGGCCAAAATGAAGCAAACCAAAGGTATAGATGTGTAGAGGGTGTCACCCTGAACAAAACTCATGTCTTATTGCAACAAGAAGTTACCCATGGAGGAAGGTACAATATTTTGTTGGGGGGGGGATTAAAATAAGATGGCAGCTCGCGAAACGGGAATTTTTACTCACGGTCTGGGATTTTTTTAAATCCCTTTTGTGAGCTGACAAAACTCCTTGATGGGGAGCCCAATCCCCTTATACATATAAATCTTGGAGCGAACCAAGCATGCTCAGAACCCAAAATTTAAAATTAAATTACTTTGGAATGGATTAATATTTTTTAACCAAACCAATGCTGAATTCTTCTTTTTCCCAAACTCTTTATTTATTTATTGAATTTTGTTGACCCGGTAGGCCCACTGGGCCTAGAAGTCCCTTTTTCAGGGGCGACCGGGGGGAGGGGGATACAGATGGTAAGCAATTGAAATTGAACCAGATTAAGCTGTTGGTATTTTTAGTGAATGGGAGAAATTTGGCCAGGACACCGGGGAAATTCCCTACTCTTTTTCGATCGTGCCATGGGATCTTACATTCACCTGAACTACCGCCAATCCAGGCAGATGGGACCTCAGTTTAACGTCTCATCTGAAAGACGGCACCTCAGAAGTGCAGCACCCCCCCATGCTGCACTACAGTTTCAGTATTGGGATATTAACCCAGGTGCCAGATGTGGGAACTGAACCCACAGCCCTCTGATCTCCTGGCCTCAGAGGCGAGTGTGCTACCTACTGAGCCACTATACCCTGAAAGTTTCAGACCAAAAGACCAAACGGTGTGGTCGCAGTGCAATCTGCAGAAAAGGTGTCAAAAGTTGCAAAAAATGCATTTTCAGCACTTCGGTGTGCAAAATCTGTAAGTCCAAGCAAAACATAACTTGGCAAATCAAGAGATCTACCATACCAGACTGCAAATTCCAAATGTTGTGCAAATCTGTTGAATGGTTGCAAAGTTATTAATAATAGTAATAATAATAATATTTTATTTATATTGCGCCTTTCAAATTTCAAGGTGCATTCCAATAAAATAGGATACAATACAAAATACAGGGACAGCGATACAAAGATATATTATAAAACACATACAACAATTAATATACAATCACACCATAAGCCCTTTCCCATAAAAAGGATTTGAGAGCCTGTTTAAAACTCCCCACGGTCGTACACTCCCTAGTCCAACGGGTTAGAGAATTCCAAAGGGAAGGGGCTGCAAGCATAAAAGCCAGCTGATTTTAATATTACCCTTGGAATCTCTAACAACCCCTCGTCTGCTGAGTGGAGCGATCTCACAGGGCGGTAAGGGATCAGGAGTTATTTAGGCCATTCATTCATTCAGGCCTAGAGACGTCTGTAGGCGGCGTCTGAAAGCATAGCCACTCAGGACAATAACGCCTGTAGACGTACTCAACTGACTTTTACTCAGGCCTAGAAACATCTGAGGAAGTCAGCAGTTTTCACCTAACTATTAAACAAACCGGAATGCTTAGAATTGAATGCATAGCAATCGATAGAAAGGTAATTTTGCTCTGAACAATTTTGCTGCAGATACTTTGTGTCTATCATGTATACGTTAGGAGTTATTCATATCTGTTTAAGGTATGGTGTGCATGGCTAACATTTGTTTCTCAAGCCTCACCTAAGCACCTTGAATAAATCTGAAAAAAAAAACAGTTGTTTGGTATTTCAACGACTATAAAATAAAAACTAAATGGATTACAATTGATTGCATAGCACCATTAGAAAGGCTATTTTGTGCTGAACAATTTTGACACTGATACTTTGTGTCTACTACATATACTTTAGGAGTTATTTGCATTTGTTTAAGGTATGGTGTGCATGGCTGACATTTGTCTCATGCGTCACCTAAGCACCTTGAAAAAAATCAGAAAAAAATCAGTTGTTTGGTATTTCAGCTAGTATAAAATAAAAACTAAATTGATTACAACTGATTGCATAGCACCATTGGAAAGGTAAAGTTGTGCTGAACAACTTTGCCACTCATACTTTGTGTGTAGCACTTACGGTTCAAGAGGTAGTCACATTTGTTTGTGGCATGCTGATTATGGCTTGATTTTGCTTAGAAAGGCCCAGGATGCAGTGCTAAGAGTATACAGGGCACAAGTGGTGGAAGTCTCAAAGAGCTCTTGTGGTGTGAATGTGTTAATTAACATCCAAAATTTGGAGTTTAACATTAAACTGCCTACTCAACCCTAACTATACTGGCACAACCATGCCAGTATAAGATATATATATATATATATATGTATATGTACATAGTTGCATCCCCCAGGATGAAACCCAGTTCTGCAGCATTTTATAGCACTCTGCAGAATGCTTCAGCAGACCTACTGAGTAAAGCAATGTAATTTCAATGGCAATTAGTCTTCAGGAAAATGTGACACTACCAGGATGAAGTGAATGCCACAATTTCCTGCATGACAAAAGGGAATAATTGCCATTGAAATTACATTGTTGTATTCAGTGTGTCTGCTGCAGCATACTGCAGAGTGCTTCAAAAGTGAGTTTCATCCTGGGGATGCCACTATATACATATATATATATATATATATATATATATACAATACAGAAGGAGTGGGGTAAAATGATGAGATAAAAATATTTTTTAGTGACATCAGTAACAGCAACAGATCAAACATATGTTGTCACTTTTGTCAAAGCAAATAGGGAACAGAATGTGCAAAAAAATAAGGAGGAAAAGTCAGGTCTGTTGCAAAAACAGGGTATTGTTGGGTACACACGCACACACACCACATGCACACATACCACACACACACAGCACTATACAATAAAGGAATAATGCCTGACAGGGTGGGTGTTATGGTGGGATAACATCCCACCTCGGGTGGTTGGGCCCGAGGCCACTGGCCAAGGGCGTCCAACACCCGAGAAGGGATGTTATCCCAGCATAACACCCACCCTGGAGGGCATTATTCCTATTATACAATGGTTCATTGTTTTATACAGAAAAAAAAATAAAGAATTTTATTTAGTGTTTTAAAATATTTTTTTAAGAAAAGATGCTCAAGGTCCTTAAGCATATAATCAGCAGGGATGTTATGCCAATATAACATCCCTGCTGTGATGGCTAACTGACCAATCAGGAGCCAGGATTCTTTCTTGCCATTAAATAATAGTGCTTTGACCCCAAGGAAGAACCAGCAGTGGTTCAAAACGTCAGGTATTGTGCCATGTTTTTTTTTTTGTGCACCCAATAAACCCATGTTTTTGCAGGAGACCTGACTTTTAGTCCTTATTTTAACACACGCTGTTCCCTGTTTGCTAATTTGAATCCTTTTTTAGTGCTGCTCCTCAGTCCAGTGCACCTGTTCTTTCTTTTGTTTTGCATGTAACTGTTGTCACAATGGATATTTTGAAGGTTATTGCCATCACAGTTGAATACAGTACCAATAAAAGAGCAACTTTCATAAAGCTGATAACATCACAATACCTTGTGTAGACCTGAAGCCGGCTATCAAAGAAAATCAGCAAAATCTTTAAACAAACTGCATTTTAAAAACTATAACTTGTAAACTACTGTTGTATATATCATATATACAGTTCATGAGCTTGACTCAAAATATGCAGTTTGTCATCACTTGTTAGTAGGAAGGACTTTCATAACTCTCCTACGGCTTTGCCACTCATGAGTTATGGTCCTACCCCCTTCACACTTGAAGACAAAGTGCATATTTTGAGTCAGCCTGTTGCATATACAGTATATGCCTACACGTACGTATACACACACACACACACGTATGCACACACACTGTATGTATATTGAAGAAAATGGAAATGAAAACAAGATGTTGCCATATGAAAAAAAATGTTTTTCTCATGAAAAAGATCACCCCCATATTAAACAGGATATTTTTTTTGTATTGACCAAATTCTATTTTGGTATGAAACAGTTATCTGAAAGACTGTACTGAGCATGCTTAGAACCAGAATTTCTAATCCTTATAACTTGAAACAGATTAATATTATTTCACCAAACCAACAAAAGGCACCACTGTCACCCAAGACCTTTATACCCTGAAAGTTTCAGTGCAAAATTCCAAACTGTCAGGGTGCTAGGCGATGACAAAAAAACCCACAAACTATCTGATTTTTTTCACTTTTTTCACTATCTGGATCTCAGAATCCCCACAATCGATCAGAAGAAAGCTTTGCAAGTCAAGAGGCATTGGTCCAAAGACCACACATGCAAAATTTCATGCAAATCTGTTGAACAGTGACAACGCTATTAAAGTGCAAAATTAGGGGTTTAACATTAAACAGTCTAACTAAAGCAGTGCCACTGCACCACTATAATATATAACTAGATACGCTACACAGATTTTGTCTGCATCTCTCTTCATTTTGTTTCTTAATTACTAGACCAACTTGTACAGTTCAGGGTGCTTGTCTTTTAGAGTTCATCTGCTTCCGTCAGGTAATCCTTCACTGAGGTCATAGTCCTCTGTGACATCATTGCTGCTGTGGAAATACGTATGCTGTAACAAACAGAGAACTGTGACTACAGCAAAGGATTACACAGCCAGAAAAGATCAAAGGTAGAAGACAAAGATCCCATTTCCATGGAAACATACCTAGTACTCTAATGTAGAAGAAAAGGACTAGAACTACAGAAAATCTAAAAAGTATACGATAAAATACGCTGAAATAATATTTTCACAGTTTTCCTGCAGTGATAAAATCACATTAAATATTTCATATTGAAAATCCCCAACCCCCATCTGTTTCTGAAAGATCAAACTCTTCCCAACTGACCTCACAAGTGCTTTGTGTGTGTGACATCACAGTTAGTTGTCATGGTGACATAACAGCATTGGAAGCACTATGACATCATACCAACAGCACTGTAAAGTCAGAACATCCTGCTGAAAGCCTTCTGTACAGCAGACATACTGTGTAAATTAAAAATACTGGTGAAGCAAAACCAGTGAAAGACAAATTAAATTTAAAAAAAGGGATCTAGTAAATTATGATCGCTGAATAAAATCAGTTTCTGAAATGATATACTGAAGGGGAGACTTCCACATTAATGTATTCTGTAAATTGTGTTTAGGTGTTATTTTTCGAAAAGGAGCAAGAGCGGAATGATTTCATGAGGCACCTGAGCTGTTACCTGGAGAGCAACGAGCTGTTTCTCAACACATCTGAGATGAGTGAACAAGATCTTCTGAAGAAAGCTGTGACTAAACAAGAGCGGAGTGAGATCCTGGACATGTTCTTCAGACGTTTGTTTGCACAGGTAATTGTTCTAAAAATTGAAACAACACACAGCATGGTGTGCATAATTGTAGATTAAAGCATGCAGAATTCCCCCCTGGGTGCAAGTGAATCACAAGGTAAAGCTGAATGCACTTTGCCCTCGAGAAGTGTGTTTATTCAGCATGATGCATATCCCTACTATATAATGTGTTATTTTTTTCCATTTATAAAATGGTAAAAGTAACCCAAAAAAACTCAAAACAAAGACATTTTTTTAAGCAATGTCTTTATTCTGGGTCCAGGTGTCTTCCTCTGCCTACCCCATCGACTTCTGCCATTACACCCCTGTAGCTGTCATGACTGTCATCCTGATGCCACTTCCTCATCTCTCCCTGACTACACCATTACAGAGGGGGTACTGGTGATGAGACCAAAGATCAGGGGTGCATGGAGATTGTAGGCAAGTATCATCTTGCAACCTTCTCCCATGTTTTGTTTTTTTTTGTCCCCGTGAAGCTCCTGCTTCCTCCCATCACCCCAACCACCAATTTTGTGCTGAGGAAGGTAGGACATTGCATGGTTATTAGTGATGTTGAATGTCACCCCTAATCCAGATGCAGGAGGTGCTCAAGTGGCACTTGGCTCCATCCCTCCCTTCTGAATTCCAAGTGAATTGCCTCCGTAGTGCTACCCAGACATCATCAGCTGAAACAGGGATGTTCATCAGATCCACTGTTTTGGATAAAACAATTTTAACATTTTTACCAACATTATTCAGTGGCCAGAAAAAATCCTTTGTCTTGATTGGTCATTGGACCATAGCCCAATGTCTTCAATTTTGTATTAATCTTCATCATACAATACAAATCTACTAAAAGCCATTTTTATTTGCATGTAATATGTATTGAAACAAGCCACTAATGTACTCCAGAGTATATGTCGTGGAGATAACATCACTTCTCGGGTGCTGGACACACTTGGCCTGCGGCTTTATGCCCAATCACCCAAGGTGTGTATTATACCAACACAACATATATGCATTATTGCTTACTTGTGACTGAGCCATCAGTTGTGTAATAATCACTGCACAGTCATGTGGCTGGATTCCATCATTCCTACTACATGGTTTTCTTCCTTTTGTTTATAATAGAGTACGATTGCTTTATGGTACTTTACAGGGTTGGGCAAAACTTTGCAAAATATAGAAAATTGATGGCAGAATTGTGTATTATGTGAGGGGGAGGCAAACTTGACAATGATCCCACTTACAATGAACTTTAGTCCCCCACCCATCTTCCGCCCCTTCTACCTTACCTTCCCTTAAAAGAGTTGCTATGGAGCACACACTGATGAGTTGTTCTATCCTAATGCTTCCCCTGGGGTAGTGTCATCCCTCGTTGCGGTTAGTCAGCAGAATTTCCTGATCTTGCTGATATTGCACACCTCTACCCTGTATCTGTACCAACTCACCAGGGAGTCATTCTACACTACAGCAGAGCAGGGGTTGCAGGTCCAGAAGGGTGGCCAGCTCAAGCTTCATCCAAGGATCCAAAAAGATGAACTGAACATAGAAGCAATGCTGCAGTTTAAATTAATTTATTGCAAACAAACTGTCATACAGAATTACCACTACAGTTAACATACAGGTAGCCCCAGAGTGCAATTGTTTGGTCTTTTGAGGCTGATGAAGGCTATACTAATTAAGCAATAAGGCATGACCAAGGGTTAGATTAACAGTCTGTTAATCACCCCCTAGGGGATTAATGTGTCACGAGGCCGAATGCCATATTGCCCTTAGGGGGTGATTAACTGACTGTTAATCTAACTCCTGGGAGTGCCTTATTGCTATTATAAAAAATGTTCCAAAAGAAGAGGGTTAAAATAATACATTTTGAATGTTTTCCTCATTTAGAGAGATTGTTAATAAAATAGTTCTTCCACCAACAGTTTAAGAATGCTGGTTCAAAATCAGAATGCATCATTCCAGTCATTCAGCAGTGCTACAGGATGGAATGCTGACAGGAAGAATCTATGTGCCATTGTGATCAGGCTGTACATGACCGTATAACATGATTAATGTGAGGCTGTTGGAATTCTAACAGCCAATCTGATTGCAGCATTTCTGAGAACCTTTTTTTATAACTTAGTTATAACACATAGCATGGTGCAAAGTTGACCCCACAGCCTAAGTGGGTTGTGAGGTACAAGGCAAAAAAGAGTGTTTTCAACTACCTGGGAAGTGCAGTTATTTAAACATGAATACATGTTGTTATGTTGGGTTACCATGAGGCAATCTAACCCTATAGGGTTCATAAGGCATGAGGCAAAACCGAGTGCTTTATGTCCACTTGGGTTGAATTAATAAAGGTAACAACCCTTGGAGTATCTTAATGTTATTATTAAACAAAAGGTTTTAATATTTTTATTAATCTGTTTATAGTTTCAATTCTAATTGTGCCACCATTGTAGAGGAGGGGTTCCAGTCATCAAAATAACATTTTTTAATGGTGATTAGAATTGGTTTTTACATTGTTAAATTCCCTCCCATTCCCATTTTCATGTCAGCCATGTATGCTGTTATGGTTTGACAAATTTCTTAAATTAATAATGCAGTTTTGTTGTGCTCCCAAATCTACAGCATGTCTGCCTTCCCCTTTCCTCAGCACTGTAGCTGCCACTCTTTCTTTTAAGAGATCAGTCACACCATTCCAAGTTATTCACCTGAATGGCCTGGAATGCTGTAATTGATGTCATCAAATGTTCGGGTAATAAAAGCAAAGAGCAACAGTTGCTGCCGAGATGGGTACTCAGAGTAGTTAGCAAGGCCATACAAATTAGAGTAATGTTACAAAAAAGGACTAAACCTATTAAAATATAGGAAAGATATAAAAAAAGGAAAACAGGAAGGCACCTAAAGGTAGGAATACTGTTTCCTATCACCCTTCAGTAGGCCAGTGAAAAAAATTCATTTAACATTTCTGTAATTTTGAAATTATTTTCTGAATAGACCATTTAAGCTTTAGATCCTCAGTTTTAAATATTTTCTTTTCTGGTAACATATGTTTCTGATTACCTTATGGATTTGCTAATGGTTCATTTCTCCTGGTTGGTACCTACAATTAAGGTACTGGACATTGACAGGTCAGACGCTGGAGACTTTAGTTTCGAAACATCAATGAAAGCCAAAGAGGCTCTTTCCTGTGAGTTAACGCGAACAGAGTTTGCAGATTCCCTCGGACTGAAAGCTGACTCCCTGTTTGTTGAGTCGATGTTTTCCTTGGCTGACAAAGATGGTAATGGATACGTATCCTTCAGAGAGTTTCTTGACATCTTATTAGTTTTTATGAAAGGTAAGAATTTATATTTTAATACTTGCAAGAACATAATTCAAATCAAAGAAAGCTCTTGGTAATTCCTAAAGTATTAACTAATGTCTGTTTTCAGCTTTTGCAGATTGTGAGACTTTTTGGCACTATTCAGTTCTGCTTAAAGAACATAGAAACATAGAATTTGATGGCAGATAAGGACTGCTTGGCCCACCTAGTCTGCCCATTTCCCTACCTGATGGATATGCTGCAGAGCCTAGCCAACCAACAGCTTACTTCCTCCTACCCCCCACTAGAATTACCTTATGTCTGTCCCATGCATTCTTGAATTCTTCCACTGTTCTTGACTCCTCAACCTCTTCCATGCTTCCACAACCCTCTCCATGAAAAAAATACTTTCTAACATTACCTCTGAAACATCCCCCCTCTATCTTCAAATTGTGCCCCCTTGTTCTTGCACATCTCTTTTTCTGAAAGATGCTACCCTCTTGAACTTTAATTCCCTTGAGGTACTTGAAAGTTTCTATCATGTCCCCCTCTCCCTCGTTGCCTTGAGGGTATACATATTAAGCTGCTATAGTCTCTCTTCCTATGTCTTCTGGTGCAGACCCTGCACCATTTTGGGTGACCTCCTCTGAATAGCCTCCACTCTGTCTATGTCTTTGCAGATATGGGGTCTCCAGAACTGCATGTAGTACTCCAGATGGGGTCTCACCAACTGTCTGTACAGAGGAATAACAACTTCCTGTTTTCTACTGTTGTTGCCTCTCCCTATGCATCCCAGCATCCCCCCAGCCCTTCTTACTGCCTTTTCATATTGCTTGCCCACCTCTATGTCATCTGATATAATGACTCCCGGGTCCCGTTCCATTTTTGTTGTTGTTAGTATCTCACCCCCCATTGTGTACTCTTCCCCTGGGTTTTTGTTTCCCAGGTACATTACCTTGTACTTCTTTGCATTGAATCTGAGTTGCCATATATTTGACCATTCCTCCAACCTTGCCAAGTCCCTTTTCATCCTTTCCATTCCATCTTGTGTATCAACCCTGTTGCAGATCTCTGTGTCATCTGCAAAGAGTTGGCAGACTGCCTTGAAAGTAGTTAACTGTTACATTTTATAGCTGAAATACTTTTTTCATTATAAAATTAGCTTTTATTTGTTAAAATATTTGTAGTTGAGACGAGGTGAGCAGTTGTCAAGAAATAAAAGTTATTTGACATGTTTTGACCAATGAAGTTACAGGATTTTCGTTGCCCATTTTATAATCAGAAGATATTGGACTTGGCATGATATGTGGACTGGTACTTTACATGGAGCCTGACAAATCTTGTTCTGTTCCTCTTCATACATCATCAGCTTCATGACTGCACTGACCATGACATTACAACAGCCCATGAGGAGAGAGTAACCTTCTGCCAGATTGGTCACTTGTGGTGTCACAGTCAATGAAATCACAATGCTGAAGGGGGATAGAACAAGATATGCTAGCCCCTCAAGTAAAGTTCTGCTGTTCACCTACTACCACCATGTAGAAAACCTTCTGAAGTTCAAAATGAAAAGAAAAAAGTTAAGGAATGAAATGTAACCTATGACTACTTTTAAAAAGTAATAATTTTTTTCTTCTATTTTTGATGCCACTAACTCTTTAAAGCTGAACCAGTCTTAATTCATTCGTGCTAATTTGCATATACTTCCCATGATACTTTGCATTAGTGGGGCAAGTGTAATTTGGTATTTCTTATTGACCAATACTACTAAACGACTACCTCCCATCTTCCCTCCAAGCTAGTCACTGGGGCAATTGAGTGTACCTTATTGTATCTTTATGGCATTATGATGCTTTTTGGTGAGTTTCTGCCCAGACTAGAGATGCCCCTTATATGCTGGTTCAACTGAGCACACCGAAACAAATAAATCATTTAAAAAAGAATAAAACTTCAAAGACTGATGACTTGCACATCTTTTGCCAGGGATCACAGTAACAGGGGTTCCCAGTGACATCTGAGATTGAGGGTGCCTTCGACTAGCTCTGTGAGCCAGTGACTTTCTATGAAATACCCTATTGCAGTTTTGTTACTGAAAAGTGTCAATGAACCATTGCCTTGGTATGTAGTTGGCCTTTAAGTGCACATAGTAAGATTATTTGAACATTTAACAAATGTTAATCAACAACCATCAGGGTGGACTGGGATGGTGGTGGTGGTGTTTGGGGTGGTGGTTTCTGATGATGGGGTGAGGCAGAACATTGATAGATTGAGGGTTAGCACTGGTTCTAGGGTGGGGGTCCTGTACACAGTCATGAAGGGATGAGGGTGGTGGGCCACTAGACTACCAAATGTGATTACATAGTAACTAAGATTGCTAAGGACAGAAAAAGGCCTAAGCCCCAATCAATCTGTCCTGACCCTCCCTATTATCCCCTAGAATACCAGCCAGTTATCCCAGACCAGATTTCCCTGAGCCACCCATCATCCTTTTGTATATATATCCCACCCTGTCTTCATACTTGCCATACTGCCAGTTTTCGCCACCTTGATGGGCAAGTCATTGCTGCTTTCCATCACCTCGTCTGTGAAGAAAAACTTCCTCATATCATTTATGAACTTAGGCCTGCCATCTAATAGGTTCCCCCTAGTGACTACTCCCAGTCATTGGTGAACAGCTCCACTGTGTTCTCCCTGTTCACTCTGTATAGAAACATGTATGTTTCTATTGTACACCCCCTCTGGTCTCCAGATAATACATGGTGACAGTGTTTAACCTTTTCCATATGCACTAGCTTCAGGACCACTGGCCATCTATGCTGTTCTCCTCTAGAATGATTTAAGCCATTCCCTGTCTTTTTAAGTTGAAGGGATGAGGAGTGGATGCAGTAATCTAGGTGCTTTCTTGCCACTGACCTATACAGAGGCAGGGTTGGCTCCCTTCTTTGGCTAGTGATGCCCCTTCCTATGCATCCCAGCATAGCACTGGCTCTCCCATAAGCTTTATTGCACTGATCATTTGATTTTAGGTTATCTCTAATAAGAAACCCCAAGTTACTACCCATGGTTGACTGGTTCACCCTTACCCCATCTACCGAGTATTCCATCTTGCAAAATTTGGTGTCATCCACAAACAGACACACCTTAGTGTTGACCTGCTCCCCTTTATCTCAGATGTACATATTGAAAAGTGTACGTCCCAGGAGAAAGCCTTGGGCAGTACCAGTAGTGACTGCATGACTCCTGACCATTTGTCATTTAGGACCACCCTCTAGGTCCTCTCTTCCAGCCAGTTCCTGATTCACTCTGTCAATTTCTTCACTATTCCTAATCCCCCAAATGTTTAGCCAGTTTCTGATTCAGCATGGAGCTGAAGGCCTCACTGAAGTCCAGATAAAGGATATCCACTGCCTGCCCCTTGACCACTGCCCATGTTCCTAAAATAAAAAATCTATCAAATACATTTGACATGACAGCCCTCTAATGACTCTATGCTGTCTTTTGCCCTGCAATTCATTTGTTTTATTTCAGTACATTGCAGATAGGGATTACATGAGGGTGGGGGTGGTTGTGGTGGTGGGGATCCACTAAACTACCAGTTATAGTTATTTTATTTCCAAACATTGATAACAGGGATTGGATGAAGGTGAATAGTCTGCAAGACTACCAGTATGATTGTTTTTTTTCTTATACCTTGACTACAAGGATTGGGTGAGGGTGTGGTCTTATATAACTCATGCACAGTGTGACACAGAATGCGTGAATGATTTTGTTTTAAATAGTAAATGATTAAGCTGGAAAGCAGCTGTGAATGGTTTACACTCACAGTTAGTTACAAAATAAAAGAACAACTGTAAACACATTTACTTGAAAAACAAGAGCTACCGCCCTATGGCAACCCTACTGGTGCAAGCGGTAGTGCTATCCCTTGCAGCACCGATGACCTAAGTTCAGTAACGAGCTTGGAGCATTGGCTGGTTGGTGTGGGGGAGGAGGACTGAGTGCCCCAGAGACTGTTTTCCTCTTCTGGGAAGTGGGCTGGGGACTCCCAGTGCATGAGTGACACCCAGTGGAGACTTATACCAGCCCAGGACCACATACTGAGGGAAGAGGTGATGGCAGACATCTGCGGGACATGTGTGGGAGCACACATATCCCACACTGATGTCATTGGACATCCACACCTCTAGGGGAAACAGGAAGATGAAAACCCTTGGGTCAGCCACAAGATGATGCCCCTGGACACCCACTCAAATGACACATCAGGTGTAAGCCTCAGCTGGGGCCTCAAAGTGGCTCTCAGTCTCTCCCTTCAGGGAGCACCACCACAGGTGGTAAGCTGTGGGCCTCCCAGTCTGACTGACTTGGGGGGATGCCAGGTGGTGTTGTCCAGGTGCTGAAAGAGGGGGTACATCCATGTCTGTCACCTGACTGACAAACAAGAGTTAAAAAAGGAAAAAAAAGCTACTATCCTTCACATGCATATTAAAACCCATGAAATCCTTCATCACCATAATAATCAACTAAATGATAATGGTGTAGAATAGGTGAAACTGTTGGTGGCATCATTGCTGCATTAAACTGTTTATTTATTTATTTGTATTTCGGACGACACCTTTGGGCTGAGGGCTCTTTTACAAAGGTTTCACATCAAGGCAATAAGGACAATAAGGTACAAAATATAACATGATCATTACAATGGAACTTACAAAAAAAAAAGAAAAGTAAGGTTACAATAACAGCAGCCAAAGGCATTGTCAAGGAATTGTGTTGCAAGTTAATTATGCAGTACAAGTCATAGGTGGCTCAGTGAAGCTTTGTTAGGAGTGGGTTAGTGGCAAAAGAGAAAGAAGAGTGGTGGTGAGGGGGTGGTATGGGAGAGAAAGGGAGGAAGGGAGAAGGGGAGAAATGAGGAGGGCATTGCGTTGGGTATGTGGTAGATGGGAAACAGCAAGAGAGGAGGAAAGGGGGGGATGAAAATGAAAAGGAGACAGATTCATCCTATACCCAGTAATGGAGGTAGGAGAGGAGGAGGTGCTGAGGCAATGAGGAGGGATGCTTGAGGGTAGTATGCCTGGAGGGGATTATAAGAAGCAATCACAGAAGGCACTAGCTACGAGGTGTTTACACAGGTTACACTTAAAAGCACTGTGGAATGGAATTCTGCAGAACTGTCATTCTGTAGCTCAAAGAACAAAGTAGGCAGCTTTCAAAGCAAGTAAACAGAGCCAAAGCAAAAGGTGTACTCACTCAGAGCAAATGGCAGCTCGGCTACACTGTCACTGTTGGACCCTCTTGATGTAAAAAGCAACCATGCAGGCAGGATAAAAGTTTCAACATATTCACACAGCTCAAGCTTCACTTAGAACTGCTCACAAACTTACAGTTCAGTGAGAGAGAGAGAGATGCATCAGCCCCAGTTTTGTACACTTGGTTCAAGAATCCTCTTTGTCTTTTTTTGAATCATCTTCTCAGAGTTCCAGTTGCAGCACAAAGTGAAATAAAGTACATACTCTTTGTCTTCATACCCAGTATGCTTCCTGGGTCTCATTTCACATTAAAAACAAGTCCTTGATTCTGAAGTAGACAAACATTGATGATATCACTATGACAATGTCGAGTGCTACACCACTGTTGTCAATCGACCAATCAGAACAATTTCAATGGTGCTTGACTACTACACTGTACAAACTAATGCAGAAAAGTTTGAATCATAGAAACATAGACTTTGACGGCAGATAAGGACTGCTTGGCCCATCTAGTCTTCTCATTTCCCTACCTAGAGGATAAGCTGCAGATCCTATTCAACTAACAGCCTATAGACTTTAAACTCTATTTGGTGCCTATAAAATCTACACTATTCAAGTGGCTGCATCAGCACTTGGTTATGTCAGCTTGTGACTCAGTGAAAATCTTCCAGATTCAGTATTCTCTATGCAAATATTTTGCATCAAATATATATCAATATTTATACCATGGAATTCACCTAATTCTAGATTTAATTTTTTTTTTGTTGCAGAAGTTTTTAGGTGTGAGCTCCAGACCAATCAAATACAGACTTAATTCAACTGCCTTTATAATAGCAAAGCAGTCAAAGCTGATGTAACCTGAGCCCCTACATAATAGGAGTGCATATTTTTTATGTTTCTTTGACCTTAGGTACACCTGAGGAGAAATCAAAGCTGATGTTTAGAATGTATGACATCGATGGGAATGGCTGTCTGTCAATGGAGGAGTTCCACAGACTACTGAGGTATTTCTGCTGCCAGTTCCTAATTATTGGGTTATTTATTTTAAGCCAGTACTTCCAAGTAGGGAACCTAAAACAGCCTTTTGTTTACTGAGGGCATCTTTTTTATGTTGGGGACACATACTGCCTGTTAAATTATTTCACTTAACAAATGAAGTACTAGTCATGACTAATTTTACATGAACATGATGCATTATGGAGGCTACATAGCCCAGTGGTTAGTGTGTAGAGCTGTGAACCTGGCAATCCCAGTATGAATACCACCAACACCACCCACTGTGTGATCAAGTTACTAAGCATACAGTAGTAAGAGTACTTTGATAATGCAAGTGCATTTGTGAGTCCAGTTTTCTCCTTTTTCTTCTTATAAATCAGTTTGTGCTTGCACTCCCATCTGGCCCCTGGAATACTTCTTCTGTGCATTCCACAATATTGGAGCAGCAACTACAACACCACAGACTCCAGAAAATGTATGTCTGGAAGGTGAAACATGATTATTGCTGCTCTCAGGAGTGCAGCTAAAATGACCCCACAGTACCTAGCTGGGTTGTCAAGAGATCCCTAAGGTAGAAAGACTCCAAATCATTGAAGGCCTTATAAGTAATGAGCAGATTTTAAAATGGACAAGAAAAATCCTTTCATCTGATTGGTCAGTCTGGTCTTTACCCATGACTAAATCTCACAACATACTCATGGGTAATGTTTCGCTGTTAGTTTTAATCAAATAAGAGTTTTTTATCTTTTGTTCTTCGGTCCACTTTATAATCAAGATATTGCAGTCCAGAATGTGTGTTGTTGAGTTTACCCACTTCTTTTATGGTTAACAGTGCTCGACTGCACCTCATGCCACAACACATGAGGCATGAATAAATCCCACAATAGTAAGTCCAGACCATTGTTTAAGTGGGTCCCCTTCTATATGTGTTATCAAGGCTGTAGTTGTTGGGCTGATCGGGCATGAGAGCAATCAGAAAAGTCAAACTACCAGTCACATGACAAAAGAATTAAAAGTTCTTTTCAAGCTTTGTTTTCACTTTGTCACTCAATATAATGTCCGCATGTGGTGCCAAGTATTTTATCCAATATGTTGGGCTTCCTTGGGGGAAGGGAATATGCATGCAAATATTTCAAAAATATATAATCAATACACCATAGCAATATTTCTAATCATTTTCCTGTAAGCACTTCAGTATATATTCCACTACCAGGTGCCATCCCTTTCCTAATGTACACCTTTTGGTTACAGCTGTTAATAAAAAAAACCAAAAAAAAAACTTTAAAAATATTTAAAAAAATACCCAAACATTTTGTTTGTTCCAATTGTTTAACCAGGAGTGGCACACTAAGCTGAAAGTTTTACAGGTGCAACCTGGGAGCACAGAAAAGTTAAGTGACTTGCTCAGGGTCACACAGTATCCAGGTGGGGGCTATGGGATTCAAATCCAGGTCTTCAGATTTGCAGCTCAGTGCCTTAAACCACTGCGCTATACTGCGTTTGTTCTTAGTTATACATACCTTGCAAATGGACATGCTCATGTTGTGTATTTTTTTGTATTTAAGCATTAATGTCACCATCCATAATTATAACCAATGTATTCTATTGAACCTTAGAATGTTATTACTATCTCAGAAATGTTTAAACACAGAAATCACAAAGCTCCCCACTATGTTTGTTAGATAAAAAAATATAAAATAAAAACCATATAGGTAGTCACAATTATATTTTTGTCACTTTGACTTTTCTAAATCCCACAACACACTCCCTGTTGGACATTATTATTTAGTTTTAAATTCAGTCTGCCACCTTATTAGCAGCAGGTGTAGTGCCTCCATTGTTGGAATACATGCTCCATCCTGCAGATTAAGCAGTAGCATTCTCCACTAGCTTCAGGTGTTGGACCTAAATAGCAAGAAGTCCCAGGCAGAGTTGTAATAGTCAATTCTGGAGGTGAAAAATGCATGCACCTGAGTTACCAGATCACTGCAAACAATATAGGGGTGCAAGCAGGCAATATTTTTAAGCTAGAATAAGACACTCTTGCCAGGGATCATGTACGATACTGTAATACGAAACTTATGGCAACCTCTGTAGATTTACTACTAGTATTAGGAAGATATGTCAAAACATAGAGCTACAAGTGAGCAGGGGTGGTTGAGGGAAATAATGGAAAACAGAAGCAAGAATAATGTGGTAAAACTTTATCCTTTTGTTCTAGTTCCTTTGTTGAGATTTCAAATAACTGTATCTCAAAATCTCAAACCAAGGAGGTTGTTGAATCAATGCTGAAGGAAGCAGGGTTTCAGAATAAAACAGAGTTAACTTTTGAAGATTTTCATTACCTGCTTCGGGACCATGATAAGGAACTTCGCATGGCACATCTCAACATCGTATGCAAAGGTTAGCACTGTGAATTGCATTGCAGGGTTCACATTGCATGTTTAGTATGATTAGACTTAAATGTTTATCATTACTGCCTTACATTTATCTGGTATATTGGTACCTAGGAAGGCTGGTTTAATGTAAGCTGGATCACCATACTTTCTTCCTTTATTAATCCTCCTGTAATCCATTCTCAATGTCAGCTACTTGGCTATATTGAGTATTTTTGTCAAAAGCGAGGACATGCTCCTGTCCCTGCAGTTCCACTTATTTATCAACTGGTGAGAGACCATGTCCTCTCCTCTTTGTCCAGTCTCTACTGGCCTGAGTCTCTGAAAATTTAATTTGAAATCTGCATGCTACCGGTCTCCCGGATGGCAGTAACTTACAACAGACATGGCTGCCATGCCACAAATGGCAGCATAATTCATCAGACATGCCTACAGTGCAAATATGTAAGCTACAAGACACTGGCCTATATTCATGAACATTATCTTCAGCAGTAACATCACTTTACTTTGCATTCACTAATCTGATTAGACCGTTCCCAAGTAATTCAAAGGTACATTGCTGAATCAAGCTCATGAAGGATGGTATCCTGTAAGGGGGCTAACTGCAAGTGGGCGCCTACCAAAACGGCAACCCACTTGCAGTGACTGCCCTGATAGCAAGGCGCCATGGGGTGGCGACCAGATGTGGAGGGTTCGTGACATGGCAATGGGATATCGTGCGTGTTGCTCTGGACGTGGGGTGGGAGAGAGTGTGCGAGCGATGGGTGGGAGGTTTGTGAAGGCTGGTGTCGCAGGGTGCCATCAAGCTGGCTTCATGGTATGGTGGGTTGCGCCGGCCTGGGGTGTCAGGGATGCAGAGTTCCAGACCAGGCAGCTGTGTTTTGTTGCACCCGGCCCGAGACAGTTTTTTTTATAATTTTTACAGAATGCCCTTCCCAACATGCACTCCCCCTGGAGTTGAGAATCTTAAGTTAGGGGGCTGCGGGAGGATGCGGGGGGGTGCACCCCATGCATAAAAGAAATCATTTTGTTTTTGCGCCCCTATCACTGGCATTGCAGTTGCACATCACCGAAATTGAATTTCAGCAATGTGCACTCACCATCAGGACAATCGCCATTTGGCAATCACCCTTATGACATGGAACCATAATGGACAAAGTAAGTGATGTTAATGCTGGAGGTTATGGTTGTGAATACAAGCCATTTTGTTTGCTCCCCTTTCAATAACCCATTTGCTGACAATGGTTTCAGTGGGGCCTTGTCTTAGCTTCAGTAGACTGCTATATATCCATCTGCTTTTTGGGGTCACCCCTCCCCACTGATGTCCATGATCCTTTCAAGCACATTTGGGCTTTGGAAATGAAGCTGTGGACCTAACAGAGGACCCAGAGCATGGCGAATCTGGAGGAACTTTCAGTGGTGAAGCTTGGGGAGGAGGAATTTGTCTTGAAGCTGGCTGATGACTTTTAGATAGCCTGTGCAGGGTCTATCAGATGTCTAAGATGTGTGATATCAACCTTAGCACAATTATCCATGTGTGCTGGCCATTCCTCAGTACAGAGTTTTATTTTCCGTAGGAAAATGAGACGGTCTTAACTGTATCCAAGTGACCTAGCTTTGTGTACTGAGCCCCAAGTGCCTCTGTTCCACAATGTCTTGGATGTGTTTTGAGTCTGAGGGGGCTCTTGCCAAACTTGATTACCATCTCCGAAGAGTCAAGAAGTAGGCCAGATTTGCTGATCACTCATTTAGGTTGACAGTCCATTGGCAGGTCATGTGAGGCATGGGCTTGCTGGTGCATGGACTATACAATTGGCTTAAGGGAAAAGTCTGGCATCTTGAGCCTCCCAAGGAAAACATCCAGTGAACATTTGGTGAAACTGATCCATCTTGGACAACTACCCCAGAGGAAATCAAGCATCATGAAGTGTTTGCACTTAAGGAAATTTGGGAACAGTATGAGTTGTAGGTTATCCAGAATATGTTGGAGTCTGGGGATAGCCATAATCTTATATGCATATGCTATCCCCCACAGCATTTGTGGCAGATGGCTCCACCTGGACAGATCTTTATCTATCTTAACCAGAAAGGGGAAGGGGGGATTTTTGATTTCCTCATTTGGGTGAAATCTCAATGCACACTGATTCCCAAATACTTTAGATGTTCCTTAGCTAGATGCAGGCCCCACAGATAGTTTTGTTCTCTCTCAAGTTCCTGGATGGAGGTCAGGAAAAGAGATCTGGATACACTGATCTTATATTCAGTTAGATGCTCGAACATTCTTAGGAGGTCTAAGATCACTGGAAATGACCTAGGGGAGAGAATCCCATTTCTAATAACTGGCTATCATTTTCTGACCACAGGAGTCAAGGTCCAAGAAGTAAAGAACAAGAACAGCAGAGTTTCTTTCATAGCCAAAGAAAAAACATTCAGGTAATTGTCTCTTTTGAAGTCAATATTCATATTCAATAATGGACTATGTAAACAAGGATATACTATGATATCCCTAAACTTGAGATCCTAAGTCTCAGTATCCTGAGTTTAGTCTCCCAAAATTCACACTGCTGAATCAATCAGATGCCCGACAATACAATGTCAGACATCTGATTGAAAAATTCAAAAGGCAATTACCCTGCATGTGGGGGGATCCGCCCCCACATTCCCCATAACTAAAATAAATAACTCCAAGGAGGAGCGGACTTCAGAGTTAGAAAAATATTAGTTACGGTGGTAAAATCACAAACAGATGCAGCGTGGATCAGAACCCAGGCCTCTCAGGGCACACTGGCTGAGCCACCAGTGATTTAGCCCTCAACACCACCGGGGCAGCTCAGCCAGCCTCCAAATCCATCCAGGATTTCAGTACTATCAACAGGGGTAGGATAGCAACCTGTCACATTGGCTACCTTACTCCTGTAAATGTCCATTGGGTTTACACTTGCCAGAATTCTCACTATCCAGATACTGAACCTGTCGGGCAATACTGCATGGGCAGGTCAGTGTCGGGATAGTGGGTCTCAGCAAAACATAAGGGTACCGTAGGCAATAAGATATGATAGAATGTGCATTATGGTGGCAAAATCACATGTCTCAGGTATGTTGTTAGGCACAAGCTGCAGCCAAGTGCTGTTAAATGCACATGAGAAGTGTTATTATATCACTATACTGGCACACCCTGGAGTGTCTTATATACTTGCACAATGGCATTTAAATATTTGACTTACAATGAGTTAAAATGAAATTATTTAAAATAAGAAGAAATTGGGGCCAACCAGGTGGTGCGGAGGGCTGAGGCGCTGGAAGTCTTACTTCATGCTATGCCAGCGACCCGGGTTCGGGAACAGACTCAGTCATTGGAGTGCTGGCACAGGGGGGAGGACTGGAGCAGGATTGAGCAAGCTGGAAGGCAGCTCTCCTCTCCTGGGAGTGGTTACCACCCCCCACAGTAGTCTCACTGCCACTGGGTGGAGGTCCAGTGGTTAGCATAGGCAGTGGGGGTGACATGAAGGGAGGGCACCTTGAGACATGGCGTGCACATGCCTCCACATGTGTGCACGCTTCCAAGGTAGGGGGCTGGGATCAGGGAGAAAAAGACAAAAAAATACCATAAAAAAGAAGAAGAAATCAAAATATAAAAATAGAACATTTCATTTAAATAATGCTTCCATTTCAATTTTGAAGACAAAAATAGTCCATATTCTGGTATTTTGGGGTAGACAGTTAAGAACATTAAAAGGCAATGAAAAACAAGTATAGCATGCATTTAGCATTTTGCATTTTTACCAGTGCAGGTATTTGAATAGAAATGAGTTCAAAACTGTTGAACCTACCTGGTTGTTTGGGGGTAGATTTGTCCTGAAAACACTGATATACGATTCAAATGTATGTGCTTTTATGAACTTCAGGCATTTATGTAAGCAGTTTAGGTCTGCCTATGTACAGTATGTGTACCCCTTTCCTTTCTTTATTTATTTATGTTATTGCCTCTTTCTCACCTTCATTCTTTTTTCTCGGGTTTCCTCACATTCAACATTTAGAATGTTTTCCGTGGAATACAGGGATTCAAAATTCTGCCCAATTCCAATGGCAGAATGTTCCTTTCCCTGCATATCGTACACACACACAGCAAAAGTCTCATGTGAAGCCAGAGCATCAGTTTTATCTCTAGCAGGGTAAGCAGCAGAGATTTCCCTGGTAAGCAGGTAGAAAAAGGAGGAGGAGGAGTTTTCATTGTCAGTAGAGGAAAACCTTTAATGTAAACCAGGAGGAGTACTTCATTTTTCTAATTTGTTTATGTATGTAGGAAGAATGTGATGATCAGAGGAACTTTTAATTAATTTGCTTTTTATTTTAAGTACTTTCATTTTTACTGCCTAGTTGAGGGTTTTTAGTGAGTAAAGTTAGCAGCCATGTTTGTGATGAAAGGTCACTGGTTGCTGTTCCTGTACCCAAATTACATCTTTTTTTTTTTGAAGTCAGCACACCCATGGTGAAAGGGTGTTGTTATGGTGCTACATTGGTTGAGAGAAGAGGGTATTTGATTGTCAGAACCTCAGGGAGGTGAGGAGTTGGGTGCTATGTGAATTGGGGTGTAAGGATGGTATGTTTACTTGTGTATAATTTGAGCTTTGGAGGGGATGAAGGGTGGGAGATAGGGTCCTAAGTGGGTTGAAGGGAAGGAGTGTCAATTTTGTTTTACTTGGTCTGTTCAGGGGCATTGGGAGATATGGTGCTATGAGGAATGGGGGAAGGGTTTAACCATTTTCCCACTTTTTTGATAACAGTTATGCTTTTGTTACCTCCTTGCTGGCATAGGAGTTGACCTTTAGCCAAGAGTAAAGTCTGTACTTTTTCCACATGCACTTTGCCTTTCTCAAAGTTTTTGAACTTCACCACAAAAACTACATGAAGCCTAATGGGGAGATATTGCCCATATCTGCACTGAATTTACATTTTATACAGATCATACTGTATGAAAGATGTTATCTAACAATAGATTGTATTGTAGTGTATGCCTTTACCTTGCTTACCAAAGAACACTGATTTGCAAAATACAGTATGAAGAGCCATGGCCAGATTGCTGATGTTTTCAAAAAGCTTTGTAAGCTTTACAAACCTCCCCCATACACCTACGTGCAAGTTCAGTAGAATTGTCTAAATTGTAGCAATGCAATCCACGATGGGGAATTCCTGGGAAGATTGTTCTGCAAATGGCTACAAACTCTACCTAAAAGTGCCATAGATATTTTAAATCCCATATTTGATGTATGGCCAGTAACAGATCCAAAGGGGGGGGGGGACTTCCACCAAGCCGGTTCGACAATTAAGTCATCAAAGTCCGGCAGAGCGACAGGATTTTGGTGATGGTGCAGCACCCCAAGCATTGGGGCACTTTTGTAATGTTTGTGGGGGCTTCACCTGGTGGGCGTAGTCATGGAGCGAGTGGCCAAACTTGGGAGTTGATGAATCCGTTCATCACTCTGACAACCCATTTGACACTGTAGGTATCAAACGTTTTTTTTTGCTGTGGGGGATTTGTTGTTACAGCATCGCTGTACAATGGTATACCAAGAGGCTTGATGGGTGGAGGTCAAGGGTTAGAACCCCAAGTCATAATCACCCCATATGTGCTAGCTCTTGCTATATTACAACAAACAGAAGAGTTTTTTTATCCAAACATTTTCCACTAGAACATGCCCTCAGCCACATCAAAAAAAATACCCCCACTCAACATCATTTATGACATCTCTTGGTCCAATCCTGAAGGCAGTTCAACTGAAAGATAAATGCTGTTGCAGTTCTGCCGCTTACAAATCATGAATTTTGAAAATTCAATCCATGGACAGTTCATTAAAAAACGCAACACTCAAAGCTCAAAGTGTTGTTTTTTATGAAACATTTTGCAAGTTATGAGCACTGAAGAAGTATACCATTCAAATTCATATTTATGAAACTGTTACTTGGTCATGCAGTGGGTTGTATTTCTATAGTTACAGACATTCAAGGTTATAGGGTTGGGCTCTCAGAATTAGTTCTATAAAAGATGAAACCCCCTTTTAGAACCCAGGGATTTGAGTTCAAACTTAGATGTAGATCATCCATGGATTACAGTTATTAAGTGTTCTAAATACTAAATAAAATGATTTTTTTGTTCAGACATTTCAAACTTGGGGTGCTAGTCTGGAAAACTAATTATCAGTAATTAGTGTGCATTCTGCAATCTGTTAGTGAGACTCACATATGGGAATGTGCTGCTCATAATTATTTATTTATTTATTTAGTGAAATGTTTCACCAGGAAAGTACACTTAACAACAAGTTGCTCATCTCCTGGTGCGACCTAGGGGACGGGGTACAATTGGGAGTTGGGATAAACAGTTTACATTAACATAACAGAAACTAGACATAAATACATTTGTGACATGATGTACAGTTAAATAAAACACATACCTGCGGAATATGCATACAATTACAATTGACATACCTGAGGAGCATAGTGTAGTGATTTAACACAGCCGTGTTGCAAGCTCCTTGCAGGACAGGGTCACAGCTAAGAGACATGATTTAGCAATTATTGAAATGAAATGAGGTGCTGTGAGGGGACATCCAAGTGTGTCGAGGGGTGGACAGGGAAAATCAGCTGGGGGAAGGAAAGACTATAAGTGGAGGGGCTAGCCTTGCAATATAATGTGAACAACGTCTGCTGTGATGAGAAAGTAAAACCAGGACCAGTGCAAGCTGGAAGCAGCCCAGACAGGACACAAAAAGTGCAAGTGATTTACTTAAGTGAACAAATTGCTTTTTAAGTGCGGGGGGGGAGTGGAGGGAAGGGGAGGGGAGAAGAGTGGTAGGAGGGAGTAGGGAGGTAGGTACTGGGTAAGGGAAGGATGAGTCTCTCCTACGGATTGGTCCCTCCAGGATGCAGGGGAAGTCTGCCAGTGGTGGAACGAGGCGATGACTTTGACTAAGGGTGAAGAGTGGGTGTAGGATAGGGGAATGGTCAAGGGGGAGTGAAGGTGTAGAAATTTGGAGGGAGGGAGGGCAAGAGTGGTGGAGGAGGGAGGAGAGAGCTTGCCTAAAATCTATCCAGGAAGCTGGGAGCACTGCCAGAGGGCAGAAACTATATAGCTGGATAGGCAACTGTGCCAAACTACAGTATAACACATCAATTGTGACTCATCATTTATATTTTGAATGGTACACAATGGTTCTCTTTCTCTTCTGAATGTGAAGTGAAACAATGTTATTGCTGCGTTAGGTGGACAGATCATTTTTCCATTTTTTATGTTGGCTTGTGCGCATGCGCAAGCAACATCTTGTGGTAGTAGCACATTTCAGAGGTGTGTCAGTGTTGTGCGAATGCAGGGGATGCTTTAGAGGGTGCATCCCTCAACTGCCAACCAGTGAGCATGCTGCTGATGACAGCAGTTTCAGAGAGAGCCACAGAGTTGAAATGAATCTACCACTGCAATCAGAGACAGGCTTGTCATTACAGCGGCAGACAACATACCTCCATTACGTGCCTTTCTTGGTGAAACATTTCAATAAATGTGGCAGCTTCTGCTGTCCACCACACAATCCCCAAAAAGCCTACCATCAGGGTGCCCAATCCCCATGTCGGCATGCCCCTCCCCACATTAAATGGCACACCATATCATGGCAACTCCTGCCACCCACCACATACTCCCAAAAAGCTGACATCAGGTTGCCCAATGCCCATGTCGGCATCCCCCCTAGTGTGTCTTTTCTCTTAGTGTGTCTTTCTTGGTTAAACAGTTTCCCCTTTTCTTTCTGACACTGGGATGCGCACTCCTGTGTCAGATGTGCACCCACCCATCTATACCCCTTGCCGACATCAGGGTACCCAACCCCCTTGGCAGCACCCCCCCCAAAAATTGTGGTACACTGGGAGCTCACCCCAGTGTGTCTATTTTTCTTTGCGTACCTGTAAATGAAGAAAACATTCCCTCATTGTCTTTTTTTTCCTTGCAAACAAGAAAGTGATCCACCATTGTCTCCCTTGTCCCCCTTCCTCTGCGCACCCACCTCTCTGCACTCCTCCTCACCCATACTTACCCTCCAGAGGTCAGAGCGGGATCTTCTCTGAACCGGGACATGTCTTTAAAGCCAAACTGTGAACTGAAGAAATGATGGTAAGCTTTATAATTATTATTTTTTTTTATTTAGTTTTTGTTGACTGGGTAAGTGCACTAAACAAACCCTGCCTATTTTCAGGCACGACTCGGGGGATGGGGATACAGATGACTACCAACTGACCTTGAACCAGATTAAGCTGGGAGGCAATGGGGGGGGTTCAATTTAAGTTGATATCTCACCCATTTTCTGGCATTTTGGCCCCCAATTTTCAACATGGGGTTCTTGGGACCCCACCTCATGAACCTGTCACTGTCATTTAGTTTCTCGGTTCTGAAAGGTGATTTTGCAGTCACCGCGTGGAATCACCTTTTGGGACTGATTAACTAAACAACAGTGCCACTGTTCATAAGGGGAGGACCTAAAAAGCCCATATTGCAAACTTGGTTAAACAAATTCCAAAAAATGACTGTGTTATGAGCATGCATTGTGCAGTTTCTAAGCACGCTTGTAACTTCATCAGTTTTTAATATTTTCTCTCCAGATTTTCAACTTTGCCATTTCTTCACACCTCCTTATGAACAGTATAGCTGTCATTTTTTACATCCTTACTGAAATATGTTTTCACAGCTGTGGTGCAGAATGGCATGGGCACTGTGGAAAATCAACTTTCAGCACAGATTAACAAAATCACAGTGCCATTGTTCATGAGGAGAGGTTCACAAATGCCCATGTTCAACACTTGGTGAAAAAAATCCAAAAAACAATTGCATTACAGTCGTGATTTGTGCAGTTTCTACACACATTAGTAATGTCGCCAATTTTTCACATTTTAACTCCAGATTTTCAACATTGCCATTTGTTCACACCACCCCATGAGCAGTACAGCTGTCATTTTTCACATCCTGCCAGGAATGTGTTTTCACACCTGTGGTGCCAAATGGTGCAGTTGCTGTACAAAACCACCTTTCAGGATTGAGTAATGTAATGACAGTGCCACTTTTCATGAGGTGGGGGTCACAAAAAGCCCATCTTGAAAATCTGGAGTGAAAATACCAACAACGGCAGGGGCGTTAGGGTTTCCAACCATAACGCCCTATTCTGTGGAGACTGACAGGTGTTGGGGGTGTGACTTGGGATCATTGGCCATAATGCTTACACCATTCCACCTCCACCCTGCAGCCAGTGACAGGCATCGAGGTGTGCCTTGGGGTCTTCAGCCCCAACATTCACCCCATTCTCCTATACCACACCCATCTCAGCATATTTCCTTATGGAATGGGGTGAGTATAGTAAGACCCCAAGGCACACAGCAACACCTGTCAGTGTCTGCAAGGTAGGGTAAAGTGAAATGGCGTGAGTGTTGTGGCTGACGACCCAGAGGCACACCCCAACACCTATCAGTCTCTGCAGGGTGGGGATAGGATTGGCATCAGTTCAATACTTCACTGACATTATTATTATGCATCTCTCTAACTCCTGCACTACCAATGCCACTGCCAGCAAGCCAACATTTGGCATTGACAAATTCTTGTTTCCTTCTGTCAGAATCACTTTCTGTTCTCTCTCTCTCTCTCTCTCTCTCTCTCTCTCTCTCTCTCTCTCTCTCTCTCTCTCTCTCTCTCTCTCTCTCTCTCTCTCTCTCTCTGCCATTATACAAAACAGTTTGAGTTCTAAAGAAGATTAGAACCCCAGAATGATTTAAAAGTTTGAGACCAGAACCCAAATCTTCTGTGTGACAACCCTGTTATAGAGCATACATAACACTTAGTGGAAATATAAGAGTTTTTTGTGTTTTGTCTGCTCATTCATGCTTTTATATGCCTACAGCGTAACTGATTGTAGCGAAGTACAAATACAGGAACCTCCTCGAGTGTACAGTGTGGAGCAAGAGGGTCAGGAACTTCGCAAGAGACTGAAAAACAAGTAAGATTCATGCACGTTGCCATCATGTGTAATGCTTAGAACCCTATGCATGCTTGCATTCATGATCCTAAACGTTAACTCACTTTCACCTGGGTTGGGTCATTTTGTATCAGGTTAAGCAATGAATGGTTCTGACTTCATACTGAACTATTTGAAGTAGTGACAAGGGGTCCAACCAACAGCAGCAGAAGAAAAACAGTTGGTAACAGCAGAACTCAGTTGCTGTGTACTCCCATAAAAACCTTGACTTTCATGCCATGCAGTTCCTTATTTTTTTTATAAATTTTGTAGTTATTCTTCCTAACTATATTGTCTTCTCTTACTCAGTTTCTTTGTGTGCCTGCATGCTTGCCTCTCATGGTCTCATGTTTCACCTCCCCTCCATCCTTCCATCCAGATCACTGCTCTTATGTTTATACTCTAGGGGAAAGCCCTTCACTGGAGGTCTCAGAGGGTAGCAAGGCCTTTAATCTTTGCATAGTTTTACTGAGGGAAGCAGGGGGAGGCACAGGGTGAATTCTGGGACTGTGGTATGAGGAATATATGGCACCATCATGCATGCTCATACAATTTTCTTTCTCCCTACCCACCTCCAGCATCCCTCTAGTGGCTTGCTAACTGCCAACTTGGGGGGGGTGAAGGGCAGGACGTCATGTAATAATGCATGATGTCTGGTGCCACCTCACCTCTACACTATCTGATGCCCAAGCAGCAAGGTCTCTACCACCCTTCCTCCATTATGGCTCCACTCCCAAGATAGGTGGCTAGGAACTGGGTCACATAGTGCTCTAAGATCACATTGGCTTTCCCCTTGTAACTCCAGGGCAACTTTCCTGGATTTTGCTGTACTGTGGATGACATTGTTTCCTATGGAAAGTCAAATTGCTCAATTTTCCTGTATAACCAATGCACGTCTATGGGAACAATTTCCCTGTAGCTGGCTCCATTTCTCTGTAAAATACAGTAATCCATATAGATCTGGGAGCCCCGTCAAATAGGAGTGTGACTAGGGGTGTGTTTGAGTAATGGAATAGAATTTCCCAAATACCACAAATAATGCAGTATTCATTATTTGGATTCAAATAATGAATAGTGACACTATTTATGCCTATTCCAATTTGTAAAATACTATTTTTTTTAAAAACAAAAAACAGAAAGAGAAATAGCTCTTCACCTTCCTCCTCTGCCAATGCCCTTTCATATATACAAACGCCCAGTCCCCTCACCTTCAGTTTGAACCCCAGTCCCATCCTCCTCCTCCTCCCTCCTGTACCCATAATTTCATAATGTAAGTGTAATTGTCCAAAACAACTCCAACAAGGATTGAGCAGCACAACTCCTCCCACCTCCATGGCCAGCCACCATCTTTCAGCACTTGTTGCACTTAAACAAATATATCTCCCATCCCCTTCAGTCCTGGAAGCAGCACTCTCCTCCTTCCCAGCACCAAATGTAAAAATGGCAACATTGTTTATTCCAAAATATTTTATTGAGGTAAAGTTATACAGAGTACAAAACATACCATTAATAGCTGCATTAAGTACAGTTTACAGTATAATCAGGTAGCCCTTGGGAGAGCAACATGTGGAGTATCTACAATTAACAGTGTGCTATTGTTGGGGTTTTGAGGCACAAAGACTAATAAAAACAGATAAAAAGAAAGTCCATACAGAGCTTCTATATGGGGAGCAATGGGCTAGAGGATTAGGACATAGAATGTTCAGACTGGGAACTGTTGTGATTCTATATCTGTTATGAGTGGGTCCCAAGTTTCCAGGAATTGCTGTTGCCGACCCAGTGCACCAAGCTGGATTCCCTCCAGGGTCAGACATAACTTTAGATTATTAACCCATTTGGGATACAGTAGGTCGAGAGGGAGACATCCAAGCCTGCGCTGTTGTTTTCCGGGCATTAATCAGAGCCAAGGACCACAGGGGATTGCATGTCTTCCCACCGGGGTGGTGAGGGTCTGCCCTCGGCAACAATTCTAGGAGTGATTTCAATGGACTATACCCAAGGACTTTGCTCATAATCTGGTGGACATTATACCAGAAGGGGGTTACCTTAGGGCAAGTTAGTACCAGGTGTATGAAGTCTCCCTCTCCACTAATACATTTTGGACACTCACTAGGCTTCGAGGCATCGATGGCATGCAACCTATGGGGAGTGATATAAGTTCTACATAGAAAGTTTAATTGAATTTGTCTCAACTTGTTACTATGGAAGCAGTGCTGGAGGTGGGAGCAGGCTTGATGCCACACTTTGGAATCTATAGTAATAAGTAAATCTCGGCTCTATTTACCCTTAATCCCATATGATAAAATACAGTGAGTGGTTTTTGTTCTGGCTGGGGCCTATACATTTCCTCCTCGAAAGGGGAAGGGGGAGCCTATCCGTTCTCATGTGGTAAGGATAGGTCACACCTTTGTCGGACAGAAAGGCAGACAAACAAATCTCTGGGCTGTATACCCCATTCTTCACAAATGGAAGAGAACTGCGTTATTAAGCCCCCTTCATATAATTGGTGCACAGAAACCAGACCTCTACATTTCCATTCCAAAAGCCTCTGTATCAAGAGTATGGAACTCAGCCCTCTGCTGTGAATTCCTGACAGGAGGCCAGAGTATGGAGAATCACAGCGGGAGTGCTTTATGTGCCCATGGGCCTCCAGCCAGACCCCAGGTGTAGTGGCAGTAAAAGGGTTTATAGGCACCGGAGGAGGGGAGCCACCCAGCACCATAGCAAGGGTATCCTCCTTTAGGGTACCCAAGAGCTCGTCTTCCTTTAGTTTTAGCCAGGTGTTCCCTGCAGATGTACAGTCTACTGGGATAAAGGCAAGCTGTGCCACCCAATAATATCCCTGGAAGTTTGGTAAGCTGATTCCTCCCTCCCTGGGAGGTAGCTGTAGGGCAGTTCTTTTAATTCTAGCATTCTTGTTCCGCCAGAGGAACCTATGTAGTATAGCATAGAGGGACATGAAGTGGGCTTTTGGTAAGCTGATGAGCAGTGATTGACAGAGATACAGGCATCTAGGTAGAATCGTCATCTTCTATCCCACCCTCTCCAACAATGAAAGTGGGAGCGCAGTCCATCTGTCGCAGTCCTCTGCTATCCTTAACGGAGGGGTCTACAATTGAGTGCATAGAGCGAATAGGTCTTTGCAGATAGGGTGACACCTAAATGTTTTATTTTGTTTACCAGTTGTAAGCCCTGTAAGTTAGCAATGAACTGCGCTCTGTCTTTTAAGCCTATAGGGAGCAACTCAATTTTAGTCCAATTCACTTTGTGCCCTGAAAGTTCCCCATACTTTCTCTTAGCTGTTTTACAGCTGGGAGGTCATGTGCAGGATGTTGCAGGTACAACAATAAGTTGTTTGCATATAATGCCATTTTATGCTCAGCTGCCCCCCCTCATAGGCCCCTGATTCCCTTATGCACTCTAAGGGCCATGGCTAGAAGTTCAAGGGACATTACATACAGCAAAGGAGACAGAGAGCATCCCTGCCTAGTCCCACGACCTAGATTAAATGGAGAAGTGATCATACCATTCACTGCTTTCTGATCTTGGGGGTTGGCATACAAGGTGTGAACCCACTGTCTGCAAACAAGTCCCAGTCCCATTTTTCCCAAGGTTTCAAAAACGTACCCCCATTCCACATGGTCAAAGGCCTTCTCTATGTCTAATGCTAGTACAGCCGCTCTGTGTTTTTGTTCGTCCTTGCCTCATCTGTAAATTGCATTAAGGGTTCAGCAGATATTATGCTTCACTTGGTGTCCCTTCACAAAGCCAGACTGATCTGGGTGAATCAAACCAGGCAGTAGAAGGTCCAGTCTAGTGGCCATTATCTTTGCCAATATTTTATAATCAGCGGTAAGCAAAGAGATAGGTCTGTAGGAGGTTCATCAAGCAGGATCTTTGCCTGGTTTAGGCAGGACAGTGATAGAGGGTGACCATGTTGGGAGGGGGCAACTCACCCTTTTCCAAGCTGTCAACCAACATGTCCTAAAGTGGGCCTACAAGGGCTGTGGCAAAAGTTTTAAAGTATTCAATGGGGAGACCGTCCAGTCCAGGCGCCTTCCCCCCTCTGGCAGTGCCCCAATAGCTTCCAGCACCTCTTCTTTTGTTATTGGGGAGTCTAAGGCTTTGGCTTCTCCCTCGTCTAGCTTCTGGAGCAGAACTTATGAAAAGAAGGCAACAAATTCTTATTGGGAGGAGGACCGCTCTGAAGTGTACAGGGTTCCATAGAAAGCGCCAAAGGTGTCACCAATTTCCAAAGGGGTTTACACAAGTTGGCCAGTTTCACTATGTATGTGGTCCACTGTTCTTTTGACTTCTCACCTCCTTAGCTGCCAGGCTAACAGCTTTCCCCCTCTATCGCCGTCAAAGTATGCACCTGCATTGGCAAGCAGGATGGCTCGCTCGAGTTTTAAGCTGCTTAAGGTGCCATATCACCATTTTAACTTTTGAATTACTCTATATAGTGATATGGTGGGTTTCTCTCTATGTGCAACTTCACATGCTTCAATTTTGGATCTTAGGAAATCCAACTCCCCCTCCTCAACTTTCCTGCGATAGGCTGAAAAGGCCAGAGTTTGCCCTCTGATAAAAGCCTTAAGTGCTTCCCACCTGGTCTGATGTGAAGTGTCCCCTCTCCTGTTAAATTGCAGGAATTTCTGAATATGATTAGACATTATAGAAAGATATTTTTGATCTTTCAGAAGCAAAGGATCTAACCTTCACTGTCTGGGCATTGGGGGTGAGCCGGGGGCCCTTAGGGACACATGGTGAGAGGCGTGGTCAGATATCAGAATGGGGAGTACATCGCCTCACTGACCCCAGGAACAAGTGAAGGAGAAACAAACAATCTATTCAGACATGCATATGAGTGGTGGGAGTGGGAATAGAAACTATAGTCCCTTCCTGAGGGGTTCATATGCCTCCAAGTGTCTTTGAGACCGATGTCTACCTCCAGTTCTTTCAGTACTTATGCATTTTTGGTAGAGGCGGCAGGGGTTGCACTAGATCTGTCCATGATATTGTCTATAACGCAATTAAAGTATCCCCCCAGTATCTATGGTCTATCCCAACTCACCATATTCAGTGCCAGTTTTTGAAAAAAACCTGGGTCTTCCACATTGGGGGCATAGACTGAACATATGAACAGTGTGCCAACCCCTGGAATCATCACCCTGACCAATGGATATCTACCTGCGGGGTCCACGGTCTGCTTCAAGATGTTAACTTGGGTGTCTTATGGAAACCACACTGATGCCCCTCTCGCCTTTGATGAAAAGGTGGATGAGACCCACGTGCCCCCCAGGGATTCACCCATCTTCAGTGCCTCTCCTGCTGTCATATGCGAAAAATGCAAAAGAGAGTTAGCAAATCACCAGATTATCCCAGTCAGACCCATGGTGAGAAAGACCAAAGGTTGCACTTATCTGTTGGCAGCTCCATCCGAGTTCGGCGCAACGCAAGCCTTCTCCCTTCTGGATTCCTCTTCTTCCACCCATTTCTCCGATACTTTTGGGCAGGTAAAAAAAATTGATGTCTGTCCCATCTTGTCAATTCTCAGTTTAGCAGGGTACATAAATGCAAAGGACCATCCTAGTTTGTACAACTTTGCTTTGGCTAAGTTGAATTTTTGCCTTTGTACTTGCAAATCCCAACTATAGTCCTGAAAGATGTATACCTTAGTGTTCTTGTTGGAGACTGGGCCTTTGCTCTTAGCTTTCCTTAGGATTGCTTCTTTGTCAGTATAGCTAAAGCATTTATTTAGGCAATGGTGAGGCCTATCACTGGGCTTCAGTGTTGGGCCCACTCTATGAGCTCTCTCTACTTCGTAGTCAGTGGCCTCTGCTGGTAGATTGAGGTTCTCCATCAGCCAATTGTGCAGCTCTTTCTTGGGGCTGCAGCCTTCCGTACTCTCAGGCAGGCCTACTATGTGCAGATTAGAGCGTCTCAATCAATTTTCTTAATCATCCACTCTGGAAGCCAGTTTCTCCATGGCCTTTTTCAAAACATTCCATTCATTAGTGACAGCATTCAGGGAATCCTCAGTGTCACCCACCCGATGCTCCAGCTCAGATATCTGCGTTGAGTGAGTCACGGAAGTCTCAGACAGGCTAGTCACAAACTTTGGAGGTGAGTAATTTGTGCAGTTATATTAATGAATCGCACCTTCATTTCATGTTGCATCTGCACTAATGTGGCCGGCACCCCGGCCAGTAATTTTCCAAGGTCAGACATGCTAAATTCAGATGGCACTGATATACTCGTGGTCTCATGGTCTTGCGGCCTGCTATGTAGTTCAGAACCTTTACGAGAGTCTTTAGGTGTCTGGATTGCATCAAAACTTAGCTTTGCCTGCTTATTATTATGTTTGCTGGCAGCCATGGGCTCCAATGGTTCTGGATAAGTATTAATACAGCCAATGCCAAAGTCAAGTAGCCTTTTTAGATGTTTATAATGTAGTGCCTGGAGGAGCTAGCTAAAAAGCATCTGCCATGTTCTGTAGCTAGCCACACCCCTAAAAATGGTGACTTGAGAAACGAAGATAGAAGGAGACCCACACAGCCTGCCCACCTCTGTGGCTAGCCACCTTCAAGTGAATGAAAGTGCTTGATAGCACAGTGAAACAGCTGAGCAAGTGTGCAAATGCTTTCATTCACTAGAAGGCAGCCAGTCGTGGAGGAGGGCGGTGCTGTCAGTCACCTTCTATGTTTTTTTCTCAAGTCACCATTTTTACATTTGGTGCTGGGGAGAAGAGAGTGAGAGGAGGGTGAGAGGAGAGTGCTGCTGCCAGAATGGGGGCATGGGGGACATATTTGTTTTAGCACAAGCATTGAAAGAAGGGGGACAGCAATGGTGGTGGGCAGGTTGTGCCAGTCACCGTTTATTGGAGTTGTTAGCACAATTACACTTAAATGATCAAATTGTGGATATTAGGGGGTAGAAAGGTGGGTTTATGGTGTGATTACGGTTCAAACTAAGGGTGGATGGATGGATGGGGGGCTTGTATATTTGAAAGGATCTGGGTTGGGGAGAAGGGTGGGGGCTGTGTCTTAAGCTTTGTTTTTTAAAAAAAACTGAATGACAAATACTAATACAGAATATCCAACTATTTGGGATCCCAAATAGAATAGTTGGCAGATTGGGAAAACTTATTCACAAACCCCTAAGTGTGACATGTTCCACTTGTGACACTTGTCTAGGCACATGCTATTCTTTAAGCAATAAGGAATGACAGGGTGTGCATTATTGTGGGATAATGGCATGCCTTGGGAAGCTAGGCTTGAGGCAACATTGAGTGCCTTGTGCACCTGAGAGTGCTGTTATCCCTCAATTAAGCGCACTTTGGAGTTCTTTATTCTGCTTTTGAATTGGTTTATTTTAGTTTTGTTTTGAAATCCGATAAATGAAGTTCAGAAAGGGAATTATTTCTGTCCTGTACTGTGTGCTGGAATAACACACAGTCATTTGATCACATCTTACCAATCACATATTTTTGCTTCTCTTACCAATTTTATAATACCGACCAAGATCAGGACACCCACCTGCAGCTCCTTGGAAGCTGCCTGCCCCTGAACAGGGCTGCTCAGCTCACCCATGGTCAGCCGGCACTCAGCCAGCCACCAACCAAGATCAGAACACCCACCTGCAGCTCCTTGGAAGCTGCCTGCCCCTGAACAGGGATGCTCAGCTCACCCACGGTCAGCTGGCACTCAGCCAGCCACCGACCAAGATCAGGACACCCACCTGCAGCTCTTGAAGCTGCCTGCCCCTGAACAGGGCTGCTCAGCTCACCCACGGTCAGCCGGCACTCAGCCAGCCACCGACCAAGATCAGGACACCCACCTGCAGCTCCTTGGAAGTCAAAGCTCCCTGTTGGAAGCCCTCATTGTGAGCCAGGGCTACGCTCTGCCAGCGGGCGGGCAGCAACCGCCTAGCCACCTCCAGGGACCAGAAAACTGGGAGGGACAGCCAGGAAGGTACAGGAAAGCTGCAAATTTATGCCCACCCACCCTGCCCTCTCTCGGATGTTATTTTTATAGGCATTTTCGCGGAATTACAATTCCTGCCCCCCAACGCCATGCTATCCAGTAATCTGTCTCATTGCCACTGCTGTACTGCCAAATCAGCAACCCTTCCTTATTGTTCTCTCTGCTACTACACTGTTGTTTCCTAGTTCCATTTAATCATCAACCTTGCTTTCATAATGGGGGGATCCCTTTGGATACTCCTGGCTATGTTCTTCATGTTGTTCAGGGAAAAAGACATCCTCCCTGCCACTGTCATACTGAAAAGTGCATCCCACCTTCCTAGTCTCGCTATTTCACCATTATTAAAGAAGAACGGATCCTTATCTATGCACTACCTATACACAAATTTAACCAGTGGGGGTAACCTCCATGTAAGGGCGCAAATTGCTCTATCAACATATCGCTTCGGTACCCATTATTGGGTATACAGTTCCCCATTATGCCTGACCACCAGATTGCTATTGAGTGTATTGGCAGAACCCATAACCCTGACTGGTTTATCTTAAAACAGAGGCCCCTGAATAGAAAAAGGAGGACCAAAGATAGTCTCCTCATTTCTCTCTTGAAGCCCTTATGAAACTTTTAATTTTTCCTGATCTGTGTTGGAAATGTGAAATTAACCCGGACCTCCACAGTGCATTACCTCATCAGCAGACTTAGCCTCGACCAAAGGTCTAAGCTTTCTACATATCAATGCCTGCAGTCTGCTAAAAAAGCTCATGTTGATACAATCCTGGGTTGCCCATACTTTGCCAAACTTTCTTGTGGTATCAGAGACATGGCTCAGACCTGCCACAGCAGACAGAGACATAAACTTACCCAATTATCAAATATTCAGAGCGGATTGCCAGACAAGGGATGGGGGAGTTGCTATATATGTCAAATCCAATATATCTGTAACTTACTTAGATGCAACATCTATGCCCAAAGAATTCGAATGTCTATCCCTCAAAGTGGCTCTCTCCAACACTGCAGCATTTCGGCTAGTTGGCTGCTACAGGCCCCTTCAGCGGATCATAGCTTCTAGCCCACCTGGGAATCAAATCAAGATGGATACTAAGAGACCATAATCCTAGGTGATCTAAACCTTAATTGGCTATCCAAGGTCATGCCTTTAGTATCATTTTGTGATACATATGGTTTTTCACAACTTATATATGAACCAACAAGAATCAACAAAAAATCTGAGCAACAGCACATTACTTGACATCATGCTGGTGAACAAACCCCACCTCTTCATGCACCTGGAGTGCCAGTGACATAAGTGACCACTGCCTTATTGCTGGAATAAGGTCATCCGTAAACTAACACCCCAGCTAAATTCCTACTGAGGAGATCCAAGAAAACTTTCAACTCTGAGGCATATCTTCATGATCTAAATCACTCTACAAGATGGCAAGAGTTCTACCTAGCAGACTCAGTGGAAAAAGCTCATCAGGTGTTAAATAGCATAATACTAGATGCCCTTAACACTCATGCACCAATTACTAGAGTTCGAGTTAAAAACAAATCTTGTCGTTGGTTTTCACCTGACCTTAAATCAGCCCTGCTTGAGAGAGATAAGCTTTGGAAAAAGGCAAGGAAGACTAAGAACCCAAATGACTGGTTGACATTTAAGAAAGCCAGGAATAGCTGTACCAAGAAAGTATGGGATGCTAAGGCTGCCTACTACATGGCTGAACTTGACTCCTCATACCACAATCCTGCCAGGTTCTGGAGCACTATTAAGGGCATAACGGGACAAGATCCTAGCACTTCACTACCAGCTCAAATGCACCACAACAAGGTGACAATCTTGGACAGAATGGAAATGCTGGATGCATTCAATAATCATTTTACAACTGCTGGCCTTGCATTTGATACCTCTCCAGCCAATCTGCTACATGCTCAGTTAAGCTCCCAGTATACAGGATCTCAGTTAGCTGAATCCTCCTTCTCCTTCAAACCGATTCTGTTGAAACAAGTGGAGGATCTAATCTCGCAGATGGATATAAAAAAAAGTGCAGGTGCGGACTCCCTTGACCCCTACTTTCTAAAGATTGCAATGCATGCACTTGCAGTTCCTTTAACACACCTTTTTAGCTTGTCCTTAAAATCTGGTTCTATTCCTGCAACTTGGAAAACAGCCCAAGTTTTCCCTCTACTGAAATCAGGGGACCCCATGGACCTTAACAACTACAGGCCAATCTCTATCCTTCCAGTACTATCTAAGCTGCTAGAAAAACTGGTAAGCATCCAATTAAGAGATTACCTTGAAGAATCTAATCTTTTAAATCCAGCACAATCCGGGTTTCGGTCTAAGCATAGTACTATTTCTGCACTGGCTAAAGTTACAAACGATTGGCAAACCGAACTGGATAAAAAGAATAGCGTTTGTGCTGTATTCCTTGATCTAAGCAAGGCATTTGATACGGTGGACCATGAGCTGCTACTCTTCCTTGCACTCCATAGGCTTGGATCCATCCTCCTTACATGGTTCAGGTGTTACCTAACAGGAAGAACACAGCAAGTGAAAGCTGAAGGAGACCTATCTCCACTAAAACCACTTCTAAGAGGAGTTCCACAAGGATCTATCCTGGGCCCTATCCTTTTCGCCATTTATATTAACAATATTGATTCGAATCTTACCAAAGCCACTGTACACTTGTTCGCAGATGACACTGTTTTATATGTCAGCAACCCATCGCCTGCTACAGCTTGTGAAGTTCTACAAACAGAATTCTGTATACTACAACATCAATTATTGGAAAAAAAAAAGCTTCTTTTAAATGCAAAGAAAACAAAAGCAATGTTTTTCTCCACCCAAAGCCATATAAATCCCTCATTACTAAACAACCTCCCCCAGCTATCCACTATGCTTGGTGAAAGCCTTGATTATGTAGAAAAATTCAAGTATTTGGGGGTGTGGATAGATAGCAAACTTGACTACACAGTTCATATTGAAGAACTTTTAAAAAAGCTTCGCCAGAGACTTGGTCTATTTTTTAGAATAAGGCACTTTCTAAACAGAGATTCCAAAATGAGGTTGGTCCAGGCCACATTTCTCTCAGTAATTAACTATGCAGACTTCCTCTATAGTCACTGCCCTATCTCCTACCTATGCAAATTGGATACACTATACCACAGAGCTCTGAGGTTCATAACAGATCTACCATTTAACACTCACCATTGCTCTCTCTATGCAGCAGTCGGTTGGACATCTCTACATCTCAGAAGAAACAGAAATGCTGCAGTGTGGACATACAGAATTTTGACTAAGATGCTTCCAAACTATATATTAGACTGCTTTGCACAGGCCACAGCTGGCACCTACGCCCTAAGAAGCTACAATTTCATTATGCTCAAAGTGCCTAAAGTCAACACCCGGCATGGGAGATCTGCTATCAGCTATAATCTAACTATATCATGGAACACGATTCAAAAGTCCTTGAAGCTGATCAACCGGGTATCCTTAGCATCCTTCAAGCATCTATACCTAAGTCTCTTCCCTGAAAAATGCAATTGCTTCCACAAGTTCTAGTTTATTCACAGTTCTTTCCTTCCCCCTCTCAGGCTGCCATCATATCATGGCAATTCACTTCCCTAGAATTCATCTCCACAGATACCTCACCCCCTGGCGATAATCTTCTCCCATTAACTCCAGGCTCCTACCTTAGCCCTTATCACTGCCTTTCACCTCCCAGTTCTAGCACCAGCCCCTGCTCTAGTCATGCGTACCTCTTCCTACCATGTCACTTGTCTCAGTCTATGACCACCTCTTTCAGTCATCCAATCACTATTTCTCTTGTCCACATTGACTTCCTTGGATCTTTGGAATCTTGGGTATATCATGTTGAATGTATGCATGTTTACTGCCAATGTTGATATGTATATACTGGTTTACCTAGAGTGCATCTCATATGTTCCTACCATATCCTGTTATGTTTAAACAATTTCTGTTTTTGATTTCTGTATATAAGTGTTTTAATTATTCATGTACATATACCAATTATTGAACCTTGATTACTGTATATAAGTATATACGTGTTTTAAATCTTCCTATACATGTACCAATTATTGAACCTTGACCTTATCAGGTCCATCTTGCAAATGAGCTGTGCTCAATGATGTTCGCCTGAATAAATAAAGATTTGATTGATTGATTGATAATAAAATGAGTGATTTGATACCTTTTACTGGAGCAACAAGAAATTCACAGAGTGTTTTGAGATTTCGAACTACACAGAATTCTTCATCACAATAATGGCAGTTATACAAAGAAATCACTGTAAGTACACAGAGCAGAATTGGTAAAGAAAAAATAAAATTATAAATAGGTGTGATAATTCTATTGACTCATAAGGACAGTAACTGAATATAAAATAGAGACAGAAAACAGAGATAAGAAAACAGTTCTGTCACCATATCACATTCCTTCCTGGGAGGAATACATTTACATCAAACTAAGTTTTCAAAGACTGTTTTCTTATCTCAGTTTTCTCTCTCTGTTTTATAGCCAATTACTCTCCTTACACTGTATATCAACAGATTTGTCACACCCATATGTAAAAGTTTATTTTACCATTTCTGATATGTGTACTTAAAGTGATTTCTTTTTATAACTGCTATTCTCTGATGAAGAACTCTATGTAGTCTGAAAGCTTAAACCATGGAGGAGAGGAGGGACAGAGGGGATATGACCGAGGTCTTTAAATAACTGAAGGGAGTTAATAGGGTCAGCCTAAATAGGGTGTTACAGCTGAGGGGGAGGGGCCACCATGGGGCAGTTCATGAGGCTGGTTGGTGGGAGGTTCAGGGGGAGACTAGGAGCAGACTCGATAGACCATTAGGTCTACTCTGCTGGCATCTTAGTATGTTAGTATTCTGTGAATCTCTTGTTGGTCCAATAAAAGGTATCAGATCCCCATTTTGCTCATCTTTTTGTACAAGGACCAATACAGCAACAAACAATTCTATACAATTTTATAATACTTAGGATATTTATGTGAAACAGGAACTGCATCTCTTACAACTCATCTGCAGCTGATGCTTATTCACGAGTAAATTATGCCATGCATCCGATGTCACAGTGATTTCCATAGTGACAGACTGAGATGTCACAAGCAGGAAACCCTGTAGTGCCAGTGGTTGCCAGCACTGTCAGTGGCTCAGAAGGTAGTACACATTCCTCTAGGGCTGCGTTTATGGAAGGTTGTGGGTTCTTTAACTCCACACCAGGCACTTGGGGTAATGCCCCATAACTGACACTGTAGTGCAATATGAAGGGTATTACAGTCTTGAGGTGCCATCCTTTGGATAAGATGTTTAACCAAGGTCCCTTCTGCCCCATCTATAGTCACTATCCAGCTGGATGTTAAAGATCCTATGGCACTCATCAAAGAAGAGTAGGGGAACGTCATTGCTGTCATGGCCAACATTATGCCCTGCCAATAAAACAGGTTAATGTAGATCACCCCACCCGGATGCATCTGGAAACACGCTATGATAGCTTAATGTGTCTTTCCTGATCAAAAATTACAAATAAAATCAATCAATCAGTCAATCAGTCAGGTATTTGCACTCACTTCTTGTTTTATCCACAGACTAAGCTCTTTTAGTTAATTGTATCTGGGCTCTGATAGTCCAAGCCTGTTTTAGGTTTTGCTGACTTAACTCTTAACACGTATTTAATTCCCTCTGGTTTTTAAAACCACCTCCATCTTTGCAACTCCTTAATGCACCCTGTCTGGGTATACCTGGTATTTACACATTCCATTTGTTTTATTCATAAACCACACTGTATTCAGCTAATTACACTGGATTCTGTTAGTACTTATCATTTTGCTGGGTTTAGTAGGTTTAACCCACACATAATTCATTTCTGGTTTCCTCTTCTCAACACATTCCGACCTATTGTTTTGTTCAGTCCCACAGTTAACTGTTTAAGTTAGTTACAATGTTTTTCAACATTAACCAACCTGTATACAGTTATTTCATTGTTGTGCTATTTTGTTTTGCTACTGTTAATTGCATATTACTACCTCGTTGTTGGCTATTGTTTTGCTACTGTACAATAGATTACATACCACTACCTCACCACCTTATTCCTTACCTCTCTGTGCCTTTTCCAGGTCCCTCTCCTGCCTCCAGCCCCTCTACCGCCCTCCCTCACCCACCCCAGCTACCATCTGAGCTCATCTGGGTCCCTTCCAGTCTCAGGGCTGCTAGCCCCAGGTCAAAGCCTCCCTGCATATCATTGTCCTGGAGATGCGGATGGTTCTGTATGCCATGCAGGCCTTTCAGAACCACTTTGTTCTGGGTCATTTGCTGATTCAGTCAGACAGCCTCTGTGTGGTGTATTGCATCAACAAGCAGGGGGGAATGCATTCATGCCTTCTCTGCAGGGAGGCCATGAGAGTGTGGTACTGGGCTCTGGACCATGGTCTGATCCTCACAGCGGTCCATATCCCAGGAGTGCTAAACACTCTGGCAGACAGCATCAGCTGGACTTAGTTTATGGATTTTGTGCAGATAGATCCTGTACAACAAATCTGCTGTGTTTCTATGAAAAGATATCACTAGCAATGGATGAGGGCACGCAGTGGACTGTATTTACCTGGACTTTGCTAAGGCCTTTGATAAAGTGCCTCATGCTGAAATTAGTAAATGTCCAGAAAAAATGGGGTATAAACAAACAAATAGTGGAATGGGTGGAAGCGTGGTTGGGATAGAAAACCCAGAGAGTTACCATAAATGGGTATCTGTCTGAGGCAGTACTGGTGATAAGTGGAGTGCCGCAGGGGTCGGTGCTGGGCCTGGTGCTGTTTAGGATGTTCACTGACAAGCATGAGGGGGTGACTCAATAAAGTGGGTGAGTGAATATGCAGATGACACAAAACTAGCGGGTCTTGCTATAAATGGAGAAAGTGTTGACTCCATTCAAAGATATCTGGATAAAATCCAGGACTGGGTAGTAAAAAGGGGAATGAGTTTCAACCCAGATAAATGTTGCGCTATACACCTAGGTAAAATGAATAAAAAGAATAATTATGTATTAAATGGTCAAATCCTTAGAAAATCAGAAGAAGAAAAAGATCTTGGTATCATCATAAATGACAAATTAACCTTTGAGGCTCACTACACAAAACAGATAACTAAAGCAAATAATGTACTATGGGCTATAAAAAGGAACTTTAGGAGCAGAAGTGGGGATGTGATTCTGCCATTGTACAGGGCCTATGTGAGGCTATTGTTGGATTATGGAAGTCAGATATAGGGTCCTATATCAAGGGAAGGGGTGGATGCACTGGAGAGGGTGTACAGGCAAGCAACAAAACTGGTATATGATTTAAGAGTGGCTCCATATGAAGGGAGACTGGAGAGCTTAAAATTAATGTCTCTCAAGACCAGAAGAGTTAGAGGAGATTTGCTTCTATACTATGATATAATTAGAAACCAAAGCTTGCGAAACGAGTTAAACCTAATTATTAAAAACCCATAAGTTAGTACCAGAGGACATCCATTGCAGCTTAGAGGCAGAAAATTTAATACTAATAAAAGGAAAACATTTTTTATGCAGAAAGTGGTGAACCCATGGCACGAATTTCCATCGGAGATAGTGGGCAGTAATGATAAAGCACTGTTTAAATGCAGGCTGGATAATCATATCTTAAAAGGAAATAGAATGATCTATTAAGGGTAAATGGATAGGAGCAAGTAATGGGCTCACAGACCTTCTTGGTTCCTTTGTGCGTTAGTAGTATGAACCTTAATAGTAGTAGCATGCATGAGTGGGAGATCCTCTCATCCATTGCCAGAGATCTCTTTGACCAATGGGGCTGTACAGAGTTGGACCTTTTTGTGTCCGCACTCAATGCCAAACTGTCCAATTTTTGCTCGCTTGATACAGGGCCTAGAATTTTCTGGTGAGATGCATTGTCCCTCTCTTGGAGTGGGAAGTTTCTTTACACCTTCACTCCATTTCCTCTAATTCAGAAGGTGCTAATCAAGCTAAAGATGGTGGGAGCCGGCATGATTCTGGTAGCTTCATTCTGACCTTGCCAGATATGGTTTCTGCTACTTCCGCAGCTGGGGGAGGAACCTCCAGTCTCTCTTCCCTATTGCAGGAACCTGCTGACCCATGATCAGGAAATCCTGGTTCATCCCAACTTCAGGTCCTTCCATCTGCACGTTTGGCTCCTGATGACATAGCTATCGCCTGATTTGGGGTTTCTAATATGGCAGTGGACATCCTTGTGGCCGCCTGGAAGCCTTTCACCCAAGCCATGAAGTGGAAATGGTTCACCATATGGGCTGCCAAGCATAATCTGGACCCCATCACCTGTCCAGTGAACCAGATCCTTGACTACCTGATCTCTTAATCAGATTCAGGCCTCCAGTACTCCTCCCTCAAGGTGCTCCTTGCAGCTATTTCAGCCTTCCATGAGCCAGTGGGTGACCATACCAAAACTCAGCTGGATGTTTCCCATACCTTTTTGAGGAGCATCCTGCATCTGAAACCCCTAATCCATTCTTCTGTTCCGGCTTGGGATTTGAATTTTGTTTTAGAGAAGTTGATCCTGTTTCCTTTTGAGCCAGCTACAACTTGCGAGCTATGCTTTCTGTCCTGAAAAATGTTATTTTTAGTTGCTATTACTTCTTCTCAAAGAATTTCAGAGCTTCATGCCCTCTGGTGCAAGGAGCCTTATTTGATTTTTCAGAAGGATAGGGGATCTGATTTTAAGAAGAATGTTGCAACTCACAGGTGTATGCGAGTTGCGACATTCGCTGCTGTGCCAGGGACCTTACACACCCCATTCCAAGACAGGAAGGGTCCCCGGCACTTACGCCCTGTGACTTGCAGCACCACAGGGCTGCGCCACGGGAAGGGCACATCTAGCAAGGGTGCCATAAGCCGCAGTCTGCAGGGTGCAAGTGGCACAAGGCATGGACCCCCCGAGTCCCACACCCCAACACCATGGCACTGCCCCACAGGGTTGGGAAGGGATGGGGGGCCACAGGACCACCCTGAGGTGCCTGGCATGTGGGGGATGGAAACTGCCCCATGGAGACACTGTATGGGGTTGGGGGCGAGGGGGTGCCAGTGGCCCACAGTGGGCAGCCCTGCCACGGGGGGGTGCACCCATGTGGGACCATGGAGGGGTCAGCTGGAGGGGTGGCAGGCTTGTTGGTGCATTCCTGGTGGACATAGGTACAGTTAGACCAGCTAATAGCTGGTCTAACTGTACTTACACCATGGTCTGCTGGGTCCACTTGGTATCACGAATGCGATTCTGCCAGCCACCCTCTTGGAATACCGGCATAACTGATGCTGGAATCCCCCTTGCGCCATGTCGCAGGGGGTTGCAGGCGTAGTGGGTGGTGTAACCCGCACTTGGTGCAGGTGGCCTGCGCCATGTTGCAGGCCATCACTGGGAATTGTGACTGGTGTAATGCATATCACAAGATGCAATTTGCACCATAGGGTTTGGCGCAAGTCACCTTGTGACATGCGTAACCCATTTTGGAATCGGTTCCTGGGTATCTTCGTGCATGAATCCTAAGTTCTTCCTAAGGTGGTATCTGAATTTACATTGAATCAGTCTATCCACCTCCCTGCTTAGTTCCCAGAGCATGCCAGTTCAGGGGAAGCACTGCTCCATATGTTAGATGTGTGCAGGACTCTCAAGTATTACCTGCTCTGAACCAAGGAAAACAAGAAGTCGAAGCAGTTGTTTGCTTAATTCACCCCAGGTAGAGAGGGCATTCAAGTGTCTAAGCAATGTTTATCCAAATGGTTGGCTAATTGCATAGTGTTGTGCTACAAGTACAGCAAAAAATTGCCTAGTGCTGTCAAAGCTCATTCCACCAGAGGCATGGCTACCTCTGTGGCTTGTTTCTGAGGGGTCTCAGCTGCAGACATTTGTGCAGCTGCCACCTGGAGTACTGTCCAAACCTTTACCAAGCACTACAGTCTGGATATTGCTGCTAGATCCCGTGCAGGATTTGGTAGGGCTGTGTTGCAGGGCCTCCTGTCTTAAGCTTAAAGTTGGCCTTCCTCCCAGACTGTGTGTTGACACCTGTAACTACTTGGGACTTGGTCCTATGGTGTGACCTGATGACTGAGATAACTCTGAAGAAGATTGAACAGTAACATAAGAACTTACCATAACAGTAGATCTTTGAGGGGATCTAAGTCATCAGGTCTATGTTCCCTCCCACCATCCCCATTTTGTGGGGCTCCTTACTGGAAGTGGCTACTTTGTGCATTCAGCCTTTCTTCTAGGCCTGGGCACCTCTCTTTCTCCTCAGTCCCCAATGGCTAGAACTATGCTCTCTTTGTCTCCAGGGAAAAGAACTGAGGAGGGAGCAGGGCCGCTTATGCCTTTATAGGGTGGGTAAGGTTGTCACATGACATCAGCATGGGTAGCCCCAGTTGTACTGCTGAAAATCTTCTGAGTAGATCCAGCTCCCCTGACTGTAGTGTTATGGTGTGACCTGATGACTGAGATCCCCTCAAAGAGCTACTGTTACAGTAAGTTCTTACGTAACTGTTCTTTCTGGTTTAGTACATATCTGTGCTTTTGTTTGTTGTTGTTGCAGTTCTGCATGGGAGTACAGGCATGGGAGTTGGAAAGGTGGGCAAAAGGAACAGGTGTGCTAAGTAGCCTATTCTCACCCAGAGTTTTTAGTTTGGGCAGGTAGCTTAAATCCAGGTAATTAGTCCTACTGTGGAGCATTACTTCTACTTGGCCATCACAGACTAATCATTTGATATTCACTTCAAGTTTTGTTTTGCTTTATTATTTTATTACATTTTTCTTTGTTCCATCTCCCCTGGTTTCCTTATTGCCTACCCCGATGGTTTCTACTGACCTTCACTGTGCATTCTGGTCTCAGTGATCTCCTCCAGTGTTGACTAATGACTGACCTTCCTGCGACTGACCACTAAATGGTGGGCTACTCCCTTGGGTGCACCTATCCTAGATGGGAAGACATTGCACTTCTTGAGTTGGGTAGGGGCAGAAGTGCCCACTTTGCAGTGCAATGAAGCCTAATGTCACTATTAGGTTGCACCTGCATTCCTCCACGGCCTCATGGCAAGTCTCTGCTGCATGTCAGAGGTGCCATAAGGGCTTGCTGTGGCTCCAGTACTCCCTTATAGCCTTGAGTATCTGCTAGGATGCTCTAAGCCTACTACCAACAGGACAGAGTATCCTAAGCTTGGGCGATGAACCCAAGCTTCCTGAGTGACAAACAAATGATTCACAGCTGGATTATCAGACTGGCCCTTACGCCCTGCTGTTGACATAACCTCAGACGGGGATCAAAACTACAGTCCCTTGATCTCCACATATGCATTCTAAACCCTATTTAGTTAACACCATTTATTTATTTGGTTTTTAATAACTGGCTAGGTCCCTGAGGTTTTGGAGGCTCATTTGCAAGGATGACCCAGTACCAGAATATGCCAGCTTGTACAGTACATACAATACATAATCAGCAGACAGACAAAAAACACAACAAAAAAGATGAAAAGTCTCTATCATGACATGTGCCCTTAGTCTGGTTGACTGATGCTATTTTGAAACACGTGTATGATGCACAGTTATTGCATATAACCAGGAACACTGCGTTACTAATGATCAGACTCGATAAACCAATCTGACCTTCTTCTGCTGGCTCTTTTGTATATCTATATATGATCTTTTATTTATTCCTATATTCACAGTAGTCCATTATGAACACAGCACAACTGTAATTTCTGTTTAGGTCATCATATTCTGTCCCACATGTCTACACTGAGCCAAGGAGGGAGAAGTATGAAAGGAGCAAAATAAAGCAGAAAATTCAGCAGTTCAAACGCTTCATTGAGAACTATCGGAGGCACATTTTTTGTGTGTTGATTTTTTTCGCCATCACAGCTGCTGTTTGTGTGGAAAGGGCTTACTGTAAGTTATTATATGTTGATTATATAATACATATTAGTTGTCAGTTGTATATTATACAATAAATATTGATTGCTTCACCACTGATATGTCATTTGTTTATGTCTGCTGTGTAATATCCATTTATATATCCACTGATTGTATCTTGTTGCTTTCTGTTATATTCAGCATTGGGGAAAACAATTTCATGTAATGAAATGCCATCACAATATAGCTGGACTTTTTGTGTACTTACATTGAGCAGCTGGCACATAATTGAATACCAAGACCTTGCATTTATCAGAGTACTCTATTTTTATTTTATAGTTTATTTAGCCAGGATAGCCCAGTGGTGATGCGGCATCTTATTTTCAGTTGGGTCCTGCTTTTGCCGATTTCTGCAACTGGGTAGACTCGAGAATTGGGAGGTTATATGAACTGACCATGGTCAGACAGTAAATATTTTGTCTCAAGAAGGGTTTGAACCCATGATCTTCTAGTTCAAAAAGCTGGTGGTCTAACTGCTAGACTAAGCTGCCTGCTATGCTACTGATAATGCTCGATTTAATAAATAGGTTTAAAAATTATATATTCATTTGCTGATGTGGTGGGGCTGGCTCACTTACAGTCTGATAAAAAAATAGGTATGTTGAAGTGACACTGTTTACCCCTCACAAAAGCTGGAGTTTGGCCATTTTAAGCTAATGTGACATAGGGGCAATAGAATCTTCAACAGAGCATTTAATATTGTATTTCTCAATTAGATCTAGTTTAAAAAAATGTGAAGTGTCATATTGCTGTAGTAACAACAAAACACAGTGATATCACATTCTGTCCTGACTGCCAGTCACACCATCTGTTGGCATGTTGCACCTGGTTTAGGAAATACCTGCGACTTAAGTCTATTGGCTGTGAAGACAATTACTTGCGTGCCATCCAAGTTGGAGGAAAGGTGCAGCATTAGTGCCCCCCCCCCCCCATTGTTGGCATGAAGCACAGGTGGCTCCAGAGGATAGCAATTGGGGTAGGGGAAGGATAACACAATCTTGACTTGCTTACCAATACGCTTTTTGTGATACCCTTGCCTCAGTGTTTTTGCATTGTGGTTGCTTTTCTTTAAACCTGTAAAAGTTAGGATTGTACGGGTACCTGGGTGGGTAATTATTTTTTTGTATTTATAAACCACTGAACATTAAATTGTTGGCCAAAGGGAATCCTGTTTCTTGATTAACTAGTAAGAGTGTGTCTAGATCTCCTAATGACCATACACTTACAGTACAAACCAGAACTATTTTTTAAAGCCATTTTGCAAGTGAATTAATACACTGGGTATACAGTTGATGGGGAAATTTTTGTATGCCGCTGGGTGTTTAAAGATTTGTGCATATATTCCCCCCAAACACACATGGTCTTATTGTGTTGCTTAATTAGGGGACAAGAATGATGGGCTACATTGCCTGCATCCTTCTAAAATTCTGTGTTCCTGTATTTGCTATGCACCAGCAGGTCTGCACTGGAAAAAAAAATTCAGCATTGAATTGAATATTTTTTCAGTATTTTCATCAGTGTGAACAGTACCCTTGTCTCTGTGTGGCTTCCTTCTGACTCACTATTGTGGGGCAGTAACAGGTTGCTTCACATGTAGCATTGCTGTTTTGTTGCACTGTAACTACAACACTGTGTTAATTGTACTGTTACAGTATCTGGGGAAGGGGCTGATATCCAGTGACTAGGGCTGTTGCCTCTTTAAATCCAGTGTTATACTAAGCATGAAGCTAGGCAAGGAAATGGGCAGACTGGATGGACCTTTAGGTAATCTTTTGCCAGCACATTCTGTGTTTCTATGTAACAGAGACTTGCTTTTTCACTTTTTTACTGCAATTTCTGTTTAGATTATGGGCTTGATGCAGAGAACACTGGGATACCTGACACAACCCGTGTTGGAATTGTTGTTTCACGAAGCTCAGCTGCCGGCATTTCCTTCCTGTACTCCTACATCTTACTCACCATGTGTCGCAACCTCATCACTTTCCTACGTGAGACACTCCTGAACCAGTACATTCCATTTGATGCTGCTGTTGACTTCCATCGCTGGATTGCAATGTTGGCGGTTATCTTGTCAGGTATTCTCAACACAAACAAACAATGAAAGAAACAACATAAATCACCCCAAAACATGGCACCCTGTATCTGTTGCTCTTTCTCTGACCTTCTTTTTGTTTATTTTTCTATATAGCTTTTAACCCCTTGGGTTGCTGGCCACTCTGTCCCCACTTCCCCCAGACTGGCTACCATCTCCCCTGGACTTACCTCTGTACAAGTTCCCTCATGAATTCTTACCCATGGTGCGGCCAGAGAGGTCAGAGAGGGGGTAGTGAACACATTCAGAATGCACTGAATGTACCTAGGTGGTGATGGTGCAGGTCCAGAGTGGTGTTTGGTGCACCAGCTAACCCTTGTATCCCATTTTCCATTTTCTGCTCTGTATGAGCTGAGGTGACACAGGTTGTGAATGCATGTGGAGGCACACACGTAACCCAGAACCTATAGCTCTCCCCCTACCCTGTGATGCAGATACATTGGCTGCTCAGGCATTTGGCACTGCCACCAGACCCCCACCTGGTCACAACCAAGAGCTGAGTCAGCAAGCCTGTCCAATCCAGGAAAGGACATCTACCTGGCAGCTGCTACATCTGCTTCTGACCCACCCCAACCCACCCATCCTCAGCCAGCCACCAGCAACTTTAGTTCATTCTTGAATTCAGGTTGCTGGCATAGCATAAGGTATGGTGCTCATCAGTGCCTCAGCCCTCAGTGCCACCAGGCCGGCTTGACTCACTCTTTTTAACTCAAGAAGAAGGTACTAGGGAACCGAAACCACAGCCCACCTGTGCCCATGTCCAGAAAAATTACCCCTGGATTCAGCACCCCATTGGAGTTACACCTGTGTGATAACTGTGATTTTAAAATGAGCCTTGAAAATCCTGTAATCTCACTGGTCAAAACATGTCACATGACTGTTGATTATTTTCTGACAACTGCACACCACTCCTAAATGACACATTTTTTTAACAAATGAAAGTGCATTTTCTAAGTGCAGACAGCACACTCCAGGGTGTGCAGTCATAAGGGACTAATGCATCTCTTGTGTGGTTGCGGCACTCAGCTATACCTTGTACCCAACAACTACCCAATGTGTGCATTGTTTCCCTTATACCACATACCTTGTCATGTGTTATGCCTTATGTGATGGGAAATTTCAAACCTAAGGTAACACCATGTGTCAAACTAACAGGATTTTCATTAGTCACAAGCAGAACTAGTTCCAAAATTATAAACCATGTGTCCTACACATGAATATCTCTTAAGTCAAAACCACAAGAACGCTTCACATCACACACTGCATTTGAAAAAGTATAAATGTTCCACTGCTGAAATGGTTGTGTTTGGTTCATTTACATTTTGAAAACATTTTTTATTTACATTAGTTAGTTATTAGATATAATCTAATGTATTTGTAAGGACACATGACAGCGTGTTGCCTTTTACGTCATCAAGGTACTATTCAGCTTTGGTTCACAGTTCTCTCACCCTAACAATGCACAAGGCTACTTTTACACCCATAAGACTAGACTCTCTGACCTCCTTACTAACATGAAAATGCCCTAAAGAAAAGATTAAACAGCCACAGCCAAGCCGAAGTCGAAAAGCAGAAGCTACACCTATCCCCTTAAGGAATGATGACCAGTTGCTCCTAGTCCTTACTATTACTGCACTCAGTAAACTAAGATCTTTTTTGCTAAATAAGCACAGCATGATGAAATGCAACTGTCCCATACAGAGATCAAAGGCCTCTCCAACCAGCAGCAATGTTTCAATAACCACACATCTTGGTAATAATGGCCTCCAGATAGGGTATGCCTAAGTAGTGCGTGCCTAGCTTGCCACTTGCAATGAAGTTAAGGACTAAGATGGTGTGGTTCATCATTCCGTGGTGGGTCAAGTGCAGCTTCTGATTCTGTACTTCAAATTACTTATGCCCTATGGTCAACAGTGCCCTCAAATTAGGAGCTTCATGTTACTTTGCTGCTTCAATATACCCGTCCCCCACCCAGAACCTGGCCAGTTGTAGAATTCGGAAACAGAATATTCCTTTAAAGGGAAAGTCCCCTTATCCTAGTTCATGTACACCTGTGTAATTTGTAAGCATTCATGATAGTTCATTCTCCTACATTCCCTTAATGCCATCCTAATTTAAATATAAATGAGGATGCTTCTCTCTATTTTGCCCTGGTGTGAAAACCTGTCTCCCTGCCAAAGGGCATGAACCCATTCATGCAGGATGTCATGGGAGTTGATTATTTGTTCATGCTTAAGCCAGTAGAAGTCATACACTCATTCAGTTCTGTTACGTCTTATTAAGTCCCTGTATTCTCTAAAAGCATTTTTTTCCTAACTCAGATACACTTTAAATTACAGAAAACAGCAGAGCACTTACTGTACCTTGAAAAGTTTCATGGCCAACATAAGATAAGAACGTAGGGACTGCAAAGGACAGAAACAGCACTGACTGATACAGTGTAACTACTGCAGGCTTTAGCACCAAAACATCATGAAATACCTTATAGGAGTCAGGACATTACCTTTGCAATGGAGTCAGGTAGCTTTTCCCATCAGACTCACAGAAAGTACCATCATTTACATTTAAATCCTGATGACATTAGCAAGGTACAATAGAGGCAATCATTGTGCATGCTCCAAACTACACAGGGACACAGAACAAAAGATTGAGTGGACTGTCCCTTTAAGGCTGAGAATCTTCATCCTGTTTTGTGTGCACATACAGTGGTGTGTTTTGATAATCTTAAATCTAACTATGCCTTTCTGTCCCTTTTAGTTCTGCACACCTTGGGTCATGTTGTCAACGTCTACATCTTCTGCACCAGCCCCCTAAGTATCCTTGCCTGCCTGTTCCCCAACGTGTTCTTCAACAATGGGTAATCAGACAGAGAAAATTGTTTTTCTTTAGTTATAGTATTAGGTAAAGCCCATTATAGTTACTTTGACACAAAGTTCTAAACCAAATTATGGAAACTACACTGTCAATATATCAGCAAAGTTTTGGGAATTTCATTTATTTATTTATTTATGACTTTGATAACCGGGTAGGTGTACTCATCCAGAGGACCATTTTCAGGCATGGCATGGGCCACAAGGCACAAAGGTAAAATAAACAATGAGAATACACTAAGGTAACAACAGAACAGGCACATAGCAAAATCACAACAATCACAGTTACAAGGTAACTTCAAGGAGGCATAAACAGTGCAATTTAAAATAACATAAAGTAGGTACACAAACAAGTACAGGAATCCTCACGGAATCAATATAATTACGGAGAATAGTTATTCCCACTCTCACCATCCAGTTGCTTAATCTCTCACATCTGAAGCATCTGGGCTCAAAGTGGTACTCAAGGTGGTACTGGGGGAGATACTGGCAACTAGTTTTAAGCAGGGGTAGGAGGACTTGAAGGAAAAACTACATCCTCATGTCATGTAAATTTTGTTTCCATGTCAACAGCCAACTTCTCTCCTGTAGCTGTTGGGCTATAGGTGTTTGCTTTAGTTTGTTTTCACTGTTCATGGTAGCTCCCTGTGACTACCCTGGGGATCTCCATTTTATGGTTGTTGAAACCTCATTGTCCATGAGGACTGCATTAGCATATGAGAACATGAAGTCATGTCACTCATTTATACCATGTATCTCTGTGCTGAAAGAACAAATATGCTGCAAAAACCTCTCTGGAAACACATAAATTGAATGCAGTTTAAATGCAAAACCCCTGCTTTACAACTCAGACAGTTCACGAAGCTAATTGAAGGTAAATGTGACATTTCACATCTTCCTGCAACTTGTTTCTGTTAAGTCTAATTAAGCAGACAGGCATTCTGTGGAGTCTAAAGGGTGATTACACGTCATGTTCTCATATGCTAGTGCAGCTGTCAGGGACAATGGCATTTTAACAACAAGCAAGTGGGGACCCCAGGAGAGTTACAAGGCCATGTGTGAAGTGTGAAAACAAACTAAAGCAACTGCATACATCTCTAACAGCTACATGAAAACAGTTGTCTGTTGACATGCAAACAAATAACATTTACAAGACATGAGGGTTTAGTTTTCTTGGTGATGTTGAGGTGTTATTACTGTTAACTACTGGTGGCCATGGAGTATGTACTATAGTTTTTTTTATATGGATGGGGGGCAGAGTCTAGCACTTAATAGATTTACTATGCTGAAGTAGGGGGAGTCAGTGAAACAGTACACTACAGAAGATTTAATTATGTTATCTGCTGAATCCTGCATTGTGGAAGGGGTGATTCCAGACATTATTGTGAGTGGGAAAGGTTCTGCACTACTCTACCTAAATTTGTTCAAAGCTGCTCAGAAACATACTTAGATACATAGAAGCTGTCAGCAGAAAATGACCTCTTAGCCCACCTAGTCTGCCCTAAAGTCTCTACCTACTGTGCCACCATAGACCCTAATTGATCTCTGGCCTTACCCCCCCAGCCCTGTTATTAAGGTCTCTCTGTGTCTATCCCAAGTGTGTTTGAAATCTGTTACCTTTTCAGCACCCAGCACCTCTGCTGGGAGGCTGTTCCAGGCATCCACCACTCATAATGTGAAGAAACATTTCCTCACATCCCTGCTAAGTCTCCCCCTTCCAGCTTCCTATCATGCCCTCTGGTCCTTGAGCATCTGTTTCTGTGCAATATGCTACCCTCCTGTACGAAGAGGCATACCTTTCCTTCCAGCCACTCTGCAATGTTGCTAATAAAGACATTGAAGAGGACCGGTCCCAGTTCTGACTGCTTGCAGAACATTTTTCTTAAGCTCACATGAAATTCTGCTTTCCAGTGAAGGGAGAGAACTAATTTGAGTAGATTTTGAACCTTCCAAAACCTGTGTCCTTTTTTTAAAGAACCTTATCAGAACCTTTTTTCCAAGTTCATTTTTTGTTGTTGATTTAATTGCTGAACCTCCCAGCTGCCCAGCCACAACCTCCAGAAATCAGGCTACCACCCAGCCACGTCTCTAGCCCTTACCCCAGAGAAACCCTGTTCATGCCTTTGACAGGGGACAACTCCCCTTCCAGTCAGTCCTTGGTTCGGTGACAGGTGGTTCCTCATGCTGGATGGGTGGAGTGGGTCTGCTTCATCCTGCAGGGCCTGGAGTTTCCCCTGTATTCCACCCTCCCAGCATGTATTGTTTTGAATGCATGGCACATCACACAATGGGCATGAATATCACAAAGCTACTATGTCTCCATTCCCACTGCTATTCCCAAATAATTGCAGTTTGGACACCCCACTCTAAGTTGTTTAGATCATCATTTCCCGTCATTGACAATAAACTGTGGGCTACATTGAAGATGAAAACCATTTACACTTTAAAGTTTAAAATCCATGAAAAAGTTGTAAAGGGTGTGACAAGGTTTGGATAACTATCTGAACAAGCCATGGATTATCAGATTCAAAACCTTTCAGTGTCTCAGAAACACCAGAAACATCCCTGTGCAGAAGAGGGGCAACTTCCCTGGAAAACTTCCCATTTTCCTTACCTCTCCCCAGTCACTAACTGTGTACTCTCCTGCTTCCTCACCACAGCTTCTGTCCTCTCCCTGCTCTTATGCTCACGTTCCTACCCACCTTATCCACCTTCTCCTCCCAGGATATTCCTCATCACCCTTTCCCTCCTCCCCCTCCTGTTTACCTGGCATCCCTCCCACTTACTACCCTTCCTTCCCCACCACCCTCCTTCTCCATCCCCCCCATCCACTTCTCTCTCCCCTCCCTCCTCCTGTCTCCTCCCTGCCTCATTCCCCTTGGTTCCTCAGTCCTCTCTTCCCCTCCCTTCATCTTACTTCTCTTAGATCCCTGCTTCCAACCTACCCCCTCCCCAAACTCACCCCTTCTTCTACTCCCTGATGCCTTGAAGATGCATTTCTGTTCCAGCTAATCTCCTTGTCTCTCTGCTTCTGTTGATAGCAAGTGATATAGAACCTACCCCGGTCCCTGCTCTCTCCTCCCCCTCATGCCTTCCCAAAGGCTTGAGAGTGGCCCACCTCAACATCAGGAGCCTCCTACCCAAGATTGACCTTCTCCAACCTCTCATAACTAACCTCAAACCAGATGTTTTCATCCTCTCGGAGTCTTGGCTTTCCCCCAAGATCCCTGGTAATGGCATCACCATCCTAGACTACTCCCTCATCTGTCAGGATCGCAGCAGCAGGGGTGGTGGGGTGGCCATTTACCTCTCCTTCTCCATCCAGTTCACTCCTATACTCTTCATCTCCTTCCCTTCTGCATACAAACTTCTGCTTCTAAAACTCTTCCTCCCTTTCTCCCTCCCTATCTTTGTGGGTAGCATCAACTGCTGCTCGGGCCTCTCCCCCTCCTCGATCACTATCATCTCTACTCTCACTGCCCATTCTGCATCCGGATAACTCCTCATCCTTGGGGACTTTAATCTAAGTTGGCTCTTCTCTGCCTACTCTAAATTCTGCCATGACATCTCATCCCTTAACCTTACTCAAATGATCTCTGAATCAACACACCTAAACCACAAATCCCTCAAGCATACCCTTCTGGACTGGGCTCTGTTCCACACCCCCCCCCCATATAATTGGTGCTAGCATCCTCCCAGACACACTCAGTGACCACCACATGGCCTACTGTGTACATAAAATCCACCACCCCAAAACCCCTCCAGAACTCCTCCAGATCCAGTCCTTCAGGTCCTTGGACTTGTCCTCCCTCCAAGAGGAATTAACAACAACCTGGTCACCTATCTCCTCTGCACCCTCCATTGATTCTGCCTTTAGCTATTTTAAGACTAAGTTCTTGTCAATCTGGGATCAGCATGCTCCCCTCAGGAAATCCAGGGTCTGAGGATCTCACCTCTCCTGGGTTTTAGTCAAACTACTGTCCTGTCTACATACTCATGACCTTGCTTGGAAGGCGTATAAGGCCTCAGGTTCCCTTGGTGATTTTTCTGAAGTATCACACCCCTTAAAACGCCTGCAACAGGGCCATCAGTATGACCAAATATGAATACATTTCTGCAACCTTTCAGAACAACATTAATCACCCCCCTCCAAGTTCTGGAAGGTCATACATGGTCTCTTCTCCCCCGACCCAGTCACCTGTCCTAGTCTTCAAGGTGTGAGATTCCACTATTTCTGCCCCCCTCTCAGTAGCTTCTGAGTTCAATGCTTTCTTCACCATCTGTGCCTCCTCCGTTCTCTCCTCTCTCCCTCTTCATCCTCTCCCATCTAGCCTCTCCCCATCCACTCCACCTGCCCCTATCCTTCTCCTTCTCCACCATCTCACCTGCTTACACCCTTAAAGCTCTCCTAGTGCTCAACCCTCAACAGGCAAGATCCCTGATGGACTCGACCCAAAACTCCTCCATCTCTCTCTGCTCCTGCCGTTGCCTTCCCTCTCACCTCCTTGCTAAACCTCTCTTTCTCCCTTGGCTCTGTCCCTGATGCCAAGAAATATGCCAATGACATTCCTCTCCCCAATGGTTGCAATTCCTCCAACCCAGGCAACTACTACTCTAGCTCCCTGCTCCTGATCATTGCAAAGCTTCAAGAGCACCTCATTCTGTCTCAACTTTCCCATTTCCTTGACTCTTCCTCCTTTTTCACCACGTACCAATCTGACATTCATAAGTTCCACTGCACCTCAACCTCCCTCCTCTGTGTTTCTGATTCCATTCTCTCTAGCATGGATCAGGGCCACATCACATCTGCCATTTTTGTGGATTTGGCCAAAGCCTTCGCCACAGTAGCCCACCCACTTCTCATCGATAAGCTTGCTACAGCAGGTCTATCTGACTCCACCACTAATCGGTTCTGTTCCTATCTTTTGGGTAGGACTCCCTATCCCCCCTTACAATATGCACTGGTGTTCCTTAAGGTTCCATTCTTGGACCACTACACTTCTCAGTTTTCCTGTACAACCTCTCTCCTGCCTGCTCTACTGCATTCATACATACATACGTATGCAAACAACACGGTTCTCTTTGTCTATGGCTCCTCCCCCACTGAAGAGACAAACAGATTCCAGCTGGACTTCAACAAAGTTCAGCTCTTGTTCTGCTCAAATCAGCTGTCCCTCAATACCAAGAAGATGGTCTCCATCACCTTTGGCACCAGGCAAAGACTCTCCAGGCTTACTTTCCCTTCCATCTTTCCACACCCTCGATAGGTTCAAGATTGAGGGTGTCAGCTCCTTCAAGTACCTCAGGGTCTGGCTTGACCGGCACCTCGACTTCTCTGGATATGTGGGTGCCATCCACAAAAAACTGCACCCCAAGCTAGGTGCATTGTACTGAAACCGTGGCTGTATCCCCTTACTGACCTGTTGGGAAGTAGTCAAGAAAATAATTCTGCCCAAATTCTACTATGGTGATATAGTCCACAGTGCAGCCCCCCCCCCCATTCCACCCTAGCCAGACTGGATACCCTATTTCACTCCTTCTGCCATTTTGCTCTAGACTGTCCACCCCATACCTATCACTACGATCTCTATACTTCTCTCTCCTTCCCTGCTCTTGAAGCCAGCTGCCTCGCCTACTGCTCCTCCTTAGTCAGGAAATACTAATTGGGCTATCTCTCCTCCTACCTCACCTCTATTCTTTCCACCCCCCATGTATGCCCTCTGCAACTTTGGTTTCCAGTCCCTTGCTCTCCCTTCCAGGTCAACCTCTGTCAGTCAGGCCAGTTTCTCCTTTAGTTTCCCTAAACTCTGGAAATGCCTTCCCTTCCTATCTGCTCTGCTCATGCCACTGCAGAAGTCGGTGCTCTCAAAGCGAGTGGGTGCTGGACAAATATCGATTAATAGCTTTAAAAAGAATCCAGCACTCCAGACCATAAAATTCAGTGAGATGTATTTTTTAATAGTAATTCATAAAAAAAAATCAACTTACATACTGAATAAGCGTGTAGATTTGCACACAAAACCGTGCTCAACGCAATGTGTAATTGAAGCTCCCATACAGATATCAGCCTCTGTGCTTTGGGGCAATAACCCCTTTCTTAAGAGGCATCTTAAGGAAAGGGTTGTTGTCCTGAAACACTGAGGCTGATATCTGTGAGAGAGCTTTAATTACATGAATTTTATGGTCTGGAGTGCTGGATTCTTTTTAAGCTTTCCGCTCTACTCCCTCCCTTCATTCTCTAGCCTCTATTCTTCTCAATTTCATCTCTCCTTCCTACAACTGCACCTGATCCCCACCTGCAATGACACCTATGTCCCCCCTTGTCCCCTCCTCTACTCAATCCCACCTTCCCCCTGCTCCTTCCTTCATCTCAGTTCCTCACTGCAGCCCCTGTTTTCTCCTTCCTACAGCAAGCCCCAACCCCGCTTTCTCCCTCCCTCCCTTACTGTACATCTAGCATCCCTTGCTACCTCTGATGTACCCCCATACTATCCCTCTTTCATCTCGCTTCTCTTCTCTTCTCTCTGGCCTTGTAAAACTCTGCTACCGCACCCCTCCCCTTCCCGATCAAATTTAAACTACGAAGCACTTTACTTTATTGACTCTTATACTGTTTTCTTTCTGTTATGCATTTCCACTGCTGTTGCATAAAGTAACTGTATGTTAAGTAACTATAAACATATTGTATTATATTGTGCTTGTGCCTAATTGTTATCTGTTATTGTGATCAATCATACTTGTATTACATTTTGTATATTTTCCCTGAGCCTCCTTTTCCCCTTCCCCCCAGGACACATCTGGAAATGAGCTGCTACCCAGCTTAGTATGCCTTTCCTGGTGAAACTCTTGAAATAAATAAATGATCAAATAATTGGCATACTGGAGTGGGATGCACATCCTTGTAAGCCACCATATTACTCTGCTGGATCCTTCAGATCATGTTTTACCAGTTTTGTTATACAAACTCGGCAGTGATGTGATCTGAAGTCTTAGGCCACCTTGCAAAATTGCCAGCAGATAGAAGCCATTCGGTCTATCTAGTCTTCTCGAGTGTGCAACATTTCAGTCCATTAGACTGCAGCTGTCCCCCCTTCATCATATGCTCTCCCCACCATCTCGCACCCCCTCCTGGTTTGTACCTTCCCCTTGAATCTGTCCCACCCCCTCTTGCAGCCCCCAACACTCTACAGTGATATGACTTCCTCTGGCAGAGCATTCTACCCTGCTGTAACCCTTTCTGTGAAATAGTGCCTCCTCAGTTCCCTCTTGAACCTGCCACTTTCCAACTTCATAGAGTGTCCATTGGTTTCCCTTCCGCCTTTCAGATTGAACATATACCTGGTGTCTGCTCTGTTCAAACCCTTCAGGTACTTGAAGGTCTCAATCATATCCCCCCTCTCTCTTTCTTCTTTCCTCCAGGGTATACATATTGAGCTTTCTCAGTTTCTCCTCATATGGTCTGTCCCCAACCCCAGGATAATTTTTGTTACCCTGCGCTGTACCCCCTCCAGTAGTTTGATGTCCCTTTTCAAGTAGTGGTGCCAAAACTGCATGCAGTACTCCAGGTACGGTCTCACTTGGGACCTATACAGGGGCAAGATGACCTCCCCACTCCTAGAAGTAATCCCCCTTGCTATGCACCCTAGCATCCTGTTTGCCTTTGCTGCTGCCTTCCTGCACTGAGCTTGTGAATGAAAGCTTACAATACACACTGCAAGACCATTGGTCGACAGTGTTGACCAATGGTATTGTAGTGCATACTACACACTGTCATTCTGTGACAGCTCAGTCGGTGGGCAGCCATGGAGGTGTGCGGGTGGGCTGTGCTGCCCACTGACCATATGCCACTGCTGAGATGGGGGAAGTGGGTGGGCTGCAGGGTCCTGAGTGGGTGGGGTGTGCCACTGGACTACCAGGGAGGGGTTTTATGAATTATTCCAGTTTTTGCTGCAATTGGTGTTCAGGGCTGGGGGGGCCACTAGACTACCAGGGCATATTATTTTACAATAACTTGCACTGCAATTGGGGTGAGGGGAGGTGAGGGGAAGGGAGGAGAGGCACTAGACTACCAGGGTATTTAATTTTACAGTATTCCACACTACGAGGGAGGGGGCCACCAGACTACCAGGGATGGTGGAAATTTTATTATAATCCTTTGATTGGGTTTGGGGATGGGAGGGGGTACCACTTGACTACCAGGGATGATGGACAATTTATTATAACCCTTCAGTTGAGTTCAGGGATGGGAGAAGGTAACACTAGACTACCAGAGAATGCTTAAATGATTATTTACATTTATATCACAGTTCGGAGATGGGAGGGGTCCACTAGACTACCTGGGAAATGGGTTTAGGTGTATTTTATTCTATGATTGGAATTGGAGGGGCTAACCACCCATGGGCTGGTGGCTGTTGTGCTGCGCTGTGCAGTACAGCAGCCTGCCTGTGGGTGGCTACCAGTTAGATGTGTTTTTTACATGCCTAACTTTGTGTAGCACATCTCTGAGATGTGCGGGCAGCTACATCACACATCTTGGCTGAATATTGCGATGAGCTGCATGATCATGGACACGCCCCCCCCTGGAGATGCACTGCATACATTATTGCTGTGCTTCAGCGCAGTTGGAGTTGTGCAGCACTTCTCCAGGCTTTCAATATAGCCCAGGGGTGCATTTCTGGAGATGTGTCTGTGCAACTCAGTTACATCGGGTGCATCTCCTTTGAATATCTAGGCCTTACTGCTTAAGTATAGCACTGTGACATACAGTATTATTTGTGACACATCAACTATGAAGATAAAATGTGATCCTGGCAGTAGATTTGTCATCAAACATATAACAATATTTATCTGGAAAAATGTATTCCCAGTGGATTAACCATATTATCACAAAACATTTTGTAGAATAATTAAATAACAAAATAAAATGGATTCATTTGAAATGATCAAGAGTAAATATTAAAAACAGTTAAATTATTAAGACTGTTTATCTGTTAAAATGCAAGAAAATGTTAAGTGTGGATAAACAAAGCTAGATAGTATTAGTGCCATCCAACATACAGAGATTTATGATGAAGAAGAAATTACAAGGGGAATTGTTTACCCAGGAAAAGCATACTAAGCCAGAGCTTGTTTCCAAGGGCGACCTGAGAGCAGAATAAAGTTAAGTGACTTGCTTAGAATTACACAGTATGCAAGTAGGAGCTAATGGGGTTCAAACTCAGGTCTCCAGTTTTGCAGCTCAGTGCCCTTAACCACTACGCTATAGTGCCTCCAAAAAGCCACTAAGGGGCACTCAGGAGAAAAGGAATGCTTTCAAATCTCATTTAAAAAGGAGCAGAATCAATTTAACAGCAATGAAGTGAGAGTTTGTTCCAGACATGAGGAGCATGGAAGCCAAGGGAAAGAAAAAAGAAACAGGGAATGGGGAGACAAGGGAAGCAGAAAAAGAATGAATACTATGCACGAGAGCAAGGATTGATGAAATTAGAAAGGCAGGATGTGGCAGAAAACATGAAGAATTTTGAAAGGAGTCAGGCAATCATGGATTGAATAAGTACAGAGACAGCGCTAAAGTAGGTTTTTGAAAATGGGTGTGATGTCACTGGCCAAAGAAATATACTGCAAGTATTATCTGTACTTAGATTGTTTTACTTATTTCCAGGTCTGAGCTGCCCCAAACCTACTATTGGTGGTTCTTTCAAACAATTCCAGGTAGGTGCCGGAGAGACTGAGTCATTTTTTGTGAGAGTTGGTAAAACTGTTTTTTAGTACAGACTAAAACAGCAGCAGAGTTGTCATGTCAGGCACCTTGTAATAGGAGTATTATAAGAACATTTAAAATGTATTGTGGCTGGTATGGGCAGAACCAGCTCTAGAAAAACAGGACTCCTTGAACCTGGCTAGATTTGAGTTACAACACCAAAAGAAAACAAAAAGAGTGGCTTGAAATGCAAAGAAAGCAATCAGGGGGCAATCAGTATATTAATAATATGCAAATATATGCAAATGAATAGGTTTTGGAAGAAGGTCAAAAACAAGAATCTTATAGATCTTGCTGGGCTATCATTAGAACTGGTTTATGCATAAAGGGCCCTATGCACTAAAAAACATGCAAGTGGTGCATTGGCGAGTGTGCAGCTCCGCACCCATGGGGGTTCCATGCAGTCAGCATGCACCAATGTCTGCCTCAGCATGGCCCCCTTATGTGGTCCCACCCCCCCCAGGCATGCAGGGTCCCTGGGGGCAGATGTGTGTGGAGTGGAGGGCCCAGTCATGCAGCCAACCTGCTGGCTGCCTGGGTCCCCGCAGTTGATCATTTGTGCCCACAGAGCACCATATTTAAAGCTGGTGCACAGTGCGCTGACTGCACCAGAGAGGGCCTGTGCCCTGTTTACCAACTGCCACCCACAGAGGTGTGTCCAGACATCAGAGGCACCCATACTGGGGGTCTGCGGATTCCCGCTGTCACCGCTGCACCCAATGAATGCATCTTGGGGGGCACATACCAGGGCTATGTTTGCCCAGTGGTGGCAAAGCCACCAGCCCCCCATTCATGGCACTCTGCTCTGTTGTGCATTGCATGGAGTGCCAGCACACCCCCGCATTTCCCCCAGCTCTTCCATGCACAGAGCTCCATGATAAGCCAGGGGATCAGGTCTATATGGGGGAACGTATGTGTGTAGTGACTGCCAGAGAGGGGGCAGAGTGGGCGCGGTGAGTGCAGAGTGGGTGGATGCGGAGTGGGCTATACGCTGGAGAGTGTGTACCCACTCCACACATTTGTGCATAGGGTCCATTTAATTTAGGGTCAGTTTGGTCCAGTTATGACAGTCACCAAAATTATTGTAGAGAGAAAAATTAGTAAGGTAGGCAGCATTTTCCTTTCATTCTTATATTTTGCTTATCTCTTGAAGCTTTTGTAGCAAGAAAGGATAGTAGTTGGTTGGTTAGAGAGATAAAATATTCCAAAAGGAGTTAAAGGTACAACATAAAGGTGTATGTGGTTAAAACTGTGGCAGTTGTTTCTAAGTTACTAGCGAAAATGGAAATGGAGAATAACTCCTCCCCCTTTGTTTGGCATGCAGAACAAGCTGATTCTCACACCGAGGAGGGTTAGTGATGTCATAAAGCATGAGAGTGAAACTTGAGTGCTCTGTGATGGCACTGACCCTCTAAGGTGTGTTAACCTGTGTGTCTGCACATCAGGGATTGGGTTATATATTATACATTGTGAGCATCTTTTCTCAAATAAACACTGTCAAACGGACTTGCTCAGTTAATATTTTGTCTTGACAACTTATCAGTATTTTGTCTACATGTGATATTGATTGTCTGTTTTCAGTTTTATTTTAAACAACTCCCACTTGTGGGAGTTACTGATAAGCATACAACTTCAAAAGTTAATCAGCAGCACCGGCAAAAAGTTATTCTAAATGTTCTGCCATTTGGGACAACTTTTTAGAAACACCGACAAAAGATGCTCAAAGTGTATTATAAAGCAGTATTCACTTCTTACCCAGTGCTGTACTGCAATGAATAACATCAGCCATCCTGTGCAGTGTCCAACAAAACTTCTTTACTGAAGGTGTAAAGAGCAGGCAGTGGTCATAAGATATTCAAAGACAAAGAATGCACTGAGCTCCAAGTCATATATATTGACTAATTTACTTTGGGTGTGCTGCAGTAGAGTACTATGGAAGCGGAAGTACAAAACGCCAGCATGCTGCCATTCCAATATCCACAAAATCTCTCAACAGTTAGACTTGGAGAACAGTTTCAGTAATGATCTTACCTTTTTGTTTCATTTTATTGTACTGTGACTTGGTAAATAATTGCCCCCAAATGGGTACAGTATTAAAGTGGCTTATCCATTCTCAAATCTTAAAGCTTACAGTCATAATAAGACTGGTATCCTCTTATAGTCTCATAAATAGTGGTTTGATGTACAGGGAGAAATGTGCACGTGCGACCCTGATGTATGCATGCATGCGCATGCTGTTTCACCAAGATGTTGCAGCTTCATCAAAGCTAATAGTGACAGGCTTATATGTCTGTGTCAGTAAACAGAAACCTGGCCAGCATGTCCTAATTGGTAGATTTATTTTATTTATTTATTTAATCTCAGATTACAGATACCTATGAGCTAAACATAGCTCATTTACAAAGGTTCCACTTCAGTAGATTCAACAACTCAGCAGTCATACTAGCCACCCAGTAAGGAAGCTGAAAGTTATCTCCATGGATCTCAGGGTAGAACTGGGGGTAACTATGTAATGTGTAACTGAAAGATAAAGTAGAACAAAAAAAGCCAATCACCTGACTGCCTAGGATGATACTTTTTAAAAATTGTGATGATGGGCAGGGAACTAGACTACCAGAGAACATGGAACAGTGCACAGGAAAACTGCAGTATATTAAGTTGGGGGGATGACTAGATAACATGGGCAAGGTTTAATAAATCAGATATTGACCAGAGCTGGTTTAGGATGCAGTGGCAACATGTTGACCCCCCCCCAGGATTAAATGTTCACTTTTGCTAGTCATATTGCCCTCAGCCTGCAGCTTCGGGCAATGTAACCATTGTCAGTCAATAATTAATCTCCCATGGTCAATATTTTCATACTACAGTATATCTTTCAACTCCAGTTAATATTTGTATACCAATAAAAAAGTTCCCTTAAATAAATTGCATCACTTCTCCCTTGCCAAGGAAATCTAATTTACATCAGAACTTGTTACTTGCTGTGTATACCATCCTGGAGGTTCGATGAGAAGAAGGGAACTGTTCTGTTTTTCCTCACCTATTGTATTTCCTATAATTGCATTTTGTAGGGATGACTGGAGTCCTGCTGCTCATCGTGTTGGCTGTGATGCATGTGTTTGCTTCCCGCCATTTCCGTCGAAGTAGTTTCCGAGGATTCTGGGTGACCCATCACCTCTATGTCGCCCTTTATATACTGGTATGTAGCAAGGTGCTGACTGTCCCACCAGAGATGTAAGCACTTGCATTTTCTAAAGAGTCAATGTTTATCAATAATGTTCATGCTTGAGTCCTTTAAAGAGGTAGTATACTGCCTGAAATTAATATTATAAGTGTAAGTATTTATTGATGAGGCAAACGTGTTCTTTGATTCACTGCTTTACTGGTAGTTAGCCCCCTTTGAAATGCCCAGTACAGCTCAGAGCAGCACATGCATTTTTAAACTTCATAACGAAAAGTGTTTTGGCTCCAATACTAATGCAATTAGATTTATTATCACAATAATGACCTTACAACATGTAATTTCCTGCAGATTAACAACTGACTGGAGATGGATGGCCCTTGGTTTCACCTGCTGTCAACCTTCCTTCAGCAAGTTATTAATCCCTAGGGAATGACCAGCTGTTCGGTCATTGTGGCTTAAGCAATGTTCAGAAGTAATCAGCTATTACTTCTTAGTTATCTGAAGTATTTTTATTTTTCTGCTTTGCTAATTAGAAGATTTTCTGCCTAACAGTATTAGGTGAGATGTGTGGAACAGCACCCAACCTGTAGGCTGATATTGTAAGTTCTATTCCTTATACCTCATCAGTTCTGTGTCCTCACTGATCGACATCTGTAGAAACCAAGAACCAATCACCTGCTGCTTGACTGGTAATTTGTGACACATGCTACAGATCAGGCAGAATGGCTTGTGATGTAATAATGAGTGAAGTCACATGCCGATGATATAATAGGAGGAACAGAACTAGATATGTCTGCTTCCAAGTAAAGCTTTGCTTTTCACATAACACCTAATACTATTACATAGGAAACCATATATTGAGCACATAGAAGAAAAGAACTCTTCGGAAATAAAAAGTAATATGGGACTACTTTTAAAAATTATGAAAATTCTCTGGCTGCTATTGATTGACACTACTAGTTCTTTAAATGAGTGAGTTACTCAAAACATGCAGCCAGAAAACCGATCAAGTATTCTCTTGTCAGTACACAGCAAAATATTATTGTTGCTCTATTGGTCCTTGTAACAAAAGGTCCAGAAAAAAAAGGTGATTTAATACCTTTTATTGGACCAACATAGATGTTACAAAAGAAAACAGGTGCTTAAGCTTTCGGACTACACATAGTCCTTCATCAGAAGCTAATGACAGTTGTTTTGGAAGAAAACATCCACCAGTATTTTTGTATTCTTCCAAAATAACTGTCATTAGCTTCTTATGAAGGATTGTATGTAGTCCGAAAGCTTAAGCACCTGTTTCCTTTTGTAACATCTATGTTGGTCCAACAAAAGGTATCAAATCATCTTTCTTCTGGATCTCTTTTCAGTACAGGTACAGTGGGCTGGATTTTCAAATCTCTAGAAATTCCTGCAGGAGCAGGAAAAAAAAACTGGCCCAACTGGGTTGCCACTTTCGGAGTCACAGTTTTTCCTGCAGCTGTGGTATTTTCACAGATGGAGCCAGTTTATGACCAGCTCCGTGATTTACAGCAGCTTGAGGCCATTTTTTTCAGTGCCGCTGTGGAAAAATGGTACAGCTGGTGGGACCAGGTGTAACATCCCCACAGATGCGCCAGCTGAAAATACAAATCTCCGCAGGTGTGGAGATTTTTTCCTGCAGTGGTGGCTGCGACATGGAACTTAGTTCTTTCCCATTCTGAAAATCTAGCTCAATACATTTTCCAGAAAATTGTCATTGTTTGCAATCTGAGGCTTTCTCCCAACCACATATAGATGTTCTACAGCCTCAAGTCCAGTATACAGCATTGTGGGTAGCAGTACGCAAAGCCCTGTGTAGTCAGGCTGACGAGGCTTCACTAAGATTTGCTGTTGCCCCAAAAGTGGCTATTATGTTAGGTACAATTCAGACTGACAATGACAAACATCAGATACATGTTTCAGCCCTTCAGACTCCCCAGTGGAGGCAGTTACTGTCTTAGTCAAATACCAGTCCACAACCCCTCCCCCCCAAAAAACAGGATTAACTATGGAGAGGTAGTTGCAAGAGGAACTTATGGAAAGTTTCCATTTTAGAAAATTATCAGATTATGCCTCACTAACAAAAGCTACAAATAAAATGCTTTATTTTAATTTTTTATTTTGTGGGGGGTTTGGTACACATAGGAATTGTACTGCCATCTAATCAATAAGACATAAAACATGCCTTGGTAGCACTGTGACAGCTGCATGCCCAGGAGTGTGGTAAGGCACAAGGTCACAGGCTGAGTGCCTTTAGCCCTTGGAAGTGTGGCATCAGGACTTTTTTATACCTGCACTATTTTGCACCACTACCTTTTTAAATGTGTATGATTTTTTACCTGCATCTTTTTCTACCTGCACTATTTGTACCTGTATCTTTTTATGCCTGCACCCTTTTGTACATGTTCTTTTTCATACCTGCCCTATTTTCTACTTGTAAAATGTTATATCTATGCCTGCTTTCCATATGTACATTAATGTGATCCCTCTCTCCATGTCTCAGGATGCATGTGGAAATGAACTGTTACCAACTCAATATCCTTTTCCTGGGGGAAAAAACAATAAATAAATAAATACCTCAACACAATCGAATGCCAATATGGACTTTAGTGCCGTATGTTGAACACCAATTACTCATATATCACAGCCCTTTTTTAATGACCATTCACCTCCCACTGGAATTTAGTGCACAGAGCAGGAGGCCATGAGACAGAGATGGAGCTCTAGATTTCAAGGAATAGAAAATAACCCCCCCAACCCCTACAAAGTGTCAGCGTGGACCTTATTGCTATGGAAAACTGACACCCGTGAATTTTTCACACAATGGAAGAGAGGGTTGGTAGGCCCTTGTTAGTTTTGTGTTAATTTAAAGTGCTTCTCATTTACAAATTTGTCTTAGAAAATTTCCTTTGCTCCCACCTTGTAAAAACACATGTTTGTATCCCGTCGACCTCTGACATGATTTTGATCACATGGGCCAAAACCTCTGTGGGGCTGTTTCCAAAATTGTCATACATGTTTGCCTTTAAAAAGTTATTTCCTATTTCTGAATGAGCCATTTGAACTTGATTTGCGGTGAGAGGGGTTGGCTCTGTTCAGAATTTTTGAATTGGCCAAGTTCAAGGGGTTGGGGACAGAATTTGTCAACTTTTCTTAAACTAATTTGGCTACCCCAACATTAAAACTAGATAGAACCTTCCAACATGGACATTTTGTGATATGGCAACTTGTAAAAATGACCTTGTGAAACCTTAGTGAGCTTCTAGCAACCTTTCCTGATGTCTGTGAGTTACTTTCCACTGGTACTGGTGTGTCGGCTATTCCAAAATCAAGACTAAAATCAGCTGTCGACAGAGCATGCTCTGTAGTGGCCCCTTTACTATGGACAGGGTTGGACTGGGGTACAGGGGCCCCACCTGGAAAGTTGACCCAAGGGCCCATGAGGGAAATCAATAGGGAAGGACCCACGGTGACACACTTATATCAGCATTCCACTTCAGTATGTTACATTAGCTCTGTGTTTGCATCTTACATTTACTTACAGGACCCATTTATTTAAAAAAAATAGATGATAAAACCAAGGTTTCTCAGAGTTTAAAGGTGACCAGGTACCCAATAGAAGGCTCTCACCTTGAAATTTCCAAGTATACTAGTGGGTCATTCTGAGTCTGACTGTGGAACAGTTTTCCCATGGATATTTGTGCTGCCCTGTCTGTCACCATTTTTAAAAGTAAACTTATGACTTGGCTGTTCACTCAAGCTTTTGTAGGAAACTAAAATAGCTGTGGTTTTCACAGCTGTCTGCATTATATTTTCATGGTATTGTTTCATTAATTATCATTATTTTGATTTGTTATGTTTATGTAAAGCACTTGGCTCTTAGAAAGTCACTTTTAAATAAATTATCTGTCTGTCTATCTATTCATTCTGTCTGTCTATGTTTCTATCTATTTATCTAGCTGTCTGTCTGTCTGTCTATCTCTCTATCTGTCTGTCTAGCTAGCTAGCTATATATCTATCTATCTATCTATCTATCTATCTATCTATCTATCTATCTATCTATCTATCTTTGTCTATCTACCTAAAAGTATTAAGTCCCATTTATCCAAGATTTGTCTTTGCTGATTAGTAAAAAGGTGTGTTTTAATGATATTGTTATGTTACAGGTCATCATACATGGCAGCGCTGGTATCATCCAGACCCCCAGGTTCTTCATCTATTTTATCACCCCTGCAATACTGTATTTAGGAGACAAGTTGTTCAGTTTAAGTCGCAAAAAGATTGAAATCACAGTTGTTAAAGCTGAGCTTCTGCCTTCAGGTATAGTACCATTCTTAAAATGTATTATCCTGTCATGATCAATGCCACTTGTTCTCTTTTACGAGGGTCCTGTGTTGTTGTTAAAAGTCAATTTATCTTTCTGGAGGTAATTTCTAACAATGTTAAATCATCCAAACCTCTTTTCTTATCATAAAAAACTGCTCACCCAATTGTCCTTTGGAACACATGACACAAATCTGTTATTACGATGTCCAGAGAATTAAAAGGAAAGCAGCTCTCAGCAAAATGTTCTATAGCTTACTAAAGATAAACAGATCTTATCTTTGTTTTTTAATTATTCACTACCCGGTAGTACAGACTGTCTACGTATACTACGGGATCCAGATTTTCAGTCCTCGTCATAGGACTCATGGGATGTTCCAAGTCAAGAAGCATAAGCCATATAGACTTGCCTACTAGATTTGGCCAAAACCTACCAACCCCCTGTTCTCCATAACTGAATCAAGGTTTCTTTTAAAAAGAGCCATAGTACTACCCCTGTTTACTACTGTTTCAGGTAAGCCGTTCAATACAGACACAACTCACTGGCTGTACCACAGTACCTTTACTTTCTCCTTATAATGTTCCCCTTTTAATTGCTGATCATGGTCTCTTGTGTCCTTTTATTTAAGCCTAAGTAATTCCACAGCTCTCCATCCATGTGCACCTTATAAACAAGGCACATTTCACCCTTCAGTCTTCTATACTGTAGGGAGTACATGCCTAAATCCCTCAGTCTCTCCCCACAAGTTAGGTCCTTTATTTTGGCTATCATTTTCATTGACCTCCTCTGCACTTCTTCAATTTTCTTAATACTCTAGCAAGTGTAGACCAAAACTGGGTACAGTACTGTATCTGCTGCCTCCTGAATGTAAAGTAAAGAGGGAGCAAAACCTTTCTGTCTCTACTCCTAATGTTCCTAGATATACAAGCAAGGGTTCTACTAGCTTAACTTATGACATCTCCACAGTGATCATTAAACTTCATTTAGTTCTTTACTGGGATTCAAAGATCTCTTTCTATACAGGTAGTCTGAAGTACACAATGGTCGAGGTAGTATTTGGCACCTAAGTTTCTTTTGGCAAAATGCATAACCCCACATTTTTATAGGTTGAACTTTAACTTTTTCTCTGCTACCCAATTGGCAATTCTGCTTAATCCATCTGAAAATGTCAGCCTTCATTTCCGTTACTAACAATGGCTCGTACTTTAACATCATCAGTGAATCTGCACAACCAAGCTTTTTGGAGCAGTTTAATGAAGAAATAAACATACTGAATAGGACTGGTCCCAGCACAGATCTCTGGGGGACACCACTGGTTTCTCTTTTCCAATCTGAGTAATAGCCCCTCAAATTAACCCCTTCTGCCAGTTGTCCAAACAGGAGCAAATCAAGCTTTGTAAAGAGCCGCATATTCCCATTCGGCTAAGGGACTCAATGAGTTGTGGATGTGAAACAGAGTCAAAAGCCTTTGAAAAAAACAGGTAGACAATATCCACCAGGATATTTAAATCCAAGACTGAACTTATGGGTTCAAAGAAACAAATAAGATTTGAGAAACAGAGGGCTGGATTTTCAAAGGGCCCTTAGATTCACACAAGCTGTGCCCAACAACCAGATTGCTTCAGATCTAGGTGTGCCAAATACTGTGCACCATATTTTGCAAGAAAAGCATTTTCTGTGACAAAGTCCCCCAAACTGATGCAAGAGGACCACTGCATCAACAAAATGATGCAAGGGATGAGAATGACACAAGCTGCACCAAAAGAAATGGTGCAACTTGAGTCAAAAATGGTGCAAGCTGAGTCAAAAAAATGACCCAAGGTATGAAAATGACACAAGCTGAGTCAAAAAATTATGCAGGTTGGGCTGGATTCTCAAAAGGTTGTGCATGGTGCAAAGTGAATTGCACCAACAGGAATGATGCAGGTAGCACTTTGCGCCATTAGTTGCACCATTTGGGATTCTCCAAAGCAGCCTGCAAACATGAGGCAGGCTGCTTGCACCAAAGATGACTTGCACCATTGTTGCATGATAAACCTTGATGCAACATGATGCAAGGTTTTTTTTTTATTATTTATTTATTTATTGAATTCTCAGATTACAACCTTTGAGCTACACGATCATTTACAAAGGTTCCACGTCAGGAAAAATGGCAGACATACAGTAGTTGTCACAGAAAAGCAAAGAATAATACTTTCAAACAATGGTGAAACACAGTAAAGATCATTGGGAAGGGGTAAAGACTTAGTAGACAGACAAGGCTAGATCAGCAGGAGTGATAGCCAGGGAGAGTGGGGGGAGGACAAAGGGTGGGAAGGATTAAAGTGTGAGGAGGAGGGGGTGGTAGATGACAAGGAGTATCCCCAGAATAGAGGGACACCGCGTCTGGGAGAGGGATAGGGGGAGGGCTGCAAGCATGGAGAGGAGTGGAGCCCGGGGACAGGAGGCAAGATCCGGGAAAGGCAGGGGTCTGATGACCAGGGGCAGGGAGGGAGAGGGGGGAAGCAAGTTAGGATCTCATGAAGTGTGAGTAGTTGGGGTAGTCAGTATATTTCAGCTGGAGGGTTGGTCAGTTAGGACAGGTGCATTTCCCATGCGAGGAAAGGTGTGACCTAAGTGCAGATTTGAACTGCCCAATTCTGCTAATTGTGTCTAGTTCTGTTGGAAGAGAGGAGAGCCATAGTGGGGCCCGATGTTCGAAGGAACGCTGACCTTGGGTAGTGCGATGGTAGGGGATCTTGATTGACATTTTATTGGATGTCCTTGTGGTCCTAGTTGGAGCAGCCTGGTAAATGAGGGAGCTGGGCCCATGGGGCAGTAGGTCCAGGGTTGCTTTTTTGGCAAGGAAGCAAGTTTGATAGTGGGCCCTATCAGACAGATTTAGCCAACTGGTTTCCTGGTAGAGGTGGCTAGTATGAGTCAGGCGAGGGGCACCCAGTGCGAGTCGGCAGGCTTTGTTGAGCATAGTGGCGAGTCGCCTCAGTGTGCTGTCCAAGGCTGCACAGTAGATGGCAAGGCCATAATCAATGGTTGAGAAGACTGAACTAGTTATGGAGAGCTGGGGGGCTTTGGAAGTGAGGCAGCTGTGGTGCTTGTATAGCAGGACAAGCTTCCTGTTAGCTGCAGTGGCCACCTGATCGATGTGGGCAGCATATGAGAGGGAAATGTCTAGGGTGAGGCCCACGTATTTGAAATTGGAGATCATTTCAATGGTGTTCTTATGTAGATTCAGAATGTTGAGGGTTGTGGCCTTATGGTGGCTGTGCGCTGAGGCAAAGAGCATGGTCTTCGTCTTTTTGTGGTTGACTATGAGTTTAGCTTTGTTAAACCAGTCTTCAATGTTGTTGAAGTCCTGTGGGAGACATTGTTCCAGAACGGTGGGGTCAGGGTGACTGGAGTAGATCACCGCATCATCAGCGTAGAGAAGGATTTGTTGTCAGCAGGCTAGTGGTAGGTTATTTAGAAAGAGGCTAAAGAGAAGAGGGCCAAGGATGGAGCTTTGGGGGACTCCAAAGGACACTTAAAGGGGGTCAGAGAGTGCATTGCTTATTTTTACCTGCTGAACACACCCTGAGAGGTAGCTCCGGAACCAGCACAGGGAGTTTGAGGAGAGTCCTGTAGCCTCTAGTTGTGCCAGGAGGAGGTCATGGTTGGCCATATCGAAGGCCTTGGTGAGGTCAATGAAGGTTGCTCCCACCAAGTGCCCCTGATCAAAGGCACTATGAATGTAGCCTGTGAACTCAAGAAGTGCAGTGGTTGTACTGTGGCGTTGCCGGAAACCATGCTGCTGCTGGCATTAAAGTTGGTATTTATCGAGGTGAGCTGTCAGCTGGTCATAGACTATTCGCTTGAGGGCTTTTGAGATAGGTGGGAGGATTGAAATTGGCCAGTAGTTGGCATGGTCCGACTTACTACCAGTTTTGTGGACGGGTTACTATGGCAGCTTTCCAGAGGCTTGGGAAGGTACCTGTGGAGAGGGAAAGATTCACGATTGAGGTTAGTGGGGTTAGTAATTCATCAAGGGTAAGAGAGACTAATTTTAGGTCGAGACCCTCGGAGCTGTGTCTGGATTTCCCAAGGACTTTGATGAGGTATTTTTTTACTTCTATTTAGATAAGACTCTGAGGTAAAAAGGGGGGGCTTGGTGTGTTTTGGGGTACTATGGGGTGGGCTGGGTGGATCCGACTTGGTCTCGGAAACGGGGAGAACACTGGACCGAGGACAGTGAAGGCTTTGTTAAAGATGTCTGTGATGGATCTGGGGTCTTGTATGAGAGATCCATTGTGGCTCAGCAGAGTGGGTGCCATGGTGTCACTTTTCCCGATGATAGCATTAATGCTATCCCAGAAACGGAGGCTGTCACCCCAAGAGGAATTAAGTTCACATCTGTGGTAGTTATCTTTAGCCAGGCGGATTGCCACTGTGCATTTATTCTGAGCAACCATGTAGTTTTGCAGGTCCTAGCTAGAGAGAGTATGTTTGTACTTGTGCCATAGGTTGTCCCTGGAATGCATCTGAGCTAGGAGGGGAGGGTTTATCCAAGTTTTATGCAAGCCACTAATTTTCCTTTTGGTTAAGTGGGTAAATAGATCACAGGCAGAGTTGAAAATTTCTATGAATTTGCTCAGTGCAGTGTTAACATCTTTAGCTGTTAGGATAGGTGCCCAGTTCAATTGCAGGAGGTACTGCTTGAAGGGTCCTAGCATGCCCTTTTTTAATAGGCGGGACGTAATCAGCTTTGGGTGCATTTTTTGAGCCTAGTTGGACCAGGCTAGAATGATGGGTGAATGGTCACTTAGGGAGTCAGGGATCACTTTCAGCTCAGAGATGCGATCTGGGTGGTTAGTTAGAACCCAGTCCAACAAGGTATTGGTACCTGTCCTGTAGTTTGTATGGGTAGCTAGTTCCACAAGCTGAAGGAAGTTGATAGAGGAGACTGCATCCTTGTAGGTGGCAGAGTCCTGAGACAGCCAATTGATGTTGAAATCCCCCAGTACTATGACATCATGGCTAGAGTGGATTTCTGCCAGAAGCTCATGTAAGACCCTAAAAACCTCAGTTACTTCCATAGGGGGTAGGTAGGTTGCGATTAGAATGAGGTCCTTGCCCTGGGAACCAAGTGTTAGGCGCACAGAGAGTATCTGAATGTTTTTGCCTGTACTTAAATGTGGTAGAGCAACCCCCTGCAGGTTATCTTTTATATAGATTATACAGCCCCCACCTCTCTTCCCTAGTCGATCATGGTGGAAGGGGGTGTACCCTTGCAGTTGGACTTGGCTGTCCTTGGTTCTGGGGCTAAGTCAGGTTTCGGTTAAAGCCAATATGTCTGGGTCGTGTTGCGAAACCCAAGCTTGTAGAAGGTTGAGTTTAGGCAGCAGACTGCAAATGTTGATGGAGGCTATGGTAATCAAGCCACTTTTCCTGGGTTGCCCAGAGGCAGAAAAGCCCGGGCCAGAGTTAGGATGAATGTTGCTTGAGAGTATTAGGAGAAGCCAGGATACTTGGATCACAAGTTGCTTGAATGAGCGGGGTGGCAGTCGATGGGATCGATGTGTGTTACTAGTGTTGTAGGTAAAGAGGCAAGTAGGTGAGATAGGTGGTGGGATAGGGTAGTGTTAGGCAGCAATATGACGACCCAAAGGCCCTAACACCAGGAAGACTGCGTCCATTGGTTTACAACTGCTGTTGTGCCCTATTCACAAAGGGCAGCTTCACCATCTCCTAATTTGGGATTCTGAAACAACACCCAGAGGACATCCATCAAAGCACACTTACACCAGCTATAAGCTGGTGTAAGTATACTTTGCTGTCCACTGGGGGTTGCATCAGTGTGCCCCCATTGTAGTAATAAATGTGCCCTCATGGGCTACCACCCCCCCAAGACCAGATCCTGATATTTGTAAATGTCAGCCTTTATGGGCAAGCAGATCCCCCCAAAAGCCCTGCTCTTGATATTTGCACATATCAGCCCTTATGGGCAAACAGACCCCCCACAGCCCAAATCCCCACTCCCCGAACCCCAGATTTTTATCATGACAGTGTTTCCAAATTAAGAAAACAGAAACGCTGTAGCCTTGGTGGTCTAGTGGCCTCCCACCCAGCAGTGCCAGACCACCCTGCTCCCCCACCCATACCCAGCTGGTGACTGGCATAGCCCATCTCTCACCACTGCGGTCATCCGCTGAATGAGCTCTTTTATGAACCTGTACTGTGAATTGCATGCACTCAGTGAGAGACAGCTGCTGTCATTCACTGAGTGCATGCTATTTACGGTATGTGCTCAGCTTATAGAAGAGCTCAATTGGTGGCTAGCCATGGTGGTGAGAGGTGGGCTGTGCCAGTCACCAGCTGGGTATGGCTGGGGGGGAGTGGGGTGGTCTGGCACTGCTGTGTGAAGGGGGTGGGACCACTGGACCACAAGAGCTAGAGTGGTTCTGTTTTCCTAATTTTGAAACATTGACATGATAATACTTTGGGGTTGGGGGATCAGGGATTGGGACTGTGGGGGGAGGTCTGCTAGTCCATAAGGGCTGATATTTACAAATATCAGTATTGAGGCTGTGTGAGGGGGGCTGCTAGCCTATAAGGGCTGATATTTGCAAATATCGGGATTGGGGCTATGGGGTGCTAGCCCACCAGGGTTCTTTACTATATACTGTGGGGATCAGGGCTGGGGGTGCTTGTGGGTGATGCTGCACTTGTAGCAACCTGTTCAGCTGTGCCCTCCATTTGGTGCATGGCTGGGGATGCCACAGGTCATGGGACTTAGCTGCCGGGACCCTGCCTATTAGAGAATCGGGTGCAGGGTCCCTGGTGCATCGGCATTTGGAGCAAGTCACCTTTGGTGTGACTTGCACCATACCATTGAGAATCTGGCCCGTTGAGTCAAAAAAATGGTGCAAGTTGAGTTGAAAATGATGCAAAGGATGAGAATGATGCAAGCTAAGTCAAAAAATACAGCAGATGAAATGGCCAAGACTAATCCCCCAAAATGTTCTAAACTTGTCTGACAGGAGAATGTTGGCCCTTAAAGGAAGTATAGTCAGGTCTGACCCCGCCTGCTGTGGACCTCTTTATATGCTCTAGTGTCCCTTAGACTAGCTCTGGCTGGTCTAACAGTGACATGCATCTTAAGCACAGGACATGACTTGCATTCCATGAAAATCCCAAATAAGGGGATGGTGCATCATTTTGGGGATGCAGGCATCCCTTACGACATGGCAGAGGCATTTTCCTGGTGCAAACATGTCACAAGACAGTCTGGCACATGCAGACCTGTTTTTGACACATGCACCATTTGAAAATCAGAATTAATGCAAGGTTTGATGCATCCTGCTCCTTGCGTCAGTTGTTTTTGATGCAAGCACCATGCACATTCTCTGGCCTTTGAAAATCTGGCCCAGTATCTTCCCTTCCTAAACCCATGTTGAAGAGGGTCTACCTGATCAGATTCCTGCAAAAATGTGTCTATATGTTCCTTAATAATTGATTCCAAAATTTTACCCAACACAGAAGTAATACTTATGGGCCTATAATTTCCTGCTTTAGTTCTTTTCCCCCATTTTATGCTTGCTACCAGGCAAAGCATTTTGGTATGGCACAGGGCTTTGAGAGGTGTGTTGCAGTGATCCAGTGCAGGAGCCTCTACTGTACAAGGGGCTTGACTGATAATCAGCAAGTCTGATAATGACACTGCTCAGGTATGAAGTACACGGAATTCAAAACATTGTGCCAACAGACACATTCATAAATCAGCTCTTTCAGCAAGCACAGCTGATCTCACTCTCTCTGTGTCAGAGCAGGGAAAGGTTAATGACTGTGTTATACAATGGATTATCTTTTACCATGCGCATTCTTTTCATTAAGTTCTAGCTTTCTTCCAGGTAGGCTGCTTCTGTCCTGAATTCAAACACTGCAGGCTTTTTAGAATCAGGATTTTAAACAACATATAAACTCTCTACAAAGTACCCTCTGCACTTTATTTTTATCAACAGCCAGCAAACATGCTTGGCACTCTATGATTGCTAAAGCACCACAAGCACTTTCTTAAGCAGTTTTTTATATTCATATGCATATCAAGCATTTTATTCAGTATGGTAGGCACTTTAGCACCACATATGGATGGAAAAGAAAAACATGTAAGAGAAAGAATAGTGAGAGGGAGACAACCTAGATAGGTGGCCAACCTATCTAAGCATAAAATGGGAAATAAATAGGATACGAAAATGGCACTTCTGAAGCAGACTATTAAGACAGAAAAGGAAAGAGGTTAGAAAAATATGTCCCTGGGTGCTCCAGTTACTCCTAACGGAGAGCACAGCTCTACCACAGCCTGCAGTTCAGTTTTATGATGTTCTGACACCAGACTGGTGGGAATAGAAGCCACATCCCTTTCTAAAGTCACCCAAGTACTCCAAACTACAGCAGCACTGCTGCAGAGGAACCTCTACACTGAGAGCCCAGCCCCCACTCCAAGCAGAGAATGGAGAAAACTGTATTTTGTATTCTTTAAAATTCTCTTCAGTTTGTTAGTTGTTGCCCCACCATAACTGCCCCCCCGGTCCAACCCTTAGTCTTCTGGCATGACCTGGGATTTGCACCTTGACCTGGTGTAACATTAATACCAGTGGCAAGCATATGGCATTGAGAAATGCTTGTTTGTAAATTGGTAGTACGTGAGCTGTTTTCCAATCATTTACAGCCCTGCCCTCATTTAAGGAATGTTGGAAAATATCTGTCAATGGCTCCACAATTAAATGTGTAGTTTCTTTCAATAATCTAGGGTACAACCCATCAGGACCAGGATGATATACCAAAGTGCTCTCTCTCTCTCTTGTGATATATAGTAATGAAAAAGCAATTAAATACTTCAGCCATTTCATTGTAATCGGTCATTAGCCTGTTGCTTTCCACAATTAGGCACACACCTATTTTGGTTTGCTGTAAACTGTTTCTATACTCATAGAAGGTTTTTTATTGTTCCTTGTTTTCTGAGCCAATTTATTTTTCAAACTTTGTTTCCCTTTTAATTAGTTTTTTGCTCTCCCTTAATTTTACCTTGTAACTATCCCATGATTCATGAGTCCCTCTTTGTCTGGCCATGTCATATGCTTTCTTTTTAGTTTTTATTGCCCTTTTAATACTGTTCATGAACCAGACTGGAATCTTATCCCTATAATTATATTTCATTTTTTGAGTGATTTAAGTAGCCTCATAAGCCAATATTTTGTTTTTAAAGTTTCCCTTTTCATATCTAGAGGTAGTTCTGAAAACTCTGTTTACCAGTCCCAAGGACTTAGATATTGACAAATAATGGCATAGTTTGCACTATTATAGCATCTGATAGTTGTAATACCCCCCAAATGTTTGATCTTTTGTATTTTATAAAGAACTGTACCATACAATGATCACTTCCAGACAGGGGCTCCCTCACCGTGCAGTCAAACAGGACCTCCTCAATATTACTAAGGACTAAATCGACGATGTGCTTGCCCTTTGTTTTTGTCCTAACAAAGTTTTCTAAACAGTGGGTATCTAGAATGTCTAGAAATTGTACCTCTGTGGAATATTACCTGTTTTTAGATTGTCAATCAATGCCAGGAAAATTAAAATCCCCTAGTAAAATGATCTTAGTCCCTATTAAGATAATTCTACTAGGGGATTTTAATTTCCCTGTTATTGATTGGCAAGTCCCACTCCACAGTGGCTGATGCAGACTGCACCTATGGACTTTTGTATTTTCAGTCAGCCCCACTGCAGGAGGTGGTATGCTTGCTTTCATGAGGCATACCATTTCGGCACAGCTGTGGTAAAAAAACAGCTGCAATCTGCTGTAAATTGGGGAGCTGGTTATAAACCAGCTCCTGCTTAGAGAGTACTGTAGCTGCAGGGAAAACTGAGACTGCACAATTGGCGACCCACTCATGCCAATTTTTTTTTTCTGGCAGCTGTGGGAATTTCAGGGGCTCTGAAAATCCAGCCCTAAGTCTTTCTTCAGTAAAAGGCTATCAAAGCTTTCTGTCTAAAATCACATTTATTACACTAGAGTAATAAGTAGTAACCAATGGAACTGCATTTCCCCTTACAAACATAATTTTGCTTTTAAGAACTAATTCATTTGTAGATAGAAAACTTATGGCAAATGACTTTATTGGACTGCAGGATCAAGAAATATTTTTTTTTGTTAGATTTTTTTTTTTTGCTTTGATAGATCTATAGATTCTGAATTGGGACATGTGAAATTATTTTAAATGCAACTTTGTGCATGTTAAAGAACACTAGTCTATCACTTCAATTGCAATTTTCTCTACTCATTTTGTTATAATTTTCCAGACTGCAAATGATTTTGTTTAAACACAGTTTTTTTGGACAGCAAGTTGGACACTCTTTTCATACCCCTTAAGGAGAATTGACCTATTAGTCTTCAATGGAGGCTGCATTTTATTTCTTTGCTTCCCTTTGATGGCAGCACCATTATGCAAATGTTGGCATTCTTTTTGGATGTATAGGTCCCCATTTTCAGTCACAAAAAATGCAGTGTAGAGTTCTTACTGTTATAACTACATAAGTGCAACTGCATTACACTCACAATTACTTGATATCAAATGGTTATTTTGCACCTCGACAAAGCGATTGCACCAAGTACTGTATCAAGACATGTGCAACTGCAGTCTCAATGGTAGTCATACATATGCTGATCAGTGCCTGCGCACTGTCCTCTAACTGGTGCAAATGTCATACATGAAACCAAATGCACCATAAGAACCACCACTGTATTAGAACTAATAAAAGATGTTCTAAATTACCTTTGTTTACAACTGCAAACACTTAAAGGGCCATGACTCCAAGAAGCACACCTACTGTACATAATAGCCTTACTAACACAGAGTTCAGGCTGCAGACCAACCTACTGTAGGGGTGTGTGTGTGTGTCTGGGGGGGGCTGGGGCTGTCGGGGTCTGCAGCCAGTGGCTCAGTTATATAGGAATATGTTGTAGATAAAATGTGATCTAGGATGCTTCATGTTCATCTCCTGTCATCAAGAGAGCCACAAGATAAACTAAAAACTATAACAATAAAGAACACTATTTTCACATGTGGACATATCCCCTATAGTAGTTACAACAACTATTATAGTTAGAAGAAATGCTGCAATATATCATGCAGTTTTTCAGCATATTCAGGTCCTGAGATCTTCTGATTCTCTGTCAGGAGATTTTTAATTTGCCTCAAAATATTTTCAATCTAGTTTAATACTAGAGTTAAAATATTTTGAGTGGACAATTTTAAATCTAGTATAAATTTAGTTTTTTAATCAAGGGCTACAGTCCATAAAGACTGTAGCCAGTAGCAATTCAAATGACTTCCCACCGACATTTCTTTGTTACTGTGCACACTAAAACAGTTAACAAGTTTAAATCAATATATTTTGCTTTGTGTCCAGTGCTATGTACTCACACAAATCGAGCTAGAAACTACTGCATATAAATGTGTTTGGATTACTACTATATCTCTTCATGTGTACATGCACTGTGTCTCTTATGGTTATAATAGTACCTGAAATATTTAGAAATAAACCATCCTAATTGGTTAAGAATTATGTCATGATTTATAATGGCATACTGTTGACTGACAATACAATCATAATGCATCCCAGATACAATGAAATGATAAGGAGGGCTCAGCACAACGCATATTGTGGACTCTACAGTTGGCATTTTGTTACCTCATTTGCATCTTTGTCATTCTGTGTAACACACTATCCTCTCAGTACTGTAAACAGTAACCAACTACTACTTGAATGCTGCCATTACTATACTGGAATTCTCCATTAGTGACTACTTTTGCAACCTATCTATAGTCCTTTTTGCACACTGGGTTTGTCTCTCTCAAATGGCTGCATAAAGCATCCTAGTGGCATGGCTGCAAGTTTGCACACAACATTTCCACATTGCACTTACATCATTTTGTGTTAGACACTCGAGCCTGTAGTCTCATAAGACTTTGGTGGACCCTTTCCAGTTCTGCTTAGAATTCAAAAAGGCTCTGAAAGGTTTCTGTTTTCAGACTGCTTTATTATTAATTATGAGTTAATTACATACTACTGACTTCTTTATATTTCCAACCTACAGCTGCTTTTTAAGAGGGAGTTCTTTGGGATCTGAATTAGAGAGCCTGCCTGGTTTTAGGATTTGTTTTTAGAACTGGTTCTCATAGCTGAGGACTTGTCATATACATGTCAGTGCAGGAAATAAGAAAGCTAATAGCAGCACTGTGGTGGTGTGCTAGAAGATAATTGTTTTCACAACCAAGCAGCATGTTATTGAGAAAAAAAACAGTAAATAGATTTTTCGTTGGTGAGCTGTTGATCAGTCTGTTTTTTTTGTAGGTGTGCACTCCTCTTTATTATCTTAATAATTTCCAGTACTCTTTACCTAAAGAGGCCACACAGGGCTCCCCCAATTGCAGAACTAAAAGCACAGTAGGCATCTTGCAGATTTTCATCTCAGATTTAAGTGATAATATGCAAAACATAATGATAAAGTATGCAGACGACACCAAAATTGGTGGTTCTTGTAACACGCAAGAACAAATAGAATCAATACCGTCAGAGTTGGACAGGATTGCAATCTGGGCACAGAACTGGGAAATGTTGTTTAACACAGAAAAGTGCTGTGTTTTACACATGGGTAAAAATAACCAACCCCACAGTTATATGTTAAACAACACCATATTAAAACCAGTCAGTAAAGAAAAGGATCTTGGTGTAATATTGGACACAACCTGGTCTTTAATGAACATTATAAAATGGGCTCACAAAATCCTGTAACCTGATTGGCTACAACGTCTTCTGAGCCGTGTCCTTATCAGAAGATATTGTAGCCAACCGGCACTACCCTCCACTCCCGAGCCCCAGTACAACAAAAAAAATCACTGAGCTCTGCCAACCGTAAACAAAAATATAGGCTGGCACAGCTCACTGTGGCAAAAAGGCACCTCTGTGACTTCGACAGAACCACTTCAGCAGCATACCAGTAGCAATCTGGCACACACAACACAAAATGATACGAATGAGCGAGTGTGTTGAAACTTCTCTGTCCTGTACAACTATTAAATTGTTAATCCTCTTTATATCTCATTTAAATTTTAACTCACTGCCGGTCCATCTGTTTGTAGTAGCTGCAGCCGTCAGTCCCATTCCTGCCAATTACACATGCATTTCTGTCATCTCTGACCCAATTCGTCCTTCTCTTCCAGTGCCTCTTTTCCATGAAATGCTACCCGCAACAACTCCGAACTTTTTCTTAAAAAATACAGTCCACTACTGTCACCATAAACACAAAAAGAAGTTTTCCTTTTCATTGCCGACGGTTACTACGAACCATGAAGCCAGAAACCAAATCTGTGTATGGTAGTCACTGTGGGACACACTCGCTCCCAGTGAAGCCTGCGACAAGCATTCTCTTCATGATTTTCAGTACCTGTCCTGACTGTTTAAAAACTTCATAAAAATTAAAACAAATTATCAATTATCACTCTTTATTTGTCCCACTGTTTATTTGTGACTGTGTGGGTCAGGGTGGGAGGCATTTGAGAGGCAGCACCATCGGAAGTCACGCTCGCACCTAACCATGAAAGTGAGCATCTTGGGCAAAGCAGCATCTCACCATTTCAGTTTACAAAAAACACCACAAAAAATATTCTGACTGTTCAATATACTAAAAATAACTTCAGGAAAACATGCAAACCCTCTACCGCCAATAAAACAGTTTTAAAAAGAACTTACTAGTGGGACTATTTTTCACTATTTGAGTTGTTGAAACCTCCTTTTATTATATTTCTGACTTTTGAATGTTTTTTTACCCATAAAATAATTACTGAAAAAAGAGCCCATTTTTTAAGCACAATAACACACTCCGAGGTGTGGGTTATCTCCTGATAAGAGCACGCCCCGGTGCATAAGGCACTCAGCGCAAGCGCCTTGTGCCTAACAATGCACCTGGGTGTGCTGTTAGCAGGAGATAACCCACACCTCATTGTGTGTTATTGCTTGCATATACAACAGCTGTAGCAAAGGCTAACACAGTGATGGGAGCCATTAGAAACAATACATAAAACGTTGGAAGGGCAAGGTGCTAATGTCCTTGAATGCATCATATGTTAGGCCACAGCTGGATTATGGGGACATATATGGTGTCCTTATAGAAAGACTAGTATAGAATGAGTTGAAAGGGTCCAACATAGGATGACAAAATTGGTCACAAAAATCAAACATAAACCATATGATGAAAGACTGAGGGAATTACATTTATATACACTGGCAGTGAGAAGGCAAAGAGGAGATCTTTTGCCACTTTGTCATTTTACAGAACAATATGCTGAGAAATAATCTTACTATCGAACACAAATTTAACAATAGGCCAACAAGAGGTCACTCAAAGCAGATAAAAGTGACAAAATTTAAGACTACTAAGAGAAATTACTTCTTTAGCCAATGTGTGCTGAATCTCTGGAACAGGTTGCCATGTTGGATAGTAGAAACTGAAACTAAGGAATCCTTTAAAAAGGCTGTGGATAAGTATATTAGATACGGAGGGGACATACGATATTACACTGGTATATGAGGAGCAAATCTTGGGCACATAGGTCCATCCTCTCCATCAACATTAGTGACAATAAAACTAATGACCTTGAGACTGGATATTGTTCACCTTGGGCAGCTAATCATCACATGGGTGGAAATGTACTGTCCATAACTGCCTCAGCTGTATATCTGTTTATTTTTCAGGATTTATTTATCCAGGATAGCACAGCTGTGATGCAATATCTGATTTTCAGTGGAGTCCTGCTTTTACCTATTTTTACAACTGGGTCAACTGAAGCACTATGACTTGCTTAGGGTCACACTGTGAATAAGTGGCTCTGGTGGGATCTGAACCCAGGTCTCCTGGTTCCAGCGGTATTGGTCAGGCACTATGCCACACTGCTTCATCTCTACTGATTCACCCCTTCAGTGCTGACTTCCAGTCACAACATATAATCATATTGTAAAATAATATATTTTACTCTTGCTCTAAAAGAGTTAAACGTCAAACATGGAACCTTTAAATGTTGCAAGTGTACATAATTTACCAATTAAAACTAGAACATATATATTTAGTACTGCCTGACATAAATACTCAGGGCTGGATAAGGTTGCAGATTCAGTAGTATTGGACAACTAGGGCACAGTCTATTTTGTGACTGGGCATGCTAGCATATGTATAACAGTAGCAATTTATTTTTAAAATTTATTTTAGAATTTATTTACCTGGGATCTGAGAACTCTAATGCAACATCTTTATGGTGGTGGTAAAGGTGGCACCTGATTTTCCCCTGCTTTACAGCTGGCCACATTAAATCAGAGGAAGTTCAAGTGCCTTGTTCAAGGCTACATGTAACTAGTGGCTCTGATGGATTTGAACCCGGGATCTCCTGGTTTAAAGTTTGTTCTGCTCACTTGACAACACCAGTTCTTTGCCTTTGAGCCCTAGGCATTTCAAGGAAAACTTTGGAAAAACACAATTTCAGCACCTATTTCAGCTTGTATCGCATTAGTTTCTGTATTCTGCTTCCCCTTTCTTTATAGATTTAATTTTTGTTAGCTAGGCAAGCACACAAGGCATCAATACCTATTTTTAGGTATTACCCGGGAGATTACATATAAAATTACATACATTTTGATATATAGCAATACTATCAGCAGTGAAGGGACAGAAACATGAAATATGGCATTGCATTAGGGAAGAGAAGTACATACAAGGTGATACCACTTAGTTGGATACGTTGTAATACAATAAGTAGTGAAAGGAAGAAACATATTAACTAAGTCTTATGTCACAGAAATGGAAACATTTAGTTGTTTAATAAGTCCACACTGGATCAGTGACTGTAGTCTTCCTATGCTCCGGGTGCTTATCTACACAGGTCATTTTATTTTTATTTTTGTTTGTTATACTGACAAGCAAATGAGCAAAAATGCCCTTTTTTACATACGACCAACTGCTGTCCTCTGCTTGTCACATCAATTAACTGTGTAGAAACAGAGTGATGTTACAAGAATAGGACTGTGATGTCAGGGATATGAAATCTAGGAAACAGGAACTTTATCCTGAGATGTCAGGCATGTCAAATGCCTCCCCCACAGATAGTTACATGAGATTTTAAGTCCTGCTTCATACTGTCTATGTAAATAAGAAAGACAATAAGATGGGATTTATCAATTCTCTTCCACAGGAGTTACTAACCTGGAGTTTAAAAAACCACAGGACTTTGAGTACAAATCTGGGCAGTGGGTGAGGATTGCCTGTTTGTCCCTGGGAACAAATGAATATCATCCATTCACCCTGACATCCTCCCCTCATGAAGACACCCTCAGTCTTCACATCCGGGCAGTAGGTCCTTGGACAACAAGGTTACGTGAACTGTATTCCCCAGAAAGTGTTGCACAGCTTGGCATGTTTCCAAAGGTAAGCACATACTAATCATATCTGCACGCCAGAAATCTCTGTGTAAAAATGTCATTTATATACATATGGGAACTGCCCTGTTCTGCATAAAAAGTAGCAAGTGAGAAATTGGGGGGTCATTTCAATGTTTCTACTTAATGTAAAGATGGTTTAGCATTACTAGATGAGAAGCAAGATATTTCATACTTAGAAAAACCCTAATATTATAAACAACCAATATTGCCAATGTTTCGGTCCATCAAGAATTCCTCCTTATGAATTAAATGCAGGGTCCCACATTCTAGGGAAGGAGTCTGTAGCATGGTGTTGGACCCTTTACTTTGCACATCTTCCATGTAATGATCTCATCTTCTCAAATCCACCAAACTAATTTCGTAACAATCTGCTGATCTGGACCTGCAGAAGATCTGAAGGCTTAACTGCATCCCAAAGGGAAGGAATTTACTTCTCCAATATTCACCAAGCCCACACTAGAATAGTTCTACTATTTCCATTCATTAGCCATGTTGGAGGGCAACTTCTCCCAACTACCTCCCCATATTCATCTCAGACCCACTTCAAATCCTTGGAGATGTACAGATAGAGCATGGAACTCCCCCAAGTGGTAACTGATTTAACCCACTACTTCTCAAAAGAGTAGAGTTCCTCAAGCAGCTCCAGAATTATATTGGGTACTGCTGATCCCAAGGGAATTTTGTGGAAATTTCTGAAAGCTAAAATATAAGAGTGAGAGCCATCACCACACTGTGACACTCAAAAGGGAAAAAAAAAGAGACTATACTAAGTTAACTAGAGGCCATACTCAAACATTTAGAAAAAAAATTGCAATGAGATAATGACACAAAGATACAGTATGAGGGAAATTGATATGTTCCAAATGAAATATAAGAAGCTAAACTCCCAAACAGCAGAAACATCCCTGAAAACAGCAACACATGTGGGAAGTTATTGTTGTTCCTACTGTAACAAAAAAAAGAGAAAAAACAAACAAACAGAAGACCTAAGGCATATTATTGAAATAAATATACAAATAAAGGATGTGATCAATCAACAGACTTGACCCCTTTGTTGAATATTTCAAGTGTTTATATACTATACTAGATGCAAGGGAAATACCAAATACCAAGGGGGACTGATTACAGTGATATTTAAGTCTCTTTTCTAAAACTATTAAATGTGGCCAATGAAGGGTTAGGTAGTTCCATAACCTAGAAGGAGCTATTCATGGCTATGAGGCCTGTCCCTTAAATGGAAAATTATGGGCTAGGTGGGATACCTGTGGTCCATTACTCAACAATATCAATGTCTTTTTGTGAAAAAGAATGCTCCCCACCATCCTTTTCAGAGGCCAGAATAGAACTCCTAAGTCAAAAGAGAGAATTCAGTGCCATACATCTCTCGTGTTAAACAAACACAAAATTAGCAGCTCAACCCTCACTCATTCACAAACTTTAAATGGCTTCTCTCATTAGGGGTACTACTGCTTTATGGCATACAGCAGTTAAAACAGAGAATTCAGTGCATACCACCTCCATGGAAATCCTTAATATATAGTATTCTTTTTGCCTGAATTGGCTACTAACTTATTTTATCTCCTATATGAGTGGGGGTCTCTTGGTGTTCATATCAGAGCTCTGCTGTGAAGTAGCCTGGCTACTAAATGTCACAGTGGGCCATTGGACAGCTGGGTCCCTATCCTATAATGTAACTGCCTGAATGTGCTTCTTTCATATAAGATGTACTCCTAAACTGGCTTCCTTTAATTAAGGTGCAGTCTCCAACCAATATTTAGGTAACTGGTGAGGAGACCGCTACCAGAGGGAAACATGCATCTCCCAAGCATTAAATGAACAAAAACTCTTGCTCATTCACTTACTTTAAATGGCTTTTTTTCACTAGGGGTGCTACTGCACTTGTAGAATTGCACTCCTACTGAAGTCAAACAAACCCTCTACCAAAATATTCTCCTATATATAACTGCTCAGTTTAGATCTATAGATATTGGTCAAAACATTAGTCAGCAGGCTAGAAGTCATCCTTCCTAAACTCATCTCGATGGACCAGTCTGGAATTGGATTTGTCTGAGGATGAAATACCTCTGCTAACTTTAAGATTCTGTTGCACATCCTAGTGTGTGTGTGGGGGGGGGGAGGGGTAAAAAGAGAGGTCCTGCCTGTCTTGGAGAAAGCATTTAACCACACCAGGTGAACCACCTCTGGGTCACCATAACAGACATGGGCTTCAGTTCATGCTTCCTGACAGGGGATGTACAGTGCCCACCAAAAATCATCATCCAAATGAATAACTGAACTTTACAAGTAGTTGTGCTTGAAAGGGGCACCTGACAATTATGCCCTTTATCTCCCTTCTCTTCATTTTGGCTAGAGAGCCTCTTTATTTTATATATAGAGCACCTAGTCCTGGGCACAAAAACACATCACTTAATTCATGGAATTCTGGGTAATGTCACCCTTAGAGTCTTCATGTATGCAGATGACCTTTATGACATCATCACATAACCAGGGGAGTTACTTCCAGCTCTCCTGCAACCTACAGAAAACCAATGCAACAGATCTGGGTACACGATTGTTAGTAGGACAGCAATAGTTTCTGCCCTTTACAATTCTAATCATTTGGAATGTGGGCCCTCCCTTCCATTTGTTTGTTCAACACACAGCTTTAAGTATCTGGGGGTCAACAAAAACCAAAATTAAATAATATATTTGAAGTAAACTACCTCTCCAGTCAGACTTGGAGAGGGGAAAAACCCTACCTTTGTTCCTTCTGGGAAGAAACAGTATAATAAAGATGGCAACCCTTTCAAAATTTCTCGACCAGTTTCAAGTGCAACCTCTACATTTTCCAAGGAAGTTCTTTTAGAAAGTTAAGGCTATATTTACCATTTAGGTCTGGAAAAATAAAACCCTATTTATCAGATTAGATACCCTATCCCTGCTGTACTGGAGAGGTGACTAGACCTTCTAAACATAATGCAATATGACTGGGTTGCCCAGCTGGCTGCCCGTAACAGCTGGTTCTGCACCCTCCTTAATGACAAGGGCTCCTATGTAGAGTGAGACAGAAGGGGGGGGGGCTATCATATAGCAAAGACATATTATTTAGCTCCCTACCCACTGATATGCACATTGCAGGTAAAAAAACAACAATTACCCATATGTATTAATTCAAGCCAAAACAAAAAGAGCTTATGCTATAAAACTGAGTGGTTGTCATGCCACTATACAGAACATATGTTAGGCCCCTTCTAGATTATGGGAGCCCTGTGTGGGGACAAATTAATAAAGGAGATATTCTAAAGATCGAAAGGGTCCAAAGACAGGCCACAAGGATGACCTGCAACATTAGCCATATGAACTACAGTGAATGCCTAACTGAACTGGATCCGATGTCCTTGGAGACCAAGAGGCTGAGGGGAGACCTCTTGTTATGGTATGATGTTATTAAGGAAGGTTGTTTGTTTAGAGAGTTAGGCTTTGAATATAAAAATGACAAGCCATCCTTTACTGATAAGACCCAAAAGATTTAACACACACAGAAGGAAGGCCTCTTTTACTCAGATGGTTGTGAATCCATGGAACAGACTACCCTTGAAAGTAGTCATTAGTAAGGGTAAGCAAAAATTTAAATGTACACAAGATTCACATACAGTATATATTACAGGGATATACCCTCTCATATCACAGATGAAAGGAAAGGAGCAATCATGGGCTTACTGCCTTTCTTAGCTCCTACCCACCTTAGTATGCACCTTATTAAAACAGTTCAACTTGCTGAAAAAAGCATAATACATGCCTTAGAGTAGTCTGGTGATGAATGCGATACAGCATGTCTTACTCTGTCATATTATTAGTTGTTTCTTGTTGTTGCCTTATATGTACTGTATGTAACTTTGGTTTTAAATTTTAAAATTAATACAGTACCATTTCAGTCATTATTTGCTATAAAAAAAACTGACTCATCAGTTTCAACTTTGAAATAAGAATATCATTTTTATATGCAATTTAAATTATATTTCATATATTTTCATATTTCTCATCAGCTTTATCGTTCTAACTATACATATTTAACATGAAAACAGGATCACTTCCATACAACTTCATCTCCTCTGGTTGCTTGTCTACACCTGCTATTAAGAGCCTCTGTTTGTGAAATCATTGCCATTTTCACAGCAACAAATTGTGATATAACAAGCAGAGAATTATGATGTCAGATGTGGTCAGATCACATAACATATAGTAGGACAGTGATCCCGTGTTCCTGTTAATGTGCAGTGTCGTAAATAACTAAAAAGATGAAATGTATAAAATGTGTGTAAGTAAAGGGGGTTCCTTCTCAGTCACAGTTTTATGTACCCTACTGCAAAGAGGCCTTCTCTTGCGCTGACCCATGAAATGGCTATACTGAAAACATGACATTTGTATGGGTGGGGGTTGGAGACCAGGTCTGTGCACAGCAATAGCGTACCAAACCCGCTTGTGCATGGACACACACATGGTGCATTTCCATGCACATACATTCATGAGACAGTTCTTGGTAACTACACAAACCCCTACCTGTTCAACCCATACCTTGGGGTCACTTGTGGCCTGTTGACAAAGTCAGTTCCTATGTCTGTCATGATCATCCATGATAGTCCAGTGGGCCTCCAACCCAGATCCCAAATCAGTATCATCCTTGGTAGTCCAGTAGGCCTGTAACCCAAAACCTAAATCAGTATCGTCCCTGGTACTCCAGTAGGCCACTAACCCAATCCCCACATCAGTATCATCCTTGATACACAGTGGCCCCCCCTCAAGCCCTAATCAGTATCATCCCTGCTAGTCAAGTAGCTTTCTAACCCAAACTCCAAATCAGTATCATCTCTGGTAGTCCAGTGCATCCCACCTCCCTAGCCTGGGTGCCCATGTATGACCTTTGTGCTTCTGGTCCCTGACTGATCTCAGTCCACCAGTGGTACTTAAACAGCTTACCTCACTTTTGTGATGCCTCTACTGCCAGTATGAAAATGTTCTTAGGCATAGGTTATCACCAAAGTATAGTACCAGCACCTTAACAGTAACAGGTTGTGTGAATGGTGATGTATGTCATTGACATCCAATCCTGCTCCCTTTTGTGAACCAGCAGACACTGATGGGTGCTGGTGCTGAAGGACTCTTCAGCCACTCTGAGCATAGCTTGGGGGGAGGGGTCATAGCCATGGGATGGGCAGTAAATCATGTCACAACAATTTGCTTTTAGTCCATTCTGACAGAACTGTGTCCAATGTTTTCAAAGTGGCCCTTCGGGTATCAGGGGCTCTTTAAAGTGTTAATGAATGAAAATGGAGAAACAAATATTGGCAGCATATGGGTTTACCTTATTGATTGACATTATCTGCCTTAGATATATCTGGATGGGCCTTTTGGCGAAGGACACCAAGAATGGAACAAGTATGAAGTGTCAGTTTTGGTAGGAGGGGGGATAGGAGTCACCCCTTTTGCTTCCATCCTCAAAGATCTTGTTTTTAAATCATCTGCTAACTTCAGGATCACATGCAAAAAGGTAAGCCTCCAGGGCACTAGCTATTGCAAATAATTTGAATGTGTCTACTAAACTGATGACAGTAAAAACTCTGATCTGCTGGATTTGCCTTTTATGTAAGTGCTCTGTGTTGTCACTGGAAAATTTAGAACTTGAGTGAAAAGCACCCGCAAGGGAAACTGGGAAAGCTGAAAGCTGTGACATCAATATGAAATGTTGGTGGCATGATATTTTCACAACCTCTACATGATCAGAATTTCTGTAACAGTGTGAGGGACAGCTGGGGTTACCACCTTTTAAGAAGCCCAAAACAGGACAACTACTGAAACATTACTTTTCATAGGACAATATGTAACCTTAACTGATGCGACACAATTTTTATCTAAATAATAAGAATTAATATCATGGCCCCCATATTTAAAGGGGATGCACTGTGTATCTCAGCAGAAATGGAAAATGTGCCACTCATATCCAACAATGTGCTGAAGATTGATATTCAAAATGGTGAGATGTGTTGCCCATAAAGGAATGGGCCATTGCACAAAATAATGTATGCTGCCCAAGTGGAGGGGGTGCTCCCATGCATAAGCCATGCTGCGATATATTCAGAGGAAATACACCCCTCAAAGACCAGGAATGCGTGGCCCACAGATAGGACATGAAAAGCTAGCCTAACCCAGCCAGCCACTCACAGGTGGGCGTCGGAAGTCCTTACAAGTGCACCACAGCCTGCCAGCCCCAAAAGGCAAGTGCCAACCCCCTCCCATCCCCTATCCTCAATCAGTGTAGATGCCTGCACTGAACCTCCCTGGTAGTCTAGTGGACCCCCACCCCAGCCCTAATCCCTGAAAGTAGATAACAGGAGCCGTACCTCCATTCCACTCCCCAACCCCACCTGTGCCAGCGACTGGCACAGCCCACCACTGCCATCCATGGCCAGCTGCGATCTGACAGGCACAGGGGAGCTGTCATAATAAAGGGCAATGCTCATTGGTTGTTTCTAGCATCAGAGCCTAATGCCATATGTGAAAAGACACATCCTGCTTTGGATCCCCTCACCAATGTCAAAATGAACATGTTGAAGAGGACCAGACACAGGACAGATCCCTGTGGAACCCCACTCATAACCTCCCTCTCTTCTGGTTTAACCTTATTGACCACTGCCCTCTGCTGCCTCCCCTTTAGCCAGTTACCTACCAAGTTTACTGTGACCTTAGCTGTACCCAAATCCTTCATCTTGTTCTGTGAACGTCTGTGGGGTACTGAGTCGAAAGGCTTGCTGAACAGCATGACCCCAATTCAAATCCCTCATCACCAGTCAAAGAAAACTATCAGATTGATCTGACAAGTCCTCCCTACCAATAATCTGTGCTGCTTACTATCCTGGAGACTATTGTGCTCCAAGTAGTCCATAAGATCCTTTTTGACTAGTGACTCCCCATCAGTTTTCCTAGAATAGAGGTAAAACTGACAGGTCTGTAGTTCCCTGCTTGTTCTTTGTCCCTCCCTTATGAAACAGAACCGTGAGACATGATGAGCTGGCCAAACAACTGGGTCAACCTTGATATCACTAATATTGTGACCCAACAAGGAAGCCAGATCCAGGGTATGGCCATGCTGGTGGGTACAGGCAGTAACTGCCTGTATGAAGCCCAGGAAGACACCATCTGGAGGAACTGCAATCCAAAAAGAGATGTTTCATTGTCGACCCAAGCATTAAAGTCATTCAGGACCAAAGGTCTAGGTGACTCCACCACCAGATCAGCCATGAATGTCTCAAGTTCAGGCATGAATTTATGTCCATACCACAGCGGATGGTATATGAGCATGATCTTGCATTTTGTACCCAGTCCATTCTTTACCGCCATACATTCAAACAACCTGGTGTCTCCCATGGAGTGTGCCATTAGTCCCAAATGGGATCTAAAACAGATGGCTACCCCAGCCCCCTGTGCTGCCTGTAATCAGTCAACCCCTTCCCCTCCAGGTAATAGAAACACAGAAACATAGAATTTGACGGCAGATAAGGACCGCTTGGCCCACCCAGTCTGCCCATTTCCCCACCTAATGGATAAGCTGCAGATCCTAGTTATCCAGCAGCCTACTTCTTTCTACCCCCACCCCCTAGAATTGCCTTATGGCTGTCCCATGCATGCTTGAATTCAGCCACTGTTTTTGACTCCACAACCTCCTCTGGAAGGCTGTTCCATGCATCCACAACCCTCTCTGTGAAAAAATACTTCCTTACATTACCTCTGAGCCACCCCACCATCTTCAAATTGGGCCCCTTTGTTCTTGCACACCTCTTTTTTGGAAAGATGCTACCCTCTTGGACTTTGTTGATTCCCTTGAGGTACTTGAATGTTTCTATCATGTCCCCCCCTCCCTCCTTTCCTCGAGGCTATACATATTAAGCTCCTTTAGTCTCTCTTCATATGTCTTCCGGTGCAGACCCTGCACCATTTTAGTTGCCCTCCTCTGGACAGTTTCTATCTTGTCTATGTCCTTGCAGAGAATGGGTCTCCAGAACTGCACACAGTACTCCAGATGGGGTCTCACCAGCTGTCTGTACAGAGGGACAACAACTTCCTGTTTTCTACTGGTGATGCCTCTCCCTATGCATCCCAGTATCCCCCAAGCCCTCATTACTGCCCTCTCACATTGCTTGCCCACCTTTAAGTCATCTGCCAAGATCTACCCCAGGTCCCTTTCCATTTTTGTTGTTGTTAGTATCTCATCCCCATGTGTACTCTTCCCCTGGGTTTTGTTTCCCAGGTGCATTACCTGCACTTCTAGCATTAAATCTAAGCTGCCATATATTTGACCATTCCTCTAATCTTGCCAAGTCCCTTCTTATCCTTCCACCCCACCTTGTGCATCAACTCTGTTGCAGATCTTTGTATCATCTGCAAAGAGTCATACTTTTCCTTCCAGTCCCTCTGCAATGTCACTTACAAGACATTGAAGAGGACTGGTCTAATACTGAACCCTGTGGCACCCCACTAGTAACCCTCTTTCTTCAGAGTGGACTCCATTTACCATTACCCTCTGTGTCCTATTCTCCAGCCAATTCTTTACCCAGGCTATCATCTTGGGACCCACTCCCAGGCTGGCTAACTTGTACTGTATATTAATCTTTTGTGTGGGACTGAGTCAGATGCCTTGCTAAAGTCTAGGTAGGCCATGTCCACAGCCCCTCCCTGATCTACTACTTTGGTCACCCAGTCAAAGAAATCTATTAGATTTGTCTGGCATGACCTTCCTGCTGTGAATCTATGCTGCCTTGGGTCCTGTGCCCTTCTGGCCTCTAGGTACTCGACAATTCTTTCCTTCAGAAGTGATTCCATCATTTTCCCTATCACTGAGGTTAAACTAACTGGTCTGTGGTTTCCCGCTTCTGCCCTGCTCCCACTTTTGTGAAGGGGAATCACATCTGCCCTCCTCCAGTCCTCAGGTACCACCCCATCCTCCCATGATTTGTTAAAGAGGGTAGTCAGTGGTGTCACTAGTTCTACCCTTAGTTCTTTTAGAATTCTGGGATGAATCCCATCAGGCCCCATTGGCTTTGTCCACCTTCGGTTTTAGAGTTCTTTCAGAACCCTTTCTTCTGTAAATGGGCTGGTATCAACTTCTGTATCCAGAGTGTTTCTATTGTTTGTTTTAGGTACCTCTCCCTCTTCATTTGTAAATACTGAGCAAAAATATTTGTTTAGTATCTCTGCCTTTTCACAGTCACCCTCTGCCCACCCTCTCCCCTTTATTAAGCCTCACTATCCCTCCCTAAGTCTTCCTTCACTCCCTGATGTACCTAAAAAAGGTTTTATCCCCCTTCTTAACTGAGTTGGCTATCTTTTCCTCAGTTCAGGCCTTTGCTGTTCTGACTGCCTTCCCAGCTTCCTTTTGCTTTAACTGATACATTTCTCTGTCCTGCTCCTTCTGTGATTCCTTGTACTTTCTGAATGCTTTCTTTTTCTCTTGAACCTTCACTGCCACCTCCTTTGAGAACCATAGTGGTTTCTTACATCGTTTCATTTTGTTTATTTGCTTCACACAAAGGCTTGTTACCTCTGTGATGGCAGTTTTTATTATTCCCCATTGTTCTTCCACCCTTCCTTCCTGCCTATTTGCTAGTGCATTCCTTAGGCACTCATCCATCTTGGCAAAGTCAGCCCTCCTGAAGTCCAGTACTTTTGCCTTTGCATGGCTTGACTCTATTGATGTGTTTACTGTGAACCATACTGTTCGATGGTCGCTAGTTCCCAGATGGCTACCCACTTCTACATCTGTGATCCTCTCTCCATCTCCATTTGAGAGGACCAGGTCTAAGACTGCTCCCTCTCAAGTGGGTTCCAATACTAGTTGTCTAAGGCATGCCCCCTGTAGGGCATCTAGAATAACCCACTCTTAGAAGTGGCTGCTGTAACTGTACTCCAGTTAACATATGGCATATTCAGATCATCCATCAGCAATATCTCCCCTTTATCTGCCATTCTAAGTATACTTTCTATCATTTCCTTGTCCATTTCCTCCCCCTGAAAGGGGGGTCTGTATACAACCCCTGTGCAGATTGTGGTGCCATTGCCTGCCTCCAAACTGACCCACAGTGCTTCTTCTCCTCCCTGTTTACCCTTTTGTTCTGTTGCTTTGATTCCTTCTCTTATGTAGAGAGCTACTCCTCCTCCTCCTCTTTTACCCTCCCTGTCCCTCCTGCAGATAGTGTATCCTGGTATGTTTACGTCCCAGTCATGGTTCTGTGTGTACCATGCTTCTGTGACTGCCACAATATCCAGATGTTCCTCCTCCATCAAGGCCACTAATTCAGGAAGCTTGTTACCCAGACTATGGGCATTGGTACTCATTGCTCTCCATTTTTTAATGGCTTTACCTTCTGTAGCAGCATCAGCATCCCCCACTGACCTTTCTACCTTGGTCTTTTTCCTCATTTAGTACCCTGTTTTGTAGGGGGAGGCTGGAATTTTCCTGCTGCTTATCAGTGCCTCCCCCCCTTGACTAGTTTACAAGCTTGCCAATGAAGCATTTAAACTGATTGCCCAAAAGACTTGTTCCCTTCCTGGACAGATGCAGACCATCCTGCCAGTATAGGCTGGTGTCCCTCCAGGTGGAACCCCAGTTCCCAATGAAGCCAAACCCCTGTGCTCCACACCATTTTTTCAACCATTCATTAAACTGCATGGTGCAAAGTACCCTCGCCTCACCCATGCTACTGACAGGCAGCACCTCTGAGAAGGATACTGTGTGTGCTACTTGTCTTTAGCCCCTCCCCAACTTTACAAAGTCTTTCTGCACTGCTCTAATCTCATGATGAGCCAAATTATTTGTCCCTAGGTGGACAATGATGTCCAGCTCAGACTCCCGTGCAACTGTTCTCGTAATCCTAAGGATGCGCTTCCTGTCCCTCCAAGCCATGGCACCAGGCAGGCACCTTACTTCAGTTTTTCCTGCTCCCCCCAGTTCTATCTCCCTAATAATTGGGTCCCCCACCAGGAGCTGCTTCCTTTCCCTGTGGTGCCCTCTGCCTCTTTCCTGAGGGCCTCCCTTGTAACAGTTGTCTGCACCCTCCTTAGTCTCCTCTGCGGGTGCATCCATAAGGGAACTATGCCCCCCCAGAATGGTGTATGGATTGGGGAGTGGAACAACTGACTGGGTATGCCTCTGTTCCACCACCCTTACCCTCCCTGAGCCCACTGTGGTCCAACTGCTGTGCTTTCTTCACAACCTCTTAGGTAGTGGTGGTGGCTCTGGTGCTCCCTGGATGGGGGAGGTTCCCTTGCTACTGTCCAGTGCGGCCTGAAGACGGGCAACTTCCTCCCTCAGGGCAGATAGTTGTCTGATAACAGGGCAACATCTCAGCCTCCAGAAAGACTCCCGGAAGACTGCTGCCCCACAGCCATAACATTGTACTACTCCCCACATAACTGTCTAGCTTGTTTAGTTTGTTTGTTTGTTTGTTTTGTGTGTGTGTGTGTGTGTGTGTGTGTGTGTGATTGGTGTGTTATATAGAAATATATGTATTTATATAATGTGTATGCTTATATTGTCAGTGCAGTGTGCTAGAGAGGATATGACAGTGATATGCACCTTGCCCTCTTGAGGAAATGATGTCAGAACCCCAGGTATAAATGAACTATTTCCAGGGGTGGGTGGGAAAGGTTTGGGCCTAAACTATGCCCTCATGAAACAATCAGCTAAAGCTCTGACCTACCTCTGCGATGAGTGCATTACTGTCAGCAAGATGCCATACACGACAATTTGACAGAGAAAATACCCTGCTAATCAAACAGAGGAAAATCCAAACATCCAAGTCAGACACAGGTAAACCTCCCCAGCCCCAAAACAGCCTGGTGACTTGTGCTCTGAAAGCAGTCAGCCCCAAAACACATCAGCTGTACAGAAGGGCAGACACAGAAAACAGTATTCAGCCTCTGTGGGTTTAAACTCTTCCTGCACTGAAAATCTCAACAATTGTAACAAAAGTAAAGCAAGCTCCACCTCCCTCTGTTGATTGAAAGACTGCCTTTTCTTTTAATTCTAAGTTCCTTATTTCACCCTTCAGTTAGAAGTATTCTCCACCTGAAGAATATTAACTTTCCTAAGGAATCTGCTTCAAACCAAAGACAATTGTAAATTGTAAGGTTCACCTCCCTCTGTTGTGAGCACAACTTGCTTCCTTGCAAATCTTAAGTCCAGTGTTGCAGCTTCCAGCCAGAGGTAGCTTTGCCTGAAGACTATTAGGTTATTTGATGAGCCTGCTAAAATTAATACTTTTATCAAGGTCTGTAAGATTCTTCTAGAGCTATTGGCTGTTAAGTAGCTGTGATGTAAGCACTTCCTGACACAGTCTGGCCTGGCCTTTTAAGGCACAGAGAGATAAACAAAAAAAAAACAGTTTCCACCCCCTAGGTACTGTCTGGGTCCAATACACAGCCTGTAACCTGCTCTCAATTCAGGGCTTATGACAAATTCTTAGCCCAGTGAATACTCACAATATTACAAATATTGCAATGCAAAAAGTCAATCACTAACTCCAATCAAGTCAGATGTGCAGAAGGGCAGAAACACAGAAAACAGTAAAATCTTAACAATTGTAACAAAAGTAAAGCAAACTCCACTTCCCTCTGTTGATTGAAAGACTGTCTTTCCTTTAGGAGTGCCTCCATGATCTTCCTGACTACTGACATCAGGCTCACTGGCCTGTAATTCCTTGCCTCCTCCCTGTCTCCTCCCTAATGAAGTGGCACTGCATTTGCCCTCCTCCAGTCTTCTGGATCTTCTCCTATTTCCAGCAACAGTGTGAACAGTTCTGCCACTGGTTCTAATTTCCCTTCTGAGCTTTTTCAGGATCCTGGGATGCACCTCATCCAGACCCATGGCCTTATTAACCCAAAGACTGCCTAGTTCTCTTAAGACCCTTTCTGCCACGAAGGGTGAGGTATCAATTCTCCACTCCCCACCCACGCTCCACCTTAGGCTCCCCCCCATCCTCTTCCTCTCTGGTGAACAATGAATATCTGTTCAGTATATTTGCCTTTAGGCCGTCCTCCTCTACACTGAATCCCCCCCCACCTTCTCTCTCAATCTTGTTATCCCCACCTTATTTTTCCTGCACTCCCCTATGTATCTAAAAAATGCCTTGTCCCCTGCCTTGATGTTACTAGCAATATTTAACTCTGAATGTGCTTTAGCCCTTCTGACAGTCTTCCCCACTTCCCTCTGCAATTCCAGATGTCATTCCCTGTCCATCCCACTTTGTGTATTCTTGAAGACTAACATAGAAACATAGAAGTTGATGGGAGTTAAGGGCAGCAAAGCCCATCCAGTGTTCCCATTTTTTTTCTACCTTATGAATGTGCCATAGGCTTTAACTCTGTCAATGGCCTATCTATTCATACTCATCTGTATTGCTCCCTTATGCCTATCCCATGCCTGTTTGAAGCCCTGCACTGTATTCATATCTACCACTTCCTGAGGTAGGCTGTTCCATACTTCCACCACCCTTTCTGTGAAAAAGAACTTCCTCACATTACCCCTTAATTGGCCTCCCTCTAATCTCATGCTGTGTCCTCTTGTCCTGCTATTTTTCTTATGTTGAAACATGTTAGACTCTTTCACCTTGTTAATGCCCTTAAGATGTTTGAATGTTTCGATCATATCACCTCTCTCTCTCTCTCTCCTTTGCTCTAGGGTATACATATTGAGCTCTGTTAATCTGTCCTCATATGTTTTCTGATGCAGTCCCTGCACCACTTTGGTTGGCCTTCTGTGGACTGCCTCCATTTTGTTAATGTCCTTGTGTAAGAATGACGTCTTTTTGGCCCTCACCCTTTCCACCACCTCCTTCGTAAATCCTTCGTAAACCATATAGGTCTCTTCTTTTCCTGTTTTTACTAACTCTCCTGACCCCTATTTTGATTGCCTTCCCAGTAGCTACTCTGATCCCATTCTGCATTTCTTCCACCCCCTTGCATTCCCCTAGTTTAGCTAGGGCTTCCCTCAGATATGTCCTTATCCTCTCAAAGTCAACCCCTCTAAAACCCAGGACCTTAGTTGTTATGTGGCCTTGTTCCAATCTGGTTCAAACATCAAAACCAGTACCTTGTGATCAGTGGTCCCCAGGGTTCAGTCATTTTCACCCTGTCAGCACTGTCCCTGTTTGTAAAAATGAGGTCCAGTATTGCCCCTCCCCGAGTTGGCTGTTATACCAGCTGCTGAAGACTGGCTCCCTGAATTAAGTCTAAGACGTCCCTGCCGCTATGGGTTGCTGCTGCTGGGAGGTCCCAATGTACATCCAGGAGGCTGAAATCTCCTACCAGCAGCAACTCTTACTTGTTTGCTGTCCTGATGATATCCTGAAATAAGATCTTGTCCATTTCCTTACTCTGCTGAGGGGGTCTGTATACTACCCCAACCCATAGTATCGATACTTTCCCTTTTTCCAGATTTACCACAATACCTCATTTCCCCTATTCCTCCCTGCAGCTCTGTGACCTTAATTGTTTCTTTTACATAGAGTGATACCTCCCACTTTTTTCCCCATCCTTTCCTTCCTGAGGGATCTACAATGCCGGTTCGACAACACTTTTGTCGACCGGCATCACAGCAACGTGATTTATGTTGACTGCAAGTTGCAGTAGACATAAATCTCAAATGTCTCCTGGTCCTGTTTTTTTTTCAGGGGGCTTTTCCCCCAAACCCCATATGCAGGGGACTCTCCCCCACACACACCCCATACTAAAGATTGTCAACTCTGAGTCAGAGTTGATTCGGGGTGGGGTGCAGGACTGGGAGACAGTGTGCCCCTGCCTCAGGTGTTCCACCACAGTAACCCGTCAGCAAGCTGTCGATTTTGTCAACAGCAACATAGATCATTGAGTTGGTGATGCTTTTGTGGGGGCATACTCTTCCAGGGCACAGTGAATCCTAGAATGGCCAGGTCCCAGTGCTGGTGCTCTGAGCACTGGGTTTCTGTTATGGCCACTAGGTCTGAATTCTCTGATGTTATAGTCACCTCCAAGTCAGGAGTCTTATTCCCCAGGCTCCATGCATTTGTGCACATTGCTCTCCACTTACACAACTCCCATCCCATCAGCCCACCTGCTATTTTGCCTGCTCTTTTGGGGAGCACCAGCTAGGACCTTTGCCTCCCTAACCCCCTCCCTCCTGTCCTAGCTACATACTCACCCCCTAGAGGTTTAAATGCAGAAGAACTGGAAGGGAATGTATGTCTTTTTGCAGATGACACACCAACATCTGTAATAGGGTGAACACTTGGTGGGGTGGGGGGCTGGAAAGAATGCATAGGATTCTTGGGACACTTGAGGAGTGGTCAAGAGCATGGCAGGTGGGGTTTCGTAACAAAAAAGTGTTAAATCATCAACCTAGAGCATAGGAACCTAGGAGCTGAGTATAGGATGGGGGAGGTAATGACAGTCACTAAGTAGGAAAGGGACCTTGGGGTTATCATATATGATGGCTATAAAGTGGCAGGGCAGTGTGACAAAGCAGTGGGTAGGGTCAGTCAGATGCTGGGATGCATGAGAAGAGGAATCCCTAGCAGGAGAAGGAAGGTGATGCTGCCACTCAATTGCTCACTGGTGAGACACCACCTGGAGTATTGTGTTCATTTCTGGAGGCTGCACCTCAGAAAGGACATAGATTGGATGGAGGCAGTCCAGAGAAGGTCAATTAAAAGGGTATTGAGGTTGCAGCCAAAGCTTCAAGAGAAGCTGAGAAATCTCAACATTTGCACCTACATAGAAACATAGAAACATAGAATCTGATGGTAGATAAGGTCTGCTTTGCCTACCTAGTCTGCCCATTTTTCCTACCTGTCTTCTACACTGCAGATCCTAAATGATCTGTGGCTTACCCTCTCTTTCCTATCACTAGAGTCCCTTTATGTCTGTCCCATGCATTTTTGAATTCCCCTACTGTTCTTACCCCTACAACTTTTGCCGGGAGGCTGTTCCATAGATCCACCATCCTTTCTGTGAAAAATACTTTCTCACACTACCCCTAAGTGTACCCTCCTCTATTTTTATATCATGGCCCCTTGTTCTTGAACATCTTTTTTTTTCAAAGATGCTATCCTCTTGTACCTATTTACATCCATGCAGTATTTGAAAGTCTCTTCCATATCCACCCCCCTCTCTCTTCTCCTCCTCTCCTCCCATGAATACAAATTGAGATCCTTCCGTCTCCCCTCATATGCCTTTGTGTGCAGCCCTTGCACCATTTTTGTGGCCCTTGTCTGAACTACTTCTACTCTGTCTATGTCCTTCTGGAGACACAGCCTCCAGAACTGGACACAGTACTCTAGATGAGGTCTCACTAATGTTCTATACAGTGGCATCACCTCCTCCTTCCTTCTTTCTGCTGGAGATACCACTCCCTGTGCACCCCAGCATTCCACTGGCTCTCCGCACAGTCTTCTCAAGTTGTTTGATAACCTTTAAATCATCAGATGTGATTACTTTCATGTCCCTTTCTTGTTTGGTGGCTGCCAGTACCTCCCCCCCCCCATTATGTACTCCTACCCAGCAATTATGTGCACCAGGTGCATGATCTTGCACTTCTTTGCTTTGAATCTTAGCTGCCACACCCTTGACCACTCCTCAAGCTTGCTTAGGTCCTTTCTTATTTTCTATATCCCTCCTGGAGTGTCAGCCCTGTTGCAGATCTTCATGTCATCTGCAAAGATACACACCTTCCCTTCCAGCCCCTCTGCAATGTCACTTATGATGACACTGAAGAGGACTGGCCCAAGCACAGATCTCTGTGAGTCCCCACTGGTCACACCCCTCTCTTTAGATTGAGCTCTGGTCACCACCACCCTCTGTTTCCTATTGCTCAGCCAATTTTTGTGACCCAGTTTACCACCCTGGGACTGATCCCAGGCTTCCCAGCTTGTTTATTAGCCTCCTACGTGGGACTATGTCAAAGGCTTTGCTGAAATCCAGGTAGGCCACATCCACTGCCCGTCTCTGATCCACCTACCTAGTCATCCAGTCAAAGAAATCGTACCAGATTTGTTTGACAAGATCTTCCTGCTGTGAATCCATGCTGCCTCTGATCCTGTGCTCTGTTGGATTCAAGATATAACACAAACCTTCCTTTTAGTAGTAATTTCATTAATTTCCCCACCACAAAGGTCAGGCTCACTGGCCTGTAATTGCCAGCCTCCTTCCTGCTGTTACTTTTGTGGAGAGGGATGACATTTGCCCTCCTCCAGTCCATTGGTACCACACCTGTTTCCAGTGAACTGTTGAACAGAGCTGTAAGTGGTTCTGCCACCACCTCCCTGAGTTCTCTTGAAGAGAAGAGAGCGAGAGGAGACATGATAGAGACCTTTAAGTACCTAACAGAGGTGAACAGAGTACAGGTGGGGAGTCTCTTTTAAATGAGAAAGAGCATCAGAGTCAGAAGACATGCAATGAAGCTGAAGGGTGGAAGTTTAAGACGGATGTGAGGAAGTATTGCTTCACTGAAAGAGTGGTAGACAGCTGGAACAGACTGCCAGTGGGAGTAGTGGAGGTGAAAACAGTAGGGTGTTTCAAGCATGCATGGGAAAGACATATGGGACTATTAGTAAATAGGCAGGAAGGTGGGAGGATCGCTGGAGATCATTTAGAGCTGCAGAGAAGGACTAGGCAGGGATCATCTGGACAGACTTGGTTGGCCAAGTAATCCGTTTCTGCAGACAGATTCTATGTTTCTGTTTCCATCTAAATGAGGGACTTCCTTACAAGCACATATATGATGCACCACCCCAGTGGTTTAAAAAAATAATCACCAAATGGTACAGATTAAGGTCAAAGCAGGGCAGAAATAAATACGTAATCAGAGACAAAATATTGCCCTAATATTAGGGTGTAAAAATTACATGAACCCAAAACATTTTTTTTTACATTGATGCATAAGTTTTCTTCACATGGTTACTGGCATAAGAGTCCTAAAGATGCACCAGACATTTTATGAGCCTGTTTCAGATGAAGTATCTTTTCTTGCTTTTGTGTAATAATGCTGTTTTGACAATCATACTTTTCTCAGGTTTACTTCATTTGGGTGACACGGACTCAGCGCCAGTTTGAGTGGCTGACTGAAATAATCCGTGAGGTGGAGGAAAATGATAAAAATGACTTGGTGTCAGTTCACATCTACATCACTCAGCTGGCTGAGAAATTCGACCTGAGAACTACTATGCTGGTAAGCGGAATTGTGTGGAGTAGACAATGTTCTTTCTGCAAACTGACATAGTCATGCTGCCTCTATAAATGTCTTTTACACTTCATTATACTGGAATTTATACTAAGGGGCTTGTGTGATAGGTTTCTCTCTCTGATCTGTTACCTGAATACATCTTTCTGCACACACACCTGGGGTAATGGCTTACCTGTAAAGCTGCCCAATGCTGTCTGATGGACTGTCCTTCTATCTTTCAGGAATGTTTGGGAGGTTGTTTTATCATAGAAGGTTGCAATGGCACTTTTATGAAATAATCTAATCCCCTCTCAATGTGCAGTTTGTCATTTACCAGGGCTTCTGTGCCTCAGTCAAGGTGCCATTTGAAAGGAATACCTTTGACTCTGAGGAATTAATCTTTTGAGGTCTGTTCCTTGATGTGAAACCAGGGTATATTTAGAACAAAAGAACTTCAAATCAGTATCCTGTGATGAGGGCATCCACTATTGAGCACTTACAAAAAGGACGACTCTATAGTGATGCCTGTTCACAGGGCTACTGGATGGGGGGGGGGCAAATACAACTATATTGAAATCTTGCCGCTATATGTATATGCACCCGGGGGAGGTGAGTGAGCACACCATGTGATGGGTGGAAGGGGAGGAAGGGTTTGTGAGGTGTAGGATGGCGGTGGGCTGCCGAGCTAGCCATGTGGCATAGTGGGTTTGTGGCAGGCTAGGGTTGGGAGGGTGCCAGGTTCGATGCTGGGTGCATTAATATTTTTGTGCTGGTCTGTTTTTTTTTAAATTTATTTTCACCCCCCACCGACATGCACCCCCCTGGAGTTGAGAATCCTTTAGCAGGAAGATGTGGTGGGTGAAGCATATACAAAAAAAATCCTATGTTTTTAGTGCCCTTTCGGTCTGTGCCACAAGTGTAAATCACCAAAATTGATTTTCAACAATGTTCACTCGCCCAAACGGTGATCGCATTTCAGCGAATACTGTTATCACATAGAACCCCTCAAATCCATTCCCAATAATGCCTATTGCCCTGGAACAATCACTATGAGGGGTATTCCAGCAGGCAAATTAACCATGGAGGCATTCTGGCAGAGGCTTTAACTAGACAGAGCATTCAACTCGAGGGACAGTTTGAGAGGCACCTTTCTGGATTAAGGATGCATTTCAGTTCCAGGTACATTGCAGTTTTTAGTCAGCACTTGAATCAGAAAAAAGGGTACTCAAACATATAAAAATGCAATTCCATACTTTGGATTCTATCAAAAAAGTTACATTTATTTTGTGCAAAACTGTGCTATGCAAACTGGCTCTAAAATCGATCGTTGACAAAAATCTTGTCGAATGACCATACAATGAAACCGTTATGTCAACCACATTTGTTGTTGGCATGCGATTTCTCACTGCCTACCATGTTTTCTTTGGGGGGGCTTTGCTCCAGAACCCCCACATGGGGGCAGTGCCCCCTGCACCCATCCACTAAATATAATCAGCTTCAAGTCAGAGCTGATTAGGGGAGGGGGTACAAGACCCCCAGAATATAGTGTTGGCGTCCAGTGCTGACACTCCAGCGACTTGGTGCTGTAGTCGCTGTAGTGTCAGTTGCTGTCAAAATGATGCTATTGGAGGGGTATACCATGTAAACTCACAGATGCCACTGGCTAGAACAACACCACCAATGTTTTGTACCAACTGGGGCTTTATCAAAGTGTCAACCTCTAGTGGCAGCCTTCTTTAATACATCAATCATTTAAAGTGACAGTGAATGTACATAAAAAAAAATTTAAAAAACTATCAAAAGATAAACATACTTGTTTTTGGACACTTCTAAACAAACGATGTTTCTAGCAAGTAACCACAAGAGTTTTTACAACAATTGCATCACATGCCTTAATCTTTGTGATTGATCACATTCCCAGTGCCCACTTAATGTTTTATTTTCTACTGTATTTTCAATTTCAACTGAGGATTTGTAACATAAATATTCTTATCAAGATTACTTGCTCATATTGGTGTATTTCATTTTTTTCAGATGCCATTTCTAATATGTGCATCCACATTACACTACTTTATGCTAGCCACCCCAAAAAAAAACCTTTTGTAAATCTCATCCAAATTCACAATAAATATTGCAATACTGTACAGGTAAGTATTGCATGAAAAATTCCCATTACAATAAAAACTAAACTTACTTCCATAAATGCATTTGTAACTCCTGTGGTTACACTTACTATGATCACTCACAACTCCAATAAAAATAATGAAAAACCCAATCTGTAGTTGGGATAGGAGCATTTTATTCAATACGTTATTGAATACATTTCAATCTGTAACAGCAGTAATCAAAATAATATTATGGAATCACTAAATGAAATCTCGCTCCCAGTGTACTAAAGGAATCACAACCAAAAAGTTTTTTCCTTCTCGATATGCAAACTAAAACATGGTTTCTTTACTGAACAATATCTAGCACTTGGTGAGCTGCTTCATTCGTAGTTCACAGACTGCAAAAACAAAGACAATAGATTTTGCTTCATAATTTAATACACCTGAAATTGCCCTGCTTATGCAAATTTCTATTAAATTCAGAAATCAATTATTGCAAGCTTTTTACTGCTAGGACAGCAGTCTGTAAACTGTAACAAATGAGACTTAAACATGTTAAGCCCCATAGTTTTAGCATACCTGATGTGGCTCTGATGATGTAAATTGGTTTCAAACTCAATAGCCCATTTACTGCACATCTGCACTCTGAAAGATGTCCGTGTGTGACAGGTCAGTGTGTGGTAATAAATACATCACCACAGTTCTAGAATCAGCTGGTTCCATGTGATATTAGTGTCTTTTTAACAGCGCTGAATATTATAGCAAGTGCAAGTCACTGAAAACCCCAACAGCGACTAGTACAACAACGAGAACAGAAACAGTGAGTATCAGCCTCATCTCAAACACTGAACACTTTCAACATGCTTTTTTATGTGGGTGCTATGCCTCTCATGCCTCCCGAGCAGGGGGCTTTGCCCCCCATCACACCCCCCCATTATTAATATAATCAACTCTGAGGAGGGCCTGACATGGGGAAAAAGCAAACTGTTGGGTGGGGGCATCTCCACAAATGCAAAACAAAGTTCTTGCACACCTCAAGCATAAAAAATGCATCAAAAGTTCTTGCACATCGTAAGCTGCACACCCAGAGCCTTCTGCATTATTTGTATATGGCCTACTACTGAGCTAGATGGGCAGCTCAAATTTGCCCTGCCAGTCTGACTCCCATATCATGTTACTGCCTCCTGCTATCCCACACTCGTCCTATTCCTACATTTGCTATTCTTGTTCTGGACCCTCGCTATTGTCCCACTAGCTATTCTTTCATATTCACTTTTATTACTGGCTGTCAGATTGAGTTGCTCATACTGAGTCACTCAATGGGACTTGCCCGTATCACTGGATACCGAATTGCCTATTGGGTGTATCTGAGAGAGAGAGAGAGAGAAGGAGAGGATATAATAGCAGGGAGGGAGGGAATTATATTCCCCAATTCATCATTATATTTAAGAATATATGTCCATACATGTGATGTGTCAATCCTATTATATCATGGGCCAGCACTGATATAAGCAAAGAGAAGAGGAGGAATAGTATGTGGGATGTATATGGGTAAAAAGAGGACACAACAATACAGTATGGACCAAGTAGGATAGGAGGGGAATGGAAGAGGGTGGGAGAAAGAGAAGAAATAATACTGATTCAAATAAGTCTAATGGGAGCATCTGATATGTTAGATAAAGAACCACCAGTGTATGGCAAATTTTAACCTAAAAAGGGAAATAAAGCAACTCTTTCATTTAGCTCTGGTGGATGGTACCCCTTTAACTTGTATATCTAGAAACTCTTCTGACATGGAGTTTTTCAGCTACATGTAGCTGCAAGGCATTCTATACAGGTAAAACAAAATGTAAGTTTAAAATTGCAGTGGGAGAACTTCTAGGAGATATTATTAAAAACAATAGACAGAACTCACTTGCAGCACATATTGCATTACTGGTACTGATCACATGTTCAGTTTTGTGGGGTTGGAAAATACAACATTGGGACTGACAGGAGGAGGAGGAGGAGACTTGGAAAAATCCTCCTCAGAAAAGAGAGTTTCTGTATATATAAGTTGAAGGGGTATCATCTACAAGATCTAAATAAAAGACTGGCATTATTCCTCTTTTTTAGGTTAAAATTTGCCATACACTGGTGGCTGTTTGTCTAATATATAAGATATTACCCTATTAGACTTATCTGAATCAGTACTGTTTTGTTGTCCTCCCACCTACACTTCCTATCCTTCTGTACAGTTGTATCTTTTTTTTGCCCTTGTACTTCCATACACTGTTCCTCCCCATTCCTCCTTGTTCATATCAATGCTTTACCCATGGTATTTATATAGTAGGACTGACACATCACATGTATGGAAAGTAAAAATGAACTCCAGTGTGGTTACTTGACAGAAATGTCATGTTTAGAAGTGTCCAAAGATAAGTATGTTTACCTTTTTGTGGTTCTTTAAAATGATTTAATTATGTATCACACTCATTGCCCCTTAAAATAAGTAATATATGTTAGAAGCTTGCCACCAGAGGTTGACACCTTGACAAAGAGCTCGATGGGTGTGAAGTGCTGGTGGTGTTATCCTGGCCAGTGGCATATGAGAGTTTGCACAGTGTGGAAATGTGCAGAACAAACTTAACTTTCTTGATAGTATCCAGTGTATGGAATTGCATCTATCCATGTTTGAGTGGTCAGTTTTTCTGATTCAAGTACTGCAGTAGCAGTTACTGTGAGCACCTTTAGAACATTTCCTGGAGCAGCCCTGTATGTGCGAGTGAGTGAGTTAGTGACATTGTAGTTTTAATCTGAAATGCACTCCAGGCCGGCCCCATGGTGCTGAGGGTTGAGGTGCTGGACGCCACCCCGGTGACCCGGGTTCGGGAATGAGCCAGGGTCACTGGGAGGTGGCAGGGAAGGGAAGGGATTGAGTATCCGGAGGACAGCGCTTCCTTCCCTGGGGAGGGTTTCAGGGATGTGCTGCACTGTAGCGGCACCTGGCGGCAGACAGGTGCAGCACAAGTAGTTGGTGCACATCTCATAGGAGTGGAGCTCAACAGGCAGCGGCCTGTTGTACCCAGCTGCCATTGCATGTCTGAGCTCCTCAGGGAATGAGCAAAGGAAAAACCCCATCCTTTGGTAGGAGATGGTAGGGACCAGGGACCACCCTCCATGCTCAATGCCGAGTGTGTTGGCTACCGTCAGTGCTCCTCCACTTCCAGGTTGCCCATCCAGATTTTCAGACAGGTCACCACAGAAGAGTGGCGGTCCCACCCTGTGGGGCTTAAATCTTGGGGAATGGGCACCAGGAACTGATGGAGTATAGCTGGGCCAACCAACTGGTAGGACTGAGCCTTCAGGCTGGGCAGGATGGCAGGTAAGTCGAGTGTCCCCACTGGAGAGAGTCTGGAGTTCAGTGTCAGGAGGGAAATAAAGGTGACAAAAAAAGAAATCTGAAATGCACTCCAAACCTAGAATGGTAGGCCTCAGCTGAATACCCTCCCCTACACACTTGATGCCCCTGAAGGAATACCTCTGGGACAATCACTACTGAGGTACTGTGACAGAGGAAATAACTAACTGGAGCATTCCATCAGGGAGTTTGAGGGCATTCCAGTTCTAGATATGCATCAATTTTCACCCACACCCTACTCTGACCTTCCGTTGATTTCACTTGCTCTGCAGTTTATGAAAAAGGGGTAAAATCACACCTCTTTTCAAAGAGAAACTACTGAGTTTGTGAGGCAAGGCCTGTACTATGTCCAACAGTCCATTCCTAGTTTATTTTATTAATTTAAAATGTTACCAGGAAGGGCTCGCTGAACTGTGAACAACTTGCTCCTAGTGGCATCTGGGGGGAAGGGTGTCGTGGAGAAAAGTAAGCAATAAAGTAATTCTACACAGTACAATAAGGTGACTTCAGATAAAACACAGCTATTTAACAAGCAGAAAATAACATATACTGTACAAAGAGAGAGAGCAGCCAGTTCTGGATGCAGGATTAGATCTGTTTCATAACTATCACTCAGATATTTCAGCATCAAACAAAAATGAGGACAGTCTTATTCCTATTTACTGGAGTTGCTGCTAGCATCCCATTGTGAAGCAGTCACACGATGATGCCAAGATCACATCAGCTTCAGTTAGGAGTTTAACTGCTGTCATCAGATGTAATGATTTGGGCCACAGCCTGTCACAGAGTTGCAGTTTGCTACAGAATAGGGGTGATTGTTACAAAACTGCAACAATACATCAGGTTTTATCATGCTTTGGATGACTTATGGATCATTTTCCTTACAAGTAGTCATCTTGGTTTAGTGTGGTCCAATCAGACCAATTCTGGGGCAGAAAAAGATGTGCACACTGCAGTGCAGGGTAAGGTGAAAGTGCAGGGGAAGCCTCTCCCCTCATGTAGTACAAGCAAGACAAGGGAGTGTTGCACTGAAGGAGAATATAAATACTTGCTTCATCAAAGAACAGTCAAGGACATCCAGACTACTTGCAAACAATTTGAACTTGGACTCATCTGTGAGTAGCAAGCTGTCTTTTATGCTGAACACTACTGCTTCACAGTATGTTTCAAATTATTTTTTTAAAAGCAGCATGGATGTACTGAACTGTTCTTTGTTGAAACAAGTATTTATACTCTCCTTGAGTACAGCAGTCAGGCCAATGGTTGGAAAAGAATCACACTAGTGGCAGACAGTATTGCTGATGTGTTACTTTTTTGTAACAGAAATCAGAACATACCTGAGCTGGAAGTTGCAACACTTTGGGGGTGGTCTGGGGTGGGGCTTGCAACTTGAAAAGATTGTTCTAAAATTTGGCTCCTGAGGTTACTGCTCCAAAAGCACTACAAGCAATATCCACTGTCTGTCTGTGTTTCTCTCTTTCTCTCTCTGTTTTGGACTTTTTCACATAAAAGTGGTTAATCGTTAACTCCCTATATACCCTTTTCTTTTATACACAATTGTAATTAAAACTAATAGTAACTATCAAAATGTATTATATGAAATAAAATATGTAGAAGTTCACTGTACTCAGAAATAAACTCATTAAGGGGCCTAAACAGATAATAAAGTCACTCACCAATTTGGCTTGTGGCTTTATGATCTGGTTACCACCCCTCAGCAAGTTTCTTCCTTGTATACTACACATACCCATCCTTTATTTTTTTATATATAATATATACCCTGTCAGAGATGACAAACATAGCTGAATAAAATTTGTTATTCTACCCTGTTAGTGGTATACCACACTAAACAATGATTTATTTTTATATATAAAACATACTTTGTCAGGGATGAATAGCATAGTAAAATATAGAGAATACTGGATGGGTAAACATGCAGAACCAGTATGTTCTGTCACAGAGTCTGATTCCCTGTGACTTTGAGAGTGAAGCTCAAGAGGTCCTTGAGAATCAAACTCCGAGGTGGCAGAATACACTGGTTCTGCATGGGGTTAACCATCCTGTATTTTTTATCATGTATGGTGCCCCTTAAAATATTTGGCTAGTATTTTTCAGCTTTTGAAATGTGTTTTATACATAGAAAAAATAAATTGTTATCTCCCATTTGTTCATGGTGAGTTGTGTGGTCACTAGGGACTGGGCATCCCAACATTAGCAGCACACAGTCCCATTGGGTGCTGCTCTACTGTGGGAGGGATTTGTAAAAAAGAATACATGGTGGACAGACATCTCGCTTGGTGAGAACTGAAACAGACAAGATTTATTTATTTATTTGAAAATTGTAAGTAAACTTAGCATAGCTGGTTGATCCCGCATTTTGCATTATTGCAAATGACATGTTCCTGTTTCTGAAAACCGCTGCAGCAGTTTTCAGTGTAGTTTTAAATAATATTGCTGCACAATGGTTTTCAGTTCATGATTTCAAAGCACAGTTTGAGGTTTTAAGTGTAAATGAATGAGTGTACAGTCAGTACAGTGTTCCATTCATTTTAGTATCTGTGGCTGAACAGCATTTCTGTATGGTTGAATTTCGAGTGAGAACAACATTCCACTATACACTATAAGATTTGTTATTCTACCTTGTTATTTATCTGTAGGGTGACTAACATGTTGTTCATTTCTCAGTCCATGTTATTTTACCTGTAGCTGTCAATCAGTTTGTTCTTTTGCTCCATCAGAGTCATGGCCTGTCACCGTACCACTCGTTGATAAGTAACAAAGTTGGCAACATTCCAGAGTGGATATGGCCCATCACCATGCCACTCATTGATAAGCAACAAAGTTGGCAACATTCCAGAGTGGATAAAAGGCATATTCCTAGATGCACTGTGGAATAGCCACTATTTATGCAATGTACAGTATGTCAGATTCAAACTTTACAGATAAATGATTTCTTTTAGTCATTGAGGAATTCTAAATTAAATAAATCATTTATCTAAATGTTGTGTGCATCATTAGTATTTATTTTCAATTTGGACAGTTCACAAAGAAACAAAAACAATTGGAGAACAGCTTGCTCAATGCCCGTTGGCATCACAATGTCCTCTGCTGCATTCACAACAGAACAGTGAAGTGAAACAGTAACAGTTATAGCTTCTTAAATATAATGAACAGAAAAAGCTTTACAATTTAAAATACATTGAACAAAATGCACACACAATGTCCTGATTCATAATGTACCACATTATCTCCCACGAGGGGGCATGACTTGCATAACTTACTCATGGGTCTGCCACTTGTAAGCTACTGTCTTACTCCCTTACTCAAGAAGATCAGTACTGTATGCCAAGTCAGTCCATTGCATATTGTCTATATAGAATGGTAGAATATACAGTAAAAAGAATTACAAATGTTTTTTCTAGAACTAAAGAGAAATAATATATCATCTGCCACTGTAACCTTCTGTATACTATATATATATATATATATATAATTGCTTAGGTAATCTTGTTGAAAGGAAAATAGTAATAAAATGAAATGCATTTTTCTCTAAAATATGTCTTTTTTTTAAATTTCAGTATATTTGCGAACGCCATTTTCAGAAGGTATTGAACCGTAGCTTGTTCACAGGACTGCATGCTATTACGCACTTTGGTCGTCCCCCGTTTGTTCCATTTTTTAACTCACTGCAAGAAGTCCATCCTACGGTAAGTCCACAATCAGGTTCAAGGCTATGAGAATGTTTTTTTACTCTTGTGCACTGCACTGAACCCTCTACTCCACCACCAACATGTAAATCCTGCTCCAAAATGTTAGAAGATACTCAAACCACCAAATTCCTCTATGAGAAAATTGCCAATATAAAATTAGACCCCAGAGAACCACATTGTAAAATATTATAGGCATAACTTTCAGTATCTGCAGAGTTTAAATACTTTTTTGTTGTCTTTGACCTTTGTGAACCCACTTGCATTTGTTCTACCTTAACATGGCTACCAACGTTATGCACAATCATATCAATGAAGTGAGAGTGCTCCTACTGCAATATTTTACTCTCTCTGTATGGTACAGTGTAGCTGCTGTATTCATATCCCATATCCCCATTTGCTTTATTAATCATGAAATGCAATACTTAGCTTGTGTATTGGAGCTGCCATGTTGGAAGAGTTATCCTTTAGATGACATGTTTTTCATTTTACAAATTGTTTTATCCATGATAGCTCAGCTGGGTTTCAGCATTTGGTTTTTAGTGGGGTCCTGCTTATACCTATTTCCCCTGTTAAGTGGACTGAAGCACCAGGAGGTTAAGGGCTATACTCAATGTCACAAACTGAGTAGTTGGCTCTAGAGGGGTTTGAACTGTGTGGGCTTCTGGAGAGTATAAATCTCGGGTCTGTATGCCAAACTCTCATTCAGCCATTAAAGTGATGTTCCTTCATCCCATTTCTGGTAGCAATCCAGGACTTTAAATGGAGACTAAAAATCCCAGTCCACTTATGAAAAAGAGTAGGTGTTTTTTTCTGGTGTCTTGGTAACCATTCCCTCTCTCTTTCCCAGTAAGACAGGATCTGACTATAGCAGTGCATCTGCATAGCCAACCTGAACATATTTCTCATTTTCCATCCTAGGTCGGAAAAATTGGCGTGTTCAGCTGTGGACCACCAGGTCTGACGAAAAATGTAGAGAAAGCCTGTCGACATGTGAATAAACATGATGAAGCTCACTTTATTCATCACTATGAGAACTTTTAAATTCAAGTACTGCTGCTGCTGCCGGTCTCTGACTTTCCTTCATTGCTTTTAAAGGAATCCAATGAGTTCAAGAACAGTGGGACATTAAGAACCCTCTCATGTTACTGATATACTTCGGGCAAAATGATCTAAGTGACAGCTGCAGAGTATACATTAAAAACAGTCTTTAATACACCAGGATATCACAAAATGTTTATACAAAAGGTTTTATTTTTGCCTGTATATCCGAGTACTGCACTGACAGATTCCATATGGAAGGGATGATACTTCACCTAATGGTGCTGTTTCTGTTTCAAATGAAGTTACTAATGAAGGGAGTCTGTATACTGAATATGTTACAATTTAAGGGTTGTGGTTACTTAACAGTACTGATTTGTACATCTACACTGACCATGTTAAAATATAAGGGTTGTGGTTATTGAACAATACTGATTTGTACTTACCTCATGCTATGTATGACTAAATGCCCAATACCCTCTCTTATTGCCGTCCAGTTCATATAACAACCTGCTGCTCCTAATTTGTTAAATTTGTGCTGTGCATATTAACAGTTTTTTCAACTATGCAGATCATAACAGAGAAACAGTATTGAAAAATAAAGTATGTCTTTATTCTATAACAGTATTCATCAGCAAGATCTGGTAGAAGACCCAATGGCAAGTTTTTAATATGTTCAACGAATATGATTTCAAGGCTACTAATTAGGGTTTTAACCAGAAAAATACAATAAAATTATGAAATTTGTGCACCACAAAAAAAAAAAAAAAAGTAATAGAATTTCATAGAATTTGTTGTTTTTGTACTGGAGTGGTGCATCTACTGATATATGTTTTGCTACACAACATGTCCTGTACAATTTCTATTTGCTTTATTTAATTTGATATATATCTTATATTATATACAGTTATACAATTAAAATATTCTAATTCTACACATTAAGATAAAAATTGGAAATTAGATTAGCAATCACTGGTTCAGTTCCTAGCATTTCAGACCTTAAAAATTGAATTAGATTAATTCATTCACCATAAATTAGTAGCCCTGAATATGACTGATTGATTTAAGTCTGAAGTGGGCACTCGACAGGAGGAATATCATTACTCTTTAGTTTTAGAACTTTGAAAGCATATCAGAATTACATAAAGGGCTTTGCTACTGACATGGGGCTTTGGGCCAAATGTTAATTTATAAGGAAAATGCTACAGTGGCTACAATGGGGGAGAGGGCAGCTATCATACCAGTAAAAATGTAAGAACCATGTAAGGCATAATCATGACATAAATAAAAATTAAATACAAGAACTGTTCAAGGGAAATGCAGGGATAAAGGAGTTTTCTTTGCACAGCTTTACATCATTCAGATTCCAGACATAATCAAGTTGTGGGTGTATCAGAGAGGTGTTTTATTTAAGCAGTAAGGTACACTAGGGCTTATGTCATGCTGGGATAATGTGCCTTGGGTGGATTGTGGGGAAAGAGGCCATGGGCTGCATGTCTTCAACCATCCAAAAAGTATTGTAAATTATTTGTATTTGTAATAAATATCCTACTGACACACACCCTGAAGTCACTTACTGAATTTATGAAATAGATCCATTTACAGTATGTGTTTACGGTCATAAGTAGGCTGTTTGTTGGGCACTATTGTCACCGATGAGGTTTTATTTGAGCAGTAAGGCAATACTAGGGCATATGTCATTCTAGGATAATGTCACTCCTTGGGTATGTTGTGAGACAACAGGCCAAAGTACGAGTTCCTTCAACCGCCCAAAAAGTGCCATAAATGATTTGTATTTGTAATAAATCTCCCACTGACACACACGCTGAAGTCACTTATTGTGTTTATAAAATAGATCAATTTATAGTATGTGTTTATAGTAATAAGTAGGCTGTTTTGTAGGCATTAATGTCACCTGTGAAGTTATGCTGGGAATACACCATGGGTGAGTCTGACTTTCCACCTATCAGGTTTCAGCATTTTTTTTCGATCCATTTTGTAGTATGCAATACTTATTCAAGTACAGCCTTTTTCTATGGTGAGTAAACATCCAATGACCATAAAGAGTGAATTTCTGCGTAGCTCAATAGTTTGAGTTGCTGTTCCTGGTTTAATTCCTAGCTTGGGCCAGACATGTGTCTGCCCAAAGTAGGCTGGACAGTCATAACAGACACTAAATTAAAATCTTCTGTGGTGGGAAGGGTTGATGAAGTACTGCTAGGTTAAGACATAACTTCATTTTGTGGTCAAATTTAGATTTTCATTTTTTAACTGGTATATTGTTTCAGGAATGATGTGGTGTAAGAAAGGAATTCGAGGAAGGCAGAGACTTTTGAGTAGCTGGGAGGTGGGGATGAGTCATATCTAAAATAATAATGCCTTACAGTGTTGTCCAAATGTAGCGTTATCTCTTACTTGCAAGCAAACTTATTGCAACATGTTAACAGATTTTGTACCATCATAACAGTAGTATAAACATAGTATTGCACTGCCCTTTGTTCTAATGTGGTACTTTAAGAATGCACCTAACCACTCTTTGTATTGTCTCTGTCTGCTAATGTGTACCTGTCTATTACAAGCAATGTGACTGCCTAATTGATGTAATATTGATATGGACCCCTTGCAAATGACATGCCACACTTTAAGGGATCCTGGAGAATGAATGTACATGAAAAAAAATTAAAAATGTCAAATAAATACATAATAGTAATTGAATATTTTAATATACCTGTATGTACAAATGTATGAATTCAACTATTGTAAATTATATCCTGCTCTCACGGGACCATCTTGGTATATAGGTTTTGCACACACAAAAAAAACCCTGAAGTGCAAAAAATTCTAAATAAATAATTAAATCAACAGATCAGTAGCATGCTCATTGTGACCAGGAACTGGCACTGGAAATCAGCCGAACCAGTTTCACTAAATTAATTAGAAACAAAATAACCAGTTCTTTCACACTGTCCCAAGCTAACAAATGGCTTTACTCACTTCACAAATGCTGCCACCAGCCTGTAGAGAATTTACTACTGGGATCTTCCTTTCTTCTCTCACTTTAGGACCTTGCTCACACAGTACAAGACCTCCATACAAAGTAATCATAGTTCAATATCCAGTACTCCTGAAAATGCTCCTGTATTAGAAGCAGTATCACTTCATCCCCATATGTACTGTACTTTCAGAGACGGAACATGGAATTTGCCAATAAAATAAATTACCTATGTATTTTTAAAACACTGCATAGTCACAGATGAACTAAATATCAATGATTTAATATCTACAGAATGCACAAGATATACACATAACATGTGGGAAAATAAAAAAACACATTATAAAAATCAAAATAAATGGTATTGCAAATTATAGAAGATGTAAAAGCAAATAAAGTCTGAACTGAGCTAAAGTTTAAATTCTGACCAATATGGTCTTAGACAAGGTATTAGCACCAGCTTTACTCTTTCACACAGGGATGAGACAGACCTGTCTTGGTTGCTGAACCAAGCAGCTTTTGCACAGCACTCTCCAGATCTGATTGCATAGTGCCCCTGCACTCAAGGAAAACTATAACTTGAGTGTCCACTCTGCGCTTTTACACACAGGTTTCCAAAACAAAATATTAATTACCTGTGTGGTGCCATTGCAGTCCATTCCATTGACTGCTCACTTTACACACATCAAGTATGCCAGAATACCTGTTTCTCCATTTTAAATTGTTGTCATTCCACCAGCCCAGTGGCGCTGAGGGTTGAAGCGCTGGATGCCACACCTCGTGCAACGCTGGTGACCTGGGTTTGGGAATGGACTCAGATCATTCAGGGGTCAGCCAGGGAGGTAAGGATTGAGCGTCCAGAGGACTACTCTCCTTCCTTGGGGTGGGAGATTTGTGTTGCATGTGTCAGCACAAGAGGGGTTCGGCCCATGCCCAGGGTGCTTGGCTGCCTCCTCGGAGGTGGAGATAGCTGCTGCACCCATTGCACAGGAGAGGGCATGGGGGAGAAAATGGAGGAAAAATACTGGGACCTGGCAGGACCCATTATTGTCCCGATGTGCCGGAGGATGCACCCCTTGGGGGGGGTGGGGTCGTAGCCCCTGCCAGGTCTGCTGACATGGCACAAATAATGTTGTGATAAAAAAACAATTGACCTCCCCATGGTGCAAGATTTCCTCTGGAGATGGTGGGTGGTAAATGGAATGGCCATATTACACAGTGGAACATAACGGAAGAGATCAGGATGAACCATGCCGAGAAGGGAACGCGGTTCAGGTGAGCATTCACAGAGGAAGCTGAACAGATGCACTTTACACACAAGGAATGTAATGGTAAAATGCATCTGTAATGGAAATTCTGTTACAGAAACAGTAGTGAAAAAAGCGCCTATTTTACCACAAGGCTGCGCCATCATGTTACTGTCAGTGGCTAGCTTTTTTTCAGCAACATCCAATCAACTCCATTCAAACCCTGGCTAGTTTTGACCAGTTTGTGAGTTGCACCTCCATAACTTAATCACATTAAGCTTCCCATTCATATGTGAACATGGGCTAAGCTGACCAGCATGCCCATTTGTCTGAGGGGAACAGGTCAGTTACCCCATCACACATTAATGACCTTATTCAGCATGAGTGAAGTTATCTTCCCACTCCCAAAATGTGAGCTCTTTTGTGAATTTAACTCTTTGCAAGTAGTTTGGCACACAAGAGCAAATATTTTGAGAATCAACACAGAACAAGAATTGTATGTTCAGTTGAGGGGATGACATTATCACACCTCTCCTTGAAGCAGCAGAGGAATAAATAATGTTTTTCAGAAGCTAGTAACCAGTTTAATCTAAAACATTTTTAGAGCAACTGTCAAAGGCACTATATATTTTTCTACTCTCTCTAACCCAGCCCAAACCTAACTTTTGATAGGATCTCAGTGCTGTTTGTAAGTGGCTATCCTTTTTCTTGAGAAAAAGAATAATTTAAAGCATCCCAAAAAATTGTCTCATGTACATCTAAAATAGGCATCTCCAGCAAGCATAGTAAAACACTAATTTAAAGTATCCAAGAAATAGTCTCATGTACTGTACATCAAAAAGAAGAGGCCGCTCCAGCAAGCATAGTGCTCAGGCAAAAAAAACCCAAAGCAAAACAAACAAACAAAAAAATCCAGCAGAAACAAGCAAACAAGAACAGCTGCACTCTGAACAACCAACAACACGGACCAATTTTAGCAAAATGTTATAAGCAAAAAGGTATAATGAAAATAGTATTTTTTGCTGAGTGAAGTAGCAGTGTAAACAACAAAAATAACTTGCAGGTTCCAGAACAAACATGAAACCTGCTAGCTTCCTTAGGCCTGATGTTCATACTAAGCTACTTCAGAGGTCTTCTGTACTTTGGGCTTTTTAAGTGTCTTATTTGTTCTGGGCATGACCATGCACATAATCATGTATCTGACAAGCATCCTCATATGAGCTCAGCACTGCAAGGACTTGGATGGATACTTTAAAGATGCAAGGGAGGTGGTTGCCTATATTCTGAGAAATACAGTACATTATGTGGGATGTTAAAACATCAGTATTTGCATACATACACTTTCAATGCATGCCCCGATCCACTCTGCCTCCACACCACCCAATGCTGGGAGTGTCTGATTTGTTTACATTATTTGAGCTTTCTGAATTAGATGGATTGCACCTCCATCACATAAAAGTTCTTTTCAGTCACTGAAGTGTGTTGTGTACTATACATATGACAAGAAAAAAATCTCCTACTGATTACAAGATGAAGGATTATTTACTGTTTGGATTTGTGTACTTTCAGTGGGGGCTGTTCTATGTGTGGTTTCTTTGAAACCATGACATTTTGAAAATTCTAGATATTTTTAGATATTCAAGAGTACTAGAGTATGGGATACCATAACATGTCTGTAGTCTATTCATGTTATGCTAAGGTTGCCACCTTCTTTCAGATCTCAATGTTGTTTTTATTAGCATAGGTGCTGAAAAGAAACTTTCTTTGAACAGCTTTATGCCAACTGCAATTGTAGTTGACATAAATCCATCACTGTAACAGCTGTCGACAACTTTGTTGTTAAACTGGCGTCATGGATCTGGGTCATAGCAGTCTGCCTCAGTACTGAACCCAGTCCAACTAATGACTCACCCCTCATAATTATAGATTGTACTTGTGTAAAGCATACTGAGCAGGTACTTACAAAGTTTGTTCTACATGGTCCCTCTGGTTACTTTACCTAAAACTCCAAAGTCTTGTCCCTTGGGGTGACATTAACTTCTCCATGGTGCAAGTTATGTCTACTTCACTGCAAACTCTCTAAGTCTCTTTTCTATCTTATCAGCCCTCAGTTCATTGGCCTCTTCCCTACTACAATTTTGCAGCATCCTGATGAACTTTCCCTTCTGTATCTTTCATGTTGTTTGGCAGGGATGACAGCTGGAGGCACAGAGAAGGGTGCTATGATCTATCAGTTGCCCATATACCTCAGAGCAGATCACACCTCTTCCTTATGAGTGTGTCACAAAAACTAATTTCCTGCTAACATTTGAACTTGGCAAATCTCAGAAATTTTATTACTTTCCAAATAATCATTGAAGGCCTTCCATTCACTCTCTATTTCCAGCCATGTGAAAGACATTCTGTTGCTAAATTGATACCAGAAGTCTAGTTTTCAAAAGAATGGATTAACCCTAGGATCTCTGACCACCCTATTTCCCCAAATGCCCCTAAACAAATTGGCATAATTTTGGGCCAAAGTGGCTTCTATTGCCATCCCTTCAGTCTGTAGGAAAAACTCACCTTTTTAACTAAACATACTGAATTCATGGACTGTAGATGCCAAGGTTATAACTTCCAGAACTGACAGTTTAGGAGGAGACATGGCAAGTAACCTTGTAAAAGCACTGTATACAAATGATTCACACAATGAAGGATTATCAGCCATGGTCTCTTTCCTCAACTCCAAAGGTATGAAGGAACCACATACAGAGGCCATTGTAACTTTGGTGTCTATGGTCCTTAAATAAGAGTTTGCTCTTGGCATCTACTGTCCTTGATAAAAGTCTACTGGAAAAGGTAGGGTCTTCTTTACAAGTCGTCTAGAGGGTATCCTGGGGAAAAGAATGCCTGCATGCCCATGGATGAGCTGCAGCTGGGACAGATAGAGGAGGTACTAGTCATCATAATGGACGGGGTAGCCATAAGGAGTTTAAACTAAAGAACAGGGGTGACAGCTATTAATGCCAGGAGTTAGATGCATAGGTTCACCAAGAGAAGGACAGCAGAGCTGGGTAGCACGAGAATAGTAAACCCCAGTTGGAGCAAGGAAGCAAACTGGAGCAAGAATTCTCTTTTGAATACAGATCATATGAGAATCATACCCAACAACATTGATTAGCCTGAGGGCCTTATGCACTTGGAAAACCAAGACTTGAAGGCACTCACAGAGACCTGTGGGGGAAACTAACTATTCCACCAAGAAGGAGGAATTCTGGCTATTCAAAAGAGATAGGTTTAACAGGAAAATGAATAGGTGAGTCTGTTTGTAAAAGAGTGTGCCACTGTGAAGAGTAAGGAAGATATCAGAGGACAAATAGTTCCAATGAGTTCATCTTGTCAAGGTCAGAGAACAGAGTGGGGGAGGTGCAAAATAGCTAACCAGGGATGTACTACAGGGCTTCCAACAGCTCAGCTCAGCTGGGGGAACTGGAGAGCAGCAAAATCAGACACAGTGGCGATAAGTACTTTGCCAATTTAAAATTCCACAAGTGAAATTGTAGAGGTGTTGCCTATTCTGCTTTCATGACTTTGAGTGCAATTTGTCAAATACTAATCTGTATATTTTCATATTTAAAACAACTAAACCAATTTTTTCTAGCTTTGTTATGTTCCAGGACCCATTGACATTGGGTATGCATGCCAAATTCAGGTCTATTCTAGTAAACCAAGTAAGCTGCTAGTTCATAACATTATTTGGAGTTAAGCATCAAGAATACCAACTGGCGACCCCAGCACTTCTCCTCCGAGGTAGACCTACTGGCCAAAGCGCTGGGGCTGCCAGTTGGTATTCTTCATGTTTAACTCCAAATAAAAGTTTTGAATTAGCAGCTCACTTAGCTTATTAGAGTGCACACTTTTTTTATTTTATTTAAGCATTGGCTGGCCAACTGTGTTGCACCGATGGCCCAGGTCCTGGACCACACTTGTTTTTGGTTTTTTAAATTCAGGTCTATACCAGCAGTGGCAGTAGAATCCAAAATTAAAAGAAAAATGTTTACAAAATTCTATAGTAAAAAGAGCTTTTCAATTGATAAGAAATGAAGAATTCTCACCGGAAAATAAGCTGGAAGATACTTCTTCGACTACAAATTGGGAATGCCTAAACTGTTGGTTAAGGGAACACCTCATTAGTGCATCATCTGCAATTAAGAAACGAAAGCTTAAGAAAATGGAGGAACTCCAAATAAAATCAAAATACTTGAGAAAAAGTTAACAGCAGATAACTCGCAAGAAACATGTACATCCTAATCTAAACTTAAATCAGAATATTATGAAGTAATTAGAAGGGAAGCAGAATTTGCAATTAGGGCACCTGTCAGTGCAGCAGTAGCACTACCACTCACAACACTGGCAATCTGAGTTTGGCAATGAGCTCGGGTCATCAGGGGCCGGCTGGGGGAGGAGGACTTTCCATCCCAGGGGATGCTCTCCTCCTCTGGGGAGGGGGGGCTTCATTCTATGTTGCAATGCTACCACCTGGGTGACCACAGGGGGGTAGTGCTACTGGTGGGCTGAGGGGAGGGCAGGGCTGTTGCTGACATCAGTGGGCAGACACATGCACAGGCATGTGCGGGCCTGCTTTGATGTCCACATAGGCAATGTTCCTGGGGGAGTGGGAGAGACAAGGAAAAAACTGGCCCCAGCACCTCTGCGATGAGATGCAACAGTTTGGGGGTAAATCCCCCACTCCAACCCTCCTGGGGGGCATATTCAAGGTTTAGCGGAGGTAGGTGGCCATGGCTGGGGGCCAAGGCATTGGGAGGTGGCTAGCAGGTCCAGAGGAATAGGAGGGGCTGGAGAAGAAGGGGGCAGAGAAAGTAATTAAGAAAAAGAATTTGCAATTAGGAAATCTAAGCTCAATTTTATTGACTCTGGAGCCAAAGTAACTAAGATTCTAGCTATTAGACTAAAACAAAATACTAATGCTACTAACATAATATCCATTAAAGACACTGATAATAATACTGTAATCACAGGCCATAAAAACATAGAACATTTCTTAAACACTACACACACCTATATAATACTGAAGGTTAATTACTAAATACCTCTTCGACTTCTGTTAAGGCTTCTCAATACCTAAAATCTTCAACCTTTATAAGGGCATGGTCTGACAGGACATAAAGGTAGAAGAGATTAAAACAGCAACTCACAGACTCAGAAAAAAAGCTCCATGACTGGATGGCTACTAAACAAACTTTTACAGTAGACCAGTAGAAGCATTATTTCTCATTCTCGTAAGTGTTTTTGAGGAGGCAATGTACAAAAATACATTACTTAACATGACACAAAGTTTAATTACATTAATATATAAAAATGGTAATCATACAATGACTCAGAAAATGCAGGGCTCTGATTGTCTGACTGCTACCTTTTACCCATTGTAAATCCTCCACTGTATCAATGGGAAAAGGTGCCAGCCAGCCTAATGTAATGTCCATTGAGTATCACTCCGACCCCTTCCACATAAAAACTACTCGCCGGTTTCTTCAATACAACCCCCAAAAATGAACTTGGGAGGGGGAGTGCCTTGTTGGATCCCTAGTAAAGTGACAAGCACTGGAGCAACAGAAATAAAGAAAAAGAACTTCATACTGGTAAAACCCATATGTAGCACAAAACAATGCTTCTCAAGTCATTTTCTTGTACCTGCTTCCTCCTGGTTCACCTCTCAAGTGTTTTCCATATTTGGCTCCACTCTATTCTGGCATTTGCCAAAGCATCACAACCGTGAACTCCACACACCACTGTCATTCACCATAAACTACCTGATGTCCCTTATCCCCCCCCCAAAAAAACTCACTCATTTCCATTCAGAATTAGAAAAAGAAACTACCATCTCAACAGGCAGTCACCTGGAAGCAGACTGTCATTTAGTGCATCCTGTCAGTGGTTGCAACAGCGCTCTTTCGGCAAGTCATGCTCGCTCCTATATCAATGACTCACTCCCACTGCTTCAGCTTGCACATCCCAGTACACAACTGCCATGCTTTAAAAATATACCATCACCAAAACAGAAAACAAAAGAAACAGAAAAGGAAAAAAAAAAACTCAGGTCCCAGTGGAGCTGCAGGAACACTGCAGCCGCTCATCCCTCTTCCCATACAGGGTAAGTCTCCCAATTTGCCACTTGCTATTCTTGGCTACCACGCCACCAGTGTTGTCCGCTGACAACTTTCCGGGAGAGGGGAAAAACACTGCTCTAGCAAGCAGTAGTGAGGTGGGTGTGTGTGTGTGTTTCCACCTAGCAACATGGTACTATTTGATATATAGAGGAAGGATATCACACAGAAAATCATTGAAAAAATCAATTTCTTTTGAAAAAAAATTAATCTTTAAAAAAATCTTTAATTAGTAGCCCATCGTATAATCGCAATATACCACTCCTGGGTGTGGGTCATGCTAGGATTTACCATGCCTGGAGTGTTTTGCACACTCAGCCTGCAGCCCCTTGATCAAACAACACACCAGGCATTGTAAATCCTAGCATAACCCACACCCTGTCTTGGTATATTGCTTAAAGATCCCTCTGAATGCAAGAACTACAGACTATTCTCTCTGATCAATGCAGATGTTAAGATTTTTAGCAAAAATACTGGCAGATAGAAACACAGAAACATAGAAGTTGACAGCAGAAGGAGATCACTAGGTCTATCTAGTCTGCCCATTTGTTTTAGACCTATTTTGACACTCTAGTTGCCCTTTGTAGTCAGGGCTTCCTTGTGTCTATCCCATGCATTCTTGAATCTCTCGACAGTGTTGACCCCCACAACCTCTTGGGGCAGGCTGTTCCAAGAATCCACCACTCTTTCTGTGAAAAAAACCTTCCTGTGTTGGTAGAGAATCTCCCTCCTTGCAGCCTGAGGTCATGTACCCTGGTCCTGGAGCCCTTCTTGAAGTGAAGAAGTTCCTGTGCCCGTACCTTGTTAATACCTTTTATGTACCTGAATGTTTCAATCATATCCAATCTCTCTCCTCTCTGCTCCAGGGAGTACATATTCAGTTCCCTAAGTCTTTACTCATAGGACATGTACTGCAGACCCTGAATCATTTTTGTCACCTTTCTCTGTACTGTTTCCACCTGGTCAATGTCCTTCCTGAGGTGAGGCCTCCAGAATTGGACTCCATATTCCAAGTGAGGCCTGACCAGCGATTCTATACAGTGGTAGTACCACCTCTCTCCTTCTGCTCGTAATTCCCCTCCCAATGCAGCCCAGCATTCTGTTGGCCTTCAATGTTGCCTTCTCACACTGCTTACTAGCCTTCAAGTCATCTGAGATTATGATTCCCAGATCTCATTTCTGGTTTGAGGCTGCCAATCTTTTGCCTTCTAGGTATAATGCTCCTTTCTTGGATTTTCCTTTCCTATGTGCACAACCTTGCATTTTTTGGCATTAAATCTCAGCTGCCACACTCCAGACCATTCTTCTAGTTTCTTGAGGTCAGCTTCCATCTTGCTCACTCCTTCTGAGGTATCCACCCTGTTACATATCTTGGTGTCATCTGCGAACAGACACACCTTCCCTTCCAGTCCATCAACAATGTCTGCTATAAAAAAATTAAAAAGCAGAGGCCCCAGCACTGAGCCCAGGGGCAACCCACTGGTCACCCTGCCTTCCATCGATTGCATTCCATTAACCTGTACCTTCTGGATTCTGCCTTGTAACCAGTTTTGTACACATCTGACTACTTCTGAATCAACCCCGTGTGGTCAAGCTTCTTTACCAGCCTTCTGTGTGGAATTGAGTTGAAGGCCTTACTAAAGTCTCGGTAGATCACATCTACAGCCCCACCGTCGTCCACTATTTTTGTAGTGAAGCCAAAAAACTCAAGCAGATTTGTCTGGCATGACCTACCTGCTGTGAAACCATGCTGTTTAGGGTTTTGTCATCTGCTAGTGTTGAGGAATGCTATGATCCTCTGTTTGAGTAGTGTCTCCATTAGTTTCCTTACTATAGACATGAGGCTCACTGGTCTATAATTACTAGCCTCTTTGCAACTGCCTGATTTGTGAAGTGGAACCACTATTGCCTTTCTCCAGTCTTTGAGTATCACACCACTCTTCAAGGATTTCGTGAATAGAGGGTCTGTTAATTCTACCCCCAGTTCCTTAAGGATTCTGGGATGCATCTCATCTGGTCCCATGGCTTTGTCTGTTTTTAGTTTATTTAGTGCCTCCCATACTTTGGCTTCTGTAAAGGGACTCATGTCTACCCCTGGTCCTGGGATGTTGTGTTTTTTCAGGGCTGGGCTATCCCTTGGGTCCTCTTTGGTAAACACCAAGCAGAAGTATTTGTTGAGGATTTTGGCTTCCTCTGGGTCATGTTTGGTGCATTTCCCTTCTTCAGTAGCAATATTTACTATTCCCCACTTTTGCCTTCCTACGTTCCCTAATGTATCTAAAAAATGATTTGTCTCCTCTGCTTGCCCCTTCTGCTATCTTTTCTTCTGCCTGGGCTTTTGTCTTTCTAATTTGTTTGTTAGACTATAACCTTTTTTCCTTGTATGACTCCCAGTCTTTCTCAGTTTTGGTTTCCTGGTGTATACTATATACCTTTTTTTTTCTTTGACTGCGGTAGCCACTTCTTTGGAAAACCATAGAGAATTTATTTTTCTTTTTGCTTTGCTGACCCATCTGGCACATTGATCTGTGGTAGTCTTTATTGCTCTCTTGAGTCTCCCCCACATGGCCTCCACCTCATCAACCTCTATTTCCATTAACTGGCTACTTCTGTTGTTCCTCATTTTTTGGAAGTCAGCCTTTCTGAAATAGGCTGGCCTAGATAGGTTAGAAAAAGTTATATCTTCACTAATAGAAGCTAAACAAATGTGCTTCATTAAAGACAGATTGCCACAGATAATACCAGAAAGCTGTTACATTTAATGGAAGTAGCCAAAGAATCCAAAATACCAAGGTCCTTTTTTTTCCCTTGATGCAGAAAAGGCCTTTGATCACATACTATGGCATCATATTTTTGAGGTGCTAAAATCATGTTTTCTCTGAAACATTTATAAGGTGGGTCAAGCAACACAAGCATTTGTCTGCAGCTGCAATCACTAACATCTTAATTAAAGAACACCTTTTTGCAGCTGTCCTGGTGGTGCAGAATGCCTCAGGTGCTGTGGAGCACCTTACTTTGCACCATGCTGGCAATGAGCTCAGGTTGCCGGTGGTTGGTTGGGGGGAGGGTTGGGCAATCGAGTGAGCAGCCAACAGGCTGCTCACCTCTCCTGAGCAGGGGTGGTACACCTTTGTGGCTTTTGGCTGCCATCAGGTGGAAGCCCGGTGATAGCACAAACACTGCGAAGACAAGACAGGAGGAGGCCATAGTTCCAGAGTGCACATGCACCTCTATGCACATGCACTTCTGTACCATGTCATGACTTTGGGACAGTGAGAAGAAATACAGAGGAAAATGTAAGGTGTCCAAGCTTCATGAAGCCCTGCCCGAGGTGCCATGGCCTTCCCTACCACTCCATTGGGTAGGTGAGGGGGGATTCTGGATGAGAGTCACTGTGGGAAGGACAGCCTCTCCAGCCACATCATGGGAAGAAATCCACAGGGAAATGCCCACCAGAAAGAGAGAGGTAGCAGGCCAGCCGATGGCACCCAGGGACAAGGCTGACTAGCTGCCCAGTCAGTCGAAAGAGGATAGAAACCTTTATTAAAAAAGAACACCTTAATTCCATATACACAGAAAATCACAGTAACAGACCCCAAAAATGTCCATCCCTAAAATCCTAGATATAATAAAAATAATTTAGTTAAATCACAGAGCACAAATTGAATAAAGACAAATAATTTTTCCTCCCACTTAATAGCAGATGCATCAAAGCTGACATTTCAAATATGGGCACTGCTTGGGAAAAGAGAATACTGAGTATTTAGGAATCAAAATATTTAAAACAGTCAGTAAAATTATTCACAAAAATCTTAATGTGTTCAAAACTAATTTACAAGAAAATCTACAACGAAACTGAATAATTTTCCTTTGGGATGATGGGGACAAATAGAGACCACTAAAATGAATGTTCCTCCAAAAGCACTTTGCCTGTTTATGATGTTATCCATTTGTATACCAATTAAATAGTTTATTGGTATTCAAAGCTGTGCTTCAGATTTCATGGGACAAATAAAAAGTGTAGAATGGTTTATAATAAAACGGTTTGTTTAAAGGAAAATATAGGACTAAAGGTACCCGACTGACACTTCTACTACCTGTCTTGTAGAGCATCTCTGTTCTCAAAATAGTTTGGTGCCAAAGAAGAGAAAGGTAAGGGGAAATTGTTTAACCAGAAGAGGCACACTAAGCCAAAGCTTGATTCCAGGTGTGACCTGGGAACACAAGGAAGTTAAGTGACTTGCTCAGGGTCACACAGCATGCAAGTGGGGACTGTGGGATTCAAACCCAGGTCTCTAGATTTGCAGCTCAGAGCCTTAAACAACTGCACTATACTGCCTTCCAAACAGGTAAGAAACAAACATGTGTAGCCCAGACTGGTTGAAAATAGAAATTAACCTGGCGAAAGCTCAAAATATTGAGATCTGCTCCTTAATCCTCATCGATCCCTTGAAACCTTTTAACAATAAAATTATTTCTGATAACCTTACATCAGATATCTCAATGGGCAGTCTTACTAGGCATGGACTTAAATAAGTCTATAACACAGTCTATTTGGCATAACTCTTATTTTACTAGGAAAACAGGTACATGTTAAAAAGGATTGGGGAAGGAAGAGGATAGTAAAAGTAAAAAAAACATAATAATTGATAAAGACTTCATAGAATTTATTAAATTAGAACAAACATTAGATATTCCTAAAATAGACATATCGAAACACTATAACAATATGGAGGAGTTAATGAGTACAAATGAGAGGACACACATTTCTTGGCCTGTGTACAATTAAAACCGAAAATCTCTAAATCCTATTATATGTTAATAGATAGAATAAAAGGGAACTCAGATGAAAACATAAGATGCTCGTCACAAATTCCAGGCAAGAACCTTGATGAATGGGATTGGAACAGAATATAGTTATACTTTCTTAAGACATTTAAAATAGTTAATATGAAACTAGTACAGTTTAAAACTCTCCACAATTCATATTATGCCCTTCATCAGGTATATGAAATGGGATTAAGAACAGCACCAAATTGCTTTATATGTGGGGAGAATCAGGGAACTGTAACACATCTGCATTGGAACTGCAAGTGAATTCATTCACTATGGGAGAGAATTAAAGATTCTTACCCCAGGAGTCCTTTAGCATTAGTAACTTTTTTGCACTTAGCTGGCTAGGAGCAACTGCCCTGGAGGTATGTCTTTAAGAGATATGTAAATGAGCTTAGGGACAAGCCAATCAGCAGACAGGAAGGGGTGTGAACTGAGCGAGAGCTGTTGAAGGCTTCAGAATTTTTTCTTCGCTGGACTGAGCAACCTTACGTCTGAGGTGTCTCCCAACTTTCCTTGTTGACAGCCTCCTAGTGCTTATCTGGGTAAAGTTTTCCTCATAAATTATTTCCATTAGTGTGCTGAGTGAAAGTTTTACTTTTTCATTAGTGCCACTCGAGTTTTTTATTTTTAGCATGACCGTGCTATTTTGACTTTATTTTTACTGCATCTATTTAGTTTAAAGCCTAATTTTATCACGGGTGCTTATTTTCAATGGTTTCCTTCATTTTTGGGCAAATTCTTGTGAGAACCATTGAATTAGGAATAGTTGCCTTGTTTTTCATCTCAGACCTTATGGGGTTTACCGCAAGGCACCTGCAAATTAAACAGTACCTGGGGGTTTCTCTCTAGATTGGCAGTTACGAGGAAACTTTTTTTGTTATATTACTGGGCCTTGGTATCATCTGTGTCAGGACTGTCTGTAAGGGTCCAGCAGCCACCTGTGCACAGTTGAGCATTACTGGGTTTCTTTTAAGATTGGCAATAGTATAGATTCCAGTTCTACAACAAAAAAAAAAGGCATTAGCAATAGAGTTTATTAACTGGGGCAGGACTGGCCGGTGGCATTTTCACAGAAACATGCACTCAGTTTGTAGGCCCAAGACTGGTTTGCTCTGCTTAAAATTGGCAAAATAGCACACAAACCTTTGATTATTATGGCTGAGGATAAATCAAAGGCTTCCAACAAGGGGCCATCCAAAACTACTAATACCAAAAGCAGAGATGTTGAAGAACCCTCCAGATATCAGTCAAAAAATAGAGCTTCTAAAAATGAAGTTCCTCACAAATTAAAAAATAATAAAAGTGATGAAAAAAGGAAGCTTGATCAAGCCTCTGAAGAAGTGGCTAAAAAGAAACTCTGTCAAGACAAACATGCTCCTGTTGCTCCTGGGAAAGCCAATAGTGAGACAACAGGCAGCTTAAAGCATGCAGAAAAAACAAAACACTTACAAACCAAGTCTGTGCAGGCTCTTCCATCAGTGCAGGATATGGAAAATGCATGGCAACTGTTTCAGACCCTTCAAAAGGTGGGTCCTCTATTTACTGGGGCTGGCAAGCACTCTTCCACAGTTCTCTCTTCTGTAGACTGAGTGATACAGATGATGATACATTTTATGATGCCCCTGACATGGATTTTGAGGGCCTTGAGCCCCAGGAGTCCCCGGACCCTCATCCTGGGGATCCCCCGGGTGACCACGAGGATCCTTCCTCTATGTTTACATTGATACAAAATATGCTGGACACCCTGGACCTCCCTACATAGGAGCCCAACCAGGATTTTGATGAAGATGAAGATTATAGGGAGATGTCACCCTCAAAGGCCCTGGTCATCCCTATCTATAATGCATTTAGAAAAAATATCATGAAGGTGCCTCAGCACCCCACTTCCATATCAGGAGTTGATTAGTGGCTTGAGAGAAAATATAAATTGTCTAAAAATAGTACAGAGTTTCTGTCTGCACACCCTAGCCATGAGAGTATAGTGCAGCAGGCAACTTGTGAGAAAGCTGGAGTCTCCTTATCCCCCTCTCCCCCTGACAAGAATTCCACGAGAATTGACTTTATAGCAAAGAAAATGTATGCCACAGCTTCTGTGCTTCTCAGACTTTCTTCTTACATGGCATTCACAGCCAGATATCAGAAAGCCCTTTGGAAATCTGTCTAAGTTAGTGCCCGCAACGGATCAGATTCTATGGTGCAGGAGCTGGTGGATATGTCAAAAATTGCCCTGGTAGCCACTGTGTATTAATTCCACATGGCAGACAGCAACAATGGTGCAGCCTCTCTGAGATGCGCTGCCTGGCTTAGAACAACCAGTCTGACCACAGACATTGAGAACAAGGCCATGGATTTTCTCTGTGATCAAAATATGTTGTTTGATTACAGAACCACTGACTACATGAAAAAAGTTAACGAGTACAAGGCCTTCTGACAGAGCCACTCATCCAAGCCTAAGCCCACCACCCCTCAGAGATCCCGTCCCAGGGGCGGTAGTGGCAGAAGTTTTGTTCCCAGGCCTTACAATCCCTATCCCCAATCTGACATTGGCCAGTACAGGGGGTCTTTCAGAGGCAGGGCAGAAGGTGCCAAAGAAGAACCACCTCTACCCAGCCATCTGCCTCACAGTTTAAGTCCTGATGTGAGTGTCCAGGTCACCTCCCTGCTTCCGGTCGTAGGCAGACTCTACCACTATCTTCAGCACTGGTCCCTCATCATGTTGGACAAGTGGGCACTGGAGATAGTGGAGAAGGGTCTGTCATTACAGTGCAAGCAGCTGCCAGACCTCAAGTATACCCAGGTGTCAAGACCTCTGTCCCCAACACAGATACTGCTGTTGGAACTGGAGGTACCAAACCTTCTGGCTTTGTGAGCAGTGGAGAGGGTCCCTGCCCACAAGAAGGCAATGGCCTCTACTCCAGGTATTTTCTGACACAAAAGAAAACTGGGGAGTGGTGACCTATCTTAGATCGCAGATATTTAAACAAGCATCTGAAAAAAAACAAATTCAAAATGGTCACTCTGTCACTGGTCATTTAGTCCTTACAGCACGGGACTGGCTAGCCTCCCTAGACTTAAAGGATGCCTACTTCCACATATCCATAAGGAGATTTCACAGGAGGTTTCTCAGGTTCAGACTCCCTTTGGGTCACTATCAATTCATCACAATGCCCTTCGGTCTGTCCTCAGCCCCAAGAGTCTTTACCAAGTGTCTTGCAGTGATAGCAGCACATCTCAGGAGACTGAGTGTCACCCTCTACCCCTATCTGGATGACTGGCTCATAGTAGCAAAGTCTCCTTGCCAAGTCAAGGAATCTCTTTCCCTCAGAATGCACTCTGGAGTCTCTGGGTTTCCTGGTAAATCTAAAGAAATCTCACCTGGAACCCACCCAGCTGCTTAACTTCATAGGGGCCCAGCTGGACCCTCAGAAGGGATATGCTTTCCTCCCACAGGAAATAATTCAGTTTCCTTTCAGTGGCAGATTCTTTCACCCAGGGACAGCCAAGACTAGCCAGACATTTTCTCAAACTTCTGGGACATATGGCCTCTATGACTGCATTAGTCCCATAGATCAGGTACAGGATGCGACTCCTGCAAGCCTACCTCAGAGCTTGCTGGTCTCAGAGAAGCAACAAGTTGTCAAAGTTAATACCTATGTTGGAATAGTTCCTCCAAAACTTGCTGTGGTGAAAGAACCTTGCAAATTTGCAGGCAGGGGTCCCCTTTCAAGTTCCTCTTCCCACAAAGGTGATCACCACAGATGCCTCCCTTTTGGGCCGGGGAGCTCATTTGGACAGTGCCTCAGTAAGTGTCAGCTGGACTCCCGAAGAGTCACAGTTGCACATAAATCTTTTGGAACTCAGAGCAATCTTTCTAGCTCTCAAAGCTTTCGTTCCCAGCATAGAAAGGCAGGTGGTTCAAATTCGAATGGACAACACCACTGCAATGTTCTACATAAACAAACAGGGTGGTACCAGATCAGGAATACTCTATTCGGAAGCTCTGAAGCTCTGGTCTCTAACATTCTCCCTGGGAGTCAGGCAAACTGAATACTCTGGTGGGTGTTCTAAGTTGCATCAGTCAAGGCCAGAGCGAATGGACACCGAAAAAACAAGTACTAGCCACAGTGTTCAGGTGGTGAGGCACACCAAATGTGAATCTGTTTGCCTCTTCTCTCAATTTTCAGATTCCTTAGCACTGTTGCAGACCGCCAGTTCCAGGAACACTTCCTCTGGATGCCCTGATCCTGGACTGGTCAGGGAGGTTCCTATATGCATTTCCTCCTTTTCCCCTGATATTCAGGGTTTTGCTGAAACTCAGACAGCAGCATGCATCAATGATCCAACTGGCTTTGGACTGGCCCAGGCAAGCCTGGTACCCTCTCCTTCTCTCAATGTCCTGCAGCAGACCCATTTGCCTGCCTCCAACTCACTCCCTGCTGACCCTTCCTCAGACTGGAGAGCAGTACCCAGACATACACTCTCTTCCCCTCAAGGCCTGGTTTTTGAGGAGTTCAAGTTTCAATCCTCACAGTACTCTGGACAGGTCCTTAAGATACTGAGGATGGCTAAAAAAACCAACACTGAGAAGACTTATGCAGCCAAATGGAAAAGCTTTTCACTATGGTGCAAGAGCGAAAAGGTTGAACCCCTATCAGCTTCAGACATTCAGCTGCTAGATTACCTGGTACACTTACAGGCATCAGGCTTGAAACCATCTTCCCTCAAGCTACACCTTGTGGCAGTTTTGGCCTACCTTTTGGTGGGAAGGAAAAAATCAGTTTTTCCCACACAACATCTTTAAACAGTTTTTCAAAGGCCACTTGCTCCTCCTGCCTCCAACCAGGGAGTCCGTTTCTCCTTGGAGTCTGAACCTTTGCATAAATGGGCTCATGAATCCACCCTTCGAGCCTATGTCCACAGCCCACATCAAGTTTGTAACTTGGAAGACAGTCTTCCTGGTAGCCATTATGTCTTCCAGGAGGATTTCAGAGCTACAGGCCCTGTACACTGAGCCAAATTACATCCTCCCTCACAATGATAAAGTTGAGCTCAGAACAAATAGGAAATTTCTGCCAAAGGTGGTTTCAGAGTTTTACTTAAACCAGTTCATAACTCTGCCTGTCTTGTTTACTGAGCAATCCACTCCTGGCGAGCAAAATCTTCACAGCTTGGATGTCAAAAGAGCCATCTTTCACTACCTAGAGTATACTAGACAGTCCAGAGGATCTTCCACTCAGTTGTTCCTCACCTACGGGTATGTAGGCAGAGGAAGACCAGCAACCAAGAGAACTATTTCTCATTGGTTGGTCTCTTGTATTAGATTCTGCTCTGAGAAAGCTGTTCACCAACCTCCAATGGGGCTCAGGGCCTACTCCACCAGAGGCACTGCAGCCTCGCTCTCAGCAGCAAGGGACATTCCCCTGCTGGATGTCTGTAAAGCAGCTACCTGGAAATCTGTGCACACCTTTGTAAAACACTACAGTCTGGATGTGCAGACCAGATCTGATGCCAAATTTGGCAGGGCGGTTCTGCACAGCCTCTTTCCTAAGTAGGTTCTCTGCCCACCTCCCACTTGGTACTGCTCAGTAGTCTGCAAAAAAGTTACTGATGCTGAAGGACTCCTGGGGTAAAAAAAAAAATTACTCACCACAGTAATCTTCTTTCCTCCAAGGGGTCCTTTAATTTTAATTTAATTTTTAGTTGTTTAACCAGGAGTAGCACACTAAACTGAAAGCTTTTTTACAGGAGCGACCTGGGAGCACAGGGAAGTTAAGTGACTTGCTCAGGGTCACACAGTATGCAAGTGGAAGCTGTAGGATTCAAACCCATGTCTGGTCTGCTGGATGTCACCAGATTTGCAGCTCAGAGCCTTAAACCACTGCGCTATACTGCCTCCCCATCAGTAAGCTCCCACCCTTCCTCCCCAGTTCATCTGTCGTAGAAGGGCTCTCTTCATGTTACCTTTTACCAGATTTGGAGTTTTCTTATTGATGTGTTTTTAGCTCACATTGCTGTTGTTTCTATTTCCACTTTTGTGGACATTTGCATGTTTTTTTAATCCTGTTGCCCTTGCTTTTTCTTGAAAAAATTCTGAAGCCTTCAACAGCTCCCATTCGGCTCACACCCCTTCCTGTATTCTGATTGGCTTGTCCCTAAGCTCTTTTAAATATCTGTTAAAGACACACCTCTGGGGCAGTTGCACCTATCCAGCTAAGTGCAAAAAAGTAACTGATGCTAAAGCGCCCCTTGGAAGAAAGAAGATTACTGTGGAGTGTAATTTTTTTCTTATCATGGCCAGTAGAGTGCTATAGAAATTGCAATCACAATTGAGCTGTTGCCACCCACTAATGTCAATTGCTGCTCAGGAGCAAGCTGCCATATTAGTATTTTAAGATGCAAATTACACCGTAGCACTAGTAAGGCACTATGGGTACATTTGCATCTCTTTAAGGCCTCATTACAGGTAAGGAGCAAATAAAGTTTGCAATCACCCCCAGTGACTATCAGGATTATCCATAAGGCTCCCTGAACACTCTTCCTTCCCTTTGTTTCCATTCTACCTAAGTTGTTATCTCCCATATTTTGTTCCCAATTATTTAACCAGGTGAGACACACTAAACCGAAAGCTTTTTTACAGGTGCAACCTGGGAGCACTGGGAAGTTAAGTAACTTGCTCAGGGTCACACAGTATATGCAAGTGGAGGCTGTGGGATTCAAACCCAGGTCTCCAGATCTGCAGCTCAGAGCCTTAAACCACTGCGCTATACTGCCTTCTATTTATTAGGTGTGGTAAACTTACTGTTAAGTGATGCTTCTAATGTATCACTATATATTGCTATAACCAACCTATTCTATGTACCATGAAATTCCTGCTGTTTTTCTGTGATGTACTGCTTGTATTGATTGCCTGTGATGATTTTTATTAGATGGTGGTAAACTTACTGTCATGTGATGCTTTTGCCTTTACATATTTGTTACACCAATCTACTCTATGTACCATGATATACCTGCTGTATTACTATAATGTATCCTTGTACTGACTGTCTGTGATGTTTATTGCTTTGTATCAGGGATCTCCTTGTGAATGAGCATGCTCAATGGAAGCTGTCCCTACACAATAAACTGAACTGAACTCTTTCCCTGGTGTCCAGTGGTCTGCTGCTGCCTGAACACCCACCCATTATTAATCATAAATTCCCTGGCAGCTAGTGTTCTCCTCTACCACCTGAACACCCACTCTTCATTGATAATCAGATATTCCCTGGTGTCCAGTGGCTCCCTGCCACTTGAACACATATAAATATATATATATATTAAAGGCATGTGGTCATGACCCTATAGTTAGGGTTGCATGGGCAGGTCTATGCTAAACCCCAATGTTTGCACTTACTTTGCAACCATTCAACAGATTTGCATGAACGTTTGCATGTGCAGTCTCATGGGAGTAGATCTGTGGATGTGCCAAGTTTTGTTCTGGTTGAATATGCATATTCTGAGTTCTGGATAGTGCAAAAAGTTAATTTTTTGCACTTTTTTATCATTTGTTTGAATGGGTTTTTCTTTGAATTTGGCTACTGCCTAGACTGTTTGGAAATTTAGTCTGCAATTTTCAAGGTAGAAAGGGGTTATCCTGCAGATGTGCCTTTTGCTTGTTTGGTGAAACAAATATTAATCTGTTCCAAAGTGATCTCATTTTGAAATTTTAAAAAATTGATTCTGAGCATGCTCAGTAAGCACTTCGAGATTCCTGTATGAGACAAAAAAAATCATTGTTTTTTTTTGTATGAAACCAATCCTTTTTCATGAGGGGAAATCATTGTTTTGTTTGCCACCATCTTGTTGACTGTTTTCCCATAAATATTCTAATTTGAAATCCCACAAAAATGACATTCCTGAGAGTGACCAACACATGTAGCCTGCTTATCGGGACCCCCTTAACTGGATTCTGCACTTAACTATTGCAGAAATGCCCTTGAAATGTTTTTTTTTTAATTATACATCTTTTTTATGACTCGTGATATGAAAAAAAGATTCTTGTTTTGTATCATGAGTCATGAGAAAAAGATCATTTTTCATGAGGGGAATCAATGTATTTCAATTAAGTTTTCAACTTTGGTGCATGACTTTGCCGTTTTTTTTCATATTTTTACATCAAATTGTCAACATGACTTTTCTGAGACCCCACCTCATGAATAATATTGGTGGAATTACATAAATCCAGCCAGAAAGATGATTTCATGGTTGCTTGGTGAAATTACCTTTTGGGCAGGATTTGAAAATTTTCACCACCCTTGTTCATCAGGTGGGATCATAAAAAGGGTATATTGACATTTTGTGGTCAAAACAGTAAAAATACCAGAGTTATGAGCATACATTGAAAGTTTGCTACATTCCCTCGTAACTTTGGCAATTTTAAATATTTTGACTTGAAATTTTCAACATAAACATGTTTTTACACCATCTCATGAACATGATGGCTGTCGTTTTTCAAGTCCTGGTATAACTGTGTTTTTACACCTGTGGCATGCAGTGGCTCTGGGGTTGCACAGAATCATGTTTTGGTGAGGATTTCAAAATTTTCATTACTGGGTTCATGAAGTGGGGTAATAAGAAGGTTATGCTGATAATTTTATCTCTGTTTTACTATAAATGCAAGCTTCCACAGCAACATATATGCATGCACATAAGGAGGGATAGGAGCTAGTGCATTAACAAAGTTTTTGCAAAGACTATATATATACAGTATGTGTATATATATATATATAGAGAGAGAGAGAGAGATAGGCTGAAGTTTAAATCTGTGGGTGAATTTGCTGCAAAGCAGCTGAAATTAATTTCCATGGAATTTTGTGAAGGTTTCCTCATCTTAAGAAACTTCAAAATGGTGAAATTCCACCACAGAGTGCAGGTTTTTGGCAAAATTCCACAATTCACAAGTGAAATTCTGCAATTTGCAGGTGGAATTCCGTACTTCTTGGCGGAACTTCGCTGTGTGGAATTTTGTGAAATTACATGGAATTCATGGATTAATCCACAGAATTAAGTTTACCAACTTTGCCCATGTCTCTCTCTCTCTCTCTCTCTCTATATATATATATATACATATATATACACACACACACACAAATATACATATCTATAAATAACTGCCATTATGGCTAGTGGTCTCCCTACTCCGCAGGTTCAAATCCCCCACCAACCCAATCCCCACACCTCAATCAATCAATCAATCAATCAATCACAATTTATTTATAAAAGGTGCTTTTCACAAAGTATCAAAGCACCTGCACACATACAGTTCAATAAAATTTAAAGTAAGATCCACAATCATAAAAATACAGATGTAAAATCCCAAAAATCAGTACTCAGAGAAAGCAAGACTAAACAGGCACATTTTTAATGTGGATTTAAAACTCTCCATGGTCAGGCACTCTCTTATCCGATGAGGTAGAGAGCTCCACAGGGTATGGGCCACAAACATAAATGCTCAGGCACCTGAAGTCTTCAAACAAACCCTGGGAACCTCCAACAATCCCTCATCAGTAGAGTGGGGTGGGCAGAGGGGGCAGTAGACATGTAGAAGATCTTGCAGATAACATGGCCCCTGTCCATGTAGGGCCTTATAGGTCAATAAACTGACCTTGAAGGTGATCCACCACTGAATAGACAGCCAGTGCAGGCTGCAGAACACAGGCATGACATGGCATGAACGAGGCAAGCCAGTCAACAACCTGGCAGCCACATTCTGCATCAGCTGCAAGTGGTGGATATCCACCCCCTGGCAACCCTAGGTACAGGGTGTCACAAACACACTCAGCAGGTCAGGCCCTCTGCTCCCATAGTGCCAACCTCTGAGCACAGTAATGTGAACAGGTAACAGGGTAACCCTCCTGTCTGCTTTTGGGTCCAAAACACCTTTAGTCTCAAGTTCTGGGGGATTTTAACTGTGAACCTTATGCTAGCATACCCAATGTACAGGCTGAGATACATACCTTCTTCAGGGATTGCGGTACAATCTTTCACCAGGGGCACCAAGCCAGGCTTCCAAAATGAACCCTTAAAACTCTATAAAAGACCTTTGGTAGATTCTTACCTTTTCCCATTTTAGTAACATCATCAAGCTTTTGAACAGTTTTTGTCAATCTTAACCCTCTATATGTCGCATGAAGAAAAGAACTGGCAGAACCAGGCAGTCTTTCAAAATAAAGGGGTACTTTACTAAAAGATGATAAAAACATGAAAAAATGTAAACACAGAACAATATATCAAGGAACTCACAATCGTATAAAAGAACAAGGGGAGATTACAAACCAAAAACTACTACCACAATACAGTTAGACATTTTCTATCTAATGTCTTACCTCTTTAAGCACCTTATCAGAGAGCTGTGTGTCTACAGTCCCAAGATGGAATATATATAAACAGTTCAGACACAGTATAGTTTAAACTGTGTCTCTCCACACCCCTTATGTGAGTCATCTAGCTCCTCCTTTTAGAATATAAAAAAATACAAACAGGATGTACAATGGACTGGTTAGACCACACCTTGAGTACTGTGTACAGTACTGGAGACCATACTTGAAGAGGGACATACAGCTCCTGGAGAGGGTACAGAGGTGGGCAACTAAGATGATACGAGGACTAGGGGATTTGACATATGAGGACAGACTTGAGGAGCTCTGCCTGTTTTTCATTGGAGGAGGGGAGAGACAGGGGGGACATGATTGAGGTCTTCAAGTACCTCAAGGGAATAAATAGGGTAAACATGGAGGGGATCTTTAGACTAAAGCAGGGAGGTATCACCAGAGGGCGTGGTTTGAAGTTGGAAGGGTGAGGGGGGAAAAGAGGAGGAGGTATTTCACTGAGAGGGTGGTGGACCCTTGGAATGCACTGCCTGGTGAGCTGGTTCAGAGATCCACAGTGGAGGACTTCAAGAGAGGGTGAGACAGACACAGAAAGTGAATGTATCAGATGATGGCCTGGCCCAGGGGGTGGGGATGGATGATAGGGGTTTCTGGAACACAAGGGGGGGGAGGACCTCAGCACCCAACTAGGGATCTGAGGTTTGAGCAGACTTGATAGACCGTAAGGCCTAATCTGCTGGCAATTAGTATGTTAGTTTGTCCTGTCAGGAGGTATATTAAATAAGGTGACATCAGCAAAAACTCATTTCCCAAATTATGAGTCTTTTGATCCACCAGTTCCCTTGAAGTTTTACAACCCTGCAATCCCTCACCTAGGTGCAAGATATCTGGCAGGAATCAGATTAATGATGTCCTGTTTCTGAAGTCATGATATGTATATTTTAGTTTCCCAGCTTCAGAACAGGAACAGGTCATAAAATGGCCATAAAATGCAATGTCTCAAGGAAGTTAATTACATTACTGAGATCTCCTGGTCAATTATATATCCTGTAGTTTTCACTGAAACCTGGGAGGGGGGCACCCATGGAGCACAGACTGTCTTATGTGAGACAATCACATGCTATATTTTTATATTACAAATAGCATACAATAACCATAACCAGCTGGTCAAGCATCACAGTCCTCTCCACCTAGACTGAATTTGGGGGCTCTATCCCCTGCATAGGATGAGCTTCCCAAGTCAGTTCACTCCTCATATAGAAACATAGAAACATAGAATTTGACGGCAGATAAGGACCGCTTGGCCCACCCAGTCTGCCCATTTCCCTACCTACTGGATAAGCTGCAGATTCTAGTTAACCAGCAGCCTACTTCTTCTTACCCTCACCCCCCCAGAATTGCCTTATGACTGTCCCATGCATGCTTGAATTCCACCACTGATTTTGACTCCACAACCTCCTCCGGAAGGCCATTCCATGCATCCACAACCCTCTCTGTGAAAAAATACTTCCTTAAATTACCTCTGAGCCGCCCCTCTATCTTCAAATTGTGCCCTCTTGTTCTTGCACACCTCTTTTTTTGAAAGATGCTACCTCTTGGACTTTGTTGATTCCTTGAGGTACTTGAAAGTTTCTCATGTCCCTCTCTCCTTTCCTCGAGGTATACATATTAAGCTCCTAAGTCTCTCTCTCATATGTCTTCCGTGCAGAACCTGCACCATTTTAGTTTCCTCCTCTGGACAGCTTCCATCCTGTCTCATGTCTTTGCGGAGATTGGGTCTCAGAACTGCACACAGTACTCCAGATGGGGTATCACCAGCTGTCTGTACAGAGGATAATAACTTCATGTTTTCTACTGGTGATGCCTCTCCTATGCATCTCAGTAACCCCCAGCCCTCCTTGCTGCCCTCTCGCATTGCTTGCCCACCTTTAGGTCATCTGATATGACTACCCCCAGGTCCCTTTCAATTTTTGTTGTTAGTATCTCACCCCCCATTGTGTACTCTTCCCCTGGGTTTTTGTTTCCCAGGTGCATTACCTTGCACTTCTTAGCATTGAATCTAAGCTGCCATACATTTGACCATTCCTCTAACCTTGCCAAGTCCCTTCTCATCCTTTCCACCCCACCCTGTGCATCAACTCTGTTGCAGATCTTAGTGTCATCTGCAAAGAGACATACTTTTCCTTCCAGTCCTTCCACAATGTCGCTTATAAAGACATTGAAGAGGACCGGTCCTAATACTGAACCCTGCGGTACCCCACTAGTAACCCTCCTTTCTTCTGAGTGGACTCCACTTACTATTACTTTCTGTGTCCTATTCTCCAGCCAATTCTTAACCCAGGCTGTCACCTTGGGACCCACTCCCAGGCTGGCTAACTTGTATATTAATCTTTTGTGTGGGACTGTGTCAAATGCCTTGCTAAAGTCTAGGTAGGCCATGTTCACAGCCCTCCCTGATCTACTACTTTGGTCACCCAGTCAAAGAAATCTATCAGATTTGTCTGGCATGACCTTCCCACTGTGAATCCATGCTGCCTAGGGTCCTAGCCCTCTGGCCTCTAGATACTCAACAATTCTTTCCTTCGAAGTGATTCCATCATTTTCCCTATCACTGAGGTTAAACTAACAGGTCTGTAGTTTCCTGCTTCTGCCTTGCTCCCACTTTTGTGAAGGGAATCACATCTGCCCTCCTCCAGTCCTCGGGTACCACCCCATCCTCCCATGATTTGTTAAAAAGGGTAGTCAGTGGTGTCACTAGTTCTACCCTTAGCTCTTTTGGAATTCTGGGATGAATCCCATCAGGCCCCATTGCTTTGTCCACCTTCAGTTTTAAGAGCTCTTTCAGATATAGATGCGATAAGCTATCTACATTCTGATTGGTCGCTGCAGCCCTATGTAAGATCGTCATATCATACCCTTGCAAGGCAAGACTCCATCTCAATAGTCTACCATTAGTTTTTCCCATTTGTGTCAGCCAAACCAGGAGGTAGTGGTCAGTTTGTACCTCAAAATGCTGCCCATATAAGTATGGCTCTAACTTCTTTAGGGCCCACACTATGGCAAGACACACTTTTTCCACAGTAGAGTAAGCCTGCTCCCTGGGAAGTAACTTTTTACTTAGGTACACTACAGGGTGATCTTTCTCTTGGTTGGATGTCTGACTCAGTACTGCCCCAATACCCACATCTGAGGCATCAGTCTGGACTATAAAGGGTCTGCTATAGTAAGGACTTGTCAATACAGGAGCACTGCACAGTGCCTCCTTCAGTCTGGTAAAGGCTTTTTCACAGGTTGGTTCCCAGGTAATTTTCTTAGGCAACTTTTTCTTTACAAGGTCAGATAGGGGAGCAGACAGGGCACTGTAACTGGGTACAAATTTCCTATAGTACCCTGCTGTCCCTAAAAAACTCCTGACCTGCTTCTGCGTTTCCAGTCTGGGCCACGCCTTGATCACTTCTATTTTTATTTGGTTGGGATGGAGCTGTCCCCAGCCTACAGCATGCCTGAGGTATGCCACTTCAAACCATGGCCACCTGGTACTTCTCAGCTTTGCCAGTGAGCCCAGCCCTCTGTATCCTGCCAAGCACTTCCCTAAGGTGGGACAGGTGTTCCTCCCAGCTGGCACTAAAGATGGCAATATCATCCAGGTATGCCATGGCATACTCCTCAGCACCATTTAACACCTGGTTCACCAACCTTTGGAAAGTGGCCGGGGCATTCTTCATTCCTAAAGGCATTACTTTAAATTCAAATAAGCCTATCTGAGTGATGAAGGCCAACCTCTTCCTAGCTCTGTCAGTTAACTCTACCTGCCAATACTCCTTTGTCAGGTCAGTAGTCATAAGGTATGTCACCCCTCCCAACTTGTCCAGGAGTTCATCCATCCAGGGCATCTGGTGGGTGTCTGACTTCATGACTGCATTCAGTCCATGATAGTCCATGCAGAAATGAATAGAGCCATCTGGCTTGGGCACAAGGACTACGGGTGAGGCCCAAGGGCTGTGGAATCTCTGGATTATCCCTAAATCCAGCATTTCCTCCACCTCCTGCCTAATGTCCTTTTGGACAGCCTCTGACACCCAATATGCTGTCTGCCATATGGGCGTCTGTATCCCTGTCTCTACATTGTGTGTTGCTAAGGAGTTTAGTCCAGGCTTGGTGCTAAACAGTGAGGCAAAGTCTGCTAGAACCTCCCTTACTTCCTGGATCTTGTCCGGGACCAGCTGGGGTGACAGTTTAACTGCCTCCACAGAGGATTTCTACTTGCTTTCTTCCAGAAAGTCCAGATGGGGGTCTCCTTCATCTGTCCCCACCTCAGGACTGCATACTGCAAACACCGTGTCAGCCCTGTTAGCATATGGCTTCATCATGTTGACATGGTACATTCTTTCTGTCTGTCTTCTGTCAGGTAACTCTATGGTATAGTTCATGTCATTTACCTTTCTAACTACTTTGTATGGTCCTGCCCTCTCAGCCTGCAGCTTGTCTTTCTGGACCAGAATAAGGACCATGACTTCCTGACCCACCATGTATGAGCAAGCTCTGGCTCTGTGGTCATACCACACATTTTGTTTCTGTTGGGCAGCTGTCAGGTTGCTCTGGGCTGTCCCCATAAGCTCCTTCAGCCTTTCCCCTAAACCTAAGGACATAATTCACTAAGGGAGTTCCCTGGGTGGTGTGCTTACCTTCCCAGTCCTCCCAGATCAAGTCTAGGGACCCACATACCCAGCATCCATATAAGAGCTTGAAGGGGGAAAATCCTGTCAACTCTTGGGGCACCTCCCTGTATGCAAACAACAGGTGGGGATGGTATTTCTCCCAGTCCCTCTCATGCTGTTCAGCAAATGCTTGGAGCTTTGACTTCAGTGTACCCTTAAATCTTTCCACAGGCCCTATGGCTTGTGGGTGATATGGCGTTGTGTGCCTCTGCACCACCCCACACTTCTCCCATGAACATTTCATCAGATCCGACATGAAGGAACCCTCTCAATTGGTGATAACCTCCTGCAGAAATCCAACACAGGAGAAAATCCCAAGTAAAGCATCTGCCACTTTGTCTGTCCTCAATGAGGATAGGGCAACTGCCTCTGGACACCGGGTGGCATAATCCACCACAGTCAGGATGAACCTCTTCGCAGAGGAGCTGGGGGTATTTAAAGGCCCCACAATATCCATTCCCATCCTCTGGAATGGATCCTCCACTGTGGGCAAGGGAATTAGGGAAGATTGGGTTTTCTTATCTGCCTTCCCTATTTCTTGGCACCGGTGACAAGACCTGCAATACTTCTTCACCTACTGGGTGAAGTTGGGCCAATAGAAATTCTGGACCAACTGCTGAGTAGTGTGCATAATTCCCAGATGACCAGACAAGGGAATATCATGTGCAATCTTAAGCAACTGCTCACGGTACCCCTGGGGAATGACGAGCTGCCTGCCTATCACCCCTCCCTCTGTCTTCACAGCCTGATTATACATGTCCATTTTCCCAATAAACCTTATGTTTACCATCACCTCCCTGTGTGCCATCACAATCTGCTGAAACTCTTGGCTTCTCTAGACTAGGGTCACTTTTCTGAGCAGCTACATACTCCTTACACATTCCCAAGGCATGGGACAGGTCCCCTTCTGTCTCTAAACTAGGGTCCCTAGCACTAGCATCAGGACACTCAGGATCACTGTCATCCCTAACCTTCTGACAATGGGTCACCCCTCCTTCTTCGGAGTAACCCTCCATAGCTGTGTGATTAACTACTACTGGAGAAATTTCTACCCCCTTTTCATTAGTCTCCATATCAGGAGATACAGGCTGGGGAACCAGCCTCCCAGTGGTTTCCACAATGGCTTCTGTGGTGTCCAGGGAACTGAAATTTTCCCTTGCCGCTTTGCTATGGGTAACTGCAAACACCATCCGCTGTTTGAGATTGTTGCCAAGGATAACGTCAACTGCTGAAGTTTTGGCTATAGCCACCTGTTGCATAGTTTCCCCTGTTTCACCCCAGTCTAGGAGAACACTAGTGAGTGGCAATGTGGTCTGCTCACCAGTGAACCCTTGCACTGTTACAAATTCATTGAGTGTAAGCTGACCAGGCTCTACCAGATCCCCTTTTACCAATGTCAGGGATGCCCCTGTGTCTCTTAACCCTTGTGTCTGTACACCATTCACCGTGACTGGGTGCATGTATTCCCTCATATTCAAAGGTATGCTTCCTGGGACACACAAACAACCCACTTCTTTTTTAGCCCCATTCTGCGTATTGCTCATCCTTTTGGGACACTGTCTGGAAATATGCCCAGTTTCTTTACAAATTCAACATTTGTTTCTTTTCTCAGAGAAATCTTTTCTTTGAAAACCTGGGGCTAACTGGTTTTGGTGGAGGCAGTGAGGGTTTTAACTGCCCTGAAGGCATGATTTTCCCTTTCTGCACTGCCATGCCCACTCCATTCACTCTCAGAGCAGGTCTGCTCTTGGCATAGTGGTCCGAGAGTTCAGCAGCCTCTTGAACTGTTTTGGGATCTCGGTCCTACAGCCATGTTTTCAGCTTTGCTGGGCATGCCCAAAAAAACTATTCTAACAATATTGCATTTTCAATTTTATCTACAGAGTTTGCTTCAATTCCCTCCTACCAACGTTTTAAACATTGACGTTGTTTCGTGGCTAGCTCCTCATTGTGCATGTCAGGGCTTCTCCTGAGCTTACGGAATTTAGCTCTGTATGCTTCTGCAGTTAAATCAAACTTTTTAAAAGTGCATCTTTAAGTTTGCTGTAATCATTACTGTCCTCATTGTCCATTTAACCCAATGCATCCCGAGCTTTTCCGGTAAGCAGCAGGGATAGCTGGAAGCTCCAGGACCCTCTAGGAATTTTTGCCTGAATACAACCTTTTTCAAAAGAAGTTAAAAAGGCATCCATATCCTCCCCTTCTTTAAATTCAGCTGTCAATTTGGAATTTAATTTGTAACCCAGTCCTGCAGTTCCAGTTAAACCCAAGCCACTTACCTGCTCTGGTGCTGGTGGTTGGAGTCGTAGCTCCTCCAGTTCATGTCACCTCTGGCACTCATGCTCTTCATGGTCCACCTCTCACCGTTCACGTTCAGCTTCTCACTGTTCTCAGTCCCTCATCTCCTCTGCGGCTCACTGTTCTCGCTCCCTCTTGTCCTCTGCAGTGTGCTGCTCTTTCTTCTCTCCTCTTCTCTTCTCTCTGGAACTCCAGCTCCATTCTGTGCAACTCAATCTGCAGCTTGATTGCTTCTGGTTCCAGAATGCTGTTGACCTTCCCCTGCTGCTGTGGCCCTTTGCTGGCACTGGCCCTGCCGCCCTCCTCACCAGATCTGGACACTGTACTGGTTGCTGGCCCCTCCATGCCTAAGGTTTGGTCCTTTATAGTCACAGTCTGTGACTTAATGCTCTGGGCATCTGCTGCCATCAGGGCATACATGAGGTTCTGCTTGGTGGCTCTCACCTCGTGCAGGATTCCTTTGTCCTGGCACAACTTTCTCAAGTACTGCAGTGTTCCCACTGTAGTTGGAAGCCTTCTTCTTCCCTAATTATGGCTACTGTAACTTGCATTTTGAAAAAAAAAGAAAACAGGTAGGAACTTGACTCTAAGCAAAATTATATAGTTCTGTTTCCTTTTTAAAAATAAATCACTGCCTTATTTTGCAAGTGAGCTGTACAGTATTAAGCTGACACACTGAACAGTTAAAGCTTGTGTTACCAAATTTATCCAGACCACTGCCAACCAAATCTGTCACAAATGCATTCAGCAGGTCTGGCCCTCTGCTCCCACAGTGCCAACCTCTGAGCACAGTAATGTGAACAGGTAACAGTCAGGGTAACACTCCTGTCTGCATTTAGGTCAGAAACACCTTTAGTCTCAAGTTCTGGGGGGATTCAAACTGTGAATCTTATGCTAGCATACCCAATGTACAGGCTCAGATACATACCCTCTTCGGGGATTGCGGTACAGTCGTTCGCCAGGGGCACCAAGCTAGGCTTCCAAAATGAACCCTTAAAACTCTATCAAAGACCTTAGGTATATTCTTACCTTTTTCCAGTTTAGTAACACCATCAAGCTTTTGAACAGTTTTTTTCAGTCTTAACCCTCTATACATCATATGCAAAAAAGAACTGGCAGACCCAGGCAGTCTTTCAAAATAAAGGGGTACTTTACTAAAAGATGATAAAAACATGAAAAACACAGAACAATATATCAAAGAGCTCACAATCATATAAAAGAACAAAGGGAGATTACAAAACAAAAATTCCTACCACAATACAGTTAGACTTTTTCTAGTTAATGTCTTACCTCTTTAGGTGCCTTATCAGAGAGCTGTGTGTCTACAGTTCCAAGATGGAATATATCTAAACAGTTCAGACACAGTATAGTTTAAACTGTGTCTCTCCACACTCCTTCTGTGAGTCATCTAGCTCCTCCTTTTAGAACATAAAAAATACAAACATGATGTCCCTGTCAGGAGGTATATTAATTAAGGTGACATCAGCAAAAACTAATTTCCCAAATTATGAGTCTTTTGATCCACCAGTTCCCTTGAAGTTTTACAACCCTGCAATCCCTCACCTAGGTGCAAGATATCTGGCAGGAATCAGCTTAATGATGTCCTGTTTCTAAAGTCATGACATGTATATTTTAGTTTCCCAGCTTCAGAGCAGCAACAGGTCATTAAATGGCCATAAAATGCAATGTCTCATAGAAGTTAATTACATTACAGAGATCTATTGGTCAATTATAGATCCTGTAGTGTTCACTGAAACCTGGGAGGGGGCACCCATGGAGCACAGGCTGTCTTATGTGAGACAATCACATACTATATTTTTATATTATAAATAGCATACAATAATCATAACCAGCTGGCCAAGTGTCACACAGGGAGTTACAGTAGTCAAGGTGAGAGGTCACAAAGGCGTGGACCAATGTAGGAAGATCATCGGGTGGAAAAAGGTGTTTAATTCAGGAGATATTCCTCAGATGATAAAATGAGGTCTTGATGACGGATGACACCTGATGTTTTAGCATCAGCCCCTCATCAAAAATAATGCCCAGATTTTGCACCTGATCAGAGGTAATCAGCTGGCTACAACCGAACCATAGCCCAGATGGCCGTCCAGCTGAAGGCTTCCCTACCCAGTGACCCGGGTCCACAACCAACACCTTGGTCTTGTCTGGATTCAACCTCAGCCAAATAGCACTCATCCAATCCTGGATCTCAGTGAGACAGTTGTTAAAAGTTGAGATAGCTCTATCCTGGTTGGGCACAAAAGATATGTACAGCGGAGTATCATCTGCATAGTAGTGAAAGCTCTGCCAGTACCATCTTACAGTGTCTCCTAATGGCAGCATGTACACTGTGAACAACATGGGTGACAGAATGGAGTCCTGTGGCACCCCACAAGACAGGGAGACAGGGTCAGAGGAATGTATCCCCAATATCACTCTCTATGACCTGCCCATGAGGAAAGAGTGAAACCATCTGAGGACTGTACCAGGCAGTCCGCGTATCAGCTGCAGGCATTCCAGAAGCATCACATGGTCCACAGTGTCAAATGCTGCAGAGAGATCAAGCAGAAACAAGATGGAACAGTTCTTCAGTCTCTCGCTATCAGGAGATCATTGAGTACCCAAATTAGAGCCATCTCAGTACTATGTCTCTTCCAAAATCCTGACTGGAGAGGGCTGTACACCTCTCCAAGATCTGCCACCCCTGACCCACCAGTACCACCAGCACTCCCCCTTGGCTACTGGAACAGACTTTCTGCTCACCTCCATAGCTGGCTGCTGACTGACAGTTCACGGTCACACTAATGTAATCAGCTCTGACTGCATTAACATGATCATGAACTGTCAGACAGCAGCCAACAGTGGAGATGACTAGAAGGTCTGTGCCAGTCCATTAGAGGGGGTGGCAGTACTTCCAGAGACTAGGTGGATGGATTCAGACTTGGGCAGGGAAGGTGTGGGGGAGACACTAACAACCAGGCCAGCTCAATCTATCTATCTATCTATCTATCTATCTATCTATCTATCTATCTATCTATCTATCTATCTATCTATCCATTCATCTGTCTGTCTGTCTATCCATTGAGGAGGCAGTATAGTGTAGTGGTTAAGGGCACTGAGCTGCAAATCTGGAGATCTGGGTTTGCTGGAGATCTGGGTTTGAATTCATTCAGCCCCCAGTTGTATACTGTGTGACCCTGAGCAAGTCATTTAACTTCCTTTTGTTCCCAGGACATACCTGGAAACAAGCTCCAGCCTAGTGTGCCTTTCCTAGTTAAACAATTTCTCCATTCCCCTTCTCTATCTATGTATCTGTCTGTCTGTCTGTCTATCTATCTATCTATCTATTTATCTATTCATCCATCCATCCATCTATCTATCTCTGCAGTGGAGGGCCACTGGACACCAGGGAATGTATGATCAATAATAGGCAGGTGTTTGGGCACCAGCAGGAATCATCAGACACCAGGGAATGTATGATATCATGCGGAGGAACAACTAGATATGAGTGATAAAATACAAAGTACAGTTGGGGGTGTTCTGGCAATGGGGAGGGCCACATTGAGGGGGGCAAAGGTCATAAGACCCTGGTCCATGAGTCACAATTCTCTTTCAGCCCCTTCTCCTACAATCAGGTGAAGGATTTACTCCTGGATTTAGATACCAGAAAAAGTGCAGGTGCAGATAACATAATAACTTACTTCATAAAAGTGGGTTACCATGTCTTGACTGCACCCATCAGCCATTTATTCAATTTGTTGTTAGCGCATGGTGAACTGCAATCGGTTTGGAAAGTGGCACATGTTGTCCCATTATTCAAGACTGGGGAACCAAGTGACCTGAACAATTACAGGTCTATATCATTACTTCTAATCCTTTCCAAATTACTGGAAATGTAATAAGCATCCAGGTTAGAAATTACCTCGACTCACTCCAGTTGTTAAACCCTATTCAATCCGGCTCCAGAAAAAATCATAGCACTATATCCACTTTAGCCAAGGTAACCAATGACTGGCATCTGGCACTCAATACTGAACATTACATCAGTGGCTTATTTCTTGACCTAAGTAAGGCCTTTGACACGGTCGACCGTGATTTGCTGTTGTCCATACTCCAAGAGACTGGCTTGGATGCTATAGCTGTTAACTGGTTTACTAGCTACCTTAAGGAATGAAAGCAACAAATCAAGTCACAAGGGGATCTGGCACTGCTTAAAACACTCCAGAGAGGTGTCCCCCAAGGCTCTATTTTAGGACCCCTGTTATTAACAGTGTTGATGAAGGCACCAGTCAAACAAGAGTATACTTGTTCGCTGAAGATACTGTTATTTATGTTGCTGAGACTGCTTTTGAACTTGCTTGCAGTATGCTGCAGCATGAATTCAACCTCCTACAGCATAATCTCCTAAACCAAAAACTCTTGTTGAACACAAAGAAAACAAAAGGCATGATTCTTCCACCCAAACCTATTTCAGACAATCCCGTCTCCAGGAGCACCACCACTAATAACGTCCCTCCTGGGGGGCCCATTGAAGTTCTGGACAAATTCCAATATCTCGGTTTTTGGATAGATCATAAACTTTCCTATGTGGTCCACATTGCGGAATTGGGTAAGAAGCTGAAACAACTGTTTTTCAGGATTAGTCACCTACTAACACAGGAAGCCCAGCTAAGAGTAGTACAGTCTACATTCCAACCCTTGTTGGAATAAGCAAACATTTTGTAAAAAGAAGGCCCTATTTCAGTGCTGGCAAAGCTTGACATACTATATAATAGGGCTGCAAGATTCATTACCAGTGCTCTTTTCAGGACTCACCACTGTACACTATATGCCATGTTGGGCTGGGAGTCCTTAAAAACTAGAAGACTTATAAGTACAGCTACTTGGACCTATAGAGCCCTTATCGGTAAGCTGCCATTTTATATTTCAAGCCTATTCTCTTATTCCACTGGAACTTACTCTCTTTAATGTAATTTTTGGACTCTGTTTACCTATCTTGTATGATCTGTATAGTACTGCTTTCCAGGCTCACTTTGTAAATGAGTTTTTCTCAATGGTGTTCCACCAGGTTAAATAAAGATTGTTGATTGATTGATTGATAAGGACTGGCTTTATGAAGCAGTAATTAGTGCACTACTGATGGTTACTTATCACTACCCCAAACCTGCCAATATGTCAGTGCACCCATAGGCAAGGAACTTTCAGCTACTTTGCATAGTTGCACTGGTATATTTTAGGGCCCTTTACTAATGGGTTAGTGACTTGCTAACTATGCTATCTAACATGGCATTTTGTGATCCCTCCTTGCACTGTGCCCACAAAGTTGCGTTAATAAGTCACTAACCTGTATATTTATTTATTTTTATTTATTTAGATTTTGTTGACCAGGTAAGCCCTCTGAAACCAGAGATCCCTTTTTCAAGGGTGACCCAGGGTTGAGTATACCAATCACTTTACATTAGGTTACAGTAAGACAGTTACATAATACATACACAGTCAGTACATGAGGCAATTATATAATAAGACAGTGTAGGAGTACATACAGTAAGACAGTGTAAAAGTACATACATTGTCACTGGGGTACATTTGGATAGGGTTGGTGAGCACAGTTACATTGCAGCAGGCCTACAGTGATATTAGCATTAGCAGTTAGCTAGTCCAGGGGGAATGAGATTTTAGTCAGTTGTCAATTTAGAGTGGTAAGGTTGAGTACATTATCTAGCGGCTGCAGCTGCAGAGGCTCAGCTCAATAAGGTATGCTTTAAGACAGGCTTTGAACGAGGAGAGGGAGGGTTTGTCAAGCAAGCTTGCAGGGAGCGAGTTCCAGAAGTGAGGGGCAGTGTACTGGAAGGAGCGCTTTCCTTGGTTGGTCCGAATATGCGGGGTGTTCAGGAGACGACTGGTAGTAGAAGAAGAAGAAGAAGAATCAGCATTTATATAGCACTTTTCATACATCCAAAGCGCTTTACAAGCAATGCTAGACTGGTAGTGAAGTGACTGAATGTGTGGTGGCGGCCATATCGCACATCATCACCCACACACAGCCTGGATAATTGCATGAACCGGTTTATGGGAAGGAATGTTGCCAGACACCGGAATGTTCCCTACTTTTGCGAAGAGTGCCCTGGTTCTTTACTTCCACCTGACACCCACCAGGACAACACCAGGATGGGCAGAAGGGACCTCGGTTTAACGTCTCATCCGAAGGACGGCACACCCCAGCAGTACAGCACCCCCCAATACTGCACTCGGATGCCAGCAATTTTTAGGTGCAAGTCCAATCCCAGTGTGGGACGAGAACCCATGACCTTCTGGTCCAGAGGCGGATGTGCTACCAACTGAGCCACGCTGACACCCAAAGGTTACGGATGGAGACTTTAGGGGTGAGCAGGCCACTAAGGTGCGGCTGGTAGCCAATGGAGGAGAATTTGTAGGTAAGGCAGGCAGAGGCGTAGGATAATTTATGCCTTAGTGTCGGCCAGTGAAGGTCTTTAAGAGCCTCACAGTGATGTCTCCTTGGGGTGGAGTTGGTTCCGAAGCGAGCAGTGCGGTGGTAGAGGGTGGTGAGCTTGTTTAGCTCAGACTCTCTGAGGGACTGAAGTAGTGGGTAGCCATATAGCAATGAGGGAATGAGGTTGCAGTTAGCAATGACCCATCGTGCTTCTCCAGAAAGGGAGTTTCTCAAGTGGTATAGGAGGCCCAGCCTCTGGTGGATGGATCTTGTTAAGGCATCTATATGGGGTTTGTAGGTTAGCTCTTGGTCAAGGACAACCCCAAGATACCTAAATTGGTCAGTGATTTTGACTGGCCTTCCTTGGGCTGACAAGAGTTGGGGTAGCCTGCTATGGTCATAGCCCATCTGTTGGGTCCCGAAGAGGGCTGCTTTTGTTTTATCTTCGTTTAGTTTTAGGTGGTTGGCAGTAAACCATGCTTCAAGCTTTGCAAGGCTAGCTTGGAGTTTGGCTGAGATGATCTAGGGTTGGGGGTCACTAAAGTAGATTACAGTGTCATCCGCATAGACGATAAGGTTGCAGGGTGCACAATCCTCTTCAAGGTTATTCAGAAATAGTGAGAATAGTAGGGACCCAGGATGGAGCCCTGTGGAACCCCAGAAGTCACAAGCCTAGGGTTTTATTGGGCTCCCTGCCAGTGGACTTTTTGTGATCGGATAGTCAGGTAGCTCATGGTCCAGGAGAGTGAGAGCTGATCCATGCCAAGCTGAAGAAGCTTAGTTAGGAGAAGCTCATGATTAACCAAGTCAAAGGCCTTGGATAGGTCAATGAATAGTGCACCCGTTGGGGTGCCTTGGTCCATGGCATTTAGTATGTCTGATGTTAGCCTGATAAGGGCGGTGTCGGTGCCGTGGCCTTTCCAAAAGCTGTGCTGTACTTTGGAGAGGAGTAGATGTTGTTCCAGGTAATCTTGAAGTTGATCATAGACTAGTCTTTCCTGAATTTTTCCCAGGGGGCAGAGAAGGGAGATGGGCCTGTAGTTCTCCACTCTGTCCCGAGTTCCTTTTTTGTGGACTGAGACCATGGTGGCAACTTTCCATTTACTGGGGTCCATCCCTTCTTGGAGGGACCTGTTGATAAGCAGGGTAATGGGGTAGGTGATGGCCGATGCTGCAGCCCTCAGCAGATGGGGTTCTAGCCGGTCATTCACAGAAGACGAGTTGCGGATTTATTTTGCACAGGAGGGGCAGTACTGTGCTGGGATCAACTAGTTTCAGGTGGAATAAGGGGCGAGGAAGCACTGTGTCTGGGTGGGGGAGTAGGGGGGTCCCTGGCACTGCTGGGAGGCAGCCAGTGGGGTTTGCAAAGGATATGCAGAATGCTTCAGCCACTTTAGTGGGGTCATTAGTAAATGAGCTCCCAACTAGGAATGAGGCATTGTGTTCTTTTGTGTGGCCTTTAAGGAAAGAGTTTATGTGACCCCAGAATTTCTTTGGGTCCCTTAGATTGTCTGTTTGGAGGTCCCTGAGGAATTTTAATTTGGCCTGTTTTGTGGCTTTTTTGCTTTGGTTCCTCAGGCACCGATACTTCTCCCAGTCCAGTCCAGTTTGCACCCGGAGGATTTGTAGAGCCCCCATGCCTTGTCCCGGAGCTGCATGGTGTGTTTTAGCTTAGGGTTTAGCTATTTGTGGCATTTTCCCTGCACTCTGAGTTTTTTCCAGGAGGCATGTTGGTTTGCTATGACCAAGAACGTCTTGGTGAAGTAATCCAGGGCCTCGTCAATTGTGGGGAGGGAGGGAGGGAGACAATGGGGCCCAATTCCACCTTCAGGAGGTCAGAGCAGAGGTCAGCTGGTACGAATCGGCTGAAATTCCTCGCAACAATCACTCTGGTGGCAACCATGTGGGGTTTGTTGGACCAGATACAGAAGATAGGGCAGTGGTCACTCAAGTAGTCAGACATAATCCCAGCAGTCTGTATCTGATCGGGTTTGAAACAAGTGCCCAGTTGAGTAGTGAGTGGTTGCCAGATTTGGTGTTATGCCTGGTTGGCATGTCAATCACTTGGGTAAGTGATGCATCCAGTATTAGATTCTTGATTCGGGAGGTATTTGGGGCAAGTCAGTTGAGGCTGAAGTCCCCGAGGAGGATGGTCTCCCCCAGGGAGAGCTTGAGAATGGCATTTGTGAGGGATTCTAAGGAGGGGATGGCGGTTTGGGGTGGGAGGTAGGCACACCCGATATAGAGAGGTTTGGTATCTCTGAGGAGTAGTTTGAGAAGTAGTACCTCACCCTGAGATCCATTGGGTGTTTGGAGATTGATCAGGGAGGCATTTAAGGAGGAGTTAAGGTAGATAAGTACCCCCCCTTTTTTCCCAATTCTATCCTTTCTTATGGTCTGATAGCCAGTCAATTCAACTTCATGAGGGAGGATGTGGGGTTTTAGCCAAGTCTCCATCACTGCTAAGATGTCAGGCTTTTAGAGCAGGGTCCAGGCATCAAGGTAGGGCATTTTGTGTCTCAGGCTCCCAATGTTCATGTGAACCAGCCTGAGCCCCCTGGAGTTTGCCCAGAGGGGGTTTGTGGGGTCACTGATAGTGATGTTTGGGGAGAAAGGACCGAGGTTGGTTTCAATGTCCCCCCCACATAGTAGCCAAAGCCTGGGTGAAGGGCCCTTAAGGCTGGGGAGGAGCATTATGATTGGTGAGGGTGTATAGGTGGGTTATCAGCATGATTAGGAGAGGCTTGTTAAGCCTCTTGTACTTGAGACATTCTGTAGCCTTTATTATGCAGTTAATGGGCTTGTGGGAGTGAGAGGGACAATTTTTATAGGCTTTTGCATTGGTACAGGGCACAGGGGAGTGAGGGGGATGGGATTTCTGGTTTCTGCAGCTGGCAGCAGGCAGCAGAGTTGTTGTCCAATTGCAGGAGTAGGACGTAGGTAGCAAGATACTTAATGTGACCTCTAATGGATAGATCTGATAACCTGCAGATGGGAAAGTGAGCTGATAGGTTATACAGCTCACGTGACTTCTGCTATATATGCAGATGCTCACCAAGGGCAGTGGTGGGGGTGGTGGGGAGCCAGCGCACTGCGCCAGTGGGGCTTCAGCGTAGAAGCTGTAGGAAGGCATGGAATGCAATTTACTCAAGCACATCGATTAGCCTGGTGTTTCATTTCAGGAGTACCTTTGATGCACTACAAGCAGGGGTCCACGTGGCTCCGTGCAGGTAAGGGGATGGTTGCACTTCTTGGGGGAGGGTTCCCTGTTTCGACCCTCATGACTTCCGATGCTGCGGTGGGAGGGGATGGGTCCGTGATTGCTCCGTGGGGGAGGGCAGTGCTACAAGCACCTCACGACCTCCCGGTTAAAGTTACTGCTGGATCTGTGGAGGCAAAGGAGAGAGAGAGGGCTGTTAAGTAGGGCAGAGGATGAAAGAAAACAGTTTTGTGCTCAGGTTACACTTTGTGAGCCAATGGCCCATTTTTTCAACAATGCAGGGTAGTCTATGCTGAGTTGGCCGTGTGCTCCTAGGTGAGCCTCTGATACCGCTTCTTACTATTTAAATTATAAAAAATTCAAATTGGACTAGTGAGGGGCTGGCTGAGGTAACAGATGGGGCAAAATTACAAAAATCAGGCTGCGGTTTGAATTCCTCCCTATCTCTGGCTTCCTCGGCTCATGTATCAGCTTTAAACAGTATGCAAGGGCTATAAATACAAAAATCAGGCTGCGGTTTGAATTCATCCCTATCTCTAGCTTCCTCGGCTCATGTAACAGCTTTAAGCAGTATGCAGAGGGCTTTAAATACAAAAAGCAGGCTGCAGTTTGAAATTCCTCCCTATTCTATTATTAAAATTATAGTAGATTCACATTAGACTAGCAAGGGACTGGCTGAGGTAACAGATGGGACAAAATTACAAAAATGAGGCTGCGGTTTAAATTCCTCCCTATCTCTGGCTTCCTCGGCTCATGTATCAGCTTTAAACAGTATGCAAGGGCTATAAATACTAAAAGCAAGCTGCGGTTTGAAATTCCTCCCTATTCTATAATTTAAATTATAGTAAATTCAAATTGGACTAGTGAGGGACTGGCTGAGGTTACAGATGGGGCAAAATTACAAAAATCAGGCTGCGGTTTGAATTCCTCCCTATCTCTAGCTTCCTTGACTCATGTGTCAGCTTTAACAGTATGCAAAAGGGCTATAAAAAACAAAAAGCAGGCTGCGGTTTGAAATTACTCCCTATCTTTAGCTACCACGGTACTTTTAGTAGCTCTAAACAGTTTGCATGGCTTCCAAACTATTCGACTGGACCTGCGAGAGGCTGGCTGTGAGACAGATAGGGCTAATGACTTGAAATAAGGCAACAGTGCAGTTTTACTAAGGTTAGCTTTCTCGGTGCTTAAGGCAGCTAAGAACAGTGCGAACAGTTAATCATTATTTAAGGGGGACAAGCAAGAAGCTAGCTGCAGATTCAGATAAGGCTAAACATAATAAAATCAGACTATGAGTATGTTTGTTTGTTGTTTTTTTTTTTTTTGCTTAAAGTAACAGCTAGATGCTACAGAATTAAGGGTTAGCAGTGGGCAAGTTGAATTAAAGTAACAGAAGCAAGGGTCGAAAAAGGCTGGCTTTTGGCAGAAAAGTGGAGTGTCCAGAGACTATCTCCACTGCTACGCCGACTTTAAAAAAGGCGCCAAAGAAATTGCAGTCTCTATTGTTCTCAGCGTAGAAGCTGTAGGAAGGCATGGAATGCAGTCTACCCAGGCACATCGATCAGCCTGGTGTTTTGTTTCAGTAGTACCTTTGATGCACTACAAGCGGGGGTCTGTGTGCTCCGTGCAGGTAAGGGGATGGTTGCACTTCTTGGGGGAGGGTTCCCTGTTTCGACCCTCACAACCTCCGATGCTCTGGTGGGAGGGGGGTGGGTCCAGTGATTGCTCCGCAGGGGGAGGGCAGCGCTACAAGCGCCTCACGGCCTCCCAGTTAAAGTTACTGCTGGATCACTTATTCCATTTCAATATCCTGGCCTGAATATCTGTTGTTATAAGGTTTAGATAAAGTATTATTTTAGTTTATTGTATAAAAAGTGATGCATAAATAGATGTATTGAATCTTCCTAATAAAATGTTATTGGCAAAAAAAGATTTTAGCTGTACTCATCCTTGGAAAACAGGAGTTGCTGGATAGTTTGATACCTTTTATTGGACAAACGTATGTGTTGCACAAAAATGGTATAGCTTTTGGGGCCCAACAGGTCTCCTCATCAGGCACAATAGCAAATTAAGCAAAAGAAGCTGAAGTTATATATGGTGAGATGCATTGTTTCAACTGTTTCAAAATAATTTGTGATGGGATAGTGAGAAGACTTAAAAAGAAGGGTGGGTAGACAATGCATAAACACAACATTCCACAAACAGTTAAATTGTGAACTTATGAGCCCCTGTGACTTAAAAGTTTATTAACCAGCTCTTGCCGTATTTACCCATCACAAAAGGTTTTGCATTCTAATTCTGAGTTATTTGGCTCCAAAGGGGGTGGAGTTATAAGCAGAAAAATATTTTTACAAAGAAATACAGTTCCAGATTTGGATTACCTGTAAGTTCCAAACTACTACACTGAATGTCACGATACAGCATTTTGCAGGCTGTTAGATCCTTTAACAAAATGCATGCATGCCAATGTTCAGGTCACAAGCTAAAGGGACAGCTGAGTTTGAAGCAATTAAACAAATTCACAAAATTTGTAAAACATTCCCAAAATCAAAATTTACTAATTTTCCCCAGTCCTATTCAACATAAGCCATTCTTGGTGTACAGTAAGTATTGCTTTTATTGCCTTTTTTGTTTTGCTGACATGAGGCCGATGAAGTCTCTGTGATTATAGACTTTGGCCTAGATATTCAAAGGGTTGCACATGGCGCCCAGCGGTGTTGCACCATGCAACCCACTGAAGCCTCCCAGTGCAATATTTAAAAGGGAAAGTGTGCCTGATCGATGCACCAGGGCGCATCAGTAATGCATGCAGGCACAGGTAGAGGGACGCCCATGCACAAACCGCACAGCCCAGGCGTGCAGAGCTATGCAGGTGCAACCCCTACCCGCGACGCACAAAGTTACGCTAAAAAAGGAACAAGTCGAGGGCCACCCACAGGTGAGCTGCCGCATTGCAGGGTGCAACACAGCAGCTGCCACCTGTGGTGGCCATCACTGTTCCCACCGCACCTAGTGGCACCCCCATACCCCCGATCCACGGGCATCAGACAACCCCCAAAGTCCAATATCCTAGTGGTCCAGTGGACCCTTGCGGAACCGATCCGGCGGCATTCCTCACCCCCAAGTCCAAAATCCATGGTGATCTAGTGGATCCCACCCACCGCCCACTGAGCCCCACCACCCCCCTCCCCCATCAGCTGGCAGGCGGCAGCACCCCACCTGCCTGCTGCCCTGCTGCCTGTTGACTGACAGCTTGGCGGCTGCACGCCCATTGGTTCAGAGCATGAGCCATGGGCATGCAGCCTCATACTATAGTCGTCCAGATATGTGAACGGTCATTCACATATCTGGACTGACTAGTATCGAAGCTGCACGCCCATTGGCTCATTCTCTTAACCAATGGGCTGCAAACCATACCAAGCTGTCAGTTGGCGGGTGGTGGGTGGCAGGCGGGTAGGTGCCGCCCGGCCGGCTGATGGGGGGGCGGGGCAGGGCCCAGTGGTCGGGTGGGTGGGGGTCCACTAGATCACCAGGGATTTGACTTGAGGTGAGGAATGCCACCCGATCGGGCTCGCGGTGGTCCACTGACCACCAGGATATTGGACTTGTGGGGGATACTGATGCTCGCACATTAATCGTAGTCCACTGGACCACCAGGATATTGGACTTTGGGGGATACAGTTATGCCCATGATCAGGCTAATCACGGTCCACTGGACCACCAGGGATAGGAGACGTTCTTTGTCCCTTACGAGACGTCTGGCGATAAGGCTGCAGGGGGCGTTGGTCCCCGACAGCTGCTGCCTGGCAGGGTGCCAGGTGCAAGTCGTCGGAAATCGGCACACCTGCATGCTAATGGCATGCAAGTGGGGCCGTAATCAGATGCAAATGGCCCCCCATGTGCCTTGCATAAATTATGGCCCCATTTGCATGTCACCCTTTGAATATCGCAGGTGCTGTGCATGGCGCAATGGCACTTGCGCCACTGCATCTCAATGTTCCGCTCTGACCACTTGTGCTGGCGAAGTTTCACTGCGCCATGCACAGTGGGGGTGGTCAGGGTGCAATATTCAAAGCAGTTGCGCCATAGCTCAACTCCGTTGAATATTGTCCTGGCCACACCCCTATGTAACAACTTTGAGCAGCGCACAGGCTTGCGCCACAGCCTGGTGCAGTTCAAATATCTGGGCCTTTGTCTGCATCTATTCCAGCATGTATATACAACAGAAGTGCTCACAAGGTTGGAGGTGCTCATGAGAGTATAGGCACATATAAGCACAAATAACCTGGGCACTCATGACCACAAATTATACAGACTCCATAAATTAGCAGCAAATAATTTTATTTATGTAGTCCAACAAGAGAAAAAAATGGCAGTCTGTGCCAGTATAGGGGTGCTACACCTATGAGAGTCCTGGTCAGGGCTCACAATAATAGAGGCTGCTCTAGTCATGGAGTACCATGATCTAAAAAGGTGAGCAAATGGGTGTAGATCAGATAGCAAACTAAACTTCAGATGGACAACAGACTTTAATTTTCAGTACCTTTCACAAGTTTTATTCAATGTTCTGTTTCACAGAAAGTTACAGAGTGCAATAAAATCACAGCTACCAAAGACAGTAACATTCAGTCAGACATACCCCAGTCCAATACACCAGCCACCATTCACCCCTGTGTTTCAACGTTAGGCTTCCTACAGGGGCATGGTTGCAATACCCTAGTATTACATTTATATCCCAAAGTGCATGTGCTCTTAGTTAGGTAGTCAATCAAATCTAGTAAAATCCCTCCATTACTGTATTTAGATCGAGAAGTGTATCCTAGGGGTTTGCGAGTTTTAAGAATCCCCTTAGGTGGCATTGACATTTTTGAATACAAAGAAAAGTTGGAGGAAGTAACAATGATCTGTACTAAAGTATTCATTAAGTTGATTGTTAAAGTGGATATAAATAAACATAAATCAGTGAATACTGAAATCCAGGCTGCAAAAAAATAAATTTAATGGTTTTGCAAAAGATACCCTGTTTGAAGAACTTGATAAAGATCTCAAAACATGGCTTGAAATTTGTGAGAGAAAATCAATTCCATGGAAACAAAGTAAATTGGTCTGTGAGGAAGGAGACAAGGAGAAGGGGTATTTTTTTAACTAGCCCTGTGAAGAACAAAATCACAGCAATAGCAGGGGAAGGTCTTGATCATGGAAAAAAAGCCACAATAGAAATTGCAGCCACAGTCAACAAAACCACTCTGTGTCTTTCCAACTTAATGTTGGTGGGACTCAGAATGTTAACAATGCTACAAACAATGTAAATCAAACTACTGGTTGGGGGGCCTTTTTTAGAACAAAGAGCAACTGATGTAACAAATCGAGGCCAGAGGGGCGGAAGAGGAAAATGAGACGGAGGATGAGGGGCAAGAGGAAGCAACACCATGCCAAGATGATCAGGGAGGAAAATAACCAGTAGAAATTAACCGTTGTCAACCTGTCTGAAAAAATATTGCCAGTTCCACAGGTCCAGGTTCTCGAGAAAGGTCGGACATTTGTTCCTGCTCCTCACATTAATGAATCTGAGATTAATCTGGATCTTTTCAAGTTTTACAGAAAAATTAAACTGAAAGAATACTTCAAAGAAAATGAGGCATCAGAGGAAATGTTGGATTCCAGCAGGGTGTCAACATCTGAGGAAGGGGATTCTCAGGAAATATTACATTTGATGAGTCAAAGGAACTGTTTGAAGAAGCAAATATGTTGAGTAATCTTGATAATTTTCCAGACAGTGCTCAAGATGAGAATGTTAATGGAGAAACAAATGTCACTGAGATTAATTTGTGGGATGAAAGGCATAAGCAATTTAAAACAAAATCCAGGTTTTGTCCTAGGCCTATTAATACAAACATACCAGCATATGAAAGAATTGTGACAAGAGAGGTTTCTAAATTGGTTATTTACTTTACATGCAGATGAACGAAAGATGTCATATCTGGATGTAATCCTGGAAGGGAGGGAAGGGGTAGCTGGTTGCAACTGGGAATTTTAAAAAAGATTCATCATGTAATGCTTATTTACATTACACTAGTGCCCATCTGGTAAAGTTAAAGAAATTGTTTCCTTTTAGTCAAATGCTACGACTCAGAAGAAATTCTAGCACTATGACAAACTTTATTAAGAAAGCAGACAAGATGATAAATTATTTTTTAGACTGAGGGTATGATTTAGATTTATTGCATGAAATAAAAAACAAAGTGATGCAAAGAGAGAGAAGTATGCTATTAACTCCTCGGGTGGCTCCTTTATCAATTCAGGAACCAGTGACTTTTACTCTCAAGTACAATCAGAACATAGGGAAAATTGTCAACATCATACATAAATATTGTCCTTTACTGATGAATGATGTGAATTTAAGTAGAAAAATTGGAATCAAACCAACAGTCTGTTTTTGACATGCATGGAATATAAAAGATAAGGTGGTGCACAGTAAATATGATTCCAAAAAGGGAACTGGTGCAACCTGGATACCCCTACCTCCTCAAGGTTTTAGGAGATGCAAAAAATGTAACGTCTGCCAGTATGGGCAAAAAGGTTTAAAGTTCACTCATCCAGTTAGTTTACAGACATATGACATTAAAGAATGCATTATTTGCAGTGCTACTTATGTCATATACTGCTTGGTGTGACCCTGTGAAATGATCTACGTGGACATGATGAAAAGCCCAGTCAAAAAAATAATTCAGGAACATTTTAGAAATATTATAAATGTTAATCTCAACAGTCCTGTAGCAGTCCATTTTATGAAAGAGCACAATGCAGATCCAATGGACTTGAAATTTACAGATTTGGAATAAAAGGACAAAGAGGTGGGGTACCTTTAAATATAAGGCTACAACAGTTGGAAAGCCATGGATTTGGTGACAATGGAGTGTCAAACTGAGAAGTCTAAATGACATTTTAGACCTTAAACCTTACGTTTAGTGGAGTTAAATCAGAAATTTTGTATTAATAATTTGCATTAAATAGAATATTTTTAGATTTATTTTAAAATTATGTTATTGTAATACCGCTATAGGACTGTTACAGTAAACAATAGATTCTATTGCAAAAATATTTTAGAGGTAATTTTTGGTAGTACATGTTTATGTTCTAAATGTTTGTTCTCTGTCTTCTGCAGTTTACTAGAGCCTCTGTTAGATGCACTTATGTGAATTATCCAGCTGCATTGATGGGTTCCTTTTGTGGATGTTTCATCTGATCCACGCAAGTCCAGAAGTGAACAAGAAAATCCCAGGATACTAGGACTTATACACAAGCAATAACGTTTATGTGCTGACAGAAATTGATAGACATGATAGAAACATAGAATTTGATGGCAGATAAGGACAGCTTGGCCCACCTAGTCTGCCCATTTCCCTACCTGATGGATAAGCTACAGATTCTAGTTAATCAACAGCTTACTTCCTCCTACCCCCCACTAGAATTGTCTTATGTCTGTCTCATGCATTCTTGAATTCTTCCACTGTTCCTAACTCCACAACCTCCTCAGGAAGGCTGTTCCAACCATCCGCAACCCTCTCTGTGACAAAATAATTTCTAACATTACCTCTGAGCCATCCCCCCATCTTCAAATTATGCCCCCTTGTTCTTGCACATCTCTTACACATTCCACCCCAACCCAGGCCCTATTGCCTGTAGCTCCTCTAGTGCTTCCTCCTTTACTACCTCCTCCCGCTCTCTTCTCTCAGCCCTCCCAAAGGGCTAAAAGATTCTACATCTGAACACCTGCAGCTTGTTGCAAAAAATAGACCTGATTCAGACCATGGTGTGCACTCTAAAAGCAGATATTCTAATCACCTCAGAATCTTGGTTAAAGAGCACTATCCCTGACCACTCAGTCTCCATTCCTGGCTACTCACTGTGCTGGTAGGGGTGGTGGTGTGGCCATTTATGTCCTGGCCTCCATCTAATATTCCATCATCTACTCATTTTCCAGTCCTGAGACCCGTGATGCCCTAGCTATCCATGTGACCCTCCCCTTCACTCTCCCAATCTTCATAGCCAGCATATACTGCCACCCAAACGCAATTCTTCAGTGGTGCTAGACCTCCTAACCGCCATCACTTCCCTTGCTCACACTGGGGAATTATTCATCCTAGGTGACTTCAATATAAATTGGTTGTCACCTAAAACTACCCAAACTAAAAATTAAATCAGAGCCCTAAACCTCTCCCAACTGATTTCCAAACCCACCCACCCAAACCACAAGACACAACAACACTCCCTACTCGACTGGGCCCTTACCTCCCATCCCCACTGCATCATCATCTCTGGTATCCTCTCCGATGCTCTCAGTGACCATAATCCAATATTTAATTAGGAAAGTCCACAGAAGTAAATCAACACACAACACTATACAACTATGCTCTTTCATGTCTCTTGACTTTGAATCTCTCCTGAGTAACCTTGCCACTTCTAACTGGTTCCCCCTAACCTTCTTCCCCTCAGTTGATAAGGTCCTTGCCTACTTCAAAGAAATCTTTCTTGTAAACTGGAATGCCTTTGCTCAACTCAAATCAACCAGAGTCAGAAGTAACCACTTACCTTGGATAACCCCTGAACTTCTGGTCTGCCTCAGGGCTAGAGATCAATCCTGGAAGCATCAAAATGCTACTCAGCATCCTAGTGGCCTCACGAACTACCGCATGCTCCATAATGCTTGCACCAGGGCTACAAGGTTAGCCAAGTCTGAATATTTCAAATCTGCCTTCATCACCAACATAAATTCCCCTAAAAAGTTCTGGAAGTGGTCCACACCCTATTTACCCCCTCATCTCTCCTACCCACTCAAGGTACTTAAAGTAAATAGTTCACTAGTGTCCGACCCACCAGCTGTAGCTGCAGAATTTAACTCCTACTATACTTCTTGCGCCACTGAGCTACTGAAATCCCTCCCCTCTTACCCATCCCCCTCCCCACCTTCTAACAGTGTGCCCCTCCACCACTCTCCCACCTCTCCTTTTTCACTACTGTAACCCCAAATGATTCCCTAATTGCCCTCCTCACCATCAACCCCTCTAAAGGTACCTCCCCTGACAGCCTCGACCCAAAACACCTATCCCTCTCCACCTCAGCCATTGCCTATCCCCTCTCAATAGTCTTTTATCTTTCATTTTCTACTGCCTCAGTCCCCTCTTTATGGAAACATGCAGTGGTCCTCCCTCTACCCAAAGGGTGGTGACCCTTCATCCCCTGGCAACTATCACCCCATTTCTCTCCTCCCTACCCTTGCCAAACTTCAAGAACACATTGTCCTCTCCCAACTCACCACTTTTCTATCTAATACCTCCTTTTTCACCCCTTTCTAGTCTGGCTTCAGGAAAATCCACTCAACCACTACCTCTCTCCTATGACTCACAGACTCCATCCTAACTGGGATGGACAATTGCCAAATTACCTCTACCATTTTAGTTGATCTGGCCAAGGCCTTTGACACCATCTTTCACTCCCTTCTCCTTGACTCACTTCCAACAGCTGACCTATCCCCTTCCACCACAAACTGGTTCAAGGCCTACCTTATTGGCAGAACCCAATCAGTTAAGATCTTGGACACCACTTCCCCTCCCCTCCTGATCAGTGCTGGCATCCCACAGGGTTCTGTATTAGGGACCCTCCTATTCTCCATCTTCTTAAATGACCTTCCCCCTGTTTGCTCCCCCTCCTCCACTATACATATGTATGCCGATGATACAGTCCTGTATGCATCTGGCTCCTGTCCTGCTGAGGTTACAATCAGCTTACAGCAAGACTTCAACAAGGTTCAGCTCTAATCTGCTAACCATTAACTTTTCCTCAATGCCAGGAAGACTGTCTCCATGACCTTTGGCACAAGGCAGAGACTCCCTAGGCTTCTCTCCCTATCCACTTTCCACATCCTTGATGGGATTTTACTTGAGGACACATCCTCCTTCAGGTACTTAGGTATTTGGTGGGACCAACACCTAAACATCTCTGAACATATTGACGTCAACCAGAAAAAACTGCGCCCCAAGCTTGGTGCCCTGTTCAGGAACCGTAGTTGCATCCCCCCTATGGCTAGGGGTGAACTTGTTCAGAAGATGATACTGCCCATTTCTGACTACTGTGATGTAGTCTATGGTGTTGCCCCTAAATCCTCCCTGGCCAAAGTGGACACCCTCTTCAATCCTTTCTGCTGCTTTGCACTGGATGCTCCCCCTTGTACTCACCACTATGATCTTTATTGTGCCCTATCCTTCCCCTCTCTTACAAATAGGCAACTCTCCCACTGTGCTAAATTCATCTCCAAGCACTGGTTGGATGAGCTCCCTTCCTGTTTCACTTCCTCCTTTATAACACCCCCCATCATCCCATTCCCCTTGGATCAACCGACTCCTGCACCCTGGTAGTCCCCCACAGATCCACCCAAATCAGCCAATCCAGTTACTTTCACTGCCTTCCAAAAATTTGGAATGCCTTCCCCCCTCAAATCTGTCATTCAACCTCCACCTACTCCATCAGCTTTGCCCTCAATAATTATCTTGCACCTCCCTAATTCCCTCCTCTAAGCCCTGGACAAACCCTACCCCTCTACTGTCACCTTCATTTTACCCTGTGCACCCCCACACCCCCAAATTTCTGGCTCACCTCCCCTTCCCTCAAATTGCTCCCCTTACTGGCCTCCCTTGACCTCTAACAGAATATAAGGGACCCCAAATGCTCTCCATGGGTCCCTCTCCTACCCCCCATGGGGCTGTATCTCTTGTCTGCTCTCTTTCCCCACCATCCCTCCCATCTCATTAGACTTGCAGTCCTCTTGCAGGGTTCTTAGCATACTAAAGGGGTACTACTGCATCTAGACTTCTCTCCTCTCCTTCCCCCTTCCCCATCTACCTGTTCACCTAGCCTTTGCAGTCCCCTTGCAGGGTTCTCTGCATCCTGAAGGGACTCTGCTATGCCTAGATATATCTCCTTTCCATTCCCTCCCCATTCTACCTTTTCTCCCTAGCCTTCACAGTACCCTTGCAAGGTTCTCAGCATCCTGAAGGGGTCCAACTGAGTCTAAGTATATCTCCCCTATTCTATCTAGCCACTATCTTACCTTTCCTTGACTACTAGCAGGGTCCAGTGCATCACAATGGGCTATTGATTAGTCCCCATCCCCTCCAAAGGTGCAAACTCTCTTTCCCTCAATGGTTCAATTCTCCTTCCCTCTCTCCCTCTTCTATCACTCTCTTAATCCCTATCTACTGACCTTCCCCAACCCCCTTGCAGGGTACCCTGCATCCTGAAGGGTCCTGTCTTGGGTTAGGTCCTATTTCCCCCCTCCTAGCATTAAGTTACATCTCCTCCTTCTCTGTCCTTCCTCTTTAAATCCCTACAGCCTTACCCCCCTTTTCTATCTAGCCCCACAGCCCCCTTGCAGGGTTCCCCACATCCTGAAGGGGTCTCTCTCTGAGACACTGCCTTATCCCCTTCTCTCTGGTAACCCAGTCCAGCAGATGATTCTTCACATCTGAAGGGTCTCCAGGGACATAACTCTTCCTCCACCTCACTGCTCCCTCCTTTCCCTCTTTTATCTTAGCGCATGCACACAAGAAACATATTGAGGTTAGTACAGCATTGCAGAGGTGTGGCAGTGTGTGGCCAATGCAGCGGATGCTTTCATGGGCACATCCGCTGGCTACCAATCAATGGAAAAGCTGCCAAAATGGCAGTTTCAGAGAGAGCGCTGTACTTGAAAGAAATCTGCTGCTCCAATAAGAGACAGTTTCATCATCCCTGATTGCAGCAACAGCTCCCCCCTCTCTCACAACCAGGAACAGAGATAACTGACAAGACTCCTGCCCATGCACATGTAATATGTCCAACTTGCTTAAGACGGAGATTTGGGTCAAATTAGTAGGGAGATTGGCCTGCTAGTAGGGAACTGTTATAACATCATGAGTTTGTCCTTAAATGGCATCAAAAAATAAGAAAAAAACATTTAAAAACATTTAATATATTTCATTTTGCCAAGAATAAGCTCTAAAAGGAATCATCAACTAGTTGTAAAAAGTAATCACTTACATTGTTCAAATTTTACTTAAGCAGGAGATTTTGTTTCCCAGGAGGGAGGGAGGGAGTTCAGTCAAAAAAACAGGCATCTCCTGCGAAAAGAAGGAGATATCACATGTATGGTAATGTGCATGGGCACAGTTTTCTTCTTGTCGGCTGCTGCCCTGTGTCTCCGGCTCTAGTGTGCCTTTCCTGGTGAAACATTTCAACATTTAAATTGGCGGCTCCTGCCGCTAGCCAGACACTCCCGGAGAAAGCCAACATGGGATGCCCAATCCCTTGTCAGCATATTCCCCCCCCATTAAGTGGCACAGTGAGAGCCCACCCCAGTGTGCTGAAATATGATGTCTCCTGCAGCCCGCTACATAGTCACCATAAGCTAACATGGGGTGCCCAATCCCTGTGTCACCATCCCCCCATTAGTGTGTCTTTCCTGGTTAAATAATTTCCCCTTTCTTTTCCGACACCAGGATGCCCACTCCCAGTGTCAGATGTGTACCGTACCCATCAACACCCCATGTTAACATCGAGGTGCCCAATCCCAGAGTTGGCATCCCACCTCCCCACCTCTATTGTGGCACACTGGGAGCCCACCCCAGTGTGCCAAACTTTTTTTTTATCTTGTAAATGAAGAAAACCGTCCCTTGCTGTTTTTTGTTTTTTTTAAACCAGAAAAAAGAAAACTGTCCCTTGTTGTCTCCCCGGGCCACCCTCCCCCATCCCCACCCGGGACCCCACCTCATGAATGCTTAAATTGTCATTTCATTCTCCATCCTGAAAGGTGATTTCGCAGTCACTGTGCAGAATCACCTTTCAGGACCTATTAATGATACAACAATGCCACTGTTCATGAGGTGGGGTCCCAAAAAGGCCATGTTGCAAATTGGGTGAAAAACTCCCCAAAATTATTGCGTTGGGGAGGAGAAGGTTTGAGTGTCCATTGGACTGCTCTCCTTCTCCTGGGAGGGATGTGTGCAGCCAACAGTGCACTGGTGGCCCCTTGCGGAAGCTGAGGGTGACACAGTGCACAGGCAGTATGGGGGTGACATGTTGGGGCAGACGCCAGGAAGGAGTGCATGCAGGAATGTGTATGCACCTGTCCATGGGCATCATTGCACGCTGTGCACGTCGGGGGCAAATCAGAACCGGGAAAAATGAGCACCAGTCATGGCAGGCATGATGGCTGTCTCTATGGGGGAGTTCTCGGCTCTGAGGGGAACGTGGTAACATTGGATCTGGTCCTCGTGGATGAGTGCTGGAAGGGGGCTCACCACCTCCCTGCCACGGGGGTGAAGCCGTGTGTACCCGAATTGGAGCTAGGAGATCCTCAGGATGGTGGCCAGAGACCTTGGAGGATGCCAGGACATGAGTGAAGGTAAGGCAGGCTGGTGGCCAGGGGGAGAAAAATCACCAAGACAAAAAAAAAATTACTGCATTACGAGCGTGCATTATGCAGTCTCTACATACGCTTGTAACTTTGCCAGTTTTCAATATTTTTACTCCAAATTTCCAATATTGCCATTTTTTCACACCTCCTTATGAACAGTACAGCTGTCATTTTTTGCAACCTGCCCAAAATGTGTTTTTGCACCTGTGGAGCAGAATGGCACAGTCACAGTGCAAAATCAATATTTGGGACAGATTAACAAAATCACAGTGTAACTGCTCATAAGGGGACATCCCAAAAAAGCCATGTTGAAAAATTGGTGAAAAAATGTCAGAAAATCACTGTGTTACGAGCATACCTTATGCAGTTTATACGCAAGCTCATAACGTCACTAATTTTTTATATTTTCTTTCCAGATTTTCAACATTGCCATTTTTTCACATCTCCTAATGAACAGTACTGCTGTCATTTTTCACATCCTACCCAAAATGTGTTTTCATACCATTTTTCTGAATGGCACAGTTGCTGTGGAAAAAATAACCTTTGGGGACGGAGTAATGAAATGATAGTGCCACTGTTCATGAGGTGTGGTCCCAAAAGGCCCATGTTGAAAATGTGTAGTGAAAATGTCAGCAGATGCCTGGGGCATTGGGTTTTCAACCATAATGCCCCACCCTGTAGAGACTGACAGGCATCAGGGGTGTGATTTGGGGTCATTGGCCGTAATGCTCATGCCATTGCACCCCCACCCCCACTCTGCAGCCAGTGACAGGTATCAAGTTGTGCCTTGGGGTCTTCAGCCCTAACGTTCACTTCATTCTCCTGTACTACACCCACCTCAGCTTATTTCCTTATGGAATGGGGAGAGTGTAAGGGCTGAAGACCCAAAGGCACACTGTGACACCTGTCTGTATCTGCAGGGTGAGGTGGGGTGAGGTGGAATGGTGTGAGCTTTATGCCCAATGACTCAAAGCCACCCCCTCAAAGCCTGTCAGTCTATACAAGGTGGGGTTGGGAGTTGGTGTTAGTTCAGTACTTCATTGCCATTCCTATTATGCAGCTCTCTGACTCCTGCAGTACCAATGCCAATGCCAGCAAGCAAACATTCAGCATTGACAAATGCTTGTCTTTCATGTAAGCACTTGTTTACTTATTAACTTAGCACTTATTATTGTCCACTCTTTCTACCTAGTATGTTCAACACTGTTGAAATACTGTTTGCGACACCTTCCTTACAGCTGTACGTTGATGCTGACATTGTAACTTGAATGTTCCTATTGTACCCCTTCCTCCCAGGTCACACTGAGAGATGAGTGACTTGTCGCTCAGTCTGCCTTCCTAGTGAAACATTTCAATAAACAAATAAGTTACATCATTTGAGGACTAATAACTCATTATTTCTATGGCAGCTTAAATGCTTTATCTTGAATTATAGAAAAGGATAAAGACGTGGGATCCGATTATAGAAGATTGGCGCCAAGCTGCCACCATAGGCGAGTTGCTCCAATCGCAGTTGCGACAAGGACCCTGCACCCAGTTCTAGAAGGGGCAGGGTCCCCGCTGCTAAGTCCTGTGATTTGTGATTCCCTCACCTGAAAAACCCCGCAAGGCACCTCTCAACCCCAGCCTCTGAGTCCCTGTCGGCTAATGCCCCGCAGGGCAGCTGTGCCCTCCCATCCCCCAAATCAGCAATGCCCCACGGGGGCTGCAGTGTCTCCCACATCTCTGACCCGCAAATGGTTATTGCCCTGCAGGGTAGCAGAGGACCCCAGCACCAGTCCCCTGAAATGACATCGTCCCGCAGGGCATCTGTGTTCTCCCCCAGACCCATTCCCGGACAACAACCCCCTAGTCCCTGCTGTGCCATGCCATGGTCATTAGCCACACACCCCACATGCTCCTGCACTCCAGTGGTCCCCCACTCCCCCCATCCAGCAGTGTCAGTCCACCCACACACCCCACCCATCTCCAGCTGGTGACTGTCACAGCCCACCTCTCACCTCCATGGCCAGCCGCTGACTGAGCTCCGCATGGATGCTTACTGTACATATGTGCTCAATGAATAATTGTACCTTATTAAGAACACGTGCACTATGGGGTATAAATGTAAGATTGTGGTATTGCAACCGTGTCCTCTGAGCAAGCCTAATGGCGAAGAACAGGGGTGAATGGTGGCTGGCATATTGGGCTGGGGTAGGTCTGACCGAATGTTACTGTCTTTGGTGGCTGTGATTTTATTTCACTTTGTAACTTTTTGTGACACAGAAGACTGAATAAAACCTGTGAAAGGTACTGAAAATTACAGTGTGTTGTCCATCTGAAGTTTAGATTGCTACCTGACCTGCATCCATTTGCTCACCTTCTTAGAATGTGGTACTCTACAACTAGGGCAGCCTGAAATAATTTTATTTACATGATAAAAAACAACAGAAGTACCCATCTGATGCGTTTTGGATCAAGCAGGACCCTTTATCAAAGGTTGATGCTATTAAAATAATGAAGCATTTAAATAGTCCCTTGATTATTACAGCATCATGGCATCCGTTAAAAGCACTCTTTTTTTCACTGGGCAGTGGGGAAAGATGGGGAGGTTCGATGAAATAAGGATATATCTATATGTGAAGTAACATATGGGCCAAGATATTCAAAGGAGTTGTGCCTGGCACAACTGGGTTGTGCCAGTGCAACCCCAAAACTGCACCCAGGGCAATATTCAAAAGTAGGAATTGCGCAGGGCAATTCCCTATGTGCCCGAGCACAAAGATAATGTATGCGGCACAGCTCCAGGGGGCATGCCAATGCATATGCAGCACATCCCGATATTCAGCATGGGATGTGCGGTGCACCTGCTAGTACAACCCAGAGATGTGCCACATACCTGACCTCAATCCTAAACCCGTAAAAAATGGCTCAAGTGCTAGCCACCCACAGGCAAGCTGCTGAAGTGCAGTGCACAACACAGTAGCCACTGGCCATGGGTGGCAACCCCCCCCAACACCATGCACAAGCACCCACAATAGTCTCTGGTAGTCAAGTGGTACCCTGCTCCCCATCCCATGCCCCTAATCACCATGATATTAATTATGTTACTTTCCCTGGTGGTCCAGTGGTTCCCCCTCCCCACCCATAACTCCAATTGCTGGTAGGCATATTCAGATAAGAGCCCTGGTAGTCTAGTGGTACCCCCGTCCCCATCCCACAACCCTGATCGCCAAATAAGTAGTCTAGTGGTCCCCCCACCACCCCCACAGGACCTCCAGCCCACCCAGCTCCTCCCAGGTCATTGGTGGGCAGCATATCCACCCACATACCTCTGTGTCTGCCCACTGAATGATAGCTTACAGTAAGTGCTGCAAGCTCATTGCAGAACTTATGGTAAACTGTCATTTGGCAGGCAGCCATGGAGGTATGTGGGTGGGTATGCTGCACGCCAATGACTGGATGGGGAGAGCTGAGTGGGCTGGGGGTCCTGTGTGGGTGGGGGAATCACTAGACTACCAGGGACTGATATTGGTCTATTTATTTGGTGATCAGGGTTATGGAATGGGAAGGGTGGTACCACTAAACTAGCAAGGCTGTTATCTGAATATGATTACTGGCAATTGGGGTTACAGGTGGGGAGGAGGGGAAATACTGGACCACCAAGGACATTGAATTAAATTATTTCACAGTGATCAGGGGTACAGGCAGGGAGGGGGATCCACTGGACTACCAGGGACATTAAATTAAATTAATTCATGGTGACTGGGGGTACAGGATGGGGAGGGGCACTACTGCGGTCCCTGATACAGGGATCGCATGCTGTGCAGGGCTCCAGGTGCATTTCGCTGGCCAGCCCTGCACAGAACATGCAAAAGGGCTATAATGACATGCAAATGGCCCCATTTGCAACCTGCATGCATAATATCTCCATTTGCATATCCAGGTCTGAATATCAGGAAACTGCATCTGGCGCAGCTCCAGTTGTGCTGGAGCATTCCCATTCCTGGTATTCAGACCTGTCTGGGGGATGTGCCGGTGCACTGTATTTGTGCTGTGTGCATTATTTGCTATATTCAGGAGGAATGCACCATGGCACATCTCTATTGAATATATCCCTAAGTTGTTCCAGCGCAGCGCCACCACTTGTGTTATTGCCAGGCACAATTATGAATATCAGGCCCATGGTGTTTTATCTCTGCAGAAAGATTCAACATGACTGCAGGCAAAAGCATAGCAGTGCATTTGACCCTTTGACCTTTGAGAAATAGAAACATGTAATGAAGTTTTTAATGCCATTAGACTGATACAGATGAGATAATGATTTATGTATTTTAACAAGGTATTTGAGCATATTAGTATAGCTGACCTTTTGACCTCCTATAAGCAATAACATGTAAGGGTGTTTTTTGCCACTAGAGATATATATAGAATATAACTTAACACTGCTCTACATATTTAACCAAGTTTATGAGCACATCTTTTGATTTTACCTTTTTTAACCTCCCTACTTTAATGAATTTCCAAATTCTTAATATGACCTCCTATATATATATATTAGGATGTATGGTCATGTTGTTCATTGATCTCGAGTTCATATATGTTAGAATCAAATATGTATAATTAGTAAAACAGTATTTTTGTGCCTGCATTGTCCAACATTCACTGCAGTTATGGATTGCCTTTTCATTTACTGATTGAAGAATTACAAGCTCATTTTATTAAACTGGTTTTTGCATGTGATAAATATGGGTAATTGGAATCACCTGTTTTGTAGTTGTATGAATATGTTGATTACACGTAGGACCGGCCTCTCTGAGGAAGCACTCAAAAATGGTCAGACCACAGAGTTGGTGTTAATCATTGCCTCAGTAGCCTTTGTGTGCAGAACTTGATTTACAAGCTGTGTTACGAGAATAAACCTTGTTTGAACTGTGGATCTTTGCCAGTCCTGATTCTTGTGTGTTATTCTTTGAACAGTGCCAACATTTAAAAACAGCTGTAATCAATTCATCACAAGAGCTACACAAAGGACAAATGCATTGGCACTGATATTATATCAGTATGCATGACATCATGTTAGACAGATTCATAAATATATATATAAAAAAGCACTTAAAAAACCTATGAATAATATTAACAGAATGGCAACTCTTTTTAACTGTTGGCATTGTGCAATGAAAAAAGAGAGTTTTTAACTGATGTCATGATGATGTAATAATCGAGGGACTATTTAAATGCTTCACTATTTTAATAGCATCAACCTTTGATAAGGGGTTCTGCTGGATCTGAAACATATCAGATGGGCGCGTCTGTTGTTTTCTTTTAAATCATGTAAATAAAATTATTTTCTGTTAATTTACAGAGTCAATATAATATGTGGTGGTATGTGTCTGAGTTCTTTGTATGACTCTATTACAGCATATAATGTTTATGTTGTAGACAAGCAGATTACTGGGATATTTCTTGAGATTAGCAAAGTCTGCTTAGGCAAAGTAACATGTTGCCTATTATCCTAGGGTGTGCTAGCCCATGCCATTCACATAGTTGACTTTTAAAGTTAGCTAAGTAGGACTGCAGAGATGCTATTAATGTTTTTAAATATTATATTTGGTAAAACTAACATGAAACCTAGGAGCAACAGACATCATTCTCATAATTAAGCAATAAGGAACAGCAGGGGGTATGTTAATGCCCTTAATCACCCCTTGGGGCGTAATTAACTGGACATTAACATAACCTCTGGAGTTCCTTATTGCTATTATTATAACTGGGTTCAGTTTTATTCCAGATATTCTTAATTATTGATGTCAAATAGTCCCTCCACCAAAGGTCAACATTAGTATTGTAACAGGAAGTAAACAGGAACAAAGTGATCTGTAAATATAAAATTGTAACATTTATTTTGAATAATACATCATTTTGTTTTAATTTAGATAACTGACCTTGTGGCCTAGATCAGATCATGGCTTTTTCACTGCAACTACTAATAAAGCTGTGTCTAAGTTGTTCAGAACATTTAGGAATAAAACAATTAATGCTTGGTTTTGTTAATTATATTTTGGGAACTATTTCCATTTTATTGAAAAGCAAACAATGTGTTGTGACTTCCTGAAGCTGCTGATGTGTACAGAGATTGCGGTACACCCATTGTCACTGCTAAACCCGTTGTCTAGTGACTAGTCTTATTTCTGTAATTCCTGCAGTCTTTTTTTTTTCACTGTGGCAATGGTGAGATGAGTCAGGGAGATGGCCAGTGAAAACAAGCTTTCAGAATCCATGCTGCTTTATACTTCAGGATGAAGGCTTATCACTCAGCGCTAACCACAGCTGTGACGTTTCTGTCAGATGACAATCTCTAGCAGGAAGGCTGGATCAGCGGTTCATTTGTACAAGTTTCACATTTTATTAAAACATTTAGACAGGAAATCTTTTGACAAAAATAGGCCAGTGCAGAAGGAATGAACAAACTACAGCATCTAACACTTCACCATTAAAGTGAGTGGGGAAGTTGTCTGGAGGATTTGCAGACATGGAGGAAGAGGAAGTGAGCAGCTGCTGTTGTGGCTTTCCAGAGACAGAGAAAGGGACTGGTGTGTGATTCGAGGTACAGTTGTACACCTTTACTGTGTTTCTTTCAGTGGGGCGCTTTCTTTTAATGTTACAAAGCAGGCAGGGAAGCAGCCAGGAGAAATTGTGGTGGCATGGTTCAGAAGATGACCACTAAATGGGCAGTTAACATCGGGTGCCATGGGGGCATTTGTAACAACCGGGTTTTAATTGTGGCTATAGCAAGGTAGCACTGTATCACTTAAAACAGCTCCAACAAATTTACCACTTTAACTGACTTAAGGATGCTTGCCACTGTCAGCATTGCTATAATGGCAACTGTAAGTTCTACATATAGAAAGCTGACAGAGTAAGTAGTACCTTACTTTCTTAAATCAGTGCTCAGGTAATTAAGCTGCAGAGGTGTGTTAATTAAGCAATAATGCATGACAGGGTGTATGTTGTGCTGGGATAACTTCACACCTGGGGTGATTAGGGATGAGGCCGCAGGCCGAGTGCGACTAATCACCCCAAAAGTGACGTTATCCCAGCACAACACACACCCTGGAGTGCATTATTGCTATTATACAATGGCTCACTTATATTGAAAAAACAAAAAAAAAGATAAAACAGCATTTTTAGATAGCTTTTCACTTTATTTCTTAATGTGGAGATATACCAAGGAAAATAAAATAGTTCTGTTTTGTCCAGTAGGTGGTGCTGCTGGTAAAGATTGGCTGTGTATGTGCAAATGACATCTCCCCCCCCCCAATACACACAGAGACACACGCACAGTTTCCTTTTCCTGTTCGCAGGGACAGGTGTTCTAGTTTGTGGCCAATGCTTTTGATCGGGAGTGGGAGAAACGTGGTTTTTGAACAGTACTGAGTGAGTAATCTCGTGACCTTTCCTGTTATGACGATCGCGATTACGATCAATGTAAACTGACAAAAAAGATATTTGTTGATTCAGCCCCACATACACTGGGACTGTTAAAAAATATGTTTCACTTTGATTTTTGATCGTTTTCAGTCAGGAAAGAGGTAGTGGGAATGACCGTTACGAAAAGCCGAGGGCGCGATGGTATTTGAAAGTCATGCACTGTAGCCGAAAGGGATAGAATCACCGTCTCAGATGATGGCTTTCTTTAAAAACACACAAACATTTATCTGGTTGGTGACATAGTGTTTCGGGGGGTTGTCGCCAGTGTTTGTGGTTGTGGATGGTGGCGGCGGCAAGTGAGCGGCTCCCGGTTATGTATTTTGAAGACAGTTGCATAGTGAGAATTGAAGTGGCTGCAGAGTGGGTGGAAGTTAACTGTGTGGAGTGATTCTCTGTATGTTCCTGCAGTCTTCTGTGTACTGGGACTACAGCCGTGATGTTGTGCTGGGATAATATCACGGCTCCAGTTCCAGACGGACCAATCAGAGTCCAAAATTCTTTTATATCATTGTATAATAAGGAGATTAACATAAGGCTGTTGGAATACCGGCAAGCAATCAGATTGCAGGAATACCTACACCCTTATAATAATATGCTGTACAGTGAGGATATCTTTTCAAATTCCAGTTATTATAGGGACACAGTAGCATACCTATAGTTAGGGTTGAGCAGGGTGTTCAGTGCTAAACCCCTAATTTTGCACATTAATAGCTTTGGCAGTGTTTGATGAAATCAGCTGAAATTTTGAATGTGTTGTCTAGGAGGCAATATCTAAATAAGTGGAAATCTTTGTGATGGCAGCTTGTGCAGTTTCCCAGATCCCCATATGTCATTTTACTGTAGACGCCTAATTTTATTTTCTTACACCTAACATGGGATTTTATTTTTTTTGCTCTCACCTACAGCCTATAAGGAATAGAAAATGTTCCCAACACTTTCAAAGTACAGGCATGTTGTCCTACTGTAGTACTTTGAAAGGATTCGTGAAAAGCATATTAAATGGTTCCAGAGTTATAAGGCTTTAAAGTTTTTGGTTTTTCTTTTCTGAGTATGCTTAGTAGGGTTCTTGGGATAATGTTCTGATATGACACCTAAAAACTCTGTGTCGCAAGACCGTTTTTGGTTTCTCACCACTTGCTTTTCACAGCATAAAACATTTTTTTGTGCTGTGAGAGATGCCATCTTGTTTTGTTTTCCCCTCAAAATAAAAAACATGTACAACACATAAAATAGTGTAATTTAAAAACAAACACCAGAACCTAGCTAAACAGGACTTGTTTAGCTAGATCCTAGTGTTTGTTTTTAAAAGATTTGCTAGAAATACCTTTACTGGGCACCCCAAACCTAGGATATGCAGCTTAGTGAGAGGTGCCGTTTGCCCATGTTCTCCGTATGAGAACAGCAGGACTTTGCTGAGTTCTGCAGTCACAGCTGGAGTGCTGTTGTGAGTTGCAGTGACAGGTGAGATCCCTCATTCTGTCTCTATCTATCTATCTATCTATCTATCTATCTATCTATCTATCTATCTATCTATATATCCATCCAGAGCAGGAGCTGAACGGGGCAGGCTGTGGAATGAGGGAAGTACTGATTTCTTTTTGTGCAGTTGATATGGGGCTGCAATGAAGTGAAACTGTGCTGCATTGTTGTTTGCTGGGGGTTTTGTGCCTATGGACATTGTGTGGGATTGGGAGGAGTGAGGTAGAGGAACGAGGGAGGCTATGTGAGGAAGGACTGGGCTGGACAGACCACATGACAGGGCACAGCAATAGGGAGGCCTCAGGAAGCTAATAAAGGGGACATCACTGTAGTTTTTTGCAGAGCAGAGCAGGAGCTGAATGGGGCAGGCCGCAGAATGAGGGAAGTACTGATTTCTTTTTGTGCAGTTGATTTGGGGCTGTAATGAAGTGAAACTGTGCTGCATCATCATTTGCTAGGGGATTTTGTGCCTGGGGGCATTGTGTGGGATTAAGAGGAGGGAGGTAGATGATCTAGGGAGTGGGAGGAAGGACTGGTCTGGACAGACCACATGACTGGGCACAGCAATAGGGAGGCCCCAGGAAATATTAGATCCTCAGTAGACCCAGTGACCCCTCATGTGGGTGACCCAGATGTGTGAGTGCTATGATGCAGGAGTGTGGCGTCCAACTTAATTGTGTCTGCAGGACGTCAGCAGAGAGGACAGCAGGCAGCTAGCCATGTTGGGGTGGGGAGAGTAGGAGGCAGGGGCGAGGAGTCTCTAAAGGGTGGGCTGACCAGTTATAGCTCAGAGAAGCATAATACATGGCAGGGGGATCAAGGAGGATGTAGGTCCTAAGGAGTGGGACAGTAAGCAGGCATGGGGAGGGACGGTGTTTGTGGGTAGTCAAATGGGACAGGTGGTAAGTTGTAATGGATGCAGGGCACCCATATTCCTGGGGATTGCATGGAGGGCAGGGGGATGTATGGTGTGTAGCCAGGTGAGACAACATAGGGAGGAGCTTGGATGGTTGAGAAGGGAGCTGGGTAGATGGGGGTAGATGGGGTGGCAGGGTTGGGGGGAACTCCAAGGGAAAGCAGACTTGAGAAGGCCTTCCCCAGAGGTTGCAGCAGGCAAACAAAGGGGTAAACATGGTGGCAGAAGAAGAGGGGCAGATAATCAGGACCAACTGGGAGCCAGGGATCGATGACTGGAATGTGGCCAAGCTCCTGGGCAAGACAGGAATGAAATCAGGGTAGGGATATAAGTCACAGGGAGGGATAGCTGGGTTAGCTTAGAAAATGGAGAATGACAATAGGAACAGGTTCTCCATTTTACCTAGACTGGAAGAGCAGGAAGGGGCAGGGAGGGAAACTACAGAGAAGGGAAGGAAGGAGGGCATTGTGAAGTGTAAGGAGGTACAACAGTGAGGAAGGCACAAGTGGTAGCCCAGGTGTCAGCAGAAGAAATGGAGGACAGAAGGAAGGTAGCAGAGCAGCAGGTACTGGAGGGGGAGGGGCAGATAGAGAATGGACAGGAGGGGGTGCAGCAGTCAGCCCTGGAAAGGACAGCACAAGGGGGAATGCAAGGAAAGGGAACAGCACAGTTCAATGGGGACACAGGGAACCACTGGCAAGGGGGGGGTGTTATTGTGAGGAGTGGAGCAGCAGGTACAGGAAGGGGGTGGTAGAGCAGATGAAGGATAGTATGAGGGTGGAATCAAATAGAAAGGGCGCAAGTGTTAGAGGGGAGAGGATGGGGCAAAGAACAGGGGACAAGCATGGATCAGGGAAGGCACAGGGATTCAGAGGCAAGGAGGAAGGGATCAAGTTGGGGCAGAGGATCAGCAGGAGATGGGATGGTGAAAAGGATAAAGGAGGAAAGGCCATCATTCTGGGGGACTCTATACTTAAGGGTGTAAGATGGGTGTAAGGGGCCTCAAGAAAAACAGCATTGGGGTGGAGTGCATGCCAGGCATGACGGCATGTAGAGTGGGACAACATATTAGCAGATGTGTGGGGAGGGAAGGGGAAAAAACACACACTGTGGTGCACTTGGGCATGAATGACCTGGAAGGGAGTAGGATAGAAGAGGTGCAGGATAGTTTCAAGGAACTGGGGAATCTATGCAGTATAGGGGGAGATAGGTAACCTTCTCAGAAATCCTACCATTATCAAGAGCGAGTACAGACAGGAACTGGAGAATCACAGACTTCAATCAATGGCTGAGGGAATGGTGTGGGTCCATGGGGTATGGATTGGTGGTGGTGGGGGCAACAACTGGGAGAACACAGACCTGTACATACAGGATAGATTGCACCTTAGTAGGGAAGGCTCGCAGGCACTGAAGCAGAGGTTGGGGGAGTTTATCAAAGAAAACTATAATTTAAACTAGGTAAAGGGGGGGCAAAGGGGTGGGAATTCACCAAGAGACGGGGTCCTTTGTACCACCCCCCACAGCAAGGCAGGAGCCAAATTCAAGTAGGAGAGGGGACAGAGGAGAGGGTAGAGGTGCAGAGTAGATACGATCAAAAGGGACGATGGTACTATTGAATGTTAGAATCCTGGGAAACAAGATAGCAGAGTTGCAGGCATTGCTGGCAGTAGGGGAGGTGGACATAGCTGCCATAACTGAGACATGGGCCACCCAGCACCATGACTGGGACCTAGCTATCCCAGGTTTCAAGCTATACCAGAGAGACAGGAGAAAAAGGGAAAGGTGGGTGGCCATCTACGTTAAGGAAGGGATATGGTATAATAGGGAGCAGGCGGAGGAAGGCAGGGCAGAAGCCATATGAGTGCAACCACACAACCCAAGGGGTAGTAAGGTTAGATTGGGGGTAGTATATAGGCCTCCAGCCAAGAAGGAGGAGATTTATAGGGAGCTGGGGTAGCATTTAAGGAGGATTAGTGGCAAAGGGAGCACTGTGGTGGTTGGGGATTTTACATGGGGTGGACTGGAACGTCCTGGCTACTTCATGTGCCAGGGAGCAGATCCTCCTGGAAGCCTTCCATTTCATTTCATTTCATTTCATTTATTCATTGGTAACCGGTTAAAGGCACTGGACCAAAGGTCCCTTTTCGGCCCGAACCGAACAAAAAAACATACAAAAATGCACAAATGCAATCAACAGCAATACAAAACAAAAAAACACAAATTACAAATTGCAGTTACAAACAGATTTATGTAATAAATAACTTTTTAACCTTCGTTTAAAAGTTAAAACAGAGGGAGCAATCCTAGGATGGCTTCCTGACACAGAAGGTAACAGAGCCAACTAGGAAGGGGGACATCCTGGACCTGGTACTGGTGGACAGGGAGAAAGTCAGGGATGTTGGGGTGGAGGATCCCCTGGAGGGAAGCAACCACCACACAGTGTGTTTCTCAATTAATCTAGGTAAGGAAGTAGCCACTGCAAAGTCTAAGGTCCTGGACTTAAAAAGGGTGAACTTTGGCAGGATGGGTCATTTACTGAAAGGGAATACAGCTAAGATCTGCCCTGATATGGATGCAGAGCAAAAACGGGCAGGCATCAAGCTGGGCCTGACTGAGGCCACTAGCACATGTGTAAAGAGCCAGAGCAAGAAATCCAGGACCAAGAAGTCAAGCTGGATGAACAGGGAGGTAGTGGAGAGGGTGAGGGAAAAGAGGGTTGCCTTTAGAATCTCCAAAAGATCCAGCAGACATGAGGACCAGGGAGGAATACATGAGCAAATCAAAGGAAGTGAGCAGAACAGTAAGGGCAGCCAAGGCGTCGAGACAACTGAGACGGGCACAGGGGATCAGAAAAAGTGAAAAGGATTTCTTCAGGTATATACAGGGAAGAGAATGATTAAGGATCAGATTGCTAGGATCAAGAAAAGCAGTGGATGGGTGGAAAAGGGGGCACAGTAGGCGGAAGTACTCAGTGAGTACTTTTGTTCAGTATTCACCAGGGAGAGGGATGGGCCTGTACTGAAGGGAAAAGATGGAGTGGGGAGGAGATCACAGATGGGGAAATCACAGAGGGAAGAGTGTTGGAGGGCCTTAAGTCCCTTAGGATAGATAATGCACCTGGGCTACATGCAGTTTATCCTAGAGTCCTGAGAGAGTTGGCAGAAGTCCTGACAGGGCTATTGGCAAACCTGTTCAACACCTCTCTGGAAATGGGGTGCATGCCCAGAGATTGGAGGGTGGTGCATGTAGTGCCCCTTCATAAGAGTGGGTCCAAGGAAGAACCAGGGAACAATAGGCCAGAGAGCCTAACTGCAATTGTAGGAAAGCTAATGGAGACTATCCTCAAGGAAAGGCTGGTAAAATTTCTGTAGGATAATGATCTCCAGGATGGCAGACAGCACAGGTTTGTCTCAGGCAGAACACACCAGATGAACCTAGTTGACTTTTTTGAATTGGGTGATGCGGGCACTGGACAAGGATCATGCGATGGATGCCCTTTACCTGGACTTCAGCAAGGCTTTGATTCAGTTCCTCATGGTAGGCTGACTATCAAATTGAGCAACCTGGGAGCAGGGAGGAAACTGGTTAAATGGGTCAGAAGCTGGTTACAGGATAGACAGCAGAAGGTAGTAGTGGGGGAGGGGTGAAGTATCGGAGCCCAGGGTGGTTTCAAGTGGAGTCCCACAGGGCTTGGTACTGGGATCAGTCTGTTTAACATTTTCATTGCCGACACTGCAGATGGGATAAAGAGTAAGATCAGTCTCTTCTTTGATGACACCAAGATTTGTGCATAGGTGAATGGGGGGGGGGTAAAATACTCCAGGAGGATTTGGCAAGACTGGATGAATGGTCTAGCACATGGTAACTTGGATTCAATGCAAAGAAATGCAAAGTAATGCACTTGGAAACCAGGAACCCCAGAAAGAGTTACTGGTTGGGGGGAGTGCAGGTATCCACATCAACAGAGAGGCATCTGGGTGTACTGGTAACAAGGGGAAATGAACCACTCAGCACAGTGCAGGAAGGCAGCTGCAAAGGCCAACAGAATGCTGGGGTGCATCACAAGGGGAGTTACTTCTAGGAGAGGAGAAGTCATCCTGCCCTTGTACAGGTCCCTGGTGTGCCACACTTAGAGTACTGTGTGTAGTACTCTTTCCCCTACTTGAAAAAGGACATCAAGCTACTGGAGAGGGTTCAACGCTGGGCAACAAAAATGATCCTGGGATTGGGAGATAAATCTTATGAGCAGAGACTGAGAGAGCACAATATGTGTTCCCTGGAGGATAGAAGGGAGAGCGGGGATATGATTGAGACCTTCAAGTACCTGAAGGATATGAACAGAGTAAGCACTGAGAGTATTTTCAGATTGAAAGGTGGAAGGGAAACCAGGAGACACAGTCTGAAATGGGAAGGAGGCAGATTCAGGAGGGGAAATGAGGAGGCACTATTTCGCTGAAAGGGTGGTTATGAGGTGGAACACACTACCGGAAGAGGTGGTATCACTGTGGACAGTATACAGCTTCGGGGGGGGAACAGGATCAAAGGAAGGGTTCAAACTGTGAGGGGACTGGAGTGGGTGTGAAGGAAACTCAGGCAAAAACAGTGGGGGGGGGAGGAAAGGGGAGGGGTCAGCTGCAGTCCAATAGGCTGAAGTGCTGCACACTTGAGCAGACTAGATAAACCATAAGGCCTGCATCTGCTGGGAATTTTGTATGACTGACTCCACTGAGGTTGCACAGAGCTTTAACAAAAAATGTACCTACCTCTTTGTCCACCTCAGTAGACTTCCTCCCCAGTCATAATCTAGCCCTAGCAGTCAGGCAGACTGCCTTCCTGCTGGCCACACCCCCTCCCTGCTCCCCTTCTACTTTAGAGCCATAGGCCCAGAAACTACCTCCAAGCTCATAAATTCCCTTCCTACCAGGGGTAGCCCTGGAAGGAATGGGTTGTTCCCTTCGTTCCTTAAGCTCGTCTCTCCTGCAATCATTAAACCCCTCACCTTTCTTTTCAACCTTGTCCTCTCCATGTCCACTATGCCTGATTCCTGGAAGCATGCTAATGTTGTTCCTATCTTTAAAGCAGGTGATCTCCTTTCTACTGATAACTACAGACCCCTCTCCCTCCTCCCCCACCTGAGCAAGCTACTAGAGAGGATTGTGCACGCCCAGCTTTCTGGGCACCTTGGAGAATATTTGCTGTCGTGCCCCCAGCAGTATGGTTTCTGCAAGCTCCACAGTATCGCATCGGCTTTAGCCCATTTCACTGACCATGTCCTCAGAAACATTGATTCAGGTAAGGCCACAGGTGCTGTATTCGTGGATCTGACTAAGGCATTTGATCTACTTAATCATCCTTTCCTACACTCTACTCTCCATCAACTTGGCTGCTCCTCAGAGACTTCCTCATGGTTTTGGAGCTATCTCAAGAGCATGTCCCATTCAGTTACCACTGGGGCTGTATCCTCCCCTCCCCTGCCTGTCTCTACCGGGGTCCCCCAAGGCTCCATCCTTGGCCCTTTACCGTTTTCCATATTTATCAATGCACTCCCGGCAGAGGGTCTCTCCTGTGAGGCACTTGTCTATGCTGATGATCCTGTTATATGTCCTAGTGACAAGTTACTTACAAACATCTCCTCCATCCTTATCCTTAATTATGGTGCTTCCAACAATTGGTTTACTTCCAAAAAGCTCTGGGTAAATGAAAAAAGACAAAATCAATGTTATTTGGCTTAAAACCGTTCCTCACCAAAGTCTTCAAAGCAGAGTCCTCTCTACTTGTACTCACACCTGTTGGCCCCCTTCCTATTGAAAATGTCTCTAGTTTCAAATACTTGGGCATCCCCCAGACCCCTCCCTTACACTCACTGATTATGTTAATATTTCCGTGCGTAGAGTTAACCAGAAATTAGAAGCCACCTACAGGCTAAGACAATTCCTGTCCCATGAGGTGCGCCTAGCAATTGCGCAAGGCAACCTTCTACCCCTTATTGAGTACTGCTCCCCCATATATTCCCCCGTGTTGTCAGCCCTGCGCTCCAGGATGACATCAGTTTACAACAGCATCTGCCACTTCATCCTCCTCTCACTATTTTCTATCCATCATTGTGACTCATGCAAATCAGTTGGTTTTCTCCTACCTCAAGGACACTTCAACTATGCCTTTGGCTGCCTAATAGACACTGCACACAGAGATGGTCCCCTGTCCCCTTATTCATTCCTATTCCTGGGCAAAGTGGCTACTAAGTACCTCCACGAATCCTCCCCAGGTAGTTCCCGGAATTTCCACTACCATGGGCAGAAAAGTCTTCTCTGTCTCTGCCCCTTCCTTTTGGAAAAAGCTCCCTATATCACTCCACTCATCCTCCTCCCACTTATCACTTATTACCAAACACATAACAAAATAAATAAATGTTTGTATATTCGTATCTATTGATCAATCTATTGTATCTATCTATCTATCTATCTCTGTCTGTCTATCTCTCTCTCTTTCTCTCTGTCAATCTAACCTATCTTTTTGTTTCTTTTAGTAAGCAGACTGGCGTGCCCATCTTCTGTACTTCTCCTTTCTCCCCCCTTCCCTGCAGGTGTCCTGCACACCCTTCCCATTCTTAATGTTTGTTTTTTTAATAAATGTTAGTAGACCAGGGTGTCCACCCCCAGTACTGTTTTTCAGGATCCGCCTCCCCTACAGGTCTCCTGACCCCATTTCTGCATAGTGCTCCAATACTTGGGTACCCAATCATAGTGCTGAACTTTAACCTGAAATAAAGAAAACCATCCCTCAGTGTTTTTTTAACCTGCAAAAAAGAAAATGATCCCTTGACATTCTGTCCTGACCACCCCAACCTCCTACTCAGCAATCACCACCCCACACACCTCCACAACCCCCACACACCCTCACTCACCTGAACATGTCCAACGGTAAAGATCTACTCTCCGATCAAAGACGCATCTTGCTACTGGAAACAGTGACTGCAAGATGAGACAGTGAGGTCATTTTGCATATTTTGAGCCCTAATTTTCAACATGGGGTTTTTGGGACCCCACTTCATGAACAATGGCAGTGGAATTATGCAAATCAGGCCTGAAAGGTTTTTTCAGAGTTGCTTGTCAAAATCACCTTTCAGGCAGGATTTGAACATTTCACCACCCTTGTTCATGAGGTGGGGTCATAAGAAGACTATGCTGAAAATGTAGGGATGAAAATATTTACATACAGCAATGTTATGAGTGTATGTTGGAATTCTGCAATGCACACTCATAATTTTGGTAATGGTAAATATTTTGACCCCAAATTTTCAACACAGACAGTTTTTCACATTACCTCATGAACGTGACAACTGCCATTCTTCGAATCCTGGCCAAATGTGTTTCTGCACTTGTGGAACAGAATGACATTGTCATTGTGCAAAATCACATTTCAGGTGGGCTTTGAGTTGGGCTTTGAAAATTTTCTCCATCCCTGTTCATGAGGTGGGATCATAAGAAGGCTATGTTGAAAATCTAGGAGAAAAATATTACAAAACAGCAAAGTTATGAGCATATGTTGACATTTTGCAACGCATGCTCATAACTTTGGTAATTTTAAATATTTTGATCCCAAATTTTCAACATACCACTGTTTTCATATTACCTAATGAACATGACAACTGCCATTTTTCAAAATTTGTCCAAAATGTGTTTTTGCACCTCTGCTGTGGAATGACGTTTCAGCCGAGATTTTAAAATTTTCACCTACTGTGTTCTTGAGGTGGGTTTGTAACAAGGCTATGTTGAAAATTTGGTGTCAAGTTATTAAAAAACAACACAGTTATGAAGGTACTTTGACATTTTCCTATGCATGTTCGCAACATTGGCAATTTTTGACAATCGACGCTGCATAGAAGGGCAGGGTCATCTCATCAGGGCCCTGCACTTTGTATGCAGATGCAGTTTTTCCTTGGTACATGGCCCAGATGGCCGGGACAATCTGTATCTGTGGATATGATTCCACTATCTCAAAAAGAAAGGAAATTCTTTGCAAGTGTAACCCCCCCCCGTTACCCGGGGTTACAAGAATCCCAGTTAGACCTAGTGGGAGGCAGGGACAGGCAGCTAGTGAGACACCAGTTAGATGGTTTTCACTCTGTCTTGCTGTGCACTCAGTCTCTGCTGAGCTGGAGAAATGACATCATTTAGAATTCTTGCAGCTGCACAAGCCACATTGGAATGCTGCAGCTGGGAGTTAGGATAGAACGCTGGAGATTTTTGAAGTCAGTCTTGAAGTGGGATCACTAGAGGAAGGAGTTGTTCTGTTGTAGGCAGGCCCTCAGAGCCCTCAGCTCTGATATAGAGCTAGTTGCAGAGTGGTGTGTGTTCTCACCATAAGAAGAACACGAAGTACTTCAGCTGAAGTGGTAGAGACTGCTCCCCAGTTGATTCAGGGCCCCCTCTCTGCAGGGATAGGGGAAGCCAACAACCTGCTTCAAGGGGTAATCCCCTGGCCTGGCTAGATAGAGAGAGAAAGCTGCCTGATGTTGTGCTGCGGCACCACAAAGATTTGTAATGGTTTTCCTGTGAAAGAAGCCTGTGGGGCATCTGCAATCAGGGGTGAGTCTGCTCTGGAAAAGGGACTATGTTTCACCAGAGACTTTGTGTAATAAGTATCTGCTACTGTGGGTCAGGAAAGGACAGCCAAGTACAGTGCTTAAAGAGTGTGGGATTTAGACATCCTTAATCAGTGGAGGTCTACAGAGATGGACACAGCCACTTAAAAAGTATGCTTCAAGTCAGTGCACTGGAGTTTCACAGACTGTAGATCGAATGTGAAATACATTTAAAATGATAATCTACAACAGTAGAGATTTTTCAGAGAAGAGGTGTTAGAGTCCAAAGGAATGGCCGGATATGAATTATGGAAGCAAGAGGTGAGAGGCCCCTCATCTGGAGTAACCAGATTCACCTCTACAGGTTCGCTTTGGGACACCTGTTACTTTCTCTTGGGTACTTGGCCAGTTCTCAAAGAAAGTACCCAGATGTGGGATTAGTTGGAAGATTTTCCCTTATGGAGCCAGTATGTGTTCATGGGTGGTTTAGGGAGCCACTGAATAATGTTCCATGCCATATGGAAAGTGAGTCCAAGTGCTGGTCTAACGTGCCATGCCAGGGAAATCCAGAGAAGAGTACAAGTTCGGGCTGAGTGCCCCGTGTGTTTCAGAACCTGAAGGTTACAGTGTGTGAGAAAATGTGTTCTGTTCTCTGGATATCTGCATTGCCAGGAGTGTAGCCCCGTGGGGGTCCATCTATGCTTTATTGTTCAGTTGCATTGTGAATTAAAGCCACAATCTAGAATCCCACTCCTGGTTTGGACATTACAGTTATTGCTTCCTGTGTGTGAAGTTACTTGGGTGCCCCTGACTTGAAGCAAACATAGTCAAAATACCATGCAACACTTTTCTCCCTGAACCCAGGAAGCCAAGTAGTGGGTTACGTATGGAGGCACCGCACAGCATTAATAAAACATAAAATACCATCAACCCAACCCCTGGTTACACAAAAAAATGTCATTAGTGCACCAGTTAGGGTAACTTAATGCCACAAAAGTAGGGAAATGTGGCTTTAGGGTCTCCAGCCCTAACTCCCCACTCCTACCCACTAAGCAGCAAAAGAAAAAAAAATTAGGGTTTTCAGTCTCTAAAGTCTTGGCATATCAGTGGTGGGGTCTTCCTTGGGGTTGTCAACCCTTATACGAACATACGAAATTGCCAGTGGAAACAGGCCATGATGGTCTAGCTAGTCTGACTGAGTGTGCAGCTCCATTTAGATCCCTGGAGCTGCCACCCCTCCCCTACTCCTCTTGGAGTCATTCACTTCCCCCCTTACACTTCCTCTTCTCCTTCCCAGTACTGATTCCTCCCATTCTGATTTTCCTTTTCATCCTGTCCCCCGAAACTGGCTACTGTATTCGCTGCTACCACCTCCTCCGGAACTCGTTCCACCCATTACCACCCTTTCCATGAAAAAGTGTCTCCTCATTTCCTTCTTAAATCTACCTCCCACCAGCTTCAGGCTATGCCCTCTTGTTGTACCCTCCTTTCTTAGATTGAATATACCCTCCAGCCAAATCCTGTTTATGCCTTTGAGGTACTTGAAGGTTTCTGTCATGTCCCCCTCTCTCTTCTGTCCTCCAAGGAGTACATGTTGACCTCTCTCAGCCTCTCCTCATATGTTTTGTCCCCCATGCCCTGGAGCATCTTGGTTGTCCTCGGCTGCCCCCCCCCCCACTAGACTGACATCCTTCTTCAGATAAGGGCACCAGACCCATAGAGGTTAAGCAAGGGGAGGGTGAAAAGCTGTAATCAAGTACAGGACTTATGGGCAGACTGGATGGGTCTAGTGATCCTTATCTACAGCCAATTTCTATGTTTCTACTGTATGTAACTGTAGTCCAGGTGTAGTCTCACAAGAGACCTGTACAATGGCAGAATAACTTCCTCCCTCCTAGAGGTCATTCCTCTGGTGATGCAACCCAGCATTTTATTTGCTTTGGCTGCTACCATATGGCATTGCACAGAATGCTTCATATCACCCCTGACCAACACTCCAAGGTCCTTTTCTCCTCTGAGATGGTTACCTGTACTCCCCCCATCCAGTAGCTGGCTCCCAGGTGCATGACCTTGCATTTCTTGGCATGGAATCCTAACTGCCAGATGCCTGACCATTTCTCTAGCCTAACCAAATCCTCCTTTAATTCTTGTCTCCCTTACACTGTGTCCACCTTCCCACAGAGCTTGGTATCATAAGGCAGATTTTACTTTTGATGCCCTCTGCTATGTTACCAATAAAGATGTTGAACAGTACAAGTCCAAGTACTGAGCCCTGTGGGACCCTACTGGTTATAGGCCTAGGTCTGAATAGTTCCCCTTCTACCACCACTCTCTGGTTCCTGACCCACAGCCAGCTCGATCCACTCTAGCAGTGTGTCCCCTATTCCTAGGTCCCTCAGCTTGCTGATCAGCCTTCCATGTGGCACTGAATCAAACGCCTTGCTGAAGTCTAGGTACAGTACACCCACAGCCTGTCCCCTGTCTAGTGACCTTGTAACCCAGTTTAAGAAGTCCATCATGTTTGTTTGACAGGCTCTCCCCCAATAAACCCATGCTGCCTTTCATCCTGGAGACCATTTACCTCAAGGAAGGACACCAGCCATTCTTTAAGAATGGTCTCCAACAATTTGCCCACTGTAGAGGTTTGGCTGACCAGCCTGTAGTTACCCAGCTCATCCCTGGGACCACTCTTGTGTAGTGGTACCACATGTGCTGTCCTCCAGTCCTGCAGCACACACTCCCCTTTTCCAGTGAGGTGTTAAGCAGGTCCATCAGGGGGACTGCTTGTACCTCTTCCAGCTCTTTCAGAACCCTTGGGTGTACTCCATCTGGGCCAGGAGCCTTGTCCACTCTTACATCCCTCAGTTCCCATAAGAGCCTCTCAACCCTGATCTCTTCATTATATTCCTCCCCACCCCTAAGACAACCCCCCAATCTCCCCCAGTCACATGGGCCCATCCTGTTCCTTACTGAAACAAAGCAGAAGTACTCATTTAGTGCCTCTGCCTGATCCTCACCATTTTCTGCTCCCCCCTTATCCTTACAATCCCATCCCTTCTGGATCTTCTCTCTGTAATGTAATAGAAGAAGTCCTTTCCCCTTCCTTTACTTAAGCTTTGGATAAGGGCCCACCTGTGGACATAATTTATCTAGATTATGCAAAAGGCTTTTGACACTGTGTCCCACAAGATATTGGTACAGCATCTAATCAAGCTTCAAATTCACCCTCTTATTATAAACTGGATAATATCCTGGTTAGAAGACAGGAGACAGTGTGTTTCCATAAGAAGTTGTACATCCTCTTTTGGCACAATTACAAGTGGTGTTCCCCAAGGCTCAGCCCTGGGTCCTACACTGTTTAATATCAAGATAAGTTCTATGCAGTCAAAAGAGCATGTGTAGATCAGTAAATATGCTGAGGATTGTAAACTGGGAGGAATTATTAACAATCACCAGTCAACTTGTGAGATGCAGTCAACGCTAAAGTTCCTAGAAGCCTGGGCCAACAAAAATAAAATGCAGTTTAATGTATCCAAATGCAAAGTCATGCACTTGGGAAAAAGAAACGTATGTCATCAATACATGTTAAATAATGTGGTCCTAAATAAAACTGAATGTGAAAAGGATTTCATTATACTGGTCTCAAATAAATTTGAATTTAAAGAATATACCAGGATTATAGTTAATAAGCACAACAAACTAATGGGTTGTATATTAAAAAATATAAAAAGCAGAGAACCCGAAGTCCTGATGCCATTGTACACCAGTCTTATCAGACCAAATATGGAATATTGTGCCCTCTTCTGGGCTCCCCAATCAGTTGGGGGTCAAAAATTAATCGAACGAATACAAAGCAAATTGACATGTAACCCCCAGGGGGCGCTATCCTAAGGGCTACTACCCCTGCCTGCCCTAACTGTAACAGGGTGAGGGGCCCAGATTCGTTGGTGGGTGCATCCACCCAGAGGTCGGGGTTAGAACAGTCGAGGTTGACTCGGTCACAGCCGTCTGGGTTGCTGTAACCCCCCTTTATTCCCACTAGTGGCCCATATAAGTCATTTACAGCTTCCTTACCATATACACTTACCCCCCAACTTGAATCACTCAGCTCTCTCTGGGGACCTCCTGAAAAGTAAGGTACAGTTACACAATATTCACTGTGCAGTATTTCACCATTAATACAAAAACTAGCCAGTGTACTTTTGCAAAACAAGAAATCTGATTTATTTAAGGGGGAATAACAAGGACCGGGGGGAATCAGGGTGATTGGCTTACCACTACAATATATAAGTATCTACCTAGGGCGCAGTGCACAGGCCTAACCTATAAGTTACTGTCTATGGGTACCCAAGCCCTAAAGGCTAGTTCGTCGATGCAGCTGGTTGGAGCCCTGACACAAATGAGCATTTAATTCCTACGAAGATTAGATGGAGCCAGCAGGCTCAGTTAGTGCAGTCAGCAAAGTAACCAGAAAATCTTGCCCTTGCTAGAAACATTTGACAAGGAGCTACCCTGATTTAGTACTCAGGACTCCAGAAGAAAACGCTCTCACACCACTCGCAGGGCTGAGCCTGAACTTCAGGCACTTCTCCACACATTTATATGGAAAACAACAGAGGGGTACCATACCAGGCAACTGCTCCTAGGGTCCGACTGAACTCACAGCTAATCGGGGAAACAACACAGCTTCGCTTTTTCCTGACAGACTGAGCGTGATTCAGCAGGTTCTCCAGTCCTCTACAGGGTGATCCTGGTAGGTAGCTGTGCTCCTGCACAGCCTCCTCTGACTGCTGCCCTTGCGGATTTAGTCCAATACTTTTGGTGTTTCAACGTGCCCAAACTGGCCTTACACGTGCTTCCCGCGAGACACTCAAACGGTGCAGGAGCCCCACGCTCCTTCCTCGCTCACAGCCACAACGTCTCTATCCCCTGGACAGCTAAGGCCATCTCTCCACTTAGGTGCTACCTGACTCCATAGGTGGGTTGCCGATGCCAGTCACTTTACACTGCCCCCATTGGTGCAAGACAAGGCGCCAGAATCCAGGCTTCACTTCCCAGAAGTACATAGTTGGGTCCAATTGGCCAGCCGTCCCCTGTTGAAGTTCTGATTCTGATTGGCTGCTTTTTACTCCATTTTAGATACCCCCTCGCTCCTTTTGGACCCCTCGAACTGTTCTGGTCCAAAATGGAGGGGACAGCACACAGAGTCTCAGCTGCAACAAAGACAGGTTCAACAAAACTGCATTTTCACTATTACTCTAAATGATTGCAGGCAAATAGTTGCATTTTTTGAGGTGGCTCCCCTTGCACTTTCAGCGACCGCAAGAGGGGCAATTACATTACAACTCGGCCGGAGTTTCAGAGCAGGAAACACAGTCCCCCTCATAAACAATGATTATGTCTGCAAGCAGACGGCTCTTAAAGAGACAGTACGTGGAGGCTCTACAAGCACTCACCGAACCATTTCAAACAGCTTAAGCGCTGAACGCCAACCACCAGGGGGAACACTTAGGCAGCTCCTAGGAGGCTTTTAGGAACCCCCATTTGTAGGGGGGGGTTACATACAAAAAGGATTTGAAACTATAAGGATCTAGATTATTCTGACAGATTACAAAAACTGGGTCTATACTCCACAAACTACAGGCAACTCAGAGGAGATCTAGATGTGACCTAGCTATAAAGCAGTTCACAATGATGCTTTATTTGAAACAATTGGCTTAACCAAACAAACTAAGTAACTAACACTAATAACACAGGATCTCACAAATACAAAATAAAAGTAGATATTAACAGGACTGAAAAACAAAATTCCTGGTTCACACAGAGAATAGCCAGTCCCTGTAATAGTCTACCATCCAAAAGTGTGATGAGTGAAACAATGTTAACTTTTAAAAACAGTTTAGATAAACATATGGGAAATCAGAGATACTATTTCCACCAGTAAAATTGGTGGCAAGTTCAAAATAGGTTTTAGGTTCGCCTCTAGAACTCGTTCCCCATTCTATGATTCTTTGATTCTATGACTCTGTGATTCTTAGTGCCCTGTGCCAGACTCAGTTCTTTCACAGCCTTGGCTGCCTGGACCTCTTTCTCTGTCTCCCTAACTTTCACTGCATAAATCTCTCTGCCTTCCTTCCTCAGGGTACACTTGTACCTCAGGAAGGCAGCCCTCTTTTCCTTCACTTTACCTGCCACCTTCCTGCTAAACCAGCTAGGTCTCTTGGCCCTGGAGTTCTTTTTATGAGCCTTTGCACACATGTCTGTGGCATCAATTAATCCCTTCTTAATGACGGACCATTTCTGATCTGTATTCATCTCCGGTCTGAGCTTGGCCAGGTGCCCCTCTAGTATGTTTCCCATTTTACTGAAGTCCATCTTCTTGAAGTCCACTACTCTCATTTTGGATTTGGCAACCTTCTTCCCCATGCTAATGTAAAATCACACTGCGGTGGTCACTGCCTGCAAGGGGATTTCTTACTTCTACCTCTTGGACCTGTTCCCTGTCTGATAGCACTAGGCCTAGCATGGCCCCTTCCCTAGTTGGCTCTGTGACTCCCTGTGTCAGGAAACACTCCTTGATAGCATCCAGGAGAAGCTGTTCTCTGCAACAGGAGGTAGCTGGGGTGCTCCAGTCTACTCTAGGTAGACTGAAGTCTCCTACTATTGCAGTGTTCCCTCTCCTTCCTACCCTCCTGATCTGGTCACCCAGCTCCCTATCCAACTCAACCCCCTGTGAGGGTGATCTGTACACTACCCTAAAATTAATCCTTCCCCCACTGGAGTTCTGTAGCATTACCCATAGGGCTTCTGCCAAGCCCTCCTCCCCCTCCTCCCTGGTATACATTGTAATTTTTCTTATGTACAATGTCACTCCACCTCCCCTCCCCTTTCCTCTGTCCTTCTTGTGCAATTGGTATCCTGGGATCTCGAGGTCCCAGTCATGGTACTGGGTTGCCCATGTTTCTGTGATGGCAACTATGTCCACCTCCCCTTCTGCCATCACCGCCTGCAGGTCTGCTGCCTTGTTGGCCAGACTCTTTGCATTTAAGGACACTATATTCCAGCTGCCCCCTTTCCCTCTTTGCTTCTTGCCATCCCTTGGTGTCCCTCCTCCTCCTGCCCCACTATCCCCCTCCAAACCCCCTCCCTCCTCCCTTTTGAATTCTTATTGGGGTGTGTGCCCAGAGGCCCCCCTCTCCTGATGCTGAGTGCCTTGTCCTCTGCTGACCCCCCTTCTTCAGTTTAAGTTCAGCTCTTCTACGAAGTAGCTCTCCAATTTGTCTTTCAGGACCCATATGCCCTCCTTACTTAGATGTAGCCTGTCCTGTGCATATAGGTCCTTGTGCTCCCAAGTCCTGCCCCACTCTCCCACCAGCCTATACCCGTTTGCCTCACAACATCACCTCAGCCATGAGTTAAATTCTTCTATCCTGGGTCACGTGATGGCAGCCTAGGAAAAGCAGCTCTTCTGATCAGCTCCGTTTTCAGCCCGATTTAACAGCCCTTGTCAAAAACAAAACTGTGCTTTTTTGGGTGGCTACTTAGAATGAGAAATCCTCTTGAAATGGAAGCCTTCGTCAAAAAACAACCTGTTAAGCACACGCCGCCTCCCTCCCCGGAGAAAGAACAGGCCACAAAGCGCCCTCGCCAGGGACCCAGCAAATCAACCTCGGGGCCTTCAGCTTTAACGGAGGAAAGATTTTTGGAAATAATTGCCCCTTTACAATCCTTGGTAGAGGAGATCTCATCAGAGATCCACTGTTTCAGATTGGCATTAGAATCCCTCGGCACAAGGGTAGGGGACAATGAAATTAAAATAAAATCTGTGGAAGCAAGAGTGGATAAACACGATCCTGAACGTGCCTCCCTCAATAAACATGTTAAAAAGATCAAAGACAAGCTTAAAGACCTGGAGGGTCGGAGCAGAAGAACCAATTTAATCATAATCGGAATCCCGGAAAAGGAGGAAGGTACAATGCCCATACAGTTTGTCCAGAAGCTCTTTGAGAAGATTGCGGGTCCACCCCCAAATGGAAGCTACACGGTGGAACGTGTACATAGATCACTTCGCCCCCTTCCCCTTCCCGGTGCTTTACCAAGACTGATCATTTGCAAGCTTCTAAACTACTTGGATAAGCAGCACATATTAAGCAAAGTTAAAGCGCTACAAAAAAATCTCCTGGGAGGTTAAAAAGATCAGAATTACTCACGATCTACCCCATTCTGTGCGGCTTAAACGTCAGGCCTTGCACCCCATTGTCTCCAAGTTGATAGCCGCGGGATTTCAATTCAGGGTCAAATACCCAGCCTTACTCCAAGTTAAAATAAAAGAGCAATGGTATTCTTACTAGTCGGTGGAGACCGCACAAATAGAACTTAAAAGAGCTTTACCTGAGCTGTTCAAGTAAGGGACCGGTTGCACCACCAAGGTAGTTAAAGAGCTACACCGTCTAACTGAAGTGAGCGATACTAAGGTTTGAGAATGTGGTTGAAATGATGACTCTTTAACCTGAGTGGATCCCTAATTAGTTTTGGCCCGGTGGTAAGTTTTTCATCGTGTCTTTAGAAGCATATACCCTTCGTTGGCTGATTCTCCTTCTTACTGAAATGGACTGAGCCGTATTTTCGATGCTTCAAGGGCACAGATTACCCTCCTTCCAGGGAACCTTAGTAATTCTACATTTGCTACCCAAAGTGTATAATTTATTATGCTAAGCGAGCAGGAAATGCAATCGATGGATATCACATCAGCGGCTCCACATTGCCATAATTATCATGCTCCTGAAGATTCGTGTCTCTATCTAGGTCTGACCACCAGCGCACCGGAGATCAAGAGGCAGCGGTGCTCATAGCCAGAGCTAGTAATCTGACAGGGTAGTGATAAGCCTCACTATCCAGGCAGACTACATCAGCCTCTAAAGGAACACTCATCACACGTAGGGTTTGCCACGGCTGTTTATAACTCCAGATAGCCTCTACTGTCTTAATAGCAAATGTACCGGTTCACTGCCAGGGAAAGCGAGAAAAGCGCGGTAACAAGAGAACATTTCATGTCTATCCCTGGCTTCCAAGACATCAATGACTGGAGGGAATGCTTTTGCCCCATTGATTGTGCTGATGTATAGCTCGATAGCAAATGATAGGCTCGATCATTCAATTACTGCCTAATCTACCTGTTAGGTTAAAGACCTCTCTCTGTAGTTAATTATTATATACAGCTTGCCTAGTCCCCCACTACAGGAGGATATACACTAGGGAACTGCTTTACCTTATTACTCAATAGAGCATTATTAGCGTGATTTAGATGATAATGATGTAGTAATAGTGGGCAACCGTTCCTATGTGTCTCAGGTGCGACTTTTATGCACCCTGTGAATGTTTTTTTTTTCTCTCTCTCTCTCTCTCTACATAGACTAGTGGGGAAGGATCTCAGAAGAGTCAGATCGGATGTTACTTGGTTAAATTGGTGAGGGACCAGATTAATAGGACAAATGTTGTTAATTAGATCAGGAACTGGGCTGGAGGATGGGCTGCCTTTTACTTGGGCTGGTAGTTACATCACACGGTGGTTTGATATGATAGTGCAGTTGTTAGAACTGGGGGTGTTAGTGGAAAACGGGGGGATGGGATTGTGTGGGGACAGGGGGGGTTCGAGAGATACAGCATCTACACACTAAACTCTGGGAAGACGTGGATACCTACACTAACAGGAGGGTACACACTCATAGATAATACGTAAAGGGACGTTACTATTAACACTCGGAGGATGATGAAGGGGGGTGTTAACTTTTTGAGTTGGAACATTAAGGGAGCTCGGGATAGATGCAAAAGGCAAATTGTGCCAAAGCATCTATCAACTCTTAATTGTGATGTAGCCTGTTTACAAGAAACACAACTTCATAGAGAAGGTATCAGGCTATTCACTAAGTATTGGATGGGTCAAGCATTTGGTGCAGGTGTGTCCTCAAACAGAGGTGGAGTAGCCATCTTATTTCACAAAAGGACCCCCTTCCAGCTAGAGAAGGAGATATGGGACACACAGGGCCGATATATTTTTCTAGTCGGGACCTTAATCTCAGAACAAGTGGTTATTGGGTCCATCTATGGCCCCAATGTGGACTCCTCACAATTTTTTATACAGCTACTAGATATCTTAAATACCTATGTATCCATGACAATACTAATAGGAGGGGATTGGAATATAACACCACACTTGTATCTTGACAGAACCGATAATAAACGAGTAGGACTTTCCCCCGCCCAGAGAGCTTTAAAAGAGGTGATGGAAAGTCTAGGCCTCATAGACGTCTGGAGACTGACCAATGGGAAAGAGAGGCAATATACCTTTTTTTCTATCCCGCACAAATCATGTTCCAGAATCGACTATTTTTTAGTCAGCATTAGTGCACTTCCCTCGATCTCAGATGCCAGAATCAATGCCAGGGTTATATCAGATCACTCCCAAGTCTCCATTCAGTTTGAATCAAATTACAGTATAAAGAGGGATTTTATGTGAAGATTTAATAACCAATTACTACAGGAGCCCTTTGCCCAGGGACAACTGAGGAATTTTATATCTCACTTCCTCACCAGTATTCTTAACTCAGTTTCTAATATAGAGATTGTCTGGGCAGCTCTGAAATGTGTGCTTAGGGGCGAGTGCATTAGAATATCTTCCACCAGGGCTAAGAAAGCTAAAATGCAATTAAATGAAATCACGAACGCTATTAGGGTCTTGGAAAATAATATTACACGACACTCAGTTGAGGCAGACTGGGTTAAACTGCACCAACTTCAAACTCAATACTCCACAATTATGATGCAGAAAGCAGAACTAGCTCTCCGAAGAACTAGAATTAGGTATCTGGAGTCTGGGGAAAGGGCAAGCAAATTATTAGCTCTCAGACTGAAACAGTTAGACTCTAACCGATTCATAGCTGCAATAATAAAGGATGGGGGAGTTGCTGCAGTAAGCGACCCTAGGAAAGTTGCTGCTGTTTTCAGGGAATACTTTCAGCGGGTTTACTCTACTATGCCTACGGATAGAGCAACCCCTGCGGAAATTCATGAATTTCTAGACTCGGTTACCCTGACCAGGATTGCAAGCTCTGAGGCGAAGCAGTTAGGATCACCAATACAAGAGAAGGAGGTGAAACAAGCGATCTCCCAACTTGCTGGGGATAAATCTCCTGGACCAGATGGTCTAACTACTAACTTTTAGAAGGTTTACGTGGATATAATTTGTCCTATCATAACTAAGGTATATAATTTTTGGTTTAAAGAGGGACTCTCGGAAACATCGCTCTTAGAGGCTCTCATAACTCTTATTCCTAAACCAGGACGAGATCTTGTCCTTCCCAACAGCTATCATCCAATATCATTGTTGAATGTTGACATTAAAATATTGGCTAAAATTTTAGCTAACCGACTCGGTCCGTTAATGAATAGTCTGGTTAGCGATGTGCAAGTGGGATTCATGAGTGGCAGGATGTCTAGTGACCACCTACATAAGCTCCACCACTTAATTGCACATGCTCAGAGCTTGCAGATTCCTGCGGCATTACTTGCATTGGATGCCGAAAAGGCATTCGACCGAGTGTCATGGGACTTTCTATTCGCAGTACTCGCCAATTTTGGTCTACATAAAGAATTCCTAAATTGGGTCCGGGTCTTATACAGTACGCCCACAGCATGGATATGGTGCAATGGTATACTGTCAGCTCCCTTCTCTTTATCATGTGGCACAAGACAGGGATGCCCATTATCCCCGCTCTTGTTTAACTTATACCTCGAACCCCTGATTCATAGGTTAATGGCATCGCAAGAGATTAAGGGAATTAATGTGGTAACAGGCGATACCTAATTTCTGCTTATGCGAATGACTTGCTTATGCATTTAGAAGATCCAGAAAATGGCATACCGATAATATTACATGAAATTACAAAATTTTCCAGAGTGTCCAATTATAAAATCAATGTCTCCAAGACAAAGCTTTTTCTGCTGAATAATAGATGTTATCCTAATACAGTAAGGGAGTATGGATTAACTTGGGAATCAAAAATGCTGACGTATCTCGGTGTCAGAATCACTAGAGAGATAAGTTCAATGATTAGGGAGAATCTCCACAACCTTATTAAAACTATTAAACAGGATCTGGTCAGATGGAACCAAATGCCCCTGTCACTATGGGCCAGAATAGAAACTGTTAAAATGAATATACTACTTAGGATTTTTTACCCTTTAAATATGTTGGGATGCTACCTACCTAAAGCCTGGTTCGAGAACTTGCAAAAAATACTCAATGTATTTTTATGGAAGGAAAACAGTCAGGAGATCCTACCCGAAACTCGCAGGTTTAAAAAAGTCAGGAGGCCTTGCGCTCCCTTCCTTTTTCAAATACTACATTGCCTCACAGATCAGTAAAGTAGTACATTGGAATAAGTTGAACATGTCATTGACCTCAAACTCTTATGTGCCTTCCTGGCTTTACATTGAAAGCGATTTAGCTTTTAAATACTCGTTGTCTCTAAACACGATTGCCTATACCACTTTTAAACTCCTTCCCAAACCACTTAAAGACACGCCTATTGGATGGTCGCTAAAAGCTCTACAGCAGGTTCAGAAGCTCCTTAGAGTGAATTGGCAGAACTCACCAGAACAAACTTTGACACATAATATCCACTTTTTAATACAGCGGGTTCCGATCTCCTCCAGGTTCTGGGGACCAATTGAGGGACTATGGCTGGGGGATTTGGCTCCCCAAGGGAAGTTAACATCGTATGAGCACGCCTGTACCCAATTCCCAGAATTAAAACGACATAATTTCAAGTTTCGACAAATTTGTGATTCGATAAAGGCCCACTTTCACAAAATGAAAACATGGGTAGAAAACAGGACTGAGTTGTCCTTATTACTTAAAGCGGCAGATCAACCTCATTCTATTTCCAGGGTCTACAATCTACTGCAAAGGATAGATGGAGACCTGCCCTCTGGTGTCAGTTATTATTGGAGGCAAAGACTAGGGATGACAGAAGACAGGGGAATATGGGAGCAGATATAGGCAAATAATTACAAAAACATCAGACAAGATAGATACAAACTTCAGCAATTTAACATTATGTACTACACTCCTACTAAACTTTACAGAATGGGTAAATTATCTTCACCTATCTGCATCAGATGTGGAACCAAAGAAGGAGATTTGTTCCACGTACTATGGGAATGCGTTATGATCCAATCCTTCTGGAAGGCAATTAGTGCCTCATTATCACGGATTACAGGCCTGGAGCACTTTTTCACACCAGAAATTTGCCTGTTGAATAGTTTCCATATTGGCATGACCAAACAAAATAAATTGTACATGGCCATCATATCAGCCACGGCAAAAGCCGTTATCCTGAGGCACTGGAAGGACACTACTACTCCACCAGTCCTAGAATGGTATAGAGAGATAATGCTTGCTTTACAGCTGGAGTTACACATAGCCAAGATGAGTAACAGAACTCAGTCCTATGACTCCAAGTGGGGCCCATTGGACGCTGTCTTGGCTACTTGGCAAGCTAAGATTACCTAGTCATAGGAAATATCCCCCTGCCAGACGTATTCTTTGATCCATGTCTCTTCTCCTACTGAGATTCCTCGTGGTATCCCAAGTAGTGTGTAGATGCTGTCTAGGGGATGGGTGGTGGGTGGGGGTACGGGGTAAAGTTATGCTGGTCACATTGTTGAATGTTAGGTCAATCCTGTTTACCTTAATGATACTGGCTTAGTAAATATGTTTACATGTTAATGGCATATGTAATTTGCAAGTGTTAACCTGCACAGTGTTGTATAACTCATGTGTTATTATGGTGTCAATAAAATAAACTGAATAAAAAAAAAAAATCTTCTATCCTCAGCTTTCTAACAGTACTGGCCCTCGGGACTGGCAGTATCTTAGAGAAAGCTACTGATTTTTCTACCCCCTTGCAGATCTCACCCAGCTCCTTAAACCTTTCCTGCACCACCTTCACCTCACTGCCTGCCAGATCATTGGTGCCCAAATGGACCACAATGTGAGGCTTCCCTTTTTCCTGCTCCATACACTTTGGTATAATTGTGCCCACCCTCCCTGCCATCATGCCTGGCATACACTCCACCCTCCTGTTGCTTTTTCTCATGTGTTTGTTTCCCCATCTTTTTCCCTTTACTATTGAGTCTCCCACTATTACAACCCTCTCCCCCTTCCTGCCTCTCCCTCTCAAAATGCCCACCCTTTGGTCCGTCCCTCTCATAATTCCCTCCTTTTCTATCAATCCTCAGTGCCTCACTTTTTCTCTTATTCCAGCTTTCACCTTCCCCCTGTTTATCCCCTGCTTTGCCTCTCCCCTTGGTCTGGTCTCCCCCCCCACTGGTCCCCCCTCCTGGAGGTGTCTTTGCCTTACCCATGCTACCTGCCCCCATATTCTCCCTACCTTTGCTTATCTTGTCCTTCTCCCTTCTTGGATTGCCTACCCTCCTGTCACCTGTTCCCTTACTGTCCTTGGTCCCTCCCCTTCTCTCCTGTTCCCCCTTACTATACTTGGTCTCTGCCCCCTCCCCACACTATGACCTCCCTTCCCCTCCCTGCCCTTGATTATCCAAACTCTGCAATACTATGAACCTGTTTGATGCCCTATTCCCCTTGTCCAAAATGCCCTCTCTTTTGTTTCCCTGCTGTCCCGTCCTTCCTCCTTGCTTTGACTCTTCCTCCCTGCACCTACCTCTCATCACCTGCCAGTTCCCCCCTTCATTTCCTCTTGGTCCCCGTGGCAATGATGTACCTGGACCATATTATCCCTTGGCCCCCCCCAGCTTCTCGGGTGCCACATTCTCCCTTGTATCTATGCTGCCCTGGGTACCCTAGGTTCTCCCCTGTTATTCAATCTCCCTTACTGTACTGCATCAGCGTGGCCCATGACCTGCAGTCCTCCCTGTGGATGCCCTGCAGCGTCACCTAGTCAGATGTCACACTCCTGCTTTGTGGCACTCACACTTTGGGGTCACTCACAAGTGGTCACATGACCCTCTGGGAAATATATATGGACCTTGGCCACCCTATTGGCTTCCCAATGAGGCCTAGAACTACAAATATGGTGCTTTTATACCCCACGGGCCTCAGTCGCCCTATTGGCTGCTCCGGATCACATGGTGTCTGGCGTCTGCCTACAACACAGTCCCTCCCTCAACCTCTCACTCTCGGTGTCCTCCCACCTCCCAATCCCTCATCATCCACCACTTCAGAACATCAGGCCCCCATCAAAGAAATACAAATTTGATTGCCCCAAACTAGCACAGAACAACACAAAAAACCCCAGTCACTTCCGTCCTAGCATTCAGGCCTCCTTTCCACTCAGTGGCGGCATCCCAACTAGGGGAGAAAAAAAACATGTTTCACAATTTTACTGGTGATTGGACCACTCCCCAACTAATTCTGAAATTAGTTTTCTCCTCCAGTATTTGTCAAACCTGTTTCCTCCAATCTGAAGCACAAGGTGCAGCTCCAAGCCCCTGCCTCATAAGATACTCTCTTCAAAGGTACAGAAGTATGTCTTGCCACATGTTGTCAACACAGTCTGTTGTAGCTTTCTTTACACAGGGCCCACAGGGGATCATGTGTGACATTGTTTGCTCATAGAATGCTGTAAGCATTAAGGTTGACAGCTCAAGGGAAGACCCCACAACTGATTTACCAGGACTACGGAGACACAAAACTCTAATGTTTTTTCCTTTTGCTACTTGGAGGGGGTAGGGGTGGGGAGTTAGGGCTGGAAACCCTAACACCACATTTCCCCACTTTTATGGCTTTAAGTTACCCTAACTGGTGCATTAACAAAGTTTTTTTTTGCAAAGAATATATAATATTTAAACACGTGCGAAGCCATGTTCAATAATTATTTTGAAAGGTAGCTAAATTTGCTTGAAGGTACCATTCTTTTGCTTATAACAGTAATGGACATTTTCTAATTTTATAACATCTAAGATGCATTCAGTCCATTGAGCAAGAGCAGTAGAGTTTTCTCCAATTATTTAAGATTCATTTTAGAGCATTGTCGAAACCTGTTTTTAGCAAGCTCGATGCCTGTGAGCTGAGGAGGGATCCAATCCACAGTAAAATTGTGACAGTGTTTTTTTTTTAAATTTTGAAATGAGTTTTCTCCTCCAGAATTTGTCAGACCTGTTTCCAAAATGGTTACGTTTTTTAAGAACATATGAACTAGACCTTGCAGAGTGGCTATCTCACCTACCATAAGACTTTCATGAAAAATGTTGGCATTTATCTTGGTCAGTTTTGCAGTGGTAAAGTTTATTCAGTGGATAATATTAAACTGTATTTGCTGATACTTTATATGTACAGGTATTATATTTTAAGAAGGTGAGGATATAATTTATTTCCATAAAGTGTCTGATATTGAGGTTATAATGTATGGTACAATGTTATTATTCATAAAAATCGAGCAGTTTATAGTGTTGTTACACAATCGATGTGATGTCATGATGTTATGCCATCGTGAGTATGCCACATCGATGGTATAACAACATAGACTGTATTCGCACATGCACGTCTTGGATACTGTAAGGTGTTTGCACAGGCACAATCTGTGAATGCCACTCCAAAACAGCTGCAGCTGTGATATAGAAGCACCACGGAGAGGGACGATGTAATTGTGAGTGCAATTTACAACCTATACACCTGTAAATAATGGACCTTACACTATAAAAGATAATGTATGGCCCACTATCAGCAACCAGCTCATATAACCATTTTGAGGTTCCCATGGTGATTTAAACCTCTGGAGGTTCACTCTCATGGTTTAAACAGTCACCATGGCAACCTCTCGATGGTTAACAAGCGAGTTACCGATAGATGACCATACATTATCCTCTATTTTATATTCTGTTCTCATTTCCCTTTAAGGAGCAACAGTAGATTATTATTTGAGTCTATAAGGGAATTGTAGATTCTCAGTAAGTGCTTCTTTCTGAGTTTATTCTAGCTGGAGCATTTCTTATATTGGTGGGAGTTTTGGTAAGGAATCTTTAAGCAATTATGATAAATAAAATTCCTGATTTGGAAACATCAAAACAGATAGGACCTTGTAAGCAGAGTTTGTTCTTGTAGTTGCTGAAAGGAGGAACAATTATTATCTTTATAACAATGTTTGAATCAGTCCTGTAATTTTTCCAAATTACATATTCATTGTCTGTTATTGAGAGCCTGAAATGAAAAACTGACTACTAAGGTGTCACAGGAGATCTTATAGAGCCAGTTAATGAGTTTATGAGTGACTGTCCATGCCTTATAGTTTCTGCAGACATCATTTTGTAAGGTTGGGAATGTTTTTGAGTATAATATGGTTTTCAAAGTGAAGCAACTGGGCTATATTATTATATGGGTGTACATGTAATTCTATTTGTTTTGGGGCAGTTTTCTCCTGTGTAAACACATCTTGAATTTGAATAGTTTGAGCAGCTTCATTATTCTATTTAACACTAGGAAGGCCAAGACCACTTGCTGCTTAATGCTCGCTAATTTACTGAGTGCTATTCTAAGGGCTCGATTCTCAAAGTGATTTATTTTATTTATTTATTGAAAGTATCAGAATTACAATCCTTTGAGTAAGAGACTCCTTTTCAAAGGCTCCATGTCGAGAAGACAGCATTTTGACATTACACATAGTGAGGAATACAATAATGGAAAAAACATTTTGACATAACATGATGTTGTGGAAGTACAATTGTGGATAAAATAAGTATATGTACAATTTACATACATACAGGTTGGTAAATGCAATAAAAATAAGAAGAAAGGCATAAAAGAGACTGGCATTATAGAAACATGGTTGATATTGCACTGACAGGGTTAAGGAGACCTGGGACAAATAGGATAGCAAGTAGAGATAAGGCAGGGCAAGGTCAGTTGTCAGACTTGAATAGAAAGTAAGGTGAGAGTCAACATAAGACAGAGGGTAAAGGATGAATAGGTAGGTGAGGAGTGGGCAGGACAGAGTCTGTTGTTGAAGGTGAGGTTAGAGGCAATTACAGGAGCGGAGGGAGATGAGGTGGGATCAGAGCAAGGATTTGAACTGACCAAGTGTGGTTTTGAAGGTCATGCGAGGGGGGAGGGAGTTGAACCAGGAGAGGGCTCTATAGTAGAAAGAGCATTGGTCAAGGGAGGTTTTGAGCCATGGTGCTAGGAGGGTAGGTTTGAGTGAAATCTGCGTGGTCTTGCTGGTGGGCGCGGGTGGTAGGAGGGAGAGAGAGAGGCTGGGGGTGGTTAGACCAGATTATATCTTTCTGGTTAAGAGGCAGGTTTGGTATTTTAGTCTGTTGTCAAAGTCTAGCCAGTTAGTTTGGCTATAGAGAGTGCAGGTGTGGGTGGATTTTGGGCAGCCTAGGGCAAGGTGACAGGCCTTGTTCAGGGCAATTTTTACTCATAGAAGGGCAGTATTATCAGGAGCCCCATAGATCAGAATGACATAGTCTATAATAGATAATACTGGGGATGAGATGGCGAGCTGAGGGCTTCGAGGGGGAGACAGCTCCAATGTTAGTACAACAGGCTTAGACAGGAGTTAACAGAGGTGCAAAGGAGGTGAATGTGGTCATGGAAGGTAAGGGCAGGATTCAAGGTGACTCCTAGGTACTTAAAGGTATTCATCTGTTCAAGAGGAAGCGAGAGGGAGGTGTTGATGTGAGGGGGTAGTGTTTGAGTCTATTTTGATGGTGTGCAAAAAGCATGACTTTGGACTTTTTTTGGTTCAGAACAAATTTATACTTGGAGAACCAGGACTCAGCCTCAGTGAAAGCTTTCTGTAGGGAGAGTTCTAAGGAGGCAGGGTTAGAGTGGGAAGTAAAGAGGATGGCATCATTCGCATAGAGCAGGATATTCCCAGTGCATGCCTTAGGTAGGGAGTTTAGGTAAAGGCTGAACAGAAGGGGCCCACGGATGGACCCCTGTGGGACACCAGAGAGAATAGAGAGGAGTTTAGAGATGGTGTTGCAATTTTTGACCTTCTGTGAGTGGCCCAATAAATAGTCCATGAACCAGGCCATGGCTTCCTGGGCCAGACCTAGGTGAGAGAGGGTACAAAGAAGGAGGGTGTGATTGATGGTGTTGAATGCCTTAGATAAATCTAGGAAGACCGTACCAGCCAACCTGCCATTGTCCAGGGCAGAGTGAATGTAACTGGAGAATTCCAAAAAAGCAGTAGATGTGCTGTGGCCTTGTCTGAATCCATGTTGTTCCGCAGATAGGAGGTTATATTTAGAGAGATACTCAGTGAGTTGGTTCGTGGCTATACGTTCGAGGGCCTTAGAGAGAGAGGTAAGGATGGATATTGGACAGTAATTGCAGGGGGAGAGGCGGTCACCAGTTTTGTGGATTGGGGTAATGATGGCCATCTTCCAGATGGTGGGGAATTTACCAAGATGGAATGAGAGGTTTAGGAGGTGGGGGGGGGGAGACAACCTCATCTAAAGCCAAGCATAGGATCCAAAGGTTGAGTGAGTCACTGCTATGGCAAGTGCTGCTCGGGGCTTTGATGAGGTAGGGTTTGATCTCCAAAGGGTTAAGGACACAGAAGCAAAATGGGGGAAAGACATGGGGGTGGGGGGTGGGTGAGTTGAAGAAGTCAGGGGGAGAATAGAGCTAAGATCAGAGAAAGAGGTATTAAGTGTGTCAGCGACCAGCTGTATGTTATTAGTGATGGACCAGTTTACATTAAGTTGGGCAGGGTGGAAGGAGGTGGCTTTGCCATTGAGGGATTTAATATTTTCCCAAAATGTGTGACCCGAGCCCTAGGATGAGGTCAGACCAGATTTGTAGTGTTCAGCTTTAGCTTTTTGGATGGCCCAAGTGCGCCTATTACACGCAGCCTGGAAGAGTTGTCTATCAGTCAGGCTACCAGAATCTAGGGCTTTTTTCCATAGTTATCATGACGTCGCATTAGATCAAGGAGGGACAAGGAGATCCAGGGGTGTCATGCCCTTTGACAATCTTCTTAGTGAGGGGGGCAAATCTATGACAGGCTTCATTAAAGGTGTTAATGAAATAATTAAGGGCAGCATCAAGGTCCAGACAGCGACACAGAGGGGGCCAGTCACATAGGGCAAGATAGGATTTCAGGTGTCTTAGCTTTCCCAGTCTGAGCAACCTAATAAGGACAATTTAAGGTGGTGGCTTCTTTACCAGATAAGACCATGTGCAGAGAATAGGGGTGTGATCACTAAGGGAGTTGGGGAGGACAGTGATATCAGTGATTTTGTGAGGGCGGGTGGACATAACTAAATCAAGTAAGGTGGTGGCACCACTATTGTGATTGAGGAGTGTGGGGCAAGTAACTAGTTGGGTGATGTCTACAGCATCTTTGTAGTGGGACGCTGAGGGGGAGAGCCAGTTTATGTTGAGGTCTCCCAGTGTAACTAGCTTGCTTTTGGGGGGAAGCTGGGAGAGATAGTCAGTAAGTGATTTGAAGGCAGGTTTCTAGCCTCATGGTGGAATGTATACAGCTGTGAGTATCAGAGGAGCCTTTGAGGGGCTAGGGAAGATATTAATAGATAGGGCTTGGGCACCAATTGCTAGCTGGGGGGGAGGGCGTAAGCTTGGAAGGAATCTCATAGATAGATAGCACAGTAAGCCTCATGCTTGCCACTCTGTTGTTGCGGTAGAGAGAGAGTATCCAGGAATTGAGATGGAGGAGTCTGGGGTGGATTTGGATAGCCAGGTTTTCACTAGAGCGAGGATATCGGGTTGGTGTTGGACTATCCAGACCTGGAGGTCATTGAATATTTTTGGGAGACTGCAGATATTAATGGAAGCAATGCGTAAACCTTGGGCAGGTGCATGTGATTGAGAGGGAGCAGGGTGGACATGGTTGGGTGGATGTTCCCCGATATAAGGAGAAGAGGGGAGAGAGTTCTAAAAAGCAGCCAGTGTAGGGCTTTACTGTGAGCAGTCGAGGTAGTCTGGATTTTGGTGGGTCAAGAGAGATAGGTAGGGATAGGTAGGGAGAGAAGCCTAGGGGTGGCAAGGATGAGAGACATTACAAAAGATTTGCAAGCTCAACCCCTCTATTTACAATACAATTTAATAAATTTAGTGGGGTGGCTTCTGGTGGGTGATCAAACAGAAACATATGGTTAAAGTTTCAGGGCCTTATCCCCCCCCCCCCCATTTTGCTGCATCAAAGCCTGCACTTTTTTCCAAATTAACTCTAATATTCTTACTTTTCATACTTTTTGGAGGGGCTCTTGGTTCTCATCATCCAGCTGAACTATGATTAAGCCTGACCACTTCGGCAAAATGACCACCTCCATCGGTCAGGTAAAAAGCATCACATTTTAACTTGCCTTATCAGAGCTGAGGTCTCCTTGCTTTCTCTATATTTTTGAAGAGACCACTCTCCAGGCTTCATTACTTATAGCGTGCTCTGGCCAATGAAAGGTTCACAGGTGTCTAATAGGGAGCTTAACAATTAGAAGAAGGCCACAATTCTCCTACATTCAAATCAGTACAAAAGGTTTGCAAGCTCAACCCCTGTATTTACAATACAATTTAATGAATGTAATGGGGTGGCTCCTGGTGTGTGACCAAACAGAAACATATGGTTAAAGTTCCAGGGCCCCCACCCCCCCGATTTTGCTGCATCAAACCCTGCACTTTTTTCCAAAGTAACTCTAATATTCTTACTTTTCATACTTTTTGGAAGGGCTCTTGGTTCTCATCATCCAGGTGTCTAATAGGAGGCTTAATAATTAGAAAGAAGGCCACAATTCTCTACATTCAATACTTTGTACTGATTTGAATGAGGGAGGTGTGGTAACATGCGACTCTAATAGGACACCTGTGAGCCTTTCATTGGCCAAAGCACACTATAAGTAATGAAACCTGGGGAGTGGTCTCTTCAAAATGATGGATGATGAGACAAGAGCCCCTCCAAAAAGTATGAAATGTAAGAATATTAGAGTTAATTTGAAAAAAATACTAAATGCAGCAAAATGAGGAGGAGAGAGGCCCTGAACTTTAATCAAGATGAGACAAGCCAGATGGAATCACAGAGAGAGAAAATGGGACTTGGAGTGGAAGGGAGGGTGTGGGAGAGGATAACAGGTGAGTGTAGAGTGGAGATAATTGTGTGGTGGAGGGGTGTTGGGGTATGGCTTGGGAGAAGGGGGAGAAGCGTAATAAGGAGGAGGGAGATAGGTGCAAGTAGGGCAGGAATGGGGGCATAGTGTATAGGAGGGGAGGGGGTAGGAGAGGGACAAAGGGGATCAACAGACACAGGTTGGTAGGGCAGCCTGGATAGTGCAGAGGTAGGGTGCAGGACTATCATGCAGAAGGTACAAGGTTCGAGACACAGGGTGGGGCAGTCAACATGAAGTGTCAATAGGCTAATACACCCACACAAGGTGCTTTGCCAAGGAAAGAGCCAGATTACCTTTAAGCGGTCCTGCGCTGTCCCCAGGGAGTGTTTCAAGCTGTGTGTGCGCTTGGGGATGGGGGTCCTGCTGCCAGAAATAGGGGAGAACAAAGGATATACAATTAGTATTGGGGGTGGTAGATGGCTGGAGAGAGAGGAAGGAAGGCCAGAACCCAGTGTGCATGCACAAACTGGAAAGCAGCAGCAGGAGAGAGAGCAATGGAGGAGCAAATGGGGCCTGTGGAAACGCTGGAGGATGCCAACCACGCAGTGGGCCTGCAGCAGCTTCAGCCAGGCTGACACAGTAAATCCTAAGCCAAGACAAAACTATCTGAACACTGGCACAGGGAGCGGAAAAAATATCTTAACACAGACAGAAAGAGTAAATACTATACTGGACTTAAACATGCTATAAATCATAGTATGCAGCAGTTGCTAGCAGGTTAGTAAATTGCAGTGGTTCTGAGACATAACAGCAGGGTTTCAGACTAGCAGTACACAGGCTCTAAACAAAGAAGTCCAGTGAGAGTCCTGGCTCTTAAAGCTCCCGTTGTGATCAGCAGAACTCCAGGCAGCAATGAGACAGGTAAGGCCAGAAAATAACATTCAGTATAGGAGGCCAGAAAAACACCCCCACACAAGGTGCTGTGCCCAGGAAGAAGCTGGATTATCTTTAAGGGCTCCCATGGTCCTGTGCTGTCCCCAAGGAGCATTTCAGGCTGTGTGTGCTTGGGGATAGGGTCCCGCTGTCTTTAAGGGCTCCTGTGATCCTGCGCCCCAAGGAATGGCACAAGGCATGGCTTGTGCCAAAAGATGCACCTGGAGCAATTCACAAAAGCAGCCAGTGTCACACACAGGCTGCATGTGCCAAAAGGGGCTTGTACCATCCTTGTAGCACAAAATGGGTTGCAGCATGGTGCAAGGAACCTTGTGCTAGGACAATGCTGTCACATCCCCCTTTCGAGAAATCACAAAAGTGCAGGGTGCCTACAGAAACAAACACCTGTGAGACCAGCCAGGTTGGTCTAATGGTCCTTGCACCACCTGTAGAACCCTGCCTGGTTACATTAAGGAATGGAATAGATTCAGAGAAAGTAGCAGGAGAGTGTGATAGCAGTCTGATAAGTGTACACTGCAGTTGGTTAATGACAGTGCCCCCAATTAGTTGGATTGCCCATATACCTGTTAACATGGTTGCAGGACCTAGTGGTAGACATATATCTTACAACAATCCCCCCCCCCCTTTGCAGGCTCTGAACAGTAAGCACTTAAGTAATGTGGTCCTGTTCAACAGCCTATAGCATGTGGTAAACTCGGTAGGCTCATTAGTTTGGTTCTTGTAAAATTAATGTGAGCATGACATTAGCTTTATTATATTCCTATTCATCACCGCTTGTAATTATGTTTTCATTATCAGTGCAGCTACAGGGGCCCAAGTGCTAGTAGTTCATGGTTCAAGAATGCAGTTGTCACTGTCCTGATGAATAGTTACAATATTTGTATGCTGGTGGGTACATATACATCATTATGTGCTGTCCTGGATTGCTGGCATTGCCCTACATGATTCCTAAATGTCCAGGGTACCCCCTCGACTGCACCTGCAGCTTGTGGTAAACCTTCCAGATGTACTGTCTGTTTGGCACATGGCCACAGTTGCTATAAGCTGTGGGACTTTGCCAACGGGACTCTGCCCAACAGACAACTGAGCACAGGGTCCCTGGCGTACTGAACATTGATGCAAGCTGCCTTTCACCACAGCTTGCATCAGTCTAAGGGCCCTTTGAGAATTGAGCCCTAGATCTTTACTTTGTCATATAAATTTAGAAAGTGTTTTGTTTAGCACAATAACAAAAAATCTTCTAACTGGATTGTGAGAGTTTGAAATAAGTACAGTAATTTTGTAAAAATATTCATTTTAATGCATTTCTCCCAATCAAAACCTTTTTCTGTAAGAATAAGAGCTTCTTGATTCTTTCCTTGAGTGATTATATTAATTACTCTGAGAATGTTTGTTCTGATGTTACAGCCCTTTTAAATCCAGTCTGATCAAGGTGAATGATGTCAGTTATTATTTTCCCAAGTCTAATAGCAAGAAATTTTGAAAAAAAAATCTATAATTATTGAGATGTGAGATTAATCTGTATGAGTTACAATCTGTAGGATCCTTAGGCTGACTGCACAAAAGAATTAAGACCATGTTTTAGACATGTGTTTGGTCTTACAGAAGGAAAGCAGACTTAAGAAAATGTAAGTCTGTTGCACAAAAATTCTTACATTCCATTGGTTTTGTTCAGAGACTTTTATTTAAGCTTGTTATTTACCAGGCTTATTTGTTGTTAGTAGGCTTATGTTGCCATAGTTAATTACATGAAAATATACTTAATTGTAGAACACTATTCTGAATATTGTACATTAAAAATATATATGCTTAAAACAGAATGTCAAAACTATCCTGATCGACACCTTGTAAACGTTAAAATTCAATAAGTCGCTCATTAACCTTTAAAGAATTATCTGATTAACTAATGAATTGCCTGAAGTACAGTAATGACACCTGATACATAAAGGGCAATGCATTGCCTGAACCTTTGGCTAAGTCACATGCCTGAGAAAACAGAACTGATGTTGCCTTCTTCAGGAAGGGTGGGTGGAGACACCTGGGGATTCCCACCACACATTTTTTCTGTATAGCTCTTATCTTGACTAAGAGCCTGGTGATACTGGCAGGGTTTACTCTTAGGTTTACTCTTTTGATTGGAATAGGCCATTTAGCAGCCTTCTCCCCACCACTGGGGTAGGGGGCATGGAGCCCTTACCACACCCCAGCTGACTCACTTACAGGAGGGAGGGTCATGGTGGACTGAATTACATGGGTATTTGGGATGTGGCCTTCGTTGCCATTTTGTGATGGATACCATTCCTCCTCCATGCCATTTTACCTCTGCGGCTTTATACCGTCCCACAGACTGCATCATTATAGGCCCCAGCACAGTCATCCTCATGGGTCTCTCTACAGATGCCCACATCCCCCCCACCTCCCCCCCCCCACATAACTACCTCCTCTCAAGACAGGAGGTCATGATTTTAGATAAAGTACAAATGGATTTTCAGTGGAGGTGGGTGATGGAAGTGATGAGTCACTTGGGTGGGAGAGTAGGGGTGGTAAGTACCTATGCTTCAAATGCCAATTAGACAGACTTTTCCCTTCCTCTTAGTCAGACCATAGTAGACCTCAGGTGGGACTGCTGTACCCCATTTATGATTAGGAATGATAGCAGGTCCTTGGTGTCCACAAGCAACCACTCAAAAGCCAGGGTTATGTATAAGCTGATGATGTCGGTATAAGGCCTGTTCAATGGCTGGCTACAAAGGAACCCTACAAGCCACAACTACACCTTTTAATCTCTGCTGTTCAATTTCCACAGTCATACTAATATTTGGCTTGTCAATGCTGCAACAATGGCAGGGGTGGGAAACCCTGGGATTGACTGAATCCTTATTTAAGAACATGTGCCAGTCATCATTGACTACTTGCTGGCCAGCACAGGCCCCACCCTCCCCAAGATGGAGATACAATCCTCTCCTCCTCCTCTGGGACCATGAATTCAATGAGTGGGTATCCAGGTAGGCAAAATTTTACTTCAGCACCAGTTATTCCCCTCTGGGACCAAGACTTTCTCAGTACCACTGTCAGGCACCTGCTCCCACTCCAACCTGACAGCTTCTACATCAGTTCATTTGTTGTTGATGGTTGCTCCACCTCCTAGTCTTATAATGATATGATGGTGTTAGTGAGTGGATGTGGTCAGTGGTTGTCACTGGTCGTCACATCATGTGGTCTGACCATCATGGACAGATGTTGGTGATGGGAGCTCTGGGACGAATACTGAGGGTGATGCTAAGTGGACTAACTAGGGTGACTCACTTAACTCCAGCCTCATCCTTGAGGTTGTCACGGGGATGGAATGGTATGGACCTCAGCCGGTAGCTTAGCCTTCAGGATTTCCTGCTTTAAGGGCTGCTATTTCCTTCAGTTTATCGGTATGTTATCAAGAAGAAGATATTTAATATTCTTTTTTTTGTCATTAAAGATTTTATCCTCCTCAATTCTTATACCAGTTCCCCCCCCCTGCATCTAGCCATCGTCAAGCTTCAGACTGACAGGGAGACACTTCTGGCCAGGAATGCAGAATTAGAACTGATGAGGCTCAAGCACAGATACTCAAAGGGAGGAGAGAAATGTGGCAGAGTCCTTGCTTCCCATCTCAAAAAGCAGCAGGCCAAGAGACACATTGGTGGTCTCAGTAACTCCCACGGTATTTTCAGATCCTTGGCTGAACACATTAGTGATGTTATGAACAGCTTCTACAACAAGTTGTATAGTTTCCACTCTCCTTTGCGCACTGCAGCCATTGATGACTTCCTCCACTCTATCCCTGTCACTTTCCTGTCATGATGGTAAGCTACAGCTCTCACATTGTCTGAGATAGAGACTGTGCTGAAATCACTCTGACCTCACAAGGTACCTAGGGTGAGGGTATCCTAGTAGGCCTGTTGCAGGTCATATTTCCCACAATTTGCTCCATCCTATGTAGACTGCACCAGGAGGCCCTCACAATTGGCAGTCTCCTCCCAACAATGCATACAGTCACAGTTACTGTCCTACATGATTAGGGGAAAGATCCTTTGTCACCAGCTAGTTACAGACTCATTTACCTTTGAAAGGGTTGACAGTAAAATTTATGCCAAGGTCCTGGCCCTGTAGCTTGATTCCTTTTTGCCCTCCTTAATCCACTCATCCCAGGTGGGATTTGTACATGGTCATCTCAGCTCAGACCATCTGCAAACTTTGCTAAACTTTCTTCATGCTGCTAGAAGTTCTTCCATTCCCACAGCTTCTATAGCCATGGATTTCAAAAAAGCTCTCAATTTGGTGGAGTGGGAGTACATCTACAGGGCCCTGCAGAAAATGGCCTTTAACCCTGATGTTTTGGACAATGTCCACACATTGTATAGTACACTCACAGCTAAAGTACTTACAGTAACACCCTGTCCCCAGAATTCCATCTAGAGAAAGGGACAAGGCATGGCTGCCCCATCATCTCTCTTTCCTTACTTGCAATTGAGCCCCTTGCAGCCATGATCCATAAAGACCCTGACATACTAGGGGTAAGGGTGGGGCAGGATCGATAGCTGGCTTTACACTGATAACCTACTAGTTCTCACTGAACAAGCTCACATCTCCCTACCTTGCCTAGTATCCCTCCTCAACATACTCTCATGGGTATTGGGTCTTAGAGTGAACTTATCCAAAACTGAGGTGCTTCCCTTAAACTCATCCTGCACCATACAACATGTGTGGGCTGCCAGATTGCAATGGGCTCCATCCCATTTCACCTATCCTGGCATTAAACTTTCTCCCCAACTGTAGATTATGTGAGCCATTAACTTTTCCTCCTTGCTGCAGGACCTGTGAACTGAGTGTGACTGACGGATGTCCCTCCAGCTATGTATGGCTGGTAAGACTGAAGCACCCACAGTGATCACCACCCCAAAGATTTTTCATCTTTTCTTTCACATATTCTTGCCCATAGCAGTGGTTTGAACAAATAGATGCACTGGTCAGCAAGTTTCTGTAGAAAGAGAAGCAACCTCATTATAGCTGAGTGAAACTGTGTACCCACTGGAATATTGGGGGCTGGAACTTCCATTTCGTTTTAAGGCTACTACTGGGCAGCACGGGGTCATAATGTCACAAGACATTATGCTGTATACAAAAATCATGCTGCCAATACAGAGCAATTTCTTGCATGTGGCATAAGTCCTTTATTTTCTGGGGGCTCTGCCCCTGCACCCACATTATGATGGGCTGTGCCCCCAAACCACCCCCAATAAGGATTCTCAACTCTGGGGGGGGCGGGGTTAACACTGAAGTTGCACAAAAGTGCAAAAAATAAATAAATTCTCTTGCATATGGGACTGGGAATCAAACACAGTCCCAAATGCAGTGTTTAAGTTCCCTGCTGCCAGTGGTTTACTCTATCGCGCATCATGCGACAGTCATTGAGGCAGGGGAGAGTAAGAGATTGATATAAGGAGCAGTGGTGAGTGTGGGGTGAGTAGTTAAGAGCAAAGTGACAAATGGAATGTAAGAGTGTGTCCAGTCTGGCTAGGGTCATTTTGAGGGTGGCACTGTAGACTACATCACCATAGTCAAATGTTGGAAAGATCATTCTCAGAAGAATTTATCTATGGTCTAGCAAGGGAACACATTCACAATTCTGGTATAAGGCACCCGATTTGGGGAGCAGTTTCTTGTGAATAGCATCCATATGGCCTGAGAAGCTAAGGTGTTTTTCAAGCAAGACCCAAGGTACTTGAAGGAGGCAGTGTCTTCCAACATGGACCTGTCAAGTGTGTGGAAGGAGGGGATGGAAGGGAGCATAGAGAGTCTCCGTCTTGTGCCAAAGGTCATGAAGACCGTCTTCTTGTTGTTTAAAAACAGTTGGTTAACTCATAACCACTGCTGGACTTTATCAAAGTCCTGCTGCAGAGTGGGCACCACCATGGGCATGGAAGGATGGGGAATATACAGAATGGTGTCATCCCCAGGAACAAGCCCTGTCTTTAATCAACACTCCTGCCAGGTTAATGCTGAAAATCTGTTACTTGTGATGTTAAACACAAGGGACTGAGGTTTCTTAATCACTGCAGAGGAGTCAGTTTTTGTTAGAGGTAACTGATTGTCTATACTGTTGCAGTCAGCTGCAACAATAGGATACAAAAGGAGTTTCTATATAAAAATGTCCTTTTTTCTCAACTATATATAGACATAGTCTGTCCAAAACATTAGCATTTTCAAGAATTTTAAGATATACATTTCTTCATTTGGGTGAAAATAAAATTTGACCAATATTAAAGAGTGTCACTACTCACTGAACATATGCCAATCCATCATTTCCATTGGGGATCTGCAAAAGTTGTTCAAAAAATTCCCTTCAAATGTTTTTTAATTTATAATCATTCTCTTTTGAAAATCTATGTAACCCATATAGGACCAGGCAGTAGCTGGCCTCTTAACTATTTTCATCACAATCGGATACCTTATTGGTTTGGGGGCTATTGAGAAGATTACTATCTACTGCTTGAAATCCTAACTTGTCAATCATGGATTCCTTCTTCAGTATACTTTCAGCTACATCTTTACCCTGTAATAAAATATCAAACTGACCAGCTTTGTCCCCTTGTTCTCACCTATGTACATCAAGTATTTTGAAGCTAAATGAAGGTACCAGCAAAAAACAATGCATGAATAGATTATACAGGGCCTTGTTAAGTTTACTTTTGTTCTCATTATAGATCCCACGGAAATGAACTACACTAATTTGGAAAGTTTCACTGTTATCTGACAAAAGTGTAACATTTTTCACTTCCCTGTTCACATAGATCAGGTTATACCCTGACCTCACAAGAGGTCTACTATTTATACAGATAAAATTTTCAAGCCTTGGAGAGGTACAACAAATGTACACACATTTTATACCTATTTCATCTTCATCATTAATGACCTTAACAAAATCTTTTTCATCCAATTCTACACCCAGTTCTGCCCTTAGAAGGTGTGCAATCCTGTCCCTAAGTGCAAACTGCGACATTTTGGTATCAATATCTGAACCATATAGACATAAGATAACACAGTCATCAATGCCAATCAGTTTAGGTTAATCCTGAAGACTTGCATTAACTCCAGCTCCTGTTGTACCAGTTTTTGCTACATAGGAACTTGTAGGCATATCTCTTCTATTGCTCCCATGTACAATATTCCATGTGTTCCAATCTGATCTTAGACCTGTTAGCTCCTCCCCTAAATTAGACACTATATTTACTATTTATTTCATAGTCATTCCACTGTTATTTGTATTGTGCTCACTCTCTTCTTGGTCCTTACTTACAGAAGAAATCTTCAGCCCTTATTTGTCATCCTCTACTGAAGATTGATCTGGATTCCCCTTATGATTCCCCTGTTTCTCTTTGTGTATTACATTAGGGCCCTTCAATTCTTCTGATAGGCTTCTCTGTTTCTTTAGCCTTTTCTTATTGTTTTGTTTTTTAATGTTTTTATTGGTTGTCTTATCTTTTTGAGGCGACACTGGGAAGTTAATGGAGGAAAAATCTGGCCTTCTTTGATCTCTAACTATGGAAGCAATAGATGAAGATTCATACCGTGGAACCAGTTTATTTAGTATTAATAATATATCATTGAGACTAGCTTAATTTATGGCAATATCTTCTCTGATAGTATCCATCTCATTTCTCATTATAACAAGTTGTTTCATAATCATTAAGTGTGCAGATTATGAAGTTAACATAGTTTTAATAATATCTTCACTTAAGAAACATTAGAAATAGTCATGTGGCTCCTGGCTAGTTCCCTTAACCTTTTCCTCAGGTAGAACACTATCAGGAGTCTAGATTTTTTAAGTATCCCCTACATTATGCCTATTTAGGTTTTTTAAATCCCGGATGGTCTCTTGTAGATCATCCATTACTTCCCTGAAATTTGCTCTTTTTTCACAGTGATCAACCCTAAGTCCAGTTTGTTCAGTCATTGCCCTTTCAATTTATATACCTGGTAGGGATATAAAGCTCTGAGAGAGAGATTTCAAGCCAGTAAGCAATGGAGATGCTTCCAAAGTATTTCTATCCGCTCCTGTCTTCTTTTCTGAAAGATATGATAATTTAGGGGAGTCTTCTAACTTATTAGCCATTAAGTGCTTCTCATGGGATACACAGCATACTCTCAAGTTCGACGCTTCCCCTGTTTAAGAAACTCTATAAGGAATTTTTCTTCCCCCCCAACCTGCAGCGGCAACTGCACCTACTACTCTCTGATAAACCCTTTGCTCCTTACTCCTTATCTTGTATCTCTCCAAATCCCCCTCCTACCCCATCACATCAATCTTTAATGCCTACTGTCTCACTTTGCTTCAATAACTCTTCCCCCCTGCATGCCCTCTCCCCTCTCCTATATATTGTAATTAGCTTGTGTATATTGTAAATATGTAAATACAGAGTGCTAGTGCTAATATACCGTATAATCTTGGTCTCACACTACTATACTGGTTTTAGTGCTATGTCCACTCTGCAATTTGGCCTACCTGAACTCCTCAGTTTCAAGTCTCCATCACTGTTGACCTTAGCCCTACAATAGTCGTATCCTCAATGGCCGCTGCAGGACGTACATGGAATCTTCGGTAAAACTGTTGGATCTGACTGCATATTCCTGAAAGTAACTGTGGCTCCAACAGTCTAATTTCAAATGTGTATTACTTTCCTGCTGCATTCTGATCCCGCTGCTACTTATATGTATTACCTCTTGTACCCAACTGTACTTGCATCTACTCTTGGAATTGTCTGCACCCTACTTATTTGTATTCTACTCATGGAATTGTCTTTATTCCCCGGGTCACCCCTGAAAAAGGGACTTGACTGTCTCAGTGGGCTCATCTGGTTATCAAAATTCAAATAAAATAAACATCCAGGTAAATTTTGGGCATAGAAGAAAAGCATGTATCACTAGCAGTTTTCATACCTATCACATCCAAGGTTTTTCCTTGCATTGTCCTTGACCCTCCCCCATTCTCATCTATGTTATCTAACTTGACAAAATGTTCATTAATTTTAATCTGGTTGGTAGCATTCTCAAGAGAAGTTTTTACCTCAATCTTTTTTTCCTTTTTGGATTTTAGATATTTTATTCTGACTCCTATCCAAGAGTTTATCAGAACTGGGAAAGATTAAATCTATGTCAGAGTTCTCAATTCCCATGCTAGCAATCTGATTCTTCATCAGTACCATAATTCGCTAATAGGTATCTCTGGGTTTACAGTAAGTAGCAAACATGTGTATTAAAACCAAAGTGGACTCACAGGTGTGTTGTATCAAGTAAGGATGACTACATAAAAAACACAATTTTAATAATGATTTGTGTCATTATCCTCACTTAATTAAAGGTTTTCCTACTAGACAGACTGAACCAGGTTTGTTTTATGGCACTATCCAGATATTCTAAACACTTATGCAATCAAAAATTATTTACACACTTTAGAACTCTCTTGAAAATGTCAAACACCAAAACCTATTCTCTTTTAACTTCTCCTTGTGATAGAGATACCATCAAAGTTTAGAGATGAGAGATAAGGCACCCCAGTTTGTGCAGCATAAAAAATGGTTCCAAGGTAGAAAATCTAATACTTGCATTCAGGATATTCTGAATATGTCTGACTGCTTCCACAGATTTCCATAGTCTTTTACATGTTAATATCCCTTCAAGGAAAGTGCAAGTAGACTGAGATACAAGGCCACAGAATACTTTGGACCCAGGATCCAGAGAGTGTAGTTGTACGGTCTGATTGAGAATTTAGTTCAGTTGGAACAAGGTTTTCAGGTCTTTCCACAGATGAATGTCTCACCAGAAATTACTGGGGTTCCATAAAATGATCTATATTAGCAAGATCAAATCTATAGTATACTATACTATAAGGCTGCACTACCCCCCTCCCCCATAAACTAGGCTTCCTATGTACCTGGTTAAATTATGCTTAAAAGTACAAATACTAAATACTAAATGCAACAATGAAATGAAGGAGTATAATCTAAAGCAGAAAAATAATATCCTCGAGTGAAATTTAAAATATTCTTGCAGTAAAAAATATGTTTTTAAATATATTAAATAAATGAATTCTATTAAAGGGTAGTCCTTAATCTTTCTTTCTGTGGATCCCCCTTGCTATCCCCTTCTCAATACTCCCAAGCAAACCACATAAAGGCAAGGGGGACTCCTGGCCTGATTAAGAACGAACACAAAACAGACCTCAATACAAAAAGAAACGGCATCCTGATTAACAAAATAATAATAAAAAAAAATGGTTAGAAACCGAGGCATGAGTACAAACATATAAATAAATGTATACTCTGCGCAGGAGAGCACAATGCCAGAACTGACACAAAGATACAAAGCAGGAGTGAGGAAAACAGGCGCTTTAAACAAATGCCTTAAAAGTGCCTAGAAACAAAAAGATTTTTCAAGTTTGTAAGCAGAGTGGGGTAATGTTCTCTGCAGAGCTTCCTTGCTCTCCCAGCTCCAAAAGCATGCTCCCCCACCACAGGACTCCAAGTCTGCATAGCAAGTTAGCAAAACCCACAACTCCACGATACAATCAGTATCAGAAGAGCACATGTTGGGCTGGAAAGGGCTCAGAAATACAGCAGCTCATGCTTTAGGCAACAGTGGAATACCTGGGTACCCGGTGAATATGTCATGTGGATTATAGTGTAGGTATAATCTGCACAGCAAAAATAGCCTAGAGCAAAACAGCTACAGTGATAGCAGAGTGCAATTACATTACCGCTATCCCTGTAGCTATTGTCAGTCAGGACAAAAATGATAAGTCTTTCCTTGCATGCTATTTCACTGAGCAGCTGCTGTGGCACAGAGGTTAGAGCCACAAGCAGCAAAAGGCGGCTGAGCATGCTGATGACCAGGTTTTGATTCCTGGTCTATGCGACTTTTTTGTTTTTTGTGTTTATGTTTTCCCTTCCCATCCTGACCTTGATTTGCAAATGTGTCTTCCCCCACCCTGCACTTTTTCCCCCGCTCCCAGTTTTTGTGGTCAGTTCCCCGTACCTCCCCAACATAAATACGATCCCTCATGAAGTTCCTCCCCATCCTTGAGTTGCCTTCCCCCAGAGGTGATTATTTATAGATTGGCAGGTGCAGACAGTCAGTACAAGTGTTTTCTGATTTATTTCTAGCAGTCGGCATTTTTGCCCATTCGCTGCATTTTTGGTCGGTGATTTGCTTGCGCGTTTTTTTCACCATGCTATTATTAAATAGGCATTATCACCTAGTGCCGAATACCTGTAGCAAGCAGACAAAAGGCACATCAGATGAGCGCCTGCTACAGCTGTTTCTCCTCGGTGGTCAAGCATGCAGCTGGTCACTCACTCCTCCACAGAATGTGAACAATCATAACACATCTTTTTATGTTTGCTTGCACACATGCACAAGAAACATTATATGGCAGCTTGGGAAAGAAGCGGGTTGTGGAGGCATGGCACTGTGGCACCCAACAGAGGCACTGCATTTGGGGACTTGGCACTGGTGGACCAATGGAGGCACAGTGTACTGATGACACTGGCTTCCAAAAGTGCCACCAACTTGAAACATTTTCACCGCAGCAATCATGGGCCACCTCATCATTGCAGCATCAGCCATTCCACCGCAATGAGGGAGCAACCAGTCATTGCTGGGCGGAACGTTGCCAAGTGTAATATTGTTTGTGAACATGGCGGCAGGCCGCCACCATGTTCAGAAACAATATTAGACCCCCTAGTGCCTAGGGGGTGTCCAATCCTCCTCGGCATTGTGTGCCGCCCCACACAGTTTTTGTTTGCCAATGGGGGCCCCAATCCCTGTTGGCTTCATTCCCCTCAGTGTAATTTGCCAATGAGGCCCACTCCTGTCAGCATAATGTCCCCCAAAAAAAAAACAGTTTTGCGCCGAGGTGCCCAATCCCCTCAGCTCTTGCCCCCATATGTGCCAACAGGGTGCCCAATCCCTGTTGGCTACAGCCCCCCAACACAAACAGTCGGGTGGCATGCTGGGAGCCCACCCCAGCATGCCAAATGTCCCTGTGAATAAAAAAAAGTCCCACGATGTTTTTTCCCCCTGTAAATTAGAAAACGGTCCCTTGTTGAGTCCGGTGGCCCCACCCCCAACCCGCGCCCATCCTCTGTGCACCCTGCCTCCCAACACCCCCTCACCCCATACTTACTTGCCTTCGGAGCCCAGCGCGATGATCTTCGGTGGACCGGGAACATGTCTGCACTCTTCAAAGCTGAACACAAACTGAAGAAATGCTGGTAAGCAGTATAATGGCATAAATAGGCTTTTTTTCAACTTTGCTGCATATCTCAGGTATTTTTGGGAATTTTGGCACCAAAATTTCAACATGGGGTTATTGGGACCCCTCCTCATGAATTCAGCCACTGTCATGGAGTTATTCGGTCCCGAAAGGGGATTTCACGGTCACTGCACGGAATTGCCTTTTAAGACTGATTAATGAAATGACTGTGGCAGAATTCATGGTAGCCTCTTAAAAAGTCTATGTTGCAAATTTGGGGAAAATCAAGAAATGACTGTTTCTGAGCGTGCGTTGCGTGTTATTCCCTTTACACACTTTCGTAACTTTGCAATTTGTAATATTTTCACTCCAGATTTTCAACATTTCCATTTTCCACCTCCTTATAGAACAGTACAGCTGTCATTTTCACATCCTGCCCAAAATGTGTTTCGCACTTCTAGTGCAGAATAGTGCAGTCGCTGTGGGAAATCAGTGTTTTGGACATTGGGCGGATATTCAAAAGGGTTGCGCCATGCGCAATAGGGTTGCGCATGCACAAGTCGAAATTGTGCCATTCTGCGATATTCAGCAGGAGGCAGTTGCGCCACCGAAAACAGGCTGAGCAACAGCGCAATGCAAATGAAGGCATGCGCAACCGAAGGGGGTGGATCCCTGCATAAAGAGCGCAATGCGATATTCAAAGGGTTGTGCAATGCGCAATAGCGGAACAGCTGGAAGTTGCGCCACAGCGGAAATGAGCCAAAATAAAAAGGCTCAAGGAAGAGGCGCAAGAACACTACAGGGATGCCAAGCGGGACAGACAGAGAGAGACAGACAGTGACAGTCCAGAACAGGGCAGGCAAGGGAAGTTGTGTGGGCCATAGGCTGCAGAGGCCAGCGGGGTACCCAGTGCAGTGGAGGTAGCAGTCAGGACAGCGGGGTAACAGAGCAACATCAGCCAGGGGGTCACAAGCCAGAGATGGACAGTGCCAGCTTCCACATGGAAGTTGTAATGAGGGGTGAGTATGCATGCTGCGGGGGCGTGGCCGTGGAAGGGCCCATCGGTGTCGCCCCAACAGGCAGTACCGTGCCCACATCAGCTTTGAGCTGTACACAGATGTAGAGATCGTGGGCGGTACTGCCTGAACAGGAGCAATACTGAGGCGGCTCTGTGAGCTGTGCAGTGATGTGATGCAGGCATCCTCACGGCGGAGTCACGCTCTGTCGGTGGAGACCAAGGTGACAGCACTGCATGTGCCTGCTCACCACGGGCACCTTCCAGAGGCCAACAGGGACACCACAGGCATCACACAGTTGGCCACATCATGCATCCTCACCCAATTCCTCAGCGCACTGCTGCCACATGCTGCGAGCACATCCATTTCCCAGCACCGCGGCAGGCGTACAGCAAACATGCAGGAGTTCCACAGGGTAGCACGTATGCCTGGTGTGCTGGGGCCATAGACTGCACCCATGTGGCCATTCGCACGCCACCTGGCCCCGATGGGGCTGCATATAGGAACAGGAAGGGCTATTCCAGTGTCAACTGCCAGGTGGTGTGTGATGCCACTGGGCACATAATCAATGTCTGTGCCACACATCCTGGTGGAGCACATGATGCCTTTATATGGTATCAGTCCACACTGTGCCATCGATTCGAGTGGGGACATCCCCACAGGCCATCTAGTGGGAGACGCATGTAGGAATTGCAAGCGTGGGACAAGGGTGGGAATGCCACAGGTGCTATGGTAGTGGCACACAGGGATATTGGCAATATGGACCTGAACATGATACTCATCTCCACCATCTCCACACAGGTGACAGCAGATACCCACTCCATCCCTGGCTGCTCACACTATACCGGCGCCCCATGACCCCATCGCAGCAACGCTATAATGAGGCGCATGCTGCCACACGCAACATCATCGAGCGGGTGTTTGGGATGCTCAAGGCACGCTTCCGATGCCTAGGCACCTCCGGTGGTGCCCTACAGTACAGCCCCTCAAAGGCCTGTGGGATATTCTTGGCCTGTTGTATCCTGCACAACATGGCCAATGACTGTGGGATAGCCATTCAGGTCAAGGAGGGGGACAGCGATGGGGACGCCAGCAGCGCCGGTGATGATGGTGATGAGCAGCCCCCCCTTGGACGATGGGACCCCTGACTGATCCAGCAGGCCCAGCTGCACCAGGACACCATCACAGAGGAGCATTATGCACGACACAGGTAAGTCAAGGGGCCATGTGCAATCAACACTGTCCTGGCGCAACCCACAGGCACACAGAGTAACACACCAGGGGTGCATGACGGCAAGGGGAGTGGAAGGGACCAGGCACACAAACACACCATCAGGGAGGGGTGAACAGCCATATGGACACACACACACACACACACACACACACACAGGCACAAAGCATACATGGGCAGGTGCACAGCAGAGCAGGAACAGACATGGCAAACACACAGATCCACAGACCACACCCACCACCTGTACTGTCCAAAATCGTGTGTCAGATGCTGGGCATCCTTGCACCTTGGTGTACAGTACAATGCAGGCATCATCATGCATACGCACCTGTGGACAGCAGTCAGGATGGTGTGCAGGTGGTCCGTATGTCGGTGTGATGGGCAGGGCACCCACCAGTGCACTGCCCACCATGACGTACATTGCACACAGGGCAGCACCAGACAGGGCCCGCACTGGGAGACAGGTCAGTCATGTTGCACTGTTCCATGGCCACCGCGGATGCATGGGCGGCCCCGCCGTGACCCAACAGCACTGGTAGGCTGAGCAGGGGCCACATGGGGTGGCACCGATGGACCACCAGGGTCCCACTGCCTGATCACGACCTTGTCCGCACTGGGGTCTGTAGTATGCAAACATACCTGCACCAGGGGTGCTCAGGATGCCCACAGCAGAACCCAGCATCGACAGGCTGGGTGGCATACGATGCTGGGAATGGGGAGTGGAGAGCGTACTGTGTGGGGTGCATGGTACAGGGGCACCTGCTTGTGTGCCCAATGCAGCCACGACAGCGACCAATGCCTGGGTCTGCCTGTCAATGGCGGCAGTCACATCCATCCACATATGGACCATTTCTGCAAGGATCAGAGCACAGTCCCTGCTGTGCCACTCCAAAGCCACGCACAGTGCCTCCACGGACGTTGCAACCCGCCTTTGCTGCTGTACTGATTCCCGCAGCAGGTGGGTGTGCTCTTCAAATGGGTACTGTGCCACAACGGCATCCTGTCCCCCAGGGTATGGAAGGTCCTGATGCTCAACACCCCTTGAGGATGGGTGCTGTTCACCAGGACCAGGAATGGGCATATCAAAGGGTGGTGGGCATGTGCCACCGCTGGACACTGTACCCCCAGACCTGGTGGGTGACTGCTGCTGCTGCCCCTCCAACCGCTGTGCCCCAGGGACCACTCGTTCCATTGCTGTGGCTGCAACAGTGCCAGACACCTGCACAGCCACTGGTGCTGCCCCACCAGTGCTGACAGGCACAGTCTGGGACTGTGCCGACATGCTGGCACACACGTTGGAACCAGCTAGGCCCAGGGGCATGTGCTGGCCTGCTGTGTGTCCGTCATGGGACACACACATGTCACTGCCCATTGCAGTCCTTGCATCATCAATGGTGCAGGTATGTGCTACAGCCACAGTCACAGCATGCTGGCATGCTTGCATGCCAGACTGCTGAGACACAGGCTGTGCACCCCCCACACCTGACTCACCAACAACAGAGTTGGCAGCCAGGCGTGCATGCTGGTGCAGTGCGTGCTGGCTGGTGACAGAGGTGGATGGACCCTCCTCCAACTCCAGCAGGTCTTCCTCACTGCCTGGACCCACCACCAACATCCCCTGAAGATGAACAGGATCTGTAACAGAAAGTGAGGACATGTGAGTGCATGTGAACAACCTTCCCCCCTCCCAACACCACCACCATGTCATACCGTGCAGTGATGGGCTTCCACCTGTCTGGAATCCACCTCCTGGTATGCCCTCATTAGCATTCCACTGCATTGATGCAGCCAGTCGGTCCTCAGCCGGGGTCAGCTCCACCACCGCTGGCTGGCCCCCGCCTGTGCCAGCACGTGCCGCCCTGAGGGCTGCCACCTTCTCCTTCACCCTCCTGTGGTCTGTCCCCATCTTCTTTTTGCATTCCTGCACGGAGCGCTGGTGGCTTCCATGCAGCTTCACTGCCCGAGCTACCCCCTCCCATGCAGTCACACGGGCCTGAGGGGTGCCCCGCCATCCACTCAGTAGTGGCTCCTCCTCCAGGTAGGCCTGGAAGAGGGCCTCTGTCTCTGCCGTGGTGAAGTTGGGCCTCCTCCTCCGCCCACCATCCTCACCCTCACCTTGGCTCTGCTCGGTCATGTCGATCTGTATGGGTGGAAGTGGACACCTGTCACTGTGCAGTCTACAGCATTATCCCATGACCATTGTCCAGAACATCACACAGCATGCAACCCACCTCTCACCTGCAGTAACCGAATCTGGCCAGCGCAGCCCAGTGTCGCACATTTATAGCGCAATGCATGCAAATTAGAGTGGAGCAACTGTAATGAGATGCAATCGTGCCACTGCGCTTTGAATGGCTGATCAGATGATTTGCATGTGTCGGCTGAATATCGCGCCCGTTAGCTGCTTGTCTGAGGGTTGAGCTGGCTGAGCCAATGGTGCATTTCTGTGACTGTGTGGTCCACTGCATTGCGCATGCCCAGGTAGCTTACACAGGCATCTGCCGCGCTGATGACGTGCTGTGCGCGATCAGCAATTCAGGCCACGGCCACCATTGTGCCAATGGCGCTACAGCGCTGGTCACCATATGGCGCTGTGGCAGTACTGCACAATAGTCCACTGTAGCACTGACATGCAGGTGTCTGATCACCCAGGATGTGTGGACATCCAATGGCGCTGTGCGTGGCCTTGCGCCACTGACCCATGACCTTGTGCCCGACCTTTGCCCCCTGGCGCTGTACATCTGACATGTGTACGGCTCTATCGCGCTGTTCGGTGACAGCGCGATGTGGACCGACGGCGCTGTCCAAACAGCTCGATAGGCAGTGTTGGAGTTGTATTGTGCAACATTTCTATGTGGGGTTGCCGCGCTGCAGAGCGCCATATTGCCACTGTACTTTTTGAAAATGGCACACAGGAGAGCACCACAATGGGGGGCTTTGGAGATAGCTAACCTGGTGGCTGTGGTGGAGCCTCACTATGGCTCACTGTTTGAGGGAGTGCCCCTGCAGGTGCCATGCACCCATGTGTGGCAGCAGGTCGCTGCTGCCCTGGAGCAGGCCACTGGGAGGAGGAGAACCCCGGAGCAGTGCAAGCACCTCTACGACGACCTGCAGAGGAGGGAGCATGCTCTGCTTGCGTGCCTCAGGTCACGTTCCAGGAGGGGCATTGTGCCCAGGCCAGGTGGGTGTGCTGTGTATGCACCAGTATTGTCTGCATGGGTGACTGTGTCATGTAATCTGTGCATGGGGTGGGTTGGGCTGTGGTTTGCTGTGAGGGTGTTTGCAGGTGTGTGCTGTTTGGGTCTGGTTGTGTGGGCAGGCACACTCAATGGGGCAAGGGGCTGTCTGCTTTGGGATCTCACTGATGTGTTTCTCTTCCTTTATCTCCCACAGGCATGGAGGAGCAGAGGCGGGCACAGGCTGAGGCCTGGGATGGCGGTGCCAGGGTGGCAGGCAGAGGAGGTGTGGACCAGCCACAGCCACAGCAGCAGCAACAGCAGCAGCCGCAGCCGCAGCAGCACCTGCTGTAACGGCTTGATGAGGGTAAGTGTCATTACATCATGGATGCTATTGCATGCTGGGGGGGGCACGGACACCTTCCAGGGACAACACTACCATGCATGCAACATGTGACAGTCATCACTGTCCAGTGGCACTGCATGTGTGTGTGTGTGCATCACTGGTGGTCCATGCATGCAACGGGCACATGGCTGTGGCACTAGCATCCCTCCACGTAGCCACGTCACTGGGTAGCGTTGATTGTGCTGTGCTGGACATGGGCGGTGTGTGTGTGCAGTGGTACACATGGCCATTGCTGGCTGGTTGGGCTTGTCTTGTGTAAGATCACTGTCAGTGGGTGCAGTCCATCACAGGAGCGGGCACTTGGCTGTCTGCCATGCATGATGGGTGGGATTCAGGGATGTGGACAGTCACAGCCATTGACTCTGATCCCTTGTCCTAGGTATCCGGATCCTGCGCCTGATGGAGCGGGGCCTGCGGAGGCTCACTCAGGTGGCCATCGACACACACATCATTCTCCTGGACTTGCAGCAGCATGGGATGCGGCGCCGGAGGAGGCCACAGGCACAGCACCAGGCAGGAGGAGGGCAGGCTGCCAGGCAGTAGTTGAACGTCACCGAACCCCACCTTCCCTCTCCCGGTTGTTCACCCCTGCCCCTTACCCACCCCTATCTCATACCCATACCCCCACCCCTGCTTTGTAAATATGTTGTTGTTTGTTGTTCTTGTTATGCATCTTATTATTACATTTATATTTTGATAGGAATACTGTGGTGGTCTCTGATTTGCAGCTGGCTGTAGGTGCTCAGTTGCAGTGGTGTGCATGGCATCTGGTGTGGTATGGTCATGGGTATGTGTGTGCGTCGTGTGTGGGGTGGTGTCTCTGGTGTGGGTGAGGCTTCCAGTCAGTATTGCCATGTGCTGCCACCCACTGCTGGGTGCTCATGGTGGGTGTGGCTTGTATGGTTCTGTGGTTCACGAGGTTGCAGTGTGCTGGGGGGCCTGGGGATTCCTGCAGTGCTGGTCACTGCGCATGGGTGGTGTCTTGGGGTCACAGTGCTGGGAGTGCTGTGCACACGGGGGGGCCGCTGGACACTGGGGTGCTCTGCCCCCTTTGTGTGCCAGTCTCAGGTTGACAGTGGGTGTGCTGCAGTAACACGGCCGGGATGTGCTTTGTTTGCTTGTCCCCATGGTCCGGTGGCTGTTCCATCCCTCCCCCAGTTCTGCTGTGCTTGGGGTGTGGGGGTACATTGTTGGTTCGGCAGTGTGTCCCTGTGCCCATCTGTGGCATGGGTGGTGGGCCCCTGCCTACCTCCCTGGTTGTGCAGTTCCATTGTTACGCTGCTGGGGCCTCTTTTCTTGCGCTATGGTGCCTCTGGACTACTGAGCTGGGCCACCTTTGTTGTGCTGTGGTGCATCAGCTCTGCTCAGCTTCCCCTTCCTGGTTGCGCTATGGCGCATCATCACTGCTCAGCTTCCCCTTCCTGGTTGCGCTATGGCACAGGTTGTGCGATATTCAGCCATTGGCTGCTTGTGCAATTTGTCTTGCTCCATGTTTGAATATCGCGTGTGTTGCGCATGTGCGCAATTGGCTTCCACTTGCTCCTGCTGTTGCGCACTTATTGGGCGCAGTTTGAATATCTAGCCCATTAAGAAAATCACAGTGCCACTGTTGATTAGCAGAGGTCCTACAATGCCTATGTTGAAAATTTTATGACAAAAGTCCATAAAATGACTGTGTTACTAGTGTGCGTTGCACAGTTTCCATGCACACTCGTAACTTTGCACATTTGTAATGTTCTCACTCCAGATTTTCAACATTGCCATTTTCCCACACCTCCTGATGAACAGTACAGCTGTCAATTTTCACATCCTGGCTGACATGTGTTTTCACACTTCCAACACAGAATAGTGTGGTCGCTGTGGGAAATCAGTGTTTGGGACACATTAAGAAAATCACAATGACACTGTTCATGAGCAGAGGTCCTAAAATGCCTATGTTGAAAATCTGGAAATGAAAGTCCATAAAATGACTGTGTTATGCGCATGCGTTGTTCAGTTTCCACGTATGCTCGGACCTGCAAGCAGTTTTAATATTACCACTACAGATTTTCAACATTGCCATCTCTTCACACCTCCCTATGGATGGTACAGCTGTCTTTCTCCACATCCTGCCTAATCTATGTTCTTGTACATGTGGCACAGAATGGCATGGTCGCTGTTGGAACTCGAAGTTCTGGACACATTAACAAAATCACACTGCCACTCTTCATGAGAAGAGGTCCCAAATGCTTTCATGAGATGGGTTCACAAAAATGCTTGTTTAAACTAGGGCCACTTCGGGGCCCTCAAGGATTGACAGTGTCCCTTTAATATCTAATGCCCAGATCTCTGTGCCATACTGGATTTAAGCATTCACTTTAGCCTCAATAGCCCTTATTATAGCAGCACAGGAATTATTTGCAAAACTACCTTTAATTAAGCACAGCGGGGTTTCCAGGTCCTTTGGCTATATATTGTTACACCAAGGTATGCAAAGTCATTAGCTTCTACTATAGCCATATCGTTTATTTTCCAGAACTTTGCTGCATGATGTTCGGGCTTATAAATCACCATTATGTTTTTTTTTTTTTATTGATCCTATCTCCTGAAAATATTATATTGTAGCTGTCAGGGTTTTTCTCAGTCCTGTTGGAGATCTTGAGACCAAGGTCATGTTACTGGCATATATAAGCACTTGGATTAATGTGCCATTAATAGTTGGTGAGTGAATCTCAACCTCCAATTTTTTAAGCAATGGATTCTTATACAGGTTGAACAACAAAACGGTACCCTTGTTTTTCACACCTTTGTATCTGTATTAATCAATCAATCAATCACTTTATTTAACCAGGCATAAACACCATTGAGCAAGCTCATTTTCAAGGTGGTCCTGGGCATTAATACAATACAGTACACTTCATAAGATTACAAGTATGGTGGACAGCAGTGAAATAAAAAAAAAAAAAAACATTGTGAAGGTGAATATGGGCCTATACATACCTGCCAACATAATTAACATGCAAAGGTACGTAATTATAAGCTTTACTGGAATGAGAAGAGACAACAATCCCATATAGTCTCCGCTAAGTAAGAGCTCATATCTAAATGACAAAATATAAGGAGGTATTAAGGAATAGGGTAGAAATTGAGGTGAAAGTGTAGGCAGCCAAGAGGGAAGCCAGAATAGGTAAAAGGTAGAGAATAGGCAGGGCCATCTCGGATTAAGGTAACTAGGCTTGTAGGTCCTAGGTTTCTGTTGTTAGGAATCTGGGGTGGATGAGATACTTAGGCGTAGGATTTGAGAGTGGCACCCGGGGCTTAGGGGTCATCGGCGTCTGAAACAGTTGCAGGATTCCTGTAGATAATACATTAATGGAGCTTTGAATGTGAAAATGCTTGGAAGTGAGGATGATTTTAATGAGTCTTGCATAGTGTTCCAAAGTGATGGAAGTGAGAAGTTGATTGCTGCTGAGTCAAGGGTAGTTTTCACTCTAGGAATCTGGAAGTAGATTATGGAGAAGTGTCTCAGGCCATAGGAACCTTTAGCCCGTTTGAAGAGGTCTGAGATGTATACAGGGAGGTTATCAGAGAATGTTCTAAAAAAACAGAGGAGAGCATTCCTTTTCTTCTAGTTGAGAGTGAGGTCCATCCTGAAACCTGGTATAGATGACAGTGATGTGTACCACGGGGTAGATTTAGGATAAATCTTAAGGGGTATAGGGGCCCAAGGTTTCAAGGGGTATCTATAGGCTCTATCTTATTGACCTGTCTGGAAACCCTGATTCTAGCAGCAGTGTTAGTATGCAATAACTTTAAAATAGCTAAGAGTCTAGGATCTATAACTTAATTTCAAAAGAGCTCCCATAATATGACCCTCATATTCAGAGTCAGCTGCAATCACAGTGCAACCTGTTGCACTGCAGTTGCGATAGTGCTCTGAGCAATATTCAACTGGTTGGCACTCACTAGTGGAGTGGCACTAAATAACTGAATATCGGACCATGTTGGCATAGTGCTAAGTGCATCTGTACTGTGCCGACATGGACCAAGGCAGCATATGGCCCACAGGAGATAGTGTTGCCTGAAATGGGATTGCACCAGCTCTCCTGTGGATCATATTCAGCCCGAACATGCAAATGTGCTATTTGGGTATGCAAGGCACTGGGACAGCTTTATACCATTTATAGGTTTATTTGCATGTGCACAGAGGACTATTACCACTGCTGCACAGCAGCCCTGGTAGTCTAGTGGTCCTCCCACCCTCCCAATCACCCATCCATCAGTGTAATGATAGAAAACTTGAAACAAAGGACAAGTGCACTCCAGGACTCTGGCTGTTGGTGCAACACAGGTGGCTAGTCACATTTATGACACAACAATGAAGGGTATGCACTCCAGTGAAAAAAACGAGCCCAAAATAATGTACCGAAGTGAGTTTATTACAGAGTCAAGATCAACACTTCGACTGTTAGGTCTTCCTTTTGATTGGAGTGATAATTTAAATCATGTAAATAATTACATGGAAAATCTGTGTTTTTCTTCATTTTAAGTATTCCAAATGGTTCTCTTTTCAGTTGAAATATATTGTTGTTATGCCATGTGGTTATTGTTTTATTTTGGACCTCTGTTCTTCTTCCCTCCTCCCATCTAATCCCTCCCCTTACCCCCTTTTCCCTCACTTTCCCTTACTTCTAGCCTCTGGGTTTCAACTTAGGATTTGATTAAAGTGAATTAATTTAAGAATACCTGGAGGGACTATAAGTATTTGATTAGGAGCTCCACTAAATATATACCTCTTTATTAAGTGCCTTTATGCATCAAACAACACTTTTTTGCTTCATATTTTTTCTTCATGTTTAAAGTTTCATAATGAATGGTTATAGAATTAATACACTAAGATGCTAATATAGTAATGGAATGTGATAAGATATTGTTGATGCTTCTGTCTTTGACCATCTTAGATTTAGATACACTTAAATACACCCTCAGTGTAAAGTTATACTTTCTAATGTGTCCTCTTACCCTGCTCCCCACTCTGAGTGCAAGTCCTCTTGTACTAAACACAGAACAGCTGGCTCACCCGCTATAGGGTGCTGTTGAACAGGGAACATATGCACAAAAAACACAAACAAATGAACCCTGGAAAAAATGTTGTAAAGTGCAGATGTTATTTATTTAGTAAATTTAGCCTGCATATAGCCAGATAAGCCCCATTGCTTTGAGGCATACTGCATCTTCATCAGGAAGGGTGGAGCCATGCCAAGGAAACAGCACTAAAGTACCATCTTTTAAACAAGCAATTACACATTTGGGCAATTAACCCTGGCATTATGTTAGAACCCCAACCAATTACCGTCTGTTACTGTTAATTATTATATGTGAAGCTCCATGCTGGTTTAAGGATATACAGTTCAAAGCCTTAATCTTTTTTCGTTATCTTGTACCAGTTATTAACAACTGCATGCAATCCATGGCAGATGCATTCAAAGAGGGTTGAGCTGCAACCAACCAGATCGCCTACCCTGTATGAGTCCAAGTCCTTTATTTAATTACAATATCACAAAGTCAGGGCCAGCTTTCCCCAGTGCATCTCCCTCCCCCTGTTCCCCAGAAGTCTTAAGCATGCATCTGGGTATACTTGGCCACCAGTATGGGTATTATTCTAAGGTTTTATACCCCCGTCTACACGCATTTGTTCCTGGACAGTGTGCGACAACACACTGTCAAGTTGCTGTTTCATAGCAGTACACTGCCAAGCCAGCATGGTTCCTGCCTTCTCATTAACCTTTAGTACACTCACCCTTTCATGAATGCCTCTGCTTCCACTTCATTGTGCCTCTTCAGTGGTGTAGTCCATTACTGGTAAAGGCAAAGGCCATCTCTTACAGAGAGAGGTGAGGCCACAGTCACCAGTTTTGACCACCCTGTTGATTTCCTTGTTCCCTTCCGTGGTTGCATCAAAGCATACTCCAGGTTGATTTTCATACTACAACCTATCTCCACCTCCCAGACATTTATACAAAAGCTGATAGGGCCACTGATCTGAAAAGTTCAAATAGTTCATTTTTGTCATGGTTTTGCTTCTTCCAGACATGCTGCTATGGTAAGTGTTGAGCTTTGTTTCTGGAACACGCACCATTCAGTCTAGCATTCAGCCTCTGAGAGGGGCATTGGTGCCCTTTCCCCCACAGTGGTCAACTTTGCTTTGCTATGCCTCTTCAGTGGCATATTTCTACTGTACTGCTGTGTCTTGGACTCATTCTGGTACATCAAGCCAAGTAAAATGTTAAACCATTAGGTGGGGTTCACTCAGTACCCACCATCATCTTCAGTCTTATATCCAAGTGAGTGTCCTGATTCCTGTTCCACTCCACTAGTGCTCCAATGTTTTGGCTAAGACCGTGTCCCCCCCACCAGCTTCCTTTTGTAAACAGTTAGGGGTTAGCCAAAGTCCCCCAACCTTTCCCCCATCTGTGAGCCAATCTGAGGTGTGCCAAGGTGTCTAACTTTTCAGATCACACATTTATTTCCACAGTACCATATCCTTTAATAACTTCAGGTTCAGATCTCTGTATTTCACCATTTCCCTTTATAGTCCTACATGACAAGTTCCCTCCACTTCACTGTACTGCCATTATTTCTGGTGCTCTCCGTCTTTCATTGCTTTGAACAAGTTAGAGGATTTTAGAAACTCTACTCTTGTCTGTTCAGTGGAGTGGAATTATTGGGATCCATGCATGTCTGTTAGGATTAGCCATGCAGGATACATGGCTTTGCCTGCTGCATGTAACTTATTTTTTATTTTGTTGTTGTCCCATTCAATGGTTTGTGCTTCTCTCACCTTATTCTGAATGTGGACTTTGTCTAAATAGTTGAGAAGTTTTAATATAATGAGGCATGTCATCTCTCTGGATGATGATAGAGCACCATGTGGGCTTTTTTTATGTTAAAGTGTAGCCCATTAGGAAAGGGAGGCGTAGTATTGCAGTGACTCTCAGTCAAAATTGACTTTTTGCCTTTTCCTTTTACAAATGGCCTTTTTCCCATGAAGGTGACAATACGGTCACCCATCATGTAGACCTACAGGATTCCACAGTGGCAGATTCAGTAGAGTGAGCAGAAGACTCTGGGGTAGACACCATGTCAGCTTGCTTAGCATTCCCCATTTTCCTAAGGAAATTCTCCAAAGCTTCCCAACAATGTCTCTTTGTGTCATGGTTAAAGCCCTGACAAATGATGCAGTAGTTCATCATTAGTAGTAGACACTTCTAGTACATCAAGTTGTTATACACTGAAAATTAATTTACATCAGTACATAGCAGGCTACATGGTCTTAATTCCTTGGTGGTCCCCAACAAGAGTTTTTTTGTTTGACACTAACACTGTCAATCTATATTTAAATTATCATTTATAAAGTCCTGTCACTAAACTAGAGGTTTTTGAAGTTTATGGGGTGTGATATCTAGCTAGAGAGTATAGCTGGGTGATAGGTCCAGCTAAGTTTCACACATCATATAGTGGACACTGATGTTTTTAAGACAGCTTTACTGGTAATTTTGTGTCTATAATGCATACATTGAAACTTCTTGAAGTCCTAAGACAATCTCAATGTGTCTTTAATCTAGGTGTGGGTTGCTTTTCAGTAATCACGTCCTTATACACACTGTGACACTCATAGCTTATTTAAGAGTCATCTGCTCCAGCAGTGTTATCCTATGTCAATTAAATTTATATGCAATAGGATTGTTTGTATGTGTTTTGCACCATACACCTTTGACCCTGGGACCCTCCCAGTTGAAGGTAACATGGTACTGTTAAACTTCTCTGACATCATCATCATCTGTATTTTTTAAATCAGTATTTCAAACCAATGGGGATATTTTTTCTGTTTTTGCTGCATGATCTAGCTGTTAAATGTATTGTTTTTTCAAAATAACTGCCATTATGCTTCTGAAGAAGGACTGGTTGATCCGAAAGCTAGAGCACTTTGTTCTTGTTGTTACATCTATGATGGTCCATTAAAATGTATCAAATCATTTGCTTCTGGATCTGTATTAAGTGAATACATTCTTAATTAAGAGCAAGACCTTATGATGTAATATTCACATAAGGCATATTAAAATGTAATAGTATTGTATGATAAAAAAAGTATAGAACAAAAATGTTCTATATATGGAACTATGGGGGTATAAAGAAAATGTCCCTAGTGTGAACAACTGATTCACACATTCATAGACTATTAAACCTATCTGGGTACATTTACTAAATTATACTCTCACCCAGTTAACAAACCCCATAAACATTATGACCTATGGTGTTGTAACAATATTTTTACAAGACAATATCATATGTCAGTATTAGTGCTAAATAAAAAAAATCTCTCAAGGACCCCCTGGAAAATGAGTTCATGCAACTTAAAATGTTCAGAGTTCAATAATGTGGCAGTATATAATCAAATTACTATATGTACAATATCCATCTTAAGAATCTGAATAAAAACACAATAGAATTAAACCCTACCCCCACAGGGAAAACATAACTAGTAGAAGAAGTATATATTTACTATGTATGTGAGCCAAGAGTCCTAACACACTGTAGCATAAATATGACATGTATCTGAATAAAAGCCTACCTCAATATAACCACACCCCTCAACCCCTCACTTTAATTCCCTATCCCCTCCTCCCACACACAACCTCTTCCCCACAAAAAACAACACACCATCTTCCTACCCCAATGCACACACAGAGAGTACAATGCCCCCACACAAGATAACCCAACATCCCCCTACCCCCCCACACACACACATTTATTTGGTGAGAAACCTATATGTTGATGTTAAAAAGGACGCTATGAAAAAAACAGTTTTGCAGAAATAGTCTGATGGAATTGTTACCACACTGGAGAGGATATTCCAGACATCCTGTATGAGATAGACATGAACTACCAAAGGACTTTAAGAAATGCCATGCTCATTAAAAACAGGAAGTTAGATACCCTTTAATGTACCATCCTTCCTAACAACCATAAACAGAACAGAGTGACTGAACAACAAAGCCACACAGATTGGCACCTTTCAATTGTTAATTTATCCAGCCACACATTGACTACTGGGGATTTAAGTGTACTTTCTAATGGCTTCACTTTCTGTTCGATAAAACCACTGGACAGAATACAGTTTTGTGGGGAACTGGAGGAATACTTCCGTAGATTGAGACTTAGAGAATTCTTTAATGGCACAGAAGAAATTACAGGCAGAGAAGAAATTACAAACAGTAATAATTCAATGGTTAAGAAAAAGAAAACATCTGATTCCCCCCCACCACCACCAGGTGGTTATAATAGGAAACTGGACAATTACATTCACTGCTTTCGCCAGAGAGTTACTGGTCAGATCCTTAATAGGCAAAAATAGGCCCATTACAGCTTCTCTTCATTGGAATGGAGGGCTATACAAACACTGAAATCGAACCACAACATTGTCATTAAAAAAGCTGATAAAGGATCTGCAGTGGTGATATTAAACCGAGAGGACTATATTAATAAAGGTAACAGATAGCTAACTGATCATACCTACTACAGAGAACTGGAAAGTGACACCACTACAAAATATACAAGAGAACTACAGGACTTAATTAGATTATTTCCAAACCATGTCCAAGACAGACTACCTGACCTCATCCTAGTTGAACCCAATCCAGGGACATTCTACATGCTGCCTAAAATACATAAACCTGGTAATCCAGGGAGACCCATAGTCTCTGGCAGTGGTACCCTGACTGAGTGGATCTCAGAATTTGTAGAAACCATTTTAAAACTGCTAGTTATAGAAAGGGATGGTTACATCCAGGATAGTACACACTTCCTGCATAAACTTTCTGGTTATAAGAACTTACCACCCAATACCATTTTAGCTATGATAGATGTAACATCCCTCTACACCAATATTCCGTGCACATATGGCATTTCAGCCTGCCTTAAATACCTACATGAGAAAGGATTAGACCAAAACATCAACTCTGAAGTGGTGGGGAAACTTATTGAATTCATTCTGACACATAACGACTTCAGCTTCAATGGTAAACATTATGTTCAAACTATGGGAACTGCAATGGGCACCAGGATGACTCCACAGTATGCTAATCTCTTTATGACAAATTTGGAGGAGGATGTTTTAAAGCACTGTACACACAAACCACTTGCTTATTTCTGTTACATTGATGATTTGTTTATAATTTGGACAGAGCGCACTGACACACTTAAGAATTTTCATCAGGAACTTAAAAACCTCAACCCAACCATAAAGCTTTCTCTGGAATATTATGCAACCAGTGTTAATTTTCTGGACACCACTGTCACCATCAAGGATGGTACCTTACATACTTGTATTTACAGGAAGCCAACAGACAGACATAGATACTTTCACAGGAATAGTAATCACCCAAGCCAAAAAAAAATCTATCATGTACAGTCCATCAGTTCGATATCACTATATCTGTTCAAATGAGGAAGACAGAGATACACATTTGGCTATGCTGAAAAACACCCTTATTGAGCAGGGACACTCTTCTAGAGTAATAGACAGAATAGTAGAATGTGCAACACAGGTACCAAGAGAACAACAATTTCAGTATAAGGAAAGGACCACTACCAGCAGAATGCCCTTAGTAGTCACATTATCATTCTGACCTGGAACTCCTACATAAGATTATTAAGGCCCTCCACCCAATATTTAGTGAAGATGAGACTCTAAATTGTATTTTTCAAGAACTACCACTACTATCTTTTAAACAACCACCTAATTTAACCAACCTGATTGTTAGGAGCAAACTTATACCAGAACAAAATACCATGACATTAAATGGTGCTCGACCCTGTAAACAACCCAGATGTAGGACTTGTGAGCTCATTTCCACTTCAGATTATGTGGTTACATCACACAACACAGTATATTGGTTTAGATTTCCCTTTCTTAGTCTCTGTATCAATAATTGAGTCATCCTAAATGGCAATGCATAACATCAAAGCAATTTTAAAACATAAGATGAACTCCACTACACAAGCACAAATCCTCAATGCTAAAAATACAGCTCTTTTTATTCATTAAAAAATCCACACCAACAGTCCTGGGCAACAGTTTCATAGCAAAACACTACTTCTGCAGACCCCCAAATACAGTGTTGTTTTTTTCTAGACAAAAGAACATATAACAATACATCAGAATACAACACTATTTTTTTAATATATTTTCAATACTCCAGCTCCATTTCCCCAGCCATTTATATAATACACCTCTTTAAAACAAATAGTCATATCACATTATCACCCTGTTTAAATATCCCCATTTAACATCAATTATACAGTCACATTATCATTTAATTTCTAATACAAAAATTCATTAAAAACATGAAAATATATTAAAAAAATGTATGTGTTATATTCAGATGTATTGTTATATGTTCTTTGGTCTACATAAAACAACACTGTAGTTGGGGGCCCGAAGAAGTGGCATTTTGCTATAAAACTGTTGCCCAGGACTGTTGATGTGAATTTTTTGATGAATAAAAAGAGCTGTATTTTTAGCAATAAGAATTTGTGTGTGTGTGTAGTGGAGTTCTTCCTATGTTTTGAAATTGTTTTGATGTTATACATCATAAAACAGACAATTCAGGATACAGGGGAATTATACATGTGCATCAAGTAATGTTATTTATGTCATTCAATGTAAGAGATATCCACAGACAGGGTACGATGCAAAGACAAGCCAACCTCTCCGCACTAGAGTCAACTCGCACAGACATACTATTAATATGAAGATGACTGACAAACTAGTGGGACAACACTTCAATCAGCCTGATCACTCCATCTCAGATATGTCAGTAATGGTCTTAAAAGGATATTTAAAATATACACAACAGAGATGGACTTTTCAGATCAGGCTTATTTTACTTCTCTATATAGTAGCAGATGGCATGAACATAGATTTGGGTTTTATGACACATTACCCTAGTTAAGCTTACACAGACTTTTACTTCATAGGATGGACATTTTGCAGGATTTAAGTGTTGTATTTCATAGAGTTCTTTTTAACTGGTTATCAACATGTTGGTTTCTCACCAAGTAAACATATGTGTGTGGGGGGTAGGAGGATGTTGGGTTGTCTTGTGTGTGGGGGGGCTGTGTGTTTGACAGCAGAGTACTATTTGTATGTGTTGGGTTAGGAGGATGCTGTGTTGTTGTTTTTTTGTGTGGGGAGGGGTTGTTTGTGGGGAAGGGGTAGGGAATTAAAGTGGGGGGTTGAGGTTGTGGTTATATTGAGGTAGGCTTCTATTCAGATACATGGCATAATTATGCTACAGTGTGTTAGGAGCCTTGGCTCACGTACATAGTAAATATATACTTCTTTCTACTAGTTATCTTTTCCCTGTGGAGGGGGTAGGGTTTAATTCTATTGAGTTTTTATTCAGATTCTTAAGACTGATACTGTACATATAGTAATTTTGATTATATACTGCCACATTATTGAACTCTGAACATTTTAAGATGGATGAATTAATTTTCTAGGGGGTCCCTGAGAGATTTTTTTTATTTAGCACTAATACTGACAATCGATATTATCTTTTAAAAAATATTGTTACGTCTCTATTGGTCTTAATATTTCTGGAGTTTAACTGGTTGAGAGTACAGTTTAGTAAAGGTCTCCAGAGAGGTTTAATACTCTATGAATGTGTGAATCAGTTGCTTGTACTAGGGACATTTTCTTTATACCCTCATAGTTCCATACAGTATATAGAAACTTTCTGATGTATAGTTTTTTATCATATAATGCTATCAAATTTTAATATGCACTTATGTGAGTATTAAATCATAAGGTCTTGCTTTTAATTAAGAATGCATTTTCTTAACACGATCATTCATTCATAATTACAGTTAGTGGGACAGTTTGATTGGAGTGTTCCCATATCCCTTCTGACATTTGATCTTGGAAGATTTCTCAAGCAGTAGCAAACTAGTGGAATCCAGTTCCTTCCATTTGAAATCTGTGATTTTTTTAAACAGGTATTTTAAACCAATGTGAACTTGTTCTGTTTTTTTATGTATGATCTGGGTGTTAAAAGAATGTGATTCTCTAAACAACTGGCATCATTCTCTGAGGAAGGACCTGGTTGGTCCTAAAGCTTAGACACTGTTTTCTTTTTGTGACATCTATGTTGGGCCAATAAAAGGTATCAAAACATTTTCTTCAGGATCTGTTTAAAAACACAGTCACATAGAGCAGGAAGCATAGAATAGCATTCAGTACTCCATGTTATTCATATATGGTAAGGGATTACACACTGTAATGACTATGAGGAACACAGTACACTACAGAAATGGAAAACAAAACATTTTAACAAGATTGAATTCACACAGAATAACCTCACTAAAATATAGGTAGATAGTTAAGCTTACTCCAACTGGGATCTAGTGGAGTCTTAGCAGACTGGCCAGCGATTATGTGGTTTTCCAAATCCCAAGTTAAGAGAATTCCTAAGAGAAATGCAGGAACAGAAAACCCCCTTTCAGGCTGGCCCCTTTGCCTACATCATCTGCTCTGTCTCTCTTACATCACACCCTGTGAAATGTTTTGATCTTTTAGCCCACCTCCAAGACAGAATCAATCAGAACTGGTTATAGGGATTTGATCTACATCCTATTATTTCCATGGCACATGTCCTGGCACATTGCCATCTGACTGGCCTAGTCATTTGTTTATGTTAAACACAAACCTCTTTTAGATCAGAGGGGCTCAACATTTGTTTTGCTGTTACCAAAAAAAAAAAAGCTTAGCTATCAACACTCATCCTGTTCCTCTCTGTAAAAACACAGGAATTTTTGTTCTGAAGCCTGGGACAGCAATAGGAAAATGCAATTGTCCACTTCCACATACATCCTAAATCTGCTTATTATTTTATAGAGAAAAAGATAAAATAAAAAAAAAAAACACTTGTTGGAGTGTCACAGTACACAAAAGCAAAATGAAGTCACTGGGGGAAGGATTCTCTCCAGTGACTAAGTTTCAATGCAAATGGTGATCATCTGATGTTAATGGTTGCAAATGGGATTTCCGAATGTGAACTCCTGAGATATAACCACTACAGAAGGCAGTGGCTGGCATAGTGCTAGAAACAACCCTTTGCAGCAGTGATGCTACTGCAATACTCTTTCCCCCACCAACCAATCCCCTTACCTTTAGGATCACTTCTAAGATGATGATGGCTTTTTTCACTACTCAGGATCTCCCTATTGTTCCAATGGCCCACTATCTTCACCAATCCCTGTCATAGTCCTTGATGCCCAGCAACTTCTACCTTCCTAACTCATTTCCCCCAAACTGTTTTTTTTAGTTTTGTTTCCTCTGTGATCAAAGTATAGGTTCCCCCACATTGTATTTTCTGATGGCCACTGTATGCCTACACCACCACCATAGAACTGTTTCACACAGCTCTGTATTGGTTGGTGGGACTGTGGGGTGTGAGTAGCTATGTGAGTGCTGGCAAGCATCTCTGCATAGCACAGCACTTAACAAGCATGCCAGCCTCCTTTACTTCCCGTACTTTTACACTGACAAGTTCCACAGCAGGAAAGACTTCTAGTGTAACATCTCACAATAGGGTAGAGTTTGAAATGTGGTTACAAAATGGGAATTGTGACCACTTTGCATCAGAACATTGTAACTGTGTATGAGGCTCCCTATTCTCTGAGACTGACCTTTCTAATGTGTGATTGCATCACAATCTGCTGTCATGACATGCACCATGATGTCATAGCAAGAGTGATATGAAGTCAGAACATCCTTATGGAAGATGTTTATGCAGATTTCATGGCTAAGTAGGCCAGGGTGTAACATGAAATCCAAAAACACTCGTGTCTAGTTAAGTGTGATTCCTGAATGGAGTACAAAATAATGACATGTTGTACTAAGGGTTCATACTAAGGTTGGAAAGAAAGCTAGAGAGCAACAAGGCCCATATTTGCTCTCATATATTAATAATAACTAAGAAAGAAATCAGATAATAATAATTTATCCAAATGTAATTTGAACAAGTCTTTAGTGTTGCTACAGATAATGTCTACTGGCAAAGCATTCCATGGTTTAATTATTTGTAGTTTGTAAAAGTATTTCCGTGGCAATAAGTTATATTTTTTTAATTTTAATTGAAGTGGGTGGCCTCTAAGATTGAAGACTTCATCTTTGAATAATAATCCTAAATTTGTAATTAAATAGGGGTCGTTCATAATATCGTACATTAGCAAGAGATCCCCGGTCAACCTTCTCAAAGTCAGCGGCATCAAATTTAATGATAAAAGTCTAGATTCATACGGGACCTGTTGTAACCCTTTTATGGATTTTGTTTAACATCTTTGCACTTTCTCAAGACGTGAGATGTCCTATTTTTTGTGAGGACACCATAAGGGGGAAGAGAAGTCTAAATGTGGATGAACATATGCTCTAGAAAGAGGCATCAACACATTTTTATCTCTAGATCGTATATTTCTTAGAATGGACCAGATTACTCTATTTGCTTTTAATATCACAGCATTTATCTGAGAGTCAGGCCAAAAATCATCTGTGACTAATACCCCCAAATCTTTTTCTATACATGTATTTTTTACCACCATATTATCTAACATATACTGGTGGAGATTATTTCCTGTTCCAAAGTGAATTACTTTACATTTGCTATGATTTAATTTCATGCTCCAATGATTTATCCAATTTGAAATGAAATCTAAATCTGTTTGAATAGTGGCTATTTGCTCAGGTGTGGAACTTAACCCACCAATTTTTATGTCATCTGCGTATCTGATGGTGTGAGGCAAACAATTAACAGCAATGTCAGATATAAATATCTGGAACAGAGTAGGCCCCAAAACAGAGCCCTGAGGCACTCCACTAGTCACATAACCCAAATTTGATGATTTACCATTTATAAGTACTTGTTGGGTTCTACCAGTCAACCAATTTAGTACCCACTGGACTACAGCTGGGGCCAAATTTATAGAAGTAAATGTTTTTGATAATGCCCAGTGTGGGAGGAGATCGAATGCCATGCTGAAGTCAATATAGATTACGTCATATGGTTGGCGATTATCGAGCTGTAAGCTAACATCCTCAAAGAAACAGAGTAAATTTGTTGGACAGCTACATCCCTTTTTGAACCCATGTTGTTCCGCATCTTGTGATGTTAAAGTTGAAGAAATAATATCCTTTATCAGGCTTTCCAATACCTTACATAAGGGAGCTGTTAAACTAATTGGTCTGTAATTTTCATAGCTATTTTTGGGTCCCTGTTTATGGATAGTGATGACATACGCTGTTCTCCATTAAGGGGGCACAAAATTTAGATTTATACAATGCTCAAACAGAAATTTGAGAGGTAATGCTAGACAATCTGCCAATAGGTATAATAGATGACCTGGTATACCATCAGGTGAAGTTCTCATCTTCCCTTTAAGAACAGTTAATTTAGTAAGCACGTCATCTACTGAAATAGTAATATTCCCTATCACAGAGACAACATTATTTGTAATAGTTTTGTTATTAGAAAAAAATTCACAAAAATACGTATTGAATGTATTAGCCATTTCTAAAGGATCATGAACAAAACTATTTTTATACATAAATACATAACGGGACGTACTTGACAAGTGTTTTTTTTTAATGAATTGATATATGAAAAGAAGGATTTACTATTTTTTTTTTTTTGCATTCAGAGCTAATTTCAATTCCCATGTCTTTTTTGCGTTTCTGATGCTTTTCTTATATAATTTCTGGATGTCAAGATATTTAACCCAGTTTACTGGATTCCATGATTTCAAATATGCAATGTAGTATTTATTTTTTCTTGTTAATAACCCTCTAATGGATTTGTCCATCCATTTAGGTTCATGATGTATAGAACATCTTTTTATTTTAGTGGGAATATAAGATTTTCTAAGTTCAGAGATCTTATTGTAGAAGAAAGAACAATAATCATCAATGCCAATTGTATTTAATGTGGCAACCCAATCAATATTTTCCAAATTAGTTTTTATACTGGAAATATCAGCTTTATCGTACAAATATACTAGAGAAGAATTTTGTAAAGGGACAATCATATGTTCAAAGTTAAATCTAACAGAACAATAGTCACTATTTCCTATGAGTATGGTTACATATACATTTTTAGGTGTTAAATTTGTACTATAGAATACTAGATCCAAAATGTGCATGCCTCTGGTGGGCTGCCTGACCACCTGGGTGAGTTTACATTGCTTATAAATATCAATGAATTTTCTACCAGAATTAGAAGGGGTAGGTTGTTTTACCCAGTCAATTTCACGTAGGTTTAGGTCCCCTGATAAAATAATGTCCTCGATGGAGGATGCAATTTCAATTTCAGAAATTAGTCCATCAAGATATTCAGTTGGTGCATCAGGGGGACAATAGAAAACATCCAATATTAGATGAGAATGTTTATGCAAAACCAATTTAATCCATAGTGATTCAATTGAACAACCAGGGGACTTGATTTTATCAGAAATGTTTATAGACATAAAAGATTCTTTAAGAAAAATAGCAACCCCTCCACCTTTTCTATTCTGCCTATTATACATATACATGGAGTACTCAGGGATAACAGGGCCCCAGCTGATGTTGTCATCTCCCCATGTTTTAGTGATCATAATTATATCATGCTTTTCAGTAGAAATTTGGGTTTGTAACTCATCTAGGGCCAGATATTCAAAGCTTTGCGCCGGGCAAAAAACGTTTACGTGGATTTAGCATGGGATTAGCGCGAGTCTGCAATATTCAAAAGGCCAAACAGCATGGGAAAACTGCATTAGCACCGGGCAAACCATAAGTATATGCAAGGGGCAAAGTGAACATGAATACAGGCGCATTAAGAAATTCAGCAACTAGCGCTGCTCTAAGGTGTTTAGCATGACTTAGTGCAACCCATAGCGCAGAACAAATTACCACCCAGAAAAAGCTGGTCTTAACCCTGGGCAAAGAGCTTTGCACGACATTGTTGCTTTGCACAGTGATAGTGCAGCATTAGCATGGTTTGTGCAACCCTAACATATGAGTATGACACTTAGAAACTGCCAGACATGGAGGACACATGCAGCTCACTGATGGCACCACCATGACGCCAGCAGCTGTCACAGGTCCCAACCATGCACAGGCAGTAAGGGGTGAACGGGCCCACAGAGGACATCATGGCAGTGTGGCCATACACCACACACCTGCAGACCATACATCTGTAGTGCCCAACAGATGCCAGCACACACAGGCTGCACTGTGGGCATGGTGGCCATTGAGGGGAGGGTGTACGGGTGGCCAGACCTCACCACGGCCCAAGTGTGGCCACAAGACTGGGACACAGCACGCAGTGCACATGGGCCAGTAGTGGGAATACCCCACTGCCCATATGCCTGTCGGATCCTATGGGCCCCCCCAGCCACATACAGCACAACTGTACAGATGCCACAGCACGCACAGCCAGCCATGTATATGTCACTGTGTGCATCACTTGCCACAGGTGCAGCATCTGTGGATCACGCAACAGCATAACAGTGATGTCCACTGTCAGTAAACACCTGCAAGCTGGACCTGTCACTGTGTACAGTGCAGTGAGCATTACCACCCTACATACCATAGGCAGTGCTGTGTCCCTCACACTACTGGCCCCCTTGCTACTGTGGTGTCTGCTGTGCACTGCAGCATGCCCTACAGTGTGACAGTTGCATGCAGCACCACCACCACTTGTGCCAATGCTGTGTTGTCCCCTGGGGTACAATATGCTATGCTATGCTGTACTGTTTACATGTAGCCTGCAGCTATCAACATGCACTGCCAGACAGATCTACAGCTAGAGCTGCGTTCGGACCTGGCCAGACCCTGTACTTCCAGACTGACCTACAGGTGGCGCTGTGGGACCCTGCAGTAATGCTGGGCAAACGGCATGCAAATCAGGGCATGATAAGATGCTAATCAGGCTGTTTGCCCAGAGTCTGCGTAAGTAGACTCATTTGCATGCCACTTTTGAATATGGCAAATCTTAGTGCCGGGCAAACGTGTTTGCACTGGGCAAACAGCTTAGCTCTGTGCTAAAGCACGGTGCTAATGGTTTGGGGAATATTATACAGGTTTGATCAATGTTCTTTCACATCTGCTGCTGCCTGCAGCTGTACTGGGTCCACACATTTGCTGGCACAGACATTGGCAACATAATTTACCTCTAGCTACCTCCTCGTCTCTGTGCACTGTGTTGCTGTTGTGGTTTGCACTTCCTGGTTGCTTTGTTCAGAGCTGTCTTATTCTAGGGCTAAGTTTGCCCTGCACTCCCAGCCCAGTTTGCCCGGCCTCATTCCCATGCTATATTCAGAAGCTGTTTTCCCTGGGCTATTCCTTTTGAATATAGCTTGCTTTGTGCTCCGAGCTATGTTTGCCCACCAGGCAGTGCTAATTTAGCCCAGGGACAAAGCTTTGAATGTCTGGCCCCTAGTTTGTTATTTAGACTCCTTTCATTAAAATAAATTAAATCTAAATTATTTTTGAGTACTGAAACAGATACCTTATTAGTATACTGCTGGGGGGAGAACTATTTCTCTCCTCCAGATTTAATAGTTTAAATGTTCATTTATATATTTTAACATATGTTCAGCTAGTAGATGATTTCTCCCAGGACTTAAATGAAGGCCATCCCTACTAAATAATTCTGGTCTGTCAAAAAAGTCCTCCCAATGGGTAATACATACCTGATTTTGTTTAAGACATTTTTGACAAAATTGGTTATTGAATTTGTGAATTCTATTGTTATAGGCCTCAGAAGCTTTGGAACAGGTAAGATTTCTGAAAATACAATCTCACTTCCCCTTTCAACTAAAATATTTGAGAGTACCACTACATCTTTTTTTAATTTCAATTAAATCTGAACATGCAAAATCATTTGTGCCAACATGTAGCGAAACTGAGGGATTCGGACCATTATGCTTCAATATATTATAAATCATATTTGTAATATTTGAAACTCGGGCACCCTTAAAGCTTGAACATATGCGATTCATTTTATCAGGCTCACATATAGCCCTGTCAAGATTTTTAATAATGGACTACTAAAGGAGATGCCTCTCTTTAAAGCAACAATATTTCAAGATAAGGGGCTGTACAAGCACAAAACATGGAAAATAAACTCTGCTTAGCCAAAGGCTGCCAAAAACAATTCCATCTCAAGAGGCGCAGAGAAAAGCAAACTTGCATGCTGGCTCAAAGGTGCAGCAGTGGCAGGTTTTGTGGCCATCTGTGAGACCAATGCTCATGTGTATGAAAGACTGAAATCCCAAGAGGAGGCTAGCTGAAGACCAAGCACGCTGCAGAGGTGAAGGTAGGTAGGCAAGGACTTACTGGCATTTACACCCCCCAACCCCACTGAACCCACTCACTGACTGACAAAAGAGGGACACTGGTGTCTACTGCGTAGGCAGTTGCTTCATCACCCTACCAGAAATTGAAAAGGTACACCCATGAGGATCCTAATTTTCAGGATGAGGACCAGAGGATAAAGGGGCAAAACATTAGGGACATTAAGTAATAAAAAGCCTGTCTGTATCAAATAGTTGATGTGGTACAGCTGTGGAAAAGTTTTGCAAATCATATGTCCCTGGCATACCTTCACAATCACTTATAAATTCTGACCCTGGTTACTGCTTTCACACTGTCAGACATCATTATGTAAACCCAAAATGTTGCTACATAACCAGCCTGGAGGTGTCTTTTGTACTTCTGGGATGTGATTCTTTTATAGCTTTCTCTTCCTCATGCCAAGGAGACAACCATTTCAAATTACTGCCAAGGTGTTAACATTTTTAAAAAGAGCAATTGTTTACCAATTACTTTAGAAAACCACAAATAGAGTTTCAATGTTCTAGTGTTCTGCAACTCTGACTATTTTCCAAAGGTTATGAAAATAATTTCCGGTTCCATGCTGAGAATCATCCACAGCTGATGTTTAAACATTTCATGTTTGTTCTGGTGACAAGATCCATGGACATACTTGAAGTACAGCCTTCTCTTATTATTAATAATGCAAATACCACCAGCTCTAATCATTCTACCCCCTCTGTTACAGGGACACTGCCAATCCCCATTAGGCCACAAAATGTCTGTAGTTTCAAAAGCACAGTTTATGATCACTCATATTCTTAGAACATATTAATATAGCTGCTTGTTTGACTCTGATTCATTTTTTTCTGTTTAATAGTGAAGAACAGACTGCTCACTATACTGGTGTTACCACATATGAAATTATGTTTGTTTATAGTCCTTGACCAACTCCCAATGCATCTTTCTTGGACTTTGGAACCCCCCCACAACAATTTAGACACTCAGGAAGCTGTTGGAGGAGAGGAGACTATCACATTATGAGTGGCTGCACTGTTTGTGGGTGTTCACAATGTTTAGGAAGTGTGCAATAAAAGTAGATCAAGGGTTTTGAAACAAAACAAGGTTGGGTATATACCTTCACCATTAGCTTGCATTTCAGTTCTACTAAGAAAAAAAGCAGATAAAACAACCAGCAACATTTTAAAGCAGCATCTCCTCTTACAGTGTAAATGCTGAAAAGAACCTGTAGTGCTTAAATCTAGTTTATGTTACTCTTTTTGTCCTTTCTATTTGTACTAGGTTAATGGGCTGCACAGACTTTGGTGTGCCCTGGACAATTGAGCAAAGGGTATGAATATAAAGACAGGAAGGCATGGACCTTGAGTTGGTAGTGGGTTGGACAGTTGGGTGGAGGGTATGGTCACAAGGACAGGGGGCTTGAATCTAGGGCTCTGAGTGTCAGCAAATGGGGGTAGAGGGAGTGAGAGCAAGAGAAGGATGGAGGACCAACAGAATTCATGCTAGAGTGGACTGACCCCGGAGCAGACATGGGGGAAGGGGGCCAGGGGACTGTGCAGGGCACAGAGTGGTGGAGGGCAGAGAGAGGGTACAACAGGCAGTGGGAGTGGGGCTGCTAATGTGGGTGTATTAGGAAGGAGAGCCACCAGAACCCTTGCTATGGATGACTGGCACTGGGGGCAGATAAGGGGAAAGGAACTAGTAGGACAGTAGGGGTCAGGGTTGGGGAGGGAAATGGGTGGGAGCTAAAGGCAGCTGGGCAACAGGAACTCATAGGTCCACGACAAGGGGACTCTACTCACAGGAGGGGAGCTCTGGTCTGCAGATAATTGAAGGGATTCTGGTCTTGAACAGGTACGCACCATTGGGGGACTCCAGGGAGGAGAGGCTTTTAGAGGATGAGGGGGAAGCAGTCAGCAATGGGGAAAAGGGTGAAGCAGTCAGCAGTGGAAGGAGGGTTAATGAGTAGGGAAGGATGAGGTAGGGATGGATGGCTCTGGGACTAAGGAAAGAACTGGAGTTAGCTCTAGTGGTGGATCTAAGGGCTGGGAGTACCAGGCAAGGACAGACGAGGAGATGGTATAGAGGGAACAAGATGCCCAGGGGGAAAGGGGACAGCTGGGACCAAGTACAGGGGGGAATACTGAACAGGTCAAGGTGAGGGTAGCACCAGAGATGCCTATGGTGATAGAGGGGGCAGAAGTGCAGGGTAGAGCCAAGGGGTGGACCTAGAGGGAACCTTGGCGAGCAGTGACTCTGGTGAGAACAGGGTGGACAGGGGGAAGAATCGAAAAAGGGGGAGTATGGCAGTTGGGGGGAAGAAAATAGTTGAAGGGGCCATAAGAAAGGATGCAGTAGTGAGGGAGGGGGCACAAGATGTAGGAGAGGGGTCAAAGGATAAGGAGGATGTCAGGGTGCTCCTGCTGGGGGATTCCATGATAAGGGGTATTAGATGGGAAGGTAGGGGGGAGGGCTGCACCAACAGGGTCAAAAGTATATCTGGCCTGACCATGCACATGGCAAAGCACCTAATGTACACCCTAGTGAAGGACTGTGGGGGGTCTCCTGACATCTTAGTACACCTGGGCATGAACGACATTGAGGGGAACTGTGTGCTTGAGATCCAGGCAAGGTTCCCGTGCTCGGTCTCCTTTTCTGATCTCCTACCAGTGCCTAGAGCCAGTGTGGGTAACAAACAGAAAATCAGAGAAGTTAATGAATGGCTGAGAAAGTGGTGTGAGATGAACGGGTATGGGTTAGTGGGGGACTGGGGTGCAACTTGAGAAGACAAGGGGCTATATGCTAGGGACAGACTCTATCTGAATTTTTGAGGGAAATGGGTTCCAAATCTGAAACTGTCCGAATTCATTGAGTCTAGGTGGGGTTTAAACTTGTGAGGGGGGGTTGGGGCTGGAGGCCAAGGTGTGCCCTCCCCCTCAGAGGTAGACAGGGGGTGCCCAGCAGGGGCTTCTGACTGTGTGACAGGGTGCAGGAGCAGGCAAGCATCTGGGGGGTCAGGGGCTGAGGGGGCAGGTGAGGGTAGGGGAAGGGATGGAGAGTGGTCCTGATGAATGCCAGGAGCATGGGAAATAAGATGCCTGAGCTGCAGGCTTTGCTAACTGAAGGGGAGGTGGACATAGCAGCAGTCACAGGAGCATGGGCCACGCCGAGGTATGACTGGGACCTCAGCCTGGTAGGGTACTTGGTGTAGAGGAAGGACAGAACTGTGGGTAGGGGAGGGGGTAGCATTCATCATTAGAAATGGCATAGATGTATGCAGGGTGGAGGGGGATGAGGGTCAAGTTGAGGCAGTATGGGTTACCTTGCAAGCCCCTGGGGGTAAGAGGGTGAAGCTGGGTGTGGTATATGGGCCACTCTTGCAGGCCAATAATCTAGTGGAAGGCTTGGTGGAGAATCTCAGGGTGCATTGTGGTCAGGGGAAGGGAAGAACGTTGGTGCTGGGGGACCTTAACTTACTGGGGGCTGATTGGGAAAATATGTCATCCTTGTCAACCAAGGAGCAGCACCTGCTGGACATCTTCCAGGATGCATTCCTGTCCCAACTGGTGGTGGAACCAAAAAGGGATGGTCATATCCTGGATCTGGTCCTGTCAGACTGTGACCTGGTTTGGAACCTCAGGGTCAGGGACCCTTTGGCAGGGAGTGATCATGCCTCAGTCTGGATTTCCCTGAACCTGGAGGGAGAGGATAATCATACCAAAACAGTAGTAAATAACTTCAGAGGCACAGACTTCAAGGGTATGGAGGATTGGTCTGGGCATGGGCACAGATAGCAGATGGAAAGTTATTAAAAGGGGGCTTTTTGAAGCTACTAGGGCCTGCACTAAGATCAGGCACAAGGCTGGGGTAACCAGGAAACCATGCTGGTGGACCAGGGAGCTACAGGAAGTGGTAGGGGAGAAGAGGGGGGCATAGATACGATACAAGCAAATGCGTGGGGTTCAGGACAAAGAGGAGCATGATAACATATCCAAAAGGGTGACCAGGGAAGTGAGATTGGCCAAGGCTAGGGTGGAACAGAAGTTGGCTCAGGGCATCAGGGGAGGTTATAAAAGGTTATTCAGGTATATCAGGGAAAGGAGGAAAGTGAATGGGGCAGATTAGCAGGTTGAGGACAGGGAGGGGGTGGGCTGAGGAGGCCGGGGAGCAGGCAGAGTTATTGAATGATTACTTTACCTCAGTCTACAATAGAGACAATGGTGGGACAGCATTTTATGGGGAGAACGGGGTTGGAGCCGAGGAAGGGGGCACCTCATGGGGGAAGGGGGTCAGTTTTGAAGAAGGTGGGAGGTAATGGATGATTAAATTCCTGCTGGTAGGGTATGTGAAGCCTTTGGGTCCCTATAAACAGATAAGACACTGAGCCAGGATGGCCTGCATCCCAAGGTGCTAAATGAAATGGAGGATGTCCTGGCTGTTCCCCTGGTGGAACTCTTTAGCTCCTCCCTATGGATGGGGTGTGTGCCTCAGGATTGGAGGATGGCTTACATTGTGCCCATCCACAAAGGAGGGCTTTGGGAGGAGCCAGGCAATTACAGGCCTGTCAGCCTGATGTCCATGGTGGGAAAAATGATGGAAGCCATTTTGCAGTAGAAGCACTGGACCAGGGTAGGCCAGTGGATGTCCTCTTTCTAGACTTCAGCAAGGTGTTTGATTTGGTGCCACATCCCAGGCTGAATGACAGGTTGGAGGAAAATGGGGAGGGGAAGAAGAAGAAGGTTTGGTGGATAGAAAACTGGCTAACTGGGTTGTGGCAGAGGCTAGTGGTTGGGAGGATGGTCTCTTCTCCTAGGAGGGTCATCAGTGGGGTACCACAAGGATCAGTGCTGGGTCCACTCCTGTTTAATGCTTACATGTCTGACATCAGAAGAGGCATCAGGAGTGAGATGAGCCTCTTTGTCAATGACTCAAAGCTGGGGGCAGTGGTGGATGGGGTGGAGGGCAGAAGAGCCCTTCAAGAGAACCTAGAGACCCTTGAGGAGTGGTCTCACAACTGGGGACTGAAGTTTAACACTAAGAAGTATATGGTTCTCCACTTGGGGCTCAGAAACGCATCTCAAGAATACTTTCTGGGAAGGGAGAAACTGCAGGTTATGGATGGGGAGAAGGTGGTGGATGGCAAAATGAATAACTCTGAACAGTGCAGGAGGGCAGCAGCCAAAGCAAATAAAATGCTGGGGTGCATTGCAAGAGGGACAACATCCAGGAAGCGGGAGGTGATTCTCCCTCTGTACAATTGCCTGGTTAGACCGCACCTTGAATACTGTGTGCAGTTTTGGCGACCTGTCAAAGGGTCTGGAGATTCAATGCCAGCCCTATCTTGTAACTAGAAGGTTTCAACTGTTGTTTCCAGACTTGCCCACCCGTGTGTCTACCCCTTATTCTTGTGTCTTTATTGTTCTAATGTTCTATGTGCATCGACTGGCCACCTATGCGATCTGTTTTTATTTTTTTGTATTGTCTATAATTGGTGTTGTCTCTGTTTTCCCTCATTTGGCAAGCCTAGAAATAATATGCCCCCATGTAGACCTGCTAGAATCTTTGATTCAATTCTGAATGTAAACATGGCCTCTTTATGATGACCAGAACATTAAGAATGCTTAAAAATGCTCCCTTCGCCTCTAAAGGGCTTTAAAAGTAATATTTCTTGCCCAGAACAGTGTTGGACATGCTGTATTTAACTAAAGAACCAGCATTTAGTTACAGGGCTCCTTCGCGACGTATTAAAATGAGCTGCACAAACGTGCGCACTATCGTGCAGCTCGTAAATGCCGCAAATGCTTTTTCCTCACAAAAATGTCCTTTTTAGAAGCCACTCTATTCCTTTCAGCACTAAAGCGCTTCCTTGCTAGGCACTCTTGTGAAATTTGCCCCCTTTTCTGGCTATGGCTGAACTGTGTCTCTACCAGCCAAAGCCCAACAACCAACACAGCATTTTGTTTTCTCCTTGTATGTTCAGTTCAGTTATCAGTTGTTTGTATTCAACTAGCCTGGCACTTGTAAACTGATATTCAAGGGAGTGAACAATAAATGCAAGCAAATAAAAGAAATGCTTCATTACCTGGCTTATAGAGATATTTTAAAAGTCCTCCTTGGTAAACCTTCTCCCTAGGAGCCGGCCGGCCATACTGTTGCCAAATTTATACAAAGGAAAGACAAAGGGAAGGGGCTTATCCTACAAACACTAAGTTTTATAGCTTAAAATTAATAATTGACAACTTGATAACTACTGCATAATTATAAGAGTATTAAAGTGTGTAATTTATAAGCTTTGAATAACATAAATGCTTAGTTTGTACAAAAGTTTATTTGTTCAATTGAGTGATGGAAATTTCAACCAATCAGAGGTTGTTCTAGCCTATATATATAGCTAACATCTCCAGAAAGAGATCAGATGTAGCTGAAGGGTTGGAGTGTCTACACCCTTAACTAGTGCTGTAGTTATTCTTCCACAGAAGACTCACTTGACCTGTTCTGTTTGCTGTAAAATGGAACCTGTGATATTGTGAGCCTTTTTATGTTTAATTTTGATGAAACAGCACGTCTTCTTATTTTTTTATATATTACTTTCATTTTCAGAACTCTTCAATAGAGCATCTGCTGAGATTCAACTGAAGAACATCACCTGTGTTTGTGTCCATATATATCCCACAGCCTCTTACACTGGTGTCAGAAGTGGGATACTGGTTATATATAACTGGGAGAGTCTGTTCAAGACTCTGGTGGACTCTTTATGTAGGAAGAGAAGGTGGACCCTGGTACCTTTCCAGGAATAGCTACTCACTCTATCACAGCAGCATTTCAACTCCCTCTCCTGCCTGGTCTGGAGCCTGTTGTGAGAAGAAAGGAAGTGAAACCTGTTTCTAAGATGGAAGAAGAACCAGGAGTACAAGCAAGTGGAGGAGGTCCAGGAGAGGAAATACCCCCTCTTGAAACCCATGAACTGGTGAGGTGGTTATGTATGCACCAGGTAGAAATGGAGAAGCAGAAGGAAAGAGACAAGAGGGAGTATGAGGCCAGATGGACTGATATCCTAAGGACTATACAAGCTTTGGGTGTCAATCGACCCCCAGATCAACCATCTGGAGGTCATAAAAACATTAAATTGGTGAAGCTAACAGATAGCAATGACATTGAAGCTTATATTATGACTTTTGAAAGAGTTGCTGCAGCACGTGCATGGCCCAGGGATCAGTGGGTAATTCATCTGGCACCATATTTAACCAGAAAAGCCCAACTTGCGTATAGCCATGTGGCGGTTGCACATGCTAACAACTACTACCAGGTTAAAGCTGCAATTCTGATACGCTACAATATAAATACTGAGACCTATCATCAGCAGTTTCAAACTTATAAGTATCAGACTGCAGACAACCCCCAGGATGCCTATATACGTCTGGAAGACTTATGCCTCAAGTGGCTACAACCTACCACTCGGACGCTTGACCAGATATTGGAAACCATAGTCTTGGAGCAGTTTATTAAAATTTGACCCCAAGATGTCCAACTGTGGGTGAAGGAACACTGACCTGAGACCTTAGATACGGCAGTTTGTCTTGCTGAGGACTATATTGCAGCCCGACCTACACGACCTAAGAGAACAATGCTACATGTTCATCAACCTCCTGTTTACAGACAAATTGTTCCCTCCTACTCGACGAATCCACCAACAGGAATAAAAGTGTTTCAAGGGACATAAGGGGTATAACCCAGACATTATCTGCTGTGACTGTGGAGGAAAGGGTCATGTGGCAAGGTTTTGCCCCAAAAGAAAGACTGAGCCCACACATTTAGTCTTAACTAACTGGGGACATTATATGCTGCTGGTCCAAATCGGAAATAATACAGTGTATGGCCTCCTCGACTCTGGGAGCAGACAGACCCTAATACAAACTGCTTTATTGAATTCAACATTCAGACACAAGCCGCAGACAACTATGGTAACCTGTATACATGGAGACACTCATCATTATCTCCTTTATGACTTGGAAATAACTATACAAGGACATACACACAATATCTGGGTAGGTGCTGTTCCTAACTTACCGGTACCAATACTTATTGGGCATGACCATCCTGATTTTCAGACCCTAATAACTAATAATGTGGCTGCAATGGTTACTAGATCCCAGACTAAGGAAAATTTGGAGCCAGTATTTCCCTTTTCTAATGATATTTTTGGGGATTCCAAAAAGACTAAGAAGTCAAAGGCACAAAAAAGAAAAGATAAATTGCAGTGGATTCGAAACAACAGAGGGGAACTCAAGGCAAACATAGACTCTGTGGTCCCAACCAGAGACTTTAAGACTGCACAACAATAGGACTCTAGTCTAAAGGACTATTTTACCCAGGTGTCTAATGGTAAAGAAGGGTCAGATAAATATAAAGTGATTAATGGTTTGTTATATAGGAAATGTGTGAATCCGAAAAGTGGGGAGGTGGTAGAACAGTTAATAGTACCTCAAGAGTATAGACAACAACTACTAGAATTAGCCCACAATATACCCCTAGCTGGACACCTGTGCAGAGATCACACATTAAGTCACCTGCTGTAACTCATCTCACTTCTTCTGGCCTGGTATCCACAAGCAGGTAGTGGAATTCTGTAAAAGTTGTGCAGAATGTCAAAAGGTGGCTAGACTGGGAAAAAAGGATAAGGTACCCCTATTACCCTTGCCTTTAATAATAACCCCTTTTGAACGAATAGCCATGGATGTGGTAGGTCCCTTCCCTAAAAGCACAAAAGGGAATCAGTATATATTAGTAGTGTGTGACTACGCTACTAAATATCCAGAGGCTATTCCCCTATGCAATGTCACTGCCCCAAAAATAGCAGAGGAACTTGGCAAACTTTTCAGTAGGATAGGCATACCAAAGGAAATCCTGACTGACAGAGGCAGCAATTTCTGTTCTGCTTTACTTAAAAGACTATATAATATCCTGGGTATTACTACCATCCATACCACCCCTTACCACCCACAAACATATGGTCTGGTGGAACGATTCAACCAGACACTCAAAAAAGTTACAAAAATTTTGTCAAGAGGAGGGCCGTAAATGGGATATTTTGCTGCTCTACCTAATGTTTGCATACAGGGAGGTACCCCAAGCCTCTACAGGGTTCTCTGCATTTGAATTACTCTATGGATGTAACCCTTGAGGCCCATTAGACCTGATGAAAGAAAAATGGGAAGACGGGCAAGCATCTCAAGGCCAAGATCTTAATGATTACATTTGCCACCTTAGGGATAAGATAGCAAAATACGAAGGAATTGCTCACCAGATTAACACTGAACAACAGGGAGTGCAGAAAGTACACTAAGACAAAGGGATGGGAACCAAAGAGCTTCAGGAGGGAGAGAAAATATTATTACTGTTACCATCATCAGAAAATAAACTGTATATGAAATGGCAGGGCCCGTATACAGTGATTAAACAAACAGGACCTGTGACTTACCAAATCGAATTATCAGATAGAAAGAAGAGATACAACGTATTTCATGTTAATCTATTAAAGAAATGAGTAGAGAGGAAAGACGCTCTTGTAGGCTTCATACACCTAGAAACTCCTACTAGTGAGCTGGACCTAGTATACCAGTGGTTGGAAGCAAAAGGTGGCATCAATGACTTAAACATAAATCCCCAACTAACTAGTCAACAAATAGCTGAACTACGCACAATGTTACAACCTTTTGCTAGTTTTTTTACAGGGATGCCTGGGAGGGTAGCAGATGTAGTCCACAAAATAAACACTACCCAAAAGGAACCTGTAAGACAAAGGCCTTATAGAATACCTGAGAGACTAAGATGTGAAGTAGAAAAGGAACTGCACAAAATGCAACAATTGGCTATCATTGAACCCTCACACAGTGAGTGGAATTTCCCTATTGTTATTGTAAGGAAGAAAGAGGGTGGGGTCTGAATCTGCTTAGATTTTAGAAAACTGAATAACATTTCTAAGTTTGATAGTTACCCAATGCCACGCATTGACAACATCCTTGACCATCTGGGAAAAGCTTAGTACATCACCACCCTTGACCTAACCAAAGGATACTGGCAAGTTCCATTGAGTCCCAATGACAAATAAAAAAACAGCCTTTAGTACCCCAATTGGCTTATTTCAATTTACTGTCATGCCATTTGGACTCCATTAGGCCCCAGCAACCTTTCAACGGCTTATGGACAAACTTCTTTTACCACACTCTACATTTAGCGCAGCCTATATGGATAATGTGGTCATTTTCAGTAACATGTGGGCTGAACATCTATGCCACCTAGCCACAGTGTTGAAGACCATAACCACTGCAGGCCTAACTATTAATCCAGCCAAATGCTCCTTGGCCATGCAAGAAAAAGAGTATTGAGGATTTCAGATAGGTGGAGGAGTAGTGAAGCCTATTAAATCCAAAATCGAAGCCGTAGCTAGTAGCCCATGGCCAGTAACTAAAAAGGATGTAAGATCCTTTCTAGGACTCGCCAGCTACTATAGGCATTTCATACCAAATTTTTCTATTATAGCTAATCCTTTCACTGAACTGACAAAAAAAGTCAGCCTGAGAAGGTGGTATGGACCCCAGCCTGTGAAGAATCATTTTCAACAATTAAAGCCATACTATGTTCTTCCCCAGTCTTATGTACATCAGACTTCACACTGCTCTTTATTTTACAAACAGATGCCTCAAATTGCAGCATAGGAGCTGTGTTGTCACAAATTATTGGTGGTGAAGAACATCCTATAATATACATTAGTAGGAAACTGCATGAGAGAGAAACTAAATATTCCACTATCGAGAAAGAATGCTTGGCAATACGCTGGGCCATTGAGGCATTACGATTCTATCTGTGGGGGGCTGAGTTTGAGCTCTGGACAGATCACAATCCTCTATGCTGGCTCAATGTCATGAAGGACCGGAACCCTCGTATAATGCGATGGTACCTAACATTATAGCCGTATTGTTTCAAAATAAAACATCGAAAAGGTGCTGAGCATAAAAACGCAGACTTTCATTCAAGGTATGGCTATCACCATACCGTATCTCATAAGACAGAACTTGGGGTATATTGAAAATAAATGGTTAGAAATAAAATTTAATTTTTTTTCTTATATATCTATAGAGACCCCGAGGTGGAGCCTGAGGAGTGGGTGGGCCTTGGCTCCATCTGTTACATATAAGAGATCTGTACTTATATGGGATACTGTATAAAAAGAAAATACTAATATTCTGTGTCTTCTTTTGTCCTGAGTGGGAAGGAGACTGTCAAAGGGTCTGGAGATTCAATGCCAGCCCTATCTTGTAACTAGCAGGTTTCGAGTGTTGTTTCCAGACTTGCCCCCCCCCCCGTGTGTCTACCCCTTATTCTTGTGTCTTTATTATTCTAATGTTCCTTGTGCATAGACTGGCCACCTATGTGATCTGTTTTAATTTTTTTGTATTGTCTGTAATTGATGTTGTCTCTGTTTTCTCTCATTTGGCAAGCCTATAAATAATATGCCCCCATGTAGACCTGCTAGAATCTTTGATTCAATTCTGAATGTAAACGTGGCCCCTTTAAGATGTCCAGAACATTAAGAATGCTTAAAAATGCTCCCTTCACCTCTAAAAGGCTTTAAAAGTAATATTTCTTGCCCAAAACAGTGTTGGACACACTGTATTTAACTAAAGAACCAGCATTTAGTTACAGCGCTCCTTCGCGACGTTTTAAAATGAACTGCACGAACATGCACACTATCGTGCAGCTCGTAAATGCCGTGAATGCTTTTTCCTTGCAAAAACGTGCTTTTTAGAAGCCACTCTATTCCTTTCAGCACTAAAGCACTTCCTTGCTAGGCACTCTTGTGAAATTTGCCCCCTTTTCTGGCTATGGCTGAACTGTGTCTCTACCAGCCAAAGCCCAGCAACCAACATAGCGTTTTGTTTTCTCCTTGCATATTCAGTTCAGTTATCAGTTGTTTGTATTCAACTAGCCTGGCAATTGTAAACTGATATTCAAGGACGTGAACAATAAATGCAAGGAAATAAAAGAAATACTTCATTACCTGGCATATAGAGATATTTCAAATGTCCTCCTTGGTAAACCTTCTCCCTAGGAGCCGGCCGGCCATACTGTTGCCAAATTTATACAAAGGAAATACAAAGGGGAGGGGTTTATCCTACAAACACTAAGTTTTACAGCTTAAAATTAATAATTGACAACTTCATAACTACTGTATAATCATAAGAGTATTAAAGTGTGTGATTTATAAGCTTTGAATAACATAAATGCTTAGTTTGTACAAAAGTTTATTTGTTCAATTGAGTGTTGGAAATTTCAACCAATCAGAGGTTGTTCAAGCCTATATATAGCTAGCATCTCCAGAAAGAGATCAGATGTAGCTGAAGGGTTGGATTGTCTACACCCTTAACTAGTGCTGTAGTTATTCTTCCACAGAAGACTCACTTGACCTGTTCTGTTTGCTGTAAAAAGGAGCCTGTGATATTGTGAGCCGTTTTATGTTTAATTTTGACGAAACAGTACACCTTCTTATTTTTTTATATATTACTTTCATTTTCAGAACTCTTCAATGAAGCAGCTGCTGAGATTCAACTGAAGAACGTCTCCTGTGTTTGTGTCCATCTGTATCCCACAGCCTCTTACAAGACCCCACTTGAAAAAGGACATTACACTCCTTGAAAAGGTCCAGAGGAGGGTGACCAGGATGATACGGGGACTGGGGGAAAAGACCTATGAGGAGAGACTCAAGGAGCTTAACTTGTACTCCCCGCAGGAGAGGAGGGACAGAGGGGATATGATTGAGGTCTTTAAGTACCTAAAGGGGGGAAATAGAGCATACCGTGATAGGATTTTCCAGCTGAGGGAGGCAGGGGCCACCAGGGGGCATTGTCTGAGGCTGGTAGGACGGAGGCTCAGGGCTGAGACTAGGAGATGCTACTTCATAGAGAGAGTGGTGGAGCCATGGAATGCATTGCCAGTGGAACTGGTGGAATTGAAAACTGTGGAGGGCTTCAAAAGGGACTGGGTCAGGTATAGGGGAAAGATTAAACTGAGTAATTCCAGACCTGGAGATGTACCCCTGATGGGGAGGAGGTGAGGGGGTGCAGTGAATGATGCATCTACTGGGTGCTGATCTTTGAGCAGACTAGATACATCTTTCGGCCTGCTCTGCTGGCATCTTAGTATGTTAGTCTGTAACCTATTATTGATGGCTCCTTTATATATCATTGGCTCATTCAAACACACATCTTCCATACTAATTAATGGTGATTGTCACAAATTATCAAATCAACTGCAATGGTTTTATTTATATTACTTGTGTATTGTATATCTATGCCGCAGATATAGTCTTATATGCAACTCTACAAATGTAGAGTGCATCCTAAACTAAGATATGTCTTGACAATGCCTGAGGTCCCTGGGGTTAACCATTCAATTAAAGAGATCTGATCTTATTATGCACACAAATAAAAGAAACATAAAACAGCCACCCATGAAATATTATCCAGTGTCATAAAAGCAATCTGTTATAAACACAACAGTCAGGAGCGGGAGCCATCAATTCGCTCCTGACAATTCGCGCCCTGAAAATTGGCTCCTGACAATACGCTCCTGTCAATTCACTCCCTTCTGCATTTCACTCCTTGTCTTTTCACTGCCACAAGCGATTAATACTGTGTTTCAAATCCCTAAACAAATAGCCCTAATCCCTAATCCATCTGTACTGAAGCAGCTCAAACCTTACCAGCACCGAAGCAGCTCCTGCAGTACAAAAGCCGAAACAAGATCTGCAACTGATAAAGAATACAGCACTCACTCTTTTACTGATGCGATGCTGTGAGCTATTAAAATATAGCATATAGAGAAGAATAAAAAACTTTAAAAATGTCAGGAACCTGAACAATTTTAGAGGCATTTTACTGCAAAGACACTTATAGAGCAGCTTCCTACCTGTTCCATCTCTGTCTCATCGCTGCAGGGATAGGAATCCAGTAGATCCAGTAGTTCATAAGTTGTTTAAAAACAGAATCTTTAATTTAAAGAAGTTTAAAAAATTAACACGAATTCTTTATTTAAGTACTAATACTGGAAGCAGTGTGCTTCTCCTCTGAGGAACTCCTCTGTCTAGCGCTCTTCGCATTTCTCCGGGACCTTTTCCAATCTGACAGCACTGTCCATGTACTGTCTTTTAGGCACATTTCTTCAATTTCCAGCAATCAGCTGCTCTATTTCGGCTGCCCTCTTTTTTTGAATGCCCCTTAGTCCATCAATGAATTTCCATATCAAGGGGTGAGTCATACGCAGAATCGACTGCATCCCTCTATGGAAAGCTTTGACTGCATTATTCGTTTTGGAACGTTTTTTCAGCCACAGTGTCACTATGGTTCCACAGAGAGATTGCATGCTGTGGTTGCCTTCTGCCAGTGCTACGTCTGTTTCTTCGCCCAATCCAAGTGTCCTTGAAATAGTTAATTATTGTCTCGAGTTCAGGAGGAAAAATATTTAGTGCTTCATCAGTAATCTCCTCGAATCGGGTGACTACCTGGTCAGGCGGATAAAAGGCAAGTGCTGGGACATATCGGCATATAAGGCTGAATTCAGTGTCCTGCGAGTACTTTATTCCCAGGCCCTCTGATTGTATTTTACGGTAATTACACTGCGCAAAGTGAAAAAAGCAACCCACTTGCCGTGCTTGTGGAAAAACATTTTTAAAAGCTTGTATGGTGGCCTTCTCAAAGTCTGTCATTATTACTAAGGGATCTAGACGTGAATTTAATTTCTTAATAGCTGTAAGCACTCGCTCATAATGCTCTCTTCTCTTGCCTGGTAGTAGAGCATATACAGCCAGTTGAACATTTCCAAATCGCTCACCAAATATTATAAATATTTGGTAAAATAGAGGGGGAGCAATGCTAAATGTGCCATCAGCAAACCAATTTTTACAGTGCTCTAGGTATTGTAAATTATCCTCAGTACCAAAAACTAGTATGCGGTCTGGCCCAGGTCCACTATCGAGCAACAAGAAATTTACTTCAGTGCCTTGACTAGTTTTAAATGCGGAGTAGTACTCAGGCAATGCTAGCTCCAATAAATTATGTGGATTTGGAGGTGCAGCGTGCACCCTGACACGCTGAACAGTGCATTTTATGTTTTTATCTACAAGGCACTCCTGTGCTGCCAATGACATATTTTGTTTAGAGTGCAATAATACTTGCACAGTAGTGTCTTGAGTTGTTGCAGCTCTTTTTTTGGCAACATTTACTGCCTCAGCTTGTTCGACTGCTGTAGGGTCAGGAGCATGCGAGTGCTGGCTGAAAGTGGCAATTATGGAAGGATTGTCATAGCATACAGTGTGCACCCTTGCATTGCAACACTTATCCTTTTTCACTGCAAGTTCACACTGCCAAATAGATTTTCAATTGTAACCAAGTTTGTGGTGTGTGTAAATATAATTCTGTGCATCTACTAGCTTTTGCTTGTTGCGTTCAGACAAGATGAAGCTCCCTTCCATTTCGAAGTGTTGGCATTGAGTTTGCGCTTCAGAGACCATTTTTTTTAAATGATGCTGATTACTAATTGATAGTGACAGACAGCAGTAATTGACAACAGCAATCAAATTTCCCATGGTTATAGGACCGAGAGAGAGAGAGAGGCAAAGAACGCAGCACCCAGAAGTCCAGTGCAATCACAAATTGAAAGCTCAGAAAGCTGCTATTAGGCATGTAAATTTTTGACTTGGAATGATTTGACCCACATATCCTAGTGCACAGTTACACCATATCAGGTAGACTACAAAGGTTGCATTACATGGTGATAAGATCCATAATGGCTACATTTGTGTTACTCTTAACAGCAGACAGGTCTTTCAATAAACTTGCATACTGACATATGATGTACCTAGAACAGGACCAAGACAGAGGCAAAGAACGTTCAGTGCAATCACAAATTGAAAGATCAGAAAGCTGCTATTAGGCATGTAAATTTTTCACTGAGCGTTTGGGAGTGAAAAGACGAGGAGCGGGAAGTATAGGAGCCAACTGACTTGCATACGAGTTGTCGGGAGTGAGTAGTCGCGGCACGTATTGATGGGAGTGAATTGTCATACTAAAGAGATTTTGTGCATTCTCAAAAATCTAACGGGTCCTGGGCAAGTTTAACCACTCGGTACCAATCATATACTCACCCATGCCACAATAACTTTTTACACCCTAAAAACACTATGGCACTGAACAATCCCTTGTGTCCAGACAACTGTAAAATACAACTTCAAGGGTGTGTAATGCATGGATAAACCATGCTAACCCAAAAGATAAACACTGTCAAAGCTAAATGAACAAATGTCAGTGCACCACTAGGTCTGAAACCAAAAGCTTCAATTCAAATACACTCTGGATCTTGACTCAGGATGGTGCTCACATAACTACATTTGTTCACATGAACTCAAATAAAAGACAGGGCTAAACATGTTTTTTTTGGTACCCTCAATGGTACCGGGTCATAATATTGGACGCTTAATAGCGTAGGACATTATAGTTGACCCGCAACAGCGCTGTCCATGACAGAAAATGGTGCAATACCACATATACTGCCGTACATGGTATTGTACCATTGACATACTCCCAGGCAGAGGATAAACCTCTGCTGGGAGTGGGTTCCGCTGAGCAGCTGCCATGGCTCACTGGACAGAGCCACAGAAGCAGGAACCCAGACACTGTCTCTGGGATCGGGTTTGATTCCTGTTCCCAGACATTTTATTTTTTTTAATGGATTGTGCGCTCCCCGAGTTGGACCCCCCAGAGTTGAGAATCTTTAGTGGGGGTCATAGCACAGCCCCGCATAGAATGTGTGGGGAATAATTTGTTATATGATAATGTCTCATACATTATGACCCAGCACCCACTCAATTTGATGCTTCTTGAGCTGTGGTCTGCATGTAGGAACCACCCTGATAAAGAATGTGGCCATGTATTTTATCATGTGAAGGGTACGTAAATTTATATAAGCCCCACACTAAGCCAATTCATGACAGAAGTAGTAGCACTGGAAACCCTATGACATCACACTGTTGCAGAATACCCTCACCTAAAGAAACAAAGCCACGTGGAGGATATTTTTGATTGTGCTGAGCATGTATAGAAATTAAAAGCCAGAACCATTTAATAAAGGAAAGAGTGAAAAATGTAGAAGGATGGTTATTGGAAAGCTGTGTACAAAACCATCCCAAAAGCTGAGGGAGAATTTTTTTGGGGTGAGCAATGGTTCCCCCCGACCACAGGGCAGAGTCAGTCACAGCTATCCCACATTCACCTTAACTAAATAATCACTAATACATATGTTTAACCACCTAGGAGTAACTAAAATCAAGACTGTAGAAACACTATACAGAGGAAAATTGAATGTCATAAATTTCTAGTTAAGTCAAACTAGTCTCCAAGGTAACTGTTGATACCATGATCATCGTTGAGTCCTTTTTGGTGTAGTGTCTCTAATTTATGGATACAAGAAGCCTCTCTTTGTAAAAGTAATATTTGTAAAAATCCACATCTATTAGAAACCACATCTATTAGAAACCATTACATACAGAAGACTTGGTTTGCTGGCCAAGGCACCTAGCTTCACCTGAGCTCTTTCATTCTAAGACTGCTTGAAAGGCAGAGTAGAGAAACTTACCAGAGCAAGGGAGAAGGATTAAGACTTAGTTTGGCTAAGCAGATTTACTGTGTGGTGGTGTTTTAATTTTTTACTCACAGGGATTGCTACTGTTTGTTGCTAACATTTCATTGCTTTATTTTTCTCTGATTCAAATTGTTGTTGCTGGTATACCTTCTTCTGCATTATTACAAGGTGTGCCTACAGGTGTGTAGCTAACAGATTACTGCTGTAATCTTCTGATTCAAATTGTCTTTTGCAAGGTATATCTTCTGTTACTGCTTTATATTTCTCTGGAGCAAAGTGTTTCTTACAGGGTATATCTCTCTGAAATTATTACAGGTGGTGCTTTACAGGTTTTACAGTTTTATCTAACATTAGGATAAGCTCAGGGTTACTGCATTTGTTGTTGACTGATTGTTTCTGCTCTACCTCCTTGTTCTTTTCGTCCGTGGTTCTTCTTTTTAGGCAGGGAAGGGCCCAGCCACCACCCCCATCCCCAACCACCCCACGCTACACTCCTTTATAGGGTACCACAGTTGTGACATTTCCTGTGGCAGAGCAGGAAGGGCGGATCAGTGGGGCCTCCACAAGGTGATCTCATTTACAGGGCACTAGTAATTTAACTTGTTATAACAAGTTAAACAAAGCACAATTAAACCATTACTTGCTTTTTTTCCTTCTAATTACTCTGACTAGGTTACAAACCCAGCAACTTATTTGGAATGGATTTCATTAACTGCAGGTACTGTGGAACAATTTTCAGAAGGACATTCTTACAGGATTTAGGACACTGTCCCACATGCTGGGCCTTTGGAGATCTTAGGTCTCAGCTCCGGGCAGCATGGGCAGAGATTGCGCCTCAAATTTCATATTGAGAGGAAATACATTATAAGAACCACCCCATTTCCCAGCATCCAACAGAAAAACCTCAACCGAGAGGGTAGTTGGTCCAGGAGGTTGGCAGGTGGTTAGAAGGAGCAAATCAGGTGCCCCATCACTCTGCTCTCCAACACATTACCTCCAAAACCATATAAACACTAAAACAGGTATCTGCCTCTATCTCTGAAATCAAATAAAGAGGCAGAAGACACTGCAGAGCAGGACACTGCGGCACAGGAGCTAACACAACAATACTCACCCAAATCAGGAACCAAAACTAAACTAGCACAAAGGAAATCCAAAAACTTCTGATCATAGGAGACTCCATGATTCGGGGAGTTGATACCCATCTCCAGCCAGGGTGATGGTCAGATGTCTCCCAGGTACATCAGCATGGAGAGACACTGACCGCATTGCTAAAATTGTTCACAAAGCAGGAGAAAACATTGATGTCCTAGTACACATAGGGACTAATGATCTCGCCAGCCGGTCAGTTGTGGAGACCAAGGAACACCTGACTAGGCTGGGTGACAAACTATCATCTATTTCATCCGGCATCTCCTTCTCTGAGATCCTGCCAGTCTGGGAGAAGGGAGCAGATGGACGGAAGGTCAGAGAAGGGGAGATAGGGGAGCTAAACACGTGGCTCAAGGACTGGTGCCAGGAAAAGGACACAGATTTGTAGGGAACTGGCAACAGTTCTGGGAGCGAAGTTCTTTAAATTTGATGGACTGCATCTGACTAAAGAGAGTCAGTGCATTGGGGCAGAAGTTTGACGTCTTTGCAGAATATTTAAACTAGCAAATGGGGAGAGGGTGCAGCACCCCATACGTTGAATGGGAAGAACACCCTCCCCTCAGCTAGTGGTCAAACTGGAATTCAGTGTGTTTGCCGTTCATTTGCATCACCAGGTAAGAAAAAGGTTTGTCTCCCCATACGATGCACAGGGTATGCCAAACCTCACCCAACAACTAACACACCAAAATCTGGCCAATGGAAAATCATGTACACAAATGCTCACAGCCTGGGAAATAAGATCCCAGACCTGCAGGCAATAATGTCAGAGGCTAAACTGGACATAGTAGCAATTAGTGAGACGTGGTTTACCAGTAACCACACTTGGGAGACTTCAGTACCTGGCTATGTATTGTTCAGAAGAGACCGAGGTGAAAAAGGGGGGAGGTGGCCCTGTATGTTAATGAAAATATCAAAGCTACAGAAATTCAGAATACATAAGGAGCCAGAAGAACTGTGGGTCACCCTGGAAACAGGAAATGGGACAGCCATAAGAACTGGGGTTGTCTACAGGCCCCAGACCAGAGGGAGGACATAGACACATTACTGTTAGAAGATATACAAAACATGACAGCTAAAGGGAGGTTCTGATAATGGGAGACTTCAACATGCCAGATACAGATTGGTCAATACCAGCAGGAACATCTGCCAGAACTAGACTCATAGTGGATTCCCTGCAGGGGAGGGCCTCAAACAACTGGTACAGCAGCCCACAAGAGACAGGGCTATCCTAGATCTAGTACTGACTAACAAAGAAGGATCACAGATCTCCAGGTAGAAGAGGTCACCTTGGGGCCAGTGACCATCATGGTATGGTTCAATTTGGCTACTACATCTAAATCATCCCATTCCAAGGCAAAAATATGGGACTTCAGAGGAGCTGACTTTGATAAGATGGCCAACAGAGTTAAGCTAGCCCTGGCAAAAGAAACACAGGTGAGGAGGTACAGGCAAAGTGGGCAAGCATTAAGGATACAATACTTGAAGCAACATCCCATTGTGTTAGACAGAAAAGGAAGTGCAAAGAAGAAGGAAACCGCTTTGTTCTCAAATACAGTAGCAGAAAAGGTCAGAGCCAAAAGGCTGGCCTTCAGAAAATATAAGGAACACAGCGGGATGAAGATAGGGGGCATACCAAACTGCCCTAAGGGAAGCAGGTAAGGCAGTAAGGCAGGCAAAGTCCCAAACTGAGGAAACACTAGCACAAACAGTAAAAGAAGGTGACAAGACTTTCTATAGATACATTAGTGAAAGGAGAAAGTCCAGAGGGTATTGCTAAGCTTAATGGAGAAAAGGAGCATGTGAGGAGGAGGACCCTGTAAAGGCATCTATCCTAAATAGATACTTTTGCTCAGTATTCACTGAAGAGAAGGTAGGGCAGGGCCCACAGCTCAGCATCATGGACACAGGGGAGGGAGGTGAGCACTACTCCCTTCACAAAAGAAAGGGTCCTACAGAGCTTGCTAAGCTCAGGGTGGATAAGGCAATGGGACCTGATGGCATACATCCCAGGGTACTTAAGGAGCTAAGGAGGAACTAGCAGAGCCATTAGCAGAATTGTTTAGTGAGTCTCTGAGCACAGGAGAGGTCCCAGAAGACTGGAGAAGGGCTCATGTGATCCCACTCCACAAGAGTGGTAGCAGGGAGGAGGCGGGAACTACAGACCGGTCAGTCTTACCTCAGTAGTGGGCAAGATTATGGAAGCACTCTTAAGGAAAGGATAGTGCAACACCTGGAATCCATAGGGCACAGGATCCAAGACAGCATGGGTTTACAAAAGGAAGGTCCTGTCAAACTAATCTCATAGATTTCTTTGACTGGGTAACCAGAGTGGTGGACCAAGGGGGAGCAGTTGATGTTGCCTACCTTGACTTCAGCAAAGCTTTTGACACTGTTCCACATAGAAGATTGATAAATAAGCTAGGTAGGCTCGGGGTGGGTCAGAAGTTGGTCAACTGGGTGGCAAACTGGTTGACTGGCAGAAAACAGAGAGTGGTGGTAAATGGTATACAGTCAGAAGAGATGCAAGTCACAAGTGGGGTACCTCAGGGATCAGTCCTGGGGCCAGTCCTATTCAACATCTTCATTAGTGACCTAGCAGATGGACTAGAGGGTAAGGCTTGTCTGTTTGCAGATGACACCAAGATCTGCAACAGAGTAGATGATCCAGATGGGGTGGGCAGAATGAGAAGAGATCTGGATAAACTAGCAGAATGGTCAGAAGAGTGGCAACTGGGATTTAATGCAAAGAAGTGCAAAATCATGCACATAGGGAAGAGAAACCCTGAAGCCACTTATAGGCTGGGAGGGAGTTGCTAGCAGTCACAAAGGAAGAAAGAGACTTGGGCATCATCATCACTGATGACCTGAAATCATCAAGCAGACCTCTAAAGCAGTAGGTAAGGCTAGGGGTGTTAGGGTGTATTAGTAGGGTATCACAAGTCGTAAGAGGAGGTAATAATCCTCTGTACAAGACATTGGTTAGGCCCCATCTGGAGTACTCGCGGCAGTATTGGAGGCCACACCTTCACAAGGACATTAACCAAATTGAGGCAGTCCAGAGAAGGCAACCAAAATGGTGCAGGGACTGCATCAGAAGACATATGAGGACAGATTAACGGAGCTCAATATGTATACCCTTGAGGAAAGGAGGGAGAGAGGTGATATGATCGAGACATTTAAACACCTTAAGGGCATAAACAAGGTGAAAGAGTCTAACATGTTTAAATATAAGAAAATAGCAGGACAAGAGGACACAGCATGAGATTAGAGGGAGGCCGATTAAGGGGAATGTGAGAAATTCTTTTCACAGAAAGGGTGGTAGATGCATGGAATGGCTTACCACAAGAAGTAGTGGCTATGAATACAGTGCAGGGCTTCAAACAGGCATGGGATAGGCATAAGGGAGCAATACAAATGACTATGAATAGATAGGTCACTGACATCGCAAAGGCCGATGGCACATTTATAAGGTAGAAAAAGAAATGGGCAGACTGGATGGGCCTTGCGGTCCTTATCTGCAGTCAACTTCTATGTTTCTATGTTTCTATGTTACTCAATTCCAGCAAACCATAATGTAGCAGCAAATCCATGACTCATGTCCTCCTAATGCTTTGCCATTGCATGTGTCCTGTTTTTTTTTTACTTTTATTGCTATATTGTGTTCACTAATTCTTAATTTCAGTGGTCTTTTGGTTTGCCCTACATATGCAGGGACACAGGGCTGTGTTAATAAATAAATAACTGAAGAAGTATTACAATTTATAAAACTGTTAGTTTCAAATTGTCTCCCTATTCTGGCATGTTTAAAATACTTTGGGTTGTAAGTGTTATTACAATGCTCACGTCCTCGCATCTAAAGTTCCCTTTTGGTGCTTTTAGCATCCAGTTTGGTCTTAAACTTACATGTTCTTCAAAAAAACTTTGTACCAGAATATCTTTAAGTGTGTACCTTTTCTAAACATAATCTGAGGTCCTTCCTTAGATATTTGTTCAAAATATGCTTCTGTACTAGGGATATTTCAATGTGTCCAGATGATTGCTGCTACTCTCATACTTCCTGGGCTAAAAGTGGTACTAAAAGTGACTTTTTCTTCCACCCTCTGTACGACTCTTTTTTCTAAAAGTTGTTCCCTTTGGATTACTTCTACTCTTTTTAAAGCTTCCAGCAATACACCTGGTTCATACCCTCTCTATAAGAACTACTCGGTATTACTCGGTTTGAAAAAAAGTGGAAGTAAGCACTAGGCCCATCGAGACCACTTTCCCCACAACAGTGGTGGGTATCTATATAATGTTTTCCAGGAGAAGTTTGTCCAATTCAGTTTTAAATTGCTTACATGATGACAGCTCCACTGTATATTGAGGTAAGGTATTCCATAATTCAGCTGCCCTAAGAGTAAAATAAGTGTTCAAACTCCTTGCATTACACATAGAAAACGTAAGATTGTTTCTAGCAGATGGACAGTCCTCAGAAATACTCCGTTTTTGGCCCCTAGTGTTTAGTTTAAATGCTGTTCGATGACAGTCAAAAACTGTTTTCCGAGACAGTGACTCCCCTTTTTGCTCAAATGCAAGCTATCCCAGCTAAAAAGACTATAATCGTTATTGAATCTTTCCCAATGCATAATACAAGTTACATTGTTTTTAATGACCATTTCCTTAACCATTCGTTCACTTCTTTAATTTTAGCTTCCATTTTTGTTGATGCACGTGGGACGGGCAGGATTTCAGACAAACAGATTTCAGATTTGGTTGCTTTTAGTGTGTTGACTAGGGAAATGTAACTGCTCTTAATGTCCTCAGTAGTGAATTTGGTTATATCATTGGTTCCAACGTGAACCACCACCAAAGGGTTTATTCCTGCGTCTTTCATTATATTGGGAACTACCCTCTCTTTATCTCTAATCCATGTCCCACTGAAACTAGAACACATATTATTCTGCTTGTCCTTTTTACATATGTGTCCATCAATGTACTTAGTGATAGCGTCCCCCAGCATGATTACCTGCCTGACATTTGAATGTTCGATATGGTCGTCTATCTCATCTGTAGGTTGGACTATGTTCCTAATATTAGTATTCTCCTTGGCCTTGTCTGACTGTTCCACATTTATTGTTTTCTGCATCTGTTTAGTACCTCCTACTGAGATTCGCGGTGCTAATAAAACATTTGGATCGCTCTCTACTTGGGTTGCCTGTGCCATATCCATGCTGTTTTCCTCATTGTGAATCTGGGCTGTTATTATCATAGTATTCTTTTATTTACTGAATTAAGCCTTTTATCAGAGGCCTCGGGGTTACCTGAACTACTGTCAATATTGTTATCACAGTTGTTAAGTTCTACACCAACATCACATTCCTTATGACTTTCTAAGAGCTGAAAGCTATTTTGAACTGGGATGGAGAACTCCATGGCCCTCCGCCCTTTTTTAGTTTTTCTTTTATTGATCACAGGGCTTCACTCATCACTACTCCCACTATTTTCCTCTCTCCCACTTTTTAAAGAATCTCCATGTATTTTGTTGGGGAAACCATTTACTGAGGAGTGGGAGACTTTAGTTTTAGTTAGTTGGGAAGTTAGGTGTTCATTTTGGGATTTTAGTTCTATGATGCTCTTTTCCAGTGCCTCAGTTTTATTCCTTAAATTGACATTCTCTGTACATTGTGTACATTTCAGCCCCTCGAATCCTGTACTATATTCTAAACAAAAGTTATGGCACAAGATGCATGTCATGGCCATTTCTGCGGTGGCTAGGTAACAATTCCTTCATTTATATTAACTTTATTGTGAATTAGGTATCCCACAGGAGGTACCCTTAATCAGTAATATGGGCTGTCAAGGCTTTGCGTTGCCAACTGTATCTTAATGAACACTATAACCAGTGCAGGGCAATTACGTTTGTATATATTACACACAGGAGTGCTGTAAGTATCAGTCAAAATACTCTTTAGTGCAGCAAGACTGTGAAACCTTTAATGCCAAGTTTCATAAATATGTACCAGACAGAGTAGGTTACCTCAAAGACCGGTTTATGGGCAGTGAACTGCTTTTCTCATGGTATGGTCATAAGCTTTTTAATTCCACTGTTCTTCCAGCGGTTACCTGTTGTCCTTTTTAGTGCACCTGCCCCTAGCTACCCCAGCTAGTAGTACACAAACTATTTTTGTGCCTGGTATGGAGCACCGTGCAGTACTCTGTAGCAGAATATCCTACACCTCTTCTTTCTACAACTCTACCTACTTCCAGTACACTTGGTAAAATATTTTTTACTGCTGGTATCTTGAATATTTCTACAGCACAGTTTACAGGCCACTGTGGAGTCTGCATGGTATGCCTGACATGCTTGACATGCAGTAAGATGCGTATGTCTTTGTGCGCGTCTTCACGCCCGAATAAGAGAGCTCACCCTGCTCACTGCAGGCACTGTAAAATACAGCTCCAGTGACTCAGAAGAGCTAGAAGGGACACAGTCCCCTTAATTCACTAAAAAGTGCTTAAAAGCGCTAAACCTCAGCTTTTAAAAGTCCCTAATACTCCTGGTACTTGAGAAAGGACTGCAAGGGGCAGATTTACAAACTTTACAGCTTCATAGAAACATAGACTTTGACAGCAGATAAGGACCGCTTGGCCCATCTAGTCTGCCCATTTCCCTACCTACAGGATAGGCCGTAGATCCTAGTTAACCAACAGCCTATTTCTTCCTACCTCCCACAAGAATTGCCTTATGTCTGTCCCATGCATTCTTGAATTCTCCCACAGTTTTAGACCCCACAACCGCCTCAGGAAGGCTGTTCCATGCATCCACTACCCTCTCTGTGAAATAATACTTCCTCACATTGCCCCTGAACCGCCTCTCCCTCTATCTTTAAATTGTGTCCCTTGTTCTTGCAAGTCTCTTTTCTGAAAGATGCTACCTCTTGACTTTGTTGATTCCCTGAGGTACTTGAAAGTTTCTATCATGTCCCCTCCTTCTTCCTCAAGGGTATACATATTAAGCTCCCTTAGTCTCTCCTCATACAGCTTCTCCAAACCCTGCACCATTTTAGTTGCCTCCTCTGACTACCTCTATCCTGTCTATGTCCTGCGGAGATGGGGTTTCCAGAACTGACAAGTACTCCAGATGGGGTCTCACCAACTGTCTGTACAGAGGGATAACAACTTCCTGTTTTCTGCTGCTGATGCCTCTCCCTATACATCCCAGTATACCCCCAGCCCTCCCTACTGCCTTCTCACATTGCTTGCTAACCTTAAGGTCATCTGATATGATTACCCCCAGGTCCCTTTCCTTTTTTTGTTGTTGTTACTACCTCCCCACCCATTGTGTATTCTTCCCCTGGGTTCTTGTTTCCCAGGTGCATTATTTTGCACTTCTTTGCATTGAATCCTAGCTGCCATACTTCTGACCATTCCTCCAACCTTGCCAAGTCCCTTTTCATCCTTTCCACGCTCCTTGTGTATCAACCCTGTTGCAGATTTTGTGTCATCTGCAAAAGGCATACTTTCCTTCAGTCCTTCTGCAATGTCACTGATGAAGACATTAAAAGGACTGGACCCAACTCTGAACCCTGCAGTACCCACTAGTAACCCCCTTTCTTCAGAATGGACTCCATTTACAATTACCTTCTGTGTCCTGTTGTCCAGCCAATGTTTTCCAGGCTACCCTGGGTCCCACTCCAGGCTGGTTAATTTGACTATTAATCTTTGTGTGGGACTGTGTCAAATGCCTTGCTAAAGTCTAGGTAGGCCATGTCCACAGCCCCTCCCTGGTTTACTACTTTGGTCACCCAGTCAAAGAAATCTATTAGATTCGTCTGACATGACCTTCCCGCTGTGAATCCATGCTGGCTTCACCCCGAGTTTGTAGTTCTCAGCCACGCTGACTTCAATTACAAAACTCCTCTTCCTGCTTCTTTTATCTCACAGGGCTCCAGGTTACACTCATACAATCTTACAATACAGTGAGCACATATACAGTCGTTAGTAAAGTTTCAAAGTAAGTTCAATGTATACTATCTCTGCCATGCAGCACCAGTGTGACCAGCAGCACTTCGGGCTATTTAACACTGCTGCTCACTGCAGGGCACTGTAAAATACAGCCCAGGTGACCCAGAAGAGATAGAAAGGTCACAGTCCCCTTAATTCATTAAAAAGCACTTAAAAGCAGTAAATCTCAGCTTTTAAAAGTCCCTAATACTCCCAGTACTTGAGAAAGGACTGCAAGGGGCAGATTACAAAATGTACAGCTTCACCCCGAGTTTGTAGTTCTCAGCCACGCTGACATGAACTACAAAGCTCCTCTTCCTGCTTCCTTTATCTCGCAGGTCTCCAAGTTGCAATCATACAATCTTACAATAGAGTGAGCACATATACAGTGGTTAGTAAAGTGTCAAAGTAAGTTCAATGTATACTAACTCTGCCATGCAGTGTATTTAGCACTTACTTCCCGGCTTTCTAATACTGCTCTACACATGAAACATAAAAATACACATATTATTCATTTCTCTTTTTGCTTCTTCTGCTACTGAACAATTCTGCTTAACTCTTAAAAGTTGACCAATGGAATATTTTTCCTCAAACTGTATGGGTGACAGCAGTTCCAATGCAAGATGCTGTTTCTATCAGTTTCTCTTTTAAAATGCATTGTCTTTGATTTCCATTCTTTTTTATAAATCTTCAGATCTAAATACCCAGCTGCATCGTTACTGTATTTTGCTATAAATTTTAGATTTCTGTCACAGTTATTGACATACAGCAAGAATTAAATTAATTTATTCTCGTGCCTATCCACAAACACAGTATGTAATCAATAAAATGCACCCATAACTGTATTTTTCTTGACCACTCATTCCTGTTTAGATCCCGGATCTATTTTGATTCCCAATTACCTACATACAGATTTGCCAATAGTGGAGCAAATGTAGTGCCCATGGCTGTTCCATGATGCTGTTGATAATAACTCCCTTTAAATGGAAAATAATTTGATCTCAAAGTGAAGTCTGCCAGTTTTAAAATCAAGTCTGTTTGTGGGTACATATTAGGTTCCCTAAGTGTTAATATTTATCTCAGAACCTCCAAGCCTTCTTCATGTGGAATGTTGTTATAAAGATTTGCGATTTCTAATGTCATTAACATAGTCCCATTGTCTATTATCATATCCTTCAGGGCATTGAAAACTGCCCTCGCACCTTCCACTTAAGAGTTTACCTTACTCACAAATGGTCTAATAAAATAATCCACAAACTTGGACAATGGTTCAGTTACAGACCATATACTGCTAACAATAGGTCTTCCAGGGGAGTTATTTTTTTGTGGACTTCAGGCAAAAGTTAGATTGTGGGTTTAATGGGATTATGGACAGTCAAAAATTATTTTTTCAGTTTTTGTTATCCACCTATTCCCCAAAGTGTTATTCAGGATATAGGAACATAGGAACATAGGAAAGCATTGGCAGAAAAGGACCTCCAGGCCCACCTAGTCTGCCCATTTGCCTAGCATTCCCTAGGCTTGCACCTGATTCCCCCCTCCTTTCAACAGTCCCCTGTGTCTGTCCCACACCCTCTTGAACCCTTCCACTGAATTTTCACCCACCACTTCCCTAGACAGCCCATTCCAGGTGTCTACCACTCTTTCAGTGAAGAAGTTATTCCTGATGTTGCCCCTAAACATGCCCCTCTAGCTGGAGATTATGGCTTCTTTTTCTGGGACACTTCAATTGGAAGAGATTCTCAGTAGACACCTTGTTTATGCCTCTGAGGTACTTGAAGGTGTCTATAATATCCCATCTTTCCCTCCTTAACTCCAGAGTGTACATGTCCAGGGCTCCCAGCCTTTCCTCATACGGCAGGTGACTAAGCCCTTTTACCATCTTTGTTGCCCTTCTCTGCACCCACTCCACCCTCTCCACATCCTTCTTTTAGTAAGGCCTCCAGAACTGGACCCCATATTCCAGATGAGGCCTTACCAGTTGGGTCAGCTTCCCTTTCAATTCTCTCTGTGGGGTCTTTCTGTAGCCTGATATAATATTGTTCATTACTTAATTGCCTCTCCATTTCCACTAAATACGTTTCTTTTGGCCCTAGAACCACTGATTCATCTTTGTCAACATTTTTATTACAAGGCTGTTGTTATTTTTTTAATTCCTTGATGGCTTTAATTTCTTTTTGTGACACATTTCTTACATATTTGTTTGATTTTTTTTCTCATTAAAAATGGATTCCAAGTCCTGAAGCACCATTTTTCTAAATGTAGCAACTTCTGTGCTTGGACCAGTGTGTGACACATATGTTGATTCTCTTTTAAAAGGTGTTTTCTGTCTCATAAACATCATTTATCCTTCTTCTGGATTTTCCTCACTACTAGTTGTCACAATAGCATAAGTAAGAATAGTTGTTTTAGTGTCTGGTTGCTTGAGACAGTGGACTTTAAGATGCAATTGTTTAAATAGTTTGTAACTATCAATTTTTATTCTGAATGCATTTAACCTGGTTGAGAGGACAAAAGTAAGTCCTTTCTAAGTACATTTTCCTGATCTTTGTTTAGAGGTTTATCAGTGTGGTTTATGACCTCCATATCATTTTTCTGATTAATCTTCCTTTGATTGTTCCCTCAGTATCCTCCATAATTCTCTCTGTTTTCTCTGCCTCTCCCTCTGCCTCCTCTTCCTCTTCCTCTCCACCCTGATCCTCATCCTCCTCCTCTGCTGTGGCTCGGTCCCTCTAAAGGGTCTTCTCGAAAATCCTGATTAATTTGTCTGCTTTTCAAAACAGTTTCCAATTAACTTCTGGTTGGACGACTATGGTAACGGCTGCAAGTTAAAGATCTCTGTTGCAAGTTACTTCTATTTATGTTTACTTTCACAATATTGTTGTATCTTTCCCACCAAACTATAGCTCTACTTCATGCCATTTATCAAATTCATTCTCAGAGGCTCGATTTACTTTTTCACCAAGGGTGATGGATTAAGATATTGGGAAGAAATTGGCAGCTGCGGCTTTGTTACAGAGACCAGATCAACAAAAACCATTGAAATGTTATAAATCAGATGTTAAAGTGAGTGGCTCTTCTGCCTCTAAAGACTTAGCTTGAGAAAAGGATCACAATGCTTATTTAGCAGAATTTACTTCAATAGACTATTCTAACCTAATAAGTTACTGATGTTAAAGCTGTAAAGTCTTTGCTGAACATGCTGACACTTCGAGCCTCTGATGTCGAAACTAGGGTCAGCTCTCTCAAAGACAGAGCTCAGACTGAAGACAGAGAACTTATATCCCTAAGAAGAAGACTTCAGAAGGCAGAGGAAAAAACAGATGACCTAGAAAATAGGTCGTGCAGAAAAATTCTATTAATAATAGGCATACCATTTGAGGGGGACACAGCGGGGAAGTGGTTGGCATGGAGGATTCACTCCAAGCAGGCAGACAGAGCAATCTTGGCCTTGGAGTCTAGGGGAGGTATAACCACCTCAGATCCATGTCAGATAAATGAGGAATTTTGGTTGTTCTATGAGTCCTTGTACACATCTAAAGCCCCAAGAAATGTAGACTCTATCTCCTTTATAAATAAAATCCAATTACCTTTGGTCACTGCAGATGTGAGGGAACATATAAATTGGCCACTTTCTACAAGAGAGATAAAAGAGACCATTTGGGATTCAAATTTAGGGAAGGCCCCTGGGCCTGATGGGAATCCCATGGAATTTTATAAATTATTTTGGGAAGATCTTGGTTTTTTGCTTACTGAGATGATCCAGGAAGTTTTGACTTCTGGTGTGCTGCCTCCCTCCCTCCAGCTGGCCACAATTATTGTACTCCCAAAACCTGGTAAAGACCCTACAAAATGTGGGTCATATAGACACATTTCTTTATTGAATGCAGAGTATAAAATTGTGGCAAAAAGTATTGCAAAGCAATTGGAGGGACTCCTGCCATCTCTGATCCACCAGAATCAATGTGGATTTGTGGGAGGGAGACAGGCCAAGCACAACCTACGGAGACCTCTTAACATACTTCATAAGTGGTCAGGAAAGGGACAGGATGTCAAAAGGGGCCTTCTAGCACTGGATGCGGTGAAGACCTTTGACAGAGTTGAGTGGAGTTTCATCTTTGCCACTCTGAACAAATTCCAATTAGGCTCTCCGATTATTGCATGGATTAAAATGCTCTATTTCTCCCCTAAAGCACAAATTTGCACCATGATACCATGTCCCCACCTTTCCTCCTCACCAGAGGCACCAGACAGGGTTGACCTTTGTCTCTCCTATTATATGTTTTAACCATGGAAGTCCCGGCATCTGCTATCAGGCAGCATCCTGTCATCCAGGGGTGCGAGGCTGGAGGCAGAGACTAGAAAATCTCCCTTTTCACAGATGATGTTCTGCTATTTCTTAGGGACTCTGGGGTCTCTGTCCTAGCTTTGACTGCCCTATTTGTAGACTATGGCCCAATATCAGGCCATAAAATGAATTGGTCTAAGTACGAGTGGCTTCCGTTAGGGCACAAAAAAACTAGTATTCAGATGTAGGGTGTTAAGATCAACCCAGTCCCTTATATAAAATATCTTGGGGTCTTTATCCCCAGTAAATTAACTTCTGTTTTCCATCTGATCTACACACCTTTATTGAAAAAGATTAAGGACCAGTGTGATAGATGGAAGAGCTTCCCACTGACTCATATAGGTAGGGTTAACCTTGTTAAAATGTTTATCCTACCCCAATGCCTCTACCTCTTCCAATCTCTTCCAGTATGGATCCCTCAATATTATTTTAAGTCTCTGAAGGGAGCAGTGGGTTGTCTCCTCTGGGGTGCCAGAAGTCCCTGAATTTGGCAGGAATTGTTATAGAAGTCTGTGTTGGGGGGGTTTGGGCCTTCCAAACTTGGCTCTTTATTACTTGGCTGCCCAGATTTCTGTCTTATGGGATATCTACGAGACTGGGGTCGGTGTGAAAACTTGGGTGAGGCTGGAGGATGAGGACACCCCTCTAAAACTGTCTCCCTCCAGTTTTGCGAACTTGTTAAGTGGCATCCCTGGGTGAAAAATTAGGAACCCCTTTACTAGAACCTCAGTCAGGTCCTGGCTTAAGGCCCATGAGATCCTGTGTCATCCTCCTACTCTTTCTCCAGACTCTTCTATTGGGGGTTGCCTATGGGAAGAGGAGAGGACCCCTGTCCTGGTGAGATGGGCTCTGGCACACTGGACACAGAAAGGGGTTACATGCTTGGCACAGCTCTATGAGGGAGCCACTTTGCTTCCTTATCAGGAGCTGGTGCAGAAATATGGATTGCCCCCTCCTGTTTTTTTCACTTATCTTCAGATTTGATCCTGACTGCAGAGATGGGACCCATCTGTACTCCTGCGCAGATCGGCACTCGAAAAACTCCTTAGGCAGGTAAACTCCCGCGATAAAAAGCAAATAATGACACTGTGTTATAAAGACCTCCTAAATGCCCTCCCGGATCTGAACTTGAGCTTGAAGTGAAGGTGGGACAGAGATTTGGGAGACGAAGCCTTGTCTTTGGGTGGCTGGTGTATGGTACTGAAAAGGGACATAAAATGCTCTGTTAATAATAGAATTACAGCTATCGATTATAATATACTGCACAGGGTGTATTTTACCCCATTGCTAGCTCATAAAATAGATCCCGATCATTCAGACAGATACCCAAAATGTAATATAGAGACAGGGAGCTTCCTTCACTTGTTATGGGAGTGCCCCACCATACAGGTTTATTGGAAGGCAATCATTTCCATCACGCAAAAGATCCTACAAGATTCACAGCAAGTGAGCATTTGTGAAGTTATTTGAGGTCTCCTGGGGTCGTCTATGAATGGTAGGGGTCTTGATCACCCTCTATGAGCCTTGAGTATGATGGTGGTGGGACAGCAGATACCTGCTTACCACTGGGGTAGAAATTCTGCCCCAACAGTGACAGAATGGGCACAAATATTTTTACATTGTATGAAAATTGAGCATACTCAGTACAAGGCATTGGGAAGGGAGGATAAATTCAGTAAGGTTTGGGAGCCCGTTGAAGAAGCAGTCTCTCAGGACCAGTTTCCAACTCTCTAAGGTTGTTTGCTTAAAAGGTCCTCTTATCATTCTTCCCTTCCCTCCTCTGATTTTGAGTTTGATACAAACTTTCCTGGCTCCACGCACACATTCCTGTCAGTTTTGATCGAGCTTTGCAACCCCCTGAAGGGGTGGTTTCATAGCCTGTACAGATCAATGTTTTCCTCCTTCAGACAACTGCCAACCAAGGATATTCCAGGATGGTTGAAAAGCACATATACAAAAGGCATTGGACTCTAGAGTGGATGTGATGTCTGGGGTGGTCTGTTTTTGAAATTGTATATGTCTGTACAAACTTCTCAACCTTTAAAATGATCTATGGAAGTTTCCCCTGTCTCTCAGGGGTAGCCCTGTGTGCCGATCTGTAATAAATAAAGTTTGGAAAAAAAAATAGGCATACCAGAAGGAGCTGAACTGCCAGATGCTATTAAATTCATCAACTCATTATTCTGCCAGATTGCAGGTCCACCAGATTCTGGGCCATCTTATTTAATTGAGAGAGTACAAACAGCCCTAAGCCTAAACCAGAAGAGATGCCAAAGGCATTAATATGTAGATTATTGAACTTTCAAGGCAAAATAAAATCCAAAGTGCCACAAGGACTGAACCAGCTTTATATTGGCAGCAACAGAGGTTTTATAATTATAATGATGTAAGCAGGCCCTGTGGTGCTGAGGGCTGAGGCACTGGCTGCCATATCTCATGCCACACTGATGACCCATGTTCGGGTGCAAGTGCGAGTCGATGGGGGTCAGCAGGGGTGGAGAAGGGTGAAGCATCCTCGGACAGCTCTCCTTCTCTGGGGTGTGGGGTGTTCCAGTTGTCAGTGCTTGCCTGGACCCTAGCAGTGGCTGGGGGCAGACACAGCAATGCTGAATCTACAAGGGGAGGCAGAGGAGCACTCAGTATGTCCCCCAATGGCATTGCACGCTCCTCTGCCATGAGGAAGAAAAACTGGAAAAAAGATGGCAATCTGACCGCGTGGCTCGATGGATGTCAGTATGATTTCTGACTTAGATGCATTGCCTGAACTGGATCTGGACAGGGTGGGTAAGTTGGGGGCTCCCCACCTCCCCGCTGTGGGGGGTAAGCCACAGGAGTTAGAAGGCGGGGCCCAGGAGTGTGTGCAGATATGGATGGTGGGCGGAGTCCCACAAAGGATGCCGAGACATTGTAACCAAATACAGAACGATTTGGTGTTTTGGCCTGAAATTTGGAGGGAACACAGCCAACATCTCACAGATATGCCTTTCAGTGTTTTGTTGAAAAAATATTACACGGCGGCAATGTTATGGCACTCCAAAGTTGATGATTTTTCCCATAGGATAACATTACGGCGTCCGGCGCATTACAGAAATCCTTTGGTGCCCTGCTGCAAAATAACAGTTTGGTCTTTTGGACTGAAATGTGGAGGGAAGACAGCCAACATCGCACAGATGTGCCTTTTTGTGGTTTGGTGAAAAAATATTACAGGGAGCCAAAGCTATGGCACTCTGAACTTCTCGTTTTTCCCATAGGATAACATTATGGCGTTCGCCGCTCCTTTCAGGGCCCCTATCTTGGAAACGGTGCGAGATACGGACTTTTCATTAGAAAAATGGGGGCTAAATGCAAAAATAGCCAGGAAAGTCATAAATCATATGACTTTTAAATTTTTTTTCTACATCGCACGGTTCCTGAGATATAAGCAATTTAGTATTCCAACTCCTCATTTTCTGCTCCGAGAACCATTATTATGTATACATTATTTGTACTCACTGTCTTTCTTTATGCAGCTTTTGGGGAAAACCAGCCTGTACGCTTACATTATTGTTACCATTACCATTTTCGCTTGCAGTTCGTTCCGCTTCACTTACTGTTCACGTCTCGCCACCATGTGCGTTACTCTTCTAGCGTTTTCATTTTGCGCTTGCTTTTGCATTGTTTTAACATTTCTGTCTACACTACTGTTTCTCTTTCTGTTTCACTTTGCATCACCATGTGCATTACTATTTGCATTTGTGGGCACAATGTTACTATGTGACAAGACATCATGTGGTGGGAGCTCGGGGCCCTCCCACTGCCGCATTACATTCACTATTTCTCATTATCATTCTCAAAAAGAAGGGAAATTAGAGGCAAAAAACTCCATTTAATGCATTAGTTAGGGTTGTTCCACACCAAAAAAAGCGAGGAAATTCGGTGTTAGGGTTGAAAGCCCCCCATGGCCCCCCCTGCCCACACTCCCAACCGGCATCGGGGTGCGCATTAGGGTTGTCAGTCACTCACTCACCCCATTCTCCTACACCTCTGCTTCTTTACACATGTGATGGGGTGAGGAGTTATGGCCGACAACCTAATGTGCGCCCGATGCGGTTGGAGGTGTGGGCAGGGGGGCCAAGGGGCTTTCAACCAACACTCAATTTCCTTGCTTTTGCCGATGTGAACAACCCTAACTAATGCATTAAATGGAGTTTTTTGCCCTATATATATATATATATATATATATATATATATATAATATGATGTAAGCCAGCAAGTTTGAGAATAGCAAAGAGCCTATGCCGAAATTTTAAATGGTTTACATTGGGGAGGAATAAAGTTCAGAGTACAGTACCTAGCAAAACTGGTTATATTCCTACCCCATGGCAACTTTACCTTTCAGCTGGCAGAATCAGCGTCTCAGCAGTTGCCAGATTTGTTACCTGAGTTGTTCCAAAAGCCACTCTACAAGACACTGGCACCTGAGACAATGGATGATTAATAAATAGGAAGTCTTCCCTTACTTTCTACTTTTGCATTGGTTTTTAATTGTTCGGTTACTAGTTAAATGACTTTTGGGGCTACGTTGGCACCTTATTCATATTGTTGTTACTTATGTTTATATTTATTATTGTATCACTGGATGATTGTGGGCATGCTGTTATTAATGTTGGGAACTTAGACTTTCATTAGTCTCATTTACAGGGCATCGATCAAGTTGTACATTTATGGATATTAGATTATATATGATTCTGAACAATATTTATTAACTGTATACTTCATCTGCATCATCAATGGCTTCTCTCAGATTCATACGGTCATGGATTCTGGGAGAGAAACTTTGCGCAGCTTTGGTTGGTTGGTACCTGTTGTGAACTGAAGCTCTTTCACATTTGCTGCAGTAGAATATTTTATTTTTAGATTTTTGGGACTATATACAATTTTGATGGCTACTTAATATCAGACTTTCTCATGTTTACATCACGGGAGCTGTTACTTTGGACTCGGCAATTGGTTTAATCTTTATTATGCGTACTTTGGAATTTGCTGTTTCATTATTCCATTTTATTCATAAAATTTTTATACAATTTGAAGGGGGATATTTCAGGGTTTCTATTGGAATTACTGATCATGTTTATACTTTCTGTGGTTGTAATTGTTTGGCCTCCATGGGCAAGATTCATAAAAGGGATGGCCCTAGTGCATCCGAGATGCACAAGCACATCCCTGACTTGTGCACTGATGTGATTCTGCAAGGTAGCCAATGCACCAATGCATCACAGATATGCTGCATACCGCCCATAACTATATGCAATGCATCTTAAGGGGCTGTGAAGGGGGTGTGCCCATGCATATGTTGTGCATGTTGTGCAGCTTCATTCACAGCCCGACCAGGAGGCACAGCTCTAGGGCAAGTACGGAGATGCTCCTCCTAAAGATAAGGTTACAACAAGTAGTCTTAAGTTGCTTGTCACCCACAGGCAGGCTGCCGTACTACAGACAGCAACACAGCAGCCCACCCACCCTAGCTGTCATCCACATAATGGCACTGACGTAGCCCACAGCCATAGTGGGCATTAGTATCCCCCCTACCCATAGCCCCTTATAGTGTGCATGTCCACCCCAGCCATCATAGGCAATGGACAACCCCTTCCCTGCCAGTAGCCCCTTGTAGCAAATACCATGGCACCAGCTTACAGAGACAAAAAAATCCACTCTCCCTGCCCCGCCCACCATGCCATGGCCAAATGTCTCCCTGGTGGTCCAGCGGACCTCCCCCACCCACTCAGGCACCCCCCACTCCCCCTCTCCCAGCAGGTCCTGAATGTTGGCAGGCAGCTCAACCCACCTGCACACTACCACGGCTGCCCACCGACAGAGCTGTCTGTGAATGACAGCTACTGTACTACTGTAAGACCATTGGTCGACCATGTCGACCAATGATCTTGCAGTGTGCACTGTACCCTCTCATTCACATAGTTGCGAATTACAGAGTACAGTACACACTGCAAGAATATTGGTTGACATTGTCAACCAATGAACTTCAGTTGTACAGTAGCTGTCATTCACAGACAGCTCTGCGGTAGAGCATAGTGTGGGTGGTGGTAGGTTGAGCTGCCCACCGTACTATGCACCTGCTGGGATGGGGGGAGTGTGGTGGGGTGCCTAAATGGGTGGGGGGTGGGGGGGTTTGCTGGACTACCAGGGAGTTGACTAATGGAGTGCCGTCGTTGGTGCGACCTGGTCAGGGAGGATGGGTACAGATCACACACCAGTACCGCTGCAGGGAGCGGCATATGAACGGGGATGCAGGTGGGGTGGGGGGCTGAGCACTCTACTCTACCACCACAGGGTGCAGCATGCAGGCAGGGTGGGGTCTCAGCTTTCCACTGTACCACCACAGGGAGTGGCATATGAATGGGGATGCGGGCATGGGGGGTTCTGGTCTCTTACTCTACCGCTGCAGTGTGTGGCATTCACACAGCGACTTGGGCAGGAAGGGGGGCTTGCATTGACCTGACAGGGGTGCTGGGTAGGTGGCAGTACTGCTGCACATGCAGGGCACACAGCGCATTCTGCCAGGTGCAGCCCTGTATAGCGCATGCAAATGGGACCATAATGACATGCAAATGGCTCCATTGTGCCTTGCATGCCAAATGGCCCCATTTACATGTTGTTGGCTCTGAGTGGCACATTTGGGCACAGTGCATCATGAGATGTGCTGCCCCATTAGTTTCCCAGCCCAACCTGGGGGTTGTGCTGGTGCATTCAGGGCTGTGAGCAACTGTGGTATTCATAGAGGGGATGTGCCAGGAGGATTCCCTGATGCATCTTCTATGAATACCACAATTGGTGCTTGGCACATCTCATTTGCACTGGGGCATCCGAGTTGTGCTGAGTGCAAGCCCTTTGTGAATCCTGCCCGAAGTCTGTAAGTTTACAGTATAATTATACTTAGTACATATTCCTAGGGATCTATAATTCTACTGAGGCTGCAATCTGTTAATTTTTGTTTTAACACAGAATATCATTATATTCCCAAATAGGATTCCATTTCTATTGATCTTATATATTAAATGTGTTATAATGTTACACTCCTTTATTAAGACAATATCTGTACTTTAGACACAGAAAAAATCTACTTTCAATTCTAGCATTTTTTTGAATCATGTAAATATAGTAGTTTGGGTTAGTAATACTTGACATTTAGTATGTACACATAATGGGTATAATAATTGATCTAAAGGATTCACAAAGTTTTGCCCAGGTGCAATTCCTGTTTGCCCAGAGCAAACTGGGCTTTGTGAATAGCTGGTATTTACAAAGCCCAGTTTGCCCCTGCAAACTGGGTTTGCACCTGAACAAAGTAGTGAGGGGGGCTACAATGTAAATGACAGGGAGGGGGCCTGTATATCCCTGCAAACCCATTCACAAAGGATTTGCTGTATGCAAGGGCCTTTGTGAAGGTTCTTGCCTGGAGCAAATTACTATCGGAAAAAAACTGGTGGTAATCGGTGCAACCCTAGTGGTTGGTGGAGGTACTGCAGCCCACCCTCCCTCCCCAGTCCCTGATCACCCGAGTACCCACCCAGTAATCATATAAAAGTTTTTCAATAGTGTAGTGGTCCCTTCCTGGTCCCAGATCACCCGACAACCCACGTGGTAATAAAATAATCTAATTTCCATAGTGGAGCAGTCTTTCCTCAGTCCCCGATCACTTGATTACCCAACCGTTATGTAAATAAAGTATTTTCTACAATGTAGGGTCCCACCTCAGTCCCTGATCACCCGATTACTCACCCATTAACAAAATAAATTAGTTTCCGTAGTGTAGTGTCCCTCCCCAGTCCCCAGTCGCCCACACAAAAATAAAAAAAGAGATTTTCATAGTATAGGGTCCCTCTGCTTTGCCTGATCACCCACCCAATATGATACTGAATAGCATTCCATAATGTAGTGGTCCCCTCAATCCCCCACCCACTCCAGTAAACACAGACCACCCCACTCCCCAGCATGGCCACCGGTTGGCGAGCAGCACAGCCCTCTTCTCACTGTTCAGTCGGCAGGCAGCCATGGAGGGTGGGAGATCGGGCAATGGAGAGGGACCACTACACTATGGAAATTAGATTATTTTATTAGTGGGTGGGTAGTTCGGTGATTGGCAACCAGGAAGGGATCACTAAACTATGGAAAAACTTTTATATTATTACCAGATGGTTAATCAGGTGACTGGGATCGGGGAGGGACCATACACTATGGAAATTATTTTATTTTATTAATGGGTGAGTAATTGGGGATTTGGGGTGGGACCCTACACTATGGAATGTAATTTTTATTGCAAACAGGTGGGAGATCAGGAGATCAGAGACTAAGGAGGGACCCTAAAATATGGAATACGTTTTTCTTATTATTGGGTCTGCAATCAGGGAGGGGGAGGGCAACACTGGACTATGGGGGAATGCGGCTGAGTGGTGCTTGGGCTGGTGGGGGCATACACTGCCACACAAATGGCATGCTAATGAGTCCATGATGGGCATGCTAATGGCCACTAATGCCTTGCATGCCCAATGGACTAATTTGCATGCCTCCATTCATGAATATCACTTTAGTGCCTCAGCTCTATAGCCGTGGGGCCATCTCCATGGCTGGCTGTGGGGGCAGCGCTACTGGGTATTCCACTGCTTTTCCTGGGTTAGAGCTGTCCCTGCTGGCTCCTATTCATAGTTGGATAGCCCACCAGGCTAGCCAACTGTAAATAGTTTCATTGTCCACCAATGCAGCCTGGAAGTGCAGTGCAAACTTTTGCACCCACTTTGCATTCCCTTTGTGAATCCTTGTCCTGGTGGTTAAGGTTTTTCAATAATAATAATAATAATGGGAATGGATTATTGTTTGGTAGGAGTTGACTTTGTCATGCTCTTTTTTGCAGGCCCTCAAAATAGTGAGTACTCAGTCATGAGGCAGTGTGGGAGAGGAGGGATAGTTAGGTTTTTGTACATAGTTTGTAATTATTTAGTATTATTTCTAGTGTATTTATGGGAGTATTTTTCCTTGTGTTGCAATTAGCTCTAAAAAAATTTTTGGGAAACAAAGTGGGATGTTTGTAGTTTTCCCTATCTAAATTCAGGGGGATGCTGTTTTGGAAATTCAGTAACCTTATTATTTTTGAAATACTTTTTCACTTGGATTTTATTACATGTATTTAATATTATAACATTGAATGTGCATTGGGAAAACCCATTACTGACACTTAGATATTACTGGATAATTTGTTGACTTAGTCTCTAATTACATGGAATGTCAGAGGAGCAAATAGCCTAGTAAAGAGGACAAAATGACTAACACACCTTTGTAAATATAATCCATCATTAGTATTTCTATGAGAGACCCGCCTCCTCACAACTGATGTGCAATAATTGCATCCTATCTGGGTAGGCCAGGTTTTTGGGATTGATATGGAAAAAAAAGAGCAGATGTGGCCATTCTTATTGCCAGGCATGTGGAATTTAAGGCACTCCATGTAATTACTGACCCAAACTCTAGATACATAATAATTAATGGCACTTTAGATAGGACTGAAGTATTACTGGCCTCCTTTTACGGACCAATTAAGGATGACCTACAGTTGCTTACAAGTTTTTCTTCACATCTAGCCCAGTGGCCAGATATACCTTATATGTTATCGAGGGACTGGAATGCTATACTAGAAGGTGATAAAGATAAATTGGGATCATTTAATCTCACTATAACTTCTAATCAAAGAGCCCCGTATAAATTAATAGATTCTCATGCACTGGTGGACACATGGAGGTCACTTCATTCCCACTTAAAGGATTATACCTTTTTTCTATTCCTCACAAATCTTAATCTAGAATAGATTTCTTTTTATTAAAACATTCTTTATTATCTGAGCTGGCACATTCAGAAAGACTTACAAAAGTAATTTCAGATCATTCATCAGTTCATGTATTATTAAAATTAGAACCTAACACACATATTGACAAGTTAAAGAGAATGAATAACAGTCTTTTAAATGATACACAAATAGTATCCCATTGCAAAACAAATTAGTTCTTTTTTTTTATGAAAACTCTGGTTCAGCAGACAAACAAACAACTTTATGGTTGTCTTACAAATGTGCAAACCGGGTGAAATCATTCATTTAGCACCAAAAAAAGAAAAACAAACCAAGTCTAGGGAGCTTTTAACTTTGAGGTCTATGGAATGTCAATTATCCAGGAATTATTCAGGAAAGTTAACCTTACAACTTACAGTAGCCCGTGAACAATACCATGAATTAAACAGAGCCCAAGCTGAATTAGCTCTACTTAAATCTAAATCCAAATATATTTCTGTAGGTGAAAGAGCTAGTAAATTAGTAGCTCTGTGATCAAACAAGAAAAAGCTTTGCTCTCTGTTAAATGTCTTTATAGCATAGATACACAATGACATATATCTCACCCAAAGGATGTAGTAGAAGAATTCTATAAGTTTTACAAAACTTTATATAGGATTGGTGATCAAAATATTAGTTTAGCAGAAAAAGAAAAATATTTAGAACTCTGTTCATTACCTCAAGTAAATCCATCTGAGAGGGACTTTCTAGCACAACCTCTCACTAAAGCTGAATTACAACAAGCCTTCAGCAGATAGCCAATGATAAAGCTTCTGGCCCTGATGGGTTTACTGTTAGATTCTATAAAACTTTCACTCAAGAAATATTACCTCAGTTATTGCAAGTTTATGATGAGGCTTATGACAGAGGTAAATTAGATGCCCCTTACAAGAAGCTTTTATGTCAGTGTTGGCCAAACTGGTTAAGGATCCAATGAAAGTGACAAATTATTGGCAAATTTCACTTTTAAATATTGATTTAAAGATCCTGGCTTGGGAGCAAAAGTTCCCTGTTCTTGTGCCAGAAGTATTATGAAGGTGGCCCACAATCCTTAAAGCTCCTAGCCAGTAGGTTGTGGGCTCAGAGGGCGAGGGTTCTCATTGGGAGCATATGGCATCCTCGAAAGAAAAAGATTGTACAGGGGGTAAATGAGGTAGCAGATTCCTTTAAGGAATACTATGCCACATTGCAAACGGAAGATACAAAACCCGGTGTAGAACATATTCATGGCTTTTTGAAGGATCTAAAACTGTTAGGCATCTCAAAGATGCAGGGGGAGGTCTTGATGGCTCTGATATTGACTATAGAAATTAAGATAGAAATAGGGGAGATTGAAGATGGGTAAATGCCAGGATCCGATGGTTTCCTATCAGAGTTCTATAAGAGCTTTAGAGAACACCTGCAGCCTCTTTTGAAGCAAATGTTTTGCAGAGGTGATGTTGGGGGGGGCAGGTGCCTCCTTCTTGGTCTAGGGCTGTCATATTGGTGATACCCAAGCCAGGAAAGGACCCAACCAGATGTTCATCATACCGCCCAATTTCACTAATAAAGAGTGACTATAAAATCTTTGCTTCAATTCTCACCAAATGTTTGTGAAACTTTCTACCCACTTTAGTACTTATAGACCAGATGGGATTCATTCCCAGACATCAGGCCCAGGATAATCTGAGGCAAACTACCCACGTCACAGACTACATCAATGAGCAACGATTCCCATCTCTGCTCATGAGTCTCAATGCTGGAAAGGCTTTTGACAGTCTCTTGGTCTTTCATGTGGTGTGTCCCTTCCCAGCTTGGGTTCCTGCAGCAGTTCATTATGACCATTTTTAGGCTGTATGAGTCACCCAAGGCTTATGTTAGGGCAAATGGCCACATGTCAAAAGCTTTTAGTTTAGGACGGGGCACCAGGCAGGGATGCCCTTTGTCCCCTCTTTTGTTTGCCCTTTATATTGAGTCCCTGGCCCAGAGTATTAGGCAGAATTCAGATATCAAGGGAGTGAAATTTGGGGGGGTACATAAACTAGCACTGTATGCAGAGGATGTGCTTTTATATCTAGTGGACCCACAGACTTCCTTGCCAGCTGTTTTCACACAACTTGAAGATTTTTCCAAGATCACTGGATATAAGCTAAATAAAAGTAAGACTGATGTCCTCAATATGTATTACTACCCCGATGTAGAGACCAAACAGAAGTTCTCCATGAAATAGGATATGTTAGACCTAAAATATTTGATAATCAGAGTGGGGGTAGACACATCCCGACTTCGGGAACAGAATTACCCACCTATAATTAAACAGTTAAAGGAAGATTTTCAGAGATGGGCCTTACTTCCCTTGTCCCTAGGAGTTAAGGTGATGGCACTTAAGATGAATGCTTTGCCACGGTTCATATATTTATTTCAATGTGTGCCATGCATAGTCTCCCAAACCGATATGGAGACCTGGCAGAAGCTTTTTTTTAAATACATATGGGGTAAAAGTTGACCTAGAGTCCAAAGGGCTCTTTACATCTCCCAAAGTTGGAGGGAGGGCTGGCATTCCCGGATCTTCGAGGATATTGGGTGGCGGCACAGATGAGGGTAGCTTTATTATGGAACAATAAGGGCTACGACACACATTGGAAGAGGACAGATCTGAAGAAACAAGGAGATCTTCCAATTCAGGCATTATAGTTCCAGGAGGGTGTGCCCTTAGAGGTATGTGGATTTTCGGATACCAAGGCAGTGCTGGAGGGATGGAAGAGGGACACAAGGACAGGGATGACTCACACTCACATATGGAAATATAGGTGGTGGGCCTTGGATCCAAAGTTTGCTTCTGTCCAATTTGACAAATGGTTTCTTGTATAGGCTCAAAGATGGTTCCATTCACCATATCAGATGGTAACAGGCAATATGGTTCACTCTTTTGAAACAGTTGCACAGAAATTTGGTCCAAGGCCAAAGGATAGGTTCAGATATTATCAACTTAAGGACTACTTAAATAAACAGATGAACAGACTTTCCCCTGACACCTAGGCACTTGCAGAGTTTTCACTTTTTCAGAGGCTTTGGGATCCTAGGGATGCTGATCATGCCATCACACTGTTATATGCTTATTATCTCTATGTTCAGGGGCACACTATCCACTATTTGTAACTTAGATAGGAGCAGCACCTGAACATCTCATTGACGGAACATCAATAGCCATTAATTTGGTGGAGTGTTTGGACCACTTCCAGTGTTCCCTCTCTCAGGGATTTTTGTTGGAAGCTTAGGGCGTGTTATTTTTTAGTACCAGTGCAAGCTGCACACAGTAATAATCGAGCATCATTGACTTGCTGGAGAGGCTGTGGTGAGCCAAGAGCCACGCAGGCCTATATTTTTTGGTTTTGTCCTCAACTTACCCCCATTTTGGGAAGAGATAATTTATCATTTATCACATATTTTTTCAATTCAAATAACACTGGGCCTGGAACACCTAGTACTAGGCATTATGCCTAAAGAAATATCAGGCAAAGAAGCAAAATATTTGTAGTTGATTATGACAGCTGCAGCCCTAAAATCAATAACTAGGAGGTGGTTGCAGGGGTCCCCACCGGATCTCTCTGAGTGGTCCTCTATAATAGAGTCTATACATCATATGAAAAAATAACTTTTAGCCTGAGACAACAACCCCTGGTTTATCAGAATAGATGGACAAGGTGGCTCGTATATGGGCCCCTTCAGCCCACTGACTAGATGACAGATAAATTTAAGATTCATGGCCTTTCTTGCAGCACTTTGTTCTGATTATCTACAGATGATGTTAACAATTATTTCTGAGTGGGAAATTTAATCCCAGTATTGTTGGCTGTCTCCCAACCCAATCAGCACAGCTTTGAAAAGTATGATACCCGAACTCTACATCCTAATGTTTTTTTAAAAATCCTGGTATAGTTAATAGTTAGTAATTAATAACATTCCTTAATGTTTTTAATTCAGTGGCAAATTCATGAACCCAGACTTCTGAGGTGGAAGTTAAATGCTGTATATTTCACCTTGCAATGGTCATGGTGAAGTGGATATGGAAATGTAACTTTGAATGCTTGTATTCATATGCTATATAACAAGAAAACTCTTAATGAAGCAAGTATAAAAAAAAAAAAAATAAAGATCCCGACTTGGCCTTGGCTAACAGACTCCAAAACGTTTGATCAGCACTGATTGATCCAGAGAAAGTTGGACTTATAGCTGGCAGGCACTCAGCTGATCATTTACAAAAGCTTCAACATATTAATTCCACATCCAGGAATGCCGACTTCCCCACGCTGTTGGCTTCCCTGGACGCAGAAAAAGCTTTTGACAGAATTTCATGAACATATTTATTTAAAGCATTAGAAAAATTAGGCTTCCCAAAGGACTTTACTCAGTGAATACATTTACTATATTCCCATCCTACTGCTAGAGTAAAATGTAATAAAGTTCTTTCAACTCCTTTTTCTCTTCACAGTGGGACCTATCAGGGCTGCCACCTATCTCCCTTTTTATTTCATTTATATCTTAAACCTTTAATCAGATGCATTTATTCACAACCTTTCATTTCTGCTATTTTATTAGGCTGCCATCAGTTTAAAATGTCAGCTTATGATATTCTTCTTCATTTAAGTAATCCTAGTGTTTATAAGTAGCACTTGAAGGAATTAATAAGTTTGCACTATAAACTTGATATAGAAAAAAAACAAATTTTACTTTGAAATCACCACATCTGGAAATCTGATTTTGAGGTCTGAGGATGACATAGAAACATAGAAATGTAGACTTTGACAGCAGATAAGGACCACTTGGCCCACCCAGTCTGCCCATTCCGCTACCTTTTGGATAAGCTGCAGTCCTAGTTAACCAACAGCCTACTTCTTCCCACCCCCCACCAGAATTGCTTTGTCTGTCCCGTGCATTCTTGAATTCCCCTCACTGTTTCTGACCCCACAACCTCCTCAGGATGGCTGTTCCATGCGTCCACCACCCTCTCTGTGAAAAAATACTTCCTCACATTGCCCCTGAGCTGTTCCCCTCGATCTTCAAATTGTGCCCCTTTGTTCTTGCACATCTCTTTTTCTGAAAGATGCTACCATCTTGGACTTTGTTGATTCCCTTGACGTACTTAAATGTTTCTATCATGTAGCCCCTCTCCCTCCTTTCCTCCAGGATATGCATATTAAGGTCTTTTAATCTCTCTTCATATGGCTTCTGGTGCAGACTCTGCACCATTTTAGTTGCCTTCCTCTAGACTGCCTCCATCATGTCTATGTCCTTGCAGAGATAGGGTCTCTAGAACTGCAAGCAGTACTCCAGATGGGGTCTCAACAACTGTCTGTACAGAGGGATAATGACTTCCTGTTTTCTACTGGTGATGCCTCTCTCTATGCATCTCACTAACCCCCCAGCCCTCCTTACTGCCTTCTCGCATTGCTTGTCTACCTTTAGGTAGTCTGATATGACTACCCCCATGTCCCTTTCCATTTTTGTTGTTGTTAGTACCTCCCCCCCCCGTTGTGTACTCTTCCCCTGGGTTTTTGTTTCCCAGGTGTATTACTTTGCACTTCTTTGCTTTGAATCTAAGCTGCCATACTTTGACCATTCCTCCAACCTTGCCAAGTCCCTTCTCATCCTTTCCACCCTCCTTTGTGTATCAACTCTGTTGCAGATCTTTGTGTCATCTGCAAAGAGGCATACTTTTCCTTCCAGTCCCTCTGTGATGTCATTTAGACATTAAAGAGGACCAGTCCCAATACTGAACCCTGTGGTACCCACTAGTAACCCCCCTTTCTTTGGAGCAGCCTCTGTTTACTATTACCCTCTGTGTCCTTTGTCCAGTCAATTTTCTACCTAAGTTATCACCCTGGGACCCACTCCCAGGCTGGCTAACTTGTTTATTAATCTTTAGTGTGGACTGTGTCAAATGCTTTGCTATAGTCTAGGTAGGCCATGTCCACAGCACCTCCCTTGTCCAATTCTTTGCTTACCCAGTCAAAGATATCTATTAGATTCATCTGACATGACCTCTCCACTGTGAATCCATGCTGCCTTGTTTTCTGTGCCCTGCTGGCCTCTAGGTACTCAACAATTCTTTCTTTCTTTCTTTCAGAAGCGATTCATTCATTTTCCCTCCCACTGAGGTCAAACTTACAGGTCTATAGTTTCCTGCCTCTGTCTTGCTCCCACTTTTGTTAAGGGGAATCACATCCACCCTCCTCCAGTCCTCAGGTACCACGTCATCCTCCCATGATTTGTTAAAAAGGATAGTCAGTGGTGCCACTAGTTCTCCCTTTAGTTCTTTTAGAATTCTGAGGTGAATCCCATCAGGCACCATTGCTTTCTTTCCCTTCAAGTTTCAGGAGTTCTTTCAGGACCCTTTCTTCTGTGAATGGACTGGTATTGAACCCCCCCCCCCCATTTAGGGTGTATCTATTGTTTGGTTTACGTACCTCCCCATCTCTTCTTTTGTGAATACTGAGCAGAAGTATTTGTTCAGTATCCCTGCTTTTTCACTGTCACCCTCTGACCACCCCTTCCCTTCCCTTTACTAAGCCTCATATTCCTCCATTGGTCTTTCATTGCTTCCTAATGTACCTATAAAATGTTTTATCCCCCTTCTTAACTGAGTTTGCTATCTTTTCCTTGGTTTGGGCCTTTGCTATCCTGACTGCCTTTTCCACTTCCTTCTGCTCTAACTGATACTTTTCTCTGTCCTGCTCCTTCTGTGTTTCCTTATACTTCCTGAATGCTGTCTTTTTCTCCCTAACCTTCCCTGCCACCTCTTTTGAGAATCATACTTTTTTTTCCTTTATTTTGTTTTGTTTATTTGCTTCACACAAAGGCTTGTTGCCTCTGTAATGGCAGTTCTGATTTTACCCCATTGTCCCTCCACCCCTCCTTCTTGCCCTTTTGCTAGTGCTTTTTTGAGGCACTCTCCCATTTTGACAAAGTCAGCCCTCCTAAAGTCCAATACCCTTGCTTTTGTATGACCTGACTCTATGGCTGTGTTTATTGTGCAGCACACTGTTTGCTGGGTGCTTGTTCCCAGATAGCTACCCACTTCTAAACTTGAGATCCTCTTTCCATCCCAGTTTGAGAGTACCAGGTCTAAGATTGCTCCCTCCCGAGTGGGTTCCAACACTAGCTGTCTGAGGGATGCCCCTGTATGGCATCGAGAATAACCCTGCTCTTGGACGTGGCTGCATCAAAGGTGCTCCAGTTAACATCTGGCATATTCAGGCCTCCAATCAGCAGTATCTCCCACCTTATTGTCATTTTAAGGATGCCTTCTATCATAGAAACATAGAAACATAGAAACATAGACTTTGACGGCAGATAAGGACCACTAGGCCCATCTAGTCTGCCCATTTCCCTATCTACAGGATAGGCCGCAGATCCTAGTTAACCAACAGCCTTTTTCTTCCTGCCCCCCACAAGAATTGCCTTATGTCTGTCCCATGCATTCTTGAATTCTCCCACGTTTAGACCCCACAACTTCCTCAGGAAGGCTGTTCCATGCATCCTACCCTCTCTGTGAAATACTACTTCCTCACATTGCCCCTGAACCTCTCCTTCTATCTTTAAATTGTGTCCCCTTGTTCTTGCAAGTCTCTTTTTCTGAAAGATGCTACCCTCTTGGACTTTGTTGATTCCCTTGAGGTACTTGAAAGTTTCTATCATGTCCCCCCTCTCCCTTCTTTCCTCAAGGGTATACATATTAAGCTCCTTTAGTCTCTCCTCATACAGCTTCTCTTGCAGACCCTGCACCATTTTAGTTGCCCTCCTCTGGACTACCTCTATCCTGTCTATGTCCTTGCGGAGATGGGGTCTCCAGAACTGGACACAGTATTCCAGATGGGGTCTCACCAACTGTCTGTACAGAGGGATAACAACTTCATGTTTTCTGCTGCTGATGCCTTTCCCTATACATTCCAGTATACCCCCAGCCCTCCCTACTGCCTTCTCACATTGCTTGCTAACCTTAAGGTCATCTGATATGATTACCCCCAGGTCCCTTTCCTGTTTTGTTGTTGTTACTAGCTCCCCACCCATTGTGTATTCTTCCCCTGGGTTCTTGTTTCCCAGGTGCATTATTTTGCACTTTTTTGCATTGAACCCTAGCTGCCATACGTCTGACCATTCCTCCAACCTTGCTAAGTCCCTTTTCATCCTTTCCATGCCTCCTTGTGTATCAACCCTGTTGCAGATCTTTGTGTCATCTGCAAAAAGGCATACTTTTCCTTCCAGTCCCTCTGCAATGTCACTGATGAAGACATTAAAAAGGGCTGGACCCAATACTGAACCCTGCGGTACCCCACTAGTAACCGCCTCTTTCTTCAGAGTGGACTCCATTTACAATTACCTTCTGTGTCCTGTTGTCCAGCCAATGTTTTACCCAGGCTACCACCCTGGGACCCACTCCCAGGCTGGTTAATTTGACTATCAATCTTTTGTGTGGGACTGTGTCAAATGCCTTGCTAAAGTCTAGGAAGGCCATGTCCACAGCCCCTCCCTGGTCTACTACTTTGGTCACCCAGTCAAAGAAATCTATTAGATTCGTCTGACATGACCTTCCGCTGTGAACCCATGCTGCCTTGGATCCTGTGCCCCACTGACCTCTAGGTACTCAACTATTCTTTCCTTCAGAAGTGACTCATCACTTTCCCTACCACAGAGGTCAGACTGACAGGTCTGTAGTTTCCTGCCTCTGTCTTGGTCCCACTTTGTGAAGGGAATCACATCCGCCTTCCTCCAGTCCTTGGGTACCACATCATCCTCCCATGATTTATTAAAAGAGTAGCCAGTGGTTTCACTAGTTCCTTCCTTAATTCTTTTAGAATTCTGGGTGAATTCCATCAGACCCATTGCTTTGTCCACCTTCAGTTTTAGGAGTTCTTGCAGAACCCTTTCTTCTGTGAAAGGACTGGGATCGACCCCCTATCAAGAGTGCTTCTGTTAATTGGATTAGGCACTTCCCTCTCCTCTTTTGTGAATACTGAGCAGAAATATTCATTCAGTATCCCTGCTTTTTCACTGTCCCCCTCTGCCCACCCACCGTTCATTCTATTCAGCCTCACTATCCCTCCCTTTGTCTTTCTACGCTCTCTGATGTACCTATAAAAGGTTTTATCCCTCTTCTTAACTGAGTTGGCTATCTTTTCCTCAGTTTGGGCCTTTGCTATTCTGACTTCCCTCCCTGCTTCTTTCTGCCTTAACTGGTACAGCTCTCTGTCCTGCTCCTTCTGTGTTTCCTTATACTTCCGGAATGCTATCTTTTCTTCCTGACTTTCACAGCCACCCTCTTGAGAACCATAGTGGCTTTTCCTTTCATTTTGATTTGTTTATTTGCTTCACACAAAGGCTTGTTGTGCCTGTGATGGCAGTTTTGATATTTCCCATTGTTGCTCCACACCTCCTTCTAGCCTGTTTGCTAGTGCTTTTCTGAGGCACTCTCCCATCTTGACAAAGTCAGCCCTCCTAAAGTCCAGTACCCTCACTTTTGTATGGCTTGACTCTATAGCTGAGTTTAACGTGAACCACACTGTTTGATGGTCACTTGTCCCCAGATGGCAACCTACTTCTAGATCTGAGATCCTCTCACTGCCCCCGTTTGAGAGTACGAGGTCTAAGATTGCTCCCTCACGAGTGGGTTCTGAAACTAGCTGTCTAATGCTTACCACCTGTAGGGCATCAAGAATGGCCCTGCTCTTGGATGTGGCTGCAGCAAATGTGCTCCAGTTAACATCTGGCATATTCAGGTCTCCCATCAACAGTATCTCCCTTTCTCTGCCATTCTAAGAATGCCTTCCATCATATCCTTGTCCATTTCTTCCCCTGACATGGGGTCTGTACACAACCCCTGTGCGGATTGTGGTGCCCTTTCCAGTCTCCAAGGTGACCCACAGTGCCTCCTCGCCTCCCTGTTTACTCTTTTGTTCAGTTGCTTTTATCCCTTCCTTTACATAGAGAGCTACTCCTCCCCCTCTTCTCCCCTGCCTGTCTCTCCTGTAGGTTAGTGTACCCTGGTATGTTAACATCCCAGTCATGGTTCTCTGTGTAGCATGTTTCTGTGACTGCTATGATATCCAGGCATCCCTCTTCCATTAAGGCCACCAGCTCAGGGAGCTTGTTGCCCAGACTACGGGCATTGGTACTCATTACCCTCCATTTCCTGATGGCCTTACCCCCTTTTGCCCCATCCCTGTCCTTCTTGCCTTTGTCACTTTCTCCATTTACCCCTGCCCTTCTCCTATCGACACCTCCATGTTGGTGTTTGCCACACTTACTACCGTGATTGTTTGGGGGGGGCTAGGATTTTCCTGCTCCTTTCCAGTGCCTCCCCCCTTGGCTAGTTTAAAAGCTTGCCAATGAAGCATTTAAACCTATCACCTAGGATCCTGGTTCCCTTCCCGGACAGATGCAGCATCATTTTCTTGTCTATTTCCTCTCCCTGAGATGGGGGTCTGTATACAACCCCTCTGCAGATTGTGGTACCATTTCCTGTCTCCAGGGTGACCCACAGTGCCTCCTCTCCCTCTCCTTGTTTACCCTTTAGTTCTATTGCTTTGATCCCTTCCCTTATGTAGAGAGCTGCTCCTTCTCCTCTTTTACCCTCCCTGTCCCTCCCATAGATTGTGGGTTCCATGTCATAATGGTGACTGCTGAAAGGCGATCAACATTATGGAGAAATCAAAGTACCAAAAATCAATTTCGGCACTTTGACTCCCTGGCGCACAGCAAAACAGTGCCGGGGACTTGCATTTAAATGTTTCATGTGGGGGGCTGTGCCCCTGCACTCCCCCATGGGGGCTTCACCCCCGTACCCCCCTACTTAAGGATTCTCAACTCCTGGGGGGTGCAAAACATTTAAAAAAAAATTCAGGCCAGGTGCAACAAAAATGCACCAGCACCTGGGCCCGAACCCAGCACCCTACCCAACCAAGCTGTGAACCCACCCACCACACCATGCAGCCAGCTTGGCAGCCCACCATGGCACCATCCCTCAAAATCCCTCCCGCCCCACGTTTAGCGTGTTCACTCCCACCCCATGCGTGCATATGTGTAGTGACATCCTGTTGTTATATGCACCGACTCACCCCACCCGGTCACCGTACCTCATCGGCAGTCCCCATGACATATGCCAGGATTGAGTCAGCATTATTGCAAGTGCTCAATCACCATGCCCATGTCACAGGTTACCAGATTGTGTACCCTGGTATGTTGACATCCCAGTTATGGTTCTCTGTGTACCATGTTTCTGTGACTGCCACAATATCCAGGCATCCCACTTCCATCAAGGCCACTAGTTCAGGGAGCTTATTACCCAGACTATGGGCATTGGTACTCATGGCCCTCCATTTTTTGATGGCCTTACCCCTTTTAGCCCCATCCTTGTCCTTACTACCTTTGCCTTTTTCTCCATTTACTCCTGTCCTTCTCCCTATTGCCTTCTCTACATTGGTGTTTACCTCTCTAACTACCCTGTTTTGTTGGGGGGGGATTTCCTGTCTCCTTTTCATTCACATGGGCATTTAAAGAATTAACTTATTTTAGGTATTAAAATCTCCACGTCCACTACAAAAACTATTCAAAATAATTTTCTGGATCCATTATGTTCTATTAAAGTATATTTAGAAATATGGCACATGCTATCTTTATCCCATTTAGGGAGGATTAATATAATAGCAAGCATTTGTCAATGCTGAATGTTTCCTTGCATGGTGTGTGTGGCAGGGGTGTATTGTGTTAGCTGAATCACAAGTTAAGGTTACTAAACAAATCCACAATTTTTGTGACCTGTTGCAAAAAAATGTTCCTAGAAAATTGAATCATACTTGATAAGACAAGATGAAGAAGATAAAAGGAGAAAGAAGAAGAAGATGGGGAGGAGGAAAGAAAGAAGAAGAAGAAGAAAAGAAAGAAAGAAAAAAGAAAGAAAGAAAGAGAGTTCCCTACATCTTCTTATTGAAAATAAGTTACAAAACAATAAATCAGATGTCCTCTCTGCAGCATAGTGGAGATTGAAGTGGTATGCTGTTGCTGGATAGGATAATAAAAATATCAACTTGATGTTCCAGCTTCACCTCAGGTTTGTAACATCATTTTGGGGCACTCAAAGAGGAAAAACGAAAGGTGACTCACAGCCACAAAGAAACAAGCAAAAAGAAAAAAAGTTAAATGAACTTAGAAATGGGTAAAAAAATAGTGAAGGTGACATTATAAATCACACCTATATTTCTAGACAAGATGTATAAAAATATCCTAATACATAGACTGATAGCTCAACTTGCCAATTAGCTCAATTGGCGGAGCTCCCAGGATCACAGGAGCTACAGCAGCTAGGGACAATAAAAAGCTGTGAGTGAGGAACAGCTGTATTTTTTATTGATGTGGGCATATTTAGGTTGTTTGTGAGGAATGTGTTGTACTCAGAAGCGGCTGAGCTTTTATTTAAAAAAATAAAACTACTTTTTAGCCTTTCCAGTGCATCCAGCAACCCCCCAAGCCAATCAATGTACCACTTCTGTGTCAAGTCAGCCTTTCAACAAACTGCCTGCTACCACAGTACTAGAGATTAAAACAAAAGGCAACAGCAAATGTATGAACAGCACACCCTCTCAACAGAGTAGCAGACTGAATTCCAAGCTGTATTGTAGGTAACAGGGAAGTTCTTTTGCTGAATGCTGTTCCTGAGGTTTTTTTGTTTGTTTGTTTGTTTTGTTTCTATAAAAGTTTGTCTCTCCCTTTCTCCTGCTTGTCCCCATTGAGGAAGACACCCCAGAGGAGTGGGAGGGGCAGCACAGAAGCCCTTTACAGGTGGGAGCGATGGGGGGAGAAGAAACTTTGGATGAAGTACTAGGTTACTGACACCATCTGATGGGGGTGAGAATTAGAGAGCTGCTGCTCCTGTCGGTACTTGCTATTAGAGTATCTAGACAAAGATACACAGAACACAGCACAAGCTACTTGACAGCAGGAGAAGCTTTGTTCAGTCTGCATGTCAGAGGGACAGAGTAGTGTCCAGCGGGGTTCAGAGACAGGCAGATCAGGACCAAGCTGATAACATGTCAGCTACATGTTGCCTGCTTCGTCCCCATCTGCCTCTGTCTCTGAACCCTGCCAGGCACTACTTCATATATCATTGCTGCTGTTCAGCCTCTGTCTCTCTGACATGTAGACTGAGCAAAGTTTCTCCTGCTGTCAAGTCACTGCCTGGCACAGAAAATGAGCAACTGCCAAGAGGAACAGACCACAGACTGCTGAGTCACATGGGCCACTGTCAGTGACCGGAGGATGGGATAAAGGACACGAGGGTTGGGGGGAATCTCATGGTCAGCATCAGCAGCAAGGGAAGGAACGATGTACCAGCATCAAGGACATGGAGGATGACACTGTGCTTTTCTAAGTAGTCACTTGGATCAACTGTCACTAGGTTGCTGCACAGCAATTATAGCTACTGGACTTCAATTTCCCGCACTACAGTGACTTGCCCTACAAAACTTGCTCATGGGGGGGCTGTCGCCTTTCTTTGAACTAATTTCCAGACATGCACACAGACAGCACAATCACTGGCACTACTGTGACTTACTCTGCAATTGTTTGCCAGCCAGTTTATGTAAATGAAAGTAGTGAAGCTCTCCCTCTCATTGGAGTGCTTCATTTCTTTCAACTACCGGGTGCTTCCAGGTGTGAAACTCTGACTAGTGTCACAGTCTCATTACATGCTCATTGATCTGTCAGGGATGAGCCCACTGTAGAGTGCTCTCCATTGGGCTAGTCCCTGACAGACATCTGAAATGTCATTCTCTGAAGCAACCACAAGATGTTTCTTGCACACACGCAAGGAAACATAAAAATTAATATTTTACCTAAAATACTCTTCCCAATGATCATGCTTTCAGTGAGACACCTTATGAGTTGGTTTGAACACCTTCAGAGATTTCTCTCGCACTTCATGTGGTGTGGCCATAAACCATGGCTTTGCTAACTCAGATTGATGGCTCAGAGAACTAGTGGAGGCCATGGTGCCCCTGATTTTTATGCTTATTACCATGCTAAACATGCCACCAAATACTTTACATGGGTTTCATATGACACACAAAATCTAATATCACTATATACTCTGCTTTGGCTTATTACAGAGCATGGATTATGTAAAACAAATAGGGTTTCTTTAAGGGCTCTATTACATCTTACTTTTAAAGCATTACCTAAATTCTTAAATGACTCTCCTATTGTATTTCTTTGTTAACTTTTGGTCAATTTAAAAGATATACTAGGAATACATTTATTAATCCATGGGAACAACCTATTTGGTTCAATCCTAAATTCAAGATTCAGGGGGGAAATGTTGTCTAATTCTACCTTGGCAAACAAAGGAATTGAAACTCCACTTCATTTTGTACAGGATAATAAGTGGATCCCCTTCACAGTTTTCTGGCAAATATATAATTTAATTAATAACGATAGTCTTACTTATTTCCAAATGTTACACATGGTTTTTTGAGATTAGGATACCTAAAAGTGCAACCGCCCCACTCCACCTTATTAGAGATATTTGGAAAATTGAGTATGGGATGTCATGCTGTTCTAAATGTTACAAAAGTATTCAACAGGAATGGATCTATAAATTGGGACCTCCACTGCAATACTGGCCTAAGACTTTGGCTTGGTCACCCATGGAGGTACAGTAGACAAGAGTTTGGCAGAATGTCTACCAATACATCCCATTTGATGGTTATAGAGATACTCAATTTAAAATAATGCACTCAGTCTATAATACCCCTGCAAAATTATATAAATGAGGAATTGTAAGTTCACGACTGTGTACTAGGTATAATTCTGAAGCAGGATCACTTTTACATATCTGATGGGATTGCCCCAAAGCCCAATCACTAATGGATGATGGTTTAAAGAACTTTAGATCCAAAATTGGAACTTACTGATGCATTTACTGTACAAAATTGTATCCTGGGATTGGACATCCAGGATTTAAATGATAACAGCAACTATCACTTTAGTTTAATTACCATGGTAATTAAAAAAATAATATTACAACACAGGTTTGATCAAAATATTCCTTCTTTTACAGAATGGTACAAAGAGATCTGTCAGACACTATGTATCATACATATGTCAGCTTCAGCTCGGAATTCGTCTTATTGCAAATGATGGAGCCTTCTGGAATCCTGGTTGTCCACCCTTCCCAAATAATGACAACACTTTTCATTGTTTAATTACAAACTATGTAAGCATTATTTCTTTTAATACCTCTGTATAGTTAATAGTATCTTAAGTTAAGATTTGGGGGAGAGAGGGGGTATATATTGGAGAGTTTGTTCATAGTTAACACTATTTCTTAGTTCTCATTTCACAGTCATTGTTATATTTTTTTAAATAATAAAGTATATTTAATATGAAAAAAAGTTTCCAATTGTAAATTGTCTTATCCCTGTAGTCTCTTGTGTCCTTTTCATGTTTTTCATTCATACTGTCTTAAGTCCTCCTGAAAGTTTTTCATTTTCAATTTTTTAAACTTTCATTCATTACCAATTTCTGTTTGTCTTTAAAAATTTCAGCTTGCTTTTTTCTTACTCTCTTCTTCCAGATTTTCGTGAGCTCCTCTGTATTTTTTTAATTATAATTTGCAATTGGTGTGGGAAAAGGAAGAGAGATACAATCAGTTGAAAGAAGAGGCAAAATGGTCATGTGGTTAATTTTGAGACAACAGAAGAAAGTGAAGGGGAAAACACTGATGTTTTGAAAAGCAGATAAGTTAATCAGGATTCTCGAGAATACTCTTTAGATGGACCAAGCCACAGCAGAGGAAAAGTAGGAGGAACTGGAGGGCTGGCAAGAGGAAGAGGAAGCACAGAGAATTATGTAGGATACTGGAGGGAACAATCAGGGACTGAGAAGATTGACCAGAAAAATGAAATGAAGTTCATAAACCTCACAGATAAACCTGTAAACAATGATCAAGAAAATGTACTTAAAAAAGGACTTACTTTTGTCCCCACAACCAAGTCAAATGAATTAGGATTGGAAACTGAGAGTTTCAAATTATTTAGACAATTGCACCTTAAAATCCACTTTCCCAAGCAACCAGACACTAGAACAACTGTTCCTACTTATGTTAATGAGACAATTAATAGTGAGGAAAATCCCAAAGAAGAAGAAATTATATTTATGAGGCAGAAAACACATTTTAAAAGAACATCAACATTTATGCTAAACAGTGGTCCAAGACTAGAAGTTACTACATTTAGAAAAATGGTGTCACAGGACTTGGAATACATTTTTAATGAGGGGAAAACTCAACCAAATATGTAAGAAATGTGTCACAAAAAGAAAATAAAGCCATAAAGGAATTAATAATAAAAGTTTTATAATAAAAAGCTGACAAAGGTGAAGCAGTGGTTCTATAGCCAAAAGAAATGTATTTAATAGAAATGGAGAGGCAATTAAGTAATGAACAATATTATATCAGGTTACAAAAAGACCCCACAGAGAGTATTACAAGGGAAACTGATACTATCCTGAATAACACTTTGAGGAACAGGTGGATAACAAAAACTGAAAAATAATTTTTGACTGTCTATAATCCCATTAAACCCACAATCTGCCTTCTGCCTAAAGTCCATAAAAACTTAAGTAACCCCCTGGAAGACCTATTGTCAGCAGTATATGGTCTATAACTGAACCATTGTCCAAGTTTATGGATTATTTTGTTAGACCATTTGTGAGTAAGGTAAAGTCTTATGTGGAAGATACATGAGCAGTTTTGAATGTCCTGAAGGACATTGTGATAAACAACGAGATCATATTAGAGATATTAGATGATGACAATCTTTATAACAACATTCCACATGAAGAAGGCATGGAAGTTCTGAGAAAAACATTAATACTTGGGGAACTAAATGCAGTATGTACCCACTAACAGACCTGATTTTAAAACTGGCAGGCTTCACTTTGAGATCAAATTATATTTAAAGGGGGATATTATCAACAGCGTCACATAACAGCCATGGGCTGTACAGTACATTTGCTCCATTCCTGGCAAACATGTATGTAAGTAATTGGAAATCAAAATTTATCTGAGATCTGAACAGGAATAAGTAGTCAAGAAAAATACAGTTATGGATGCATTTTATTGATGATATACTGTGTCTCTGGACAAGCACAGAGAATGAATTAGATGAATTCTTGCTGCATGTCAATAACTGTGACAGAAATCTAAACTTTACAGCAAAATACAGGAAAGATATGGCTGAGTATTTAGATTTGAAGATTTATAAAAAAGAAGGGAAATTTGAGATAAAGGGTCCTATAGTCAGAGCTGGCTAGATGCGTGCACATAACAGTGAGTCATGCAAATAAGTTGCACCGGCTGGCTCTGTTGCAATATTCAAAGAGAATGCCCAGTGGGAACACATCAAGCATCTAGTTTGAATTTTGGACCCTGGATGTGCCGTGCAGAGGAAGCACCTGCCATGTATGGCAGAGTGCATCCAGTGTGTGGGGCTGATGACTGCCCATAGGGGAATGCATGTCACATATCTGTATGTGCGGCAGTCCAAATGGGCGCTATTCAACCAAAACATGCAAATGAGCCCATTGGGCATGCAAGGCACAAAGGGTCCATTTGCTTTCCCATTATGGGCTCATTTTAATGGCTGTGCCTGGTGGAATGTGCTGAGTCAGCCCCAGTTTGCAAAAGAAAATAGATTCCTCCTCTTTCACTGGTAGTCTAGTGGTGCCCCCTCTCCAACCCATATCATACAAAAAGTAAAATAATATGCTGTCCCCAATCTGATCCCAGGTAGTCTAGTGGTTTCCCCCTCCTCAGCCCCGATTGCACATACTATACAATAATATGCCATTCCCAATCTGATCCCTGGTAGTCTAGTGTCCAGTTCAGTTCAGTCACTCTTTATTCATTCAACTTTCAAGTCTTTACAAATGTTTAAAAACATGACATCAATAAATAAACAAAATAAATAAAATACAGATAGAACAAGTCAGGAAGACATTATACATACAGTACTTAGGCAATAAAAATACATTGCCATTCTCAGCCAACTATAGTCATGCCTTGGGAGGGTTGAATATTGTGATGTGTGGCATATGCTTGAGGGGCCCATTTGCATTCTTACATCGCAATATTCCACAGGATAGTGCAGTTGGGTTTGTGTGGTGCATCGGGGACTTCTGAATATTGCCACACCTCTAATGGCCCTCACAAATTTGGAGGTGCACTGTGCATCTAGGGATGAGCTGTGCATATTGTCTGAATATGTGGGCCAATTCTTTTTAAAAAAGAAACTGACAGAAAAACTGTCTTGCACTGGAGCAGTTGTCATCCATACAGTTTGGGGAAAAATATCCCATATTGTCAACTTTTAAGAGTTAAGCAGAATTGTTTAGAAGCAGAAGATGCAAAAAAAGAAATGAGGAATATGTTTGGGTGGTTCATACAGAAAGGGTATGAGCAGACATAAAGGACACCCCAAGGAGGCATACGCCAAGAGCGATCCAGCCCCTAGCCTTACTGTCTGCTGTACCCACTACTGAAATAGTGGTCAGCTATTAGAAAGCTCTCAGTCAGAAGCAACCAGAAGCAACAGCTCAGACACAAAGGGCAACCCTAGGAGGCATATGTCAAGTGTGGTCCAGCCCCTAGCCTTACTATCTCCTGAGTTTCACTGATCTTCACCGACTGGGAGTGAGACCAATCATGGAGGGAAGGCAGACTCTGACAGGTGCAGAAGCAGGGATTCCTTGACAGCAGTTTTACCTGGCTGAATCCCCACTGATGTGCACAGTCCAGGCTCCTACCTCTGCTGGCGTCCATGACTATCGACAACAGCAGGGCAGCAGAAAGAACTATTAGTGCAGCACCTCAGAGGAACAGAGGAATCCCCAGGAGAGCTGTAGGATCATGTTCCTTCCTTTCTTTCTCCCTCCCTCAGGTGCTTTTTTCAGTCCAGCACCAGCAGGAGGAAGTGGCAGCACAGAGCTTCCACCGCAGCACCCCGATCTTTGGGGGAACTAATCAGGAGCAGCCTCTCCAAGCCAGCCAATTGGAAGGGTGTGGCAGCCAGCAGACGGCCAGTCAGGGAACTCCCATTGTTCCCTACCACAGCTCCAGTCCATAAGACTAGCATTCAGGATTTGGGTCACCGCCACACCAGGAACTCTTGAGGGGCACTAAACACACTCCCTTAGAAGCAGGACCAGCAGCTCCAGAAGGCTCTTATAAAGCGTTCACTGATCTCTGGACTTCAGCTTTTCATCCGTGACTATGGACAACAGCAGGGCAGCAGAAAGAAGCTATTAGTGTGGCATCTCGGGGGAACAGAGGAATCCTCAGGAGAGCTATAGGATCTTGTTCCTTCCTTTCTTTCTCTCTCTCTCTCTCTCTCTCTCTCTCTCTCTCCCCCTCCCTCAGGTGTTTCTATTTTCTGTCCAGTGCCAGCAGACCTCTATTGTTTGTGTCCCACAGGGCTAATCAGAAGGGATAATCTTCTCACTAGGGGCAGAGGCTTGGTGCAGCTGTGTGAGTTGATTGTTTCTCATTGGCAGTGGATAGGGCCCACCCCCTACCCTTCATCTCACCCACCCATCCCTAGTTGGATCTTATTTATATACACAAGACCTGTGACATCATCCTACCTCACAGAGCTGATCAGGTGACCATACCACAGTAACACAAATAAATTGGATACAATCTTAGTTGACATTTTACTTTCCGTCTGCTTTTCTGAAACAATCTTACCTGACATTCTGTCTTACATCCACTTTTCTGACAAGTAACCAATCTTATTTTTGTCCACTCTCCCTCTCACACCTGGGAGTAAATATAAATTTACTGCCAGCAAATCTGAGGTCACGATGGACACCATTAACAGCAACAGCTGTGGAACACTCTTTGAAAGGGCATTTATTCACAGGGTGGGGCACTGTCCTACCTGCTTTGCAATAAGGAACCTAACATCTCAACTAAACACAGCATGGTCTGAGATACAGCACCTCCAGCACAAGCTTGTTCAGTTCTCTAGAAACAATAACACTGCAACAGCAACCTGTCATCCCCTCAAGCAGACACCCCTGCCACAAAGGGCATGCCATCCAGGGGGCTGGCAAAGCCTTGGAAAATGCTGTATAAAACCAAATCATGGAACAAACATTGGAATACCTCCTACATACACATCAAATAAATACGCAACACTGTCTTCAATGGAACCGGAAAACAAGGAGGACATGGAGCAGGTCAGGAAACCTGCACCACACAAGGTTGTGCGCACTGCCAAGGAAAAGACAAAACAAAACATTGAAAAACCAGTATTCATAATTGGAGATATGGAACCAGTCACTAAGGTCATTCTGCACACAGGAACAAATGACCTAGCCAGTAGGTCAGTGGAGGAAAACAAAAAAACTTAATGAAACTTGTTAACAAGATGGCTTCCCTTTTGCCCAGTGTATCTTTCTCGGAAATTCTGCCTGTCTGGGAGAGGGGGAGCAGCAGAAAGAAGACCAGAGAGAAAGACGTTACCAAACTTAACAACTGGCTAAAAATCTGGTGTAAAAAAAAAGGATATCACTATATAGAGGACTGGCACACCTTCTGGGAGAGGAAGTTTTTTGCCTTCAATGGCCTACACTTCACAAGGCAGGGAACTCGAGCACTTGGTCAGAAGTTCAATGTCCATATTGCTCAGTTAAACTAGTGGAGGGGGAGGAAGCAAAGGCACCCATCGCATCAGAAAAAGCGCTATCTACTCCTCCCCCATTATCAGCTAGTATGGCGTCTCAGCACCATAAGGTTAGTGCAACCTTAGATCAGAAGGATGATCCACCAAGAAAAAGTGGTGGGAGTATGAAACACAAACATTGTAAACTGAAACTGCATAACCAGACCTTACAAAGGAAGACTCAAGGATGGCAGGCAATGTGCATTAACGCCATAGCCTACCGAACAAGTTATCAGAGCTCACAGCCATGTTGGCAGAGATGCAACTAGACTGGGTTGCAGTCATGGAAATGTAGTGCATTACGAACCACACCTGGGATGTATTCATACCAAGTTCCACACTCTTCAGGGCAATCGTGAGGGGAGGAAGGGGGGTGGCTCTGTATATAAGGGAGGGGATCAATACAACAGAGATCCAGGGAAAACACAGGAACACGATGCCCTGTGGGTTACCCTAGGATCTGGGTACAAGGATCCTATCAGAGTGGGTTATATTATACAGACCCCCAACCCAGGAACTAGAAAATGAAAAGGAACTCCTAGAAGCCATCTCAGTGATGGCCAACAAATGTGAGCTGCTAATAGTTGGGGACTTCATTCTGCCTGATGTAGATTGGACCTCATACACAGCATCCTCTGAAAGGAGTAGGGAGTTCCTGCTCACACTGAAAGGGGTAGGGCTCAACCAACTAGTGAACTCACTCACTAGAGACCACCTACCCTTGACCTAGTGCTCACAAACAGCTCAAGGGTTTCAAATGTTCAGATGGGTATAAACCTAGGGACCAGCGACCACAGGTCAGTCTGGCTATTAATCAATAAGGCAGAAGAAATATGTCACAAAAATTAAGATCCTAGATTTCCATAGGGCAAACTTTCCAAAGATGAGATCAAGAATCAAATCATTACTAGCTAGGGAAAACACGGGGGATATGGAATATGACTGGAAGCATTTTAAGAAGACCATAACAACAGTTACTGAACAATGTACAGGTCAAATCAGTAAATCAAAAAGAAGGAGAAAACCTCTCTGGTTCACCAGAGACTTAGCAGTAATAATGAGGGATAAGAAGAGGGCCTTTAAGCAATTCAAGGTATCACAGAAGGAAGCTGACATGGACAACTACAGGAAAAAGCTCAGGGAGGCAAAAAGAGCCATTCGAAGGGCCAAAGCACAGAGGAAACAATAACACAGGGAGTTATGAAGGAAGATAAAACCTTCTATAGGTACATGAGAGAAAAAGGGAAGAGTAAGGAGGAAATAGACTAATAGCACAGGATGGCCAGATGGCAGAGGATGACAATCACAAAGTAGAGGTGTTACACAAGTTCTTCTTCTCCATTTGCACAATAGAGGACAGGGAAAAAGGTCCTCCACCAAAGCAGACAGAACACAATAACAAGGAGACAGACATGAGTCCCTTCACAAGAAATAGAGTCTTAGAAGAGCTAAACAAACTTAGAGTTGATAAAGCAATGGGGCTGGATGGAATTTACCCGAGGGTGTTGAAGAAACTAAGGGAAGAAACTGCACCACCACTAGCAGAATTGTTCAGTAGATCACTGGAGAGCAGCACAGTACCTCAGGACTGGAGAACAGCAACAGTGGTGCCCCTGGACAAGGGAGGAAGTAAGGGGGGTGCTGGGAACTATCGCCCAGTGAGCCTAACCTCAATAGTGGGAAAAATGATGGAAGCACTACTAAAGAAGAGAATAAAAACATAGAAACATAGAAGTTGATGGCAGATAAGGACCTCAAGGCTCATCCAGTTTGCCCATTTCCTTTTCTACCTTATTAATGTGTCATCGGCCTTTGTTCTGTCAGTGGCCTATCTATTCATACTCATCTGTATTGCTCCCTTATGCTTATCCCATGCCTGTTTGAAGCCATGCACTGTATTCATAGCCACCACTTCCTGAGGTAGGCCGTTCCATGCATCCACCACCCTTTCTGTGAAAAAGAACTTCCTCCCATTACCCCATAATTGGCCTCCCTCTAATCTCATGCTGTGTCCTCTTGTCCTGCTATTTTTCTTATATTGAAACATGCTAGACTCTTTCACCTTGTTAATGCCCTTAAGGTGTTTGAATGTTTAGAAACATAGAAACATAACATAGAAGTTGACGGCAGATAAGGACCGCAAGGCCCATCCAGTCTGCCCATTTCTTTTTCTACCTTATAAATGTGCCATCGGCCTTTGCTCTGTCAGTGACCTATCTATTCATAGTCATTTGTATTGCTCTTTATGCCTATCCCATGCCTGTTTGAAGCCCTGCACTGTATTCATAGCCACCACTTGTGGTAAGCTATTCCATGCATCTACCACCCTTTCTGTGAAAAGAATTTCCTCACATTCCCTTAATCGCCTCCCTCTAATCTCATGCTGTGTCCTCTTGTCCTGCTATTTTTCTTATATTTAAACATGTTAGACTCTTTCACCTTGTTTATGCCCTTAAGGTGTTTAAATGTCTCGATCATATCACCTCTCCCTCCTTTGCTCAAGGGTATACATATTGAGCTCCGTTAATCTGTCCTCATATGTCTTCTGATGCAGTCCCTGCACCATTTTGGTTGCCCTTCTCTGGACTGCCTCAATTTGGTTAATGTCCTTGTGAAGGTGTGGCCTCCAATACTGCACAGTACTCCAGATGGGGCCTAACCAATGTCTTGTACAGAGGGATTATTACCTCCTCTTACGACTTGTGATACCCCTACTAATACACCCTAACACCCCCTAGCCTTACCTACTGCTTTAGAGGTCTGCTTGGATGATTTTAGGTCATCAGTGATGATGATGCCCAAGTCTCTTTCTTCCTTGAGACTGCTAGCAACTCCTCCCAGCCTATAAGTGGCTTCAGGGTTTCTCTTCCCTATGTGCATGATTTTGCACTTCTTTGCATTAAATCCCAGTTGCCACTCTTCTGACCATTTTGCTAGTTTATCCAGATCTCTTCTCATTCTGCCCACCCCATCTGGATCATCTACTCTGTTGCAGATCTTGGTGTCATCTGCAAACAGACAAGCCTCCCTCTAGTCCATCTAGAGGTCACTAATGAAGATGTTGAATAGGACTGGCCCCAGGACTGATCCTCGAGGTACCCACTTGTGACTTGCATCTCTTCTGACTGTATACCATTTACCACCACTCTTCTGTTTTCTGCCAGTCAACCAGTTTGCCACCCAGTTGACCAACTTCTGACCCACCCTGAGCCTACCTAGCTTATTTATCAATCTTCTATGTGGAACAGTGTCAAAAGCTTTGCTGAAGTCAAGGTAGGCGACATCAACTGCTCCCCTTGGTCCACCACTCTGGTTACCCAGTCAAAGAAATCTATGAGATTAGTTTGACAGGACCTTCCTTTGTAAACCCATGCTGTCTTGGATCCTGTGCCCCTATGGATTCCAGGTGTTGCACTATCCTTTCCTTAAGGAGTGCCTCCATAATCTTGCCCACTACTGAGGTAAGACTGACTGGTCTGTAGTTCCCTCGCCTCCTCCTGACTACCCTCTTGTGGGCGGATCACATGAGCCCTTCTCCAGTCTTGGGACCTCTCCTGTGCTCAGAGACTCACTAAACAATTCTGCTAATGGCTCTGCTAGGTTCCTCCTTTAGCTCCTTAAGTACCCTGGGATGTATGCCATCAGGTCCCATTGCCTTATCCACCCTGAGCTTAGAAGCTCTTGTAGGACCCTTTCTTTTGTGAAGGAGTAGTGCTCACCTCCTCCCTCCTGTGTCCATGATGCTGAGCTGTGGGCCCTGCCTCACCTTCTCTTCAGTAAATACTGAGCAAAAGTATCTATTTAGGATAGATGCCTTTACAGGGTCCTCCTCCTCACATGCTCCCTTTTCTCCATTAAGCTTAGCAATACCCCCTCTGGACTTTCTCCTTTCACTAATGTATCTATAGAAAGTCTTGTCACCTTCTTTTACTGTTCGTGCTAATGTTTCCTCAGTTTGGGACTTTGCCTGCCTTACTGCCTTCCCTGCTTCCCTTAGGGCAGTTTGGTATGCCTCCCTATCTTCATCCCGCTGTGTTCCCTTATATTTCCTGAAGGCCAGCCTTTTGGCTCTGACCTTTTCTGCTACTGTATTTGAGAACCAAAGTGGTTTCCTTCTTCTTTGCACTTCCTTTTCTGTCTAACACAATGGGATGTTGCTTCAAGTATTGTATCCTTAATGCTTCCCACTTTGCCTGTACCTCCTCACCTGTGTTTCTTTTTGCCAGGGCTAGCTTAACTCTGTTGGCCATCTTATCAAAGTCAGCTCCTCTGAAGTCCCATATTTTGCCTTGGAATGGGATGATTTAGATGTAGTAGCCAAATTGAACCATACCATGTGATGGTCACTGGCCCCAGGTGACCTTCTACCTGGAGATCTGTGATCCCTTCTTTGTTAGTCAGTACTAGATCTAGGATAGCCCTGTCTCTTGTGGGTTGCTGTACCAGTTGTTTGAGGCCCTCCCCCTGCAGGGAATCCACTATGAGTCTAGTTCTGGCAGATGTTCCTGCTGGTATTGACCAATCTGTACTGGCATGTTGAAGTCTCCCATTATCAGAACCTCCCCTTTAGCTGTCATGTTTTGTATATCTTCTAACAGTAATGTGTCTATGTCCTCCCTCTGGTCTGGGGGCCTGTAGACAACCCCAGTTCTTATGGCTATCCCATTTCCTGTTTCCAGGGTGACCCACAGTTCTTCTGGCTCCTTATGTGTATTCTGAATTTCTGTAGCTTTGATATTTTCATTAACATACAGGGCCACTCCTCCCCCCCTTTTTGCACCTCGGTCTCTTCTCGAACAATACATAGCCAGGTACTGAAGTCTCCAAGTGTGGTTACTGGTAAACCACGTCCCACTAATTGCTACTATGTCCAGTTTAGCCTCTGACATTATTGCCTGCAGGTCTGGGATCTTATTTCCCAGGCTGTGAGCATTTGTGTACATGATTTTCCATTGACCAGATTTTGTGTGTTAGTTGTTGGGTGAAGTTTGGCATTACCCCTGTGCATCGTATGGGGAGACAAACCTATTTTCTTACCTGGTGATGCAAATGAACGGCAAACACGCTGAATTCCTGTTTGACCACTAGCTGAGGGGGAAGGGGTGTTCTTCCCATTCGACGTATGGGGTGCTACACCCCTCTCCCCATTTGCTAGTTTAAATATTCTGCAAAGACGTCAAACTTCTGCCCCAATGCACTGACTCCCTCTTTAGTCAGATGCAGTCCATCAAATTTAAAGAACTTTCGCTCCCAGAACTGTTGCCAGTTCCCTACAAATCTGTGTCCTTTTTCCTGGCACCAGTCCTTGAGCCACGTGTTTAGATCCCCTATCTCCCCTTCTCTGACCTTCCGTCCATCTGCTCCCTTCTCCCAGACTGGCAGGATCTCAGAGAAGGAGATGCGGACGAAATAGATGATAGTTTGTCACCCAGCTTAGTCAGGTGTTCCTTGGTCTCCACAGACTGACCGGCTGGCGAGATCATTAGTCCCTTATGTGTACTAGGACATCGATGTTTTCTCCTGCTTTGTGAACAATTTTAGCAATGCGGTCAGTGTCTCTCCATGCTGATGTACCTGGGAGACATCTGACTATCACCCTGGCTGGAGATGGTATCAACTCCCGAATCATGGAGTCTCCTATGAATGAAGTTTTTGGATTTCCTTTGTGCTTGTTTAGTTTTGGTTCCTGATTTGGGTGAGTATAGTTGTGCTAGCTCCTGTGCTGCAGTGTCCTGCTCTGCAGTGTCTTCTGCCTTTTATTTGATTTCAGAGATAGAGGCAGATACCTGTTTGTAGTGTTTATATGGTTTTGGAGGTAATGTGTTGGAGAGCAGAGAGTGATGGGGCACCTGATTTGCTTCCTCCTAACCACCTGCCAACCTCCTGGACCAACTACCCTCTCGTCGAGGTTTTCTGTTGGATGCTGGGGAAATGGCGGGTGGTTCTTATAATGTATTTCCTCTTCAATATGAAATTTGAGGCGTGCAATCTCTGCCCATGCTGCCCGGGAGCTGAGACCTAAGATCTCCAAAGGCCCAGCATGTAGGACAGTGTCCTAAATCCTGTAAGACTGTCCTTCTGAAAATTGTTCCACAGTACCTGCAGTTAATGAAATCCATTCCAAATAAGTTGCTGGGTTTGTAACCTAGTCTGAGTAATTAGAAGGAAAAAAAAAGGAAAAAATGCAAGTAATGGTTTAATTGTGCTTTGTTTAACTTGTTATAACAAGTTAAATTACTAGTGCCCCTGTAAATGAGATCACCTTGTGGAGGCCCCACTGATCCGCCCCTTCCTGCTCTGCCACAGGAAATGTCACAACTGTGGTACCCTATAAAAGGAGTGTAGCGTGGGGTGGTTGGGGATGGGGGTGGGTGGCTGGGCCCTTCCCCTGCCTAAAAAGAAGAACCACGGACGAAAGAACAAGGAGGTAAGAGCAGAAACAATCAGCCAACAACAAATGCAGTAACCCTGAAAGCTTATCCTAATGTTAGATAAAACTGTAAAACCTGTAAAGCACCACCTGTAATAATTTCAGAGAAGATATACCCTGTAAGAAACACTTTGCTACAGAGAAAAATAAAGCAGTAACAGAAGATATACCTTGCAAAAGACAATTTGAATCAGAAGATTACAGCAGTAATCTGTTAGCTCACACCTGTAGGCACACCTTGTAATAATGCAGAAGAAGGTATACCAGCAACAACAACTTGAATCAGAGAAAAAATAAAGCAATGAAATGTTAGCAACAAACAGTAGCAATCCCTGTGAGTAAAAAATAAAAACACCACCACACAGTAAATCTGCTTAGCCAAACTAAGTCTTAATCCTTCTCCCTTGCTCTGGTAAGTTTCTCTACTCTGCCTTTCAAGCAGTCTTAGAAGGAAAGAGCTCAGGTGAAGCTAGGTGCCTTGGCCAGCAAACCAAGTCTTCTACCTCAGTAGAATCATATCACCTCTCTCCCTCCTTTGCTCTAGGGCATACATATTGAGCTCCGTTAATCTGTCCTCATATGTCTTCTGATGCAGTCCCTGCACCATTTTGGTTGCCCTGCTCTGGACTGCCTCAATTTGGTTAATGTCCTTGTGAAGGTGTGGCCTCCAGTACTGCATGCAGTACTCCAGATGGGGCCTAACCAGTGTCTTGTAAGGAGGGATTATTACCTCCTTCTTACGACTTGTGATACCCCTACTAATACACCCTAACATCCTTCTAGCCTTACCTACTGCTTTAGAGGTCTGCTTAGATGATTTCAGTTCGTCGGTGATGATGATGATGCCCAAGTCTCTTTCTTCCTTTGTGACTACCAGCAACTCCCCTCCCAGCCTATAGGTGGCTTCAGGGTTTCTCTTCTCTATGTGCACGATCATGCACTTCTTTGCATTAAATCCCAGTTGCCACTATTCCTACCATTTTGCTAGTTTATCCAGATCTCTTTTCATTCTGCCCATCCCATCTGGATCATCTATTCTGTTGCAGATCTTGGTGGCATCTGCAAACAGACAAGCCTTACCCTCTAGTCCATCTGCAATGTCACTGATAAAGATATTGAAGAGGACTGGCCCCAGGACTGATCCCTGAAGTACCCCACTAGTGACTTGCATCTCTTTTGACTGTATACCGTTTACCACCACTCTCTGTTTTCTGCCTGTCAACCATTTTGCCACCCAGTTGACCAATTTCTGACCCACCCCAAGCCTACCCAGCTTATTTATCAATCTTCTATGTGGAACAGTGTTGAAAGCTTTGCTGAAGTCAAGGTAGGTGACATCAACTGCTTCCTCTTGGTCCACCACTCTGGTTACCCACTCAAAGAAATCTATGACATTAGTTTGACAGGACCTTCCTTTTGTAAACCCAGGCTGTCTTCGATCCTGTGCCCCTATGGATTCCAGGTGTTGCACTATTCTTTCCTTAAGGAGTGCCTCCATAATCTTGCGCACTACTGAGGTGAGACTGGCTGGTCGGTAGTTCCCTGCCTCCTCCCTGCTAATACTCTTGTGAAGCGGGATCACATGAGCCCTTCTTCAGTCTTCTGGGACCACTTCTGTGCTCAGAGACTCACTAAACAGTTCTGCTAATGGCTCTGCTACTTCCACTCTTAGTTCCTTTAGTACCCTGAGATGTATGCCATCAGGTCCCATTGCCTTGTCCACCATGAGCTTAGTGAGTTCTTGTAGGACCCTTTCTTTTGTGAAGGGAGCAGTGCTCACTTCCCTCCCCCCTGTGTTCACGGTGCTGAGCTGTGGGCCCTGCCCTACCTTCTCTTCGGTAAATACTGAGCAAAAGTATCTATTTAGGATAAATGCTTTTACAGGGTCCTCCTCCTCACATGCCCCCTTTTCTCCTTTGAGCTTAGCAATACCCCCTCTGGACTTTCTCTTTTCACTAATGTATCTATAGAAAGTCTTGTCACCTTCTTTTACTGTTTGTGCTAGTGTTTCCTCAGTTTGGGACTTTGTCTGCCTTACTGTCTTCCCTGTTTCCCTTAGGGCAGTTTGGTATGCCTCTCTATCTTCATCCCACTGTGTTTCCTTATATTTCCTGAAGGCCAGCCTTTTGGCTCTGACCTTTTCTGCTACTGTGTTTGAGAACCAAAGTAGTTTCCTTCTTCTTTTGCACTTCCTTTTCTGTCTAACACAATGGGATGTTGCTTCAAGTATTGCATCCTTAATGCTTGCCAACTCTGCCTGTACCCCCTCACCTGTGTTTCTTTTTGCCAGGGCTATCTTAACTCTGTTGGTCATAGTGGAATACCTGAGGGAAAATAGAAAATTAGGTCCCAGGCAACATGGTTTCACAGCAGGAAGATCATGTCAGACAAATATGACACATTTCTTTGGCAGGGTTACCAAAACAATGAACCAGAGCAGCTCGGTGGACATGGTGTACCTAGACTTCAGTAAAGCCTTTGACACCATCCCCCACAGGAGGCTGAAAAATAAGCTGGAGCACACAGAGTCAGGGCACAAGATAGTCAGCTGGGTTAGGAACTGGCTATGTAATAGATAACAGAGAGTCTTGGTAAATGGGGCTATGTCACAGGTAGGGGAGGTGACCAGCGGTGTGCCACAGGGGTCAGTGTTGGGTCCAATAATCTTCAACATATTCATCAGTGATATTACAGAGGAATTGGAGGGAAAGTTTTGCCTGTTTGCAGACAATACGAAGCTGTGCAACAGGGTGGACACATAGGAGGGGGCCACAAGCATGTTGGCAGATCTCAAGAAACTAGAGGAGTGGTCAAAACTATGGCAGTTAAAGTTTAACGCCAAGAAATGCAAGGTCATGCTCCTAGGAAAGTGAAACCCACAAGTAAAGTACACACTGGATGGGCACCAATAGGAGGTAACAAAAATGGAAAGGGACCTGGGAGTACTTACCACCAATGACTTAAAAGTCACAAAACAGTATGAAAAAGCAGCACAGAGAGCAAGTGGCATCCTCGGATGTATAAGTAGGGACATTGCAAGCAGAAAACAAGAGGTAATCATACCACTGTACAGATCCTTGGTGAGGCTGCACATGGAGTACTGTGCCCAGTTCTGGGGCTACACCTGAAAAAGTACAAAGACAGATTAGAGATGGTGCAGAGAAGGGACACTAAAATGGTGCAGGGGCTGCACCGTTAGACATATGAAACTAGGCACAAGGAACTGAAGTTGTACTCACTATAACAGAGAAGAAAGAGGTGACATTATAGAAACATTCAAATACTTCAAGGGAATAAACAAGATAAAGAACCTCTTCCAAGAAAACAAGGGAACTCGAACAAGGGGGCACAATTTGCGCCTGATGGGATGCAAGTTCAGGAACAACTACAGAAAGTACTTCTTCACAGAGAGGGTGATAGACCTATGGAACAGCCTGCTAGCACAGGTGGTGGCAGCTAAGACAGTAAGAGAATTTAAACTAGCATGGGACAGACAGTGTGGATAGCTTGGCTGGAACAATTAAAGGGGAGGGGGGAACCACCTTGGGCAGACTAGATGGATTAAGTGATCCCCATCTGCCAACACCATTCTTACATTTTTATGTTCTTATGAACCAGGTGTATTGCTGGAAACTTTAAAAAAAAGTGGAAGTAATCCAAAGGGAACAACTTTTAGAAAAAAGAAACATGGTACAGAGGGAGAAAGAAAAAGTCACTTTTAGTACGACTTTTAGCCCAGGAAGTAAGAGAGTAGCAGCAATCATCTGGAATCATTGAAATATCCCTAGTACAGAAGCATACCTTGAACAGGTATCTAAGGAAGGATCTTGGATTATGTTTAGAAAAGATACGAACTTAAAAGACATTCTGGTACAAAATGTTTTGTTTTTTTGAAGAAAATGTAAGTTTGAGAACAAACTGGATGCCAGTAGCATCACAAGGGAACTTTAGCTGTGGAGGATGTATGCACTGTAACAAAACTTATAACAGAGAAATATATGATGTTCATTTTGCCTTTGTATAGTGTTTCTACAGTCTTGATTTTAACTATTCCTAGGTGGTTAAATATGTGTGTTAGTGATTACTTAGTTAAGGTGAATATGGGATAGTTGTGATTGACACTTCCATGTGCCCCCCTCAGCAAAAAAGAAATTCTCCCTCAGCTTTTGGTACAGTTTTGTACACAGCTTTCCAAAAACCATACTTCCGCATTTTTCACTTTTTCCTTTATTAAATGGTTCTGGCTTTTAATTTCTACACATGCTCAACACAATCAAAAATATCTTCTGTGTGTCCATGTTTTTTTAGGTGAGGGTATTCTGTGACTCTGTGATGTCATAGGGCTTCAGGTGTTACCACTTCTTTCATAAAATCGGCTTAGTATGGGGCATATATAAATTTAGGTACCATTCACGTGATAAAACACCCTGTCACATGTTTTATCACTGTGGTTCCTACATGCAGACCACAGCTTGAGAACCATTAGGTAATATAGCGCAATGGTTTAAGGCTCTGAGCTGCGAATCTGGAGACCTGGGTTTAAATCCTGCAGCCCCCACTTGCATATACTGTGTGACCCTGAGCAAGTTACTTAACTTCCCTGTGCTTCCAGGTTGCACCTGTAAAAAAGCTTTCATAGCCTAGTGTGCCTCACCTGGTTAAACAATTGGAAAAAAAAAAAAGGTTACGTGTAACAAAAAAACATGTTTAGCGCTGTTTTTCTTTTGTGTTCATGTGAACAAATGTAGTTATTTGAGCACTATTCTGAGTCAAGATCCAGAGCATGTTTGAATTAAAACGTTCAGTTTGAGACCTAGTGGTGCACCGAAATTCACTCGTTTAGCTCTAACAGTGTTTATCGATCGGGTTAGCATGGTATATCCATGCATTGTACACCCAAGAAATTGTATTTTACAGTGGTCAGGACACAGGATTTTTTTTATTGGTCTACAGAAAGTGTGAAATTTCCTGTATTACCTTGCCTTCAGTGGGTTCAACCTAACACCCTATCTAGGGTAGGTATGTTGTAAACTGTACTACCTGAGCCTGATACTGCCTGTATTGAATGTCCCTTTATCCAAAACCTTTTCCAGGGTAGGCCTATTTCAAACTGTTCTACCAAAGTGTGGAAACAGCCTGTCTTCCCCTGCCAACATAGGGCTCAGCCAAAACACCCCTTCTAGGGTATTGTTTTTACAGTCGAGTCCCACAAAACTAGGGGTCCTGGTTCCTGCTCCTTTCTCTTGCAACTATGCTCTGTGGTTACTAAGGCTAAAATAACCCTGAAAGGGCTGGCTGTTGCCTTATCCTGTATTCTACTTGTAATCTGCATAGTCCTGGTGCCACTAAGATTTAATACTTCTGCCTCAAAAGATGGTCCTAGTCTGCATCCCCACCCCTAAGTCCTGCCGCCTTCTGCTCAGGAGTGCAAATGCCTTCTTATTGCTACTGCATGGCATGTGCGGGAGTGATAATCTCTACATACTGCTCTCCTTTTCAGACTACACTAAGTGGCCTGACCTTGGGATAAGTGTTAATGTTCCCCTATGGCTCTTATCTGCAATCTACATTGCCTTGTCTGGGGATAATGGAGCCAAACCCTGGTCCTGCCCCCTCCAACCATAAGATCTGCTCCCCTACTGAGCCAGCATGGGCTAACACCAGAGGCCTGAAGCTGGTCCTACTAAATATTAATAGCTTAAAATCCAAAATGCATGAATTGGGAAGCTGGGTGGAGATCTATAGACCTGACATCCAGGCATTGTCCGAGACCTGGCTCAAGTCTTAGGCTATAGATCATAAAATTGAACTAGCAAACTAGTATATGAGCTTTCTGAGAGAGAGGACTGGGAAAAAAAGGGGGAGGGGTGATAATTTATGTTAACTCCTCCTTAAACATTTCCCCTGCTGATGTAGTTAACCTTAATGAATGTGGGGGTGAGGCTATATTTATCAAAATCTTAAGACACTCATCACTGGGTTGATCTATAACCCTCCTTGTGCAGCCCCGAGGCATTTGATACTTTAATCAGAGCACTAGCCGACCAGTCTCCTGGAGAGTTAATCTTGCTTAGGCTCAGCTACTTGATGCTGGCCTCACTCAAATTATCAGTGAACACACGAGATTTAACAAAAACACTGGTAATCATTCTTTACTCGACTGGGTTGTGGTCTCTGAACCTGACAGAATCAGGGCTGCTGGTACCTTTTAGGGCTTCCTTAGCACAAATTGACTGGTATCAAGTTGAAAGGTTCCCTACTCTGGATGAGGCCTTAGATTTCTTTGTCCACAACTTCCTCTCAGTTGCCAATAAACATGCCCCCTTACGAAAACTCTGAGTCAAGGGAAAATGTCATAAATGGATCGTAACTGAGCTAAAACACTTACTGTCTCTTAAAGACAAAGACTGGAGGGATCTTTTAACAGTCTGATCTTAAGACTTACTGGCATAATTACAGGGAATTGTGAAACTCATGCAAAAAGAATACCAAGTCAGCCAGCCAAGGACTATGTTAGGAGTCTACAGGGTAAAGATCTGGCCAACCCTAAGCGATTCTGGATGCAAATCAACACACTACTGAAAGGTTGTACTCACTCCACTGTGGATACTATTGTGGCTAATGGCCAGAGCATCAGTGAACCCAAACTCATTGCTAATGCCTTTAATTGCTTTTTCACAGATCTAACTAAATTCAAACCTGCCTTCTCCAGCTCTCATTTCCCACCGATGGGTCGAGAGGTAATCAATGCCCAGAACCCCTCCCCTCCTTCCACCTATGGCTTGTCCAAAATCAGAAAGTGTACACCCTCCTAAAATGAATTAAATTGAAAGGTGCAGCTGGGTTTGACAGCCTGGAGCCCACACTACTCAACCTAGATGCCCCAGTCATTGCACACCCTATTACCCCCTCATTAATAGATCATTCCTTGAAGGAAAAAATCCCAGAAAAATGGAAAATGGTAGTGGTGGTTCCTTTCCACAAAGGTGGTCAAAGTGACCTTGTAGAAAATTACTGCTCCATTTCCCTCCTTAGCCTATTGGATAAGGTACATGAAAATATAGTCTGCATGCAAATCAAAGACTACCTGGAGATGTACCACCTACTCACTGACTGTCAGCATGGCTTTAGTAAGCACCACAGCACCAATACTGCCCTGCAGCCATGGACAAAAGAGTGCTGACTGGAGCTATCTTTATTGATTTAACCAAAGCATTTGACTTGGTCGATCATAATCTGGTCCTCCACAAGTTGCAGTGTATGGAATTTGACAGCCACTCACAATAATGGTTCAGGAATTACCTAACCAATAGGCACCAGGGGAGAAGCAGCAAGGGAGGTCGACAGTGAAAATGCCGACCTCCCGCACAGCGACAGCACAATACTGACACAGGCATTGTGCCGCCCATTCATCAAGTGTTTTCTGCCCCCCGTACCCCCCCCGAACTTCAGGATTATCAACTCCAGATTGGAGTTGGTCCGGGGAGGGGGCAGAACACTGGTGGAAAGTGAAAGATGAAAAAAGGACCATTACAGTGATTGTCGCTGTAATGGTCTTTTTTCATCTGTTGCCATTGGGGTGTCAACCTGAAGGGGTGCACCGGCCACCAGGAGGTCAAATGACTTGTTGCTCACTCCTGCCTGAGGCCTATTGCCAACAGTGCCCCACAGGGGTCTATCCTGGGTCCCCTGCTCTTTTCCATATTTATCAATGACCTGCCCAATCATTGCGGGGGAAGGAGCCTGCGCTATATATATGCCTATATGCTGAAGATGCTCTTCTCTACTGAAGTGCTCCAATGTAAACCTGATCAATTCCCAACTTGCCTCTGATTTCGCTATGCTGGAAAATTGATTCCTTGACAACATGTTTGTCCTTAATACTACTAAAACCAAGGCAATACACTTTGGCCCCAAGCACCTTGGCCCAGCCAGACAGCACAAGCTCTTGCTTGCCACCTCAACACGTGCACAGTATGATTGTATCATGGGGCATTGCCAGAGTAGATGATGGAGATCACCCAGCAGGTTTATCACATCACCAGTTTTGCAGCTCAGGAAGTACAGAATTCCAGAGAGAGGGAGCAGAATGAGCATAAGATCTCATTCCTTAATTTATTTTGACTCTGGGCACCTCAAGCAGTTTATGACTAGAGACCCAGAGGAGGGGCTGTTCAGGCTTGGGAATTAATAAGCCAGAGAAGCTGGGTGGAGTAAAATGTGGGATGAACTTGTAGGCTAAGCATAACAGGGGGTACTGAAAAATTAAAACCTTTAATGATTGCAAAGTCAGCAAACCCCAGGTGCTTCAAATCTTTCAATACTGGTCTTTATGTAAGCTACAGAGCAAACAAAAAGGCATGGATGGACTCTTCCATTTTTGCACAGTGGTTGAATGACCTAAACACTTACATGAGGACAAAAAAAGGGGAAGATCTTGTTGATTCTGGACAATGCTCCAACACATATTGTCCCCAAATCTTTTGGAAATGTAAAAATTCATTTTCTCCCACCAAACACTGCAAGCCACCTACAGCCTCTACATGCAGGCATTATTCAATCTTTTAAAGGTCATTACAGAAGGCAGCACCTTCAACATTTAATAGAATGCATAGACTCTGGGAAACCACACGCACTGCTACTTAGTGATGCCATTAGAGTCATCAAAGTGGCTTGGGATTCTGTTACAGCAGAGACAGTTCAAAACTGCTGGTTTCACCCTGGCATAATACCTAGACTACTGTCCATGTCAAGGTACTTCCAGAGCATGATGGTACTGAATTGAATGATCTTATATGAACCATATCTGGTGCAATGGCTATACAATCCAAAATAAGATTTTCAGCTGCTGAATATTTGTCTTTTGAAAATGACTGTGATGTTTATGAAAGAGTTGCTGATAATGATATAGTTAAAATGGTAGCCAATTTAAAGATCCCTGATGATTTCTTAGAGGCCCAAGAATCACAAGAGGAAGATGATAATATCCAAGATAGCCAAGAACAGAAGATAAAACCTCCTTCTGTACTTGAGGCTAAGGAGGCAATAAACACTGTGCTTAGATTTTTTTTAATCATATGAGCTCACAGATGAGTCAGATATTCAGAAGTGCCTTGCCCTACATTGCAAGATGAAACAACTTGTTTCTGTTAGAGCCAAGCAAATGTCTATTACAGATTATTTTAAGCTTACATAAAAACTGTACTGTAGTTTTGAACATCATACTGCTCTGCTGTGCTATGCTGCTATGCTATACTTGTTTTCACTGAGATGCACTTTAATGCAGTACTGTATTACTGAAATATATTTGCTCTCTACGGTACTAATTTATTATGTTCCATTAATTTGAATAAAATTGTCCACTGTTTTTTTTAATTCTTCATACTAAATAAAGATTATATACTTTACTAGACAGAAACATGTGCAAATGTGTCCATTGTGTCACTGTTACATCTCATTAGATATTCAAACCAGCCAGTTGCCATAAAAGGTACCCTCTATTATCCACCACCCTTTCTTAGCCACCCAAAAACAGTGTCCCCAAGTTGGGTGGATAATAGAGGGAGCACTGTACTTGTCACCAGGGAACAGATGCGCAGCATGGAGCACGGTGGGCATCCGGTACTACAGGTGCAACACCTTGTTCTGCAGCAATCTGCTCTTGGAGTCACAAACCACTATGTGTGTCATCTGGCAGCAGGAACTCAATTTCTCCTGAGAAACAGATTCTTTTAAGAGGAATGCCCGTTTGTCCCGGCACCAATGGATTGATCTAGGAGGGTGTCTCTTACTGCTCTGTACATTAGGCCTGCTTTCCCTGTGGAGTGCTTCAGCCAGACCTTCATAAGGTGATCCAAGTTAAGGGGGTAAGTTAGCTGCAGTATCTATAATAGAGGGGGCCAGGGCACTCAGGATTTGTAAATAGTGCCAGAGCTCTCACTGGTCCAGGGCAAATTTGCACTGGGTGTTAGAAATGCTGTATAAAGTATGGTGATCTGGGGTAAGACGGTCATCAAGAGTGCGGCTGCCTGCTGACGCCCAGGAGTGCTAACAAATTGTAACACCACCCACCTAGATGCTGGGATTGTTCCATATTGGTGTCAGGACAGGAAGAGTCAACTGAGGTGGCAAACAAGTCCATACTTGAGACCAGATTTTCAAGGATTGGGTAATCATGGGTTGGGGGTTGATTTTCTTGTACACCAGGGCAAGAAGCCCTGTGGCAAATGCAGTCACCTCTAGGTGATGTGTCCAAGGGTGTCCAGAGAGGGTGTGACATACCTATGCTTGGACAGTACCATAGGAGTTGGGTGGCATTGTATGCCCAGTATCCTACTGGGTCAATATGTCATATGCTTAATAATGTACGACATTAGCACTAACCCAAAATAGCGCTGTAGAGAAGAGCGAGAGGTGCAATACAGTGAATACTGCTGTACATGGTATTGCACCCTCTCACTATCCGATGCACTGTTCCAACTTCATTGGCAAGTTCAGGTTTGGAGTACTCTCTTCCTACCTCTTGTCCTCTCTCTCTCTCTCTCTCTCTCTCTGTCGCTCTCTCTCTCTCTCACCCCTCCTCCTCCCACTCCCTCAGGAGTAGCTAAGCTCTTTCTCTTGCCATCCCCTACAGATCCTTATCTGCTGGTTAGGTATCCTTCTCCAACCACTTTCCCAAGCTCTGGAACTCACTCCCTACTAACACTCAAAATGCTCCCTCATTTCACTCCCTATCCTCTTTCCTGAACTCTTTCACCTTCCCCACTTGCAAGGTCCCTAATTCTCCTGCCTCCTCCATGATGACTTTGATGACCCAAAGCAGACTCCACCTCCCTAGCCCAGCACTGCCAGCCAAAATATGAAGACGTGACCTGTCCAGCACTTATTGTGTATGACTGTTATTGGCAATTTAATGTCTCTAAGTCATCGCAATCATTGTAATCCCTGTGTGTACGTATACATGTTATCTCCACAGTAAATTATCTATTGTATATTATTCCTTGTACCCTATGTTATGTTATATATAGCACTTATTGCTTATTGTTACCATTTATCCTCTGTAACCAGGCTCTGCTCCTTTCTCTCAGGACACATCTGGAAATGAACAATTTGCTCAGTAGAACTTGATGACAGAACCAAAGGGAGGTCAGGGAACTTGCTGAAGGTCACACTGCCATTTTTTTAACATACTGTCATATCTTATGCAGTGCTGTGTTCAAATTGCTAGTCCACATTGCTACTGCTTTGGTCTTCAGACTTCTGAAAAATGACAAGAACAACTAAAAACAGTCGGAATTAAAGAAGTACTGCATATTAGTTATTCCTCTCAACTAACACAGTGTTTCAGGAAGTACTGTAAGCACACTCCTTTTCTCACCCCTGCATCCATATATTTATTAAAACATTGTAATACAAGTAAGGTTCTAAAAATGCCATGGGGGGGGGTCAATGCATGTGGTGGTGTTGGGGGGGCATGTATTTACCATGACCCATGCTTTATTAACTAAAGGGCATCTCTGTCTCAGCCTCTCCCCTGCATTCTAAACAAATTGCACTCCAGTTAAAACTAGAGTGACAATGTCCCCTGCAACCTGATTAGGGGAACTCATCAAAATTGCTTATTGCTGTTTATCAATGCAACTTGCATATATATGACTCCTCACAGTATCCGGGTCCTGTAAAACACAGTGGTCCAGATATTCAAACTGCGCCACAAAGTAGCGCAATAGCAGGAGCAGGCACAAGTCCACTGTGCCCATGCGCAACACTCGTGATATTCAAACACTGCGCAGGCCAAGATGTGCCTGTGGCACAGGACTGAATATCGCACCAACTGCACCATTGCGCAACCAGGGATGTGTAGTGGCGCAGGTCTGATGAGCAATAGCACAACCAGGGATGCTCAGTGGTGCAGGGTAGCAGTGCAACAGCACAACCAGGGATGTGCAGGGACAGGATGCAGGGGCCCACCACCCATGGTAGAGATGGGCAGAGGAGCACACAGCAGAACAGACATCGCCCCCCACACCCCATGCACTGCACAACTGGAGGAGAGCTGGAAGAATCACTGGCCCATGGACACTAGCAACAAACCCACAGCTGGTGCATGGTGCCCCAGCACACCCCCAGACAAGCTATGACCATCACACATGGATGTCCGGCCACCCCATGCCACATCATCCCACCAATGCAGAGCACACCCTGCACCACGATCCCCATACACCCTGCCCAGGAGTAGCACCCAACAGTGCAGGATACCCCATGCATGCCACCACCCCCACTGTGACAATGCAACCCTGTGCACCACAGAACCATGAAAGGCAGCCCCACCATTAGCATGCTGCAGCAGGCAGCAGCAGATAGCGATGCAATGACTGCATACACAGTGCCACCCCTCACGTCCCCCCTGAGGTACAGCTGAGAGACCGATCATGCATCGGCACACGAGGTACCCCACACGTGACAGGGCATGCCCCAGATCCCACCACCAGTGGTACAGCACCCTGCACACTCTCCCAAGGACACCCCCCCCAGCACTGCCCACAACAGCCAGCGCAGACACCCACAGTGGTGCATGGAAGCATGTGCCACACAGGATGCAACACAGTGCATGGACAAACACCCACCCATACCCAAGGGCACACCAACACAGGGACACAGGAGCAGGTCAACCAAGCCCCCGGCATTGGCCACGGCAGCTGTGTACACATGGCCAGCACCTCTCCATGGCACAGGTGTGCCAGCAACCCTGCACAGGCACCACGACACTGTACGCCACCAGCATGCGGCCAGAGCACAAGTGACAGACAGTGGAGCACATCCCCTGCAACAGATACAAGTGACAGCATTGAGGTGGGACAACAACAACGGAGACCACAGTGCCACCGAAGGCAGACGTGCACCACACTAGTAACAGGAGGCAACCCGGCATCATGTTGGGTACAGTAGCTGTCCAGCATGGACAGCCACCACTGGCATGCCAGCGGACAATGCAGGTCACAGACATGCAATGGTGTCAGCTGCACAGGCAATGGATGGTCTGACAGGGGTGCCATGGACACAGTGCATACACCGTGGACCACTGCACACAGTCATCCAGTGCACAGGGAACAACACACAAACCACAGACAGTGACTGAGAGCTACGCCCACACCAAACTCGCCTCCCCTACGGACACATACACACGCCCATGACTGCACCACCCCTGACACCATGCACACCACTGCAGCTGAGCACCTGTAGCCCACTGAAAATCAGAGACCACTACAGTAGGCATAAAACAAATGTATTAGGAAAGGTATAATACAACTATACACAAATATTTACAAAAAAGTAGGGGGTGAGGGCCACAAACCAGGTGGGGGTGGGTAAGGGGCAGGGGTGAACAAATGGGAGAGGGAAGGAGGGGTGTGAGGGTGGGTCCAGGGGAGTAGGGTTGAACCCAGGGCATGTGAGCTTCAGCGGATGCCCCGCTCCCCGGTCCTGTGGTGCCTTCCGCCATGTCTCCTCCTGACGCTATGCTGTTCCACATGCTGCAGGATTTCCAGTGAGGTCTGTGCCACCTGCAGCAGCTCCTGCACTGCCCTCTCTAGTCGCATCATCCTCCATCCACCTAGGACAAGGGAGCAGAGTTAATAGGTGTGAATGCCCATCCCCCTGCAGCCCACCCAATGTGCATGGCATACAGCCATGGGACACGTCCCTGTGATGGTGTGCGACCACCCACAGTGATCATGTCCACATGACCTGCCTACCCAGGTGCACACAGCCCCCGGGTGTGTGCGATCCCGCATAGCCCAACCATTCCACAACCCCCCCACACCACCAACTCCACCACTGCTGCCCACACTAGATAGCCCACCCCCCTGTGTGGTGGATACATGCCCACTGCGATACCCCTGTGGACGCAACCAGTGTATGGATGGGGCACCTACCTGGTCATGGCACTGTGCCTCTCCTGGCATGTACCCACAGGTGGGTAAGCCTGTCCGGGTCCCTCCACTGGAGGTCCCCATACCTGTGGCGACACTGCTCAGCAGTACAGTCCATTCCTGTGGCCTCCTCGAGTGCCACCACCACCTCCTCCCATTCGGCACTCCTGGCCCTGTCCAGGGGTGCATTTCCAAATAGTGCCCCAGCATGGGGCTCCGCTATTGCCACCAAACTGGCCAGCTCAACCTGGCTCCAAACAGCAGCCCTCCGTCATGGGATCTCTGATTCTGCTTGGAGTCAAAATGGCACTCTGTAGCGCACGTCCACCATGTGTAGAAGCTGCGCGGTTCGGCGCTGCCATTCCCCATTGCGCTGTCACCGAACAGCATGATAGGGGTGCACCCATGTGGATGCATGGCACCTAGGGGGCAAAGGTCAGGCACAGGGTCAAGGGTCTCTTGTGCAGGGACCGCCACAGCATGATTGGTACTCCCCATGTGTAGCGTGGTAGGGTGCCTGTGTGAGACACCCTGTAGTGGATTACTGCGCTGTGGCACCATGACACCTACGACGCTCCAGGGCAAGAGAGCCATACATGTGAACAGCGCACTAGCACCACTGGCACAGTGGTGGACATGCCCTGCACTGTCTCCACGCTCAGCATGTCAGCAGCATGGCAGGCGTCGGCGTCAGCACCCCAGGCATGTGCTGTGCAGTGCCTACTACACACGTCACAGAGCTGCTCCTATGTCTGAGCACTCGCAACACAATTGTGCAAGGTGCAGCAGTGCGATATTCAACCAGCATATGCAAATCAGCTCATCAGCAATTCCATGGTGCAGCTACTGCATTAGCATCCACTTAAATTTGAGCCTCGCCTCATTTGCATGCCTTGCACTATATAAATGTGACATGAGGCTGCAGAGGCCATAGTCTGGTATTGCAGTCTATTGTGGTGGGTTGCATGCTGTTTGGCAGTGTGGACAGTGGTGTGTGGGAGATGCATGGGACTGCACAGTGAAAGGTAACACCTGTCATTCCCACAGGCTCTATAATGACCGAACGTGAGGAAGAGGTGGAACAGGAATGTTGGAGGAAGAGGAGGCCCAACTTCACATAGGCAGAAACAGATGCCCTGTTTGAGGCATACCTCAACAGGGAACCGCTGCTCAGCAGACAGCGGGGAACACCACAGACCCGTGCTACGGCATGGGGTGAGGTTGCACATGCCATGAACCAGCATGGCAGCCACCAGCAGTCCATGCAGGAATGTAAAAAGAAGGTCGGCACGGACAGGAGGAGGATTAAGGACAAGGTGGCTGCCATCAGGGCTGCATGTGATCAAACCAGTGATGGGCAGCTGTATGTGCCTCGTTTGATGCCACAGGAGAAGCGGATGGCCAGCAGCATGTGGCGTTGTGCCTCAGAGGGCATTCCAGGTGGTGGCTTCTAGACGGGTGGCAGCCCGTCACTGTATGGTAGGTCCCGTGCTGTCACTGTGTGGGAGGTGGGGGCAGTGTCACAAGGTAGGGCAGAGACATTAACATTACTGTGTTCCCTTACAGCTCCTGGGCGTCTACATGGGTCAGCGGTGGTGGGTGTGTCCACTGTGGGCGAGGCCCTGGACATGGAGGAGAGCCCATCCACCTCCACAGGTGTCCGAGGGTCAGTACCACCACATACCTGCCTGTCTGTCTGGACTGAGGTTGGTGGTGCTGGTGCGAACGAGGCCCTGCCTGTGTACCAGTGTGACAGCGTCCACGGAATCCAATATGCTGGGACACGGACTGGTGCCGGATCAGGCACCGATGATGATGATGGATCACATATCCCAGACAGTGATATGTGTGGGATGCAGGATAGTTCCACAGCAGAGAACAGCACAGGCATAGCCGTGGGTGGTGCTGCTGTGGAGGTCTGCGTGACATCACAGTGCCTGCCTGTGCCTGTATGCCCCAGTGGGGCAGCACTGGTGTGTGTCCAGGCCAGTGGGGCTGTTGCGGCTGATGTGTTGGCACCGGTGAGCCCTGGTGATCAGCGGCCAGAGGGGCAGTGCCAGCAGTTGGAAAATGGGGATGGGGGGACAGTGTCAGGGGGTGGCATCAGTGCACCACCTGTGGACATGCCCAGCCATGGCCCTGGTGTGCAACGCCTGACTTCAAGGGGTGCTGCCCAGCATGGCCGCAAACACCATGAGGGACAGCATGCTGATCAGGTGGATGACCTCTTAGATGAGCACACCCGCATACTCCAGGATTCAGTGGATCAGCAGTTGCGGCTTGTGACGGTGGTGGATACACTCAGTGCGGTCCTGCACCAGACAAAGGAGCAGAGCAGCAGGGACACCAGTCTGCTCATGGCAGGGATGGACCGGCTGCAGGAGAATGTGACCGCCACCATTGACAGGCAGACACAGGCATTCACAGCTGTCATGGCCACAATGGGCACCCAGTTGTTTGCCCATGCACCACAGACACCACGCAGTGCCATGTCCACCCCCCATTCCAGGCATCGTGTGACACCTCACATGTCGACACCAGGTTTGGCTGTGGGCATACCAAGCATGCCAGGCTCAGGCATGTTCAGTGAGCTGCAGACCCCTGCACAAACACGGTCACATTCCCACAGCGTCACCCCTGGTGGTACATCTGTGCCACCCCTTGAGGCCAATGGTCAGCCTGGCATGGCTGGCAGGTCTCGGCGGGGCTGCCCATGCATCCGTGGTGGCCATGGCACTGTGCCTCGTGACTGACCTGTCTCCCACCATGGCCACTGTCTGCCGCTGCCCTGTGTGCAGTGTGTTGTGTACCGTGAGATGCACGGGTGGGGTACCCGGCTCTGCACACACACACAGTCCATGTGCACACCCTCCCGGCTGCTGACCACTGTGGCGTGTGCATGATGATGCCTGCTTTGCGCTGTCTGCCAGTGTGCAATGGTGCCCAGCATCTGGCACATGCACAGTGATGGCCACTGGGCATTGCCGTGTGTGGGCCTGTGTGTGGCTGGGTGTTGCAGTTGTGGTCGGCGTGCCTTCTACCCCTTGTGCATGTCTTGTGGTGTGGGGGTGAGGATGGGGGTGTGTGCATGTGCGAGTCGTGTTTGGCCATGCCCATCCCTGATGGTGTGTGTGTGTGTGGGTCCACGCTCAGTCCCATTCACTTGCCACCATCCACCCCTGGGGTTCATCCATGCCTGTGTCTGGGTTATGCCCTTGCCATCGGTGGTTGCACATGGCCCTGTGACCTACCTGTGTTGGCTGAAATGCTCCTCTATGATGGTGTCCCAGTGCAGCTGAGCCATCCTGAACAGGCGGGGGTCCCTTCACCCAGGGGGTGGCTGCACATCACCGTCTAGACCGTGTCCTCATCATCCCCATCGCTGTCCCCCTCTTTGATCTCTACGGCTATCCCACAGTTGTTGGCCATGTTGTGCAGGGTGCAACAGGCCAGGAATAGCCCACAGGCCTTCAAGGGGCTGTATTGTAAGACACCGCCAGATGTGTCCAGGCACCGGAACCATGACTTCAGCATCCCAAACACATGCTCGATGATATTACGTGTGGTGGCATGTGCCTCATTGTATCGTTGCTGCGATGGGGTCGTGGGGCAGTGAGCAGCCAGGGATGGAGTGGGTATCCACCGTCACCTGTGTATAGAGGGTGTACATTAGCATGGTGGTCTGCATTGCTCTGCCATGGGCAGTCAAGGCCGGTACCCATGGCACCTCTGACTGTGCCTCCCCCTCACAGCTGCCCATGTCATCCTGCGTGTTGTGCATACTCACCCACTAGGTGGCCAATAGGGATATCCCCACTCTTGAACCTGTGGCACAGTGCAGACTGGTGCCAGATGAAGGCATCATGTACTCCCCCAGGGTGCGTGGCACAGACATTGGTTATGCGCTCCCTGGCATTGCACACCACCTGGCAGTTGATGCTGGAGTATTCCTTGCGGTTCTGATAGGAATGGGTTCCGATAGGCAATGCCTTCCAGGCCAAGTGGTGTGCGGATGGCCACATGGATGCAGTGAATGGCCCCGAGCACACCAGGCATACGTGCTACCCTGTGGAACTGTTGTATGTGTACTGTGCGCGCTGCCTGTGTGCTGGGGAAATGGATGTACTCCACAGCATGTGGCAGCAGTGTGCTGAGGAATTGTGTGAGTAGGCATGACACGGCTGACTGGATTATGCCTGTTGTGTCTCCTGTTGGTCTTTGTAAGGTGCCCATGGTGAGCAGGCACATGACAGCTGTCACCTTAGTCTCCACTGACAGAGCATGGCTCCGTCATGTGGGTGCCTGCATCTCATCACTGCACAGCTCACACAGCCACCTCAGGATCACCCAGTTCAGGTGGTACTGGCTCACAATCTCTGTATCACTGTACTGCTCGAAGGTGATGTGGGCTCGGTACCACCTGTTGGGGGCGTACCACCGACGGCCCTTCCATGGCCGTGCCCCCCTGCTGCCTGCCTTCTCACACCCTCATTACTACCTCCATCTGTATGGTGGCACTGGCCATGTCCCTGGCTGTTGTTCACCCCCTACCAGATGTTGTCCTGATCACCCCACTGTCCTCTATGCTGCTCCCCTGCACCGGGTACACCTCTGGCCTTCTGCTGTCCTGCCTCCTGCCACTGCCCTGCCACTCTGCAGCACTGCCCTGTTGGCCCTGCTCTGTTTCTCTGTCTCCCCAGACCTGTCCTGCATGGCACAGGTGTGCCCTGTCCTGCTCCTCCACTGTCCCTCTCTCTGGTCCTCTCACTCCTGTAGCTGCCAGCTCACCCCCACTGCAGGCCTTCCTGTAGCATTCTTGCACCTCTCTCTTGCTCCTTTTTATTTTGGCTCACTTCCGCTATTGTGCAACTTCCTCTACCTCCCCTATTGTTGTCGTTGAATATCGCACTGCACCATTTATTCATGGTTTCTCCCCCTACAGTTGTGCATGCATTCATTACCATTGCGCTCTTGTGCATTGCAACTTGAGTGGTGCAGCTGCCTCCTACTGAATATCTCACAACGGCACATTTTTGGACTTGCGCTGGTGCATTTCTGTTGCGTATGGCGCAACCCTTTTGAATATGTGGCCAATTGTATTTACTGTCTGCTTAAAACTGTGCATCACTTGATTGAGAGTGTTGCATTATCAGGCATTAAAATGGACTAAACAAGGGAATAGCTGCTACAGCACCACTGTTTGAATAAAGTTATGTCTGGAGATCCTGGATTACAACATGTTAAGACCCCTGGACAACAGCATTTAAAAGATGCTAAAACTAGAATAACATATGTTTTTTTTTCTCTGTTACAGTGATGTAAGTCCTTTGAGGGATTCTAGTGATATAATTACCTGACTAGCAAAGCTCAAGAGGTTTTTGATGTTCCTAGAATTTTGAGATGCAATTGCAGCAGTGTAACAGATAGAACCCCAAATGTTTTGGTAATACTGTACATAGCAAATCTGCCGGTCTCATTACAAATACCATTACTCATAATCAAACAACCCATCCCTACACCAGACAACAACTACAAAGCCAAATACCATGACTTGCCTTCAAACCACCTGCCAGAACATTGAACTGTGACCCTAAAGTCAAACATGTTACTTGCCGTCAAACAGAGAGGAAGAGAGAGACAGTCACTTGTACATGTGCAGGGAAAGAGACAGACCATTACTTGTCATGACACTGCCCATTCTCACAGCAAACGGTACCTACAAATCCAAATGCTATGACTTGCTATCAACCCATCTGCCACCACATAGAACTGCAACTACAAATTTTTATATATTGTCCCTGGTGTCCAGTGATACCCCCACCCTCCGATTGTCATCCTTGTAATATTTCTTTTTCTGGTGTCTAGTGACACACCCACCCTCCAATTCACCTCTACGTAAATAATTTATGTATCTCTGGTATCTAGTGGCACCCTCCACCTTCTGATGGCCATTCCTCTTGGTAGTTATACTTGCCCTGGTGTCTAGTGGCACCCCCCACCGTCTGATGTCCCTCGGAGCATGATAAGACCATCTCTGAAGAACACTGCTGAACATCTAATTTAAATCAGCAATGACATGCATAAGACTGAAACTAATCTAGATAGCAGGGGAATGTACACTAGCAATTTTTGCACTAACCACTTAGCCACCTAACTGTACTTTCTAATTGCTGTAATATACGCAAACATTGTCTAATACATATAGACATATATGCATATATATTCCAGTATAACATAGCAGTGCCCTGCCTACACACACAGAGCATTGCTACACACACTAAAACACAGGCACTGCCTTATATAACATGTATTTACTTGAACATGTAACCCAAACTTTTAGTGCACTTAGGATAAGCCCCGTAACACACTAACATACATACACTGCTTCATGTTCTGAACAGGGCACAGTACCACAATATAGTATTGCAACCATTTGAAAACTGACTAGGAAGAGGTTAATGTACCAGGAATGGGTTAACAGAGTGTCACACAGCCACACACACACTAATACATATACACTGCCTTATATGGCATTTATTTACTTACACATCTAACCCTAACTTTTACTGTATTTAGGATAAGCACTGTGATACACTAACACGCATGCACTGTTTCATGTTCTGAGCAGTGCACAGTACTACAATATAGCATTACAGCCATTTGCAGACTGACGAGGAAAATGTTAATGTACCAGGAAAGGGTTAACAGAGTGCCACACAAGCACGTGCATGCATGCATGCACACACACATGCACACACACACACATGAATTTGCCAGATAGGGAAACACACAGAGCCCTTTGACCCTGCTGGCATGCAACATCAGTTTCTTAGCTTTCTTTGTTGTTTCAACTTTCACCAATTCATTTCAAAAACATAACCAAGAACCAGTATAATCAATACAAAAAAATATCATTAAGTGATTTATCTAAGTTAGTGTGTTATTTACTGTTGTCCTTTTTTAATTCTTGCAGATCTCCTGAAGTGATAACAACACTCTACTCTCTGTTGATCTGAGGCATTTTCCAATAGCCTCTGAAATCTGAACCTCCTTCTTCAGTCTCAGTTACAGTTTGTGGCTGGGAAAGGCTGATTGAATTGACATGTTTATGAGCTATGAAGTTTTCTTGAAAGATAATACTACCCAGATTCAAGCTAGTAACCACCTTATCACACAAAATAGCGAAATAGTGCAGTACAACACTGCTCAACTGCATGAACACAGCAGACTGCTTTAATTAGCAATAGTGGAGTGACTGCACATCACCTCCAATTTTGTCTAGTCCGTTCGAAATCTGGAGAGCTCCATTTTTCTACTGTGATAGCAAAACAATGGAAGTGAAGTAACCAGAAGGGGAAGGGATCAGATCAGTTCCAGTACAATAGCTTCTTCTTGCTGTTTTTACATTGTTTCTCGTGGATTTTACTTGGTAGAAGGTTATTTATTTTCTTTCTTACTACTTCTAAGGGGCTAGCAGGGTATTGTTTTGGGGCTGTTGGAATTTTGAAACCTGTTTTATTGGCTATAAGTGGGCTCATTTATTTGATGTTTCACTGTGTAGCAGGCTGCATTTGTGGAGGCCTATTTCTTCTGCTTTAAAACCTATTGGTATGATTTTATTGGGGCTGTTTCTTTGAATTGGAGACCTAGATCTTCTAATTTCAAGCCTATTTTGATGTGTTGTTGGTGAGGTTGTTTGAATTGGAGACCTGTTTCTTTTGGTAGCAATCCTATTTTTTGTGCTTTGAGTGGAATTGTGAGTGCTTTTTGCTGGCTTCACTAGCTGCAAAGTTTAGTGCATAGTGGGAGAAGGGTGCTAGTGGTCTGGCCAGGTTTCACTCAGCTAATTAACTGGAGGCGGAGCTGAATCAGGTTTGTGGTATCAGTTGCTTTTGGCCTCTCAGAAGTAACCAGAAGGGATCAGATCAGTTCCAGTACAGTAGCTTCTTCTTGCTGTTTTTACATTGTTTCTCATGGATTTTACTTGGTAGCAGGTTATTTATTTTCTTTCTTACTGCTTCTAAGGGGCTAGCAGGGTATTGTTTTGGGGCTGTTGGAATTTTGAAACCTATTTTAGTGACTATAAGTGGGCTCATTTATTTGTTGTTTCACTGTATAGCAGGCTGCATTTGTGGAGGCCTGCTTCTTCTGATTTAAAACCTATTGGTGTGATTTTATTGGGGCTGTTTCTTTGAATTGGAGACCTATATCTTCTAATTTCAAGCCTATTTTGATGTGTTGTTGGTGAGGCTGTTTAAATTGGAGACCTGTTTCTTTTGGTAGCAATCCTATTTTTTGTGCTTTGAGCAGAATTGTGATTGATTTTTGGTGACTTCACTAGCTGCAAAGTTTAGTGCATAGTGGGAGAAGGGTGCTAATGGTCTGACCAGGGACCTCAGCTACCTGATTATTTCTGGAAGGCACAGGCTGGTCTCACCCTCCCTGCTCCTCACCTCACCGGCCCCGATCCATGATTTTCTTTATACCAGGAGTTCTGACATCACTTCCCAAAATGGGCAAAGGACATGCACCTGTCATAGCAGAAGCAGACATCCAGGAAAGGAACTGCAGCGTGTGAAGAGGTGACTGCTATCTCAGTGGAAGGAAGTAACTGCAAATCAAGGAGCTTTCATTGTTACTTCTTTGCATTGCTATTTGCATTGTGGAAAGGAGGAGTAGGAGTTTGAAGAAGGTTGTGCAATAATTACTTAAAGTCTCTTTTTGGGTGTGGACAGGAAGGATAGGAATGTAAAAAGCAGTTGCTCAATCTATCTAGACGTGTACGACAAAGGGAGTAAGGGACATTAAGAAAACAAGAAGAATGTTTTGCACTGATAGGTGGAGAGGGGAGACTTGGTGGAGTGTTTGGTATCCTTCATCTGGAAGGGTGGGGGGTTGCTGGTGGGCAACGCGAGCAATGGGTAGGGTGGTAGGCTGCAACAACTGCTGTGCATCAATCTTTCTAAAAATTGCCTGGAGGGTGAGGGGATGTTTAGTGTGCAGTCACATAGAGAAACTTAGAAAGGAGACTGAGGGTCTGCAGGAGGAACTAAGACAGGCAAGGCAGAATGGAGGAGGGTTTAGCCCAATACTGCAGGGAGGGAGGAGGGGAGATGAGGAAGGGTAATTTGAACCAACAGTGGTGAGGAGAGGGTCAGAAGGAGGCAAGCAGAGACAAAGGGGCCCAGGCCAGGAAGAATGATTGCCAGGGAAACCAGGTCAGGAGACAAAAGACAAACAGAAGGAGGAGACAGGGACTTGTGAGGGGAGGAGAAGAAGTGGCAGCAGTCATGGAGTGGAAAGGAGGGAACAGGTTACTATGAAGAGAGAAGAAGTGGGCATTTGTGAAGAGACTTCAGAAAATAGTTTTATACTACTAAAGGGGAAGAAGGAGGAAGGAGCTGAGGCAATTTGAGGAGTAATTGATAAATGCCTGGACCAAACCAGTGTGGTGGTGAGTTATGCTGGGAGAATTGCAATGAGGCAAAAGTGGGAAATAATGTGCAGGAGGAAGAAGAGGAGCCGTGAATGAGAGATGGAGATGAATGGAAGCAAGCAGGGAGTAAGAGGGGTGGAATCTTAGTGCTGGAGGACTCAATACTAACAGGAGTCAGGTGGGGTAGCAAGGGGGAGAGGCATAGTTGCATTTGAGTGGAGGCCATGTCAGAAATGACAGCGGAAAGGGTGGGACAATCTGTTCTGATATATGCTAGAAGGGGTAGGGACAAGCGTCATTTAATTATACATTTCGGGATGAACGACCTGGCTGACAAGACAGTAGATATAGTCTAGAGGAGGTTTGAGGATCTAGGACGATTATGTTAGGGGGCAGGAAGATCACTAACTTTTTCAGAGATTCTTCCAGTGCCCAAGGCAAGCACAACAAGAAAGCTGAGAATAGAGGAATTTAATGGATGGCTAAGAACCTGGTGTCATGCTAAAGGGTATAGGCTGTTGAGGGAGTGGGGAGGGACCTGGGAGGACAGTAGTCTCTATGCCAAGGACAAACTACACTTGAGTGAGGAGGGAAAGAAAGTGTTAAAAAGAGGATGGAGGAGTACATAGAGGAAGTCGGGAATTTAAACTAGGAGTGGGGGTGGCAAGTGGGCAAGAAACATGCAGAGACCACAGGTTGGGAAACCATAAGAGCTTACCCCCCATAACAGCGACAAAGGACAAATGACAAGTACTATTGGTGATGCTAGTAAAGGAGGGCAGGATGGGATGGTGAAGGGTGGAAGGTGGTTACCCTTAATGCTAGGAGCCTTGGAAGAAAAACTGCAGACCTACAGGTGGTCATGGCAGAGGGAGAGGTGGACATTGTAGCCATCACAGAAACATGAGCCACCCAGTACAATGACTGGGACATGTCTGTACCAGGGTACAGGTTATTTCATAGGGACAGGGTGATTGGGAAAGGAGAGGGTGGCACTATATGTAAAGGAATGACTGAAGTGTGTAAGGGAGGAAAGGGAGGAGGATACTATGGTGTCACTTTGGATGCAAATCTAGGATTCCAAGAATAGGATTCTTAGAATGGGGGTGGTGTACAGGCCACCCTCTCAGATGAAGGAGTTAGACAGGGAACTAGCGGGACAGATCAGGAGGACCTGCGAGAAGGGTAGTGTGGTGATTGTGGGGGACTCCAACATGCCCGGAGTGGACTGGAGTACCCTAACAACCATGAATGGAAGGGAGCAGGTACTGCTGGATGCCTTCCAGGACAGCTTCCTGCTGCAAATCGTCAGTGAACCAACTGGGTTAGGGAATACCCTTGACCTTGTGCTGGCAAATCGGGACTTTGTGAGAGAACTTGTGGTGGAAGAACCGCTGTCAGAGAGTGACCACCAATCAGTATGGCTCACATTGGATATGGGCAAGGAAGGAGTGGAATCCAGCACAAGAGTGCTGGACTTCAGAAGGGCCAACTTTGGGAGGATGAGGAAGTGGTAAAAAGGTACCTGGCCAGAATTCAGCCTAGTATGGGCACTAACCAGAGGTGGGAGCTCATAAAGCTGGGGATAGTGGAGACAAAAAAAAACTGCTGCAAGGTCCAAAGCAAGAAGGCTAGGGCTAAGAAACTGAGCTGGTTGAGCAAGGAGGTCATGGGAAAGGTAAGGAGGAAAAGAGCTGCCTTTAGGAGGTACAAGAAAACAGGGAGGGGGAGGACAGGAAATAGTACCTGACAGAATCAAAGGAGGTGACACGGGCAGTAAGGGGAGCCAAGGCATCTATGAAGCTCAGGCTGGCACAAGGCATTAAGAAGGGGGAGAAGGACTTCTTTAGGTACATCAGGGAGAAAAGGAGCTGTAAGGACCACATAGTAAGGATTAGGAAGGAGGGGGATTGGGTGGAAGGAGGGTGTGATAAGGCAGAAGTGCTAAATGATTACTTCTGCTTGGTATTTACTAAGGAGAAGAGGTGATACCCAAGGGGAGAAGTGACAGGAACAGGGGGGAGGGGATGACAGATAGGGAAATCATGTAGGGCAGAGTTCGGCAGGGTTTGAAGGCACTGAGAGTGGACTAGGCACCAGGCCCAGATGGCGTCTACCCCAGGGTACTGAAGGAGCTGGCATAGGTCCTTGCAGGACCTTTGGCAGACCTATGTAATGACTCACTACACTCAGGGTGTGTACCTCAGGACTGGAGGTTGGCTCATGTGGTGCCCCTCCACAAGAGTGGCCCCAAGGATGATCCGGAGAACTACAGACCAGTGAGCCTCACATCCATCGTGGGTAAGCTGATGGAGACTATCCTGAAGGAGAGGCTGGTGGCCCTCCTAAAGGCCAAAGGACTACAGGACAGCAGACAGCATGGCTTCATACATGGCAGATCCTGCCAAACCAAACTGGTGGAGTTCTATGACTGGGTAACTAGGCAGCTGGACAGGGGCCATGAAGTGGATGTCCTGTATCTGGACTTCAGTAAGGCATTCAACTCGGTGCCGCATGGGAGGCTGGAAAGTAAGTTAGAAGGCACAGGGGTGGGTGCAAAGCTGGTGAGATGGGTAGGGAACTGTTTTCAGGGAAGGCAACAGAGGGTGGTGGTGGGTGGGGAGCTCTCACACCCAAGGGTAGTGATGAGTGGTGTTTCACAGGGCTCGGTGTTGGGACCAGTGTTGTTTGGGATATTCATTGCAGACATATCATTGGACATCAAGAGTAAGATCAGTCTGTTTGCTCATGATACCAAGATGTGAGTGGTGGTGGATGGCCTAGGGGGATGGCAGGGGTTGCAGGATGCTCTGGCAAAGCTTGAAACCTGGCCAGACACCTGGCAACTGGGGTTTAAAGCCAAAAAGTGCAAGGTGCTGCATTTTGGGGTGAAGAACCAAGGAGGAGTTACCAGCTGGGGAGTGCAGCTAGCCCAAACAGAGGAGGAGAAGGATCTGGGGTGCTCATTACAGGGTCAATGAACAACTCGGCACAATGTAGGAAGACAGCTGCAAAGGCCAACAAAATGCTTGGTTGCATTGCAAGGGGTATATCCTCGAGGAGGCAGGAGGTGATTCTGCCACTGTATAGGTCATTAGTTAGACCGCACCTGGAGTACTGCGTGTAGTACTGGCACCCGTATCTGAAGAGGAACATTAAGTTACTGGAGGGGGTGCGGTGCAGGGCAACAAAGATGATCAGGGGGTTGGGGGACTTATCATACAAGAGGATGCTGAGGGAGTTGAACATGTACTTGCTGGAGGAGAGGAGGGATGAGGGGACATGATTGAAACCTTTAAGCACATGAAAAGAATAAACATGACAGGTACAGAGGGGCTGTTCAAAGTAAGGGAGGGGAGGAAAACCAGGGGCCATGATATGAGACTGGAGGGAGGGAGGAAGGTTCAGGAGGGAGATGAGGAGACACTTTTTTTACAGAGAGGGTGGTAGCTGGGTGGAATATATTACCTGCAGAAGTGGTATCCATTAGAACAGTGGACTGCTTCAAAAGGGGATGGGACAGGACAAGGGGTAGGGTCTATGGATTGGAAGGGTAAGGGAGAGGCAGCTGCAGAATAAGGGGCGCTAGCTGCACATTCAAACAGACTTGATAGACCTCTAGGCCTTTATCTGCTGGCAAATTTCATATGTTCGTATGTTTATAAGATGTCTGCAGAGTTCTGCCCTGGAGCCTTAAAAAGTCAGGCTTCTGAAATGCGGAATTTGTAAAAGCAAACAGGTTTTTATTGGTGACACAAGGAGCTGCAGCTGGGAAATGCACAGATGTCTCATTTTGGAGGCGAAGAGCCTTACCTTGCAGAAAACACATTCCATATAAGCAGAAGGAAACAAAAGAGGGAATCACAAAATAGAACATAAGGAACACATTTATCATAAAGTCACCTTGACTGACAGGTTATATTGGAAGACATGCTTTACTATGTAAAAAAGCCTATAGTAAACTAGTGTTCATTAAGGACTAAATACACAGCATTTGATGCTTCCTATGGTTTTGATTCACTGTACCACGGAATGACGAGCACTGAGGGCTTCTCTCCATGCCACAGGCACACAAGTGGCACAATTAACTTCCCATCCATTTTTGTTTTACGGTAAATTGGATAACAATGACAACAACAATTATAAAAAAATTTGGTAGATAAAAATAAAGAATATAATTTTGTCAAAAAGTATCACCTCACCATGCATCAGTTCTCAATTAATGCATGGTTGGGTGGCCAGAATACAAATTTTGACTGATAGCAAGTGAGCAGAAATATTGAAATCACTCCACAGAGGGAAGTTTAAAAATATTTGGCAGCCATTTTTTCCCCGCTTAGCAAGAACAATACTATCCACCCAGAGTCAGTCTTCCCTTGCTAAAAGCTTTCCAGCCCCCACCCAGAAAATGAACAGCTGAATCTGTGGAAGAGTTGCATGTCATGCAGTCAAAGAGAATGTAAAATACATACTTTAACTTGCCCCTGGAATGTGTGGTCCCTGATTGCTGCCATGCTCCTTACCTCACAGCTGTCTTTTTCAGTTCGAACTTGCTGTAATTTCACTGCCGTCATGGCCATTCCTTCTTTCTCCTCTCTCATGTCCTACAATTAGCAGTGTTAAAACAGAAAGCCCCACAAGTGTAACTCCAAACTGGAGTTTAAAAAAGATGAAAGAAATTAAATGCAGAAATTGCGATCAGGAATCAATGGAAGGGGGCTACCGTGGGGAGTTGCGATTGTAATTAGATTAGGTATTTAACTCAACAGTCCCTGCCAAAAATATTTGACCGAAGTGGCAGAAATGGAAGAATAACAAGCGGGTGCTGGGAAGGTGGGGGTGGAGGTGTATGAGAAGCCAGCAACCATGGAAAACTACAACTATGGTATCCTCATTAGGACAAACCAATGGGTAGACAACTACAGCTATGACTTCCCCATTTGAACAAATCCAGAAGACAAAAGAACTATTTTATTAAAAATGCATGTAAAAATTATTTCTTTATATTTATTTAGGCAAACCTCTAAAATAAAGTTACCCATTTTTTAAGCAGAATAATCCACTCCAGAGCATGTGTTTATGGAGAATTAATGCACTTCCTGGGCAGTTGAAGGGACTTGGCCTGTGGCCTGATGCCTCACACTGCACCTAGAGTGTGCATTGACTCTCCATAAACACATAACATGTCATGGATTATTCCTTACATAAGCAATACAGATCATAAAATAAGCAGAACAGGCAGACCAATCACTCAGGACAAACATGCTTTATACCATATCAGACAGGATTCTTCATCGTGATCTGAGGCTCATCACTGAAGAACACTACCACCACGTTACCCGGACTGTTTCAGCTCAGAAGGTGCAAGTGTCATTCCAGGGCAGTGGGTCTGCATGACCTAACTGGGAAGTTTGCAACATGGGCATTAAGTGACTGAGTGCATACAAATGTGCCCATAATGGGCATACAGATGGCCTCTTAGTGCCTTGCATGGCCAATGAGCTCACTTGCATGCTCAGATAGAATATGGCCTACAGGAGCCCTGGTGTTATCCCATTTTGGGCAGTACTAGCTCCTGTGGGCCATATACAGCCTTGTGCCATGTTGGGATGGCATATACTCACTTAGCACTGCACTGACATGGCCCTATAGTCAGTCAGTTAGCATGCTGCATCAGTGCATGCTAACTGGCTGAATATTGCTCAGAGCTGGCCATGCACTATTTTTGGCACAGTACAACAGGCTGCGCTGTGCTGCGCATGTGGTTGGCTCTGAATATGGAGGCATAGATCTTTGAAATGCAAAAGAAAAAAGTAAAAAGAAATAATTGCTGAGATTTGTCTGACATAACTTGTGGATTAAATAGGAAGGTGGTGACACATTACTGGCAAAGGCCTGTGAGTCAGACAGCATTTAGCCAAGATAGACATAATGAACAAAGGCATACTTATACTCTATAACAACACATCTTTTCTGACAGATCTACACAGAAACACACCAATTGGCACTGTTAATGTTATATGGTTATATAATGTGATGCACTGTATCACGAAACATTTGTTCTGAAGTTGAGGAAGTTTGGAATTACAGGAAATGCAGCATGACGGGAGCTGGTTATGAAATAGGGCTCAGTGGCTAGAGGTGCATGGGACAGTGTCAGACTGAAAGAGTTTCCAGTAAGATTCCATGGGGGTCAGTATCAGGACCAGTATTGTTAGGGCTGGACTGCGTAGCAGGCTAGCTCCTACTAGGATTAAAATCAGTAAGTGAATTTGACATTTGTCATATCAGTGCATTGGGAGGTGATGCTTGATAGGCTTTACGGTTGTGAATAAGTGAGTACTGGTGCTTGCTATCAGTTGTTGTTGCTCTCGCTTACTGTAGCTGATCATTTGACTGGGTGCAGCTTGAAGTCTGCATGAGTATTATTACAAATCTACATGGGAGCTGCATTTCTACATGGTGAATGGCTTGAGTACATGTGCTTAATCCTGTGCAGTGCTTGCCCCTCTCCCTCTCTGCTCAACTGACCAACCAACCCAGCTGATGAATACAGCACTACTGGTGACAAATGCCAAATCCTGCTGCTGGTATCCCTCCATTTCTTAAAATAAATCCTTTCTTCTGTGAAGCCCCACTCCTCTCGCCCAAACCAGCTGATGAATACAGCACTACTGGCAGTGGATGCCCAATCCTACTGCTGGTACCCCCAACCAACAAATCTGTTAGGAAAAAAACTCCTTCCCTCCTTCTGCAAGGTCCCAACCCACCATACCTACCCACCCAGCTGGGAATTTATTCAGTGAGTGTATGGGGACCAAGTGCTCTAAAAGAATCATAAAGGCTAGTTTTTGATCTTTTACATCCACAACTCTTAAAATAACCCATTTTCTTGTAACACTGGTGGCCCTGCCTTCCAAAACATTCAATAAGTCAAAACATCTGTTGCTTGTCCTGGTGGTAGAGGAATGCCATATATATGCAGTAGAAGCTGCTGTGTTAATTTGCAGGAGGTACACCACAGAGCTTTCTTGTTTTTTGTTAATTTTTTTATCTGGTCCCAATTCTTCAAGCCCCCACCTCAAAAAAAAAAATATCTCTGTCATTGCACTTTAGATGCCAGACTCACTTGGTTTGTAATTCACAGACCTCTGCAAACTCTGGGCCCAATTCTCAAAGTAGATAAATTGACACAAGAGACTTGAGTCCAAAGATTGTGATGCAAGAGGTGACTTACGTCACAACTTGTGTCAGTCAGGATTCTGTAATGCAGCTGCATCAAATCCAGACATGGCTGTGCCAAAGCCCCTTGCACCATGGTTGTGTCACAGAACCTGGTGTGCCAGGTCACAAGAGGGGCTGTGCCATGGTGGAGCTGCAACAACCTCTTTTTGGGGATTTTGCAAGCCCCACCGTCCCTGGGAGAACACCTTGTGGCCTTTGATATCTATGAGCCACTCCAGTCTGGGTTTCACGTCGGGCATTGTATGGAAACCACATTAGTTTGGGTGCGTAATGATCTCCTCAGGGAGAGAGATCGAGGGGAAGGGACAATTCTCATTCTCCTTGATCTCTCCTCAGCTTTCTACATGGTGGACCATTGTGCATTACTCGGCTGCTTGAGGGAATTTTGTGGACTCGCTGGCACTGTCATCCACTGGTTTGAGTTCTATCTCGCAAACAGGAGGCAAAGGGTTGTGATGGGGAATTTCTCCTCCTCCCCTAGCCTTTGGTCTTGTGGAGTACCTCAGGGTTTGGTCTTGTCACCAATGTTGTTTGCCATGTATATGCTGCCCCTGGGTGGAATCATTAGGAAGTACAGTCTGGAGTTTCATTGCTATGCCAATAACACCCAGCTATATCTATCTTTTGCTCCCAGAACATCTGATGCAGTGGACATACTGAACAACTGCCTGGCCAAGATTAATGACTGGCTGGCCTCTATGTGGTTATGACTGAACCCCAATAAGACGGAGGTACTGGTGGTGGAGTTGAACAGGAGGCATGATAGGATGGCCTCTGGTACAGAGACTGGATTGTTTCTGGGATCTGTGCCATTGAAGGCCTCCTCTAGGGTGCGTGATGTTGGTGTTTTCCGTGACAGCGGATTGACATTTGAATCTCAAGTGTCGTCTGTTGTCCAGTCCAACTTTTTCCGTCTAAGGAATATTGCTAGGATCAAACACCTGGTTCCTTCCCTGGACCGCCCCACCTTGGTACATGCATTTGTGACATCTAGGCTTGACTACTGTAATGCACTCTACCTCGGGGTCTTTGGAGGTACCCCACCATCGATTGCAGCTAGTGCAGAATGCAGCTGTCAGGCTGTTGACGGGATAGAGTAAATTCTGTCACGTCATCCCGGTGCTGCGTGAATTGTACTGGCTGCCTGTTTGATGGAGGGTTCTCATCAAGGTGGGCTTGCTCACCTTTAAGGCTTTACATAGACTGGGCCCTGGCTACCTGTCAGACCTTCTAACACCTGCTGCACTGGTCTGCTCCCATCTGCTCCTCCTCTAGTGGCCTCCTTGCGATTCCAAGGAAGAGGTTAAAAATTGCCTGCTACAGAGCTTTTAGTGTCACTGGCCCTATCCTGTGGAATTCACTTCCTCCATCAGTAAGGGAGGCCCCTTCAGTTGAGGGATTCAAAGCCCGCCTCAAGACCTTTTTATTCAGCTGGGCATTCCCAGACATTGTCTTTTAGACAATATCTCAGAGGTAATTGCATAATGGCACTTTAAACATTTTTTGCTGGCAATTGAGACTTTTATTTAAGTGTTTTAACTTTAAAAAGTTATTAGGATGTTTATATTTTATTTATTGTTTTAATTGTTCTGATGTTCTGATTATACGGCGCCTAGAGCCTCCAGGACTGGGCACCCAAAACATAACATTTGCCTTGCCATAATCCGTGTAAACTCGTGCCCTTATATAAACTGTCACTTACCTTTCTTTTTAAGTAGCGTTCAATACTTTTAGCAATAATTTGTTTGCTACGGTGTTTTGATGATTAGTCACATGGACATATGAACATATGAAGAAGCCAGCAGAATAAGGCCATTTGGTCTATCTAGTCTGCTTATATTTCAGGGTCCACAGCCTAAACTGCTGACCCTGTCCCCCCTCTCCATTCCTCCCATCCTTTCCATCAGCCCCTCCCCGACCCTTACTTTCCCTTCAACTCTATCCTATTCTCTCTTGAAGCTGCCCACCACCTTCAATGAGGCCGCCTCTTCCAGCAGAGTATTTCAACAGGCCACCACCCTCTCTGTGAAGAAATGCTTCCTAGCCTCCTGCCTAAACCTACCCCTCAAACTTAAGACTCTGTCTCCTTGTGTTTCAGTTGCCACTTAACTTAAAGAGACCCTCCCTACCCTCCTTGGCAATTGACTGGGTAGCCAGAGTGGTGGACCAAGGGGGTTCAGTTGATGTCACCTACCTTGACTTCAGTAAATCTTTCAATACTGTTCCACATAGAAGATTGATTAATAAGCTGGGTAGGCTCGGGGTGGGTCAGAAGTTAGTCCACCCTATTTATCCCTTTCATGTACATGAAGGTCTTAATCATGTCCCCTCTCCTCTTCTCAAGGGAGTACATGTTTATGGCCCCCACACTATCCTCATATGCTTTGCCCTACTGGACCATGGTAATCTTTGTTGCACTCCTTTGGACTGCACCAGTACTGTAGTCTGTACTCCAGATGTGGCCTCACTAACGACCTGCACATGGTCAGTATAACTTCCTCTCACCTACTGCTGATCCTCCTGGCAATTCAGCCCATTTTATTTGTCCTTGTTGCTGCTTTCCTGCAATGTGTGGAGTGCTTCAGGTTGCTAATGATCATCACTCCTGGATCTTTCTCCTCTGCTATAGATACCCGGACCCCTCCCAGGCTGTACATTAGTGAAAGAAGAAAGTCCAGAGGGGGCATTGCTAAGATCAAAGGGATAAGGGGGAGTGTGCGGAGGAAGACCAAGGAAAAGCATCTATCCTAAATAGATACTTCTGCTCAGTATTTACAGAGGAGAAGGTAAGGCAGGGCCCACAGCTCAGCACCATGGACACAGGAGGGAGGGAGGTGTGCACTAGTCCCTTCACAAAAGAAAGGGTCCTACAAGAGCTTGCAAAGCTCAGGGAGGACAAGGCAATGGTATCTGATGGCATACTTCCCAGGGTACTAAAGGAGTTAAGGGTGGAACTAGCAGAGCCATTACAAGGCCTGTTTAGTGAGTCTCTGAACACAGGAGAGGTCCCAGAAGACTGGAGAAGGGTTCGTGTGATCCCACTCCACAAGAGTGGTAGCATGGAGGAGACAGGGAACTACAGACCAGTCAGTCTTACCTCAGTAGTGGGCAAGATTATGGAGGCACTCCTTAAGGAAAGGATGGTGTAACACCTGGAATCCATAGGAGCACAGGATACAAGGCAGCATGGTTTTACAACAGGAAGATCCTGTCAAACTAATCACATAGATTTCTTTGACTGGGTAGCCAGAGTGGTGGACCAAGGGGGTTCAGTTGATGTCGCCTACCTTGACTTCAGTAAAGCTTTCGATACTGTTCCACATAGAAGATTGATTAATAAGCTGGGTAGGCTCAGGGTGGGTCAGAAGTTAGTCCACCCTATTTATCCCTTTCATGTACATGAAGGTCTTAATCATGTCCCCCTCTCCTCTTCTCAAGGGAGTACATGTTTATGGCCCCCACACTATCCTCATATGCTTTGCCCTGCTGGATCATGGTAATCTTTGTTGCACTCCTTTGGACTGCACCAGTACTGTAGTCTGTACCCCAGATGTGGCCTCACTAGTGACATGCACATGGTCAGTATAACTTCCTCTCACCTACTACTGATCCTCCTGGCAATTCAGCCCATTTTATTTGCCCCTTTTGCTGCTTTCCTGCAATGTGTGGAGTGCTTCAGGTTGCTAGTGATCATTACTCCTGGATCTTTCTCCTCCTCTGCTACAGATACCCGGACCCCTCCCAGACTGTACTGCATCCTGGGATTCTTGGTTCCAGTGTGCATAACTTTGCATTTCTTTGCACTGAGGCCAAGCTGCCAAATCCCAGACTACTTCTGAAGTTTTTCTAGATCCTCCTTTATTCCTTTGGCTGCGTCCACCCTCCCATAGAACTTGGTGTCATCCACTATTAGGCACATTTTGCCCTTAATGCAACTGCCAATTTCACGGATGAAGACATTGAACAACACCAGTCCAAGCACTGAGCCCTGTGGGATCCCACTGATGACCTCCCTGGTGTTAGATAACTCTCTTCCCACCACCACCTTCTGTGTCCTATTCCTCAGCTAGATTTCCATCCATCTGGTCATCATCTTCGCATTCCTGAGATCCATTAACTTCCTGATCAGCCTCTTGTGGGGTGCAGATTCAAAGGCCTTGCTGAAGTACAGGTAAAGAATGTCCTCCGCTTGGCCTCTGTCTGCTGTTTTAGTGACCCAATGAAGTCAATCAGATTTGTTTGGTGTGACCTCCCTCCCATAAACTGTCATCCATTTCATCCGGCATCTCCTTCCCTGAGACCCTGCTGGTCTGGGAGAGGGGGGCAGATGGACCTAAGCTTAGAGAAGGGGAGATAGGGGAGCTAAACATGTGGCTCAAGGGCTGGTGCCAGGAAAAAAGACACAAATTTGTAGATAACTGGCAACAGTTTTAGGAGCGAAAGTTCTTTAAATTCGATAGACTGCTTCTGACTAAGGAGGAAGTCAGTGCATTGGGGCAGAAGTTTGACGTCTTTGAAGAATATTTAAACTAGCAAATGGGGGGAGTGGTGCAGCACTCGATACATCGAATGGGAAGACATCCCTCCTACTCAGCTAGTGATCAAACTGGAGTTCTGCATGTCTGTAGTTCATTTGCATCACCAGGCAAGGAAAAAGGTCCAGCTCCCCATATGACGCACAGGGGAGACACCGGACCTCACCCAACAACTAATACAGCAAAATCTGGCCAATGAAAAATCATGTACACAAATGCCCACAGCAACAATGACAGAGGCTGAACTGGACATAGCCATTAGCGAGACATGGTTCACCAGTAACCACACTTGGGAGACTTCAGTACTCGCTATGTACTGTTCAGAAGAGAAACCGAGGTGCAAAAGGGGTGGGGTGGAGGGCCCTTATGTCAATGAAAATATCAAAGCTACAGAAATTCAGAATACACATAAGGAGTCAGAAAAACTGTGGGTCAACCTGGAAACAGGAAATGGGACAGACATACAAACTGAGGTTGTCTATAGGCCTCCAGACTAGGGGGAGGACATAGACACATTACTGTTAGAAGACATACAAAACATGACACCTAAAGGGTAGGTTCTGAGAATGGGAGACTTCAACATGCCAGATACAGACTGGTCAATACCGGCAGGAACATCTGCCAGAACTAGACATATAGTGAATTCCCTGCATGGGGAGGGCCTCAAACAACTGGTACAACAACCCACAAGAGACAGGGCTATCCTAGATCTAGAACTGATTAATGGGGAAAGGATCACAGATCTCCATGTAGAAGGTCACCTGGGGGCCAGTGACCATCACATGGTATGGTTCAATTTGGCCACTAAAACTAAATCATCCTATTCCAAGGCAAAAATATTGGGCTTCAGAGGAGCTGACTTTGATAAGATGGCCAATAGAGTTAAACTAGCTCTGGCAAGAAGAAATACAGATGAGGGGGTACAGGCAAAGTGGGCAAGCATTAAGGATGCAATACTTGAAGCAACATCCCAATGTGTTAGAGAGAAAAGCAAGAGCAAAAGAAGGAGGAATATGCTTTGGTTCTAAAAACAGTAGCAGAAAAGGTCAGAGCCAAAAGGCTGGCCTTCAGGAAATATAGGGGAATGCAGCAGGACGAAGATAGGGATGCATACCAAACTTCCCTAAGGAAGCAGGGAAGGCAGTAAAGCAGGCAAAGGCCCAAACCGAGGAAACACTAGCACGAGCAGTAAAAGAAGGGGACAGGATTTTCTATAGATACATTAGTGAAAGGAGAAAGTCCAGAGGGGGCATTGCTAAGATCAAAGGGATAAGGGGGAGTGTGTGGAGGAAGACCAAGGAAAAGCATCTATCCTAAATAGATACTTCTGCTCAGTATTTACAGAGGAGAAGGTAGGGCAGGGCCCACAGCTCAGCACCATGGACACAGGAGGGAGGGTGGTGTGCACTAGTCCCTTCACAAAAGAAAGGGTCCTACAAGAGCTCAATAAGCTCAGGGAGGACATGACAATGATACCTGATGGCATACATCCCAGGGTACTAAAGGAGTTAAGGGTGGAACTAGCAGAGCCATTATCAGACCTGTTTAGTGAGTCTCTGAACACAGGAGAGGTCCCAGAAGACTGGAGAAGGGTTCATGTGATCCCACTCCACAAGAGTGGTAGCATGGAGGAGGCAGGGAACTACAGACCAGTCAGTCTTACCTCAGTAGTGGGCAAGATTATGGAGGCACTCCTTAAGGAAAGGATAGTGCAACATCTGGAATCCATAGGAGCACAGGATACAAGACTGCATGGTTTTACAACAGGAAGATCCTGTCAAACTAATCTCATAGATTTCTTTGACTGGGTAGCCAGAGTGGTGGACCAAGGGGGTTCAGTTGATGTCACCTACCTTGATTTCAGTAAAGCTTTCGATACTGTTCCACATAGAAGATTGATTAATAAGCTGGGTAGGCTTGGGGTGGGTCAGAAGTTAGTTACTGGATGGCAAACTGGTTGGTGGGCAGAAAACAGAGAGTGGTGATAAACGGTATACAGTTAGAAGAGATGCAAGTCACAAGTGGGGTACCTCAGGGATCAGTCCTGGGGCCAGTCCTCTTCGGTATCTTTGTCAGTGACATTGCAGATGGACTGGAGGGTAAGGTTTGTCTATTTGCAGATGACACCAAGGTCTGCAACAGAGTAGATGATCCAGATAGGATGGGCAGAATAGGAAGAGATCTGGATAAAATGGTCGAAAGAGTGGCAACTGTGGTTTAATGCAAAGAAGTGCAAGATCATGCACATAGGGAAGAGAAACCCTGAAGCCACCTATAGGTTGGGAGGGGAGTTGCTGGCAATAACAAGGGAAGAAAGAGACTTGGGCATCATCATTATTGATGACCTGAAAACATCCAAGCAGACCACTAAAGCAGTAGGTAAGCCTAGAGGGATGTTGGGGTGTATTAAGTAGGGGTATCGCAAGTCATAAGAGGAGGTAATGATCCCTCTTTACAAGACACTGGTTAGGCCCCATCTAGAGTACTGCATGCAGTACTGCAGGCCACACCTTCACAAGGACATTAACAAAATGGAGGCAGTCCAGAGAAGGGCAACCAAAATGGTGCAGGGACTACATCAGAAAACATATGAGGACATATTAATGGAGCTCAATATGTATATCCTAGAGCAAAGGAGGGAGAGAGGTGATATGATCGAAACATTCAAACATTTTAAGGGAATTAACAAGATGAAAGAGTCTAGCATGTTTCAATATAAGAAAAATAGCAGGACAAGAGGACACAGCATGAGATTAGAAGGAGGCTGATTAAGGGGTAATGGGAGGAAGTTCTTTTTCACAGAAAGGGTGGTGGATGCATGGAACGGCTACCTCAGAAAGTGGTGGATATGAATACAGTGCAGGGCTTCAAACAGGCATGGGATAGGCATAAGGGAGCAATACAGATGAGAATGAATAGATAGGCCATTGACAGAGTACAGGACTATGACACATTCATAAGGTAAAAAAAAAATGGGCAGACTGGATGGGCCTTGCAGTCCTTATCTGCCATCAACTTCTATGTTTCTGTTTCTATAAACACATGCTGCCTTGCATCCTGGAGACCATGCTTATCTAGATACCTTACCAACCTCTCCTTACGTATGGTCTCCATGAGCTTGCACATGATTGAGGTTAGACTGACTGGTCTGTAATTCCCTGGGTCATCCTTGGGACTACTCTTGTGGATGGGCACCACATGTATGGTTTTCCAGTCCTGTAGCACCATGCCTAACTCCAGTGAACTATTGAACAGTACAGTCAGTGGCTCTGCAAGTTCCTCTACCAGTTCCTGCAGCACCTTCGGTCTATGCTGTCCTGGCCTGGTGATTTATCCACCTTCAGGGCTAGAAGCCCTGTCCTCACTCTATCCCCCTCTACCACCACATATGTGCTCCCCTCCTCCCCCACTACCCTTCTCACCCCCCCAATTGGCAATGGTCCACCTTTCTCCCTGGTGAAGAAGGAACAGAAGTATTTGTTCAGTGCCTCTGCTTTCTCCCATTCTCTTTCACCCACCTGTACCCTTTCTGAAGCCTAACATTGCTGTCCTTCTTGCCTCTTTTCTCACTAATATAGCGAAGAAAGGCCTTCTCCCCCTTCTTAATTCCCTCAGCTATCTCCAGTTCCTTCTGAGCCTTAGTCCTTTGGACTACCTTACCTGCCTCGCTAGTCATCTTTAGGTAGTTCTCACTGTCCTCCTCTCTTTTGGTCCTCCTAAATTTCCTACAGACTAACCTCTTGTCCCTTACTGCCTCGGTGACCTCAGTACTAAACCAGCTGGGTGCTTTGGCCCTTAAGTCTGATTGCTTTGTATTGGGGGGAGATGCATAAACATGCTTAAACATGATTCAACCAAGCAATTTACTTGAGCAGGCATTTGTTAACCACATGCTATTTTGTGTGCAGAGCTAAATTAGGCAACCCAGATAACAAATTCAGTGACAGAAAAAGTAGCCCAGCTTGTGAGGAGGTACTGTAGCTATCAGTCAGACAAGTTAACAGTGCCATTATAACAGGTGATTTGGCTTTTGAAAAAACTACTTACAAGTTCCTGGTCAATACTACTGTATATAAATGATAAGTAACTTGTCTTTTAGATATGAGCACATCATTTGATATTTTGTCTTCAGTCAACTGAAACATCAGCCACAACGCACTGGTTCTTATCAGGGAATGCTGAATATTTCCTCTTGCATTGGTTCTTTGTAACCTGAAAATTCTTGGCATTAGTATAATTCAAGAAAAAGCTTATATTTGTTGTGCAAGATACTTGTGTTTTTAAGGATTGGTCTGCATAGCAGGACAGCTCCTATTGGGATCAAAGTCAAGAAGTGATTTAGACCACTGCCATAGCAATGCTTTGGGAGGTGATGTATTATAGGTTATATGGCTGTCAATGAGTGGGTGTCATGCTTGCTACTGATTGTTTAACTGTACATGTAAGCTGCATTTCTGAATGGCAAATGGCTCGGGAACACGTTTAATCTTGTGCAGTGCTTATTAAACCTGCAGTATGATCACTAAATTAACCCTTTCCTGAGAAACTGTGAAGTACTGTAGCCCTCGCCTAAGAAACAACTTGTTGTACAATTGACTGCCTCTGATGTAACTCTACTGCTACCAGTGAAGTAATAGTTTCTGTCATGGTAGCAGACTCTTTTCCATAGCCACCAGGCTGAAGGTGACAGAAAATGGTAAGCAGTACAGAGATTTTCATGACCAGCTGATCTGTCAGCAACTACTAGAGCAGCAGTTAAGACAGGAGTCTCAGAGGCAGCAGCAGCAACAGTTCACAACTAGCTTCCAGCTCTTTCTCAGGACTCATAATATTGGGCCCACTCTTAGGGACCATTGGTATCCAGGATTGAGCTACACCACCACCGTTGGACTTGAATATTATGCTGGCTACTTTTACATCAGGGGTTGAAATTAACTTTTTCATTCACTAGCCAGAGGGGTTACTGACTGGAAAAATTCACTTTCCCCACAGACTTTCCCACCAGCCCACTGGTGTGCTTGTTTAAATGTTTTCTTCTACAAAACAAGCCAGTGTAGCTACTTTAGGGACAATTTTACCCAATACAAAATCTACCAGAATATGGCTAGAGGGCAAGTAGCCATGTATGCTTTTTGATAAAGAATCTTGGCATTCAAAATGCGTCAAGGTATTTTTTCTGTGTGGCACTTTTCAATAAACATTTCAGCACTTTATATTCTGGATGCTGCATCTTTCTTCAATACTTGTGGTGGTGAGTGCTGGACTTTTCTGTTTTTGCAGCCATGTTGATCCCTTTTACTTCTTTTTTTACTAACCTAGTTTTCCCTTTATTGTACAGGTCTGACTAGCTGTCTACCTTTTAGATAAGTATTATTTTATTTCTAGCATCTATCTTGCTATCTCCTGATCATTTCTGACCCCTTTTTGAGTCTGCACATGTGTGTCGAACTCCTTGGGAGAGTAGGCTTTGAGGGGTTTGACACAATCTGCCTAATGCAGAGCGCTCTGCATGGGGCTCAACAGCATCACACCAATCCTCAGTCAGGCTGGTCCTGATGCTGTTTTGTCTTCAGTGGTCTGCACACGAAAAGAAAAAGCCGTACCAGTCAGGAGACGGCTTTTTCCTTTCATCTGCAGGTCGCCTCAGAGCAAACAGCTGACTGTGTCATGACATCTTCGCGTTGGCTGGGAGAGGGCGCTTTCCTGCCTGCCTCCTCCATGCTGCTGTTTTTCCGACACCAAGATGCCCACTCTCAATGTCGGATGTGTCCCCCACACACACACACATAACCTCAGACTTTGGTGTGCTTAATCCCCAGGTCGGCATTTAATCATTTTTTCTGACACCAAGATGCCCACTCTCGGTGTCGGATGCATCTCCCAACCCCCCACGCACACACATAACCTCAGACCTCTGGGTGCCCAATCCCCGGGTCAGCATTGAAGCCCCCAGTACTCTGGCACACTGGGAGACCACTTCAGTGTGCCAAAATCCACTGTTTCCCCAGTAAGAAAACAGAAAACAGACCCACAACATTTTTGGTTTTTAAACTTGAAAAGACAGAAAACAGTCCCTCGTTGTTGCCACATGCTCCCACCCCCTCCCCCAACCCACACCTCCTCTGTGCACCCAACTTCCCTGCACCCCCACACCCATCCTTATCTTCAGAGGTCAGGAGCAGTGATCTTCAGTGGACCAGGAACACATAGAAACATAGAACATAGAAATTGACGGCAGATAAGGACCACTTGGCCCACCCAGTCTGCCCATTTCCCTACCTACTGGATAAGCTGCAGATCCTAGTTAACCAGCAGCCTACTTCTTCCTACCCCCACCCCCCAGAATTGCCTTATGACTATCCCATGCATGCTTGAATTCCACCACTAATTTTGACTCCACAACCTCCTCCAGAAGGCCATTCCATGCATCCACAACCCTCTCTGTGAAAAATACTTCCTAAATTACCTCTAAGCCGCCCCCTCTATCTTCAAATTGTGCCCTCTTGTTCTTGCACATCTTTTTTGAAAGATGTTACCCTCTTGGACTTTGTTGATTCCCTTGAGGTACTTGAAAGTTTCTATCATGTCCCCCTCTCCCTCCTTTCCTCGAGGCTATACATATTAAGCTCCTAAGTCTCTCTTCATATGTCCTCCGTGCAGACCCTGCACCATTTTAGTTGCCCTCCTCTGACAGCTTCCATCCTGTCTATGTCTTTAGGAGACTGGGTCTCAGAACTGCACACAGTACTCCAGATGGGGTCTCACCAGCTGTCTGCACAGAGGGATAATAACTTCCTGTTTTCTACTGGTGATGCCTCTCCCTATGCATCCCAGTATCCCCCCAGCCCTTCTTGCTGCCTTCTCACATTGCTTGCCCACCTTTAGGTCATCTGATATGACTACCCCCAGGTCCCTTTCCATTTCCAAACACGTCTCCACTCTTCAAAAGCTGACCGCAAACTGAAGAAATGCCGGTAAGTTCTATAGTGGCAGTGAATAGGGGGTTTTCAATTTAGGCTGCTATCTCAGCCATTTTTGTGAGTTTTGGTCACAAATTTTCAACATGGGGTTCTTAGGACCCCATCTCATGAACCCAGTCACCGTCATTTCGTTTCTCAGTCCCGAAAGGTGATTTCACGGTCACTGCACTGAATCATCTTTTGGGACCAATTAACAAAATGACAGTGCCACTGTTCATCAGGTGGGGCCCCAAAAAGCCCTTGTTGCAAATTTGGTGAAAAAACTCACAAACATGACTGTGCTACGAGCGTCCGTTGTGCAGTTTTTATGTATGCTCATAACGTCATCAATTTTTAAGATTTTCACTTCATATTTCCAACATTGTCATTTTTTCATACCCCTGTCATTTTTGTGTATCCTTCCCAAAATGTACTTTTGCATCTGTGGTGCAGAATGGCACGGTTGCTGTGCAAAATCAACTTTTCGGACAGAGTAACAAAATTCCAGTGCCACTGTTCATGAGGGGAGGTCTCAAAAAGGCCATGTTGAAAATTTGGTGAAAAACATTCCAAAAAATGACTACATTACAGGTGTGTGTTATTGCAGTTCTCCTTTTGCTTATAACACTCCTATTCCATATTTTCACTCCAGATTTTCAACATTGCATTTCTTCACACCTCCTCATGAACAATACAGCTGTCATTTTCACATCCTGCCCAAAATGTGTTTTCACACCTGTGGCACCGACTGGCACACTCTCTGTGCAAAATCACCTTTTCTGTTCATGAGGTGATGTCCCAAAAAGCCAATTTTTAACATTTGGAGCAAAAATACCAACAAATGCCTGGGGTGTTAGGGTTTCCAACCATAATGCCCACCCTTAAAATGCAAGACAGTGAAATATACAGAGAAACATATAGGAGGCATGTACAAGAGCAATACCAACAGAGAACTCTCAGCATTGACAAATGCTTGTTTATGTTTTATTTTACAGATAAATTCCCCCCTCTAGTATAAGAATCTCCACAGATGATCCCTCAGCTGAACTGGTAAGTACTAACATTTGGTTTAATTACTTTTGGCAAGGGAGAAAGAAGAAAATAAATGGCATGGCAGATAACTGAGCACCAGTAACTATTACATTCTGCTCCCCAAAAGTCAACATAGTTAGCAAAAGCCAGAGCGTGTGTGTGTGTGTGTGTGTACATGCATGTGTGTGTATGTGTGTGTGTGTGCATGTGTGCATGCTCTCATGTGCACACAAGAGAGATGGAGAGAGAGAGAGAGAGAGAGAGAGAAGGAGTGAGGGCCATGGGAGTGATGAACTGAACAAAAGAGTAAACAGGGAGGAGAGGAGGCATTGTGGGTCACCTTGGAGACTGGAAAGGGCACCACAATCCGCACAGGGGTTGTGTACAGACCCCCATGTCAGGGGGAAGGAATGGACAAGGATATGATGGAAGGCATTCTTAGAATGGCAGAGAAAGGGGAGATACTGTTGATGGGAGACCTGAATATGCGGATGTTAACTGGAGCACATTTGCAGCCACATCCAAGAGCATAGCCATTCTTGATGCCCTACAGGTGGCAGGCATTAGACAGATAGTTTTGGAACCCACTCGTGAGGGAGCAATCTTAGACCTCGTACTCTCAAACGGGGGCAGTGAGAGGATCTCAGATCTAGAAGTGGGTTGCCATCTGGGGACAAGTGACCATCAGACAGTGTGGTTCATGTTAAACTCAGCTACAGAGTCAAGCCATACAAAAGTGAGGGTACTGGACTTTAGGAGGGCTGACTTTGGCAAGATGGGAGAGTGCCTCAGAAAAGCACTAGCAAACAGGCTAGAAGGAGGTGTGGAGCAACAATGGGAATTATCAAAACTGCCATCACAGAGGCAACAAGTCTTTGTGTGAAGCAAATAAACAAATCAAAACGAAAGAAAAAGCCACTATGGTTCTCAAGAGAGGTGGCTGTGAAAGTCAGGAAGAAAGATAGCATTCCAAAGTATAAGGAAACACAGAAGGAGCAGGACAGAGAGCTGTACCAGTTAAGGCAGAAAGAAGCAGGAGGGAAGTCAGAATAGCAAAAGCCCAAACTGAGGAAAAGATAGCCAACTCAGTTAAGAAGGGGATAAAACCTTTTATAGGTACATCAGCGGCGTAGAAAAGACAAAGGGAGGGATAGTGAGGCTGAATAGAATGAACAGTGGGTGGGCAGAGGGGACAGTGAAAAGCAGGAATACTGAATGAATATTTCAGCTCAGTATTCACAAAAGAGGAGGGAAGTGCCTAATCCAATTAACAGAAGCACTCTTGATAGGGGTCGATCCCAGTCCTTTCACAGAAGAAGGGTTCTGTAAGAACTCCTAAAACTGAAGGTGGACAAAGCAATGGGTCCTGATGGATTCACCCCAGAATTCTAAAAGAGTTAAGGAAGGAACTAGTGAAACCACTGGCTACTCTTTTTAATAAATCATGGGAGGATGGTGTGGTACCGAGGACTGGAGGAAGGTGGATGTGATTCCCTTCACAAAAGTGGGACCAAGACAGAGGCAGGAAACTACTGAGACCTGTCAGTCTGACCTCTGTGGTAGGAAAGTGATGGAGTCACTTCTGAAGGAAAGAATAGTTGAGTACCTAGAGGTCAGTGGAGCACAGGATCCAAGGCAGCATGGGTTCACAGCGGAAGGTCATGTCAGATGAATCTAATAGATTTCTTTGACTGGGTGACCAAAGTAGTAGACCAGGGAGGGGCTGTGGACATGGCCTACCTAGACTTTAGCAAGGCATTTGACACAGTCCCACACAAAAAGATTATTAGTCAAATTAACCAGCCTGGGAGTGGGTCCCAGGGTGGTAGCCTGGGTAAAACATTGGCTGGACAACAGGACACAGAAGGTAATTGTAAATGGAGTCCACTCTGAAGAAAGGGCGGTTACTAGTGGGGTACCGCAGGGTTCAGTATTGGGTCCAGTCCTTTTTAATGTCTTCATCAGTGACATTGCAGAGGGACTGGAAGGAAAGTATGCCTTTGCAGATGACACAAGATCTACAACAGGTTGATCACAAGAGGCGTGGAAAGGATGAAAGGGACTTGGCAAGGTTGGAGAAATGGTCAGACGTATGGCAGCTAGGATTCAATGCAAAAAGTGCAAAATAATGCACCTGGGAAACAAGAACCCAGGGAAGAATACACAATGGGTGGGGAGGTAGTAACAACAAAAACAGGAAAGGGACCTGGGGGTAATCATATCAGATGACCTTAAGGTTAGCAAGCAATGTGAGAAGACAGTAGGGAGGGCTGGGGGTATACTGGGATGTATAGGGAGAGGCATCAGCAGCAGAAAACAGGAAGTTGTTATCCCTCTGTACAGACAGTTGGTGAGACCCCATCTGGAGTACTGTGTCCAGTTCTGGAGACCCCATCTCCGCAAGGACATAGACAGGATAGAGGCAGTCCAGAGGAGGGCAACTAAAATGGTGCAGGGTCTGCAAGAGAAGCCGTATGAGGAGAGACTAAAGGAGCTTAATATGTATACCCTTGAGGAAAGAAGGGAGAGGGGGCACATGATAGAAACTTTCAAGTACCTCAAGGGAATCAACAAAGTCCAAGAGGGTAGCATCTTTCAGAAAAAGAGACTTGCAAGAACAAGGGGACACAATTTAAAGATAGAAGGAGGGCGGTTCAGGGGCAATGTGAGGAAGTATTATTTCACAGAGAGGGTAGTGGATGCATGGAACAGCCTTCCTGAGGAAGTTGTGGGGTCTAAAACTGTGGGAGAATTCAAGAATGCATGGGACAGACATAAGGCAATTCTTGTGGGGGGCAGGAAGATATAGGCTGTTGGTTAACTAGGATCTGCGGCCTATCCTGTAGGTAGGGAAATGGGCAGACTAGATGGGCCTAGCAGTCCTTATCTGCCATCAAAGTCTATGTTTCTATGTTTCTACATACTGGCAAGGCCCCAAAGAAATAGCAAACAGGTAGGCTGTGAGAGGAGAAGGGACACCATGGGCAGTGGATGTCCTATCTTCTCCTTACTTCTCATCCCCCACCCCAACCACAGAAGACAGCAGGAAGCCAGTGATACCCCATGTATCACTGGGGCTCCTTTGTGTTGTTATGGGCCCTGAGACAGGTCATCCTGATTCCAGCCCTAGTTCCAATCCAAGCTTCCAGACACTGCTTTTTTAATAGTCACAGCAAAGTCTTTTGAGACAGAGATTTCAAAGTTTAAACCAACTAGAAGGGGCATGGTTGACAGTTTAGGAAATATATTAGACTCAGTCTTTGTTTCTTCCAAGTTTGTAGTATTAGAAAAGAACATCAGCCCTCCCAGCCTAGGAGACCATAATGTACTATACTGCGTTTTAAGCACTGAGGCAAATAATCTAAACACTCAAAAAACAACTGTTTTGGTAAGCAGATGCTTTAAAAAATATGACAAGCAGTATTTCCAGCTCCAAATGTTAAAACAAAAGTGATATAAGATTTCTCATATTCCAGACTTGGACATGGCTGTGGAGGCATTCACAAAGTTGTTCTTAGAGGTATGTAACATATGTGCTCCCTATAAAAAGAAAGTGAGGAAGACTAGCCACCTACCATGGATACAAGATAGATTAAAAAGACTAATTTCCCAGAAAAATTACTTGTGGAAGAAATTTAATAAGAACTTAACTCAAACAACATGGGACCAGTTTAAAATAATACAAAACAAAGTTAGTCAAGAAGCAAGGGAAATAAAAGCTAATTTTTTCAAACATAAGATTAATGAAACAAAAGACCCTAAAACTTATTGGGCTTTATTGAAATCTCTCACAAATTCATCTAACAATTAAAGGATATAAAGGTTTTGGAAAATGGAGTCATACAAGACTCTAATAAAGCAGCTGAAATGTTAATAAGTATTTTATCGAGCTCCCTGATTTAAGTACAACAGGCATTAAAAACACAAAAAAGGGGACCTTTGAATCTGAACAAGAGAATAGCTCAGAAGGTCAAAATAATGTACCAAATTTCAGATTTAAAAGAATATCCAAAACTCAGGTTATAAAAGAAATAAGCAAATTACAGACAAACAAGGCTAGTGGTCCTAACGATATTGATGTTCATCTGCTGAAGGACTCTGTGTATAAGGTTGCCCAACCTTTGACTGACCACTTTAATAAAAGCATAATGGACAGTCCTTTTCCAAATTCATGGAAGCTAGCCAAAATCATACCTATACACAAAGGGGACTCGGATGTCTGGCCTACTAATTATAGGCCAACTGCCCTTTTATCTAATGTCTCAAAACTATTAGAAAGGCTTATTCACAGCCAATTCATAAGCTACTTGGAAAAATATGATAAATTAAATAACTTCCAATCAGGCTTCAGGAGAAGTTTTTCAATGAACACTGCACTCACAGAATTTATGGATCTAATATTGTCTCCCCTATGGGAGTTGAGACCCGTGGATGTGGTGTTTGTCGACCTCTCAAAAACTTTTGATTTAGTTGACCATTCTATTATGATACACAGGTTGAAGCAAATTGGTGTAGCAAATGAACCACTTGAAATAGTTCCATTCATATTTGGAAAACAGATCACAGATGGTGGTTGTGGAGGGCAGGTGCTCTACACCCCTTTCAGTGTTTCGTGGCATGCTTCAAGGGTCCATTCTTGGACCCCTGTTTTTCATCATAAATATATAAATGAACTCTTCAGCTTAATGAAGTCTACTTTAATCAGACTCTATGTGGATGACACAGTCCTGGTTTCTGAGGAGGTTGAAGCCAGGTTACAGTCAGACTTTGATATCTTGCAAAATTGGTTTTCCTCTTCAAACTTGATTAGAAACTCAAAAAAGACTCAGACTGTGTTATTTAGTTCAGCTGTACCTGGGGAAATGCCTCAGGATAAGATTTTGTAGATAACAGTAAAAAATGGTGGTACACTGACTCAAGTTACTGTGTATAAATATTTAGGGGTTATCATAGACCAAAACCTATATTTTGAACAACATATAAATGGACAAATTGGTAAAGTTAATTCTAGGATATGTGCTTTAAGGAGAGTATCAAATTGTATTACTAAAAAAGACAGATTGACTATAGCCAAACAATTGATGTTTCCATTGATTGATCATGGGTGCCATGTTTACTCTCACGCAAATCATTACTCACTCCAAAAACTCGATATATGTTACAATAGGTTGGCTAGGTTTGTATTACAATGCAAATATGATACTCATCACTGCATGATGTATAAAAATTTATCATGGCCGTCCTTGGAATTTCATAGACAAGAAAGTTGGGTTAATTTTAAATATAAAATTTGTAAACTTGGTTCCCCTACAGGTTTAGCTGGAAAGCTGACTCGCCCATCTCATCAATTTAACTTAAGAAAATCAAGGGCCAGAGAATTTGAAGTCATGAAAATAAAGAATAAATTTCGAATGATGTCATTCCAGTACAAATATTCAATAACATGGAATAACTTCCCAACAATAGTTAAAACCCAAGATATGACAGTGGGAAAGTTCAAAATAGTGATGAAGCATGAATTAATTTTTCGATGTACATGTAACAGATGAAATATGGTTATTTCTAGACCATTTTTACAAAATAGGTAGATTGTATGTATACTTATCTGTCCTTTTTATGTTGGCTTGCATGTGCGCACCAACCAACATCTTGCGGTAGTTGCAGATTTGGAGGTGTGGTCACTGTGGACGACTGCAGGGCACGGATCAGTAGGTGCGTCCCTCATTCCCCAATAAGCCAGCATGCAGGCGCTGACACCAGCAATACGTAAAGTGGCCACTACATCTAACAAAAGTGCCACTGCAATAAAAGGCAAGCTCGTCATGCAGCGGCACAATAACACACCTCCCAACGTGCCTTTACTGGTGAAGTTTTTCACTAAACATGGCGGCACTTGCTGCTGCCACTGACTTCAAGGGTGCCCAATTCCCCTCTCGGCATGCCCCGACCCACTTCATTTGCTGATGGGGGAGCCCACTCCCTGTCAGCATAATGCCCCCCTCCCATTTCAAGTGTGTGCTGAGGGGTGCCCAATCCACCTCAACATCATGCACCCCCCAACAGTCTTTCTTTGCTGATGGTGGACCCAATCCTTGTTGGCTTCAGGCTCTCCTTCCCAGTTCAATTTGTCAATGGGGGAGCCCACTCCCCGTTGGCATAATGTCCCCCCTCATTTGTTGTGTGCTGAGGGGGGTGCCCAATCCCCCTCGGCTCTGGCCCCCCCTTTGGTATGTGTTGACGGGGGGGTCCCAATCCCCTTTCAGCTACAGCCCCCCCAACACACTCAGGTGGCATGCTGGGAGCCCACCCCAGTGTGCCAAATGTCCCTGTAAATAAATAAACATCCTGCGATGTTCTTCTTTTTTTTTGTAAACCTGTAAACCAGAAAATGGTCCCTCGTGGTCTCTCCTGCCCCTTCCCCCAACCCGTGCCCACCCTCTGCGTGCCCTGCCTCCCCACACCCCCCCTCACCCCATACTTACCTCCAGAGCCCGACGTGATGATCTTCGGTGGACCGGGAACACGTCTGCACTCTTCAAAGCTGACCGCGAACTGAAGAAATGCTGGTAAGTGGTATAATGGCATAAATAGGGTTTTTTCAACTTTGGTGCATATCTTGGGCATTTTTGGGAATTTGGCACCAAATTTTCAACATGGGGTCATTGGGACCCCTCCTCATGAATTCAGTCACTGTCATGGTGTTATTGGGTCCCAAAAGGTGATTTCACAGTCATTGCATGGAATCACCTTTTGGGACAATTAACTAAACGACAGTGCCACTGTTCATGAGGTGGGCTCTCAAAAAGCCTATGTTGCAAATCTGGTGAAAAAAATCCAAAAAAATGACTGTTTTACGAGCGTGCATTGTGCAGTTTCCACGCACACTCATAACTTTGTGAATTTGTAATATTTTCACTCCAGATTTTCAACATTGCCATTTTCCACACCTCCTTATGAACAGTACAGCTGTCATTTTACATATCTTGGCCAAAATGTGTTTTCGCACTTCTGGTGCAGAATAGCATGGTTGCTGTGGGAAATCAGTTTTAGGGACAGATTAAGAAAATGACAGTGACACTGTTCATGAGCAGAGGTCCTAAAATGCCTATGTTGAAAATTTGGTGATGAAAGTCCATAAAATGACTGTGTTACAAGCATGCATTGCGCAGTTTCCATGCACCCGTGTAACTTTGCAAATCTGCAATATTTTCATGCCAGATTTTGAACACTGGCATTTTTTCACACCTCCTTATGAACAGTACAGCTGTCATTTTTCACTTCCTGCCCAAAATGTGTTTTTGCACCTGTGGCTTACAATGGCGTGGTCGCTGTGGGAAATCAACTTTTGGGACAGATCAACAAAATCACAGTGCCACTGTTCATGAGGGGAGGTCCCAAAATGCCTATTTTGAAAATGTGGTTAAAAAATTCCAAAAAATAATTGGGTTATGGACGTGCATTGCACAGTTTCTATGCATGCTCATGACTTCACCAATTTTTCATATTTTCACTCCAGATTTTCAACATTGCCATTTTTTTACACCTTCTCATGAACAATACAGTTGTCATTTTTCACATCCTGCTCAAAATCTGTTTTCGTACCTGTGGCACCAAATGGTGCAGTCGCTGTGCAGAATCACCTTTCGGCTAACACACTGATAGTGCGCTCTTCATGAGGTGGGGTCACAAAAAGCATTTGGAGTGAAAATACCAACACACTCCTACAGCGTTACGGTTTACAACTGTAACCCCCCACCCTGTGGAGACTGACAGGCGTCAGGGGTGTGACTTGGGATCATCAGCTGTAATGCTCATGCCATTCCACCCCCACCCTGCAGCCAGTGACAGGCATCGAGGTGTGCCTTGGAGTGTTCAGCCCCAAAGTTCACCCCATTCTCCTATACTGCACCCACCTCAGTGCATTTTCTTATGGAATGGGGTAACTATAAGGCCCAAAGACCCCAAAGCACACCACGACACTTGTCGGTGTCTACAGGGTAGGGTGAGGTAAAATGGCATAAGTGTTATATCTGACGACCCAAAGGCACACCCCAATGCCTGTCAGTCTCTGCAGGGTGGGGGTGGGGTTGGCGTCAGTTCAATACTTCACTGCCATTCCTATTATGCATCTCTAACTCCTGCACTACCAATGCCAATGCCAGCGAGACAACATTCGGCATTGACAAATGCTTGTTTATTATGGATTTGTACTGCTTTATATGAAACATTGTTCTTGTTGTTTATGTCATCAAACAGGTGCGCCTTGAAAAGAGGGCCTTATTAGCCCTAATGGCATTGTTTGTGAAATTGCATTATTCACTTATTCTTGTATAAATAAATCTTTTTACTACTACTACTATTCTAGTTCCATCCCATCTCCAAATCATTTTGGTCAAATGATTAGAACAAAGTGTCTGTATTAAGAGATCCTCTTTTCAATCCAACATTCCAGCTATTATATTCCAGCTATATATAATTAGAGGAAAGAATTGTGTGCAGTGCAATCAGTTCTAATCCCAGCTCACAGGTACTGTAGCTCAATGGTTACAGCATAGGGTTGTGAACCAGCAAATGTTGCTGGCCTAACTACTTGACAATTTGATGAGCGGCTAAGGACAGTAGCTTCAATTATAAAATGTAGGTAAAGTTCCCCCCTCCCCCGTTTTATACACTTTATATACTTGGGGTTGCTCATTCGGGATGAAACATCTAAATTGCAGTGGAGTTCAGCTAATATCCTACTTGTTCAGCTGACAGAGATGTACACACTATATAAAAAGGTCAATAGGCTTGCTCATGGTCACACTGAAGTAGGCAGATGATGGGATCTGAACCTGTGATTGCTGGTATCATAACTCTAATTATTTAACTATAGACTGTACTGCCTTTCCAGCCCATTGTCTAGTCTTGGACTGTGTTAAAGTGGGTCCACATACAAAGTGGATAGCAATGTGCAGGGACAATCCGATGTAGAGAGGGGAGCTGGTGGGACAGAGATGAGCTCATGAAGTAGCTTAACACAGAGAAAAAGTATTAAACCAAACAGTAAAAGTTTCTTTATTGTTTGTGTCTTTATGTTACCATGCCAATGTAGCTATGCATAGTGGAGGGGCAAAGAGACTTTCTTATTGTTTTGCAATTGACAATGCAGAACTTGAGCAACCTGTTCCATAACATATAACCCCAGCCTTGACAAGGTGTAGAGTTTTTTTTGAGGTAAACACACAATAGCTGTGCAAGACCACAGACTAAACTCTACATTCAAAATGTGTAATTACTTTTTGTTATACAGTAACAGTTACCACAATGCAGAGCAAAGTTAACTTATAGTATTTATATTGGAAGTACAATATGACAGTGCTTTCTTAATGAGGCAGGAGTCATAGGATGTAAGAAAAAAAATCCCCAGCTATGTAACTGTTCTTAAAACAGTCTAATCTAGTGCTGAGAGAGTTGAACCTGTGTGCATGGTGGGTGGGCTTAACAGGTGTCAGAAACTGGTGGGGTGTTGAAGCTGGGGTGGGGTATGTTAATCTCTTTGTCCAGCAGTTCTTGGGCTACAAATGGGCTGGTTCTTGGGGGGGCAAAGCTGCAACTGTCTGAAAAAGGTCCGGCTCCAAATATGATGCACAGGGGAAATGCCAGACCTTGCTCAACAACTAACACATCGAAATCTGGCCAATGGAAAATCATGTAAACAAATGCTCACAGTCTGGGAAACAAGATCCCAGACCTGCAGGCAATAATGACAGAGGCTAAACTGGACTTAGTAGCCATTAGCGAGTCATGGTTCACCAGTAACCACACTTGGGAGACTTCGGTATCTGGCTATGTACTGTTCAGAAGAGACCAAGGTGCAAAAAGGGGGGTGGAATGGCCCTTTATGTCAATGAAAATATCAAAGCTACAGAAATTCAGAATACACATAAGGAGCCAGAAGAACTATTGGTCACCCTGGAAATAGGAAATGGGACAGTCATATGAACTGGGGTTGTCTACAGACCTCCAGACCAGGGGGAAGACATAGACAAATTACTGTTAGAAGATATACAAAACATGACAGCTAAAGGGGAGGTTCTGATAATGGGAGACTTCAACATGCCAGATATAGATTGGTCAACACCAGCAGGAACATCTGTCAGAATTCGGCACATAGTGAATTCCCTACAGGGGTAGGGCCTCAAAAACTGGTACAACAACCCACTAGAGACAGGGCTATCCTAGATCTAGTACTGACTAACAGGGAAAGGATCACAGATCCCCAGGATGAAGGTCACCTGGGGGCCAGTGGCCATCACATGGTATGGTTTAATTTGGCCACTAGAACTAAATCATCCCATTCCAAGGCAATAATAAGGGGCTTCAGAGGAACTGACTTTGATAAGATGGCCAACAGAGTTAAGCTAGCCCTGACAAGAAGAAATACAGGTGAGGGGGTACAGGCAACATGGGCAAGCATTAAAGATGCAATACTTAAAGCAACATCCCATTGTGTTAGAGAGAAAACGAAGTGCAAAAGAAGAAGGAAACCACTTTGTTTCTCAAAAACAGTAGCAGAAAAGGTCAGAGCCAAAAGGCTTGCTGTCAGGGTGACAAGACTTTCTATAGATACATTAGTGAAAGGAGAAAGTCCAGAGGGGGTATTGCTAAGATCAAAGTGGATAAGAGGGCATGTGAGGAGGAGGACCATGTAAAAGCATCTATCCTAAATAGATACTTCTGCTCAGTATTTACTGAAGAGAAGGTAGGGCAGGGCCCACAGCTCAGCACCATGGACACAGGGGAGGGTGCACTAGTCCCTTCACAAAAGAAAGGGTCCTACAAGAGCTCAATAAGCTCAGGGTGGACAAGGCAATGGGACCTGATGGCATACATCCCAGGGTACTAAAGGAGCAAAGGGTGGAACTAGCAGAGCCATTATCAGAACTGTTTAGTGAGTCTCTGAGCACAGGAGAGGTCCCAGAAGACTGGAGAAGGGCTCATGTGATCCCGCTCCACAAGATTGGTAGCAGGAAGGAGGCAGGGAACTACAGACCAGTTAGTCTTACCTCAGTAGTGGGCAAGATTATGGAGGTACTCCTTAAGGAAAGGATAGTGCAACACCTGGAATCCATAGGAGCACAGGATCCAAGACAGCATGGGCTTACAACAGGAAAGTCCTGTCAAACTAATCTCATAGATTTCTTTGACTGGGTAGCCAGAGTGGTGGACCAAGGGGGAGCAGTTGATGTCGCCTACCTTGACTGCTGCAAAGCTTTCGACACTTTTCCATATAGAAGATTGATTAATAAGCTGGGTAGGCTCGGTTGGGTCAGAAGTTGGTCAACTAGGTGGCAAACTGGTTGACAGGCAGAAAACAGAGAGCGGTGATAATTGGTATACAGTCAGAAGAGATGCAAGTCACAAGTGGGATACCTCAGGGATCAGTCCTGGGGCCAGTTCTCTTCAATATCTTCATCAGTGACATTGCAAATGGACTGGAGGGTAAGGTTTGTCGGTCTGCAGATGACACCAAGATCTGCAACAGAATCCAGATAATATAATAATAATAATATTCTTTATTTTTATGGTGCCTTTCAATAACCAAGGCACCTAACAAATATAAAATAACATATCAGACAGTCCAAACATTTTAAAAATAAAACAAGTAATACAGTTAAAAAAGAAATCAGTCACCAAACACCTGGTACCACAAGTATATCTTTAATGCCTGCTTAAATCCCTCCACGGTTGTGCACTCCCGTAACTGACGGGGAAGATAATTCCAAAAGGTTGGGGCCGCATGCATAAATGCATGGGCCCCAGAAGATTTCAGGCACACTCTAGGAATCTCTAGCAGCCCCTCGTTGGCTGAGCGGAGTGATCGCTCAGGGCAGTAAGGAACCAGGAGCTCTTTCAAGTAGTCCAGGCCCAGTCCATGTAGGGCTTTAAAAGTCAATAGACAGACTTTAAAGGTGACCTGCCACTGTACTGGCAGCCAGTGCAGTCCGCGCAGCACCGGCAAAATATGACAGGACCAGGAAGTCCCCATCAAAAGCCGGGCCACAGTGTTCTGCACTAGCTGCAGGTGGCAGATTTCCACCCCAGGAAGCCCTAGGTAAAAGGAGCTGCAATAGTCCAAGCATAAAGTCACAAATGCATGGACCAGCATAGGAAGATTGCCGGATGGAACAAGGTGCTTAATTCTAGAGATATTCCTCAGATGGTAAAAAGAGGACTTGACAACAGCTGACACCTGCAAATGCAGAGTCAGCCCTTCGTCAAAAATTACCCCCAGGTTTCATACCCATTCAGAGGTCAGGAGTGGTAAGCCCCTAAGGAAAAGCCCAGAGGGTAAACCAACCCCCGGCCCCCCATCTGGCATGCAGGATCCACAACCAGCACCTCAGTCTTTTCTGAGTTCAACTTCAGCCAACTCGAGTCCATCCAGTCCTGGATTTCTGCGAGGCAGTTGTTAAAGGCCGTGAGAGCTCCATCCTGGTCAGGTACAAAAGAAAGGTAGCTCTGGGTATCCTCAGCATAGCAGTGAAACCTCAGCCCATACCTTCTTACAATGTCTCCCAAGGGCAGCATGTACACTGCAAACAACATGGGGGACAATACTGAACCCTGAGGAACCCCATATGACAGAGAAACTGGGTCCAAAGAATGAACTCCTAACACTACTCTCTGAGTTCTTCCAGTGAGAAAAGATGTAAACCACCTGAGGACTGCACCTGACAGTTCACAGTTGATCCTCAGATGATCAAGTAAGACCCCATGGTCCACAGTGTCAAATGCTGAAGAGAGATCTAGAAGAACCAAGATGGAATGTTTTTTCCAATCTCTAGCCATCAGGAGATCATTGAGCACCTGAACCAGTGCTGTCTCAGTACTATGCCTCTTTCGGAAACCAGACTGTAGGGGTTCATAGATGTCATAGATGGTCAAATGGTTCTCCAGCTGTACGGCCACTACTTTCTCAATCACCTTCCCCAAAAAGGGGAGGTTAGAGATTGGTCTGTAGTTTGCATGGCAGTTGGGGTCCAAAGAAGCTTTCTTCAAGAGGGGTGTTACCACCACCTCCTTCAGGGAGCTAGGAAACTCTTCTGTTTCCAAGGAGCACCAAACTATCTGTGCTAGGACTGGACTGATGGAATCAATACAACCCAAAATCAGGGAAGTTGGTCCTGGGTCCAAACTACAGCATGCAGGGCATGCACCCCAGACAATCTGCATGACATCCACGAACTCCGGTCTGTCCAAGGTACTCCAGGAATGCTGAGGGGCAGTGACCATGCACTGCATCCATGGCTGTCTCCACATAATTCACAAAGGTGGCCTGCATCGACCGCAGGCCGCCTGCCCCAAACAGGTCCTGTGCCAGCCCTGCATCTTGCACAATATCTGTTTGGTGCAAGCACCTTGAGTCAGACACAGGGCTTTGAGAATTGGGCCCATCAAGTCTAGTCTTAAACAAGTCCATACTTGTGCTTTCAGCCACAGTTGTTGGTAAACTATTCCAGACAGTAACCACCCTGCTCATAAACCAATTTTTCCTGAAATTCGTATTCCATTTTGGCAAATCTAATTGCATGTTATGTCTTCTGGCGCTAGTCCATCCTGGTCTGAAAGTTATTCCAAGATCCTCCCTTAGTGGTGTATCCTTAGCTATTTTGAACATCATACATAGATCACCCCTTAATCTTCTATAATGCAAGGAATATAAGTTAAGTTTTTCCAATCTCTTTTCATATGAAAAATCTTTTAGCTCAGTTACAGATTTAGTGGTCCTGCACTGTACTCCCTCAATTCTCACCACTTCCTCCCTTTTTTGGGAAACCACAAATGGACACAATATTCCAGGTGTGGTCTCACCAGGGCTCCACACAATGGCATAAGGACATTCTCACTTCTGCTAGAAATATGCCTTAAGAGGCAATTTAAGTTTTGATTGGCTTTTTTAGCCTACTCCTTGCAATGCACACTGAATTTTAGGTTGGTAGTTATTTTTACTCCTAAATCCCTCTCCTTGCTAGTTACAGTTAAACTGTTGTTTCCTATATTGTACGTATAGTTATTGTTGTGAAGGCCTAGATGCATGATTTTACACTTAGAGATGTTGAGTTCTAGTTTACTAGAGTTGATTCACAAATAGATTTCATCTATAGCTTGCCGAAGAGAAAGGGCCTCAGTTGTATTAGTCACAGTTGTACCTAATCTAAAATCATCAGCGAACTTAGAAATCCATATGTTAGGATTACTAAATTTCATAGTAGAAATATAAATATTAAAGAGACAAGGTTCCAACATCGATTCCTGCGGCACCCCACTTGGGACTGCTGAGCAGTCTGACATCACACATTTAACCACGACTCTCTGCTTCCTCCCAGTCAACCATACAGTTATCCATCTTAAGATATTTCTATTTATTCCCACCTTTGCTAGTAATTCTATCAGTTCCACATGGGGTAATTTATCAAACACTTTAGCGTATTGTGGCTTGGGGAGGGAGGTTAGGCACTAGAGGGTGGCAGGGTGCAAGTTGGCTATACCTGTGACTCGGGGACAGGGACAGGATGGGGGGGAGGTGGAAAGTGGTATGTAACACTGATGTGCCATGGATACCATATAATAATAAGCCTTATAATTCAAAACCTTGCCAGTATTGTGGAGGAGAGGAGGGAGGGAGGTAAGGTGCTAGGGAGTGGAGGGGTGTGGTATGCAAATGCTAATGGGACTGGGTAGATGGGGTGGGCAGGTATAGTATGTCACAGTGGGTGGGGAGAAGGTTCTCATCTGAAGAGATTTATTTTAGAAAAAGAAATATTTTGCATAGTCCTGGAATAGAGTTTATTTGTTCAGTACAAACTATGCATAGTGAGGCTTCACAAACACTTTTGCTGGTGAAGAGCCAGTATGCCTAGTATCCACTAGGCAAAGGTGGGCATTTTACTAGATGAAAATCAAAATCAAAGCTTTGGCATGGGAGAAACAATGTCTGAGAAACTTTGTGAAGTTCTTCAAAAAGCAAAATTTCCTTAGTCCCCCAACACCTTATCTAGATTAGAGTTGCCACATTTGAGACTGGTAAAAACAGAAATACTAACCTGCTCAATTTTCTGGCCAACCGCACTCCTCCCACCTCCAGTGATATCACTTTTCAATCAAAATATCTGAAGTTTCTACGAAGGGCAGGCACAGTGCTATTTATTTATTTTTTTTATGGAATTGAAATGTAAACAATAAAAGAATATAAAAATCATCAGATACAAATAGGCTTATCTGTGTTAGCCTACACAAAACCAGGAGAGAAACAAAAAGAGAATATTTTTGCTAGGTAAAGTGAATATCTTAATTAGGCTAATGAGAAGTTAAAGATACAAGCTTTCGAGGCCTATAGTGCTGCTTCTTCTTCAGGTATGATACACAAAGTAGGCTGAATCACCTTTTGTAGGAGTTTGATTAAAAAAACAGACCTGCAGAGATTTGACTAAATTCTGAAGTGCTAATAATATTAAAGCAGTAGAAAGAAGGTCACGGTTTACATTTTAGCAGTTGGCACAGTAAAAACTGGAATTTTATTTTTTAGAAATGCAGTCAAGAAGCTGCGGAGAGCTTGTTTAAAAGCTAATGATTACCTTACCCAAGTAATCAAATCAAGCAGGGTAAATTATAAAACAGGTACTGCAAGTCTACGTGACTGGATACTAGTTAGCCATGTTGACAAAATAATTTCCAGCAATGTCCTGCCTGACTTTCTTAGTGATCACTACTCCATTACCTGCAGATGGTCTGCTAAGGTCAGCAAAAGTGGACCCACTGCCTCATCTGCCCAGGTTTTCAGCATGCGGGACCTCCCCTACTTCTAATCCTTACTGCAGCAAATTGACTGGTCCTTCCTTACTCACACAAGTGATGTCAATGCAACCCTTGAATACTTTACTCTCCAGTTCAACAGGGTCTGCAATATTGTTGCACTGGTTAAAAACATTGTTAGGAAATTAATTCTCAAGTCTGGTACATGCCAGCCATTAAGTCCCTATCCATGGAGCATGACAGAGCATGGAATCTGTATAAGGAAAGCAGGCAATACAAATTTCTCCAGAAATTACAGAGATAGGCAACCTGATGAAAATTTGCATCAGGGAAGCCACTGCCATCTACTACGAATCCTAACTGTTAAACTTGCTTAAACATCCTAAGAAGCTTTGGGACAACATAAATGAATTACTGGAGAAAGCCAAAAGATTGCAGCTTTATTCCATAGCCTTTGGTGGTTCCACTGTTAATGGTGACAAATGTATAGCTGATGTATTTAATAAAATCTTTAATGATCTATCAGCCTATATGCCAAGCATCGACACTCACCCTGCCTCACTAGGTGAGTTACCTGGTGAACACAGTCATTATAAATGTTATTTACTTCAAACAGTTAAAGCAGCAGTGCAATGAAAATTGGCAAAAATTTGACCCCACCTTTTCATTGTCCTGATCGATGCCAAATGTCTTCCAGATTATTTTGGCAGTGCAATTTTCAGTTTCTGTTATTATCTAATAATTTTATGAAGGTTTTGAAATAATTACTTCTCAAGAAAAAAAGATGGCTGCCTTATTTTTGCATAGAAATAATACTGAAGACCTGAGGAGGGTAAAAATCCAGAAAAAAATGCAAATGTACAGTACACAGCATAAGAAGCATCAAGAAAACCCTAATCAACAGTTCTTCCAATATTTTTCATAAGCGTACCAGAAAATTAGCTTTTTGGAATAACTTTTTTCATTGTACTGCTGCTTTAAAGTGGAAGGATGTCTATTGCTGCCTGTCCAGGATAAAAGTTAAGACCAGACTGGGCCCTGACAATGCAGACATGAGGCTCCTCAAATATGGCCTTGAGGAAGTCACTGACCCTCTACAGCAAATTTTCAATCTGTTTCAAGCCCTGGTAAAGTTCCAGATATCTGAAAAAGGCATTTGTGGTCCCTGTTTTCAAGGGTGTTGATGCTAGGTCACCTTCCAACTACCACCCCATCTCTATCTTCCCTCCCTTGTCCAAAATGCTGGAGAGGATAGTGAATGGCCAGCTTAGTTCCTTAGCCAGCATGAACTCCAGGCCAAAGAGCAGCATGGGTTCAGAAAGAATTATGGCACAATGACTTCCTTATGGGAGTACACTGAGTATGTGCATAGTGCCCAGGACTATGGTGATCTGACTAGATCTATCTACATAGGATTTAATTAAGTCATTCGATCTTTTCAACCATACTCTCCTCTGTCATAAGTTGTTATACCTTGTCCTGTAAGTGGACACAGTCAGCTGGTTTACAGACTACTTGCCTGGTAGATCCTAATTACTTAAATGCAAGGATGCACTTTCAGATGGCATGCCAGTCAATATTGGGGTCCCTCAGTGCTCTATACAGGGGTTCTTGCTTTTTAGTCTGTTCATAAATAATCTACCAGCTGTCTGCAAATCCTCCAGCATAATTCACTATGCAGATGATGCCATTGTCTTCTCTAATGACAGAAACCTGGACCACCTGCAGGTAAGACTACAGGACAACTTTAACTTGATCTAGGAATGGTTTGCCAGCAATCTTCTACTCATGAACAAGATGAAAACTAAATGTATGTTGTGTGGAAATCACAATAAAGTAGACCTCTCATCTGGTTTTATGATATCCACCTGTAATGGGGTGGTACTAGAACAGGTTAAAATCTTCAGATACCATGGCTTGATACTTGATAGTGCCATGTCATTTGCTGACCATGTGAACCACCTAGTGAAGTCAGTAAATATTGGAACAGGCTTATTTTATAGAGACAGGACTAATCTCTCACCAGAGACAAAAAACTGCTTGTCCAAAGCTTTGTTATAAGCAACATTGACTATGGTATTGTGGTCTATAGGTCTGAAAATGATGAGGTGCAGGCCCATGTCAGGGGGTTGCTTTACAGGGCCTGCCATTATGCACTTGACCTTTGAGTTGACACCCATAGCTGTGACCTGAATACCAAACTGAACTTGCAAAGCTTCAGCTCGAGGTTGCTCTACTACAGTCTGAACCTCGGCAACAAAGCCTTGCTAGGATTGCTGTTCCCTGGCCTACAAGCTATGTTCAGCTTTATTGATAATTGGTATACTACTAGTGGTGGTGGGCATGGCATGCCGCTTGCTGCTGCTACCCCAGAGGAGAACAGTTCTGGGACAAAAATTCCTTCTCTTACCATTTTGCTAAGCACTGGAATGACCTTGCAGACACAGTAAGAGGGGGAGACTCTGTTATTGTCATTTAAAACTCAGATGTTTACCTCTCTTATGGCTTCTGGTATTTGTAACTGCTTTGTATGAACTGCCTGTATCTTGACAAAGTATTCCTTGTATATTGCACATTGTAGAATAGTCTGCACTCTGTTATATTTGCACTAGTGTACAATTAAGCAATATACCATGACAGCGTGTGGGTATATGGGGGGGATTTACCATGCCTGGTGTATGGTTCAGTCACTAGGCTGGAGGCCGAGTGACTTAACCACACCAGGTGTGGTAAATCCCCCTACATACCCACAACTTGTCGTTGTATATTGCTATTATACAATGGTGGTGATTTTCCCTTTTTAGTATTTTTTTTCCTTTTGTACGCTTGTTTTTTTTTGTGCTAGGTGTTGCTGCACTTAAAAAAATAGTCCCTTGTTGTACTGAAGTGAGTCAAGTCATGTCAAGTTTATTGTTTGACTGGTTAGGTCATTACAATTTTCACAGAGATAAAGATATCTAAAAATATAAATAGCCAATAAAATGCATATACAGTGTATATATATATATATATATATATATATATATATATATATGTGTGTGTGTGTGTGTGTGTGTGTGTAAAGTACACCAAACACAACAATATTTAACAAAATCTACTATATGTATCCCTATATTATTAATAAGAACAAGGTTAATGCAGTAAAAAAGTAAAGAAAAAAAGTCTTGCACAAGATAAACATTCCTACCATAGGTTATTGCCCTGGGATGCCATACATCATAATAATTATCTGGATCTTTACTCAGTGTACCATAAGTGACCCTCACAGAAGGGGATGGGCCAAGTCCTGAACCACAGAGCACACAATAAAAAAATTTGATTTCTGCATCAATTACTATACCCCGATGGATCTGAAAGTCCTTAGCTGCTGGGGCCAAAATGCTCCAACCTGTGCTGCCAGTTGGAGTTCACCATAAGGGGTTTAGATGGGGCACCCTATAGCACATGCTATCCTGTGCGCCACATGGTGAACCCTATTATAGGTATTGACTCTACAGGTGCAGTGAATTAAAATTTTCACAGGCAGTTCACATTGTCACTCCGTTATGCGGAGTGGCCAATGCAAAAGGCGCACTTTGCCTTGTAATTATTGCTTCACGTTGTCATTCCACCTTAAGGCGAAGTGAAAATACTATTGGCAGCCCTTCACACACACAGTCACCAGAATTAATGTGCATCCCCAAAATGCTCATGTCTTGTGTCCAGAAAACTCCCCAGTGCTGACAGTGATGAAGTGAAATGAGAACACAAGAAATGCAGTTTCCCAGAATTAATGGCGCACTCAGACGTCATGCGTGCAGTAGTGACACACAGTCACCAGAATTAATGTGCATCCCCAAAATGCTACTGTCTTGTGTCCATAAAATTCCCCAGTGCTGACAAAGTGAAATGACAGCATAACAAGAAATGCAAAGTCTCCCAGAATTAATTGCACACTCAGTCATGTGTGCAGTGGTCACACACAGTCACCAGAATTAATTTGCATCCCCAAAATGCTACCGTCTTGTGTCCAAAAAATTCCCCAGTGCTGATGAAGTGAAATGAGAGGATAACAAAAAATGCAAAGTCTCCCAGAATTAATGGTATACTGCAAATGCACAGACAGATTAAGATTGCACTGCGCACTCAAGAGATGCAGACGCAAAGGCACAACACCTAACAATGCTCACAAGTCAAAATATCTTTTGCCAGTTGGGGGGGGGGGTAATGCATGGCAGTAACAGTCCAGTAACAGTAAAGATACCACAAAGCAGTATAAAAAATTCATGCAGGTGCAGTGGATAGCAGGTTCACACTGCTGTAATTACTCTGTGGCACTATAAAAGGTGTCTGATTTAATGGCACGCATCGCACACACACTCACACACACACTACAAGTAATGCATAGCAAATTTAAAACCTTTAGTAATATAACCAAATGTTTTAAACAAACTGAAATTATACACTGCTGCACCACAACGATCATCAAAAAAATGTCAAGAATTATTGAAAATATTACTGTGTGTACATTAACCCAGTTATACAAGAAAAATATAACCAAAACAGAAAGACTGCCTTTCTCCCAATTAATCTACTACACCACAGATACGCCCCTCCCCCAAAGCATACTTCACAGTACACAGACTGACTGTTCAAAACTAACATTCAAAATCCACACACAAATAATAAACACTCGATGATATCAGCACAGGAGGGTTTCCTACAATTGATGTACTAAAATGTGAGCAAAAAAAAAATAGCTCAAAAAGGCTTTTTTAGCAGTTTTTAGAGGATTTGAATTGCAGAGCTCTGAATGGAAACTGTCTCCATCTTCCACTACACACACACTACACAGAACTGAGGCTGTGTAGAACAATCTAGAGCCCATGTGACCTGCAATCCCATGAAGCACTGCAAAATTCGCCTTTGGAGCTCAAAAACAAGGCGAAGTGAGGCAAGGTATGTGGATTGCCAATGTATTTTGCCTTAAAATTGGTGGAGAAGTGGTTCGGGGAGGGCAGAATAACGTGAAGTCATTGTTCTCAATGGACTTCACATTCCCCATTCTAACATGAAGTACTCCACTTTACGTTGCGGATACTTCGCGGATTCCACTTTACTTAGTGAATCACTTCGCGGAGTGAATTTTTGGCCACTTCACCCACCACTAATTGACTCTCAACTGTCATGCATCCTAGGATCAAATATAGGTCCCTGCTGCCAGGTCAAAACCCTCCCATCAGGTCTTTTCATCATGTGCATGTCCCAAAGTCAGTATCTGCTGAAGGCCATGACTCCACACCCCACCTCACCCCAGCTCTGGGCCACAAAGGCCACTTTTTTAAAAGACACCAAAATTACAAACCATTAGCATCAAGGGATCTTTATCCTAAAAAAGAAGCTATCACCTCACATCACTCACTATTCAATTATATAAGATTCTCTGATCAATAGTTACAACATTTCAACAATAAATGTTATACCTACATAAATGTACCTAAACATTGCTGCTAGTCATAGGTCCTAATTACATGTATTCATAATAGATAGATAGCAGTCATAGCATTGCAACATCTAAACATTATAAGCTACATAATATAGCTATAATATGGCTATATGTTAAAAGATGAAAAAGACCACATGAATATATTTTCACACATATCAATTCGCATACATAAAAACATTAATAAAAAACATCTACACTCATTAATGCAGAATTTTTATATTCGAGTCTGAACTAAACCCAAGCAATTAAGTAGATCTAACTCTGACATTTATAAGGAATTGGGGGAGGAACTAAATCCATGGCTGCTTGGCCTGTTCCAATCAATCCTAGCTGGAAAGTACCAAGACCCTCATTTCTTTGAGGCTTAGATAGTGGTTTTGCACAAGGAGGGAAGGGACCCAGAGCAGGTCTCAAACTGTAGACCAATCTCACTCCTGAACTATGATATTAAGATTCTAGCAAACATTTTAACAAATAGGCTGGGTTGGGTTATGCCCTCTCTGATTTGTGCAAAGCAAGTGGGATTCACGGCGGGCAGATCCTCCTCAGAACATGTGAGGAAATTGGATCATATTTTCTTTGTCTCCAGAGACAGCATATCCACTGCAGTGTTGGTGTCTCTGGACACAGAAAAAACATTCGATAGGGTGGATTGGCACTTCCTATTCAGAACACTACATAGATTCAGCTTCCTTCCCCTATTTATGGAATGGATTACAGCCCTATATACTAAACCTAGTGCCCAAATGTATTGCAATAGAACCTTCTCTCCTTCCTTCCCTCTTTATTCTGGCACCAGACAGGGTTGTCCCCTATCCCCTCTTTTATTCAATTTGTATCTGGAGCCACTTCTGACATGGATTAAACTGGACCCGGAGATTCAAGGGATCATCATAGGCTGTCAGGAATTCAAGTTGTCAGCGTATACTGATTATATATTCCTTCATCTATCAAATCTGAGGGTCTTGGGTAATAAGACCCTGACCCTGATTCAGAAATTTGGGTTGTTCTCTTAATTACAAGCTGAATCTAGAAAAAACTATAATTTTCCCTCTCAATATGGTTACTCATAAGAAGGAGGTTGATGGATTGGGTTTGCAGTGGGAACGTAAAAAATGTAAGTATCTGGGTATATTTCTGACTAGGGACTCCAAAACCATGAAGGATAACAACCTGGAAGCCCTGGTGCAGGTAATCCAGCAGGATTTAGATAGATGGATGGTGTTGCCTTTATCACTCTGGGGCAGAGTAAGTTTAATTGAATGAATGTATTACCCCGTATTTTCTATCCCCTTAACATGTTGAACTTATGTTTGCCCCAGACCTGGTTCACTAAGCTGCACTCCCTGATTCCAAGTTTATATGGAAGGGCAAGCAAGCCTGCAGGGTTTATGGCAAACTAATTCCCTAAAGCCAAAGGAGGGTTGAAGCTTCCCCACTTTAAACTGTACTATTTGGTGATTCATGCTGCAAAATACTCGAGATGGACTGGAGGAATCGAAGACACTGGTTCAGATCAGTACAGTCCCTTATGGCTCACTTTAGAAAAGGCGCTTATCTCGGCTCAAGGCCTATCCCCCCCCTTGCCCTTCCTCTTGCATATACCCTCCAAATTGCTCCCACTACCACTGGCTGAGACACTGATTGAAGTCTCTGTGAAGGCCCATGCACAGCTGTGCACCTCCCTGTTGTACAAACACACTCAGGATCCTACCCAACCTTTAGTTGGTAATCCAAATTTCAAGGTAGGGGGGCAAATGATTAATGCTTCATGGCTCCCACAACTGGCAGAAACATCTATTGTTGATCTATGGCATAATGGACATGTTCTGACATCAGCGGACATTATTAGATACCACAATCTTGGCCCCCAATAGAGTTTCAAAGTGTTTCAACTCAGACATATGCTGGCTAATTCCCTGTTAAGTCAAGAATCAATGGAAGCAATGGAGGGAGAGCAGGTTTCTGCAACCACTCAACTTCATTGCCATGCAACCTCATGCTGTTTCAGGCATTTACACCACAAATACCAAACCTGCATTATGGCAAAGAAAGTAACCATGGGCCTCGCTCCGCTGGGAGTCCAAGCACTGCTTAGTTCTAGACTAAAGTCACGCAACACCAGGGGCTCTGAATACTAGCTCCTTCAGGTTCCCCGCTGTCACATCTCTCAGGACCAAAGATCCTTTGCCTTTAGAGCACCTAGCTGGTTAAATGCGCTCAATCTTGACATCTCCTACACTACCACCCTTGGCTCATTTAAACATAAACTCCACCTCCACCTTACTAACTCTAGCTCCTGTGAATGCTACCTATAATCTCCTCAGCCCTCTCGTTTTTCTTCCTTCCAACTATCACCTGCCACATCTCCACCCCGTCCTTTTCCTCTATGTTACTTTTTTATTTCTTCTTTCTTTTCACCACTCCTGACTCTCCCCCCTTCACCTTCCCGCCTCTTCTGAGCCCTCAATGATCTTTCCCTTTTTGTTGACTAGTTTCATCCTGCTCCCAGTTGATGACCATGCCCTTTGGCTGCAATTTTTGCCCTCTCCAACTTCACTCCTCATGTTTATTTTCATCTTCCACCCTCCCTCCTACTTATCCCTCTGTTACTCTGTGTTCCCATGTATACATTCTACTTATTCTAACTATTGTATTGATCTACCATTGTAACCTAATATGCTGACCTATTTATTGTTTTGTTTCTATTTCTGTAACTTGTGTTGTATTTGTTCTCTGATGCAGAACCTTTGTAAAAGAGCCTGGTTCAAATGTACTTGTAATCCTAGTTGTAATAAAATAAAATAAAACTATTAGCCAGGGCCTTACACTGCAAGATGGGTCTTCCAGTTACTGGAATGCCCATTCCCAGAGAAAACATTTAATTGGGAAAAGATCTGGAAAGACACTCATGGTTTTTTATCTCAGGACAGACTGAGACTGATGCAGTTTCAGATCATCAATAACATGTACTACACCCCGGTTAAGATGGCCAAGATGAACAAATCTCCCTCCCCGTTTGCAGACGTTGCATGCAAGATGTTGGCTCCCTATATCGTATATTTTGGGAGTGCCCTAAGGTTGCTCCACTTTGGACCCTCATCAAACAGAGGGTAGATCCCTTACTGGTACTAACGGAGTCCATATAGCCAATTGCCTGCCTGGTGGAGGACTATTCCCTTATATCTGTCACTGAGAGGAAATACCACTTAGCCGTGATGGCAATGTTGGTCAAGAAGTTAGTTGTTCTGCACTGGCAGGACAGTGAAATCATAACCTACTCAGAGTGGCTGCAGAAGCTATTGTTTAACCGTTCAGTGGAGAAAATAATTGCTAGTGTACATAACAGGTTGCCTACGTTTGAAAAGTACTGAAGCAAATTGCAAACACTATACTCTATATAGATGGTACCATCTATGTGTGGAAGGCGCACCACTTATATTGGCTGTTATCTTATTTTTCTTTTAATTATGCTGATACCATGGTGGGGTGGGGTGGGGGATCTGTATGTATTGTTGTATATTGTATTATATGCTGTTTTGTCTTGTATTTAAATGGCCTTATAGGGCTGAGGAAAAAACAATACAGTACTTTCAAAAAACAGAAAAGATCTAACTCTGATAGAGAAACAACAGATTATAAGTCACTCATACAGCATTCTTATGGAATATATAACTCCAGACACTGTATCTCTTAATAGAGTTCCGCCTGTTAAAAAAAAAATGGACCGTGTGGCAATAATTTTGGTTCTGATAAGTATTGGAGCAGACACCATAGATTTATCCCAATCATCTAGATGTATTTATTAGGTGTAAAAAGTGTGATGAATAAAGCTAAAAGCATGGTGTCTCTGGGGAAAATACCCTGTGTTCATCCTTCACTTGTTACAGAAACTGTTTCAACCATTACCAATGATCCCTATTCTGCCAGACCTTCCGTAAACTTTTAAAAAGTACATCATTACAGGGTAGGCCTGGCAATACAAAGCTGAAGAAGCCCAGTGATTCAAACATCACAACAGAGTTCAGTAGTAGTCACTTAAGACATTACGTACTATCCAAGCCCACCTGTATCTCAATTAATGTTTAATCTTGGTATTAACAACTTGATAGTGTTAGGCACAATACTTTTTGAGGAAAAATGTCTATAGAAGCCTTTCTACCATTGCTGTATCAGTGTCTCTGAGTATCTCCAGAAAAGTACCAACAGCATACTCTCCACCTGTAAGCCAAGGGTCACACACCGCCTCCATTTAAAACGTGTTAATTCTTACACCCTTGTGTCTGATTACTGGACCCCATTTACTCCGGCACCTCTTCATTCAGATTCATTTGGAATTTCCACACACAAATTGGGACACCTTATATGCTTGCATCCAGTTGCCTTCTCACTGGAACCTGTGTATTTTATAATGCTGTTCACCACACTGGGTGGTATCTAAGGAAAAGAAAAATAATGCTTCTAAGCATAGTGACTTCTGGCTTAAATTTAAAACAGAAATCTCCCATCCTCTCCCCTGGCAACAGTAGCATAGCTGTTATAGAAATAAATACGGCATATCAACACATACTGTGCTCTCCACGTATACTTCTTTATAGTTTCCTTCTCATAGACCACTTTCTGGATTGGGACATTGGGACAAACAGGAATGCTACTGCCAGCAAGTTTCAAAATGTATCCTGGTAGGCTATTTCTATTTAGGCGTTGCGGCCTCTGAGACAGATTGCCAGAGAGCCAGGGAACCAAAAACTACGTCACATTCACAAAGGAAGTTAAAATCAAGATGAGTTTTATTCATCAACTTTAGTGTAATATATAACAACACATTTCACAATAAAGAAACCTGTGCATGCTGTTTCAAGCTCAGAGCAGCAAGGAGCAGAGCAGTGCTGTGGCTATCTTGCCAATCCCACCCCACCCCCCTCATTGAAGTGAATGGAAGAAATAAAATGCAGGAGATGGTGTTGTTAGTTTTATGAAAATTCATTAATTATATGGTATTTTTTTGAGAGCAAATGTATAAACTGTGGTTATTTTGTTGTGAATTGTTCTCTTTATTTTATTTAAAGTTTTTTTATTCAGTTAGTAAGAAAAACAATGATGTTTTTGATCTGTTTTAATGCATTCCATTACTTAGATGTGAACGGTTTTATTTGCATTTTTTAATACATTGTAGAACAGAGATCTGCACATTTTTGTTTATAGTTAAGAAATGAGAAGGTATACAACCAGTAAATAACAAGACAATTAAGAACGTTTCATAGAGTGGTATTCTAAAGAACTTTTGTATTAAGTGCAGAAAGAGAAACGCTAAATGGATTGAGGTAGCAGTCTTTGAAAAACAGTTCTGGATTTAAGTTCTGTGTCTTTAAAAAGACACATTTAGTACAGAGCTGATGAGAGGGGCTGTCCTTCTGGATCATCGCACAGATTTGTGGTGTGGTCTTCTGTGTGAGATATAGTTGCCTCGGTCTTTGTGGCACCATGATGTTTTTGCTTGATGCTTGCTTTGATCTTTTGGCGTCTTTGGTGAGATATGGAGGTATTTTTTTCTCCATTTTCTTTTTCCATTGATTGTTAAATGGGGAGGATAGAGGAATGAAATTAAGATAATGTAGCACAGTTTGTAAATTTTTATGAATGATGTGAGTACTTACTTGTGGATTAGTTGCTGTGGCTTTTTATTTCTGTTGTGCACCAAAGCTGAAGGTAATGTTCCCGTAGTTAATAAAATGCGACATGCTTGGGACCATATGAGCCAACGGCAGATTTGCTTCTTGGTTAGCTTTGGTGTTTTCAGCTGGTCCTGTTTTGCACTGGAAGTTTCTTGAAAGTGGGTATTCGGCTTGCTGAGATAGCCGGTGCAGTTTCTTCTCTAGGTAGTGTTCTGATGTTTGGAGATTTTCCTGCTCATCTTGTATTTTTTGACTGAGCGTTATTTCTGTGGTAGTTTCAGAGTATGTAGTTTGGGTACAGAGAAGAGGATTTTTTTGAAAGGGTGCAGGTTGTTTTGCAAGTGGTGGGTTGCAGTCTTCAGTGCTGCTGTCTTCATCATTTTCTTGTGTGATAAAGAATTCTTTACTTGTAGCAGGATGGTTGTGGTATTTGGGGAAAAAGTACTGCTTTGTTGTTTTGGGTTGCTTGGTTTAGATTGGGGCAGTGCCACTACTTGCATGGGGTTCTTATCCTAAGATTATGGAGCCCCATATTTCATGATGCTGGAAGTTGGGGCACCAGTAACTTTTCAGTGATGTCTCTGTTTTGTGCCCAGTTATTTGAATGATTTTCTATGAATCTAGGCCAGCATTTGTTAGCAAGGTAACTGCTGTGGCACGAAGGCAGTGATTTGTATATTGGTTTGATAGCCGTGCTTCTTTGCACATTCTGGGAAGCATTTTTGATAAATAGTTCACTCCCAAAGGCTTCCGGATGTACCAGACATCACAGTTGTTTAGTTGCTCTCGGGGTAGTTTTCAGGGTGACAAAAGAGGGTGGGTGGATTTTCTAGAAGTTTTGTGTATATGTTAGCTAGCTGGCAACAGGGCAAAGGGGGTCACCAGACCTCTCAAACATAAAACCCCTTTGTTGTTGAGTTTGATCTTGATAATCTTTGTAGTTTTTTGCTTGTTCATTATATGATTTTATTAAGTATCTCAGTCTATTTGGGGCTATTTCTATTGTGAATGAATTTATGGTAAAACCTCTTATGCCTTCATTTTCCCTTCAGGCAAGGGGCTGCTGTGTGTCTAGCCATACATGCTGCTGTTTTTGGGGAGAAAGCCTGTAAATTTCTGAGTTGCAAGAGTTCTGGTTGGGAGAGTGGCTGGTGATGTGTTTAGGGTTATCACCTTTTAAGAAGCCCAAAGTGGGACATTTCTTACTGAAACATGATTTTTCACAGGACAGTACCTAACCTCAACCGATGCAACAGACTTGTTTTCTCTATATAATCAGAAGTAAGGCTAAGTAATGTAGTTTCTTAGTTGCTTCTATTGTTTCTTATCATTTTAAGGTATTTTAGTTAAGCTATTGTAGTTTTCTAGAACATTTAGTGGAAAGTTAGAAAATATTTTTCCTACTGTAAAATCAGGACATTTAGTATTTTTCATGTTTTTTTTTGCAAGACACAGCTACCCAAATCAGGACTGTCCTGCGAAAATTAGGACAGGGGGCAACCCTAGATGTGTTGCCTGATCTTTTCCAGCTTTTCTATAGGTTTTTTACAACCCCCTTAAAAACATTATTTGCAGAGTTGAAAATTGAGTCACTCATAATGTTTATTGTTCTGCTATTTGGTGGGTCATTTATAAAGTGATTAATTCCTGATCTGACACTCACATAGCTTGTGAGACAGTGCTCTTCCCCTGTGGAGTTTATGACACTACTATAAAAGTGTCTCAGTATATTTTTTAGGTCTTGCCATGGCACCGTCTTTAGGTCTATCTGGATATCATTTTCAGTTAACCAATCATGTAAAACATTCATGGCCCATTTTGTTTGCTTGATCGTAGTCTCTTAATTTCTGGCAATCTCTAACCTTTCTAGTGCTTTTTCTGACGTTTGTGTATGGTGCTTTTGCTTCTTTTTAACAGAGGTTGACTGCTGCTGTGGAGCCATTGGGAGGCAGCTATTGCAGTTGGAGAACACTTGCAGGTTCAGCAACGATTTGTGGCTTAAGTGTACTGAGAGTGCTGGTGTTTTGAGGAATTCTGCTACCGTCAACAGAGTGGCTGGGAGCGACAGAACAAGTAATTGAATGAAGTCTGTTAATACCTGTGCTTCGGTAACTTCATTTTTGATGCTAAATATTATTTCTAGATCATTTAAAACTAGAATTTCAAAAGAGGTAGTCATTTTTGCATTTTTTAATTTCCCACAATGCAGCTTCTGAGCAGCAAGGAAAAATGACGGTGGCTCTTTGATGCTTGGTACTCATAGTGATACTGTTTTGGGGCATGAGCTGAAGGTTGGCTGGCACCTTTTCCAGTGGGTATACTGGAGAATTTGTCACAGTGGTGAAGGTGCCAGCCAGCCAATTGGATTACAGGATTTGTGACTTTGGATTTAGCCCACAATATAATATGTACTGTATTATACTTTATATTTATGGCTGTAATGTGGAAACATGTATGTATGTATTACTGTTGTATTCTGACCATAAACCCTTTGAAAATAACATCTGCTTAAAGGATTTTTTTTTGTGAAAAAAAAAACTAAAGTAAAACTAAACTAAAACACTAGTGGTAAAACAAACTTTATAATTCTGATTTATCTCAAAAGAAAATAACTGAAAATGTAATTTTAATGAAATGTTTGCCTGTCATCCAGTCCCCTTTAAAGCTAGGAATCTGAATCTTGATACTGCTTTACATGTGAAATGGCCTGATACAGCTGCCAAATTTACTGACATTTGGATGTGTACTATTAAAATCAGACAAAAATAACTGAAATTCAAATTTGGGGAGAATTCAAAACAATTTTGTAGAATCAGAAAGGTAATTCTGCCACAGTTCTGCTGACGGACTTTTATATTCTGTGCAGCTCTAGGATGGAGTATTTTAAAACACAATAGTTTCATCCCTCATTGAGATAACATTTCTGGCTAAGGCTTTTAACTCATTGGATAAAGGCATGGTTCCAAGAGGTTTCCTTTTTTATGGACATAATGTTCAATGTTACAGCTTTTTTGGACATAATGTTCAATTTTGCAGCTGACTGGATGGTATGAGATGAACATTTTTATTTTTTAGTTTAGCATTCTCTCTGTTTCTATGTTATGTATATCACAATGCTCAGATGTGGGAGCATTGAAGTTATTCTGGTGATACTGACTGATTATGGCAGGAATGCCATGTAGTGTGCTTCTTTTGGAGTACACAGTAGCTGGGAGTGCGGAGCAATGTCCACCTCACATTTACTCAAGATGCCCTAAAATACTATGATTCCAAATGCATTTAGATGTTTTTATTATACACGTTATTCTAAATTCTTTATAGCATTCTTTAAGCAGTATTCAGCTATTAAAGGGCCAACCAGAAATACACATCACAAAACAATAATTAGAACCAAAAATTAATGACAACTACGGACTTGAAAGCATTTGACATTTGGTAATTCTCAGTTATTTTATTGCATTGGGGGCTGTGCCCCCCCCAGTGTGTGCATTCTTATTTTATTTACCATAACAGTTCATTAAACAATGGGTGCTCCACCCCCACACACCCCCGGGTGCTATGATCATGGTGAATCAGACTTATTTATATGTGCAATTTTATGAAATTTTCCATGACAGTAAGTAATATACTAATGTGAGAGTGCTCCATCCCCCCCCCCCCCACACACCCCGGGGGCTCCAATGAAGTGTAAATGTTTACGGCATACATTTATTTTTGCTTGCATGTGAAGTATTGCATGTGATCTTATACCACTTTCATCACAAAATATAGAACTGTGCCGGTGATCCGCATTCATTCCAATTCCACCTAATTGTGCCATCAGAAGTGGGCAAGACTCCAGGCAGTGTAAGGTACCATAGTACCAAAATGTTGGAGTGCGCTTCTGGCCATAATCAGTCAGTATCACCATTATTCCTGGACCTTCACTACTAAGCTTAATCCAGGACTAAAAGTGACCCATATAAATATTCTGAGTCTAATTTATTTATTTAGTTTTTGTTGACCGGGTAAGTGCACTAGACAAATCCTGCCTATTTTCAGGCATGACCCGGGGAAGGGGGATACAGATGAATGCCATCTGACCCTGAACCAGATTAAGCTGTTGGTATTTTTAGTGAATTTGCAAAATGATGTCACCCTATGGGTCTTGAATTTTGATCTAGTTATAATTAGTTTTCCCAAAACAGAGCTAAATACTGTGTGAAACCTCCAGCCAACCAAGTCTCAATAAATGGACATAAATGATTCAAAGTAGACTAAAAGACAAACCAAGTAGTCTATATTCAAACAAACAAAAGTCATCTATATTAAATAAACAAAGCTGGCTATCCGTGCATCTAGCAATTTACTAAAGTAGCAAAGGATGCAATAGCCAACTTGCCAAAATACCAACTTGTAATGTTGTTTCAGTTTGTACATCTTTCTATGTATAATATGTATAATAGTTTGTACCCACTCTATCTTTGTTTCCTTACCTGAGCCTTTGTAACCACTGTTTCGTGATGTAATATTTCTTGAACTGCTCTATATCCCAACTGGACACTTGTGAAAACAGGCATTCTGCTCACATGCTTTCCAGTTTAAAAAAAATAAATGAAATATAAAGGATGTAAACTGATAGGTATTGAAATGTCCATGTCATGCTCACTTTTACTTTAGACTGCTACAAGCTCCCAAATCTAAGCTATGATGTGTGTGAACCTCTATTTGCATTCTTAAAAGCAACCTGTACCAAGGACATACTGTATTACTAGCAGGTGACGTGAACAGATTATCTATAGGCAGCCTAAAACTGAAACAAATCTGCATTCTATTAATCTAGCTCAGGTACTGTATGTAGGAAGCCACCAGAGTTACACTAATGGTAATCAAAGAGATCAGAGTGGCACCAAACAAATTAATTCGGTTCAACCAGCACAAGACAAGGAGCTGAACAGGACCTCAATACTCATAGACTTTTAAGAAAACAACAAAATCTAAATGACTGCCCTCCCCAAAGACAACAATGAAATTTGTCTAAGTATTTCTAAATCTTTTTATCACTTTAAATCTGCTCCCTGAAGTTTGTGGAAAAAGCTGCCTGCCACCATCTCATGGGCAGCATGGCCCAAGGCTGCTTGCTTCTCTTGCATGCTCTGTACTAATATGCCCTGTCAATCAATGGCTGAGTCAGTTTGGCACATTTTCTAGAGTTAGCCATGGGAGAACAATAATGTCTACGAGTCAGTGGTGAACAACTTTTCCACAGAAGTCAGTGACTCATAATAAACAAGCATTTGTCAATGCCGAATGTTTGCTTGCTGGCATTGGCAGTGGTAGTGTAGAAGTTACAGAGCTGCGTAATAGGAATGGCAGTGAAGTATTGAACTGAAGCCAACCCCACCACCACCCTGCAGAGAGTGACAGGCATTGGGGTGTGCGTTTGGGTTGTCAGGCATAACGGCCATGCCATTTCACCACACCCCACTCTGCAGAGACTGACAAGTGTCACGTGTTCCTTGGGGTCTTTGGCCCTTGTCGCACCCATTTCATTAGGAAATACGTTGAAGTGGGTGCGATATAGAAGAATGGGGTGAAGTTTGGGGTCAAGAGTCCAAGGCATACCTCGATGCCTTTCAGTGACTGCAGGGTGTGTGGAATGTAGAAAAGATCACAGGCAAGAATCCCAAGTCACACCCTGATTCCTGTCATTCTCTATAGGGTTGGGGCACTAGTTGAAAAGCTCAATACCGCAGGCATTCGTTGGTATTTTAACTCCAAATTTTCAACATGTTTGTTTTGTGACCCCACCCCATGAACAGGGGAATATCAGTTTGAGTAGCCGAAAGCTGCTTATGCACAGTGACTACTGGATTTAGCACCACAGGTGCAAAAATATTCCGAACAGGATGTAAAAAATGACAGCTGTACTCTTTCATGGGGAGGTGTAAAAATGGCTATGTTGCAAATGTGTAGTAAAAATATTTAAAAAAATGGTGAAGTCACGAGCGTACATAGAAACTACAGTAACGCCACAATCGTTATATAATTAGGTTGGGGATATTTTATAGCAGATTGTCGCATGAGGCATTTTGGTGCCTCCTATCATGAACAGTGTCACTGTGATTTTCTTTATCTGTGCCGAACAATGATTTCTGACAGCGACCACGCATCTCTGCACTGAAAGTGTGAAAACACACTCCGGCCATGTTGTGAAAAATGGCAGCTGTACTGTTCATAAGGAAGTGTTGAAACATACCACTAGTGAAAATCTGGACTGAAAATATTACAAAGTCATGAACTAACGAGGATGCGTGGAAACTGCACAATGCTCACTCGTAACACAGTCATTTTATGGACTTTTGTCACCAAATTTTCAACATAGCCATTTTAAGACCTCTGCTCATGAACAGTGTAACTGTGATTTTCTTAATCTGTCCTAAACATTGCTTTCGCACACCAACAGCACCATTGTGCGCTACATGTGCGATAACACATTTTGGGTGACATATGAAAAATTGCAGCTGTACTGTTCATAAGGAAGTTTAATAAATGGACATGTTGAAAATCTAGAGTGAAAATATTAATTTGCAAACTTACTAGCATGCAAAGGAACTTGCAATGCACGCCAGAAAAGTCATTTTTAGGCATTTTTTCACCAAATTTTCAACATAGCCATTTTAAGACCTCTGCTCATGAACAGTGTCACTGTGGTTTTGTTAATGTGTCCCATACATTGAGTTTGCACACCAACTGCGCCATTATGCGCTACACGGGCGGAAACACTGCTTGGGCAGGATGTGAAAAATTATCGCTGTACTGCTCATAAAGAGGTGTGGAAAATGGCAATGTTGGAAATCTGGAGTGAAATATTGAAAATTGCAAACCCACGAAAGTATGGTGGAACTGCTGTGCAACGACACTGGTAAAAAGTAATTTTAGGAATTCTGTCACCAAATTTCAACATTGCCATTTTAAGATCTCTGCTCATGAACAGTGACACTGTGATTTTCTTAATGTGTCCCATACACTGAGTTCGCACAACGACTGCGCCATTGTGCGCTACATGGGCGGAAACACGTTTTGGGTGAGATGTGAAAAATGACAGCTGTACTACTCATAAGAAGGTGTGGAAAAATGGCAATGTTGAAAATCTGGAGTGGAAATATTGAAAATTCGCAAACCTATGAGCGTGCGTAGGAACTGCGCAACGCACGCTTGTAAAACAGTCATTTTTAGGAATTTTTTCACCAAATTTTCAACATAGCCATTTCAAGACCTCTGCTCATGAACAGCATCACTGTGATTTTCTTAATTTGTCCTGTACATTGATTTCGCACACCGACTGTGCCATTCTGCGCTACAAGGACGGAAACACATTTTGGGTGAGATGTGAAAAATGACAGCTGTACTACTCATAAGACAGTGTGGTGAAATGGCAATGTTGAAAATCTGGAGTGAAAATATTGGAATTTCGCGAACTTATGAGCCTGCGTAGGAACTGCGCAATGCACGCTTGTTAAACAGTCATTTTTTGGAATTTTGGCACCAAATTTTCAACATGGGGGTTTTGGGCCCCCTTCTCATGAATGATGTCACTGGCATGGTGGTATTTGGTCCCAAAGGGTGATTTCGCAGTCACTGTGCAGTCACTGCGCGAAATCACCCTTTGAGCCCGAATAACGCCATGACAGTGACATCATTCATGAGAAGGGGTCCCAAAAACCCATGTTGAAAATTTGGTGCAAAAATTCCCAAAAATGCCTGAGATATGCAATAAAATTGAACCCCTCCTATCTAGCCCATTATACAGCTTACCGGCATTTCCTCAGTTCGCGGTCGGCTTTGAAGAGTGCAGACGTGTTCCCGGTCCACCGAAGATCATCGCGCCGAGTCCGGAGGTAAGTATGGGGTGAGGGGTGGGAGGCTGGGTGCGCAGTGGGTGGGTCCGGGTTGTGGGAGGGTGGGAGATGCGCCCGTGGGACCGTTTTGTTTTACAGGTTAAAAAAAAAAAAGACTTTAATGGGACCGCTTGCCCACGCTGGGGTGGGCTCCCAGCGTGGCACAGGATTTTGAGGGGCTTCAGCCGGCGGGGGATTGGGCACCCCGTCGGCTACAATGACTGATTGCCATGCTGGGTGGGCTCCCAGCGTGGCATCCAACTGGGGGAGGAGGCGATGCAGCTCAGCTGGCGGGGATTAGGCACCCGTCGGCTATACACTGCATGCAGAGGCGCGCGCCTGCGGCTGGGGGAGCTGCGCATGGGCAGCTTCTTATTGCTGCTCACTCAAGCGTAGCTCCCCCTTTCCATCATGCCACTGCATTTTTGGAGCGTGTCATAGACAGCTCCAAAATGCATTGGCTTACAGGGGCCGTGCCTGCCAGCACACTGCCTGAATTGGAGGAGGAGGTGACACACCTCCGAAATCTCCGATGATGGCACTATGTTTCTTGCACATGCGTGCAAGCAAACATAAAAATGGATTTAAATGTACTTAGAAAAATGTGCTCGTAAAATGGATAGAAAAAGATGTGTTGATTGGTAGAGAGGCAGTTTTATCTATGATGTTATCCCAGCCTAACCTCACAGGTGAAACCAATGCCCACAAAAAAGCCTACGTGCAACCATAAACACATAAATGTATCCATTTTATAACTGTAATAAGACTTTAGGACAGGTGTTACTGATGTTGAATAACTTCTCAGGAAGTGGCCTTGTGCTTCACAACCCTTCTGAAGCATGAGGTATCCCAACACAACACATGCCCTGGCATGTCATATTGCTTAATTATTGACTAAAATCATTAATCTGGGATTAGGTATTAGAAAGGGAGAGCATTTCAATTTGTGCTGTTTTCCTTTAACATTCACTTACTATCCTGCTAGATATTTTATGTTCTAACTTTTGCATTGTTTCTCACTAAAGCAGCAGTGCAATGAAAAATGCTTTTCCAAAAAAGCTAGTTTCAGCTACAATTACGACAAAAATTAGCATATCTGTCAAATGTTCTTGTCTAGGTACTGCCTATGCTGTGCACCATGAAACTTTTTTTTATTTTTCCTGTCCTAACCCTTGTCAAGTCTACAATATTATTTATATGGAATATGTGGCGGCCATCTTTTTTCTTGAGAAAAAATCAATTAAAACATTTATAAAATAATTAAATTTTGGTGGAATTAGAAAAATGAACCACCAAATTAAACTGGAAGATGCCTGGAATCTTTTATAGTGACAAAAAAGGTAGGGTCAATTTTTTTGCACAATTTTGTTGCACTGTTGCTTTAAATGAGGCTTACATAACAGAGAACAAAGAACAACTCATATGTATATAATGCTGCCATTTAAAGTGCAGTGCAATGAAAATGGGCTAAAATTTGACCCCGCCTTTTTTCTTCCTACTTGATGCCAGATGTCTTCCAGTTTATTTTGGTGGTGAAATTTTCAGTTTCCATTATCATTTAAGAATTTTATAAAAGTTTTAAAATAAAAAATTCTCAAGCAAAAAAGATGGCCACCTCATTTTTGCATTGAAATAATATTGTGGACCTTGGGAGGGTAAGAATCCAGACAAAAATGCAAATATACCATACACAGCACAGGAAGCATCCAGAAAACACAAATCAACAATTCTGCCAATATTTTTCATATTCATGGCAGAAAATTAGATTTTGTGAAAAACATTTTTGTTGCACTGTTGCTTTAAGACTTACTGGCACAAATAACATGAACTGCTTTAAAGTACTGTCATCTCAGGACCCTGAAACAAAAATAGATAAGATGGAGTCTGCTTGCCCAAAGGACAAAAATATCAAACTACAGAGGAATAGGGGAACTCACTCACCAATGGTTCTGAATACATGCCTTATTCAGCAATAATGTAACTGTCCACCTTAAAAGCTGTGCCACATTTTATGGACAGGAATCCCTTTATTAGACTGAGTCAGCTGGACTCTGTAAAAATAAATCCCATTCCAACTCCCCGATTCCTCCTCTCCATTTCTCTGAAAATGTGTGTATATGTGTGTGTGTGTGTGTGTGTGTGTGTGTGTGGAGAGGGTTGGTCTTGTTCCCTTCAGCCCAGGTTCACATACCTCAGCACGGTAACAGCCATCCCGAGTGCCAAAACAAAAGCTCGGTATTGGGGGGGCCAGGCAGCAACAGCATGTACCGAAATCATGACTACACAGCCCGGCTGAATGACAGCACAAGGGCGAGGCGCACCACAGTCCGGCATGGGTGAATGCCTATGTAGAGAGACAGTGCACAGCAACTCAGGCAGGGTTGACAGGCAGAGGAGCAAGCACAGGCAGGAAGCTACGGCCACACACAGGGTGGCAGACCCACCAGAGCCCCAGCCCACAGCACAGAGGCAGCATGGCCCGTGCACCAAAGCAGTGCAATGGGATGGATGGCGAGTAGTCACCCTATATCCCCCGCAGCAGAACACCACGCCACACCACACATCAGGAAGACAGGATAATCACCAGAGCAAGGCACAGGATGTGCAAGGGCACCAGGGGACAGGCATAGGACAAGGGGCAGGGACCGATGGGTGGACACCTGATACAGAGGCCAGACAGGAAGGGGCAACAACAGACCACAGTGGGCAGGGGCAGGGGACCACACACAAAAGGTGGGATGGGCACAGTGGAAGCAGAAACACCATCAGAATCTGAGGATATCCGTGCACTACATACAGAGTCACAAGGCAAACCATTGGCCGTGCACAACAGCTACATCTATCGCAGGGACAAGGCTGGCCCAGAAAAGGTTTACTGGTGGTGCACCGAGGCACACAGTTATACCTGTCTCACCTGCCTGCACACAGCTGATGACACTGTGGTGACCACCATACCGGAGCATAATCATGCTCTTGATGTGGTGGATGTTGGTGTGTGCCAGGTACTGGGTTCAATACGGGACAGGGTGCAGAGGTCACTGGACAGTGCATCACAAGTAGTTGCGGTGAGTACCTCGGGAATATCTGTGGCAGTTGTGGGTCAACTGCCAGGGGTGTGCTTACTGTGCCAGACTGTGCAGCACATGTGGCATGGGGGTGGCCCATGACACCAGCCACAGTCACCGACCTTGCCATACTGGCCGAGTTCACCATGACAGGGGAAGGGAACAGTTTCTGCTCTATGACAGTGGTCAGAAGTGGGACTGGCTTGTGATCTATGCCAGTGACCAGGGTCTGCAGCAGCTGGTGGACTGCCCTGACTGGTTCATGGACAGCACCTTCCGAGCATGCCCAACACTGTTTGGGCAGCTCTATACCATACATGCCGTCCAGTCAGGTGCAGTCCTGCCAGCTATGTGTGCCCTCACCTGCACCAGGAGGGCCCAGATCTACACATGGCTGCTGGGCCAGCTACAAATCCACCATCCATCACTTGCCCCTGGCACTGTGCTGCTCAATTTTGAGTGTGCCAGCTGGCATGCAGTATCCACCACCTTCCTGGACAACATCATCAGGGGCTACTTTTTCTACTATTCACAGTCCATCTGGCACAGGATACAGCAGTGCCCTGAGGTCCTGCATCAGTACTCCATGGACCCAGACCCTGCCCTGCACTTCCAGATGCTGCTGGCATTGGTATTCGTACCACCTGGTGATGTACCAGCAGTATTCCAGGAGATGCAGGAGTGGAAGTACATGGTGCAGAATGAGGAGGTGCTGCAGCTGATCCTCGACTGCTATGAAGACACCTGGATCGGTTTCCATAGTGCTCAGTCCGGCTGCAGGAGTGCCACATTCCCAATCGAGCAGTGGAACTGCCATGCAGCAACTGTCCAGGGCCTGGCCAGGATGAATAATGTGGTGGAGGGGTGGCACCGGGCATTCAATACCAGGCTTGGAGTGTGCCACCCCAGTATCTGGAGACTGCTGGACTGCCTCTGTGAGGAGGAGGAGTGGCTGACCATGGTCTGCTCCAAGCAGTTGGTCTCAGCAGCAGAGGTCCCACATGCCCAGAACCACTACTGGGACTTGAACACCCACATCACCACTGTGGTTGCCGAGTATGATACCAGGAGCCATTACGACTACCTCCATGGGATGGCACACAACTTCACCTTCCATGTGTGACCAGCCACAGCCTGGTAGTACTAGTGCCCACCGTGCCCTGCCGCCCGTGGACCACCTCCTGTCCCTGTGCACCTGCACCTGCATGCCATGGGCTCCTGGTTGGCTCCATGCCCAGCAGTCGAGCGATGCCACCCAGTACGGGCGCCTGCTCCCCCTTCCCTATTCCCCGTAGTTGCTCATTTTATGCTTGCTCCCCATGCAGTTGCCCATTGGTACGTTCACCCTTTCTGCATGCTTGCCCTTTGTGTGCGTTCACTCTGATTGTGCACTCGCCCTTCCCACAGTCACCCGCTATCAGTTGCTCTGTGGGGCGTTGCCCTTGGGGAGCCGCCCACATCACATAAATCCCCTAGGCACCTTGTAAAAGCTGAAAACATGCAAACAAACCAGCAGACAGAACATTGCGCAAGCATCTTTACATTTTCATGGACTTCAACAGTGAATTGTTGATTAGGGTTATTACAATCTGTGGCTTACAGGGCCAGTGGTCTGGTGCACCCTGGTTACAAGACAATCACTAAAAACTGTAGCATCATAATGTAGTACATACTCTGCTTGGTTAACTCAACATTTGCTTTCTTCTAAAAAAAAGATTTACAGGGGAATGCAAACTTTAGGGCACTTTATTTTGTGAGAAAAATACTAGGCAAATGTAAATTGTTTTATCAGTATGACAAACCCATGCGTCCGCACCCTAACCAGCACCTTACTCACAGCTGGATGTTACAGACCTTCACCTGTGTTTGCCCCTCACTGTATTCTTGCACCCATGCTTGACACTGTGCAGAGGTTGCACATCCCGGACACCCGGACCCTCAGAGCCCAGTCACCAGTCTCCCTGGATCAAGTCAAAGTTAACTGCTTGAATCCCAGGTGAAGTGTGGGTTCTGTCTTTGTCAAACTTCACACCAATCCTTTTCCTGTATCAGGAAGGAATATGTTTTCAGACTGCTTACACCAGATTTAGCGTGCCTCTTTAGAATGACAGGTACTGCAGAGATTCCCAAACTGTACCTTTTTTATTAAAATGCACAACCAATCTGTATATTGCACTAAATAAGAACTATTTTATTTACACAATGTATTTACACATTGGCCAGAACAAAACAAAAGTGCTTTTGGGGGAAAACATTGAAAACAAAGTGAGTTAAACCATAAAACATAAACTTAGCTTTCTTATAGCAAAGTCAAAACTTACAAATGAACAAATAGAAAAAAACAGTCTCTCTTTTTTTAAATATTTGCTCTTTATGCCCCCTTACTCACCACATCAGACCCCTTTCATCGGGGAGCCCTAGGCTGTGCATGCTTCCATAGTTCCGCCCCAGGTAACTCCGTTGGGGCACTGGTGGACCTGCCCTCATCCTGCAGCTGTTTTCCTGCCCAGGCAGAGAGGAAAGGAACCACCCTAAGTCCCCCAGTCCATGAGTGTGCATCGAGTAGTCCATCCCAGCCCTCCAAGGAGCCTGGTTATGGAGTTTCTCGGGACAGCCAGGTCATGTCTTCAGGTGTCTGGTGTGGGGGGGTTTCCACTTTTTTTTCCTGGTGCTATGTCATTGGACGCTGGCATGCTAGGGGAGTCAAGGGCTGGAGTATGTTGCAATACTCTGTACCGATTCAGCTCCCAGCTGATGTCTTCCCACCTGTTTCATGCTGTCTCACTGCACCTCCACCTCTGGTCACCGAGGTGGCTGTAGAGTGGCAGGACAGGCAACACACCCTCCTCAGAGAAGGAGAGCAGCCTAATGGGCACTCAATCCTCCTCCTCCTGGCTGGCCCTTCAGCAGCCCGAGTACGTTACTGAACCTGGGTCACTGGCATCGCAAATGGTAGCTCTACCACTGCACTGGCAGGCCAGCCCTGCAGTCTCTTGTCTTTGGAGAACTTAAACCCACAGCGGTTTTCTCCCCCTTCAGTTTCCAACCAATGAGCAGTTGCATAAAATAAATACTGACTCCCCTCTCTTGCTGAATATAGCCTCTTTATAGAGAGAGACCCTCACATCTCAGCCATGCAAATAAAAACATTCTGATTAACAAGGATGAAACATAAGTTCCTGTGTTATCACAAAAACAAACTACATGTTAACTGTATCAAGTGTATCACTATTCAGACCCTCAGGAACAGATGAATCTTGTCACTTAAATGACCCTACTCATAAACCACTTGATGAGCAACAGACCCTTTTGCCCACATGTGCTGACCTTTGTAATTTGACCAGGCTGACCTCCCAGTATTTGCTGGTACCCTTTAGTCTGCCAACTAATTGTATGAAAAGTTGCCACACCAGAAAAGATCTATGACAGGTAAGACTTCCTTTCATGTTAACAAAGACCTTGATTAGTAAACTTTAGAAATCATCAGAGAATCATACATTAGCATTCCAGTTAGCTAACCTTATTAAAGCATTAATATGCCATAGAAACATAGAAGTTGACAGCAGATAAGGACCGCAAGGCCCATCCAGTCTGCCCATTTCTTTTTCTACCTTATAAATGTGCCATCGGCCTTTGCTCTGTCAGTGGCCTATCTATTCATACTTATTTGCATTGCTCCCTTATGCCTATCCCATGCCTGTTTGAAGCCCTGCACTGTATTCATAGCCACCACTTCTTGAGGTAGGCCATTCCATGCATCCACCACCCTTTCTGTGAAAAAGAATTTCCTCACATTCCCCCTTAATCGGCCCCCTCTAATCTCATGCTGTGTCCTCTTGTCCTGCTATTTTTCTTATATTTAAACATGTTAGACTCTTTCACCTTGTTAATGCCCTTATGGTGTTTGAATGCCTCGATCATATCACCTCTTTCCCTCCTTTGCTCAAGGGTATACATATTGAGCTCTGTTAATCTGTCCTTGCATGTCTTCTGATGCAGTCCCTGCACCATTTTGGTTGCCCTTCTCTGGACTGCCTCAATTTGGTTAATGTCCTTGTGATGTGGCCTCCAATACTGCCGCAGTACTCCAGATGGGGCCTAACCAGTGTCTTGTAAAGAGGATTTTACCTCCCTCTTATGACTTTGATACCCCTACTAATACACCCTAACACCCCCTAGCCTTACCTACTGCTTTAGAGGTCTGCTTGGATGATTTCAGGTCATCAGTGATGATGATGCCCAAGTCTCTTTCTTCCTTTGTGACTAGCAACTCCTCCCAGCCTATAGGTGGCTTCAGGGTTTCTCTTCCCTATGTGCATGATCTTGCACTTCTTTGCATTAAATCCCAGTTGCCACTCTTCTGACCATTTTACTAGTTTATCCAGATCTCTTCTCATTCTGCCCACCCCATCTGGATCATCTACTCTGTTGCAGATCTTGGTGTCATCTGCAAACAGACGAGCCTTACCCTCTAGTCCATCTGCAAGGTCACTAATGAAGATGTTGAAGAGGACTGGCCCCAGGACTGATCCCTGAGATACCCCACTTGTGACTTGCATCTCTTCTGACCATATACCATTTACCAACACTCTCTGTTTTCTGCCCGTCAACCAGTTTGCCACCCAGTTGACCAACTTCTGACCCACCCCGAGCCTACCCAACTTATTTATCAATCTTCTATGTGGAACAGTGTCAAAAGCTTTGCTGAAGTCAAGGTAGGCGACATCAACTGCTCCCCTTGGTCCACCACTCTGGTTACCCAGTCAAAGAAATCTATGAGATTAGTTTGACAGGACCTTCCTTTTGTAAACCCATGCTGTCTTGGATCCTGTGCCCCTATGAATTCTAGGTGTTGCACTATCCTTTCCTTAAGGAGTGCCTCCATAATCTTGCCCACTACTGAGGTAAGACTGACTGGTCTGTAGTTACCTGCCTCCTCCCTGCTACCACTCTTGTGGAGAGGGATCACATGAGCCCTTCTCCAGTCTTCTGGGACCTCTCCTGTGCTCAGAGACTCACTAAACAGTTCTGCTAATGGCTCTGCTAGTTCCACCTTTAGCTCCTCAAGTACCCTGGGATGTATGCCATCAGGTCCCATTGCCTTATCCACCTGAGCTTAGCAGCTCTTGTAGGACCTTTCTTTGGTGAAGGAGTGAGCTCACCTCCCTCCCCATGTGTCCATGGTGCTGAACTGTGGGCCCTGCCCTACCTTCTCTTCAGTAAATACTGAGCAAAAGTATCTATTTAGGATAGATGCTTTTACATGGTCCTCCTCCTCACATGCTCCCTTTTCTCCATTAAGCTTAGCAATACCCCCTCTGGACTTTCTCCTTTCACTAATGTATCTATAGAAAGTCTTGTCACCTTCTTTTACTGTTCGTGCTAGTGTTTCCTCAGTTTGGGACTTTGTCTGCCTTACTGCCTTCCCTGCTTCCCTTAGGGCAGTTTGGTATGCCTCCCTATCTTCATCCCGCTGTGTTCCTTATATTTCCTGAAGGCCAGCCTTTGGCTCTGACCTTTCTGCTACTGTATTTGAGAACCAAAGTGGTTTCCTTCTTCTTTGCACTTCCTTCTCTGTCTAACACAATGGGATGTTGCTTCAAGTATTGCATCCTTAATGCTTGCCCACTTTGCCTGTACCCCTCACCTGTGTTTCTTTTTGCCAGGGCTAGCTTAACTCTGTTGGCCATCTTATCAAAGTCAGCTCCTCTGAAGTCCCCTATTTTGCCTTGGAATGGGATGATTTAGATGTAGTAGCCAAATTGAACCATACCATGTGATGATCACTGGCCCCAGGTGACCTTCTACCTGGAGATCTGTGATCCCTTCCCTGTTAGTCAGTACTAGATCTAGGATAGCCCTGTCTCTTGTGGGTTGTTGTACCAGTTGTTTGAGGCCCTCCCCCTGCAGGGAATCCACTATGTGTCTAGTTCTGGCAGATGTTCCTGCTGGTATTGACCAATCTGTATCCGGCATGTTGAAGTCTCCCATTATCAGAACCTCCCTTTAGCTGTCATGTTTTGTATATCTTCTAACAGTAATGTATCTATGTCCTCCCCTGGTCTGGGGCCTGTAGACAACCCTAGTTCTTATGGCTGTCCCATTTCCTGTTTCCAGGGTGACCCACAGTTCTTCTGGCTCCTTATGTGTATTCTGAATTTCTGTAGCTTTGATATTTTCATTGACATACAGGGGCCACTCCTCCCCCTTTTGCACCTCAGTCTCTTCTGAACAATACATAGCCAGGTACTGAAGTCTCCCAAGTGTGGTTACTGGTAAACCACATCTCACTATTGCTACTATGTCCAGTTTAGCCTCTGACATTATTGCCTGCAGGTCTGGGATCTTATTCCCAGGCTGTGAGCATTTGTGTACATGATTTTCCATTGGCCAGATTTCGGTGTGTTAGTTGTTGGGTGAGGTTTGGCATTACCTCTGTGCATCGTATGGGGAGACAAACCTTTTTTCTTACCTGGTGATGCAAATGAACTGCAAACATGCTGAATCCCTGTTTGACCACTAGCTGAGAGTGGAGGGGTGTTCTTCCCATTTGATGTATGGGGTGTTGCACCCCTCTCCCCATTTGCTAGTTTAAATATTCTGCAAAGACATCAAACTTCTGCCCCAATGCACTGACTCCCTCCTTAGTCAGATGCAGTCCATCAAATTTAAAGAACTTTGGCTCCCAGAACTGTTGCCAGTTCCCCACAAATCTGTGTCCTTTTTCCTGGCACCAGCCCTTGAGCCACGTGTTTAGCTCCCCTATTTCCCCTTCTCTGACCTTCTGTCCATCTGCCCCTCTCCCAGACTGGCAGGATCTCAGAGAAGGAGATGCCAGATGAAATGGATGACAGTTTGTCACCCAGCCTGGTCAGGTGTTCCTTGGTCTCCACAACTGACTGGCTGGCGAGATCATTAGTCCCTATGTGTACTAGGACATCAATGTTTTCTCCTGCTTTGTGAACAATTTTAGCAATGCAGTCAGTGTCTCTCCATGCTGATGTACCTGGGAGACATCTGACCATTACCCTGGCTGGAGATGGGTATCAACTCCCTGAATCATGGAGTCTCCTATGATTAGAAGTTTTTTGGATTTCCTTTTTGCTTTTTTTGTTTTGGTTCCTGATTTGGGTGAGTTTTGTTGTGCTAGCTCCTGTGCCGCAGTGTCCTGGTCTGCAGTGTCTTCTGCCTCTTTGTTTGAGTTCAGAGATAGAGGCAGATACCTGTTTGTAGTGTTTATATGGTTTTTGGAGGTAATATGTTGGAGAGCAGAGAGTGATGGGGCACCCAATTTGCCCCTCCTAACCACCTGCCAACCTCCTGGTCCAACTACCCTCTGCGGTCAAGGTTTTTCTGTTGGATGCTGGGGAAATGGTGGGTGGTTCTTATAATGTATTTCCTCTTGAATATGAAATTTGAGGCGTGCAATCTCTGCCCATGCTGCCCGGAGTTGAGCCCCAAGATCTCCAATGGCCCAGCATGTAGGACAGTGTCCTAAATCCTGTAAGACTGTCCTTCTGAAAATTGTTCCACAGTACCTGCAGTTAATGATATCCAGTTCAGATAAGTTGCTGGGTTTATAACCTAGTCAGAGTAATTAGAAGGAAAAAAATGCAAGTAATGGTTTGATTGTGTTTTGTTTTTGTTTAACTTGTTATAACAAGTTAAATTACTAGTGCCCCTGTAAATGAGCTCACCTAGTGGATGTCCCACTGATCCGCCCCTTCCTGCTCTGCCACAGGAAATGTCACAACTGTGGTACCCTATTAAAGGAGTGTAGTGTGGGGTGGTTGGGGATCGGGGTGGGTGGCTGGGCCCTTCCCCTGCCGAAAAAGAAGAACCATGGATGAAAGAACAAGGAGGTAAGAGCAGAAACAATCAGTCAACAACAAATGCAGTAACCCTGAAAGCTTATCCTAATGTTAGATAAAACTGTAAAATCTGTAAGCACCACCTGTAATAATTTCAGAGAAGATATATGCTGTAAGAAACACTTTGCTACAGAGAAAAATAAAGCAATGAAATGTTAGCAACAAACAGTAGCAATCCCTGTGAGTAAAAAATAAAAACAACACCACACCGTAAATCTGCTTAGCCAAAAGAAGTCTTAATCCTTTTCCCTTGCTCTGGTAAGGTTCTCTACTCTGCCTTTCAAGCAATCTTGGAAGGAAAGAGCTCAGGTGAAGCTAGGTGCCTTGGCCAGCAAACCGCACACACCCTTCCCAAGTCTGATGCTGGCACTGTGATTGCAGTGGTCATGCCATGCCATATGACGGGACAATTCAATAGCACTGGCATTCTGAGCACTTCCTGTGTTGTATGTGCATATTGTATTCTTGCAGTGTTAAGTTCCAGCACAACAGCTTGTCATTTTCACCAGCCATGTGTTGTAGTCTTGTTAGTGGATTATGGTTCATGATCACAGTAAATTCTCTGCCGTACAAGTGTGGCTGCAACTTTTACAATGCCCAGACTACCTACAGCCATTCCTTCTCTATAGTGGCATATGCCACTTCCCTCAGCAGCAGTTTTTAGCTCAGGTAAAATAGGGTGCTCTTTCCCTTTGGAACTGACCTGACTCTGCACAGTACCAACACCAGAATCTGATGCATCTGTGTGCACTATGAATTTTAGACTGTAGTCATGGATGGCTAGCACTGGAGCCTGACATAGGTTGTGTTTGAGCTGACAGAAGGCCTTGCACAGCATTCTGACCAGGGTATGAAATTCATGAAAAAAATACATGCCCGTTCAGGAACGTAAGTAATAAAAATACATGTCCCACAACTGAGTTACATGATGACTCATTCAAATCAAATCATACTTTATTTATAAAAGTGCCTTTCCAGAAATCAAGGTGCATTGTACATAAAAGCCAAAACACACATAACCATAATTAAAAATAATCACAGCAAACTGATACATCAATAATTACATAAAACTATAGCTAATAAATATATCAATAGGACTAAAAAGAGTCAGGATATGCCAGGCTAAATAAATAAGTCTTCAGTGCTGTTTTAAAGTTCTGGATGATTGAGCATTCTCGTACCCGATGAGGTAGAGAATTCCACAGGGTAGGGGCTGCAAAAGCAAAAGACCAGGCCCCAGATATTTCTAACCAAACTCTGGGAATTTCTAGAAATCCCGCATCAGTGAAATGGAGTGGGGAGAGGGGGCAGTAAGGGCGAAGGAAATCTTGCAAGTAACGGGGTCTCTGCTCATGCAGAACTTTGTAGGTCAGTAATCAAACCTTGAAGGTGATCCACCACCATACTGGCAGCCAGTGCAGTCCATGGAGCATAGGCATAATATGATTGGCCCTGCAAGTGCCACTCAGTAGCCTGGCTGCTGCATTCTGCACTAGCTGCAGGCAGTAGATATCAACCCCTCATAGCCCTAGGTAGACAGTATTGCAGTAGGTAAGGCGAGTGGTCACGAAGGTGTGGACCAGCATTGGAAGATCATCAGGAGGAACCAGGTGCTTCACCCCAGGCGATATTCTTCAGGTGGTAAAACTAGGTCTTGACAACGGCCAACACCTGAGATTTGAGGGTCAAGCCATCATCAAAAATAAAGTCCAGGTTCCGCACCTGATCTGACGTAGTCAGCTGAACTCCCCCAAGCCAAAGCCCAGAGGACTGTCCTACCGACAAGCCCGCATCCCAAAGATCCGGGTCCACCACCAGCACCTCAGTTTTAGCCTGGTTCAACCTCAGCCAGCTGGCACTCATCCAGTCCTGGATCTCAGAAAGGCAGTTGTTAAAGACCTAGAGGATCCCATCTTGCCTGGGCACAAAGGACATGTACAGCTGAGTATCATCTGCATAGCAGTGAAAACTCAGACCGTACCGCCTAACAATATCTCCCAATGGCAGCATATACACTGTGAATAACATGGGTGATAAAATAGAGCCCTGCGGTACACCGCAGGATAGGGGAAGAGGGGCTGAGGAATAAATCTCAGACACCATTCTCTCAGTCCTACCCTTCAGGAATGATCAAAACCATCTGACGACTGTACCAGACAGTCCACAGAAGAACTGCAGGTGCTCAAATAACACCATGGTCCACAGTGTCAAATGCTGCAGAGAGATCAAGAAGGACCAAGATAGTATAAGTCCTCCAGTCTCTCACTATTAGGAAGTCATTAAGCATCCAGACAAGGGCCATCTCGGTACTGTGCCTCTTCCTAAATCCTGACTGGAGAGAATCATAGACCTTATGGATGGACAAGTGATCATCCAGCTGCAGCGCAACCACCTTCTCAATAACCTTACCCACAAAAGGCAGGTTAGAGACAGGTCTGTAGTTTGCCAGACAGTCCAGGTCAAGGGAGGACTTTTTAAGGAGGGGTCGAACAACCGCCTTCTTTAGGAGGTCAGGATAGACCCCACTGTCCAATAATATTTCCAAACTATCTGAGCTAGGACCAGGCTGACTTCATCAATGCACCTTACTAGAAGGAACGTTGGGTCTGGGTCCAAACTACAGCTGGTTGCATGCAAAGTCTGGATGATTCTCACAATATCAATGATTTCTGGCTGGCCGAAGTCAGACCAAGGAAACTGGGGGCCCGCCACCTCCTGCCGACCTCTGTAATACCCAGTAGAGGGGGTTGAACAGATCCTTGATCAAGCTTGTCTGCAACGAACCAAGCAAACCCATCACACTTCTCTTTTGAAAATCTCCACCAGCCTGAAGACAGATTGGATTGCACAATCTGATGACAGACTGGAAGAGCTGAGCTGGTCGGTTCTGTGCAGCGGCAATCTCCATGGACAGGAAATTTGCCTCCTTACTGGTAATTGTTAATTGGTATACTGCATAATGGTCCATCAATTTAAGTCTGTCACCCATTGAGCCCGATTTCTGCCAGCACCTCTCTAGCCTTTGTCCCACTCTTCTCATCTCCTTCAAGGTCCCATCAAACCATGGGGACCTTGTTCGAAGAGTAGGGGGTGAACATGAACAGGAGCTATGGAATCCAAGTTCTCTGTCACTGCCTTATTATAAGTGAGTACTAGATTCACTGAATCCATGCATTCACTCAGTATACTCGATAAGTTCAGCACCATCATTAGGCCGTCTGGGGTCACACCCCTCAAAGGGCAGTACCAGACCATCTCTGTAGGGGAAGTCCTATTAGGGGAACCATGACACTGAACCCTATGGTGTGATTGTCAGACCACCCAACTGGTTCCACCACCAAGTCGGATATCTCCATCCCCAGGAGGAACACCAAGTCCAATGAGTGACCTCGAATGTAGGTCACAGAGGTAATAACCTGTGTGAGGCCCAACAAAGTCATTAGTTGGAGGAAGTCTAGTCCAAACTACAAGAGTTCATTGTCGATCCAGGCATTGAAATCCCCAGGATCAACCATCTGGGGGATCCCAACACCATGTCGGCGATGAAGTCTGTGACTTCCTGCAGGAAAACATTCCCATCCCTGGGTGGATGGTAGAGGAGAATTATCCTACACCCTACACCCATGCTCACGATACACTCAAAGGAGTTGGTGGTCCCCAATGGGATATCCACAAGGCCCAGTTCAGATCTAAGACAGATGGCTACACCCCCATCCATACATTCCATCCTCGGTGGTATATCACTGAGTACCCAGCCAGAACTGCTGAATCCAACACTGGACCAACATTTTCATCCAGCCAGGTCTCAGTGATGCAAGCCAGGTCCAATGAACCAACAAGATCCACTATTAAAGCAGTCTTGTTTTCAAAAGACCTGGCAGTGTATATCACCACCAGAGTAGGATGAGCAACCAAGGAAGACCACGTCACTTGCCCACACAAAGCAGAGCCCTTGGGTATGGGAACCAGGCAGAGAGGACCCCTCTCCTGGACCCATTTCACCCCAGGACATTTCCTTGTTCCCACTACCCCAATCTGCCCACTCCCTTCCATCCCCACCAAGCCCAGCCCCCCTTCCTCCTCCTAGCTATCCCCAGAGCCCAGCACATCATATATACCTCCGGGGACAGCAGAGGATCATCAAAAGGGAAGACGTCCCTGAGTCTGGAGGGGGAATAGTGCCCAATCATCTTAACACCCTCTCAGTACATTTCCACAAGCAACCAGTACACCCACACAATCTCAGTACTCACACAAACACTCACACATTCCACTCTCACACATCCAATTTAACAACAGTTCCACATGCTTAAACACCACATAACTAACTTAACCCCCCTTAATTCCCTACCCCAAACCACAGTATTAACAAAAAGAAAATGCCAAATTAAACCAAAATTGTACACTTTAACCTGAGAAGCCAACCAGAGAATTAATAGGAAAAGAGGTTGCAAGGCACTCTCACTGCCACTATATTTAGGAATGTTCACAGAAAGTCTGACCAGTTCTTGGCTCCAAGGAGAGGATCCTTTGCATAAGTCCAAAATCCAGTATGAAGATCTTCTTCAGATGTCCAGGTTTATGATGCAGATCTCCACAATTCACCAGCCATGCTCTAACACCTAGTCTCCCACAGCTGCCTCCGCAGCCATCAGGGGTAGGCTCAAGCAATGGATGGAGCACCAGCTACGACTGAGCAGGCCAAGGGCCCCCCGGCATACACTCAGAAAGTAGCCTCCTCCACACCCGATGAGCCAGTGGCTACAACTCCCAGGCTAGGTCAGCTCACCAGCCAGCCCCCCAGGCCACTTAGGAGACACAAACAAGTTTTTGCCCACCCTTCGGCGGACCACACACCAGTGTCTCCTGCCCAACTCAGCACCAACCAAGCAGCCACTCTCCCCAGGTGAACCAAGGGAATCTACTGCACACAAAATCCTCCAGGACCCTGGAAATCCTACAAGTCCAAGCTTAAAAGCTTCACTACTCACAGTTCATCTGTGATAAGAGATCAATGTTCCAGTTTCAAACCAACCACTAGACGTCTCCTCCAATGCTTTGGTTTCCACAGGCCCCAATACTGTGGTTCCTTCCTCCAAAATGCTGACTAGTTGCTCCAGATCCTCGCCTTTCCTCCTCCGGTCACACACCTGGACTCCCAACACACAGGGCAGGTAAGAGGGCTCACTACTAAAAGAGCCGTACAAACTATTTGGTCCTTCCAAGTTTTAATAATAATTATCCAGTGTAATATGTTGTAGTGCTGGATAACATGGAGAGCTCTATAAAAAAGAGGAGTTGTTTTCTCGTGACTCTGTATCTAGACTCCAAAATCCCTATGTAAAACCTGTTTACACCACCGAAACCTTGCTAGCTCAATTTTTCCCTAACTTGCTGCCACTAAACTATTACACTAATGGGAGGGCTTTAAGCCCGATATTCGATGGGTGGAGCAACTACGTCACTCCCCCATCGAGCTTAAAAGGTCACTACATCCTGGGCTTTGCCAGGATTGTCTTTCTTTGCAGTCAGAGGTGCCACCCTTCCTCGCTCATTTCATTTTTTGACCAGTTTGTTTCGTGGTCGCCTCCAGCCGCCTGCTCTTTCATCACTCTGCCTGCTCCTCTGCACATGTTCATCAGTGTCCTCCATATGCTCCATGACCCGACGACTTGCCCCTCAGGTTGGATATTTTTTCTTCAGTCTGTTTTTCTTTTCTGCCTCATGCAGCTCTGTCTCTCCCTCCCCTCCTCTCTTCCTCCTTTCCCCCCTCGTACCACCCCACCCTGGTTGCTGCCCGCTGCCGCCACATTCCGTTCCTGTTTCGCTGGTGTGCTTTGGACCTGCTGTCTCCTCCTCACTCCATTTCCCTAGCCTTTGGGTGTCTTTCCCATCCATCCACCTCACTTGCTTCTCCCTGCTCCTGGTGCTGCTTACCTACACTCCTGGCCCGGGAGTTCTGGGTCATCCTCAGCTCACTTCCCATCTGATTTTCTGGGAGTGCATCCTGTTCCCCCCCCCCGCCATACCTTTTGTTGCTGTCCCTGCCTCCTGTCTTGCTGACTCCTTTGATCTCTGACCTGGTTTCCCCTGCTACCATTTTTTTCCATCGCTGCCATCTCTGGCACCATTGTTTTGCTGCTCCACACACTGTAGTACCTCCTCAGTTATCAGGGATTACCACATTTGTGGGATGCCCCATGACTACCATCACCTGTCCACTCCACGTACCATATTTCTCACAAGGGGTAGCGACTTTCATGCAGTGTGGGGATGAACCAGTAGGAGGCATCTCATGCTCATCTCTGAGCAACTCAACCTGGGTAAGCGTTCCGCAGCCAGAAGATCACAGCATGATTTTGAACCGAAAAGTCCATAATTATGGTGACATCAGGGGCTCCCTGGCCAGGTACTCAGCTCCAAACCCTTTAACGTATTTCTGGTTTGAGTATTATGGGGGGTTTGAATATTTTGGAGGGTTTCACCTCCTAGGGCTGCCGGTTCCACCTCCCTGCTGCTACTCATGCTGAGCTTGCAGTTCACCTTACCATTCCAGTTTAACCTCTGGATTGAGTGTTAAAAAAAAAAAAAACAGAAAAAGGATTCCAATGTCCTTCTTTCTTTCCTTGGAGCATGGGTTAGCCCATGTTGCACATTTAGCATCCCCTGCCAAGGCAATGTCTGCCCTTTGGTCTGTTATTCTTTTAATGCACATGGCTTACTGCTCGGTGTCTTGACCTTTCGTTATTTTGTCCACTTGCTCAGCCCTGCATGGCTCATTGGTCTCCCAGTCTGGCTCAATTCCTTCTATATTATTCTAGGGGATTCCTGCACTTTCTCAGGCTCATTCTCTTCTTCACCTGTAGGTGGCGCCGTACGCCATCTCTGATCTGCTTCAGGCATTTCGTGACCTGTTTTCAATATTTATTTGGGTGTACCTATTAGGTCTCCTATGCCACTTCGACTTGTGGCTCTCCTGCCGTGCCAGCCTCCAGGGCTTCCCTTGTTCATCCTACTTAGCGCTCTCTGTTGCACTCTACCTCGCATCCCCCTGCTCATCCAATTCAATCCCTACCATCTTCCGTCTTTTCCTACCTCACTTTCCAGTATCCGCCTTCATGAAGTCAATCCATCATCATACTTGTCCGTTCTGATGTTACCTTCCTCAGCAGCATTCAATATTTCTTTTTGGGCATACCTATCCTTACTCATGTGCTTGCCTCATCAATCCCTGGCTGGGTCCTATGGGCAATTCTCATTCCAGTTCGCCTTCCTTCCATTCTCATCCTGTATCTGCTGGGTCCCGTGTTACCCAATTGACCTCCCTCTGTCCTTTGTCCTTTCGTACCTCACTTTCCTATACAATCCTCCTTGGCTTCAATCCATCATTGTACCTCATCCATTTCCTGATTTATTCCTTCCTTGTCCTAGCACCTTTTAAATACCAGCCATCATGGCTTCACTCTGCTCTTAACTTTGCTCACTCCTCATCATACCTAGCCCTGTTTTGATCCTCTATCACTCCACCTGAGTTGCCTCTAGTTCCAGATCTCCCTTCTTGGCCTCTTCGTCTACTTTCCTTTGAGGAGCATACTTCCTTTACCTTCGTACATGTTCATTTAAGTTCATTCCTGTCTCCTCCTCCTCCAATTCTGTACCGACTATGCAGGATTCCCTCCACCCATAGCCTGCTATCGATATTCTTTTTGGGCATACCTACTATAACTCTTATGCCACCTATCAACCGAGGCCATCCTGCCGCATGTATCAAGTTCATAACTTCAGTCATATCGAGTTCATAAATCTAGTCTTTCACTCAGCTTTAACTCAGGTTTATCTATTTAAATCGCCTACTCGAATATTCCTATCTTTGAATTCCATATGACCTCATTGACTACAACCTCAGGGTCTAATTGTTCACATCGCATAACCAAGCATGCCTCTTCAACCTCAGTGTCTGCTCGTGTTCCTTATTTCTCTGTGCTTCTTGGGGTTTTTCCTTAGCCCACCCTCCCTATTTGTATCCCTCATCTATGAACCATTCTATTTACCGACATACGTCCTTAAATCAAGCGTTGTCAGCCTGGAGGGAAGGCGACCTAGGCCTTGGATCCCCAGAGGTTTCCTCCTCAAAGGGGTTTTTTCCTCTCCTCCATGCCAATGGTCATAATATTAGTTAGAGTTAGTACTTTCTTCTCATTAGTTAGTTAGGTTCCGCTGTTGGATGGAGGCGGATGGTGGCCCCAGTTTTCCCTTCTCTGCTTAGGAAGTTAGCCCTTCTATTTACAGAAATTATTCATCATCCTTGCCTCTTCGATACTTGATATCTTTAAGTATTCTTTTTGGGCTTCTTCCTACCCTACCTTTAGCTGACGCATTCATTCCTGGCACCTGTAGGGGGGGATCATTGCGTCATACTCCTACAGGGTGGTATATCCCACAGATAGAGAGGTGAAAAGTCACAAAGAAAACTCAAGTTACACAAGCATTATCTAATATTATCTCATTCAGTTGCGTAAGCACATCAAACTAAAAATAAAAAAAAATGCAACAAACAAAATAAACAAAATGAACAAAGCAAATTAAAAGAAACTAAAACTGGACTTAAAACTAAAACTAGTGCTGCTGCTTCTGGATGACTAGCCCAGTGTGGCCACCAGCTTTGCTTTATTTTAATTTGTACTAAAGAGCCAGGCCTTCAATGGCTGTGGTGGCTGTGTATCTTAGTAAGGCCTTATCACTCAGGCTCCCCAATCCGTAAGCTGCCCTGCCCCAGAAAGGGCTGATAGTTAGTTTTTAGCTAACTTGTTGACTCACAGTAGCCCTTAAGATTTTATTTCTAATTTAGATTTAGAACATAATAGCTCAAAGCTCTAAAACTGCTTTCTTATTTAGCTAGTCCAGCCCAAAGTAGACCCTTACAGTAGCCCTCAAAATGCAGTAGCTCTAGATAAGCTTTTTTTTACTTAGAAGCCAGATAGCTCAGTCAGCCCCACCAATTAACTCCTCAGCCCCACCAAGTAGCTCTTAAGAGCTTTTTAAAGTTAGAGTTCAGTTAGTTTTGCTAACTCCAGTTAGCTCTTGAAAAAGCTTTATTTAGTTTCTGTAACTCGATTTCAGCTAGCCCAGCATCTCCCGGTAGCTGACTGCAGAATAAAATAAATCTAGTGCATACAATAGCTTCCTGTAGCTCTTAAGAGCTTTGTTGGTTTAGAATTATTACCAAGCTTCCTCCATAAGGTCGAGTCCTTCCCCCTCATGCTGCTGCCTGCAGGCTGCCTATTTCTTTTGCAGAACTTGAGAAACTGTATCTGCAGCACAGCCCAGAATTTCTTTTTTCAGAATCTCTAGCTCACAATAATAGTTGCTCCCTTGACTCGAGTCTCTCCTTCCTTCTCCCTCCTATTGAGGGCTAACAGCCCAGAGCCTAGCTGTTTATGGAACTGTTCACACTTCTTGTTGGTAGTAAGAGAACGCTTAAAAAGAGCCTTTTAATCTTTGTTTTTTTAAATACAAAAGTCTGACTTCAGGACATGAACAAGTCAGGACTTAATAGTCCTTCAACTCAGATGGACTGCTCTCAAGTCCTGACTTCTGTCCCGATAACAAGTACTGCCATTCGTTGCAATCATGCCACAAATTGTCCTGTCTTGCCAAGTGAACATGTGAGAGCAGCATGCTTTGCAGGGAGAGACAGAGCAGCAAAGGAAGGGGGTGGGAGAAGTAAGAAAAAGACATGCTTACCATGGATCTTTGTGTCTGCAACCCACCTCCTGACTCCTCCCTCTTCACCAACATGCTGCTCTGTGTGCTGTGTTGATCTGCCAGTCAGAAGTAGGGGTGGGGACTGTCACTAATCTGATCCCAGCCTTTACTGACACTCCTTGCCTCATCCAATCAACCCACCTGTGTCAGCTGATTGTGGAGTTGCGGTCTCATGATCTGCTGCTGTGTCAGCGCTCCTCTGGCAGCTCCCTCACCTGGCAGAAACACACACAAAAAAAGGATGGAAGTCTAAAAAAAGCCGATAAATACCTTTGGGGCCCCAGTGGGCAGGCACTATGTAGAAGTAGGTGTCCTGAGAGAACAGTGCCTGCTCTGGGGCACCTGAGGTATAGGAATTTCACACTGTGGTTCTGGCCATTGCATCCTTTCAGGCATTCTCTTTTTGGTCACATCTGTGAGGGATGCTGCAATTGTGTTGAAATTATCCACAAATCTTCTGCAATATCCAGCAGTTCCTAAAATTGTTCATACCTTTTTTTTTTTGAGAGTATGAACCATCCCTTTATAGCCTCCACCTTTGCTGGTGCTGCCCCCCAATGCCCGCAGTATGACATTTCGACCATGCCCACCTGACACTTCTTGGCTTTGACTGTCAGCTTTGCAGCTGGCAGTCTTCCAAGGATCTCTCACATATATGTCCGATGCTCCTCCCAGGTCTGGCTAAATATAACATCACCATCCTCGCAAGCCACAGTGAATCTACCTGCCCCATCCAACACTCATTCAGCCAGCCCTCAAAAGGTAGCTGGTGCATTTTTCATCCTGAATGGCATGACCAGAAACTCATACAGGCCAAAAACAGTGATAAATGCCAAGCGCTATCTCACTTCAGCAGTTAAAGACACCTGCCAGTAACCCTTTGTCAAATTTACAGTTGTTAGATACTTTGCTTCTCCTAACTTCTCTAGTATCCCCTCTGTCCATAGCATTGGACATGCATCAGACACCATGACAGCATTACGCTTCCAGAAATCCACACAAAACCTTGTTGTCCCATCCTTTTTTTGGTCAAAAACAACAAGCGAAGACCAAGGGCTACTGGATTCCTAGAAAACCTTGTGGCCCAGCACCTCCATTAGCTCCTCCTGCATGTGGAATTTCACACTCTCAATGATTCTACAAGCATGCTGCTTCAGTGGCACCTGAGTCCCTTTGTTCACCTGATGTTCTGCAAGTGGGGTTTACCCCAGCTTTGCTGAGAACAGGGTGCTAACAGAGTGCAGCACCCTCTTCATTTGTGGCATCTGTGGAGGCATCAGCTGCCCTTAGAGGGCAACAGAGTCCACTGATCCAGTCCCCCTACTCTACCCTAATAAGTCTATTAGTGGCTCCCCCTCCCTCATCTGTCTGGCTGCAAACCATCATGATGGTCCCTGTCCTGGGTCTTTGCACTTGCTATTTGGCGGTTCTACCACGTACTGTAGTTCACGTTGTCCATCTGTTTTACCACTACAAATGGACCCTCCCTGTTGCCTGCAGTTTGTTCTGTTGAACAGGAATGATCACCATCACCTTCTGTCCTGTCTCATAGTTCCTATCCCTGGCCATACGGCCATACCAGTTTTCCTACCTCTCTTGTGCAGCTGAGAGATTTTCCTCTGCCAGGCCCATGAACTCATTTAACTTCTCCCTGAAGTTAAGGACATAGTCTACCACTGATTCTCCTCGGGCAGCAAAGTTGCCTTCCCATTCATTTCAAACTATATCTAGATGTAACCCCCTGCAAATGGGGGTTCCCAAAAGACTTCCAGGAGCTTGCTTGAATGCTCCAAGCCTGAATGGTGTTTGGCATTTAAGCCATTTATCAGTGAGTGTTTTTAGAACCTCTGGTACTGTCTCTTTAAGAGCTGTCTGCTTGCAGACATAATTAGTTTGTATGGGGGACTGTGTGCTTCTCTGAGTACCACTCGAGCTGCTGCCAATTCACTTCATTTTGCAGTCACTAGGAGTGCAAAGGAACCTATCTGAAAGATGTAACTGCTTGCCAGAAATTATTTAGAGTAATAATGAAATTACAGTTTGTCTAACCTGCTTTCTTTGCAGTCAGAACTGTGTCTGCTAGTTCCCATTCTAGTTTTGAACTGCTGAACTGGACCAATCAGTGTGGGGTAAGCTAGCTCTAAAATGGTGCCTTGGACGAATCAGAACTTGGACTCATAATCTGAGCCAGCCACAAGAGGATTGTATGGGCAGTGACTCTGGGAGATGTAGTTTAGACTTCAGTGCCTTTTTGGACCAACAGCAGCAGTCTATGTGAGTGACAGCCAATCCAGTCAAGAACTGGGAGGAACTCAAAGGAAGTGCCCGTTTTGTCGGTTGGAGTTTCAGTTGAGCTTTGGCAGTGAAGAAGAAGGAGCCCTGTGCTTTTCAGTGTGCAGTTTTAGTCAAAAACGTGTGTAAGGCCCAGAGTTCCGGTCTGCAGCTTGTGTAACAGCTTGTTAGGACTGAATCCGTCCTGTGAAAAGAATCAAAGGATCTCTGAAGAGTAGAAACCAGGCTCACCCTGTAGAAGACTGGAGGAATTGCTGAAAATTGCACTCTGTCTGTCAGGAACTGAATCTGCTGTGTGTTCTCCGGTATTGTGCAGTAATTGCGATCGGGATACGGATGCAGCCTGCCTGGTATAGTGCTTTCTTTTATATGGATGTGTGAAGAGGTTTGCGTACCTCAAGTGAGCCCTGCTGACATTGAAGGACCCTATCTTATTTGGAGGTCGTGAGTACTAATTCAGAGTAGCTCCCTGTTGAATTGCCACATTAAATCCAAATGGAATTACTGTACTGCTGACTGTTTAATTCTCCTTTTCTCTGTGTGAAAGGGCCCCTACCAGCTGCCACGGTTTGGACTAGCGACTAGGGCTTGGGTACCCAGGGACAGTAACTGATAGGGATAGGCCTGTGCACAGAGCCATAGGTAGATTATTAGAGTGATAAGCTAATTAACCTGATTTCCCCTGTCCTTGTTATATCCCCTAAATAAATCAGAGCTGCTTGTTTCAGCAAAGTTATACTGCCTGAAGGTATTTGTCTAGTAAAGTACTGTACTGTGATTGTTGCACTGTATCTCATTTCACAGGAGGTCCCAGTGCCGGAACCAGACCTGGGGTAAGTGTATACTGTGAAGGTAATTCTGATATATTGTGTGGGCCACTAGTGGAAGAAAGGGGGTTGCAGTGTCCCAGAGGGCTGTGACCAAGTTAGTTTAACTATTGCAAACCCTGACCTCTGGGTGGAGGCACCCGCCATTGGATCCAGGCCCCTCAACCTGTTAGTGGCAAATCAGGCAGGGGTAGTAGCCCTGGGATAGCGCCATCTAGGGGTTACATCTTGGAGGCTCACGCTGGGATTGTGTGTCCTCTAGTGGCCATATTCTGAACCACTGTTAAGAAAAAATGGGTACCCGACAGAAGTGGCTGTGCACCGGCTGGTGAGTGGTGTACTGGGAGGAGATCGACCCCCAAATGCTATCTTATCCTGGACATCCCCTGGTATCAATACGGACACTGTGCAGGAGTACTTCCAAGGTGGAAGGTTTACAAAACCCTGTGGTGGTGGGTCGGCATGCTAATCTGCTCACCCACACTTTCCTGGCCCTAGTAGAGTTTAAGGATCCCATAGATAGCTCCAAAGTGCCACAGACCATTACCCCAGAGGGAGCCCTCACTGCTTGGAGAGTGATAACTAAGGACAGTAAAGACCGGGGGAATCAGCCCCACCACTATCTGAAACTTTTGAGGAGAAATTTGCTGAATGGTTGCTGGAGGGAAAACTGTGGAGGACTTGAAGAAACTATTCTTGCCACCTGGGGGTGTTCCTCCCCCAACACCCTCTCCTGCTCCAGTGCCCATAATGGTGGCTGAACCAATGCAGACTCCTATTTCTGCACCTGCCATTAGTCACGACTCTTACCGAAGGTTGAGGATCTTCTCTGGCACCCTCCCCACCCCCCAAGGGGAGGATGACTGGGAGACCTGGATAGACTATGTTGCCCCAAGTGCTAGAATGGCAATGCTCGGAAGGCAGCGAAAGAGGGTTAGAGGCCTCCGAGGTCCTGCCCTGGCTACCATCCGTGCTAAACGGGCCAGTAACCCTGAAGCGACTGCACAGGCCTATCTTGAGGCCTTGGAGAATGTGTATGGAGCCCAGATTCTGATGAGGACCTATGGTGGAGAGTAAGAAATGCACAACAGTACCAAGGGAGTTGTTGTCTGTGTATGTCTCTCGGCTGGAAAAATTGTTGCAAGAATGCCTCAGAAAGGGTAGTTTGCCAGCGATTGAACTGGACCGAACCAGACTGGACAGAATCCTTAAGTCTGCCCCTTCTCAGAACTGCTGTTGCTTCAGTTACGCCTGGCAAATCGACTGGAATCCCCACCCTCCTATGATGAGTTAATGAGAGAAATTGAGGAGTTGAGAAAGGCGACCTCGGGGTACCTGCACCAACAGCTGTGGCTACGACCCGAGTGACTGAGGGTGACCCATCAAGTGAAGTTCAGGGGCAGAGGTTGACAGTCAATGAGTGCTCTGACAAGGGAAAAGATATGCCACAATGGGGCAAACTGTTGAGAGAGATCCGGAATTCAAAACAGTCCTTTATGAAGGCCACGCCAGCAAGTACGGGCCCTGACCATATCCGACTGCATCTGCTATAGGGTGGGGTACCCACCCATGTATCTCCTGCTGATAACAGCTCCAAACTCAATTCCTTGACCATGGAAGTGGAGAAACTGACGAGATGTCTCCAAATGCTTATCACCGCAGACAGAGATGGCACCCAGGTTTCCAGTTAGTAATACCCCGCCCTGGCTCCCAGTGTGGCGCCTCGCCAGCTCAAACTCCAGAAAGTATGTTTTGCTATAATTGTGGGAAAGATGGGCACATGAAAGGGAATGCCAGTCCCAAAAGACACTGACAAAGTTGCATATAGGCTACAAGGAGAGCTTCGGAGAAGAAATCAGTGGTTAAGAGGTGCACGACATGATCCCAGTGAGGGCACCAAAATGCTAATTCACGTCCTTTGTGGCAAGGTCAGTTGCCCAGCCCCACTACCGCCTCTCCAGACTGGTCCAGAATAGTGGGTCCCTCCATGGAGACCACTGTAAAGGTGAATGGAGTGTCTACAAGAGCTGTATTAGACAGTGGCTCCCAAGTGACAATTATGTTCCAGGATTGGTATCAGAAGCATTTGTCAGGCGTACCCTTACAACCATTAGAAGGACTGCATGTATGGGGTTAAGTGAGAAGGCCTACCCTATTCCGGGTATATCCGAATTTGGCTGTCTTTCCCCACCTCCGTGGCTGGAGTGGCCGAACAAGTAGAGACCCTAGCCTTAGTGTGTCCCCCACTGGACTGTATGATGGTGTCCCTTTGTTGATTGGAACAAATGCTCATATATTCGGAAGGCTGGCACAGTTGTGTTATGAAAACAGGGTCAAAGACTAGTAGAGCTTTAAGAGTTCTGGCTTTAATTAAGAAGGCCTATGAGGCACAGAGAGATGCTGAAAAACAGAACCAGAGGAACCGGTCGGAGTGTATGGAAGAAGGATCCTGAGTCTCTGATCCTGGCGCCAAATGCCCAGTGTACCTTACAGGGAGAGGTCCGTATCAGAAAGGATGTTAAGAATAAAATATTAATGTTGGATGCACCAGGCGATGGAAAATTGCCAGAGGGACTGCTGGTCAAGCCTAGTATTTTGCCGCTAGAGCCCATGCTTATGCCAGAAGGGTAATGGTCCAAGTTCATAATGTGTCTGAAAGAGACATTCGAGTAAACAGAGGTTGCATCCTGGCTAATGTGCATTGTGCAGACACTGCAGTGCTACCCAGCAAAGAGTTCAAGGAAGAATGACAGAGTAACGCCTGACTTGTTTGATTTGGCGACTCCCGCTGCCAGCTGAATGGAAAGTGAGGATCAGTGAGAAGCTTGCCCAGAGAGACCAGGTGTTTTCTTTAAAGGAATGGGATGTAGGATGCATGCAAGGAGCTGAGCACAATATCCGGCTGCATGACGAAGACCATTTCGTGAGAGGTCTCGACGCCTGGCACCTGCTGACATAGATGATGTGAGGACGGCATCTGCAAGAGATGTTAGCTGCTGGTGTAATACAAGAATCCAGAAGCCCTTATGCTTCCCCATTGTGGTAGTGAGGAAAAGAATGGAACAGTAAGGATGTGTGTGGATTATCGCACCTTAAACGTGCGGACTATCCTGATCAGTACACAATGCCCTGCATTCAGGATGCTTTGGACTGCCTAAGCGGGAGCAAGTGGTTCTCTGTGCTGGATCTCCGCAGTGGGTACTACCAGATCCCGATGGCCCCAGAGGACCGTGAGAAGACGGCCTTTATCTGTCCGCTTGGCTTCTATGAATTCATGAGGATGCCTCAAGGATTTCAGGTGCCCCAGCCACTTTTCAACGATTGATGGAGCGTGCAGTGGGGACATGAACTTACTAGAGTGCCTGGTATACCTAGATGATGTTATTGTGTTTGGCAGCTCACTGGAGGAACATGAGAGCAGATTATTTAAGGTATTGGACCGACTGGAGGACTTTGGCTTAAACTGTCCATTGATAAGTGTCAATTCTTTCAAACATCAGTAAAGTATGTGGGACACATAGTATCCACCGAGGAATAGAGACCGACCCAAGTAAAGTTGAGGCCTTGACCACCTGGCCACAGCCCAAAATCTAAAAGAACTGCAAAGATTCCTGGGATTCTGTGGTTATTATCGGCGCTTCATCAAGGACTATTCAAGAGTGATCCGCCCTTTACTTAACCTTACTCAAGGGTATCCCCCAACCCACAAAAAATACCAAAAGTCAGCGTCCCTCAAGACTGAAAGAGTGCATTTTCATCCGAGTGAAGTATTTGGGGCCCGCTGGACTCCTGATTGTGAGACTGCTTTTCATGAGATCATATATCAACTTACCCATGCTCCACTGCTGGCCTATGCCGATCCAAGAAAACCTTACGTCCTGCACACTGATGCTAGCTTGCAAGGGTTGGGGGCTGTGTTGTACCAAGAGCACGAGAATGGCCTGAGACCAGTGGCCTTTGCCAGTAGAAGCCTGACCCCATCCGAAAAGAACTATCCTGTACATAAGTTAGAGTTCCTAGCTTTGAAGTGGGCTATTGTTGACCAATTCCATGAGTACTTGTATGGGGCTAAAATACTAGTAAAAACTGACAATAATCCTTTGACCTATGTGCAGACCTCAGCTAAGTTGGATGCCACTGGCCATAGGTGGCTTTCTGCATTATCTACATATGACTATGCTCTCGAATACCGAGCAGGTCTGAACCACATAGATGCTGATGCTCTCTCCCGGGCCTGCTCCCAGAATTATTGGGTCCGATTGGCAGAACCTGACATTCGGGCACTCTGCCGAAGTTTGACAGGGAGGAACAATGTCCACGGATGCAGTGGACTGCATGGTGGATTGCTTGGGAGCCTCTGAGAATTGCATACCTGCTGCTTATTGCCACTTTTCTGCAATAGACATTGGTGCACTGCCTCAGCTGGACAATGACAGTATTCGGCGGGCTCAATCCCGATCCCATGATCAAAGCAGCTTTAGAAGCCCTCTATGCAGGAAAAGATGTGTCCAAATTACGCCTCCACTGATTTGAGAACTGCACTGTTATACAAAGAAGGTCCTAAGTTGAAACTGATCAATAAACTGTTATACAGAGAAACAGTAGACAGAGGGGACAAGTAGACAAACAACAACTAGTGCTGCCCACTGCCTTTCGAGACTCAGTACTGAGGTCCTTGCACAACCACATGGGGCACCTTGGTATAGACAGAACACTTGACTTGGTGAGATCCAGATTCTATTGGCCTAAGATGGGGCTGATGTGGAGCAACACATTCAAACTTGTAGTCGCTGCTTACAGAGGAAAGCTTTGCCCCAGAGGGCTGCCCCTTGTTAACATCACCACCAGTGCACCCATGGAGCTGGTCTGTATTGATTTTCTGAGTTTGGAGTCAGATCAAAGAAATATCAGTAATGTGCTGGTGGTCACTGACCATTTCACGAGATATGCCCAAGCTTTCCCACCAAAGACCAGAAAGCATCCACTGTGGCCAAAGTACTTGTAGAAACCTTTTTATTCACTATGGGACTCCAAAAGAATCCATTCTGATCAAGGAGAGACTTTGAGAGTCGTCTGATCAAAGAGTGCTTTCTCTGTGGGGAGTCACGAAGTCCAGAACCACTCCTTACCACCCCAGGGGACCCACAGCCTGAACGTTTCAACCGCACTTTGCTAGATATGCTAGGCACCTGCACCCAAAGGACAAGCCTAGATGGAGCCAACAAATTAGCACCCTGGTACATGCTTATAACTGCACCAAAAGTGATGCCACTGGATTCTCCCCTACCGCCTGATGTTTGGAAGAGAAGCTCAACTACCAGTAGATGTGTGTTTTGGGGTCTCTCCTGATGGGGTTCAAGCTGACAACTATTTACAGTATGTGCAAAGTTAAAGGCCCAGCTAACTCATGCATACCAACTGGCTCAAACCAATGCTGCCAAAGAAATCTGGCCAACAAAGAAAGGTATGATAAAAGGTGAAAGCACAGGAACTCCAGGAGGAGATCGGGTATTGCTAAGAAATCTGGGACTGCATGGCAAGCACAAAATTGCTGACAGATGGCACCATCTCCCTCACATTGTAGTGGGCAAACTAGATGATCTGCCAGTGTACAAAGTAAGGCCTGAGAATAATTCAAAGATGTAAAACAATGCATAGAAATCATTTACTGCCCATTGGACAAATCTTAATTGAGTCTGAGCCCCTAGAAGATGCCCCTCTGGACCAGTGACTAGAGCTGCTGCTAAGAAAAGATCAAGAAAGTCTGCACCTACAGAAGCAAAGTTAAAGTGTTCCCTCCAAAGTCCCAGTTGAGCATGACTGTCAGTCCATCATCGGAAGAAAGTGAGAGTGACTTTGAATACTATCCTTCTTACGAACTGAGTCAATTGTTTCGGGCAATCCCTAGTCAATACTGGAGATGAAGCTGGGCCTTCTGGACTGTCTAAGCCCCAGCTTCATCCCTGGAGCCAATGCTCCCAGAAAGTGAAGTGCAAAGCATCAGATCAGATGAAATGGAATCATTGTGCATGGTTGAACTGTTTGAGCTTCAGGGAGGAAAATGATAGATTGGGGCAGACTGGTGATACACCCGAACAAGAAGAGTATTTTGAGTGCCCTGACAGTCCACTGCCAGTGTCCGAAAGCTCTCCATGTGAGCCAAATGTTGTGGACTCAGAAACTGTAACTCCTGGAGCTGAAAGTGCCCCAAGTTCTAGCCTCTCTACCCCCATGGAGACTCCCCTGACAAGTGAGGACAATGCTGAAAATGAGGCTCAGAGTGCAGAGACTATAACAGTTCCCCTAGAAAGACTGGTCGAGCTGTAAAGCCTGTGGTGCACCTCAGTTATGATTCACTTGGGAAGCCTGTGGACTTGCCTCTCAATGTTGTCCATAAAGGAGTGTATGTGTCCCCGAGCTCATTGCCCAAACTGAGCATCAGTGCTAACTCCAAGTTACTTGTGTTGCCCTCTAAGTATGGTGCCCTTGCCCCATCCAGACCCAAGGTAACTGATAGGAAGGGACCCTCTCTTCAGGTTTCATGTACAAGAGGTAATAACTTGAGTTATGGTACAATGTGTATGTAATACTGTGTAAAGAGTGACGTACTGCAATGTTTCAGAAATGTGTTCTTGGTAAAATGATATATTGACTGATGATTACTATGCGAGCCTAATGCAAATGTATATGGTTGCAGTTGAAACTTATGGGTACTTGCTACGCGGACGTCAAGCTTTCCCAGGCCAGGAAGGTGTAACCCCTGCAAATGGGGGTCCCAAAAGACTTCCAGGAGCTTGCTTGAATGCTCCAAGCCTGAATGGTGTTTGGCATTTAAGCCATTTATCAGTGAGTGTTTTTAGAACCTCTGGTACTGTCTCTTTAAGAGCTGTCTGCTTGCAGACATAATTAGTTTGTATGGGGGACTGTGTGCTTCTCTGAGTACCACTCGAGCTGCTGCCAATTCACTTCATTATTGCAGTCACTAGGAGTGCAAAGGGAACCTATCTGAAAGATGTAACTGTTTGCCAGAAATTATTTAGAGTAATAATGAAATTACAGTTTGTCTAACCTGCTTTCTTTGCAGTCAGAACTGTGTCTGCTAGTTCCCCATTCTAGTTTTGAACTGCTGAACTGGACCAATCAGTGTGGGGTAAGCTAGCTCTAAAATGGTGCCTTGGACGAATCAGAACTTGGACTCATAATCTGAGCCAGCCACAAGAGGATTGTATGGGCAGTGACTCTGGGAGATGTAGTTTAGACTTCAGTGCCTTTTGGACCAACAGCAGCAGTCTATTGTGAGTGACAGCCAATCCAGTCAAGAACTGGGAGGAACTCAAAGGAACTGCCCGGTTTTGTCGGTTGGAGTTTCAGTTGAGCTTTGGCAGTGAAGAAGGAAGGAGCCCTGTGCTTTTTCAGTGTGCAGTTTTAGTCAAAAAACGTGTGTAAGGCCCAGAGTTCCGGTCTGCAGCTTGTGTAACAGCTTGTTAGGACTGAATCCGTCCTGTGAAAAGAATCAAAGGATCTCTGAAGAGTAGAAACCAGGCTCACCCTGTAGAAGACTGGAGGAATTGCTGAAAATTGCACTCTGTCTGTCAGGAACTGAATCTGCTGTGTGTTCTCCCGGGTATTGTGCAGTAATTGCGATCGGGATACGGATGCAGCCTGCCTGGTATAGTGCTTTCTTTTATATGGTTGTGTGAAGAGGTTTGTGTACCTCAAGTGAGCCCTGCTGACATTGAAGGACCCTATCTTATTTGGAGGTCGTGAGTACTAATTCAGGGTCGCTCCCTGTTGAATTGCCACATTAAATCCAAATGGAATTACTGTACTGCTGACTGTTTAATTCTCCTTTTCTCTCTGTGTGAAAGGGCCCCTACCAGCTGCCACGGTTTGGACTAGCCACTAGGGCTTGGGTACCCAGGGACAGTAACTGATAGGGATAGGCCTGTGCACAGAGCCATAGGTAGATTATTAGAGTGATAAGCTAATTAACCTGATTTCCCCCTGTCCTTGTTATATCTTCCTAAATAAATCAGAGCTGCTTGTTTCAGCAAAGTTATACTGCCTGAGGTATTTGTCTATGTTAAAGTACTGTACTGTGATTGTTGCACTGTATCTCATTTCACAGGAGGTCCCAGTGCTGGAACCAGACCTGGGGGTAAGTGTATACTGTGAAGGTAATTCTGATATATTGTGTGGGCCACTAGTGGGAAGAAAGGGGGGTTGCAGTGTCCCAGAGGGCTGTGACCAAGTTAGTTTAACTATTGCAAACCCTGACCTCTGGGTGGAGGCACCCGCCATTGGATCCAGGCCCCTCAACCTGTTAGTGGCAAATCAGGCAGGGGTAGTAGCCCCTGGGATAGCGCCATCTAGGGGTTACATAGAGGTCCACTCACTCAATGTGCATACAAGAGTTTAGATGGTGAGAACCCTGTGGACTTCTGTGGGACTTCCCTATAGACTACATCCTGAGGAGGAGTGTCTGTTCATCTTTACGCTGATGATGCCATAATTTACCGGTCCTCTCCAGATATTGATCTCATTAGTAGTGAACTTGCCTCTGATTTCACAACCCTTGAGTGCTGGTTCATCAGTAACCATCTTGTTCTTAACACAAAAAAAAACAAATGTACGCTTTTCTCCCACCGCACTCCCTCAAAACTCCTACCGCTGCCTCTAAGCATCTCTTCCCTTAATGGTGATACCCTTGAGTCTGTCTACTCCTTTAAGTACCTGGGTTTCACTTTGGACACAGTGCTTTCCTTTAACACTCATGTCTCTAACTTGATTAAATCCCTTAACCAGAAACTTGGACTCCTCTATTTCATTCGTCCTTATCTTACCTCCAACTCTGTCTTAAGACTGCCTCCTTGTCCCTTCTTCCCCTCCAAACTTATGGTGCTCCTTTGGTACTTTCTACTAGTTCCTCCTCCCTGCCTCTTCTTACCCAGGCTTATCATAGGGTTGGAAGTTTTGCTTTAGTGACTAATTCCCAAGTGCACCACTGTGACGTCTTCTCCTCGCTGAGCTGGTTAACATATAAAGCCAAATTAAAGTATCACTCCATGTGTCTCATGTATAAGTCTGTCCACATTGCCATGCCTCCATGTCTTAGTGAATTGATTTGGCTTAAGCTTGTACCTCATGCCCTTCACTCTGCCTCTCTCCCCCTTCTTGTACAACCAAACCCATGGTTAACCATTGCTGGCAGGTCATTTGCCTATGCGGTGATATCAGGCTAGAACTCGCTTCCTCCTTCCATCCTGTCTCGTTCCTCACTCTGTCTATTCCAATATAACCTGTACGCTTCTCTCTCAGCCCGTGTCATGCTTCTGCTAATGCTGACATCTTTCCTGCCTTTGATTTCCCCTGATTCTGGTCATCCTGATACTGTTCTGTAACCTGTAATTACCTATGTGTAAATATTTATTTTTCATTAGCTGTTATATTTATACTATCGCGGCTCATGCTGTATCATAAATGAACTGCAATATGTTTCTTCTGATGTGTATATATCTATTTTTGCAAGTCGTTTATACACTGTTACTCTTACATTTCAGTATGCTTTATAATTTTTTATCTTCCACCTGCTGTATGTTAATTCTGATTGTTATTGTAACTGAATTCCCCTTGTTTACACTGTGGAAGACTTAGGTTTGCTGGCCAAGGCACCTAGCTTCACCTGAGCTCTTTCCTTCTAGGTTGCTTGAAAGGACAGAGCAAAGAACCTTACCAGAGCAAGGGAAAGGATTAAGACTTCTTTGGGCTAGGCAGATTTACTGTGTGTTGTTATTTAATTTTGTACTCACAGGGATTTTTACTGTTTGTTGCTAACATTTTATTGCTTTATTTTTCTCTGATTCAAATTGCTGTTGCTGGGTATACCTTCTGCTGCATTATTACAAGGTGTGCCTACAGATGTGTGCTAACAGATTACTGCTGTGATCTTCTGATTCAAGTTGTCTTTTGCAAGGTGTATCTTCTGTTACTGCTTTATTTTTCTCTGTAGCAAAGGTGGTGCTTTACAGGTTTTACAGTTTTATCTATCATTAGGATAAGCTTTCAGGGTTACTGCGTTTGTTGCTGACTGATTGTTTCTGCTCTTACCTAGTTGTTTCTTTCATCCGTGGTTCTTCTTTTTTGTCAGGGGAAGGATCCAGCCACCCACCCCTGATCCCCAACCACCCCACAATACACTCCTTTTATAGGGTAGCACAGTCGTGACATTTCTTGTGGCAAAGCAGGAAGGGGCGGATCAGTGGGGTATCCACATGGTGACCTCATTTACAGGGGCACTAGTTATTTAACTTGTTATAAAAAGTTATATAAAAACAAACAAAACACAAAATCAAACTTTTGCTTTCATTTTCTTCCTTCTAATTACCCTGATCAGGTTATAAACCCAGCAACTTAACTGGAATAGATATAATTAATTGTAGGTACCGTGGAACACTTTTCAGAATGGCAGTTTTACAGGATTTAGGACACTGTCCTACATGCTGGGCCATTGGAGATCTTAGGGCTCAGCTCCAGGCAGCAGGGGCAGAGATTGCGTGCCTCAAATTTCATATTCAAGAGGAAATATATTATAAGAACCACACACCATTTTCCCAACATCCAACAGAAGCACCTCGACTGCAGAGGGTAGTTGGTCTGGGAGGTTGGCAGGTGGTTAGGAGGGGTAAATCAGGTGCTCCATCACTCGGAGCTCTCCAACATATTACCTCCACAAAGCATATAAAAATACAAACAGGTATCTACCTCTATCTCCAAAATCAAACAAAGGGGCAGAGGACACTGCAGAGTAGGACACTGCAGCACAGGAGTTAGCACAACAAAACTCACCCAAAACAGGAACCAAAACATAAAAAGCAAAAAGGAATTCCAAAAAACTTCTGATCATAGGAGACTCCATGATTCGGGGAGTTCATACCTATCTCCAGCCAGGGGTAATGGTCAGATGTCTCCCAGGTACATCAGCGTGGAGAGACACTGACAGCATTGCTAAAATTGTTGAGGAAGCAGGAGAAAACATTGATGTCCTGGTACACATAGGGACTAATGATCTCACCAGCCAGTCAGTTGTGGAGACCAAGGAACACCTGACCAGGCTGGGTGACAAACTATCATCCATTTCATCCGGCATCTCCTTCTCTGAGATCCTGCCAGTCTGGGAGAGGAGGGCAGATGGACAGAATGTCAGAAAAGGGGAGATAAGGGAGCCAAACATGTGGCTCAAGGGCTGGTGCCAGGAAAAAGGACACAAATTTGTAGGGAACTGGCAACAGTTTGGGGGATGAAAGTTCTTTAAATTTGATGGACTGCATCTGACTAAGGAGGGAGTCAGTGCATTGGGGCAGAAGTTTGATGTCTTTGCAGAATATTTAAACTAGCAAATGGGGAGCAGGGTGCAGCAACTCATACGTCAAATGGAAAGAACACCCTTCCCCCCTCAGTTAGTGGTCAAACAGGAGTTCAACATGTTTGCAGTTCATTTGCATCACCAGGTAAGGAAAAAGGTTCGGCTCCCCATACAATGCACAGGGGAAGTGCCAGACCTCACCCAACAACTAAACACTGAAATCTGGCCAATGTAAAATCATGTACACAAATGCTCGCAGTCTGGGAAACAAGATCCCAGGCCTGCAGGCAATAATGACAGAGGCTAAACTGGACATAGTAGCAATTAGTGAGACGTGGTTTACCGGTAACCACACTTGGGAGACTTCAGTAACTGGCTATGTACTTTTCAGAAGAGACTGAAGTGCAAAAAGGGGGGTAGTGGAGTGGCCCTGTATGTCAATGAAAATATCAAAGCTACAGAAATTCAGAATACACATAACCCACAAGAGACAGGGCTATCCTAGATCTAGTGCTGACTAACAGGGAAAAGATCACAGATCTCCAGGTAGAAGGTCACCTGGGGGCCAGTGACCATCACATGGTATGGTTCAATTTGGCCACTACAACTAAATCATCCCATTCCATGTCAAAAATATGGGACTTCAGAGGAGCTGACTTTGATAAGATGGCCAACAGTGATAAGCTAGCCCTGGAAAAAAGAAATACAGGTGAGGGGGTACAGGCAAAGTGAGCAAGCAAAAAGGATACAATACTTGAAGCAATATCCCATTGTGTTACAGAGAAAAGGAAGTACAAAAGAAGAAGGTAACCACTTTGGTTCTCAAAAACAGTAGCAGAAAAGGTCAGAGCCAAAAGGCTGGACTTCAGGAAATATAAGGGAACACAGCGGGATGAAGATAGGGAGGCATACCAAACTGCCCTAAGGGAAGCAGGGAAGGCAGTAAGGCAGGCAAAGGCCCAAACTGAGGAAACACTAGCACACACAGTACAATAAGGTGAAAAGACTTTCTATAGATACATTAGTGAAAGGAGAAAGTCCAGAGGGGGTATTGCTAAGATCAAAGGAGATAAGGGGGCATGTGAGGAGAAGGACCATGTAAAAGCATCTATCCTAAATAGATACTTCTGCTCAGTAGTTAGTGAACAGAAGGTAGGGCAGGACCCACAGCTCAGCACCATAGACACAGGGGGGAGGGAGGTGAGCATTAGTCCCTTCACAAAAGAAAGGGTCCTACAAGAGCTCAATAATCACATGGTGGACAAGGCAATGGGACCTGATGGCATACATTCCAGGTACTAAAGGAGCTAAGGGTGGAACTAGCAGAGCCATTATCAGAACTGTTTAGAGAGTCTCTGAGCACAGGAGTGGTCCCAGAAGACTAAAGAAGGGCTCATGTGATCCCGTTCCACAAGAGTAGTAGCAGGGAGGAGGCAGGGAACTACAGACCAGTCAGTCTTACCTCAGTAGTGGGCAAGATTATGGAGGCACTCCTTAAGGAAAGGATAGTGCAACACCTGGAATCCATAGGAGCACAGGATCCAAGACAGCATGGGTTTACAAAAGGAAGGTCCTGTCAAACTAATCTCATAGATTTCTTTGACTGGGTAACCAGAGTGGTGGACCAAGGGGGAGCAGTTGATGTCGCCTACCTTGACTTCAGCAAAGCTTTCGATACTGTTCCACATAGAAGATTGATTAATAAACTGGGTAGGCTCGGGGTGGGTCAGAAGTTGGTTAAGTGGGTGACAAACTGGTTGGGGGCAGAAAACTGAGAGTGGTGGTAAATGGTATACAGTCAGAAGAGATACAAGTCACAAGTGGGGTACCTCAGGGATCAGTTCTGGGGCCAGTCCTCTATAATATCTTCATCAGTGACATTGCAGATGGACTGGAGGATAAGGTTTGTCAGTTTGAAGATGACACCAAGATCTGCAACAGAGTAGATGATCCAGATGGAGTGGGCAGAATAAGAAGAGATCTGGATAAACTAGCAAAATGGTTGGAAGAGTGGCAACTGGGGTTTAATGCAAAGAAGTGCAAGATCATGCACACAGGGAAGAAAAACCCTGAAGCCACCTATAGGCTGGGAGAGGAGTTGCTGGCAGTCACAAGGGAAGAAAGAGGCTTGGACATTATCATCACCGATGTCCTGAAATCATCCCAAGCAGACCACTAAAGCAGTAGGTAAGGCTAGGGGGATGTTAGGGTGTATTAGTAGGGGTATCACAAGTCAGAAAAGGGAGGTGATCATCCCTCTTTACAAAACACTGGTTAGGCCCCATCTGGAGTACTGCGTGCAGTACTGGAGGCCACACCTTCACAAGGACATTAACCAAATTGAGGCAGTCCAGAGAGAAGGGCAACCAAAATGGTGCAGGGACTGCATCAGAAAACATATGAGGACAGATTTATGGAGCTCAATATGTATACCCTTGAGCAAAGGAGGGAGAGAGGTGATATGATCGAAACATTCAAACACCTTAAGGGCATTAACAAGGTGAAGGAGTCTAACATGTTTCAATATAAGAAAAATAGCTGGACAAGAGGACACAGCATGAGATTAGACGGAGGCTGATTAAGGGGTAATGTGAGGATGTTCTTTTTCACAGAAAGGGTGGTGGATGCATGGAACGGCCTACCTCAGGAAGTGGTAGATATAAATACAGTGCAGAGCTTCAAACAGGCATGGGATAGGCATAAGGAAGCAATATAGATGGGTATGAATAGATAGGCCATTGACAGAGCAAAAGTCAATGGCATATTTGAGTTAGAAAAATAAATGGGTAGACTGGATGGGCCGTGCGGTCCTTATCTGCTGTCAACTTCTACGTTTCTATATATTGTATTGTCTGCTGCTGCTCTCCCAGGTCGACCCTGTAATTGTCTCAGTGGACTTATCCGGTTACCAAAACTCAAATAAATAAAATAAGAGATAGGGCAAATGCTTTTTCCATCTCCTACCATGCAGTTCTGCAAAAGCCCTAAGCATGGTCTTAGGGTGCCATTAAAACATTCCACAAGACCACTGATTTGTGGGTAGTAAGGTGAAACATGTAGCTGCTGCACCCCACATTTTTCCTACATACTCCTCATTGAAGCTGACATGAAGTTTGTGCCCTGGTCAGATAAGAACTCATGAGGACATGCAACCTGGTTGAAAATCCCCAGCAGTTCATCTGCCACCTCCTCTGACTCTATGGAGGACATTGCCACAGCCTCAGGGTACGGAGTGGCATAATCCACCACCATGAGAATGTACCCCTTTTCTGAGCTGGATGGCACACTAAGAGGTCCCACAATAGCTACAGCTACCTGCTAAAATGTTTCCTCTATTATGGGTAAAGGAACCAAAGCTGCCTTGCCTTTGCCTCCTTACTTTCCCACTTTCTGACATGTATCATAAGTGTGGCTGTACTTTAGCCACATCTTTATAGACATCAAGCATAGACACCAGGCCAACAGAAGTTTTTGAGAAGGTTGTGCGAGAAGACTGTGGAGACTGGGGAGTCTGTGGCATTCTCTGAGGTGCTACCAGTACCCTGTGCAAGCACAGTGAGAAAGGACAGGAATAGGGAGTTGAACACATGGTTGGTAGAATGGTGTCAAACTAAGGGATATGGGGTTGTGGGCAGCTGGGGCAGTACCTGGGATAATAACAATCTGTTTGCAAGGGATAGGCTGTACCTGAGTGGGGAGGGGAAGGAGGTATTAAAGCAAAGACTGGGGAGGTATATTGCAACAAAGGTGGATGTAAACTAGATGGGGGGGTGGCAAGTGAACAGCAGGTAGGCAGGGATTCGATAGAGTGGAGTCACAGCCTACCTAATAGACTAGCAGGGAAGGACTCTGGGTGGCCGAAAAAGGAGGGAGTAGAAGGAAGGGAATGGAGGCCAGTGAAGGGAAGAGGGCAGGATGGAGGGTAGTCTCACTGAAAGCAAGAAGCTTAGGCAACAAATCAGCTAAGCTACAGGCACTCTTAGCAGTGTGAAGGGTGGATATTGCAGCTGTCACAGAAACGTGGGCAACTGAGCTGGGACTGGGATCTGGCAATCCCAGGATACAAATATACAGAAAGGACTGTAAGGAAGGAAGGAAGGGGGCAGTGGGGTGGCAGTCTATGTGAGGGACGGGATCACATGCACAAGGGATGAGGGGAAAGAAAGGAAAACAGAGGAAATCTGGCTGCAGCTCCTAGACTCAAGGGGTAGGAAACAGGTTTGGGGTGGTATACAGGCCACTGTCCCAGTCTGCGGATCTTGACAGGAAATTAGCAGGACAAATCAGAAAGGTATGTAGAAAAGGAAAGGTGGTCATCATGGGGGACTTCAACTTGCCGGGGGTTGACTGGAGCATTCCGGTCACCTCCAGTGCTAGGGAGCAAGTGCTGCTGGACGCGATCCAGGAGGGTCTCCTGACACAGTTGATTACTGTATCTACTAGGCTAAAGAACACTTTAGATCTGGTGTTGTTGAATAGGGAGGCAGTAAGGGAAATAAAGGTGGAGGACCCACTAGCCGACAGCAATCACCAAATGGTGTGGTTTAATATCACGATGTGCGGGGAGCCAGAGAAATTAGTTACTCAGGTGGTAAACCTCAGGGCAGCATACTTTGGGAGGATGCAGAAAGTACTGAAAGGGAAACTAGAGGGCATTAGGCAGGAGATGGATGCAGAGCAGAAATGGGATATTATTAAACGGGGATTACAGAGGCAACAGAAGCCTGCACCAAGACACAGAGTAAGAGAAGCAGAGCAAGAAAACCATGCTTGTTGAACAGCAAGATAATGGAGGTGGTGAGAGCAAAATGAGAGATGCACCAGAGATATAGGAGGATGGGGAAGAAAGGGGACAGGGAGAAGTATGCAAGATGGTCCAGGGAGGTAAACAGAAAAGTGAGAGAAGCCAAGGCCCAGAGGGAGCTGAGATTAGCGCAGGGAATTAATGAGGGGGGAGACGTTTTCAGCTACATCAGGGAGAAAAGGAAGTGCAAGGAGAAAATAGTGAGAATAAAAAGGGTTGGGGAGTGGACAGAAAAGGGGGAGGAGCAGGCAGAAGCACTGAATGAATACTTTTTGCTCAGTGTTCACAGAAGAAAAGGGGGGACCGCTACCACCATGGGCTGGAAGGGTGGGGACAGGGGGTGAGGAGGCAACAGATGGAAGAATTGAGGCAAGTAGAGTCCAAGAGGGACTGAGGGCACTGAAGGTAGACAAGGCACCAGGGCCAGATGGTATCCACCCCAGGTTGCTGAGGGAGATGGTGGCGGTGTTGGCAGAGCCGCTGGTGGATCTGTACAGCACCTCACTGGAGTCAGGATGTGTGCCACTGGACTGGAGGATGGCACATGTAGAACCATTACGCAAGAGCAGACCAAGGGATGAACCGGGTAATTATCCCCCGGTAAGTCTCACCTCCATAGTATGCAAACTCATGGAAACAATACTAAAGGAAAGATTGGTGTCGTACCTGGAGGACAGTGGCCTCCAGGATGTGAGGCAGCATGGGTTCATTTCAGGGAAGTCTTGTCAAACCAACCTCATACAATATTATGACTGGGTGACAAGTGAGCTGGATAAGGGCCATGCGGTGGATGTTCTTTACTTGGACTTCAGCAAGGCCTTCGATTCGTGCCTCATGGGCGGCTTTGGGGGAAGCTAACTGGTGTAGGGGTAGGGGCAAAAATGATGAACTGTATTACAGGTTGGCTGAGTGGCAGGCTGCAACAGGTGGTGGTGAGAGGCGAGCTCTCAACTCCAAGGCCGGTGATGAGTGGGGTGCCACAGGGCTCTGTGTTGGGGCCAGTATTGTTTGGGCTCTTCATATCAGACATTGCACATGAGGTGGCGAGCAAGGGAAGTCTGTTCACTGACGACACCAAAATCAGAACAGTGGTGGATGGAGAGGAGGGATTGAAGCAGCTGCAGGGGGACCTAAGCAAGCTAGATTAGTGGTCAGAGAGGTGGCAGCTGGGGTTCAATGCAAAGAAGTGTAAGGTTATGCACTTTGGGATGAAGAACCCAAGGAGAGAATACTGGCTGGAGGGAGGTTAAGCTGGGGATCACTGAGGAGGAGAAGGGCCTGGGGGTAATGATAACAGGGACCATGAACAACACTGCCCAGTGCAGGAGTGTGGCTGCAAAAGCGAACAAAATGCTGGGGTGCATATCGAGGGGGTTTCTTCCAGGAGAAGAGAGATGATCTTGCCCCTCTTCAGGTCGCTGGTAAGGCCACACTTAGAATATTGTGTGCAGTTTTGGAGGCCATACCTAAAGCATGATATCAGGCTACTGGAGAGGTGTAGAGAAGGGCAACAAAGATGATATGTGGAATGGAGAGGAGAGATTATGACAGCAGGCTAGGAGACCTGAATATGTACACTCTGGAAGATAGAAGGGATGGGGGGACATGATAGAGACATTCAAGTATCTGAGTGGAATCAATAAGGATGGGGCAGATGGGGTCTTTAAGTTAAGGAGGGGGAGGGTCACCAGGGGGTATGGGCTAAGAATAGAGGGGGGGGGGATTTAGGAAGGAAATGAGGAGACACTGTTTCACAGAGAGGGTGGTAGCAAAATGGAACACCCGACCAGAATGGGTGGTATCTTGTAAATCTGTGAACAGCTTCAAAAGGGCATGGGACAGGGAACAGGGGAGCGTAAGGGTGGGGGAGGTGGGGTGGCAGTGGGATGACAAAGGGGACGGGGTGGGGCAGCTGCAAACTAGGGGTGCTAGCTGCACACTTGAGCAGACTTAAATAGTCCAGGTGGTCTGTTTCTGCTGGCACATTCATATGTTCATATCAACCTCTGTGTGGTCTGTTTCACCGATATGTGTCCTGCTAGTAGAATGTTATATGCAATGCTGAGTAGCTGTTGCCTAAACTCCTTTGATACTACCGGATGTTTGCATACCTGACATTCCTCTGCACTTTCCTGTGGTTTCTACACATGATAAAGCAAGACATTCTCCCAATACACTTGGCTCTGCCTCCAACCCTGAGGGTCAGGGTCAGCGTTGTCTGTCTGTTCTCTTAGCTCCTTTAAGGATTTATCCCTCAGTAAAGCACCTTTTAAATCTATGCTTTTTACTCCTCCTGGAAAGACAGCATCCTCCTTTGAAGTTTTCCTAGAGAAACTCTCTGCTGCTACTGAGGCTGGACTGTCAAATGTCTTGGCCCCTTGGCATGCTACAGTGTCAAGCCTCCACTGTAGCAGACATGACATAATTTCAGTTGCCCCTTTCTCCCAGCTATCAGTTCCATCAGACTTCAATCTAATGGTCTGACTCCATATAACTGTACCCACAGTTTCACCCTTGCATTTTAGGTCATTCTCCAAAAGTGTCTGTATTATGGTCTTCACTAACCCTGACTTTGTCCATCCCTTGGCACCCTCTCCAACTCCGGAAGACTCAAGCCAATTGGGCTGGCACAGTGGATCCCACTGCACACTTTACTGATGCAAACTGATCTGGTAGGACCTGTACATGTTTAACTAAATCCAGATGTACTGTGGAGAGTTCAGCTCCTGTGTTCCTCCAAGCTTGTTTGAGATTCCCATTAATCTGACAGGTAGCACATACTTAGTTAAATTAGGGCTTACCTTCCCCTTTACATAATAAACACTAAGGGAGCCTGGTGTTTCCTTCTGCTGCCCCTGTTCCCTGGGTCTTCCATGCTGGCAGTTAAAAAAAGAGATGCCCCAGTTGCTGGTACACAACACTTCTGTTCCCCAGATCCCTATTCATTTTGAAGAACTGGGTGTGCTCCCCCTGGGTTCAGGTTCAGCTGTATTCCCTTTAGGCTGACCTGCTGGCTTACCTGTGCCTTTAAACTCAGCTGTCCCTCCCCCAACACTCTTACAGCTTGCAAAATATTTATTTGCCATATACCTGTCAGACATTTCAGCTGCTTGCCTGGCTGAACCTGGGATTTGGTCAGCCAACCACATCCTTATGGCTTCTGTTCTATACAGCAACTGAGAAACTGTTCCAGCATCACCACCTCAATAATTTGCTCAGCAGAGGATGCTTCTGCACTCTCTAACCATCTCCTGAGCAAACTGGAAAGATTTATTTATTTATTTAAGTCTCGGAATTACGACGTTTGAGCCAGGGGCTCATTTACAAAGGCTCCACAACATAGAGAAGAAAGGAAGCAAGGACAGTTTACATGGAACAAGAGATAGAATGAGGGCACAGAGAACAATAAAATAAGGCAAAAAAAAAAAAAAACATATTAAATGCAGCATGGGTATCAAGAGTTACCTGATTAAAATTTACATGGTACAAGAGACTGAATGAAGGTACAGAGTATGATAAAACAAAGCAAAATATACATAGTAAGGGCTGCATAGGTATCAAGAGCTACATGGTTACAGAATGTTGTACACTTTGTAAGAGTGGCCAAAGGAAGGCCTTGTCATGGACCTCTAAGAGACAAAGTCAAGAGTGGGCAAGTAAGAGAGTATGTAGAAACCTAACAAAAAGTAAAGGAACTGAGCAGCCAAAGACAGGCATTGTGTGTGTGTGTGTGTGTGTGTGTGTGTGTGTGGGGGGTTCATAAACCTAATTCCCTAAACTTTGGTGTGGCGGGAAAAGGAGAAGAGATTGAGAGTAGGAAACAGAGTATTATAAAGGGAGTTGACTGACAGTAGAGGTAGAAAATAAAGGGGTTTACTAGGGGTGCTGATGGGGAGAAGAGGGATTAAATGCTGGGGAGGTGGAGGGTGAGACAAGAGAAGATTTTAAGGATGCAAGGTGAGGTGAGGTAATACAAGACCTAGGAAGTAGGCCAGGGTTGAAAGGAGGAGGTAGAGGTATCTAAAGCTGGGATGTGGCCAGGGGTGGATAGTTGTGGGGGGTAGAAGAAGTAAGGGTAAGAGTGATAGAACATAGTAGGAAGAGAAAGAGTGGAGCTGGTTAAATGGAAAGAGACTCAGGTAATTAGATATATTTCCATTTCCATACAACTTTCTTCGTTCTGTGTCTCAAATCTATGAACTTTCAATTGGGATTAATTAGCAGCCAATTCATATAATGTTTTAGCAACGTATCTTTAACTTTATCATAGTCCCAGCTGTACTGTACATTCATTTTGCAAAATGCATTAAGACACAATAAAGGAGCTAGACTGAGAGCCCACATTTCCTTGTACAAAAAGGACTGTGCACAAATTTCCTGAAATAGATGAAGGAAGGCGTCTAAATCATCTCATTCCTTAAAGTGAGCAAACATTTTAGAATTTGGTTTAGGACCATGTGTTGACCCACCATTCTCAACCCCACTTACCATTCCGGATGACTACTGACACAATTGCTCCAATTAAAATTCATGCGTGCGCTGTGCTGCTGCTGCCTCTTTTTCAACTTGGTCTGCTTCCTTTTCATTGTGGGCTGCCTCCTTTTCAGCTTGCTCTGCTCCAATTGCATCTTTTGCAGCTGGAAGTTTGCTAGCATCTTGTCCCTTTCCAACTGCAACTTCATTTTTTCCAGTTCAACATCAACTGTTTTTGGGTTGTCCTTTAGCAGTGGCTACTGCTGCCTTTACCATGCCTGTAGCTGCTTTGGGGCCTGCTGCTGCTGCACTGGCTCTGGATTATGCTCTCCACTCAGCTTCCCTTCCTCATGGACATCCTCTGCTGTTTCGGGGAACTCCTGTTCATCCACGGGTTGTGGCCTGAGGACCCCCTGTTCTTCCTGGTCCTTTTTATGCAGGGCCTTTATGAGCAGATGTTTACTAAGTAACTCATGGTTAATTTCCTTTTTGGTGCATAACTCTCACAGCTGTTTTGAGTTTAGCCTGTTATACTTGATTGGCACCTTTGCTGCCATTTTCCTGATAACTGGCTGCACCTGAAAATAAAGGTGAAATGCAACAAAAAAAATATTTTTTCTGTGCACTTTGTCTTTACGACTGGTTAGGTACTTTGTGTAATCTCTGATGATTTACTCTTAGTGTCAGTGTCGACTACACAAGCACCTTTCAAGAAACCACCAAGGACTGGCTGGTACTTGCATGCTTTACAAAAATCCCATACGCTGTCACAGATGTGACAAACCCACCTGTCCATGCCCCAACTAGTGCCACCTTGCAGCTGGCTGCCACAGACCTTCACCTTTGATCACCCCTCACTGAGTCCTTGCACCCACGCTCAATCCTGTGCAAAGATGGTGCACCCTGGCCACCTGAACCTCTAAGTCTATTCGCCAGTCCCCCTGCATCAAGTCAAGACTGACTGCCTGAGCCCCAGGTGAAGTGTGGGTTCTGTCTTATCACACTTTTTTTCACTCCTTTCCCTGTATCAGGAAGGAATATATTTTCAGATTACTTAAACCAGAGTTACTGTGCCTCTTCAGAATGATGGGTGCCTCAGAGATTTACAAACTATACCCATTTTATGAAAATGCACAACCAGTCAGTATATTGTGCTAAATCAGAACTATTTTCTTTACAAAATATATTTACACATTGGCCAAAACAGAATAAAAGAGCTTACAGGAGAAAACATTGAAAATAAAATGAGTTAAACCATAGAATGCAAACTTAACTATCTTATAGCTAGGTCAAAAAACAGATGAATTCATGAAAAAGGAACAGTTTCTTGTCTTTGGAGAACTTGAACCCATGGTCATTTTCTCCCCCTTCAGTTTCCAACCAATGCTGTATATTCTACACCCTGACTGCCCTTATCTTTCTCTCTCCCTCACTGAATGTAGTGTCTTTATAGAGAGGCCCTCACAGCTCAGCCATGCACATAAAAATATTCTGTTTGACAAGGCTGAAATATCAGTTCCTGTGTTATCACAAAAACAAACTACAATTAAACTCTGTCAAGCATATCACTTTTCAGACCCCCAGGAACAAATTAATCTTGTCACGCAAATGACCCTCCTTGTAAACCAGTTGATGAACAGCAGGCCCATTTGCCTACATGTGCCGACTTTTGGAATTTAACCTCCCAGTATTTGCTGGCGCTCTTTATCTGCCAATTAGTTGCATGAAACTGTAAGTTGCTATGCCGGAGAAGATCTATGACAGGCAGGACCTCCTCTCATGTGAACAACAGGGACCTTAATTATCAAACTTTAGAAATAATCAGAGAATAATACCCTAGTATTCCAGTTAGATAATTATATTAATGCATTAGTATGCCACAATGAGACACAAAGCATTACATTATAGGGACATTCCTATTCAAAGTTCCATGTCATATGAGCGAACGCACAATAGCGATCGTCATATAAACGAGTGAACATCGCCAAAAAAATGCATCGGCGATGTGCACAACAGTGGGACCATAGACAGAGATGGTCCGTACCAAAAGAAAACACAGCACATTGACGCCATGTTTAATGCGGGGGGGGGGTTATGCCCCCTGTGCCCCGGCCCCCAATTATTATAACCAACTCCAAGGGGGAGCCTGACACTGGGGTAAACAAAAAAGTTAAGTGTGCACACGCACACAAATTGCAAAAACATAGCACTCCTGCCCAGGAGTTCGAACCTGAATCCTTCAGCACTAGAGGCATATGCTGCCACCACTAGACCACACGATTAGTTTGGACTGACCAACCAAAACTACTTCCTACATCTTCTACATCATAGATCCCTCTTACTGTCGCTCTCTCTACACTTGATATTATTGTTTCACCGTTCCTCGCTATATCAACGTTCACTAACATATCCCTCTCGCTCTATTGCAAGACACTCAAAAGTAGTCGCTCAAATGTAGTTGCTCAATCGTATTCGCCCATATCACTGGATGCCCCTATTCAAGTATGCATAGCCTGCCTGTGATTCTACTTCTCAGAAACAAACTAGGAAACTATACTGTTGTACAGGAACTAATGAAAGGTGGGTCCCTGGCAGGACAGTATTGATTGATCGAATGATAAAAGTTGATGTTTATACAGGAAATACACTTAGAACAAAGTTATATTTACAAGGGTATGGGTGGTCTTGATTCCATAACTGAGCACACGGTAGCTTGTCTCTTCTGAGAGAGCCGTATCCAATGAAGGGGGTGATGCGTCTGTGGGAACAACCAGTGAGGCATATCTACTCATTTGATACAGTTTATACAGTGGGGAAGTTATTCCAGATATCATAGTATTCCCTTATTTTGTGGACAGCTACAAAGCACATTCTCTGATGCTCTCTGAGGAAGACCATGTATGGTTGAAGCCATTGGGGTTTAGTGTGTTCCATGGCTCAATAAAATTGCTTACCATGGTTCACCAGGCTATGTAGCCTCATTATTGTTTATCGCTCTTCGAGTGCAGTTTTGTTTGTTTTCATTTGTTATTTTGAGCTTAGCAACCTTAAACTCGCACCACCTACAGTATTTTCTCTGAGTCACATTACAACCTTTTATTTGTCACATCCTTTACAAACCTGATAATTTCCAACTGCCCTTATTCAGTTTTGATGGGTGGATACATATGTTTTCCTCCAGTTCCTAAGTAAGAGCCAGTTTGACTGTTGGTGATTCTACCAACACTTTATATTAGAGCTTCTGTTCCACTTGGCTACTCTAGCATTCTAGATTACTCTTTGGTTTGTTTATTAGTGGTTGAAAGTTCAATTTTATTACATCCCTGTGGCCTTCGGCTACGTATATGCCACTGTAATTGAAAGATCTCCTAAGCCCACATATATCCACTCTCTCAAGGCTGTCTACTTACACACATATTATAACTCAGTAGTAGAACCATTGTCTTACCTGGGTTGAAATGTAAGCCTCAAATTAATCCAAACTCCTACATTATTTCCATCATTCTAACTATTGAGGTTCCTGGGTTCAGTACTGTTAGGAGGATATTATTTGCACACATAATCACCTTCATAAGTGTTACCTATTGCTATCACTCCAGTTATTGAATACTCTCTAAACCACTAAATGAAAGGTTCCAATACAAAAAGAAATAAACTTGGGGACAGCAGACAGTCCTGCCTAGTCCCCTGCCACACGAGGAAAGGGTCAGAATAAGAGCCCTCTGGCACTGACCACTGCACGTGGTTGAGCATAGATAAGGTCAATTCTGTTTATTTTATTTATTCCTTTTAATGATTTTTACTAGAATGACATACTGAAATGAGAAAAGACTGTATCCAGATGAATTCTGTGGAAAAGGATGCAAGGGGTCACAGTGAAAATAAAGGTAGAATACAGTGTACAAAAACAGAAGGTACAGTCAGTGATAATAATATAATAATAACTGGTCTCAATTTTTTTTCCATAGGGGAAACTGAGTTATAATTCACCGTTATAACCAGCTGGTTATAATGCAAACACATGCAGAGTTTCCCTGTGAAATCCATGCTCCACAATTCACCTCGCACACTTCACTTAGAATTTTCACCAAACACTTGAATTAATTCTGCCTCTCTATACTGTACCTTAGTGAAAACTGTTGATTACTAATCTTGCTTGGCCACAGTGTTCCATAAACTGCAGTTCCAGTTCCAGAGCATGTCAAAAAAGTGAAAAAGCTTTTCTGGCTCTGAAGCCGAACCTCAGGCAGACTGCGCACACTACGTACTGCTACGTATGGCTGCGCCCTAGCCCTCAACCACTTTGGCTGCCAGAGCTGACTACTTAAAATAAAAAACAAGGCCAATAAAAAAAAATTAAATACATTAAAATGAAAGAGAAAACAGTGTTCCACTAATAGTGTGCACAGCCACAACATCCAGTGGTCAAACTGAACACTATTGCAAATATTTTAATCCTCTGGGCAAAAATACATATCCCAGCAATTATATAAAACAAAACAAGGGGAGGTGTGTAAAACTCAGATTTTACACACACCATTAGTGTGGGATGCTTTTATAAATCTCTCGAGCTTCCCTCTCTGGGTTTATGTAGCATTCCACGCCTTAGGGGTGTAAAATTTTCATTATACACACCTCCCCATGTATTATTCTACATAAAATCAACAGATGTGCAAATGAGATACAGTGCACCCAAAAATGTGTACAGAAGTCTAGCGTCAAGGGTCTGAATGCACCATGCCCCACGTAAAATAAAACTATGGAAATGGGCAAAGACCAAATGTAGGTATCGACAAGGCTATACAGCAGGGGAGAAAAAAATTAGTCCAAGAAGCTAGAAAAAGAACTAGAAGTGAGAGATTTCATGTGGTAGAAATTATGGAGACATAATGATGGGTTGAAGTGCAAGAACATATGTCGAATTGTGATCACAGAAAAGGGCTTTCAGTGCATAAGGGAGAAGGATGAGGACATGTTATGGAGCAGCTACACTATAGCCATAGGAAAAGCAACTTGTCCAGCATAAGACTTACAGGAGAGAGAAAAAAATAGGATTGTGAGTTTCTTAGGGGGTGGGAGGAGGGTGAAGGGGTACATTTGAAACCTGTTCACATACCCAGGGAACCAACCAGACAGAGTGGGCAGATAGCCACTAGGCTTGTTGCTTCTCTTTGTCCTCTACAGGTCATGCTTTGCAAAGTGAGACTGATGAGCAACAAGACTGCCATTGTGACAGACTTAATTTCGGTTTCTGCGGTCAGTCTGGCTTGCATCACAGAGACCAAGCCTTAATTTCAGTTTCTGTGGTCACTCTGGCTTGCATCACAGAGACCAAGCTGAGTGATGACATCAGTTTAATCCTGGAAGCAGTGTTTCCAACTGGATTCTCCATGGTACACTGCCCACAGAGGGATCATGGGGGTGGGGTAGCTATCTGTTTTAGATACAAGTTGAGCTTCACTATGAACCCAGTGAGGGGCACCTTGTCATTTGAATGTGTGTCTGTGTGTGGGGGTCCAGGTGAAGGTTGCAGTATCCTCCTGGTGTACCGGTCTCCAGGATATGGGGGAATTTTCTGTGGGAAATCATGGATTTCATTGCCAACAGGATGTTGGAGTCATTCAGATGAATTGTTGTGGCAATTTCAATGCCTGGGTCGACAATTAATTCTCACACTTGGAAGGGATTTTCTCCAGTAGATGGAATCACTGGGCCTTGCGCAAGTTATTACTTCTGTGACTCACCAACATGGACACACCTTGGATTTGTTTTTTCCCTGGGGCTCAAAGTTAATAACCTCCAGACTGACCCGAGCAGTTGGTCAGCTCATTCCACAGTGAAGTTCTCCTTTGGGGCCCCCCATAGTCCTCCCTCTTTGGAGATAGTTCAGTTCTGCCTTTAAGAGGATTTAGGCCAGAAGGAATGCAGACAGTACTAGACATCTCAAAAATGTTGGCAGCATGTGAGATGGGATCAGAGGATGTGGTACTGACCTATAATAGGGTTATTGCTGGGGCCTTCGATTCCATAGCACCTACCTTGACCTTGGGTTTCCTACATAGGTTCCCCATGGTTTGATGAGGAGCTTAGGGAGCTGCAAACCAGAAACTGGGGTTAGATCAATGTTGGAGGAAGTCCAGGGTCCAGCAGGACAAACTACCTTTGTTGATTCATTATGATGAATATCAAAAGGTAATCTCCTGTAAGAAGGTGGCATTACTCTCCAGGGACATTTCAGGTGGGATGACTTGACCAGCTCAGCTCTTCAATACTGTGGACAGGTTATTAAACCCAACCTGTCATCAGTTGATAAGAGCAGGTTCATCAGCTAAGTGCAAAGAGTTTGCTTGAGTCTTCTCAGACAGAGTGCACTCTATTTGGACTGGGATCTTTCCCAGCATTCTGTCACAACCTGGGGGAATTGAACCTGCACCTCTTGGATGTACTCAGGTGTCTTGGGAAGAGTTTTGGCCAAACATGATGGAAGATGTCTGTGAGGTAATCTTGGAGCTGTGGCTCACTTTTTGGGAAATAGGCCCAGGCCACACGCATCCTCTAGTGAGCTGTGTGGGGTTTCTGGAATCTATGTTCATTGAAATTGTTCAATGCTCCCTTTTGGAAGGGGCTTCCTTCTGGCACTGGAAAATGCACTGGCTCAGCCCCTTCTGAAAAACATCTTTGGACCAGGATATTCTAGTGGATTACTGTCCTGCCTCTGACCTATCTTTTTGGGGAAAGGTTATTGTGAAGGTTGTGGTGCTACAGCTTGAGGCACACCTTGTAGCTCATGATGTCTATGAACCCTTCCAATCTAGATTTAGATCCAGGCATAGCACTGATATGGTGTTGGTCAGGGTGCATAATGACCTCCTTAGGGTAAGAATTGGAGTGAATGGTCAGTTCTCATTCTCCTTGCTTTTTGTTCAACATTTGACACTGTGGACCATAGGTTGCTGTTGGATCATCTGAGAGAGTACAGAGGATTCACTGGCACTGTCATTCACTGGTTACAGTCCTCCTTCTGGGATAGGATGCAGAGGGTGGTGATGGGAAGCTTCTCATCATTCCCAATGCCCCTTCTCTGTGGCATGCCTCAAGGTTCTGTGTTCTCACCTATGCAGTTCACAGTGTACATGTCGCATCTGAGAAGAAGATCCGACAATACCGTCTCGGCTTCCACTGCTACGCAGATGACACCCAGTTGTATTTGTCTTTTGCACCTGGGACACCTGACACTGTCAAGGTGCTGAATTTGTGCCTGTCTGAGATTCAGAAGTGGAGGGAATCTAGTTAGTGTGGCTTAACCTGGACAAGACTGAGGTACTAGTAACTTAGCTGGGTCAGAGAGGGGAGAGCAGAATTACCAAGGGAGAGATGGGGCTTTGGCTCGTCTCATCCAGGCTGTTGGTTTCAGCAAAGGTGAAAACTCTGGTAGTCATTTTTGATGATTGGCTAACACTGGAGGATCTGGTGCCCACAGCAGTCAGGAGTGGCTTTTATCATCTTAGGAACATCAGCAGAAGTAAGTTCCTTATCCCTCCTGAAGACCTGCCAGCACTAGTGCATACTTTCATGAAGTCTAGGATGGACTATTGTAACACGTTGTACTTCAGGGTTAGCGAAGGTACCCAATGATGCTTGTAGCCAGTGAAGAATGCAGTGGCCAGGTTACTGACTAGTCTTTTGAGGTCTAGTCATGTGATTCCAGTTCTGCTTGACCTGAACTGGCTGTTTGTGGAGTGGCATGTTACCTTCAAGGTTGGTTTACTAGCCTATAAAGCCCTACATGGGTTGGGCCATGGTTTATGGTTGGATCTTCTGAATCCTCTCTGGTCCTCATGCCCCCTCCACTCCTCGAAGGAGGGTCTCCTCTCAGTTTCAAGGACCCATTTTTAGTCCTCTGGAAACTGTATGTTTGAGGTTGCCAGCTCTCTGCTGTGGAACGCTTTGCCTAGGGTAGAGGGAGATCCCCTCTGTGGAGTCCCTTAAAAGGGGATTGAAGGCTTACAGTAGTTGTTTAGACAGGCTTTTGGGGCTAAATAATTTAGTCTCTTGGTATTATTCATGGTGCAGCAGCTGTTTTAATTGTACTGACTGGAATTTTTTTATCTGTTATTTATTTGAAGTGGTATATTTATTTATTTGCTTATTGTTATGGTTTAATTTGCCTGTCTATACCTGTAGGGCACCTTATAAATAAATTTACTACTGCCACAGTTCCAGCTCTGCCTCAAATAGGCCTAAATAGGGCTACTGGAGGACATTGCCTAAAGCATGGAATCGTAAGTCAAACAAACACACCAGGTTGTCATGGCCACGAATGTCAGTGAAAACAGGCCAGCACTCTAAATAATAATAATAATCCATTCCCTCCTTCATAAAGTGCAATGTTTCATCCGTTTTATCAATACATAAATATAAAATAGCCAGCTACACAGGATTTCATAGTCTCCAGATATACTGGTAACACTGATGAGTTAGTGTAAATTGAAAATTCAGTACATTTTTTCAGCTGTGCTGTGGCCAACAATAAATACCACACCTGATTCACCCAAAAGATCAGAATCAAATATTAGCAAGGTGGCCTTTATACAAAGACTTTTTGGTAGATATTTTGTTCCTGCCTTTTCAAAAAACAGTCTAATTCATAAAACATCTAAAGGTTAACAGCATGTATAGCAAGCTTAACTCTATGCAGGCGGCAACATTTGAGTACAAAACTGGAAAGGCTGCCACACAACACAGCAGCCGATTCAAAAGATTTCATAGTGCATAGTCTGTTATTTAAGGTGATAAGAATTTTAGTGTCAAACTGCATGAATAATTGTTCTAACTCAGCCACATAACATTAGTTATAGGCACCTGTAGAATTTCATTAGCAGCTGTTTAGCCAGTTCTACTTTGCATAGGATTTTGTATTTGAGGGAAAGATATGTCTGCAAAAACACATTGACAGGATAGAGACAGTCCAGAGAAGGGTGACCAAAATGGTGCATGGGCTGCAACAGAAGTCATATGAGGACAAATCGAAGGACCTTAATATGTACACCCTGGAGCAAAGGAGGGAGAGGTGAGCTATGACAGAAACCTTCAAATACCTTAAAGGTCTACATAAGGTGAAAGAGTCTAACATGTTTTAATATAAGACAAATAGCAGGACAAGAGGACACAACATGAGATTGGAGGGAGGCTGATTGAGGGGTAATGTGAGGAAGTTCTTTTTCATGGAGAGGGTGGTGGATGCATGGAACAGCCTGCCCAAGGAAGCAGTGGAAATGAGTACAGTGTAAAGCCTCAAAAGAGCTTGGGATAGGCACATGGGAATAATACAGCTGAGTAAGAATAAAATAGGCCAGTGTTCGGAATAGAGACATATGGCAGCATCAGGTAGAAAAAATGAGCAAACTAGATGGGCCTGGTCATCCTTATCTGCCATCAGCTTCTATGTTTCTATGTCAGAATATTTAAACAAAGTCAAAGAACAAAGAATCTCAGTATACAAGGCTCAAACAATAATTATCCTGAAAATACATTGGCAGTAAAGCAAATTTTCAAAGAAAAAAAATGACACATACCTCAACAATGTAAAGCATCATTGGAAGTATATGCAAGTCACCATTAAAGAATTTAGGCTGGTTCTGCTTTAAGCAAGAGTGTGTGGTGCCAAACAGCCTCTCACGCAATCTTCAGACTGGAACCCTAAATCCAAACATTATACTTTTAACACGGAATTATAAAGAAACTGCTTAAAATTATTTAAATATATGGCTCCATTATGTTCAGTCATGCTCTCAGGTAGAGTAAAGATAAGATATAAATGATGTTTTATACTTGTCTCCAAGGAAGGTTATGAAATACGTTTTATTTACAGTGCCACAGTTTAAGGTATTCATTACAGAAAATCTAAAAATGAATGAATAAATAAAAACAAGCATATGTAAACACATGCCTAAAATGTCAGTGCTGTAGCAACAAATAACAAGCATTTGTCAATGCCGAACGTTCGCTTGCAGGTATTTGCAGTGGTGTTTGGCATGCATGGTGCTTTACCCTAATGCCCTGTGCGATTGCTGGTATTTGCACAATAAATTGTCAGCATGACCTTTTTGTTACCCCCATTGTGCGCTACATAGGCGGAAACACGTTTTGGGCAGGAGGTGAAAAATGACAGCTGTACTGCTCATAAGGAAGTGTGGTAAAATGCCAATGTTGAAAATCTTGAGTGGAAATATTGAAAATTCGCAAACCTACGAGCATGCATGGGAACTGTGCAATGCACGCTCGTAAAACATTCATTTTTAGGAATTTTTTCACCAAATTTTCAACATAGCCATTTTAAGACCTTTGCTCATGAACAGTGTCACTGTGATTTTCTTAATGTGTTCCATACATTGATTTCTCACACCGACTGCGCCATTGTGCGCTACATGGGCGGAAACACGTTTTGGGTGAGGTGTGAAAAATTACAGCTATACAACTCATAAGAAGGTGTGATAAAATGGCAATGTTGAAAATCTGGAGTGAAAATATTGAAAATTCGTGAACTTACGAGCCTGCGTAGGAACTGTGCAATGCACACTCATAAAACAGTCATTTTTTGGAATTTTTACCACCAAATTTTCAACATGGAGATTTTGGGACCCCTTCTCATGAATGATGTCACTGTCATGGCATTATTCAAGGCTGAAGGGTGATTTCACGCAGTGACTGCGCAGTGCCTGCGAAATCACCCTTCGGGCCTGAATAACGCCATGACAGTGACATCATTTATGAGAAGGGGTCCCAAAAACCCCATGTTGAAAATTTGGTGCAAAAATTCCAAAAAATGACTGAGATATGCAATAAAGTTGAAACCCCACCTATCTAGCCCATTATACAGCTTACCGGCATTTCCTCAGTTTGCGGTCGGCTTTGAAGAGTGCAGACGTGTTCCCGGTCCACCGAAGATCGTCGCGCCAGAGTCCGGAGGTAAGTATGGGGTGAGGGGGGTGTGGGGAGGCTGGGTGCACAGTGGGTATGTACGGGTTGTGGGAGGGGCTGAGAGACTCGCCGTGGGACCGCTTTTATTTTACAGGTTTAAAAAAAAAAGGACGACGTGGATGTTTGCCACGCTGGGGTGGGCTCCCAGCGTGGCAGAAGATGTGCAGGTGGGGCAAGGAGCCGACAGGTGATTGGGCACCCCGGCCGGCAAAACAAACGCGAACGCTTGCCACGCTGGGTGGCTCCAGCGTGGCCGCAGGATGGCTTGGGGGCCATGGAGCCGACGTGGGATTGGGCACTTCATCAGCAAACAACGCTTGCCATGCTGGGGTGGGCTCCCTGAAAGCTTTGGGGTGTGTGACATGCTGGGGGAGCAAGACGCAAGGGGGGATGGCTGCGGCACTCAGTATGGCAGCGGTGCTTTCCTTTGAAGCAGAGGAACACCGCAGTGTCATACTGAGCTCCTGCACCCATTGGTGCAGGACCGCCACACCTGCTCAGGGGAGCAGTGCATTGGATGGGAGAGGCACACCTCCAAGTGTGCTACTCTCCCAAAACGTTCCTTGCGCATGCGCGCAATCGAACGTAAAAACTATTGAAAAACAATGTTGAAAGCAGTAAGTGCATTTCCTTTATACTGTAGATAGCGCTGGATACTTTATCTTTCCGAGGTTTAGATAATCTTTGAAATATTGCTGAGTGTATACCCATGGAATCACATTAAGGCAACAGCCTATTAGTATTTTCCCTTTTTTCATTTATTGTCTTTTTAGAATTGTTGGCTGGAAAAGCACACTGACCAAAAGCTCATTTGCATTTGTGTCCCAGGAGTACAGGGAGGTCAAGTGACTTCCTTAGGGTCACACAATATGTATGTGGCAGTTGTGGGTTTCCAACCAAGGTCTGCTGTGAGGTTTGCTGGAACTGCAGGTTCACTGCTTGGTGCTTTATCACTCTAGGCTATAGTGCCTCTTTAAAAATAACTTACCAGAAGCCCATTCTTACTCCTGCTTGTAAACTCCCTCCCCCTGCTTCTAACCCCCAACACTCAGTGTATAGGTTATGGCTACTAAGCCAGTTTTGTTTCTGGTGTCCCTTAGTTATTCCATTTGTGACAAATGAATGTTTCAGCTATTACAAGTACCGTATATTGAACCATGTGATACTATGATGAATATCAAAAATACTACACACTATCTCATGCATACAGTATTGCACCTTGTATAATGTTTTGTGAATATATTTGCCGAGTGTTACTATTTGTTCCATGTTTGTTGATGTTTTATTTATCACATCTCATTATGCACAAGTGCACCTTATATAAGATTTCATGAGTATATTTGCTGACTGTTACTATTTGTTCCATGTTTATCAATGTTTTATTCATCACATCTCAATGGACCCTATGCAGCAATGGGCAGAGTGGCTTCACATTGCATATGTTTGGCATGAAGCCACTCTGCACCCACTGCGCCCCAACGCTGAATGCATGAATGGTGGGTGCGCAGCCCCAACTCATCCAATCCCTCAGGCCCATAGACCACAACATGCCAGGGGGAGTGCTGTGGGCATGCCAGCACTACACACCATGAACTAAGGCATGTAGTGCTGGCCGTGGGGCTGCAGAGGAGGGACAGGGTACACCAGAGGGGACTCTGCCATACCTCCAGTATGCACAGGCATGCACACAGTAGTCCATCTGGACCGGGCGGACTGACCCTGTCCCTCATCAACAGAACACCACCACCCATCCCTAATGCCTTCCCACACACCCTGGCACACTGTGCTCACCTGTCCCTGGCACAGCAGTAAGCCCCCCCATACTGCATGACCCATTGTAGTGGTGCCCCATGGAGCACAGACTGCCAACCCCCCGAGCATGGCTCCCCATTGAGGTAGTCTGAGGTCCCCATGGCACTGGAACCCCCACCTGATGCCCCATGCCCACCTGTTGTGCGGACAGAGACAGCCTGGGGCACAGCCTGCCACATGCCACCACAGCTGCTATTACCTGATACACAGGGCATGCAGCCACTGTAACCCAAATATGTCAGATGGCTGGCAGCCATGGCAGTGTATGGAGGGATGTCCTGCTAGCCATCACTGTCCGTGGCACCGGTGGACATATGAAGCATCACTGAGTACCCAGCTGGAATCACTGCCTCTAACACTGGGCCAGCATTCTTATTCAGCCAGGTCTCAGTGATGCAAGACAGGTCAACTGTATCAACAAGATCAGCTAGAATAGGTGTCTTGGTTTTTATTGACCTGGCATTGCACAACACTACCCGAGTAGGATAGGTGGACGATGTAGTTTGGGCAGCTTGCCCACTCAAAGTGGAGCCCTTGGATATGGAAGCCAGGTAAGGAGGACCCCTCTCCTGGACCCATTTTGCCCCAGAGCATCTTCTTGTCCCTACCACTCCAATCTGCCCACCCAACTCAACTACCCCACCAGGCCCAGTAACTCCCTTATTCCTACCTCTTCTGGCTAGCCCCAATGCCCAACAATGCCCATAAACCTCTACCGGCAGAAGGGGACAATCAAAAGAGTGGAGGTCCCTGTGCCTGGTGGGACAGTAGCGCCTGAACACCGATGACCTTAACCAACACATAAAAGCCCTAAAACTAATAACAGTCAGCACTCAGATGATTATAACCATCCAATCTAAAACACACACACACACATGACCCCACCCTTACCGAATCCAAAATACAACTAAATACTTATAAACATAAACTAATTTACACACACGCATCCACACACGCACACACGCATGCATGCATGCACACACACACACACACACACAACACCAGCCACTAGTAAAATCAAATCAATATCCCCCATTTCTATTCCCAATGTAATGTAATGGGGGATAGTTTATAATTTAGGGAGACAGCATGTTCAAAAACATTACAGAATGAAAATTTAAAATGTCCTGAAAGTATCCTGAGAGGGTAAAATTATGTTATCTATCTTTTGAGTCTTATTTCTAAGCCAGTTAACAGGGACCTGCATGAATCCCACCAAATCTTTTGTTACAGGGATATAGAACCTCTCACTTCCTATAGCCAAAGTCCAGGGTATAGCAGAAATCTGGATACTCTCACTATCAAGTTTTTTCTTTTTTTTTCACACGCTCTTTGTTTTCACATTTCATCTTTACATACATGTCAACATCATTTCAGTAAAAACAGTAGTCATTTTTCTCATTACATTTAACCTTTTTCTACTATGCTTTGTTTACATCTCTACTTATTCTCTCTCTGTCTCAGTTCTTCCTTCTATCTTTCCTACCATATAGTATTCTACTAATTTTTTTTGTTTTGTTTATTTCATGACACCCTCGAAACATTAAGCACTAAAAAACTTTACTATGTCTTATGAACTCACAATATTCTTAGGAATACAAACTCAAACTATGTGCTCATTTCCTAGCCTGTCCTTATTTTGTGGCTCTGCCTCTTGTCAACAAGAGGGGTTCCTCATGAGGGAGATTTCTGGTGTCTATTATTCTCACTGCTGTCCCTTACTTCTATTCTTGTGTATTACGTTATAATGGCCTAACTTCTCCCTCTTTCTTGCACAGTCTCTTCTCTTATATTTCTTTTTTTGTTGTTGTTGTTGCATCCACCTGTATCTGTACTCATTCCCCTATTGCCAAGATCCACTTAGTCCAATTTTCCACATGTTTTCTTGACCTATCCTGCATCTCATATGTTAATCTTCCCATGTCTTGCATTTCTCCCACTATATTTTTCCATTCCTGGATAGTTGGGGTGTTTTCTTTAACCATCTTTTTGTTATGGATTTTCCCCTTGCTGCTATGCAGTCTCTCCACAAGTAATTAGCATTTGAACACTTTACCCCTGGTGGTGGTAAGCCCAACACACAGTACTGGATGTGTAAACCCTCTTTGATTTGAAAGAGAGGCATCATTTTAGTCTGCATCTGTGTATTGAATTCTGCTAACCTCGGGCAGAGATAAAATTTGTGCTCATGGATCGCCTGCTATTCCCCACACTTCGCCAGCATGAGGAATTCCCTGATTCATTCCATTTAGCTGTCATTTGTGGAATTATGAAGAATCTAATGTTTTCTTTCTGTGAAAATTCCCTCCATTTTGGTGCGGATATCACTCTAGCTGCCCCTTGCAATATCCTAGTCCACTCTTTGTCTGTGAGACAGAATCCCCCCCTCCCATTTTGTTTTAACATGTTCAGTGACTGAACCCCAATGTGCCATGAGGAATTGATAGATTTGCGTGATTGCCCCCTTTGTATCTTGCTTGTTCAGTAACTGGTGTAGCTTTACTTCCCATCTCAATGCCTTGTTTATGTTCATGTTTTTTCTTTTGTGCCTGTATATATGTGGTGATTTGATAGTGTTGGATCTTGTCAGCTGGTTGACATTGAAATTGTAGATGGCAGTCCTCAAAGGTGAGCACATTTTGTCCCCTCAGAATGTCGGCTGGGAGTCTGACTCCTTTTTTTGCCAGTTTTTCATACGAGACATCTATTTTCCCTGGTTTAAAGTCTGGGTTGTCAATAAACCAACTGTATTTCCATCCCTCCTTCTGCACCTCGGTATACTTCTGGAATCATTGTGGTGCCCTCCCTGTTGCTGTTATGACTACATTTTTGGTCCCTGTTAGTCTGTCTTTTATTTTTGGGTAGAATAACAGTTCTGTCAGTTGTCCCTCTTCTCCCTCTATTTCTTTGAGTGCTGTCCATTTTGCGTCTACCCTTCTGTCCCCATTGGAAAGCCCATTTTAATTGTGTTGCCAATCAGTATTCTTCTATATCTGGAAGTGCCCACCCTCCTCCTTGTTTCCTTGCTTCCAGTATTCTATTCCTAACCCTTGCCTTTTTCCCAGCCCATAAAAATTTGTATATGCCCTGTTGTGTTTCTTTTCATTTTTGCTGTGCAGTGTCCAATGGGACACTTTGGAATATATACATCAGTCTTGGTTCATTTTAATTGTCTGTATGCATGAGTGACCCGGGAGTGGGAGTAGCCCCCACCTCTTGTAGTCTTCCTTTATCTGTCTGAGTAGCGGTTCCATGTTATCCTGATATAGATGGTTATTATTATTCCTAAGTGTTATCCCAAGATACTTCATGGAATTAAGGGTCCATTTCATTGGGTGTCTTCCTTGTAATTTCTTTGTGGGACTATAGTTAAATGTAAGTATTTCAGTTTTATTTGAGTTTAGGGCGTAACCTACTATATCCCCAAATTCTGCAACTTTCTGCATTAATTTGGAGACTGATCTTTCTGGGGATGTCAGATACATAAGCACGTCATTCGCATATAATGCTATTTTGTGTTCTTGCTTCCCTATCTGTGTTCCCTTGATTTCTGGTTCTTGTCTTATCCCCTGTGCAAGTGGTTCCAGGTACAAGGCAAATGATAATAGTGAGAGTGGGCACCCTTGCCGTGTTCCCCACCCCAGGGTAAATCTTTGTGAAAGGCTCCCATTAGTCCTGATATAGGCCTGTGGTTTGTGATAGAGTCTTTGAATCACTTCTATAAATATCTCATTGAAACCGAATCGCTCAAGGACTTCAAAAAGGAATATGCAGTCCACTTTATCAAAAGCCTTTTCAGCGTCTAAACTCACTAATACAACTGGGGTTTTTGTATGACTTTAGTGATCTATGATGTGTATCGTATGTTGTATATTATCTACTCCTTGTCTCCGTGCCACAAATCTGGTCTGATAATTGTTTATCAGGAGAGGGGCCAGACCTTCTAGCCTCTTAACCAAGATTGTAGTCATAGATTTATAATCTACATTTAATATGGATATGAGTCTGCATGAGCTGCACTTAGAGAGATCCTTACCTGGTTTGGGGACCACCGAGATCAACACCAGGGCCCATGATGATGGTGTCTTCCCCCTGTCCTCCATTGCTCCCTGGGAAGCCTTTTGCAATAAGGGGATTGTTTTGTCTTTGAATTTTTTATAGAACTCAGCCGGCAGACCATCTGTTCCAGAGCATTTCCCTGTTTCGCTTTGTTCTATTGCTTGCTTAAGTTCTAATTGTGTTATTGACTTTGTTATATGTTCAGTTTGCTCCGTATTTAACTTTGGTAGCTGCAATTTGTTGAGGTGTTCCCTTATTTTTGGTATTGGTTTTTCTGTTTTGGGAGAATATAAATATTTATAATAGTTTGTAAAGACCTCCATTATCTCTTCTATTCTTTGTACCTGTATTTTTGTGTTGGGGTTCTGTATTTTGATAATTTCTGGCTCGTAATCTAGCTGCTAACAATTTAATAGCACATGGGCCACCTTCATAGTATCTTTGTCTCATATTTATCAAGTTTTGCTCCACCTTGTATTCCAGCATACTGTTTAGTTCTTTCTTTAATCCTTGCAGTTCTTTACCCTTGTCTTATCTAGTTTCTCCGGTTGCTGTGTTTCCAGCATATTTATCCTTTCTTCCAGCACCCTCTGTTTTGTTTTCCTCTCTCTCTTCTTTGCCACTCCAATTGCTATTATTGTCCCTCTTATTATTGCTTTGAGTGTGTCCCAGAGCCACCCTCCGTCTACTTCTGTGCCACTATGATCTGCTATTGTTTGATCAATCAGTCTTGGAATCTGCTCTAAAACTTCCCAGTCTCTCGGGAGTGCTAGATTCAGCCTCCAGAATGTATGTTTGGTTCTTTCCTGTGTTTTTATTTCTATTGTCACTGGTGTATGATCCGAAATTCCCAGGGTCCCCACTTTTCCTCACACCAGGTTTGTGAGTTTCCCTCTTGGGAGCAGGAACCAGTCTATTCTTGAGTATATTTGGTGCACTTGTGAAAAATATGTATATCCCTTGTTTGGTCCCTCCAAATATCTCCATGCATCCTGGAGGCCTAACTGCTGTGTCAGCACCTTTACTTGTTTAGCTATTTTACTGTATGTGCAGGTCATGGGATTCTAGATATGCTATCTAGTCTGTAGCCACTCTGCCTATTGCTGCATAGGGTCCATTGAGATGTGATGAATAAAACATTGATAAACATGGAACAAATAGTAACAGTCAGCAAATATACTCATGAAATCTTATATAAGGTGCACTTGTGCATAACGAGATGTGATAAATAAAACATCAACAAACATGGAACAAATAGTAACACTCGGCAAATATATTCACAAAACATTATATAAGGTGCAATTACTGTATGCATGAGATAGTGTGTAGTATTTTTAATATTCATCATAGTATCACATGGTTCAATATACTTGTAATAGCTGAAACATTAATTTGCCACAAATGGAATAACTAAGGGCCACCAGAAACAAAACTGGCTTAATAGCCATAACCTATACTCTGAGTGTCAGGTTCCAGTCTCCCCCACAAATGAGGGTCCCTTCCTCTAGTTCCATAATTTTTAGTAGTAATGATCTATAGATGTTGTATGTCGAGCCTGGTGGGGCATATACTGCTACCAACGTCAACAACTGTCCTTGTAAAGTACCCTTCAGGATAATATATCTGCCCCCTCTGTCTATTTGTTTGTATATGCATATAAAAGGTGTTGTTCTTGGTATTAATATCCCGACTCCCCTTCTTCTTCCTGTCTTATATGATAATGCATATATCTCTTCATAGCCAAATTATTTCAACTTTTGGTGTTCCTTGTCTGTTAAATGGGTCTCCTGCAGGAACAATATGTCTGTTTTTTGTTGTCTTAAATACGTCACCACTTTCCTTCTTTTAATTGGGTTTGTCACGCTGCTTAAATTGTATTTCATTATCTTTATTGTCCTACTATTCATCATTATATAGCAATAAGTTTGTTGGCCCATCCCACCACTCGTGAGGTAGCTCGGCTATGTCCGTTTCTCTCCCTCGGTCCCCCCTGAGCCTACTCCTTTCTTGTTCTTTGACTCTGCATTCCTTATTCTCATGAACTCTGCCAACGTGGCTAACAATATAAATAGACCCTTTAACAAACCTGATGTTTCTTCCAAGGTTAGAGGAAGTATCTGTACTTCCTCTCTCTCTGAGTACTGAGATCTGTTCTCCTTGCTCCATCTCAGTACTCAGAGTGGTAGTGGTGCCACATCTCCTTTTCTCAGGAGCCACTACCCTGGGCACTGCTTGGAGTAGGTACCTAGCTCCTCGTTCCTCTCCTTCCCTGTGCCAATGGAACAGCATGGTATTCCATCCCCACAGTTGAGACTTAAGCTCTCTGCTTCTCCCTTCCCTCTCCCCTTCCAGGGCATCTTCTGTTTTGTGCCATCTGCTACTGTTTCACACCAAACACTATTTCTGTCCAATTCATTTTTATCTCCCCCCTTCTGAAACCATTTATTGCATTCCTTATTAGCTGTCCTCTGTATCCATACATACATGTATACATCCATTATATTAAGCAAATTGTTCTGTGCTACCTCTCTGGTATTTTCATATTTCTTCACACAGCTTTGTTTAACTGCATGTTACTTTTCCTACTGTATCTTTTCCTATGCTCCAGTTAATGCCCATCTGTGTCCCCTTTCCCCGCTCTGCAAGGGGCCCCCTCCTTTCCCTTCATCCCCCTTTCCCTTACCTGTTTTCATATAGGTTATCAAGGTTTCATCCTCTCTGCCCCAGGTCTTCCCTCAGTTTCTTATGGATTCCATCCAGCTTACTGCATCTATGTTTCCCTTCACTGGTCCAGTCCCTAAGGAATTCTCCAATCTGGTCTGCAATTGTCCAACATCCTGGAAAAGATGGTAAAGAGAAGAAAAGTATCTGCAGTTCAACTTTCACATTTCGTACAATATTTTACTTTCCTATCCCCCCCTCCCCAGTTCTCCAATTCTCATCTTCTAAATGCATCAAGGACAACCTTCTTATGTTATCCCCTCTCCTTCTCTGTGAATTATCTGATACTATACTTGTATTACTCCTCCTCCTGTTCTTTAAGTGTCCCTTGCCCTATCTTCTCCAGTTTGTGGTGTTTCTTTAAATATATGTTCAGGCATCCACTCTTTTTAAACGTCCCCCCCTTCTTTGTTGTCAGTTTAATATATAAGCCATTTGTTACTGGGCATCCTTTGTGTGTCTTTTTGGCCCCTTTTCTTTCCCTGGCTGTAATCCCCTTCCCCTTGCCTTCTACCTCTTACATCCCCCCAGAACCTTATCCCTTCCCAAACATTTCTTCAAACCCCTATTTTCCAGATCTTCTTTTGAACCCCCCCCTTATTTCAGGGCCCCCCCAATAACTTCCTTATACCCGCTTCTGTATGTAAGTATTAATACCCAACAGGGTGGGCATTATTGGGATATAATGGACCGCCCAGGGGCATAATGAGGCCTGATGCCATAGGCAGAGGGCCTTATAGCCCCTGGAAGGTCCGTCATATCCCATAACACCCACCCTGGAGGATATTATTACACTTAGAAAAGGGGGTAACATTATTTTTTTTTAATAAAGTTTATAAAAAAAGAAATATTGATGAGAAATTATCAGAAATGTCAGGTTCTGTAAAATAGTCCATTTACTGGCACTAGAGGGTACTGTTGCTTATGAGAAGGCAGTTTTTTGTATTAAATAAGGACTGCAGTGTTTTGTTATTGTTGGTATTTTAGGAATCTTGCAATAGTTTTCACATTGGATTATTGTGATCTGTGTAGTAAAAAATGGTGTTATTTTTACAGTTTAAGCACACAGTTTGCAGTAGCGGTGACGTGAGAATAATGTGGACATCTGTTAAGCAAGATTGGAATGGGAAGGTACAAATCGAGTGGGCTGATGAAGTCGGGGGGGGGACAAGGTATTTTGATTTACAGTGTGGGGATGATTTGTTTGTGGGCAACCGACAGGATGTTTTTTGGAGTTCTATCGTGGTCGGGCCGTGAAGTGGATCAGTGGTTTCCTGTACTGAGCCCCGGAGATGGAGTAGTGCTGTTGGCTAGCGTGTGTGAGAGCATGATGGTGACTGGAGGATGGGAGTGGCAGGGACAGTGATGTTCTGGTGATGTTTGTACAATTAAAAAGAAAGAAAGGAAATCTTTTTGGGAATTTTTTTAATCATACTGTGTGTAAGAGCTGTAGGGACTGGTGTGAGGAGGACTGAGCTGCATGGGGGCCATTTGGATCTGTATCTCGCTAAGCGAGTTAAAAAAAATTGGCTGGCATGATGTTTCAGGTGGGCACAAGGATACAAGGTGGTAATGGTTACTGTGAAGGAGAACTTGTTATTTGCCAGGAGTTGTTAAAAAATAACAACACTGGCGGCAGGGGAGATTTGCCAATCAGCTTCTGACTTTTGCGATACCCATTTTCTAATATTCATTCCTTGTTCTACTTCTGTTTCTCAATCCATTTTACTCTTCCTCAAAATCTCTACCCCACCTTCATCTTGTAGTCCATCTGTAAATCAACCTCCCTGTTTTGGTTCCCTTAAAAAAATTACAAGCACTCATCTGACACTCCTCCGTTCCATTCTGAATGTTCACTTAAAAAGAAAATCTTCATCTGCCTTTTGGTGGCATCTCTGAGTGTGGCAAATGTTCAAGTGTCTCTTCTTTCTTTTCCTCTCTGCACCATAGTGCTCATAAGCTTCTGCAGTGTCTCTCTTATATCGGCCATAGTCCTCGTGGTGTTCCCTCATCAGGTTGCACTCATGTTCCTCCTTGCCTCCGTTCCTCTGAGATTTGTTCCTGGTTGTTCGTTTCATCCTCCTGCAGGTCCAAAACGTTGTGCTATGCAGATTCCTTTTTGTTTCAGGGCTGCAGTCGCTTCCTCAGTCAAGTTGAAAAGGCAGATCCCTTCCCTCCAAAATACTCGTAATTTGGCAGAGTAACGCAGCTGGAATTTTATCTGATTTACTTTAAGTGCTCTCATAATGTCCATGTATTGCATCCTTTTTTTCTGGATTTTGGGTGGATAATCCTGCTCAAAATACAATCTAACTCCATTATATTTTACTGCACCTTTTTGCCATTTACGTCCCAATATATCTTCTTTTGTTCTGTGACTAGAAAATTTCAGGAAGATCGTTCTGTGGCGCGCTTTTGGGTCACTGGGTTTGGGATAAAGGGCCCTATGCTCCCGCTCAATCCGCATCTCATATCCCTGAGGTAGTTCCAATATATCAGCCAACATATCTTGTAAAAACAGGCACATCTTGTTAGTTTCTGAGTTTTCAGGTAACCTTGATGTGTGCAAGTTGTCTCATCTGGATTGTGCCTCTAGGTCTACACATTTGTTGTGTAACACTTCTGCCTGTTCTAGGAGGGCCTCCATCCTGATGCTCATCTGCACTGCACCCTGTTCAACTTCTCCCACCCGTTGTTCTATGTCTGTGAGATGCTGACCATACCCCAAAAAAGGTTGCTTGGATCTTGTAGAACTCTTTCTGGTTCTCCATCCTGGTTGCTTTTATCTCATTCAGGATCATTTCAAATCTCTGTTGTGTTACAGAGTTACCACCTTTTCAGAAGCCCAAAGTGGGACATTTCTTACTGAAACATGATTTTTCGCAGGACAGTACGTAACCTCGACCAGTGCAACAGACTTGTTTTCTCTATATAATCAGAATTAAGACTAAGTGTTGTAGTTTCTTAGTTGATTCAATTGTTTCTTGTCATTTTAACGTATTTTAGTTAAGGTATTGTAGTTTTATGCAACATTTAGTGGAAAGTTAGAAAATATCTTCTGTAGTATAAAACCAGGACGTGTAGTATTTTTCATGTTTTTTTTTGCAGGACACAGCTGCCCAAATCAGGACTGTCCTGGGAAAATCAGGACAGACGGTAACCCTACTGTGTTAAGCTCTCCTCCTCCTTATCTGTATCATAACCCTGACTATATTCGCTGCTTGGGGAGATGCTGCGGCTCTGGTCTGAGGATAAGGGTCAGAATCTTGTGCCATCCTCTGCTATCAGAGTCAGTTTAGGGGTTGATCTGGTGCTCCTACTCTTCCCCTTCTCTTTTGATGCCATTATTTTACTCTTTGTAATTGTTTTTGGATGTAAGGAGAGTAATTAAACCCTGTTGGGAGAGACAGCTGTCCTCTTAAGCAGCTGTCTCCTCCGTGACATCACCGGAAGTCCACTATCCAGTTTTTTCAAAGTCAGAAAAGTCATAGGAATAGTTAAGGCACTCTTACTGCAAAATAAATGACTTTAAACAAATACAGTCTTCCACAGACCTGCCCGTCACCTGTATAGTTAATCATGTACTAGTTACTGGGGACTTCAATATGCCCAACATCAACTGGAAAATATATGCTGCAGCCACAGCAAGGAGCAGGGCCATCCTGGAAGCTCTGCAAGGGGCAAAGCTCAGGCAGATAGTGACAGAACCACCAGGGAGGGAGCTATTTTAGACCTGGTGCTCACCAATGGGGATAGGGTTACAGATGTGTGGGTAGGCAACCATCTAGGATCCAGTAATCACTGCATGGTGTAACTTCTCATGGAAAAAGAGGAGGAGACCTGCCACACAAGGGTAAAAGTCATGTATTTCAGAATGGTCGATATCACAAAAATGGGGGAATGTTTTATGGGAGCATTACAGAGAAGGGAGGAAGGTGAGATGGTGGACAAGTAATGGACAAATATAAAGGGGGCAGTAGAAGTAGCTACTAAGATGTGCATCAGGAAAGGAAGCAAGAATAAGAGAAGGAAGAAACCGCTATGGTTCACCAATGAGGTAGCTAGGAGGGTGAATGAAAAGAGGAAGGCATTCAGAAAATTTAAAGAAACACAGGGAAAAGATGATAGGGAAGCATACATGAAAAACTGAAGGACGCTGGAAAGGCAGTTGGAAGGGCCAAAGCATGTACAGAAGAAAGGATTGCCCAGATGATAAAAAAAGGGGACAGTACTGTTTTTTAGATACATCAGTGAAAAGGGAAGACTAGGGAGGGATAGTGCAGCTTGAAAGAGAAGGAGGAGGATCTGCAGAGGAAGATCAGGAAAAGGCAGAAATCCTGAATAAATATTTCTGCTCTGTATTTACAAAGGAAGGAGAGGGTGAGGATCCGCCATTGAAACAGAAAAATGTGCAGGGGCAATATTAGCCCATTTACAAAAGGAAAGGAAATTGTTTATCCAGAAAAGGCACACTAAGCCACAGCTTGTTTCCAGGCATGACCTGGAAGCACAAGGAAGTTAAGTGACTTGCTTAGTGTCACACAGTATGCAAGTGGGAGCTGATGGGGATTCAAACCCAGGTCTCCAGGTTTGCAGCTCACTGCCCTTAACCACTATGCTATACTGTCTCCTAAAAGTGAGTCATAGAACAGCTAGTAAAGCTAAAAACAGACAAGGCAATGGGACCAGATGGAATTCACCCCAGATTACTAAAAGAGCTCAGAAATGAATTGGTGGCACCCCTGGCAGAATTATTTAATAAATCATTGGAAACAGGGGTGGTCCTGGTGAACTGGAGAAAGGCAAATGTTGTCCCTATACACAAGAGTGGGAGTAGGGAGGAGGTGGGAAATTATAGGCTGGTAAGCCTAACCTTAGTGGTGGGAAAAGTGATGGAGACATTCTTCAAGGAAAGAATTGTGGAATTCCTGGAATCCAACAGACAGCAGGATCCTAAACAGTATGGTTTCACAGCAGGTAGGTCCTGCCAGACAAACCTGATAGCATTCATTAATTGCATAACCAGAGTGGTCATGGGGGGAGGGGTAGATGTGGCTTATCTGGACTTTAATAAGGCCTTTTGACTCCATTCCACATAGAAGGCTAACTAACAAGTTTAGCAGTTGAGCAGGCTGGGCATGGAGCACAGGGTAGTGAAATGGGGTAGAAATTGACTAAGTGGGAGGACACAGAGGGTGGTCATGAATGGAGCTCAATCCAAGGAAAGGGGGGTGAAGCGGGGTACCCTGGAATCGGAGCTAGGGCCGGTCCATTTTAATGTCTTGATATGTGACATTGCAGAGAGGCTGGAGGGGGAAAGTGTGTCTATTTGCAGATGACACAAAGATCTGCAATACAGTAGATACACCAGAGGTGGTGGAAAATACGAGCAGAGACATGGGAAAGCTAGAAGAATGGTCAAAGGTGTGGCAGCTGAAATTTAATGCTAAAAAATGCAAAGTTATGCAACTGGGGTGCAGGAATCTGGGAGAAATGTATTCAGTGGGGGGATTGCTGACCACCACACAGGAAAGGGATTTGGGGTGATTATAACAGATGACCTAAAGGCAGCCAGACAGTGTGTGAAAGCAGTAAGGAAGGCCAGTGATATGTTGGGGAGCATAGGGAGGAGAATCTCCAGTAGAAAATGGGAAGTGATGATGCCACTTTACAGATCATTGGTGGGGCCTCATCTGGAACACTGCCTACAGTTCTGAAGGACACACCTCAGAAAGGACATAGACCAAATGGAGGCAGTCCAAAGGAGAGCTACAAAGGTGGTGCAGGGGCTGCACCAAAAGACATATAAGGAATAGCTAGTAGACCGCAACATATACTTGCTGGAGAAGAGAAGGGAAAGGGAGGATATGACGGAGATTTTTAAATACCTCAAGGGTTTTAATAGTGCCCAGGAGGGGAGCTTCTTTCAGAAAAAAGAATGCTCAAAAACAAGGAGTCATGATATGAGGCTGGAGAGAGGTAGAATCAGGGGTACTGTGAGAAAGTACTTCTTCACTGAAAGGGTGGTGGATGATTGGAACAGTCTCCCCAAGGAAGTAGTAGGGGTGTGTGACTGAGTGACCCCTGTCAATGGTGGGTACGTCGATGTTCCAACCCCCCCAAGAAATAATAAAATAATAAAGTGGCCATGTAGGATGTACTGTAGCAATACATTTAAATCCTAAAGAAAGTAATGTAGGAGAGCTAGCGGTAAAGCTAAGAACAACCACCACTCTCATAAAAAAAAGAGAAATGATGCCCTGTAAAATATTGCCCAAAAGCAACCGCAAAGAGTGGGACGGAAACAGAGCGGTGAATTATATATTTACTTTTCCCCACTCCACGGTAGAAAAATATTGCCTCCTCTGTGTGTAAAGTAGTTGGTCTACCTCTGAAATAGCTGTTTTGGTAACTAACTATTGGAGAAGAGGCTGGAAAGCTGTGCTTATGTATATATTGCAAGGGGATGCATAGGTGCTGGAACTAGGGGTGCTTGAAGTACAATTCCCTGTGGCTTCCTATACAGTTTTGGTCAATGACTTTCAGCACCCCCACTATAAAAATAGTTCCAGTGCCACTGAGGGGATGTGTCACAGGTAGAAGTGAGCAGCTGGCATGGTGCCAATGCAAGTATTTCAGCCACCTTGCTCTTAAGTATAGTGCTTGCCGAATAATTCTAGTGCATAACGTGCGTTATTTTAATATCCTGGGTGCCCAGTTACCAGCAGCTTCTTTTTGTTTGCAGTGCTCCATAGGCCCAAAAGTGCTTCCCCAAGGGAAGAAATTGTACTGGTGCTATGTATTCGTAAGCACCTGTCAGAGTCTCTCCCTTCAAGCGCTCTTTGCAAACCGCATGTCGCGGAGCGCAACTGAATGTTATAATGTGGATAATAAATAATAAATAAAAGAGCAGATGTTGCTCTCTAAGTGTTTTTGGAGAAGAGTGTTGCTCCAAAACACGATGTACATCCAGTGGTTCCTGTTGCAAGCTCCTAGTCTGAAGAAGGATTTTATGGAGCGCTTTTAGGATGAGGGACCATGGAGTCCCTAAATTATTAAAATAATTGCAGCAGAACTTCTCCTAGAGGCTATTTCCCCTATAAGAAGTTTTAGGTTGTTCTTGTTTTCAGGAGCAAAGCGGCATTAGTATATTTCATTATAGTGTATGGTGGAACGCCGCTCTCCACCGAAATCCATCGCTGTCGAAATGTTGTTCTCCTACACTAGTCACGTTCGCAGTGCAGCAGAACGATTTTTTGTTCTACTGCACTGTGCATATCACACACTGTGTTCTCAAGCAGCATTTGACAGTTAGGGCTCACTCCATAGACAGGACACATAGCGAAAGCAGCAATGTCGGCGGCAGTACTACTAATGTTTAGCGTTAAAACATTCAAAATGTAAAGTTCTTAAACAGATAAAATGTCAAGCGTGAAAATGTTCAAAATGTAAAGTTCTTTTTTCCTTCTAGTAACCCAGTAAAATGTTTTGAAGCAGAAACATGCTGTAGTGATTTTTTTCCCCCCAAAAAACGATGTTCCACCATACACTATAAAGAAAAGTGCATGGGGAACAGTTGACAACAGGGCTAATCTTTCACCTCGTTGGCACTATGATGACGGATTACCTCTCGAGCTGCGCTCTCGAGGTAATCCGTCATCATAGTGCCAACTCGGTGAAAGAATAGCCCTGTTGTCAACTGTTCCCCATGCACTATCCTATATTTGTCCCCCATTTTGAAACTGTTACGGGACAAAGGTATGAAAGCCTGCATTGACTATCCAGCTACTTTAAAAGTGTTTACGGATTCAGGAGTACAAATTTTTCTGAATGTTGTTGATGTTTGTAAAGCCTTGCTGAATTGGGGCATGAATGTGGACACTACTATTGACCCCTCAAAACTAAGGGCATTAGAGAAACAGCAATGGTGTATGCCCGGGAAAGTGTCCAGAAGAAAGCTTGAAGTTGCAGCGAGGAGTGCTCCATGGGAAAAAATGGCAGTTGCACGAAGATCAACAGCTACAACATTGCTACCCAATGGAGGCAGGAATTGATGAACCCCAGCATCTTCCATTACTCATAACGGACCCATAGCTGCCGGATCCCCAACTGGAGCAGACCATAAGTGAAGAACCTCCCGTTACCTTGTATCAAGGCTAGTTACATGTTTTCTGGGCAGGCAGAGCAGCACCATTATGGAGAGTGGTCCGTTAGTGACACCTTTTGTTTTCTGACTCTTCCTCACTTTTGTCTTTCTATGGTGGCCACTGGACTTGGGATTTAGCCCAATGCACATTATTTGAATGTTTGGGGAGAGAGATGAGCAGGCATGCTGCAGATATCTTCGGAATCAGCAGCCTGTGACTAACTTCCTTTTACTATTCCTCATATTGTGAATATGGATATCAGCCTGCTGTTTGTTTTGATTATTTTACATCCATAGCCATGCATTCCCCCCTCAATTTGCAGATTGTTTTCTTAGACATGCTGGACTGCTTCTAGTTATTTTTGATCTGTTTCTCTGTAAAAGCTGTTTCATTCCAGTATTAAGATGTTTGGATAATGTGGTTGGACATTTTATGATATATTCACTGACCTACGCAGCCAGTATAGTGTTATGCTTGTGTAACTGTGTTAGTTTTGGTTGTGGCTGTTTGCACTCTCTATTCCAGAGGAATTACCACCCTGTAGAGGCACGAAGCAAGGAACTCTCGGAGTAGGTTCTGCTTCTAGAGGTGCCACAGGACTGTTCCCATGGCTAAAGGTACCTTAGGAATTCCCCTAAGGACAGAGTGCTGCCGCTGGAGGAGGAGGGGAGGATGGTGGGGCAAAGACAAACTGCTTCACAGTGAGGCCGAGAGGAACTGCTTATATAGCTCAGGAAGTGGGAGTGGCTGGTTGCCTGGCCACTGAATTACAGGCAAGACTTTCAATTCACTGACCTACGCAGTCAGTATAGTGTTATGCTTGTGTAACTGTGTTAGTTTTGGTTGTGGCCATGCGCACTCTATTCCAGAGGAATTACCACCCTGTAGGGGCATGAAGCTAGGAATTGTCAAAGAGGGTTCTGCCCCTAGAGGGGCCACAGGACGGTTCCTATGGCTAAAGGTACCTTAGGAATCCCCAAAAGAAATGTAGTACCATCCCCAAAGGAGGCAACATGATGCATATGAGCAAGCAGTAACAGTGACGTAGAAGCAGTAACCGGAACACAGTAGTAGAGAAGAATAGCGATGGCTTGCATTGAGAGAAGGGGATCCCCTAAGGAGACAGGGAATGGCAGGACATCCTCCACCTCCATCCAATAATGGAACCTACCTAAGGAAACTCGGTGAAACAAATATGCTAAGTGTTATGACCTGAGGCAACGGAGTAAAGAAAAAAACCCCTATGAGGAGGAAATCTCTGGGGATCCAAGGCCTAGGTCGCCTTCCTTCCAGGCCTAGGAAGATGTATTTAGTGACGGCTCTGCAGCTGCAATTTCAAAAACCCAATTAAAGGGAGGTGGAAAATATTCCAATTTGGAGGAAGGCTCTCACTTAAACCCTCGAGCGGGAAGTCTTGGAAGGTTGCGAGAAAACTCTGCAACAATACAAGCATCCAAGGCACAGGAGGAGAGCAACAGCTGCTGAGGCACTCACTTGGCCTACCCACCCTAAATCAAACCAGGTGAACCAGAGGCAGTCGTGGGGAGAATGCAGTGAAGGTGCCTTGCTAGGGAAACCACTAAAGTCAATGGCCAACCGTTACAGTGGAACACTAGAGCCAAAGGAGATCGTTGTAACCACCCTTCACCACTAGTCTTAAATTCTACAAAAGGAGCTGCTGTCGCGTAGCAGGCAGCTAAAGTTAAGCCCAGGGAGAGGACATTCCCAGCTATGGGCCAGGTGAGAAGGATCCTGCCCCAAGTTGGACACGCTCGATGATGCGGACTAAATGCAGAGCGAGACAGTCTGCTGCAGGAACCTGCACCAGATTAGAACGGCTGGCATGCCCCAGAATTGAGAGCTGTAAAGCTGGTGAGCTGAATGAGCACAGCGTGCTGAGATCGTAAGGAGCATTGGGTGCTGAGACCTTGCAAGGTCAAATGCAGATTGAGAGCAGTAGAATCCCAGGTGAAGCCAAGAGAATGGCACTAGGCATAAAGCAAAGGTTTGCATAAGCAAGGAGCAACAGTTGTGTAAGCAAGTGGGAACCTGATAGGTCAGTAAGCAGTAGTAGTAATAGTAATAGGTGGACCTGCATAACAACTGTATAGCAAGTAAACAGCACTGAGTTAGGGGCAAGCCAGCCAGACGTGAAAAGCCAAATCCAGGTGACAAACTATGAGGATTTTAGGCAGCAAAGACAGGATTTAGAACAAAATTAATTAACCACATCAGCCACAACCCCCCAAACACCTCCCAGTCCCCACCGTAGGACAAACAAGGAAGCGATGAAAGGCAGAGAACCACATGCAGATATAAAAGCTAGTTTAATAGCCTTGGCAGGAGCTTCAGCAAACCTCAGAGTAAACAAGGTAGAATAGGAATGGGTGTAAACAATGCAGCAGCAGGAGCAAGTGAGCCTGTACAGCAGTAGTTAAATGAGTACAGTGTTAAAACACAGGCACTGGGTACAATAGTAATTAAAGTGAACAGTCAGCAGCAGTGGCTGAAGTTGTAGGTAACTGAAAGCAGTAGCATGAGCTCTGAGTAGGTTTGCAGTTGCAGTGCAGTAAATTGAGAGTTGTAACTGAAAGCAAGCAGAATGAACTGTGTAGTAGCAGTATGCTAGGAGTTTTGAAAATAAAAGCCCCCCCCCCCAAAGAGGAAACCAAAACAAAGCAAAACAGAAAATGGGAAGGCCCCCCAAAAAACAAGAAACAAAACACAGGAAAGCATACAGCTGGAGGAAAGATACAAACCAGAAGCAGGAAACAAACACTGAAGTCCAGCAGAGGCACACAGAAACAGAAGGCTGCTGGTGGGGGTTAGGCCCCAGCCAGCTCAGAAGGCAAACCAACATAGCCTCCAGTTGCAAAGACAAAATGCTTGACAGTGAGGCTGAGAGGAACTGCTTATATAGCTCAGGAAGTGGGAGTGGCTGGCTGCTTGGCCACTGAATTACAGGCAAGCCTTTCCATTATGGTACGGGGGGGGGTTCTGGAATGCATGTTTAGTTTTGTTTAGCATTCTTTTTTCTTCATGTTCTGTGTTACTACTGCTGGGGTGAGGGGTAATTGTTTCAGATGTGCTTTGCGGGGGTTTGGACCTGCTAGCTGGGACACCTTGAATGCAGGGAAACTTGTGTGAGTTTGGTATACCTAGTTGCAGTTTCTCTGTGGGTCAGAGTAGTAGGGATGTGGCTCTCCTCCTGTTCATTATATCAAGTTTTATAGTCCCTGTGGGAGGCCTGGGGGTGCTTTTGCTGCCCCTCTCGGCACATGGGTTCTTTTGCTGCTTGGCGGATGAGCAGAGCGGAGACAACGGCTTGACATTGGAGGGCTGTCCTGTACAACCATTGTCAGTTGCAGTCCAGCAGGACCACTTGGCTGGATACAGCTTTGTTTTACTGCATTGCCCCATTGTCCACTCCCTGTGGGATTCTTCAGGAGTGGGGCAGGGTGATACTTATGGAAGCGACTTGGCCTCCTTTTGGTTTTTGGGAGTGCTCAGATCTATTACTATTTTTTCTTGTAATTTTTTGTTGGTTATGGTTTACTGTTCTGCCAGTTTTATGGACAGCTGCTTTTAAGACACTGTCATCTTGTACTGCAGCTGGTGGGGGGGCCTGATGGGAGGTTTTTAGTCATGCCACACAGAATCTTCCTGGTATTAATTGCTATCACTACTTATGGCTGATCTTAAAATCCTTTTGTATAATGTGAAAGAGCTCAGTGGGCCTATTAAGCATGCTCAAGTGCTGCACGAGATTAAGAGATGCAAGGCCATATTGGTTTATCTGCAAGAAACGCATCTCAACAAAATAGAACATGCCAAGCTGAGGAGTGGCTGGGTGGGAGAGGTTTATACTGCCACGTATGTGTCTCATCCACATAGATAAGGCACAGCAATTTTAGTTCATAGGGATAGCCCTGTTTTTATTCAGCTCTCAGAGGTAGACCCGGAAGGTTGGTGTGTCAGATTAACAGGTAACTTTCGAGATCAAGCCTGCAGATTTCTTAATTTATATGCCCCTAATGAAGATAGGGAAAACAAATGTTTTCTCAAAAAGGTTTTGCTAGATACAGTTACTGATCCTCATTCTCTGTATATTATTGGAGTGGGAACACTTTAACATGGTACCGTCTTCCACTTTGGCTAGAAAAAGCCCCCATAATGGCACCAGAAACAGAGCAGGAAATCTTTTGAATAAGCCAAGACTGGCCTAACTGAGGTGTGGAGGTAATTGCATCCTGATGCTTCAGATTACACCTTTTTCTCCAGCAGGCATAATAGCTACTTTAGAATAGACATGTTCTTATTGGGCCCTATGCACGATTGTGCGGAGCGGTTATGCGCCATGCAGCCATGGCGCATAGACACACTGCACCTGTTGTGCCCTCCACGCAGGATGCACAAGGGGCATGCAACTGGTATGCACCTGATCCCCCAGCCATGAGGACAACAACGTGCCGGGGGTGGGCAGGGAGTGTGACAGCACTACATGCCATGTACTATGGTGTGTGGTGCTGCCCACGGGGCTGCAGAGGAGGACACAGCTTATGGCAGGGAAGACCCTGTGGTAACTCACTACGTGCCCCCTCTTAATTGCCCTGCCAGTCACAGCAGACCCAGGAAAGCATCCTCCATGCTGCCTCAGCCCACTAGGATGAAAGCGAGGGCTGGGGCAGCTGGGCAGGTGAGTACTCGTACACCATAGGGCTGCCATGTGCTGTGCTGGTGGTTCTAGACATCCCCCCAGGACATGGCAGCCTGACCCCATCAAGCCAGGCATACCCCCCAATCACCCAGTAGTGTCCAGACCTCCCAACCCCACCCTGGGACCCCAGCACCCACAGTGGTAGCCATTGCCCCCTCCAACCCCCGTGGCACCAGCACCCCCTACCTACAGTCCATGTACCATCCGATTGGTGCTGCAGTATCAGATGGCCAGTAGTACAGCCCTCTGCACACCTCCTCAGCTGCTGGCCATCCAAGTAATGCTGAGACTGTGCCCCTATAAATAGGCAGCATGCTCCCAGCATTACTTGGATGGCCGACAGCTGAGGAGGTGTACAGAGGGCTGTGCCACTGGCCATTTTGTGCCATGGCACCAACCAGCAGGTATGGAGGAGAGGGGTGCCTGTGCCATGGAGGGGGCACTGCCCATGGACCACCAAAGCTGGGGTGGGCCAATCGGGACTGGAGGGGGGTAGGGTGTGCATTACTGTGCAGCATCAAGTGTGGCCATCCTGCTGTGGTGGTGGGGGGAGTCCTTGTACTGCACTGGGGATGTGGATGCCATGTGTTGGGGTGGGGAGGGTTGCTGACAGGCTCGGGGATGGGGCAGCATAGTGTTGGGCCAGGTAGCCCCTGGACAGTTGGAGTTGGGGCTGCAGAGCTGTGGACAGCAGATCTCATGTGGGGGCCTCGGTGCCTAGGTGCCTGGGGAGCTCAGCCAGGATGACTGTTGTGGCAGTGCGGGTCCAGGTGTCTGCTGGCACTGTTCACTTACCCGGACCCATGCCCTGCCATGCAAGGGATCCACTGTGGAACCCATGCTGGACATCCCATTAGATGCCCGACTGGGTCTGTGACTCCAGCCATGGCCACCCTGCACAGTCCTGCATGCTGGGGGGGGCTGGCCCATGGACAGATAGCTGTGCAGTTGTCTGCAGGTGTGGAGCTACATGGGCAGGATACATGCTTCCCATCCATTGGTGCATAGGGGTCATTATCCACGGAGTGGCTGCCTCAGATCATGGCATGTGATATCATGCCAATGTTATTGTCTGACCATTTGCCTGTTTTGTTGCAGCTTTGCCTTACACCAGCTCCACGCAACTCCAGCTGGAGGTTAAAGACTGCCTTAACTTGGAACCATTTAAAGAACTGATTGCTAACAAGGTCCAAGAATACCTAGAATTAAACCCAAAAGACAACATTTCCCCTACTGTTCTTTGGGATGCCCCAAAGGCTGTCATGAAGGTGGTCATGATTCAATATTGTTCAAGGGTTAAAAAGAAACAGCAAGCACAGTGCTTGCACCTGGAAGTGGATCTGTGAGAGGCAGAGTTTCAACATAAAATAACACCTAATGCCCAGGCAAAGCTCTACTGGGACTCTAAGAAGTCCAAATTCAATAGGTTATTAGATGTGCAGGTGGAGGGCACTTTGCACAGAGTCAATCAGTGATACTTTGAGTGAGAGAATAGTTCAGGCCATCTACTTGTACTGGCCCTATGTAAACAACGGTAAGCAATGGCGAAATAGGGCTGTCCTATGTTTGAACACAGGGCTTCCGGAACCTCCTCCTGTGTCTAACCCTCTTGAGATTTCTGCCAAATTTGCTTCTTATTACACTCAGTAGTATGCCCAGGAGGAGATCCTTCTCACTTTGAAAGAGACAGATGCTGCCAGAGTGGAGGGTCCCCTAACTGTTCTGGAGGTGGCCGATAAAATTAAAGTACTTAAAATCTCCACGGGTAGAGGGTTTACCTTCTGAATTTTACAAGACCATTACAGATATACTTCTCCCTCCATTGTTGGACTGTAACCAAGACATTTTACGGGGGGGCAGATACCAGATTCCAGGAGATGTGCCCAGATATCTATTTTGACAAAACCTGGGAAGGACATTGAGCTATATAGCTCCTATTGTCCAATATCCTTATTGAATGTTTATCTTAAAATTTTCACAGGTATTTTAGCCAGCCGTCATCAAAAAGCTGTGCCATTAGTGGTTCACCAGGACCAGACTGGATTTATGGCTGGACACTATTTACAGGATGACATTAGAGGACTTCTCAACATCATTTCTTCTCAGAGGGGACAGAAAGCATTCTGAATTGCTATCTCCATGGATGCCAAAAAGCCATTTGATAGGGTTAATTGACTATTTTTACAAAATACTATGGAAAGATGGAATTTGGCCCCCAAATTTTAGCTGTACTCCTTAACCATTGTAGGCAGCCGCAGGCTATGTTTCAAGTTAATGGTGTCAATTCAGCTTATCTCCCTCTCATCAGAAGTACTAGACAGGGGTGCCCCTTGTCCCCTCTCCTCTTTGCCTTGTGTTTGGACCCCTTTGCAGCCACTGTCCGGCAAGACCTATAAATCAGGGGGTTGATGGGTGGTGGAGAACATAAAGTTTCTTTATATGTGGATGACTCTATATTCTTTCTGAGTCACCTGGAATAGTGAGTCTCCCACCTTATTTCCCTCTTGGAAACTTTCAGATGAGTATCAGGTTACAAAATAAACTCTGATAAGTCAAAAACCCTTAGACTCAGTAGGTCATGCCCAAGTGGCTTTAAGGAATCTTATCCCTTTTCATAGGCCAAGCAAAACTAAATTAGACACCTTGGGATGAAAATCAGTACCCACTCCAAGCTGTTTGGTATTAATTATATTAAACCCTGGAGGGAGACACAGCAAGACTTGACTAGGTGGACATTGCTTCCTCTGATGGTGGCGGGCAAAGTGGATACTATTAAAATGAATGCCCTTCCCAGGTTTCTTTGCCCGTTTGGTGCATTTCTGTTATCAATCCTATTAGTTTATTGGACACCTTTATGTAAAGGAATACATAAATTCATTTGGAGGGGGGCATCAGGCATGTATTAATAGATAGGTCCTGATGATGCCCTAGGACCAGGGTGGTGTTGGTCTGCCAGACCCGAAACATTATTTAGCAAGTCAAAAGGTGTCAGTCTGTACCTGGGTGAAAGAGAAGCTAACTTCTGGATGGTACAATGTTGAAAATGCAGGAGCGGGGGTCAACCACTTTTCACTTTGGCCTTGATGCCAGTTACTTCACAGTATGTTCAGGAGATCCCAAATATGTGGGTTAAACCTGCCCTTAGAATGTTACATAAAGTAAGGAAACAACTGGGTTCCACTGAGCGCCTTAGCCCTTCTTCATTTATTTGCTATCACCCAGACTTTCTTTCCCCTAGATTAGGTAGAGGGTACATTGCCTGAAAAAGAAAGGGATTGACTCATTTTTGTCAGATACTAAAAAATGGTTCTTGCATGTCCTTTCAAGCATTACAATGTAAATATAATTTACTAAACACAGACTTTCACTGGTTTTTGTGGGTACGTCATTTTATTAATTAGGGGAACAACAAAACTTTACTAACCACAGATACGAATAGGTGGGAGTATTTTATCTTCTGGCTAGTGTCCTTGCAGGGACCACAGGGGCATATCTCTCAGATTTACCAGATGTTGCTGGCTGGCAAGTTGGACACTCTTACACATACAAGGGAGGCATAGGAGGCTGATGCAGCTTGTGCAATAACAGAGACAGATTGGACTAGGAGACTTCAAAGAAGCTGTAAGGCTACCTCTCCTCCCACTCGGAGGAAATATTTTAGAAAATTCTGGTTTGTTATATAAGAATTCTCACCATTACCAAACATTTTTAACTCTACTTATACAGCGGATTGCTGGAAAAAATGTGGAGGGGTGGGAGCTTACTGTTACATATTTTGTGAGTTCTCCAAGATTCAGGTCTTTTGGACTGCTTTCCAAGGCAATATTAATACCATTCTAGGCCAAAACATCCCAAATGTTTTTACAGACTAGGTAGTGGGTTTCCCCACCATAGTTTCCCTCCCAACTGGCACTCAAATGGTAGCCCTCACTCTCATTGTGGCAACCTTAACGTGTATCACTGCACATTGGTTGCAGGGTGAGACCCCTTTAGAGGTCAAATGGCATAACAGAGCATGCCAGCTACATCATTAGGAACAAATGATGGTCAAACTCAGGCTCAGGGAAACACAACATCAAGACAGATGAAATACCTGACAGTGGGATTCCAGGGAGCTGCATTAGAGCTGCCCCACTTGAGAGACAGCAATATAGAATGTGAAATTCTACAACCTAGGTTTTCTTTTTTGTGACTTAGGTGTCGCGCCATCCACAGGGATCCCCCTGTTTGATCATACCCCAACCTCAAGCAAACTCCATTATCTTTCTACCTCTTCTTCCTATACAGAACAAAATAAAACAAAACAAAAAGTTTACATATTCAGTGACAGTGCAGTTTGTTGATTGTTAAAATTTTATTACAGGGTAATTTTAAACCTTGTTAATTTGTCTTTGTCCTTTATAAACTGAAGCAAAGTGTTTAGGTTCTTGATTCTCGGAGATGTTTTATATACCTTTAACAATTGTAAAAACGTACCAGAGTATTAATGCTAGAAATTCATATCAGCCAGTTTTTTAACAGATTCTGTATTATAGAGACAACACCAAGAGTAACTATGACAGACCTACAGACTTATTAAGGTGCAGTAGCTTGTTTGTTACTCATAGGGGCTACCAGGACTTCCAGCCTTCCTGAACTGAGACTATTTGGAACAAGGTCTAAATCCTTCATTTTAGACTGGCCCAGCAGTGGTGTCTTCTTTGGTTACAAAGTACTTTCTTAGACATTCCAGTTATGACACTCTGGTTTTCTTTAATATGCTTTGCTTATGAATTTGAGATACCCATTTGCTTTGTAAGCTGTGTGAATCATGCTTCAGTTGAATAAAGATGAGTGCAAAAATAATGCCTCTGCCTAAGTCTCTGGGCTGCATCTCTTGCTTTTAGCTGTAGAATGGTGGTCACGTAGTCCATCAGTCATTGCATAATAACCTTTAGTGTTTACATCAGGGAGCTTTGAAGGAAATACAGAAAAATCCTGTGATTCTCTCTCTGTAAGTTTTGTATATTGGTTTTAAGGTTGGAGCAAAGCTAACCCCCTTTTGGCATATAAACAAACTGTAGAGCACAGATAGCAGGTGTCATACAGATTTTTTCATGAAAGCAAAACAATATTATCCACACAGTGCAGAGAGCAATAATAATTTTGATAAGAGAATGGCAGCCCTCAGACAGTGCTCATAGCCCACACCCTGACCCAAATGCTTCAAGTAAACCCTCTTTTGGCACATATTGGCTGTCTCTTCAATTTACTCAGTGATTGCAAATGAATGAGGATTATGCCATTCCGGTGATGTCATGTTTTACAACTGGATGGACCTCAGAAAAAGTATTTAACTTCTCCCTCCTTCATAAGTTTATGTGACTTCATCCAGCATTGAAACACATTCATAAAAATTGTAGCCTCATGTCAGTCTTGATGAGACATTTCAAATGATGTATTTGTTCTTCTGAATAAAGCTTTTGTATCTGTATTTAAGTTTCTGTAGGTCCTGGTGACTTAATACAATAGGAACATACCCTCTACTCTGCCAACCAAGGGTATAAGGAACTGATGTTTGTGGCTGAATGGGCACTGAGCAGTGCACAAGACTGGTATAATTTTGCTGTACAACATCTCTGCTGATCAGGGGATCAGGGGCTGAGCAGCAACCATTGGGGGGGGGGTTATAGAGGAAAGGCAATGTGTGCTGTGGAGTAATCTCCTGGAGTAAGATGTCAGTTATCAGGCATCAGCTGAAGTGAGTGGGGAACCATAAAATATTGCCCTTTGTTCCTTTTATTGTTCAGTCTAGCATTAGACTCACTAGTAAGGAAAATTAATATTTGCCCCAAGTTTTGTAGAATTCCAGTAGGTACAGCAAACATAAAGTGTTCTCTCTACAAAGATGACATTTTATTGACTATAAAAAATCATGTAGATCCTACCAAGGAAGTCTATATATTCATAAAGCACTTTGGCCCTGTTTTAGGTTATAAATTAAATATAGTACAGACTCAATACTTATCATCTCAATTAAGAAGTACCTAGGAAAGAAATATTGAACGTTGGCATGGTATGGGCCCTAGATTCTATGGAATACTTTAAGTATAAAAATGTTTAATCATCTTAAAAAATCTTCAACAAACCTTTTAAATTTTAAAACGAAAGTACAATAAAACCTAGAGAAATGGAACAAGCTGCCACCAGGGCTATGGGAAGATTGGAAGCAATAAACATGACTATTTTGCCCATGGTATTACATATTTTTAGTATGATCCCAAAAGCTTACCAAAGTCTTGGTTTTTAATGTTACAAAATGTAATTATTAACTTCATATGGTCACATCAAAAGCCCAGAGAGGCACACTATAAATTAACTAGAGAGAAGAAGCAGGGTGGACTCAAAGTGCCAGATGATTTCCTGCACTTTCTTCCATGAAGGCTTCAACAAGTTCCAAGATGGTTCCCTGGACACCCGTCCAACTCTTACATACAAGAATGGTTTCACTTGGAATGTATCATCTTAAAACAAAATTGGAGTTAATATGTCTTCCTTACAGTTTTCAAAACCTGAACAAAAATGAAACAACTTGATTTTTGCCAAATCGATAAAACAAATTGCTTGTGTATCTCAGTTATTAAACCTACATCTGAAAGATTCTATTTTGTAACCCATCTGAGGGAATCATAATTTTGGCAAAAATAACGCAACAGTGGCAATGTTGTCTTGGAGCCCAAAGGGCATTAATTGTTTAAAGGATTTATATAAAGAAGGCAAATGTTTAACCTTCAAAGCCCTCCAGGAAAAATTAAACATCACAGATGTGGATGAACAGCACTTTATAGTTCTGTCTCTAAAGTCAGGATTCTCAAAGGCTTTTTTGATTTGCCAGGTAAATCTAAGATAAATGAAAACACTAGTCATACCCTGGCTATAATCAGAACAAAACCCCAAATCTCCTCTTTCTATAACCTGCATATAAGCAATGTGAGAGGAAAAGCATAGGAGTCAGTGTGGCTCAGTTGGTAGTACATCTGTCTTTGGGCCAGAAGGTTATGGGTTTTTGTCCCACACTGGGACTGGACTCATACCTGAGTGCAGTACTGTGAGGTGCTGTACTTTGGATGACACATTAAACTGAGAACCCCTCCTACCCATCTCAACTGCTGTCCAGGTAGAAGCAAAAGAAGCCAAAGCACTTTTTGCAAGAGAAGGGGAGTTTTTATTGATAAAATATTTATCACCCCTGAAAAAGGGATGTTGTCTCAGTGGGCCTACCTGGTAAACAGAATCCAACAAATAAACATATAAAAAGAAACAAATAATCAAGTCAGAAGTAAGTAACAAAAATAGAAAGCAAAACAAAAGTAGTTGTCAGTACTGAACAAAGCAAACATATTAGATTCTACTTAATGTGCTACTCCACTCATATAAAATAATTTACACGTACATCTAATCAACTGGAAAGGAAATAAAATTAAATCCATGTCACATTTTTCTGCAAAGAGCTATGATCAGACTGTGACAATTTTTCCTTCTCCATCTCATACACCCTCTATAATTCCTGGGTTATCTGAGAAATTAATGATGTAAAGGAGTGTTTTTTTGATGAGACAAAAATGCACACCTTGCATGCCATATTCACCATTTAACACAAGCCATTAATAAATGCAAGGCACTATAATTCCATTTTTTCCAAGGACCTGAAAAAGAACAAAAAATCAAATTATCATATGTCAGATTATCATGTTATATTTGCAAATTCTGGGATATGCCACACTTTACCTCCAGAGGAGGAGGAAGTGAATCCTGGTGGGGGACTCTATCATAAGAAGGATCCAGCTAGGAACACAGGAAGGGGAGGACAGGGAGCTGAGATGCCTAGCAGGTGCCACAGCATGGAGGGATGGGAGGAAGATCCTGGGGGATCGCTGGGAAGGCAAAATGAGAGGCTGAGATGGATGTCATTATCCACCTAGGTACTAATGACCTGGCAAATGGGGAGCCTAAGGGAGTTCAGGAAGAGTTTAGGAAATTGGGGAGGGGTCTCAAGCAAGTAGCTACTTCTGTCACCTTCTCAGAAGTACTACCTGTGAGAGACATGGGAGAGCATCAGGGTGAAAGCACCAGGAACTTTAACTCATGGTTGAAGAACTGGTGCTGTGAGGAAGGGTTTGGATTCATTGGTAACTGGGGACCCACCTGGAGGGATGTAGGCTTTTTCAAGCCTGATGGCCTGCATCCATCCTGGAGGGGAATCCAAGCAGTCAATGATAAGTTTAAATGCTACATGGACAAGCATTTAAACTAGCCAAAGGGGTGACAGGCCAGCAAGGAAGGTACCTAATTGCCCATCCCCACATCTAGCAGTGGAATCAGTGAACAGGAGGAGTGGATATCTCTACAAAGCAGTATGTGAAAGATGGAGATAAGCACCCAAGAGGTGGATAGGCAGAAAGGGGTCAAAATTCGGCAGAAGGGCAGACAGCAGGGAGAACCAGGGATAAAGGACAACCAGGTAGGGGGCTAGAGTAGAACAGCTGAACAGTTCAGGGAGTTCAAATCATGGAAAGCCACATGTGCCAATGCCAGGAGCCTCAGCAACTAGATGGAGGGTCTGGAGGCTGTCATGGTGCAGTCAGACCTGGACATTGTGGCCATCACAGAGACCTGGTGTAATGATAACCATGACTGGGAGATGGCCATACCCAGCTACAACATATTCAGAAAAGATGGGGCAGGCAGGAAGGGAGGAGGAGTGGCACTTTATGTGAAAGATGGCATAAAGGCCACAGAAATCCAGGAGGGAGAGATACTGTGGGTTAAGCTGGAAAGGAAAATAGGGTCAGCCATCCACACAGGGCTGGTCTACAGACCACCAGCCCAGGAGGAAGAAACAGGGAGCTGATGCTAGCCATCCAAAGAATGGCAGACAAGGGTGAGGAGGTGCAGGTTGGAGACTTCAGTATTCTGGACATGGACTGGAGCCTCCTAGCAGCAGCATCAACCAGGAGCAGATTTATCCTGGACTTCCTTCAAGGTGCCTTCCTCAAGCAACTGGTCATGGAACCAACTCAGCAGAAGGCAATACTAGACCTCGTGCTCACAAATGGGGACAGCGTGATGGGGTAACAGTGGGGCAGTACCTGGTTAACAGCGACCACCAGTCACTGGGGTTTGAAATCACAGAAGGAGTAGAACCAAACCGCACAAAAACACATAGCCTGGATTTTAGAGGGGCAGACTTTGGGAAAATGGGGAGATGCTTGAAAGAGGCATTAATGGGAATGGGGTGGAAATCAGGGGTTGAGGAACAGTGGGCAATATTTAAAACGGAGATTACAAGAGCAACAGAATAATGCATTAAGCAGGTTAGCAAGAGGAAAAGGAAGAGGAGGCCATTATGGTTTTCCAAGGAGGTAGCGGAGAGAAAGTGAAAGCCAAAAAGATTGCATTCAGGCAATACAAAAAGACACAGGCAGAAGGGGACAGGAAAAAGTACCAGGAGAAGCAAAGGGAGGCAGAGAGGTCAGTAAGGGAAGCCAAAGCTCAGACAGAAGAGCACATCACAAAATCAGTGGGTAGAGGGGACAAAACCTTTTACAGGTACATAAGTGAAAAAAGAAAGGCAAAGGGAGGGATAGTGAGACTGAAGAGGGAGGATGGGAGCCACGTGGAGGAATGACAACAGTAAAGCTGACATACTGAACAGGTATTTCTGCTCAGTCTTTACTGAAGAAGATGAGGGTAATGGGCATGAAGGGAGTAGAAGGGGTGAGAAGGGCACAGAAATGGACACAAGTCCCTTTACACAGGAAAGGGTCCTGAAGGAACTGAAAGGAATAAGAGTTGATAAAGCAATGGGGCCAGATAGGGTGCACCCCAGGGTTCTAAAGGAACTAAGAGAGGTAGTGGCTGAATCTCTGGCAATCCTGTTTAGCCGATCATTGGAAACAGGGAAGGTACCCAAAGACTGGAGGACAGCAGATGTAGTCCCTTTATACAAAAGCAGGAACAAAGAGGAAGTGGGGAACTACAGACCAGTCAGCCTGACCTCGGTAGTGGGGAAGATCATGGAAGCACTACTGAAGGAGAGATTGGTGGAACATCTGGTTGCCAATGGACTACAGGACCCAAGGCAGCATGGTTTCACCAGGGAGAGATCATGTCAGACCAACCTCATTTAATTTTTCAACTGGGTGACAAGGGAGGTGGATCAGGGAAGGGCAGTGGACGTGGCCTATCTGGATTTCAGCAAGGCCTTTGATGCTGTGCCACATAGAAGGCTATTAAACAAACTGGGGACTATGGGAGTAGGCAGGACAGTAGTGTTGTGGGTAGATAATTGGCTGGGTGGCAGGACACAGAGGATTGTGGCAAATGGCTGTCACTCCACAGAAGGAAGAGTGATCAGTGGGGTACCACAGGGATCAGTGCTGGGACCAGTCCTATTCAACGTCTTCATCAGTACATTGCACAGGACCTAGAAGGCAGAATTTCCCTGTTCAGTGATGACACAAAGCTCTGTAACAGAGTGGACATGCCAGAGGGTATGAACAGAATGAGGAGGGACCTGCAGAAGCTTGAAGAATGGTCAAGGGTCTGGCAGTTAAAATTCAATGCAAAGGAGTGCAAAATAATGCATATGGGGCACAAAAACCCTGGAACAACATATCAGTTGGGGGGGGGTAAGAATATAGCATGCACCAAGCAGGAAAGGGACCTTGGGGTTATTATCTCTGATGACCTCAAGGTAGGGAAACAGTGCGACAAGGCATCAGGTAAAGCAAATAGAATGCTGGGATGCATAGGCAGGGGCATCACCAGCAGGAAAAGGGAGGTCATAATTCCACTTTACAAAACACTAGCAAGGCCCTACCTGGAGTGCAGTGTACAGTTCTGGAGACCTTACCTACGTAAGAACATAGACAGGGTACAGAAGGTTCAGAGGAGGTCAACAAAGATGGTACAGGGATTGTATCAAAAGTTCTATGAGGACAGGTTAAAGGACTTGAATATGTACTCCCTGGAGGTGAGAAGGGAAAGAGGAGATATGATACAGACATACAAGTACCTTACAGGGAGGAACAGGGTGCAGGAACACACTATTTTCCAGTGAAAAGATGTTCCAGGACTAGAGGGCAGGAGGGGCAGACTGGCTCAGTGCAACTTGCCAGGTGCAGGCATGGTAATGTATGCTAATGGGGCCATAATGGGCATGCATATGACCCATTTGCACCCTTGCATGCCTGATGGCACCATTTGCATATTCTGGCTGAATATCGGGGAATTTGGGGCCAGCAGATCTGGGGATGACCGCGCATCCCCATTCCCAGTATTCAGCCCATCCCCCAGGATGTGCTGACACATCGTTGGCAGCAACTATTTGTGCCACCCACACTGGATGCTATATTCAGTCATGATGCACAATCTGTTGGGATCGCCCATCAGGTTTGAATATATCATTTTTTTGCGCCGGCCCATTTTTTGGGCGGCGCATCTAGTTGCGCCGTCCATCTACCCCCGATTTTTGAATATCCTGGCCTTGGTATTTAAAGAACTAACATTAAAGTTATGAGCTAACCCTCCCATTAGAAAAAAAAAAAGAAAGGAAAAGGATATGACCCCACATAATGTAGTTTTCTTCCCTCTTTCTCGTGGCTTCATTTTCCTTTTTATAGAGGTGTCACAGTTCGGGATACATTCTTCTGTTTCAGATAAAGGGTCTTGCTGAGAAAATACAATAGAGGACCCATCCGAGTCATGCTAGGTGTTGCCCCAGTCCTTTCTTTTCCTTAAGATCTCATTTTTTTTCTTCCTCCTTCCCAGAAAGCTGTCCTTCAGAGGAGTGGCCCAGCCCCATCACCCCATGTCTGCCGGGACTTAACTTTTGGCCATCTTCTCCCAGGACTTGCCCCACCTGGTGGGGTCAGTGGGGGTCCCTCAAGCCCCACTGAGGCACAGAGCCTGTTTGGGCTGGTATGCCCAGCTGGTTGGGTGCAGGACCTGTGGGCACTCCTCTTCATCCTGCCACTGGGCATTTTCCTGTTTTCTCCCATGGATTATGTGGCATGCGCTGATGTCAAGGTGCACACACTGATGTCTGCCATGTCCTCTTGCCTTCTTAGTCTTGGGCTGCCTTTCCTCCTGGCTTCCACCAGGGGTCAGTCAAGCTCCAAGCTCTTTCCCACCCTCCCCCTGGAGAAGAGTCCCACAGACACTCAATCCTCCTCCCCACCAGCTGGCCCTCTAACACCTCAGGCTTGCTTGTGAACCCAGGTCATTGGCTTTGCAAGCACTAGTGCTACTGCTGCACTGGTGGGCCGGCTTAACATCTCGTGTTTGTTATATAATGGGATGTCTTCTTTTTTGTTCACTTTAGGCTGTGTTTGACTCTTTGATCTCTGTGATCTTTTTACATTCTGTGATGACTTTGTCACAGGAGTAGATGAGGGTAGAAGAGTAGGAGTACAATGAGAAAGATTCACTTGTGGGACCCCACTTGTAAAAGGTTGATGATCTGGCTTATATCATCTATGGTTATGGACTCTCTGCTGCCCACGGAGGTACATGATTCCAATACAGGAAGCTATTCTTGAGCTTCCCAAACTTGTTGCAGGTCCTTTTCTTTTGAAATAACTAAGTCTTCTGGTAAAATATCAGCCTTATCTGGAGCCAATGTGCATGACTGAGCTGCAATCTCTTCAAGTGTTAAAAACTCCAATGAACATTGTGTACTGATCACATTTTCTTGTTGAGGTACAGTAGGGGGCATTGTAGTGGGTTTTATACTGTTCTTTCATGGACTTTCTCTCTGGACTTTGTTTATGTAGAAATCATGTTCTGCTGTATCCACATGGTTGTTATTATGTGCTGCCCATGAGTAGACAGTATAAGAATGTCGAGATTCATCACAAAGTTTGCAGCTCATGGTTTTAATACAAGTAGAACTTGTGTGACCCATTTGAAAGCAAACACTATATTTAAGTTTGTCACAGGTACTGCTGAGATGAGTGGTAGGTCCACATTTGAAACAGACTTTCGGCTGGTCAGGGTAAAACAGAACTCCCCTATCATGACCCAAATAAAAACATTTTGGTAGATGATGGATACCAGCATCAGAATGGAAAAGTTTAACTTTTATTTTCCAGCCACCTGTCCAGATTAATTCTAAGTCCACAATAGGGTCAGGTGTGCTTATCACTGTGCAATGCTGTTTTAGTCAGTATAAAATATCTATGGTACTGTCTCATTCATTTTTGAAAAGGACTGTAATGGTTTTAACAGCAGGTTTAGTCAATAGAACAGCAATAAATGGATAGCAGTTAGGTGTTTGCTTTAAGGTAGCATAAATTTGCCAGAAACAGTCAAAGCCAGTAGGAGATTTAAAACCAACATCAAAAAGAGTAGCACCAACAGAGTGGATCAGGGCAAAAATTTCAGAAGCAAATATCTTCATGTCATGTTTGAGAAGGGTTTAAGCCACAACTAGTCTGTCTGGGATTTCTTTCAAACCTCTTATATATTAAAAAACAAACAGCATTCCATTGCTTGGCTGGTTCAGGAGGTATGTGAAACAGGTCTGAGAACTTCTTTCTGGGGGGGGGGGACACAGACCTGGGTCAGCTTTAGTAGTACGAGGTATAGGTGACTGTTGTGGTCGGGCCCTACCATCAGTATACTGTTGTGTAGTCATCTGATTATCTGTCAATAGTGTATGTAAATTTTCAGCCATATTTTCACTGCAAGTTAGAATAACAGGGGGACTGAAACTGTGGAGGGGCAGAGTCTGAAACAGTGGGTTGTAATCACTCAGAAACCTCTGTAGCAATTGAGGTTTCATACACTGTGTGGCTGCCCCAGGGCAAATTTTAAATAACACAGGATCACACAAGATCAGTAGAGAACTAAAAGGTGTCAGGTATCTCCAGAGATAAGACAATGGAAATGGGGAGTGCATTGCAATCAACATGTTTGCTGTCCAATCCTGTTGTCAAATTGCCAGAAGTAGAAATTGAATCACAATAAGCCACTGGCGACCCCACAAATGGAGCAGACATTTTTCTCTGGGAGAATTGAGACATAGTGATTTCTACTGTCCCACAGTGGAGAAGGAAGATCCAGGAAATCCAGAACCTTCAACATGTTTCTCCTGCCCAGCCTCCTGAAGTTTCTTTTCAATGCAGTCAGGGAACAAGGGGTTGCTATTGATAGCTATAACTCTTTTGCTAGGAGAAACGGTGTTACAATTAAAAGTGTTGCTCTCTGCCAATGAGGTTGTGGCAGGGAAAGAAAGCACTGTAGCCCTCTCCAAATTATCAGATAGCTGCTCACTAATCTTGGTGCCTTGTACAGACAGTGAACCCTGCATTCTGGGCCCTTTGATCAGTCACTCTGTCCTATCAGCTGTAGTGGCATCAGCTGTCACAGTATTACAAGAAACAATACCTGTTTGCAGACGTCCTATCCTAAGACAGGCTTTTTCAGCTATTACCTATTCACTGACCTACGCAGCCAGTATAGTGTTATGCTTGTGTAACTGTGTTAGTTTTGGTTGTGGCCGTTCGCACTCTCTATTCCAGAGGAATTACCACCCTGTAGGGGTACAAAGCAAGGAACTCTCGAAGAGGGTTCCATCCCTAGAGGTGCCACAGGATGGTTCCCATAGCTAACGGTACCTTAGGAATCCCCCTAAGGAGAGAGCACTGCTGCTGGAGGAGGAGGGGAGGATGGTGGGGGCAAAGACAAAATGCTTCATAGCGAGGCTGAGAGGAACTGCTTATATAGCTCAGGAAGTGGGAGTAGCTGGCTGCTTGGCCACTGAATTACAGGCAAGCCTTTCAATTCACTGACCTATGCAGCCAGTATAGTGTTATGCTTGTGTAACTGTGTTAGTTTTGGTTGTAGCCATTAGCACTCTCTATTCCATAGGAATTACCACCCTGTAGGGGTACAAAGCAAGGAACTCTCAGAGAGGGTTCTGCCCCTAGAGGTGCCACGGGTTGGTTTCCATAGCTAAAGGTACCTTAGGAATCCCCAAAAGACATGTAGTATCATCCCCAAAGGAGGCAACATGATGTGTATGAGCAAGCAGTAACGGTGACGTAGAAGCAGTAACCGGAACATAGTAGTAGAGAAGAATAGTGATGGCTTGCATTGAGAGAAGGGGATCCCCTAAGGAGAGCGGGAATGGCAGGACATCCTCCACCTCCATCCAACAATGGAACCTACCTAAGGAAACTAGGGAAAAACTATGCTAAGTGTTATGACCTGAGGCAACAGAGGAGAGAGAAAAAAAACCCTATGAGGAGGAAATCTCTGGGGATCCAAGGTCTAGGTCACCTTCTCTCCAGGCTTGGGAAAATGTATTTAGTGATGGCTCTGCAGCTGCAATTTGGAAAACCCAATTAAAAGGAGGTGGAAAATATTCCAATTTGGAGGAAGGCTCTCACACAAACCCTCTCACGGGAATGTCTTGGAAGGTTGCAAGAAATCTCTGCAACAATATGAGCATCCAAGGCACAGGAGGAGAGCAACAACTGCTGAGGCACTCACCTGGTCTACCCACCCTAAATCAAACCAGGTGAACCAGAGGCAGTCGTGGGGAGAATGCGGTGAAGGTGCCTTGCTAGGGAAACCACTGAAGTCAATGGCCAACCGTTATAGTGGAATACTAGAGCCAAAGGAGATTGTCGTAACCACCCTTCACCGCAAGTCTTAAATTCTACACCAGGAGCTGCTGTCACGTAGCAGGCAGCTGAAGCCAAGCCCGTGACGAGGACATTCCCAGTTATGGGCCAGGTGAGAAGGATCCCGCCCCAAGTTGGACACGCTCGATGATGCAGACTAAATGCAGAGTGAGACAGTCAGCTGCAGGAACCTGCACCAGATTAGAATGGCTGGCATGCCCCAGAATTGATTGAGAGCTGTAAAGTTGGTGAGCTGAATGAGCACGGCATGCTGAGATCGTAAGAAGCATTGAGTGCTGAGACCTTGCAAGGTTGGATGCAGATTGAGTGCAGTAGATTCCCAGGCGAAGCCGAGGGGATGGCACTAAGCATAAAGCATTGGTTTGCATAAGCAAGGAGCTACGGTTGCATAAGCAAGTGGGGACCTGATAGGTCAGTAAGCAGTAGTAATTGTAATAGGTGGACCTGCATAACAACTGTATAGCAAGTAAACAGCACTGAGTTAGGGGCAAGCCAGCCAGACATGAATAGCCAAATCAAGGTGACAAACTCTGAGGATTTTTGGTGGCGAAGACAGGATTTAGAATAAAATTAATTAACCACATAGGCCATGACCCCCAAACATCTCCCAGTCCCCACCGTAGGACAAACAAGGAAGCGATGAAAGGACGAGAACCACATGCAGATATAAAAGCTACTTTAATAGCCTCAGCAGGAGCTTCAGCTAACCTCAGAGTAAACAAGGTAGAATAGGAATGGGTGTAAACAATGCAGCAGCAGGAAGCAAGTGGGCCTGTACAGCAGTAGTTAAATGAGTACAGTGTTAAAATACAAGCACTGGGTACAACAGTAATTAAAGTAAATAGTCAGCAGCAGTGGCTGAAGTTGTAGGTAACTGAAAACAGTAGCATGAGCTCTGAGTAGATTTGCAGTTGCAGTGCAGTAAATTGAGAGTTGTAACTGAAAGCAAGCAGAATGAGCTCTGTAGTAGCAGTATGCTAGGAGTTTTAAAAATAAAAGCCCCCCCCCAAAAAAGAAAACCAAAACACAGCAAACAGAAAACAGGGAAAGGCCCCCACCAAAAAAACAAGAAACAAAACACAGGGAAGCATACAGCCAGAGGAAAGATACAAACCAGAAGCAAGAAAACAAACACTGAAGTCCAGCTGAGACACACAGAAACAGCAGGCTTTGGGGGGGGGGGGTTAGGCCCCAGCCAGTTCAGAAGACAAACCAACATACCTCCAGCTGCAAAGACAAAATGCTTCACAGTGAGGCTGAGAGGAACTGCTTATATAGCTCAGGAAGTGGGAGTGGCTGGCTGCTTGGTCACTGAATTACAGGCAAGCCTTTCAATTCTTCTTTTTCAAGTATTAATCATAGAAGGGACGACTTTTTTCCTGGAGTTCACTGTCCAGACAACACTCCTCATCTGAGACAGTACATGAAACAGCAGCTTCAGGAGTGGCAATCAGGACCATTGCAGCAGACTGGTGCTCAGTTGTAGCTGCACCTCCTATGGCTTGGTACACAGAAACACTTTTACCTGGGGCCACAGACTGTAAATCCATATTTTTCCAAAGGCTGGGCAGAGGATTTGCAGCATCTCCCACAGACTATATGGTGAGATTTTGTCTTGTACTATTTCCATACCTATCCAAGTTAATACGAGACATTGTCAGGTCTTTCAGAGCCACAATGTCACATGCACATGAATCCACAGCAGACTTAGAATCAGCAGAGACTGATTCCACAGATAAATGTACGTTCTCAGAAGCAGTAGATGTCCCTCCTCCTTTGTCCTCCCAGATGGCCATCTTGCAAGACAGCAAGCTGGCCAACAGCGCCTCCCTCCAAAGAGTGTCATAAGAATCAGTAGCAAAGTTAAGAATGAAAAATTGTGTGGAAACCTGTCCATAATTTCTGAAAAATGGTACAATGGTAAGGTCTTCTTATCATGCCAGTACAACTTCTGCAGACATTTATGTACCATGCCAACGATCACTTGGTGGGGAGCTAGTCTTCTACTCTAATGTAAAAGCACAGTGTGCTTGCCATAAATACTATTTACAAACAGCAAAACAGACCTTCAATATACTGTACAATCACTGAATCTTCTCCATTCAGGTGAGTGTATACCTAATACCACTATTTGATAAGTTACTATAGCAAACAATGGAAACTTCCATTGGGGAGGTGCTGGTAAGAGGCAGGAAATTTCAGGCCTCCCCCCAACAAAACATGGCAGGTAGTAAGGTAAACACTGAGGTACAGAGCTCAACACAGGGCAGGACAGGGGTAAATGGAAAAACAGACAATGGCAATCAGAGCATGGATGGGGGAAAAATGGATAAAGCCCACATTAAATGGAGGGCAATGAGTACCAATGCCCATAATCTGGGAAACAAGCTTCCTGAGCTAGTAGCCCTCATGGAAGATAAACAATTGGATATTGTGGTAGTCACAGAAATATTGTACACAGAGGACCATGACTGGGATGTCAACATGCCAGGGTACACAATCTAAGGAAGGGGCAGGGAAGGTAAGTAAAAAACCACTATGGTTTTCAAAAGAGGTGGCAGGGAAGGTTAAGGAGAAGGGCTGCATTCAAAAAGTATAAGGAATCACAGAAGGGGCACGACTGAGAACTGTATCAATTAAAGCAGAAAGAAGTGGGGAAGGCAGTCAGAATAGCAAAGGCCCAAACCAAGGAAAAAATAGCCAACTCGTTAAGAAGGGGGAAAAAACCTTTTATAGGTACATTAGGGAGCATAGAAAGGTTAAGGGAGGGATAGTGAAGATTAATAAAGGAGAGGAGAGGTGGGCAGAGGAAACAGTGAAAAGGCAGAGATACTGAATGAGTACTTTTGCTCAGTATTCACAAAAGAAGATGAGGAGGAGTTACCTAAACCAGACAATAGAAGCACTCTGGGTAGGGGGGTTGACACCAGTCCATTCACAGAAAAAAGTGTCCTGAAAGAACTCCTAAAACTCAAGGTGGACAAAGCAATGGGGCCTGATGGGATTCACCCTAGAATCCTAAAAGAGCTAAGGGAGGACCTAGTAACACCATTAACCACACTTTTTAACAAATCATGGGAAGATGGGGTGGTACCTGAGGACTGGAGGAGGGCAGATGTGATTCCCCTTCACAAAAGTGGGAGCAAGGCAGAAGCAGGAAACTACAGACCTTTTAGTTTGACCTCAGTGGTGGGGAAAATGATGGAATCACTTCTGAAAGAAAGAATTGTTCGGTACCTAGAGGCCAGCGGGGTACAGGACCCTAAGCAGCATGGATTCACAGCAGTAAGGTCATGTCAGACGAATCTAATCTATTTCTTTGACTGGGTGACCAAAGTAATAGACCAGGGAGGGGCTGTGGATATGGCCTACCTAGACTTTAGCAAGGCATTTGACACAGTCCCCCACAAAAGATTAATAATCAAGTTAGCCAGCCTGGGAGTGGGTCCCAGGGTTGTAGCCTGATAGCAAACTGGCTGCACAACAGGACACAGAAGGTAATAGTGAATGGAACACATTCCGAAGAAAGGGGGGTTACTAGTGGAGTACCTCAGGGCTCAGTACTGGGTCCAGTCCTCTTTAACATCTTTATAGGTGACATTGCAGAGGGTCTGGAGGGAAAGGTATGCCTCTTTGCAGATGATACAAAGATCTGTAACAGAGTTGATACACAAGAGGGGGTAGAAAAGATGAGAAGGGACTTGGCAAGGTTGGAGGAATGGTCAGACATATGGCAACTTCGATTCAGTGCAGAGAAGTGCAAAGTAATGCACCTGGGAAACAAAAACCCAGGAGAAGAGTACACAATAGCAGGGGCAGTACTGACAACAACAAAAATGGAAAGGGACCTGGGGGTAGTCATATCAGATGACCTAAAGGTGGGTAAGTAATGTGAAAAGTCAATAAGGAGAGCCAGGGGGATACTGGGATGCATAGGAAGGGGCATCACAAGTAGAAAAAGGGATGTGGTTATCCCTCTATACAGACAGTTGGTGAGACCCCATCTGGAGTACTGTGTGCAGTTTTGGAGACCTCATCTACACAAGGACATAGACAAGATGGAAGCAGTCCAGAGGAGGGCAACTAAAATGGTGCAGGGTCTGCAGCAGAAACCATATGAAGAGAGACTGAGAGAGCTTAATATGTATACTCTTGATGAAAGGAGGGACAGGGGGGACATGATAGAAACTTTCAAGTACCTCAAGGGAATCAACAAAGTCCAGGAGGGTAGCATCTTTCAGAAAAAGAGATGTGTAAGAACAAGGGGGCACAATTTAAAGATAGAGGTGGGACGGCTCAGGGGTAATGTGAGGAAATTTTTCACGGAGAGAGTGGTGGATACATGGAACTGCCTTCCTGAGGAGGTCATTGGGTCTAAAACAGTGGGGGAATTCAAACATTCATGGGACAGACATAAGGCAATTATAGTGGGGGGTTGCAAGAAGTAGGCTGTTGGTTAACTAGAATCTGCAGCTTATCCAGTAGGTAGGTAAATGGGCAGACTGGGTGGGCCAAGTGGTCCTTATCTACCATCAAAGTCTATGTTTCTATGCTTTACTCAACTGTATCCAGAATAAATGGTTAATTAGGCATTCAAATAAAAAATGAATTTGTGTTTCCAAAACCTCTCTGCATTCAGACCATGGGCACACCCTTTCATCTGTGGCTTTATGTTTTATGGGACCTTTAACTGCCAATTTACCATGTATGCTTAACCAAAAGATACCTCCACACGTATTTTGGTATTCTGTTATTGGATAACTGAGACAGAGTGATCTACACTTTGTCTCGTGGACAGTTTTTAAGGTCATCTGGTGGTGAAAAGTTCCTATCAATAATACTGTTATACAAACCCTTCCTCTCAGTCCCAGTAATTTTGGTATATGACAATTTCCATATTTGTATTTTCCGTACTGCCAGTTTTATATAGGAGGGAAGCACATGATCACATTCACATCTCAGTAGCTTTTTGCTGTCTCCACACCAGTACATTAAAAAAGGCATAATCCAGTCTTCTACCAAGAAAACCCACTGCTTTTTAACCTCAAGTAGCAAAGGGGTGAAATTGCTGTTTATGAAGACACTAAAATAGAAAGCTGTGGGGTTAACCATATCAAGTCATCCTCTAGCCTTCTTTTGATATGTAATATCTCTCCTTATTGGGTTGAGCCAGGATGCCCAAAGCCCCTGAAAAAATGGAGTATATAACTGAGTTTTGATTTCTTTAGGAACTGGAAAAAATAAAACTTAAATACATGAAACAGGGAACTAATACATTTTTAATTAAATATACCCGTTTCTGTTTGGCCAAGTTTCTGTTTCTACACAGCTAGGTTCTTCTCTGCTTTCTGGATAAACTGTACCCAATTAAATAATACTGCATCTTGATGGTTAAAATAAATACCTAGCAATTTAACTGGGAGATCATCTTGTATTGCAGTATCTGACATTTCATTATGATCTACTGTTGCGGGATTTCATAGAAACATAGAAGTTGATGGCAGATAAGGACCGCAAGGCCCATCCGGTCTGCCCATTTCTTTTTCTACCTTATGAATGTGCCATAGGCCTTTGCTCTGTCAATGGCCTATCTATTCATACTCATCTGTATTGTTCCCGTATGCCTATCCCATGCCTGTTTGAAGCCCTGCACTGTATTCATATCCACCACTTCCCGATGTAGGCTGTTCCATGCATCCACCACCCTTTCTGTGAAAAAGAACTTCCTCACATTACCCCTTAATTGGCCTCCCTCTAATCTCATGCTGTGTCCTTTTGTCCTGCTATTTTTCTTATATTGAAACATGTTAGACTCTTTCACCTTGTTAATGCCCCTAAGGTGTTTGAATGTTTCAATCATATCACCTCTCTCCCTCCTTTGCTCTAGGGTATACATATCGAGTTCATTTAATCTGTTCTCATATGTTTTCTGATGCAGTCCCTGCACCATTTTGGTTGCCCTTCTCTGGACTGCCTCAATTTGGTTAATGTCCTTGCGAAGGTGTGGGCTCCAGTACTGCACACAGTACTCCAGATGGGGCCTAACCAGTGTCTTGTAAAGAGGGATTATTATCTCCCTTTTCCCACTTGTGATACCCCTACTAATACACCCCAACATCCTTCTAGCCTTACCTACTGCTTTAGAGGTCTGCTTTGATGATTTCAAGTCATCGGTGATAATGATGTCCAAGTCTCTTTCTTCCCTTGTGACTGCCAGCAACTCCCCTCCCAGCCTATAGGTGGCTTCAGGGTTTCTCTTCCCTATGTACATGATCTTGCACTTCCTTGCATTAAACCCCAGTTGCCACTCTTCCAACCATTTTGCTAGTTTATCCAGATCTATTCTCATTCTGCCCACACCATCTGGATCATCTACTCTGTTGCAGATCTTGGTGTCATCTGCAAATAGACAAACCTTACCCTCCAGTCCATCTGCAATGTCACTGATGAATATACTGAAGAGGACTGGCCCCAGGACTGATCCCTGAGGTACACCACTTGTGACCTGCATCTCTTCTGACTGTATATCGTTTACCACCACTTTCTGTTTTCTGCCCGTCAACCAGTTTGCCACCCAGCTCACCAACGTCTGACCCACCCCAAGCCTACCCAGCTTATTAATCAATCTTCTATGTGGAACAGTATCGAAAGCTTTGCTGAAGTCAAGGTAGACAACATCAACTGCTCCTCCTTGGTCCACCACCCTGGTTACCCAGTCAAAGAAATCTATGAGATTAGTTTGACAAGACCTTCCTTTTGTAAGCCCATGCTGTCTTGGATCCTGTGATCCTATGGATTCCAGGTGTTGCACTACCCTTTCCTTAAGGATTGCCTCCATAATCTTGCCCACTACTGAGGTAAGACTGGCTGGTCTGTAGTTCTCTGCCTTCTCCCTGCTACCACTCTTGTGGAGTGGGATCACATGAGCCCTTCTCCAGTCTTCTGGGACCTCTCCTGTGCTCAGAGACTCACTAAACAGTTCTGATAATGGCTCTGCTAGTTCCACCCTTAGCTCCTTTAGTACCCTGGGATGTATGCCATCAGGTTCCATTGCCTTGTCCACCCTGAACTTATCAAGCTCTTGTAGGACCCTTTCTTTTGTGAAGGGACTAGTGCACACCTCCCCCCCCATGCCCATGGTGCAGAGCTGTGGGCCCTGCCCTACCTTCTCTTCAGTAAATACTGAGCAAAAGCATCTCTTTAGGATAGATTCTTTTACATGGTCCTCCTCCTCACATGCCCCCTTATCTCCTTTGATCTTAGCAATATCCCCTCTGGACTTTCTCCTTTCACTAATGTATCTATAGAAAGTCTTGTCACCTTCTTTTACTGTTCATAAAACTGTTTGTAATACCCACTGGTAAAGCTGTGCTTTTAGAATAACTAATTAATAATTAATTCTTGACTCAGACATTGCTGCAAGTTTCTTTGGCATCTGTTTAATCAACTCTCCTGAGGCCTGATCTTATAGGTTGATACTTAAGTCATCAGCATAAGCCAGGATTTTGATTTCTTCAGTGTCTGGTGTAAGTTGAATACCTTGAATCTTCTCATGATGTTGTAAGGGGACTACCAAGAAAATATACAGTGATGGTCTCAATGGACAGCCTTGACATACACCCCTTTTCATTATAATAGGGAAACCTAAACAAGAATTTAAATACAGAATCATAACTGCATTCTTATATAACAGTTGGATCCAACGCAAATTATCAGGTGGTATACCATGCCACTTTAATGCTTTAAAGAAGTAATGCTGGTTAATACGATCAAATGCTTTTTCTTGATCTATAGAAAGTATATATCCTTTACATCTTCCTTGTTTGCCTCTCTCATGCTGTTTCCTTAACAAAATTAGGTTGTCATGTATTTGGCACTCTGGGATTGTGCAACTCTGTGAATGTGAGATAACTATACTTGCTGCCTTAGTTAACCTTCTGTAGTGATAGTATAATATGTTGATTATTGTCACTCCATTTTGTATGCTATTTCATGTAATGTATGTCATTTTATACTCCATTTTGTATTGTGTGACTCCATTTTACATGCTGCTTCATTTAATTGGTGTTTTGCTCTTTAGATAGCCTCATTATTATGTTTTGCTTCAGACAGTGTATTTTGCTGACTTGAAGGTCGCATTTATCAGGCAACCTGTTTTTGTAGTTTTGTTTAAACTTCTGCTTAGCTCATAGTGTTCTAGGCACCCGGCCAGTGTTTGGAGCACAGTGACCTAGCAGGTGTAGGGAATTCTGAGCAGTCCTTATGGTGTGAATTTGCAGCATCCTGGGAGCCGGGCCAGCTTCTAGAATGTGGGAAAACAACACTATGAAGGCTGCATGATTATTTTTAGCATAGAATAAGATATAAATGTAGCTTTCTCAATGCCTGGTTGGAAGCCTCATCTGCAGGGTGGACGCATCGCTGTGGAACTTTCTCCCAGTTCAAAACTCCTGGCCAGGCTGTGAGATGATTTAGGGGCTTCCCAGCTACTGGGAAAAGGCTTGGATGATGCTTTATTGAATCGGTGATGTATCATGTTTTGCTTAATTGAAGTATATATTAATGCTGATAGTAATATTGCTAATGAATGAATGCTAAAGTGTAATCATTAATGCTGATAGTGACATTGCTGCTAAATGAAGTGTAATTATCTTTTGCTTGCAATAAATTGTGCTGATGTGTGAATGCCAAGTGTGATTATTCCTTTGTGACTCTTCGATTAGGCAAGACAATTTTGGCGTAGTCGTCAGGATTCATAAAGGAAAGTACACACTAAGGTGAAGTAAAAATGTTTAAAAGAAAAGAGTCTAATGTTGCATGTGCACAAGTGGAAATTCCTGGTTGGGAAAACCAACCTTATGCTGATTTAGCCACTGAGTGGTCATGTTGTGCAGGGTTGCGTGAACACTGGGAATCCTGTTTAAAGGATTCTGAGCCTGCAGATGTTGTTACATGTATGAAAAGAGTGCCTGTGGCAAAGGAAAGAATGTGCTGCCTTGGGCGCAGGGGGTGGATTTATTGTCTGCCTATAGGAAGATGCATGAAAAGGTAGTGGGACTTCTTAGTGAAAAGGCAGAGTTGGAGCGAAAGGTTTGTGATTTGGAAAGTAAAGTTGTGATGTTACAATGTCAAAATCATTTGCTGAGTGATAAATTGGATACCTATCGGACAGTTGCAGAAAATGCAGCTGTCCGGTAACTAACACAAGTATAAAAGAGGAGGGGCAGAGTTAGTAGGAAAAGGTAAGCCTAGCAATAGCTAGGCAGGAGCCCACTGGGATCCTGAAACATGGGATGGAGATATTTGGTTTCTACAGATGAGGAAAGGTCAGCCTCAGATAAAGAAGAAAAGGCTGAGGGACGTAAGGTTCCAATATTGCATGCACAGCCAGTGTCTAGAAGACGTACTGAAGTGTTGGATCAGGAAATCCTAGGAATCGAGATGTAGTGGAGGATTTTTCTCAACAGGAGGTATCAGACCTCCTGGGCGGTACACCAGGGGAGAGTTTGTTGAGATGGCTGGTGAGGTTGTATGACACAGGGGCGGATGGAGTAAGCTTAGATGAAACTGATGCCCTAGGTTTCTGTCACTAAGCCTATGACCCTGTGGTGAAGGAGGTGTTTCGGACCCTCAATACAGGGGCAGGCTATGCCACGATGCTGGACGTGGTGGCTATGGCTTGCAAACACAAGTATCCGATGGTGAGTGACTGGCGGAGGATAGTAAACCATAGTTTACCTTAAAGGACTGTATACAAAACATTAAAATGGAAATTATGAAAGTTGCTGTCTCCACAGAAGACCATGCTGATTTAATGAGTGTTGTTGTGCCAGTGTCTGTACGTAATAAGATTATCAAAACTGCACCACCTGCATAAGGCAGTAATGATGACTTTGTTGATTAATCAGGCGGGAAAACAGTAGGTGTAGTGCTAGAGGCACACGACAGTTAGGGAACTGGGAGATTGGGGCCCAAAGGGGTCTAGTTTATATGATTCTTCAGGACAGGATAAACAGCGGTCCAATCCTGAGGTCGAGTTTCTAGGAGAGATATGTTCTGGCTCTCTTAAAGGATGGGGTGGCAAGGAAAACATTGATGGGATCAGTACCCTGATATGTGGAAATGTACAAAAGAGGGATTGAACACTAAGAAGCGAGTAAATAAGCAGATCAATTCAAAGTTAAAGACAGATGTACATGTCTCTTCAGGGGAGTCTGTAAGTCCAACTGCTCCTCCGGCAGAGTTTGATGATGAAAGTATGTCCTGGGTGGGGGCTCCCACTCAGGGATCCATTGAGTCACCCCAACCGGAGCAGGAATATGCAGATCTGTATCCTAGTGATTTGTACCAGTTAGGAGTTGCAGCAACTGAAAAACTAAAATATGACTGAAATGAAGGCCAAGCCCCAGTAGAAGGGTGGGCTAGGAGGGATTTTAGACCTCATGTAGAATGGAAATTAATTGGAAAAGTGGCTCACCCCAAAAGTACAAGCTTTAATTGACACTGGGCGGAGGCCTCATTAATTATAGGAACCCAGCAAAACACAAAGGTCAGCGAGTGGTAATTACAGGATTAGGAGGTAAACAAATTGAGGCAGTACAGACCATTTTGGAACTGAAAATAAGTCAGCTGCCCCGGAGAAAATATTGTGTAATGATTGTTCCGATTCTGGAATACATTATAGGAATAGACATACTAAAGGGGATGACGTTGCAATTGTCTGATGGACAATATCAATTTGGAGTAAAACCTTACATTTCAGCAAGACCAGTAGTAGTGGGGAAGGTGCAGATGCCTCCAGTAGCCATTCCACCTGCTACAAAAATTATCTGTATGAAACAGTATAGAATACCAGGAGGGCATGAGGAGATAACTGCCACTATTAAAGATCTATTAGAGGCAGGAGTGCTTAAACCCACAACAGCTTGGAACAATCCTGTGTGGCTGGTCAAGAAAAGTGACGGGTCATGGCGGATGACAGTAGATTATAGGGAATTGAACAAGTACACCTCTTCATTGACGGCTGCCGTTCCAGACACCGTCACCCTGATAGAAACAAGTACAAAGGCACAAGGGGTATGGTATGCAGTTATTGATTTAGTAATGCATTCTTTACTATTCCGATTGAGGAAAAGTTTTGGGACCAGTTTGCCTTCACATGGCAGGGAGGCAATAATCTTCACTAGATTACCTCAGGAATATGTACATAGCCCACCATCTGCCACGGATGGTGGCAGAACACTGGATGAGTTGAAGCTGCCGGATGGCATGCAAATTTCTCATTACATTGATGATATCTTGATCCAGGGGGCTGATCAAGATAAAGTACAGCAGTTACTAGATGAGACCATTGATCATATGGGGAAAAGAACTGTGGCAGGAAATATGGACTATGGTGCAAAATACTCAGACCACTGTATTTCATGCTGATGCTCATTGTGCTTCAGATACACTAGAACGATGGTATAATTCTGTTGCAGATGAAAGAGCTAAGATTCTTCCAGTGGATATTGAAGAAACTCAAAGTCAGCAGTTATCAGGGCTGGCAAAATGGGCACATCAAAAATGTGGACATTTGGGAGAGAAAGCCACTTACAGGTGGGCATATAGTAGGGTGTACCCCTAACATTGGATTTAGTTAAAACTGTTATTGCTCAGTGTCCTATATGCCAACATGGGCAACAAAGACCAATCCCTCATATTGTGAAAGGACAATTGGGAGGGAAAATTACAGGACAAATTTGGCAGATTGATTACATTGGACCTCTACCCTTAGTGGAGGATGTCGATATGCTTGCACAGTTGTGATACATATTCAGGGTATTTATTGGCATACCCTTGTAAACAAGCTACACAGAAAAACACCATTAAGGCAATTGACTTAATTATGTTGTACTATGGAATACCCTTGCAGATACAAAGTGACAATGGTTCCCATTTTGGGGAAAATGGTACAAGCTTATGCTCAAGCCCATAACATACAGTGGGTATTTCACATCCCTTATTACCGCAGGCAGCAGGGTTAATTGAGAGAATGAATGGATTGCTGAAAGAACAGTTTAGGAAATTGGGGAGAGCCTACGAAAATGGAAGAGAATTTGCATGAAGCATTACAGATTTTAAATAATAGACCAATTGGAGAATCTGAGACCCCTTAATGCGAATGATAACTCCTAATTTGCAAGTGCAGGCTTACTCAACTACAGAAACAGTGTAATATTGGGAAATTACACAGGAGCTCTGTCTCCTTGCAGGGCAACCCAGAAGCTGCTGGACTTGATTTACATGCCCTTCAAGAATACAGAATAAACAGCAGAAACATTCAAGTGATAGAAACTGGTATTGGAATACAAATTCCACCGAGGCATTTTGGTTGGATAGCACCTAAATCAGAACTAGCCCTCAAGGGAATACAAATCTTGGGAGGGGTGATTGATTGTGATTACCAAGGAGAAGTGAAAGTAATTTTGTTGAATAGTAGAGAACAAAATCTGTTAATTCAACAGTATGACAGAGTGGCTCAATTGTTAATTATTCCAGTTAACAAAGTGACCCTATAAAGGGACAAGCCCCCACACTCTTAACAGCAAGGGGATAAGGTTTAGATCTACAGGAGGTTTTAACAATGGTGCCAAAATAGGGTTACAAACCCAAATGGCCCTCCTGAACCAGCTGAGGTGATAGCCACGGACGAGACAACACAGTGTTAATTATCAGGTCAGGAAAGAGAGATGGGAATATGTACCAGCGAACACATGTTATCTTCGAGAATAATCAGTCTGTGTATTTTCTAGGTTCTTCAATGGATCCTAAACGGAATAACACTCTCTCTCACGGTCCATTCGGTAAAGCCTATTACCCCAGGTGGAAGAATATTGAAGCTTGACGACCCACTTGTACAATGGGGTTGGAAATCTTCCACCAGTTTATGTGTGCAAGACAACTTTACTTGCCCTGAAAACCAAGGATGTCCTATAGTGAACATTACTTTTTCAACAGATGTGAACATTTGGAAACCAGTTGAGACAATGGCAGGACGATTATATGTCCAACCTATGCAGGACACAAATTGGATTAAATTACAGAACCAGACTGCTATTAGATGCTGCAACTTACTGAATAGTTGCATGGTGACTGTACAACATAGACTTGATTGCTGCATGAATCAAACAGACATTTTCAATGCAAGTATTACTTTGATTGACATAGACACGTTATTCTGCATGAATGCTACTGCAATAACTAATAGAACTACTTGGGCAGATCACATTACAGTGTTGAAAAATCATCCTGTAATTAGCAATGATAGCATAGTTAAGGTTCCATCCACATGTACATCAGTAGCGCAGCGGTATCAGAAAAATGTAATCCATTTTAACATAACGTTTATGTTTAGTAGAAAATGCAAATATAAAAGAGCTTGGTATGATACGCTATTAGGCGGAGCAGGGGCAGGCATGGGAATTTTAAATAGTGTTGATATAGAAACACTGACTAACAGGCTTCAGGCAGTAGGAATTGATGTATTTAGCTTAATTAACTTACAAGCTCAATGGATGCCAACTGTTTTCTTACCCCAAAGATTAACTTTGAATTATGATTTTGAGTTCTTGCAGTTATTTAATGCTTCACAGGTATGGGGAATGGGAGTAGCAGAAAATATTTCGCGATTTATTGATTGGACAGAATGCACAATGCGACATATGTATTCTATAATGCAAAGAAATAAGGCCCAGAGTGATTTAATGAGTAATAATGAATATGTGTGGAGGACCGTGTTCAAATCATGGATTCCTAGTAATCATTGGATTGTAATGTCATCCACCACAGTAAAATGCACAGATCCCTGATAATGAGCAGAAGCTTATTTTGTATTGGCAGCCCAATATTTTAGATCAATCAAGATTGAGTATCTCATTAAATAAAATTAAACAGATAATTCAGGAAACAGATGTAATGCAGGCTCATTTGGCAATAAGAAATAAATCATTAGTGCAAAGTCAGGTGCAAACTACGATAGTTAAAAATAAAATGATTGATTTAAGTTCCAAGATTCAACAAGAGACTACTCATTATTGGTGGGATATTTTTACAGGACGGTCTCCATCAGCTACAAAAGTGTTAAATATTCTGATACATCCTATCATAATCATTGCTGTAGTGATAATTATCTTGCTGATTTGGACTTGTTACTTATCATGTTATATTCGTAGTAATTTTGCTATGGTACCAATATCATACAAATCTATTCACAATAATCAAAGGACCGAATGTAGTGATAGTATAATATGTTGATTATTGTCACTCCATTTTGTATGCTATTTCATGTAATGTATGTCATTTTATACTCCATTTTGTATTGTGTGACTCCATTTACATGCTGCTTCATTTAATTGGTGTTTTGCTCTTTAGATAGCCTCATTATTATGTTTTGCTTCAGACAGTGTATTTTGCTGACTTGAAGGTGCATATTATCAGGCAACCTGTTTTTGTAGTTTTGTTTAAACTTCTGCTTAGCTCATAGTGTTCTAGGCACCCGGCCAGTGTTTGGAGCACAGTGACCTAGCAGGTGTAGAAATTCTAAGCAGTCCTTATGGTGTGAATTTGCAGCATCCTGGGAGCCCAGCCAGCTTCTAGAATGTGGGAAAACAACACTATGAAGGCTGCACGATTATTTTTAGCATAGAATAAGATATAAATGTAGCTTTCTCAATGCCTGGTTGGAAGCCTCATCTGCAGGGTGGACGCATCGCTGTGGAACTTTCTCCCAGTTCAAAACTCCTGGCCAGGCTGTGAGATGATTTAGGGCTTCCCCAGCTACTGGGAAAAGGCTTGGATGATGCTTTATTGAATCGGTGATGTATCATGTTTTGCTTAATTGAAGTATATATTAATGCTGATAGTAATATTGCTAATGAATGAATGCTAAAGTGTAATCATTAATGCTGATAGTGACATTGCTGCTAAATGAAGTGTAATTATCTTTTGCTTGCAATAAATTGTGCTGATGTGTGAATGCCAAGTGTGATTATTCCTTTGTGACTCTTCGATTAGGCAAGACACCTTCTTGCTAGCAACTTTGTTAATATTTTATTGTCAGTATTTAGGTGGCACAAAGGCCTCCAGTTATTCCCCTTCTTATGTACGAAAATATGGACTGCTTTTGTCAGGGAGAGTGGTGAAACCCCAGTTACCAATATCTGGTTATATAAAATCTGTAATGTTGGAGCTAAATAATCCACAAACACATTTGTAAAATTCTGATGGTAAACTGTTGGAGCCCAGGGCTGTATTATTATTGAGGCTTTTAATAGCATCTGTGACCTCATTCGACTGGATAGATTGTGTCAAATACAGCTTAACATGGTCTGGTAGATCTGGAATCCCTAACTTGGAGAGTGTGAAATTATCAAAACTTAGAAGACATTCTGCATTAAACTTCTGTGCAACATATTTGTGTACTATTGTCATAATAGCAGCAATTGGCTCCTTATGAATCCTTCAATGCTGTCATAAATCTGCTCTGTAACCTGTCCTGGCATGCCTTGTAGCAACCCAGAAATTGATTATTCCCTTGTATCCCAATTTTACACTCTTGGTCTAATGATTTTGCTCTGTCATAATGGTATTCAGCCATATTGTGTTTGAAAGAGTCTATTTGTTCCAGTAGGTCAATGCCAGCCTCAAACATTCTGGAAATTAGCTTACGTATGCATGTTCTAGGTGTTAAGTACTATATACATTTATCATTTCCAAAATGATGTGATAGTCTTTAAAAAAAATTGACATTCCTGTTTTGAATCTTCCCACCAATTCTCAAAGTCATCATAGGCACTTAAAATTGACCAGCATGCTAAAAAAACATCCAACTATTGTTTTACTATGTCTGGGTTGTCCAAAAGTGTACTATTAAGTCACCAGGGTCTGTTTTTAGAACTAGAAGTGGATGTTGTCCCTAACATGCAGGAACCATATACAGCTAAATGACCTGAGGTCTGTATCGGAATAGTTTTAGTTTCCCTTATTTGAAACAATTGGAATCAAAGTAAAAAAATCTATTCTTGTGGCTAGAGATCCTTTGATAAAAGTGACTTTGTTAGTGTAGTTTGCTGCCTGATGACAGTCCTGTAAACATGCTGTACAAACCATATCCCGTGAATAAACTGAATCACAAAATAATTTTATTGTCTGCCCTCCCCTATCACTAATATGCCAACCACAATTAAAATCCCCTCCTAAAACTACTAATTTGCTTGTGTGTAGGTACAGTTGTACTGTTCTGAACAATTGTACTCACTCTGACTTGCTCTGGGGGGCATACATACAGTATTTGTAACCTTTAATTGACTCTGCTCATATAATAAATTTAATAATAAGGCTTTCCTAGGCTTAATGCTACCAGAGTTTGAAGTTTAAATTTGAAGTCTCTAAGAAGAATGTTAATTCCATCACATGTATCCAGCCCTTGTGACCAGAAGGATGGCCTCTGTCGCCATGCTTTTTGTACAGCAGAGCGATCATACGTTGTTTTTAACCTAGTGTCTTTAAGAAAATATACTACCTGGGACAGCAAGACTGAAAAAGTTATTTATTTTTTCTGACAGGACTTCATACTATTTGCATTTAAGGAGAGGAAGGAAAGCTGTTGACCTGTAAACATTAAAGATTACATAGGTAGAACTCCACCCTTCCCAATCTGAGGCCTAGTTCTGCCTCTAACCTTTTTTGCTACCTTTTCCTCTTGCCTGTCGTCAAGGTCAGAAGAAATGTCTTTTTGTGAAGATGGTAAGGAGGTATCTGAAATCCCCTTTTCAATCTCAGTGTCTTCCCATTGTGATTGAGTGGCTAACACTGTATATCTGTTACTTAAGGGGGTTGCAGACTGCTTGTTGGATTTGGATTTTGCTTTTTGTTCTCATCCCCTTTTTTGGCAATAACTAAAAACAATACCATGTCCATAGTGGGGGCAGGGGCATAACATTCTCATTGTCCCCACTGTGGTCAGAAGGGGGAGTCCCTTCAGAAGTGTTAACTGAAACAGGAACCTTAGTGGTTGCAGTAGGGCCTGCAGTGTTATTCTTTGTGGTTGGCAAAGGTAGTTCTGGAGGGGTACCCCTAGGTGGCAGACTTAGGGGATTCTCCTTCTCTGCCACTGCTTTTGACTTCTGCGCCCCGGACACCCACTACCCTCGTGCCTGTCCTTTTATTATGAGTTCATCCTGATTTAACTCCTCCTGTCTGTTGTGTGAAGCCCATGGACACTGTTGAAAAGAATGTCCCTGTTCCTCACACAAATTACATTTGAAAGGATTGGGGCAATTTGAACTAGAGCGCTCATATTCCAGACAGCTGCTACACTTTTCTGTATCTCAAGCCAAACTAAGATGAGTGTGTAAACCACACATGACACATTCTGGGTTGTCCTGGATAGAAACAGAACCCTCTATCTCTTCCTATTAAGAAACTCTCTGGCAAGTGACATATACCAGTACTCATTTGATACAGTTTTACTTTAAATTTCCACCCCCCCTTTCCAAACTTGCTCACTATGAATGATGTGGACTGGTGTATTGAGTACCTCACATCTTTGTTTCAACCAGTAGAGAATATCGGACACATTAACTCCCTTGTTATGAAATAACACTTTGGTAATCTTAATTGCAGGTTTGGATAAGGACTGGCCACAAAAGGGGACAACAATACAAAGTCTTTGACTTTGTCCTATTTGAGCCAAAAAGTGTTCTAGGGCTTTTAAAGATCAAAAACTGACATTAAAAGGATCTTCCCTGAAATATGAATCACTGAATATAATTCAGATGCAAAGAAACCAAGAGAGTCTTTGAGGAGTTTCTTAATAACATATATTCTATCTGGAGGGGATCAAGCCCTGCTTGGTATCTAACCCAGACTGCATGTTTGTGCTGTGCTGGCTCACTGTGCATATTAAATAAGTCCGATACTTTGAAAGTTTTGTCTGATCTAGTTTCAACTCCTTGAGCAGGAGTAGTAAAGTTTGAAAGTCTTTTAGTAGAGGGACCCTCATCCAGGTATGACAAAATGTCTGTATTGTTCCCCATGTCAGAGACTTGTGCACAAATGTGGGACCAGCGACTGTACTGGAGTAAGTTTGTGGGTTGCTTTCTTTAGTGGCAGACTCAGGAAGAGGATGGGATGTTCATTCCACAGTATTGTAAGGAGCCCTGTTTGTAGAAGTTCGATAGCAGAGAGGATCTACTGACACCCAGGAGACCACATCAGCAGCCCTCATCCAGCTGGCTGTCAACAGTGCTGCTTCAGTGTACCATTTCTGGAGTTGTTTCTTGACTGGGGTTGTGGGGGGGGCACATCTTAGGCCAAAGCTATGCTTTGATGTAGCCATTCCCAATATGGTGTCCCCCAACCCTGTACTTTGTGAAATATTCCCCTGTAGTGTGTCCATAGTAGAGGTAGCCACAGTTTCTGTATGTGGCCATTGTGTAAGTAACACTTTAAGACATACTTTGCACCCTGTGTGGCCTGGACTGCAACAGAGTCAGTATAGGAGTGTATTTCAGTATAAACTTCAGCAGGCATGTCCCTTATTGCTAAAGTGAAGGCTGTCAGTGTTAGTTGTGCTCTGGCTCACCTGTGAAGAGGACAGGTGGCCGCTTTCCTTTGATGATCCTGAATCATCAGCAGAATCAAACAACTGAGCCAGTTTGAGAGTGCCGGTGTCAGCTTTCTCTTCTGAGATTCTGACAGTTCTGGAGGCGCAGAAAGCCACAGTCACAAGCTGTTTTTTCCTTCTTTCAAAAGTCTGCTCCTAGTCCACTATGAGTGACAGTAGTTTCTGTTTGCGTTCATCCAAGGCTTTTTTCAAATGAGCCTCTTCAAAATGTGAGGTTGCCTCTGCTGTATCCCATTCTGCCGGGAGAGAGGCAAAAACAGAATCTCGTATCTCCTCCTCAGTTTGCATAGCCACAGTCAATAATTCCTTATCAGTGTCACTTGTAACCTCTAACATATACGAAGCAGGGAAGGAGGCTATTTCCTCTGCTTCTAACACCTCCATTCTCTCACCCTCTTCTGGAGCAGCAATCATGGCTAGATGCCAGATGGCCAGAGGTCCCCTACTGGAAGAGTAGGGGAGTTTTATTGAATTCAGACTTTAAGTACAATCATAATTGTATTTATTTTATTTCAGTACTCAGAAAACCATTTGAGCTCAGCGCTGCTTGCATAGGTTCCACATCAGGACATTTCAGTTCAACAGATAGGTGAAATTATACAAAGGATTGCAGAAATACAAAGATAAACAGACAGGATTATATATAAAACACAGTACAGGTCACAGGAAAACAGACAATTTACAGTGCTCAATGGTGAAACCAGTCAGTTGTCAGCAAACAAGGTTGTTTGGAGCATTGCTAAATGCTAAAGAAAAAAAGAAAAAAAGGGGTGATGGGGAGGAGCCCAAGTGCAACGTGCAAAAGGAGAGTGTAATATCAGTATAGCAGTAGGGATCGGAGGGAGGTGACTAGATTGGAGGCAGAGGAAGAGGGTTCTAGGTGTGTGTGGCGAGCAGGAGGACCTACTCAGGTGAGAGAGGGAAGGGTTAAGGGAGCAGGGGATGTAAGTAGTGATGGGGGGTGTGGAAAGGTGGTGCTAAATCATAAACCATCACATAATACAGTCCCAAAATTTTCATAAATTTCAGTTGTTATAATCCATCTTCCTGCACAGTAACCTCTATGCATTAACAATGGGACTGTCTTATCTATCAGGTATTCCCTTCACCACATTTTACCAGTGAAGTTGTTCTTATATCTGAAAAAAATGTTTACTTAAATTTTTGGAAAAATTAAATCCCTTCCACCATAATATAACTGTAGATCTTGGATGAAAATGTAAATCTTTCTCATATATTTCTCTAAAAGATGTTTCACATAATTTATCACTAGCTATGTATGGCATTCTTTGTTGCTGTAGTACCAACTGGCATCGCGCCTGCCACAAGTAATACTTTAGATAGGTAAAAACACAGTTATTGTACAGTACTTTTATTATACTTTTGAGTATATGAGGAAAGTCACCTAAAACTGTATTCTCATAGGTGAGTCTTTCCAGCCAAGGAAGATTCCATGTGTGAGCTAAGAAGTTCCATAACTGCACAGTAAACAATGCTCAATTATTTATATTTGCATATTACACTCTAGATAAGGGCATAATCTTTCATCTACAGCTTTATGTTTGTTATTTCCTCTTACATTCAGTTTACCATAGGAGCTTTACCATAGAATTACAAAATCACACATGCCCTGACAATGCAAAGCATCATGGGCTGCATATGCAAATCACCACAGAATATTATGCTGGTTCATCTTTAAGCAGAAATGCATGGTGCCGAAAGGCCTCTCACACAGTTTGCAAAGGGTGCCAACAGAAAATGCATGGTGCCAAAAGGCCTCTCACACAGTTTGCAAAGGTGTATGTCTTCTGTTGGCACCCTTTGCAAACTGTGTGAGAGGCCTTTTGGCACCATGCATTTTCTGTTGGCACCCTTTGCAAACTGTGTGAGAGGCCTTCCGGCACCATGCATTTCTGCTTAAAGTTGAACCAGCATAATATTCAGCTGTGATTTGCATATGCAGCCCATGATGCTTTGCATTGTGGGGGCATGTGTGATTTTGTATTTCTTTGAAACTTGGCTTCCCAGCCAAATGCTCTTTGGGGTAACCATTGCTTCAGTGCTTGTGCACAGAGGTTCTTTGTCTTTTATCATAGAATGCCCCACATTTCCCTAGGTATTCTTGTATTTATAAGTTGTTTCAGTACCAATCCCCTCTTTTCTGGCCTACAATTTTTGAAATCAGGTTCTCTGGGCCCAACCTTCTGAAGTATCAGATCATACAATTGTTTCCTTGAGTACTGTATATTTTGTTCTTTCAGTACCCTCCATTTATACAATTTTTTTTGACCGTAGATTTCATATAACTGGGTAGTTGCAGATGGCCCAAAAATCTTACTCACTGATTTTCACATTTTGCTAAAAATAAATCCTCAGGTTGTTCTTAATCAGTTTTTGTGGGAATGTAGGTATGGCTTGCAAGGCTATTTTTAATGTGCTAGATCAGAACAGAATATGGAAAAAAAAATCACCCAGTTTACCATATTAACCCTTCCTTTTTTTACTGGTAGGTAAGTGAAATCTCCCTTAATGGGGTTCAACCTGCTTCCCCAAAGCATCTGAAAGAATGCCACTAAAAATAGTATTTCCAAATTTAGAGGCAGAGGAAAGACAGCACTTGTGCACAACAAACAAGGTAATACAAGCTGTTTTATGATTAGTACTCTCTTTTTGTTTAGCTAACTTCCAGTCTTTTATTTTGCTACCTTCTGTTCACAAGTTTTTAAATAATCTTCCCAATTTATTTGGGCCATATCTCCATTTCCTAACTTTACTCCTAAAACCTTAATAGGTTCTTTGTTGATTACTATGCTTGCCACTTCTGATGCTGGAGCTACATCCGAACCAAGGTAAATACCTTTACTCCCCCAATTCAACTGGGCCCCTGAAGCCTTGGCAAAATCTTCCATAACTTCTAGCATCCTTTTGACACTTGCTTCATTTTAAGAATGCAGCATAAATCATCAGCATAAGCTGTCATTTTTGCTGAATTACCCTACCTAATTCTTACAATGCCTTTTATTCTATTGTCGGAAATCACTTTCCTGATGAAAGGGTCTATTTAAAATATATATATAATAAAGTGCTTAATGGACACCCTTGTCTCACTCCTGTCCAGATCTTTATACTTTTACCTTCATTTCCCGCTATTAAAGGTATTATCTCAGCACTATTGTATAGCTTTTGAATCCAGGGTATAAATTTTTGGGGGATACCATACTTCCTTGAAACTTGGAACAGGAAATTGTGATTTACTTTGTTAAATGCTTTGCACTGATCTAGAGAGATTAAATACCCACGTAATTACTCCTTCTTACATAATTCAGAAACCTCTCGAATGATAAAAAAGGTAATGTATCTTCCTATCTGGGAGCAAGCTTAGCTGAACTGCTTGTATAAAGTCTTTAGCTACTGATCTTAATCTTTTTTGTAATATTAATGTTAACATTTTAAAATCTGTGTTCAACAGACAAATTAGTCTCCAAATTTGAAGTAAGATCTTATTTCCAGCTTTGAAAAGGAAAATTACCAGTCCTTTATTAAAGGAGTCTGGGATCCTGCCTTGAGAAAGGTAATATTTGAAAACGTACATACTGTAGAAACATAGAAACATAGAAGTTGACAGCAGATAAGGACTGCAAGGCCCATCCAGTCTGCCCATTTCTTTTTCTACCTTATGAATGTGCCATAGGCCTTTGCTCTATCAATGGCCTATCTATTCATACTCATCTGTATTGCTCCCTTTTGCCTATCCCATGCCTGTTTGAAGCCCTACACTGTATTCATATCCACTACTTCCTGAGGTAGGTTATTCTATGCATCCACCACCCTTTCTGTGAAAAAGAACTTCCTCACATTACCCCTTAATCAGCCTCTCTCTAATCTCATGCTGTGTCCTTTTGTCCTGCTATTTTTCTTATATTGAATCATGTTAGACTCTTTCATCTTGTTAATGCCCTTAAGGTGTTTGAATGTTTTGCCAAACTCTCTGGTAGTTCTTCTCCAAAAGTCTTGTAGCATTTGTTTAGGAGCCTGTCTCTTCCTGGGGAAGTACCTAGTTCTAATGTTTTTATCACCTCCAGTATTTCTTTGGCTGTTGTTGAATTTATTAAATTGGAATTTGCCTGCTTACTTATATTTCCTAGTTCTATACTATCTAGATAGTTTGTAATGTTTTTCTATTCTATCTGAGTCCTGTGGCCATAATTTTGTCAAATACTCCTCCAATATTGATGTGATACCAGCTGTATCTGTAACTAAATCTCTGTTATTATTTAATAAGCCTGAAAAGCTAGATTAATTTTTCCATTCCTTACAGCCTCACATTGATCAGTGTGAGGAGTTTTCTGTGTCCCATAAGTTAGTTCTGCTTGTAGGAAAAGCGATCTATGATATCATAATTGTTCATGTCCTTTTTAGGGTTGCAGTGGGCAGAGCCCTGAAGTCCTATTGCTTTCAGAAAAAAGGGACTCTGCATTCTTTCCTTCCTAACAACAATTGCATCACAGTCCCCTTCATAGTCTGTGAAACCCTCTGCTGTGTCAATGTAGTCTTCTCATAGGCACTATTTTTTGTTATGTGGGATGGGGGTGGGGCAGTGTAATTTGATATTACACTGGCTCAAATTACTAAGATTTCTGGCTTTCTTTCATGTTATATGTCTACATCAGTGGGGGGTTGGATGGGGCTTGGCTGCTTTAGTGTGACATTATTCACCTTTCAGACATTCCCAGCTCTCTTACAACTTTGATGTCAAGTATGTGTGTGCATGGGGGAAGTAATAACTATCTGATTTCAGTTTGGAAGGGTGGAGAAGTTTGGTGCTATTGTCATTTGTACTTGTAATATGATCTATGGTTGCACTGTCTCAATACTGTTCATTTATATATAAGTAAAAACTTATACATAAAAGGTTTAAAAAAGGGAGTCATTCCAAACATTGACTTGGTGCTAGATTCTACCACTGCTAAAAACTCTCATACTGTAGAGAAGCAGAAGTATGCATTTTCTGTATCCATTTTATCCTGGAGCATAAGGTGTTTTTTAAATAGTTCCTACATCTGGAAGAATGGAAATGGTCCTGGTTAGCTTTAGCTTATATACATTCAACACCAGATTCCATGGACCTGAATCATTTTAAAATTCCTGCATTATTTATAAAGACAAAAGTAAAACATGTTTGGCAAAATCAAGTTCTTATTTTTGAACTTTTATTGCCATTGTTGCTGCTTATGTTCATATTTTCAGTAGGAGTGAGGATTATTTTTAATATTAATAACATTTGGGAGAATTTTAAAGACACTGTTGAACACAGCAGGTGGTATTTTCAAAAGTTAAAAAAATGATACAGTTGTGTCAAGACAACTAAATTTGCATCATGCAGATGCAGCATATAACTGCACCATATTTTCATAGCTGCATCAAAACAACACTTATACTTGCATCATAATTGTAGCATATTTGCAATATATCTATGGGATGCATCACTACTGCATCATGTCTGTGTCAATTTCTGCATCACTAATCTTTTATTTATTTATTTTTTTATTTATGACTTTGATAAGCAGGTGGGTGCGCTGATCCCAGGGACCGTTTTCAGGCACATCCCGGGCCATGTTCAGAAATGGCACAGATAACAATACGAACAGAAAAGAAACATGAGAAGGCAACCAGACAATAGAACAAAAGCAAAACTGTGGATACAGGTTACATTGGTCGAAAATGAAGCAAGAATTTGGTAACATAACATCAATTATTTACAATAAATTAGTTATTTCAGAGGTACATTTGTGGTAGGCAACTTTAGTACATTACCTATAATTGAAGTAGAAACAGCAGTTTTGTAGTGAGTGGATGTGAAGGGGAAAATGGTGGGAAAATCCTTGGGGAAGGAGGCAGAAATGTGGCTCAGTGAGGGACAGACAGGTTTGAAAGGAACAGGTCGACTATCCAGGGGAACAGTGACAGGAGGAGTTTGCTAGGAGCCAACTTTTGAGGTGGGATCTGAAGATAGTGTGTGTGTCAGAGGAGCAAAGTACAGTTGGCAGTTTATTCCACCGAGTTGGGGCTGCTGCTGACAAAGCTCTACCACCCATATTCATGTGTACCCTAGGAACTGCTAGTGTGGGAATGCTGTTTGAGAGGAGGCAGCGGTGGGCAGTTTGGATCTTGAGGAGAGCCGCAAGGGGTGATCCTTGGCCAGTATGGATAACTGTATCTGCCAGGCAGCAGAGGGTAAGGTCAAAATGACCTTGCAGTGGGAGCCATCCAAGGGAGTTATATAGGACGCAGTGGTGAGTAGAGAAAGGGGCCAGCAAGGCAAAATGGCAGGCATTATTGTAGGCCAAGGACAGGTTGGCTATAGTGGTAGCAGATGCTCTGGCATAGGTGGTAGAGCTTAGTAGTAGGAGCTTTGCTCCAGTATTGGGAGAAGATTTCCCTGGACAATGGCTAGCCTGGCTTCCAGGGTAAGGAATTGCCAGAATCTATACGCTGCAACTAGTTTTTGATGGAACCTGCTGACTAGGGAATTGACGTGATCGGAGAAGGTGAGGGAGGGGTCGAGTATGACTCCTAAGTACTTGAAAGAGTTTACGGCCTCCAGGGCTATTCCATCGGGGGACAGACTGTTCAGGTGGCAGTGAGTCATGAATTTTGCAAGGAAGGGCTTCAATCCAAACAACATGGATTTGGGTTTTTTGGCATTTACCAAGAGGAGATTCTTTGAGAACCAGTTGTGGGCCACAGTGTAGTTTTGAGTGAGGGCTGTGGAAATGCTGGCAGTGGATTTGTTACTGTGGAAGTATACGAGATCATCAGCGTAGAGGAGAAAGTGGCTGTTTAGACTGTCTGAAGGAAAAGAGTTTACAAATAAGGAGAATAGAAGGGGGCCCAGAATGGAGCCCTGGGAAACCCCTGTGGAGATGGGCAGGGTAGGGGAACAGGTCTGACCAATACTCATGAATTGGGATCGGAGTGTGAGGTAGCTCCTGAACCAGTCCGTTACCTCCTGGGAACAGCCTAGACTGCTTAGCTTTGAGAGGAGGAGGGCATGGTTGACCATATCGAAGGCCATGGAAAGGTCCACAAAAACAGCACCAGTGGCATTACCAGTGTCCATGTTCATGAGGATATGGTCAGTCAGAAGTGCCAGGGCAGTGGTCGTGGAATGGTTTTCATGGAAGCCATGTTGTTGGCTACATAGGTGGTTGCATTTGCCGACATGTTCAGCTAGCTGAGTGTGGATTGCTTTCTCAAGCAATTTACTTAGGTACCGGAGGATGGAGATTGGTCGGTAGTTGTCGGAGGATTGAGGGTCACCAGCTTTCAAAATGGGGATCACCTTAGCTATCTTCCAGGGGTTGGGCATGGAGGAGGTAGGGAGGGCAAGGTTAAAAACAAAGGTAAGAGGTTTGGCTATGGCAGGTGCGATCAGCCTGAGGAAGACTAGTGATAGGCCACCGGCTCCAGCAGAGCCGTGAGTTGGTAGGCTTTTGAGGAGTTTGGTGGCATCAGTGCAGGAGAGCACTTTGAAGTAAAAAGGTGGGATAGGAGGGTGGGTCGTAGGGCTAGTAGCGGATGCCAATGGGTTTTTATGGGTGGCTGAGCTGCTTGGTATGCCACTGGGGAGTTTATTTAGGTAATTGGATATATCGGTGAATGTGCTATTTAATGTCCTGGCCACTTCCATGGGATCTGAAACCAGGCCATCCGCAGAGTTTAGGTGTAGTGCAGCCTTGCTGGGGGTTAGGAGGGAATCAATGGATTCCCAAAATTTCTTGGGGTCACCAAGGTTAGCTCTTAATTTGTTACGGAAATTTTGTTTCAGTGATTTGGCCTGGAGCTTACATTGGTTTCTCAGACACCTGTAAGCCTCCCAGAGGGCTAGGGAGGGGGATGCTTTGTAGGTGGACCAAACATGATCCCTGTCCTTCATGAGGGCTAGGAGATCCCTGGAGACCCAGCGTGAGCAGTCACCTCTGATCCTTCTTGTGGTTAAAGGAAAGAACCTGTTCTGTATTGTCAGTAGGGTCTGCATAAGAAAGTTTGCTGCTGAGGTTGCATCAGCAAGTGTGTAGAGGAAAGACCAGTCCAATACCCCAGTCTCTGCCAGGAGGTTGGAGGTGTTGGGGTTTCTGAAATTATGGAACGATATGTATTTGGGAGGAGAAGTGCTTGAGTTTGGAGGACCATAGGAGATAGGTAGGGGAATGGTCACTAATAAAGTCAGCTATGGTTCCTGCGTGCAATACATGGTCATCCCTGTTTTTGAGAATCCAATCCAAGAGGGTCTGGGTGCCAGTTCTAGGGTTTAGTCTGGTTGGAACAGTGATAGCCTGTGTCAGGTTGCGTTGCTTAAGCAGGGAAGCATAGGCCAGTTGGTGGTTGCTCAGCCAGTTTAGGTTGAAGTCCTAGAGTAGGACAGAGTCCCTGTGGGGGGATAGAGAGCTGAGAGCCAGAAGGAAGTTGTTTAGTCCCCCTGTTCCAGCGGGAGGGGGGTTATTATAGCAGCAGCCTATGTAAAGTTTCTTACAAGATCCCATGGTCATTTCAGAGAGTAGCCATTCACTTGGTGAGGAGGGGTTTGAGCAGAGAATGATCCTAGCAGTGAGAGGTTCTCTACAGAACAGGGCAACGCCACCTCCTTTCTTTTTTCCCAGCCTATCAATACATAGCAGGGAGTAACCAGGTATTTGGTAGGTGTTATTGGTATGGTGTGGTTTCAGCCAGGTTTCAGTAAGTCCCACAACGTGGGGCTTGTGTAGTGTAATCCATGCCTCTAGTTCAGGGAACTTGAAGGGAAGGCTACAAATGTTGATGTTCATGAATTTAAGACCAGGGGCACTCATCCAGATGTTTAAGAAGGCGGTGATGTGGGAGCTTGAAGGACCAGGGTTGCATTCAATATCACCTGCAAGGAGAAGAAGTGATAGCAGGAGTAGATACGGGCAGGCGGGTAGTGTGGGAGACCAGGAGAGGGATGCCAGGTAGTGGCCAAGAATGCGGCATTCCTGATTGGACAGGAAGAAAAGTGTGAGGTGTCCCCGGGAGGGCATCTCCCATGCGAGGAGTTGGGAGGAGTGTGGAAAGGGGGGTGGGTAATGGACAGGCATGCCAGGCGCTCTTGGTCGTGGGCCAGCACATTAGCACAGAAGTCAGACAGCACCAGAGAAGAATATAAGAGGACAGCCAGCGAAGTAGGCAATAGCAGATTCCTTATGTAGGAGAGGGGAGAAAGAGAGGAGAAAAGGAGTCTAGGGATAGTGTAAGAGCTCAAGTAGGGTGGTGTGGGAAAGAAGGTGGAGGGGTGATAGAAGGATTGGGCTTGCAATTAGCTTAAACACTTAGAAAGCAGGACTAAGTATCAGGTAAAAGGTTGTACAGGAAGGGAATGTGGCTTTAAGATTGCGGGAGAGCTGTGCAAAGCCAATGGGAAATGTGATTTCCAGAAAGGGGAGTGGTTTAAGTGGATTTAATCAGTGGAGAGGGTGGGGGAGAGCGGGAAGGGGGCGAACATTTCTGGTAGAGAGAAGGCGCAGCCTTCCTGTCCAATCCATCTACACCAGATGCAAGTGCAGAGGCAGCAGATTGTGGTGCATCCATCTTCTGATGGTAGTACACCCTTCTGATACAGACACAGCTGTGATCTGAGATACAAAAGAGATGCAACTTGCTGCTGTGTCTGCAACAAATCTTTGAAAATACAGGCCTGTATATTTACCCCCTCCTCCCCATTTCTCATAAACTCCAAACTGTCAACTACAGATAATAGGTCCAGAATGAAGCACATACCTTGCAATACAGATTTGCAACAAATAGAGGAAAATAAGCTGAGGGCTCATGTCTTGCAGCATCTTCTTTTCCCTTCTCAAGTTCAAGATCAGGAGAATTACAGCACAAAAGATGCTCTCCTCCTAGCCAGTTCCACCTGTTAACTGCAAACCACTGACTGCAGCCCATATATACACATGTGTGTGCTATTAACCTCTCCTTTTCTGAAAAATTATACCTTTACCAGTTGCCTTACAATGATAGGGAAAGGAAGAAAGCAAAGAAAGTCATGCTGCTGACTCTACCCTCTACCATTTTTTGAAACATTACATCTGTACTATCTGCCTTAAGATACTTAAACTAATTTCCTATTAATTTTAAAGAAGAAGCACCATACTATCTTAACTAGAAAATGAGGTGTTTCTTCACAGATGCCCCTTCTATGAAAAAAGTTCCTATCATTGTAACAAGAATAACAGTTTCAAATGTCCCCTCCTGATAAAAGATGCATCTAACCAGGGCTATGAAGATGATTGTGGGGCAGCAGGATAAATCATATGAGAAGAGAACAAAAGTCCTAAATATCTACTCCCTGGAGGACAGAAGGGAGAGGTGAGACATGATTGAGACCTCCAAGCACTTAAAAGAGATTAATAAGGTGAACAGGGATGGTATCTTCAGGCTACGCTGCAGTAAAACATTGAAGGGGCACAGTCTAAAGTTGTGGGGTGAGTGTTTAAGAGGGAAGTTAGAAGACAGTTCACAGAAAAGGTGGTGAGCAAATGGAATGCGCTGACAGAAGGGGTGATCTCATTGAGGACAGTGGGCAGCTTCAAGACAGGCTGGGATAGATATAGGGGGAAGATAAAGGTAATGGAAGGAGGGGAGGTAGGTAGTGGAAAGGTAGGGGACAGGGAGCAGGGACACCAGCCTGAGCTAAGAACTCTGGGCAATGAGCAGACCAGACAGACCAAAAAGCCTAATTCTTTTGGCTTCTTCATATGTTCGTATGAGATTGCAGCCTTAAGTAAAAATGTCAATTATTTCAGAAAAGAGCCTACTATTCTGTGTGATAATCAATTCTTTTAACTATATAATATGAAAAAATAAGACAGTGTACCTTATAGCTGCTGTTTCATATATTTTCTTGGTTGCTAAACAATACAAACCACAATCCTGTATGATTCTACAAGGGGTGCAATAAATGCCTTTGTTTATTGCACTGTCATATTTATTCTGATTTTTTTGAACTAGTTAAATTCTTAAAGTAAACAATATATATACTCTCAGAACTCACTTCCATTCTCGTGTTCTTATGTTTGTTTAATAGAGATTTTCTTTGCCTGCCCACCCGCTGGCACAGCTACAAGGCATCTGCTTGTGGTGCTAACATCCTGGGTTTGGTGACAGACTCGGGAGCCATAGGGACAACTGGGGGGGTGGAGAAGGATCAAATGTCCTGGGGGCTGTTCTCCTTCTCTGGGGGGAGGGAGTGGAAGAGTGTCAGACACTTTACAGATCCCTGGTAGAGGCTGGGGATACCGTTGCAGTTGGTGACATCATCTTATAGGGCGGGGTGGATGCTGGACATCATTGCAAGTCCCCACCCCAGGGATCCAGCATTCAGAAAGACAGCCAACCCCTGGACATGATGCCCTGCTCTGCCACCATCTCCACTGCCACCAATGTCTGCCGGGGGGGTCCCCACTCCTGTGACCCCAACCCAGGAGGTATACTGGGGCTTACCAACAGTGTCTGTCAGGGGCACCCACCCTGCAGACCTGCCCAGGGGGTAAGCCTGGGCATGGGGGGACAGTAGGCAGGGTAGGGCTGAGCTCTGGTAAGGATCGGGGGCTGTCTCTCCAAAAAAGTTGAGGGTTTCTTCCCTTTCACTTCTTAATACATGTCTGTAGATGTTCAGTTCCCTCTCACTCCATAAGCTGTTCCTGTTATGTTTGTTAAAACAATAAAATCATTTTTCTTTTTTTTTTAGTCTTTGGTAACCAGGTAAGGCCCACTAGGCACAAATGCCTGTTTTCAGGGGCAGCCTGGAAGCACTGGGGCGGTTAAGTGACTTGCTCAGAGTCACACAGTATGCATGTGGAGGTTATGGGAATCAGTCCCAGATCTTCTGCATGTACTAAGCTCATTACTCTAACCTCTAGGCTATACTGCCAGCCCCGGCCTCCAGATTAGTCATATTCTAATATAACTATTCATAATAATATAAATGATTCAGTTAGTAACTAGCACACCATTATTATTTTGTCACTGTATGATATCTTTAATATTGGTGGTTCAGTGTTGCTAGTACACTTCCCCTAAAGTAAAACTCAAATAACCTCATTAGCCTGTATCAGCATCGCATCTGTAAGACTCTTGCACTCAAAGCACTAAAGATTCTAAAAGACACCTTTATACTGTAGCAAGGCTACTCAGTTACACAGCATCACCATCAGCCATGGGTGATAGTACATATGTTCCAGGCAATTCTCCTGGCTTCTTTTTAATGGAGGTACCTACCCCTACCATGCCAAGTGAAAAAATTATGCATCAGGCATCACCGCATCACTTGGTGTGCCATGCCATTACACAGAATGTGATGACATCATACACTACTGATGACATAGTTGGCCACCCATTTGCTTGCAAAAGCTTACAAAACGCCTCCCAGGCCAACACAGTCAGCCCTGCACCAAAACAAAAAAAAACAGAGTGGGGGCCCTGGTATGATGGGAGGCTGATTTCATAAAGGTCATCAGCTTGGACCTCAAAAATGAATAGCAGCACCAGCTAGGAAGCAATACAGTAGTACTGTGGTATGTCATAAAATGCTACAGTATGCTGCAGGAAGCAATGCAGTTCAATGACAATCAAATCCTTTTCTTCTACAGTATTTATAAATGGTCTTATAAGCCCATCATGCTGATTACTTCAGAAAAAAAAAACAAGTAGCAAACTTGAGAACTAAACAAGATACTGATAAGCTGAGTAAAGAACTGTATTTCCTGTACTCTCCTGGGTCGTACCTGAAAATAGGCAAATGTCTTGTCTAGCGTACTTACCTAGTTAACAAAAGCTAAATAAATAAATAATTTTAAAAGGTGCAAAAGTAGGGAGGAGGAAAGAGGGTGGGGTCCATAATAATATCTAGTCATGGCCTTTACCCAGTATACTGAACAGATCATGACTAGACATGCCTTGCTGTAACTCTTGAATATCATTATGAATTTTAGTGACCTACCACAGCAGTACTGATTTGTGTCATAATTCAAGGCGCAAGTATTTCCAAGACAGCTGCTTGTAGTACTCCTACTTTTAGAGGTGATATTTCTACTGACAGGAGACATGAGAGAAACATGGCAAAGGAGAACTATTTGAAACTCAGTGCTTCAGAAAAACACTGCTACAAATGCGGTCCTACATGCAGATAGTATGCATTCAATGCCTTTGAAAAATTATAACCCTTATAGTCAATTTTTAAGATTAAAAAGAAAATAGTGGCCAGCCCAGTGGCATGAAGGGCTGTGGCATCATGCCTTACCTCCTACCACACTGGCAACCTGTGTTCAGGGTGTGAGGGGGTTGCCGGGGGTTGGCTGGGGAGGAGGAGGATTGAGCATCCCAAGGACAGCTGTCCTCCTCCAGTAGGGGGGGACCAGCGATTGGTGCTTGCTTGACTCCTAGCAGAGGCTGGGGGATGGCACACCAATGCTCTACAAGGTGGGTGGAGGTTGGGCAGATTCCCAGCGTGCCATGCACAGGAGCATACATGAGACTGCAACTGGTATCATTGCACACCCTTTCCTCCAAGAGAAAAAAAAAAGAGGAAACATGTCTCCGGCAGTTGGATGATGGAGAGTCTCACAGGTTTCACTCCCTGATCAGCCAGGTGATGACTGGAACTGGATCCGATCTTTGGTGGGGGCCTGGGGATCCCCTGCTGACCCCATCGAGCAAGCAAGCCATGGGGGAAGATGGTCGGCACTGATGGTGGACATCAGAGGGACAGGGCTGGGGCTCCCTCCTGAACATGGCCCACTAGAGACAAGGCGAAAAAAAGTAATAAAAAAAAGATTAAAAGAAAACGTAGTTCATCTGAACCATATGACTGACAGGCTAATGAACTGGAGATGAGATTTCTCAATAGGGATTATAACAAAACATTACTGAGAACGGCTAGAGATACAGCTGATTTACTAAAAAAAAAAACAAAGCTATGAAAAGCCACTAGAAAAATAAAATTCATGAACATGGTCCTGTTACTTTTTTCAGTAAAGGCAATCATTTGGTAGCTAAAATTGACAATATAATTAAAAAATGTTTTTTTGTCAATTTTCATAAATAAGTAATCACAACATATTACTTCATGATTCAATAACAATGACAATTACAATTCTTATCCCCTCCCCACCCTATACTGTCCATGAAATAAGACTATCCAATAAACCTTGTGCTATGCCTAAAAAGACCATACAATATCGAAAAAATTATCAAATGTCTCAATTAATATAGAAATTTCTATATCACACCAAAAATTTTAATCAGTTACTTAACTAGCTCCATCATTACTGCCCAGTACCTCTTACCTCTCAAAAAGAGGGAGAAAGACATAATCAAAAACAGACAGACACCACCTAAGAGTCTCAAAATCTACCTAATTCTATAGCTTTTTGTATTAAACATCCATTTTTGATTATACTTTTTTAATTGTTTTTTTTTTGTATAATAACAGCCTCTTTCTAAACTCATGGTTTCCAAGAACAGGTTTCTCCATTACTGTATTAATGGTACTTCTGCATCCTTCCACATCCTAGATATACATCTTTTAACAGTCATGAATGCCGTATGGACTGCTGCTCTACTATTTTCAGGAATAAATTGAAATGCAGAAGGCCAGATATTCAAAACTTTGCACCAGGCAAAAAACATCTGTGCAGGTTTAGCGCAGGATTAGCGTGGGTTTGCTATGTTCAAAAGTTCAAAAGGCCAAATAGCGCAAACAAACTGCATTAGTGCTGGGCAAAATCATAATGTATGTAAGGGGCAAACTGAGGGTGTGTGTACATGAATACAAGTGTAATGCTATATTCAGTGACTAGTGCCGTGCAAAGTGGTTTTGCGTGACTTAGCGTGACACTTAGCGTGGTGTACATTATCGCCCAGGAAAAGGTAGTCTTAACCCTGGGCAATCAGCTTAGCGCAACATTTTGGCTTTGCACTGTGTTTGCATGGCTTTTGCATGGCTTTGCACGACCCTAAAAAATAAATATGACACATAGACAAAGCCAGACATAGAGGAAACATACTGCTGATTGATGGCATCACAATGATGCCATCATCTGCCACCAGTCCCAGCCATGCCAGGCAGTAATTTGTGACCCTGCCTCCAGTGGACAGCACAGCATGGCAGTGTGGTCATACAGCACACACCTGTGGACCACTCTTCTGTGGACACCAACAGATGCAAGCACACACATGCAGCACTATAGGCATGGAGGATGTTGAAGGGAGGGTGTACGGGTGGCCAGGCTGTGCCACAGACCAGGTGTGGCCACAAGACTGGGACACATCACACAGTGCACATGGGCCAGTATTGGGAATACACCAACACTAGTATGCCTTTCTGATAATATATGCCCCCCCAGCCACATACTGCTGTACAACTGCCACAGCACACAAAGCTGGACATGTATATGTCACTGTGAGCATCCCATGCCAGAGGTGCAGCATCTGTGGGTCACACAACAGCGTAACAGTAATGTCCACTGTCAGTAAACACCTGCATGTTGGGCCTGTCACTGTGTATAGTACAGTCATCAACACTGCCCTACACACCATAGGCAGTGCTGTGTCCACACACTACTGGCCCCCTTGCTACTGTAGTGTCTGCTGTGTATTGTAGCATGACCTACAGTGTGATAGTTGCATGCAGTACCACCACAACCTGTGCCTATGCTGTGTTGTCCCCTGGGGTACAATATTCTATGCTATGCTGTATTGTTTACATGTAGCCTACAGCTATCATCATGCACTACCAGACTGACCTACAGGTGGAGCTGCGGTCAGACCTGGCCAGCACCTGTACTTCCAGACTTACCTACAGATGGAGCTGTGGGACCCTGCAGTAACGCTGGGTAAACTGCATGCAAATCAGGGCATGAAGAGATGCTAATCTTGATGTTTGCCCAGAGACTACCTAAGTAGGCTCATTTGTGTGTCACTTTTGAATATGGCAAGGTTTAGGGTCGGCCAAACATGTTTGCACTGGGCTAACGGTTTAGCCCTGTGCTAAACCCATGCAAACAATTTAGCACTGCGCAAACAGTTCGGGGAATATTATACAGTTTTGAACACTGTACTTTCACATGCACTGCTGCCTGCAGCTGTACTGGGTCCACACATTTGCTGGCACACACATTGGCCACATAGTTCACCTCTACCTACCTTCACATTGCTGTGCACTGTGTTGCTGTTGTGGTTTGCACTTCCTGGTTGCTATATTTAGAGCTGTCTTATTCCAGGGCTAAGTTTGCCCTGAACTCCCAGCCCAGTTTGCCCGGCCTCATTCTCATGCTATATTCAGAAGCAGTTTGCCCCGGGCTATTCCTTTTCAATATAGCTTGCTTTGTGCTGTAGGCTAAGTTTGCCCACCAGGCAGTGTTACTTTAGCTCTGGGGCAAAGATTTGAATATTTGGCCCAGAGACTTCTACTAAACATATTTCTGCACTGAACCTTAAATTTATACCTAGTGATTTGTTCACAATTTCAATAATCGTTTTCCAGATCTCTTGAATATATGGACACAAACATGGGTTGCAGTCGTAACTTCTCCACAACCCCTATTACATAGGGGGGAACTGGAAGTCTCAAATGTATTTAATAAATAAGGCGAGTAATAAATCATATGTAATATGTAAAATTGTATCTGATTTAATCTATTATATAGTGCACTGTTCCAAGTATTACATATTTTATCCCATTGTTTATCTGTTATGGGAATGTTCAAATCCCTTTCCCATTTATTTTTTAAAACAGTACCTCTATTATTCCTACTATCTTTAAATACTGTATATAATTTTGAAATCATTTTTTCCTATCCCTTCCCTCATTCAAAATTTTCAACACTTGATTTTCCAACAACAAATTCACCTTTCTGGTTATTTCTATAAGTACAATTCTAATCTATAAATAAAAATAGAACATATTTTTATGAATACCATATTCTTCCTGTAGTTGGGAATAGGATTTAAAATCCATTCCCTCATAGAGATCTCCAATATTTACCACCCCCTATCATTCCACCTTTTTAATATTGGAGTATCAAAATGCTGATGGAACATATTTTGATACAAAGATGTAAATCCACAGATCTCATCCCTCCCCCTCCCCCGCAACCCCATAACTTTTTACCTGACTTTAACAGTCTGGCTGAAAAAGGTGTTACTACCTTGTTTCTTAATCTTATTAGAAGAGAGTATATGCAAACGTTTAATTGATGTGGAGTTTTGGCACTCAAGGAATACCCATGAAGGAGGGTCCATAGCCCAACATTTCTTCAAAGGTTCTAACATGGCTGTCCAATGATATTGTTGAAAATTAGGTAATTTGAGACCCAGCTGTAGGTATTCTTTGGTCAACTTGTTTTTTACTTAATCTAGCCTTGCCCCCTCTCCATAAAAACTTTGCAATAATATGGTCCAATTTCTTAAAAATATCATTTGGGATCATCAATGGAATTGCCTGGAATACATATAACATTCTAGGTAGTACATTCATCTTTACTAACTGTACTCATCCTAATGAAGATAGGGGAAGACCTTCCCATTTTTCTAAGTCCCTCTGCACTTCTTCATTCAGAGGTCTTAGATTTCAATCTATTAATTTGTTCCATTTAACAGTTATTTGTATTGCCAGATATATCAGACTCTCACTTTTTATAGTTGTAGGGAAATTCATAATGTCTATATTTCTTTTTTCTGGATGTACAAATAATGCTTCCGCCTTTTCCCAATTAACTGAGTACCCTGAACATTTACCATACTCCTTTATTATTTGCATTACTATATTCATCTCCTGTTCCAGCTTTTTAAGATAAAGTAGAATATCGTCTGCAAACGGCGAGAGTTTTTATAACAGAGTCCCTCTATTTCTTTATGGTTTCTAATAACATTAGCAAGTGGTTCTATTATTAATGCAAACAACAAGTGAGATAATGGGCACCCCTGCCAAGTGCCTCTGAAAAGAAGAAATACAGAGGAAGTCATATCATTTGTCAAACTTTTTGCCCTTGGTGAAGAATATGTAAGCAATAACACACAACGAGGTGTGGGTTACGTGCTGATAAGAGCATGCCTGGGGTGTACTAAGGCACGAGACGCTTGTGCGGGTGCCTTATGCCCCTAGGCGTGCTCTTATCAGACAGCAACCCACACCTCGGAGTGTAAGACGCGCTATAAAATGGGCAACAGTAAAGTGAATAAACATTTGTAGTTTTGAAAGTTTTTTTTATTGATATTTTAATAAATAATAGAAGAACAGATTGTAGGGAAAAAATAGTCCCTTTTTTCCATGGTATTATTGCCATTAGGATAGTAATATGCTTAGTTGTTTAAAATGAGTAGTTGAAGCTTTTAAATATATTATTTGTTATTCAATTATAGAGCTACAGAAAGAAAGAAAATACTTCAAAATCATTAAAAAATACTATGAAAAGAAAACCTGTCACTGACGGCAAAGGACGCTATTTAAACATACATTGGAAGTGTCAGCCTGTTTAAAACCGAATGAAAGAAATGAAGTGTCATCCTGTTTAAAACGGAACGAAAGAAATGCTGCAGAGGTCCTGAAAATACTTCAAAATCATTAAAAAATACTATGAAAAGAAAACCTGACACTGACGGCAAAGGACGCTATTTAAACATACATTGGAAATGTCAGCCTGTTTAAAACCGAACGAAAGAAATGAAGTGTCATCCTGTTTAAGCAGGAACGAAAGAAATGCTGCAGAGGTCCTGTCACATCATGGCTTATACCTGTCCAGCTATTTTTGACATGGATTTCGAAGAAATAATTATCTGTTTTGAATAATATGAGCAACACCGTAGTCGTGAACTTACAGCGAGACAGACTGTGGGAGTCTGTGCTGTGGGGGTGACAGAATCTGCAGCTGTGCCAGTCGTCGAGGTGGATGCTTTGAGTGGAGCGGTCTATGGAGCTGTAACTTCGGGAGTGTGGTGTTGCTCATATTCTTTTAAACTGGTAAGGATTTTTTCGTAATTGATGTGGAAAATAGCTGGACTGGTGGAAGCTATGATGCGAGAGGTGCTGTCAGGATTTCTTTGGTTCCGTTTTAGAGTGGGATGACACTTCCGTGTATGTTTTAATCAGCGTCGTTTGCCGTCCAGTGACCGGTTTCTTTCTTAGCATTTTTTTATGATTTGCAGTATTTTGGTTGTTTGTGTAGGTCTGTTTTGTTTTTTTATCCTGTGGTACATTTCTCGGAAGTGCGATAGTGCAATTCAGTGCGCGGTCTGAGGCAAATACATTTCCCGCTGTGGCATCAGTGAGCTCTGCCAGTCAGCGTTCTTGTTTTCAGTTGGCAGAGCTCACTGATTTGCTCTTGTCATGCGGCATGTTGCTGGGTGGTAGTGCCAGTTGGCTACAATATCATCTGATAAGGACACGGCTCAGATGATGTTGTAGGCCAATCAGTGCCTTGGGATTTTTTAGCCCATTTTATAAATAGCTTTAATCCATCGTATATACCTAGGTCCCACATTAGCCTGCTTAAGGATTTCAAAAAGTTATGGCCATTCAACCTTATCGAAGACCTCCTCTGCATCCGGGGACACCACCACTGCGTTAGCTTCCATAGTACCATACAAGAAATGTTATGCATTTCTGATATTATTGTGACCTCTTCTTCCCCTGACAAAGCCCGTCTGATCCTTTTTTAATCAGATTTGGCAATATTTTTTCCAATCTTGTCACTAATATTTTAGCATAGATTTAAAAGTGAAATTGGATGGTAAGATCTACACAGTATCTTATCCTTACTTTTCTTAGAAATAACAATAATCAGGGCTTCGTCAAAGAAGGGAGGGAGTCTTCCCTGAAACCCACTGCATAATTTAACTAATCTAGGGCTAATATCCTTAATAAAGGTTTTATAAAAATCTATTCCTATCCCATCCAGGCCTGGGGTTTTCCCTGGTTTTAATTCTTTAATAGCTTTTACTACCTCCTGATTTGATATGTCTTGATCCACAACTCTTTGCTCTTCCTGACTGATATGTGGAATATCTGGAAAGTTTTTATGGATTGTACCCAGATTCCCTTGTGATGTATATAAGTTCTTATAATATTGTTCAAACTCTGAATTAATCTCTTTCTCAGAATTAACGGTATATCCATTCTTTCTTATCTCTTGAATATATTTCTCACTTTTTACCTTTTGTGTCATATATGCCAATAATTTACCTCCTCTATCTATGTTCGAATAGCTTTTAGCTCTGGAGAATAACATTATTAGCCTTTCCATCTTTTCATTATAGATGAGATTATATTTAGTTTTAAGTTTCTCCAGGTTTTGCAAATATATATTAGAGTTTGTTTGTGAATGTAATACCTGAAATGTCTTTATTTCCTTTTCCAACTGATCCAATCTTACTTTTTGTTTTTTCTTTTTAATTACGTATGACGTAGCCACTTCCCATACAAAAGCTTTGTACACATCCCAAACTATCTAATTTGATACTTCTGAATCCTCATTATGTATAAAATAGTTCTGGGATTTGTCTTTCATTTTGCTTATGTAAAGCTCTTCTTTTAACAGTATTGGATCTCATCTCCAATGTTTTCTTTTGGCGGTGGTGTCTCTGAACGCTATTGTGAGACAAAGTGAGGCCTGGTCCGATATAAGTATTGGTTTATATTCCACATCAACAACATCCTTCGTCAACACCTGAGATCCCACACACATATCTATCCTAGCATAGGTCTTGTGTCTAGCAGAAAGATGTGAATATTCTTTATTACTAAGATATATACTTCTCCATATATCAGTCAGTCCAAGGTGGTCCATCCTGTTCTGCAAATTCTCCACATCACTACCCTTATACTCTCTTTTAACTGCTGTAATATCCAATTGCTGATGAAGGCTCAAATTAAAATCCCCACCTATTAGATATGGTTGTGGGTACTCTGTTATTTTTGCAAAAAGTTCCCCTAGTGTAATCTTCACCTCTTCATTCGGTAAGTATAATGAAGCTATTGTTAAATAGTTATTCTTTACTTTAATTTTAGCTATTGTAAATCAACCTTTTTTCATCCACAAATTGGTTACAAATGCTAATATTTGAACCGTTCCTTAACAGGAAGGAAATCCCTTTTGACTTAGCAGTAAATAAAGAATGTATTGCTTGTCCTCGCCACACTCTGTTCACCTTAATCATCTTTTTCTCTATTAAATGAGTCTCTTGTAAACAATCCACATCCAGATAGTTTTTTTAATGTAATTAAATATATTTTTCCTTTTTATAGGATTACTAAATCCATTAATATTCCACAACATTACTTTTATATGCTCCCCCATTATTTAACTTTTTATTCTGATCTCCCTTCTGTTTGTGGTATATTTAAACTTACAGTAAAATACCTTTTTATTGAGACAAAAAATATTTATTTTCTTTTTGTTCACTTTTATCTTTCCTAGACATAAATCATAGCATATTTTAGCAATTTTTAATTTCATTTGGTCAGTATACCTTAATTCCCCCCTCAAAGGAATAACACTACTACAATTGAACTCCCCATCACAAAAATCCCCCTCATTCAAAAAATGAATGCTCCATTGAAGAGTACTGCTGGCCAGCTGTACTTCTCAATACCCCTTCCATAACTTGCACTGCAAGAAAACAAAGCCTGTTATCTCAATGCTGACCAGCATCATACCCCCCCCCCCAGCAGAAATCATGCTATATAAAAAGGAGAAAAGGAAAAGAAAAAGCAAACAGCTTCATGGCTTCCAAAAAGATTTTTCATTTTAGCCCCAGTCCTTAGAAATCATATCTTCCTTCTGATTCTCTTCCCTTATGGGAGGGTCCTGAGTGGCCAAAAGTCCCGGGTTCTCACTCTCAATGTCCACATTCTGCAACTCTTTGTCTTTCCTTGACTCCTGAATAAATTCTTCAGCACTTTCTGCCACATTTTGATCTTGTTTACTTAAACTTTGTTCTGAAGATTTTTTAGGTATATTTTCTTGAGAGATATTCTTGATTCTTATACCCAAAATTTCCTTAGCAAATAACTCAGCTGATTCTACCGATTCAAAACTATTGAATTTCCCTTGGAATACTATCCTTAAAATATAAGGATAGCTAGGTTGAAATCTGATGTGCTTTTCCCAAATTACCTCTTTAAGTGGATTGAAAATCTTTCTCTTTTTATATAGTTCCGGCCCAGAATCTGGGAACACCAAAAGCTGTTTTCCATTTACTGTAAGTCCCTTTGTTCAGGTATACGTTAACACCCTTTCGTTGTCTTGGTATCTTAATAAGCATACCATTATTATTCTAGGGAATCTCTGTATTTGATTATTATTAGGTTTATGTTCTGGTACTCTATGGACTCGGTCGAACTCAGTTCTATAACTGTCCAATATGTCATCTTTAAGAACATCATTCACCGATTTCTCAAATGTTCTATACATGTTTTGTCTTTCTCAGCCCTTTGGCACATTTAGAAATTTTAAATTATTTTGCCATGAAAGACATTCCAAATTGTCAATTTTTTGTTTAATTTCTTTAAGTTCTTTATTATGCTTCATTAATTTAGGTTCTAATTGTGGTAAAAAAAATCTTCCATGTCCGAAATTCTGTTTTCCATTTCTGTTATTCTGCTACTGATTTCTTTAATTTCCCCCTTTGTTTCCACTATTTCAAATCTTATTTCATCCATTATTTGCTTGTACACCCTTAAATCCTTGCTTGATTTCTTCCAGTAGCTTTTGATATCGATCTTCTACTTTTGAATTGGCTTGTTCTTTTATTTGCTGATCCATATCACTCCCCTTTGTTTTTTCCTTGCCCTTTGGGATAGCTCCAGCCTGTCCATCATTTTGTTGTACAACCCCTTACATTTTTTTTAGATCAGTCGTATCTAAATTTTTTTTCCTTATTAACATCAATACTTGCCATCTCGACCTTCCCTGAATTAGTCTGTTCCATATCTTCATTCAGTTCTTCCATGCTTTCTAAATTTCTTTTTTTAGCCCACAGATCTGGTACTCTATGATCTTTAACTAATATAGCTGATTTTCTTACTGTATTTCTTTTTGTTCTATATTTTGAATTTTCTGTATCTGCTTCCAGTTTGTTTTTACTCTTGTCCCCAGATTTCCTAAAAAAGTCCTTTAAATCAGTAATGTCTTTCTTACTCATGCTACCCCTTTCAGCTTTTAATTCATCTGGTTTCAATGCTCATGCAGTCGCGTTACATTCCGTCTTACAAAGCTGAACATCTTTCCACCAGCAGTGTCTCTGTCTTCTCACCCCCCCCCAAACTTGGGAAGGTGATCAATAATGCTTCTTCACACCAACCATGCAAATCTAGAGAGTCCACTCTAGTGCTCATACAGATCCACTCGTATGGCCTTACAGTGCTTCTGTTATTTAAATAGCTCTTAATACAGTTCCTAGGAATCACCTTTATTGCTCACGCAGTTCCCTTAAGTACCAACTTACAGAGCTTTCCAATAAGATGACTCTTCATATCCAATTTAGTGACAATACAACCACATTTTCACTTTTACAGGGTTTGCATTTACTGTTGCTCTCGCAATCCCAACTGTTTCCTCTTACAGAGCTTTTAAAAACTGTGTACATTTCTTGTGTCAGTGCAGTGCTTTCATTAGTTCCAAAAACATGGGGGAGGCATGAGTACTGTTTTCTTTTCAAGAGGACCTTACAGTTTGGGCAAACTTGTTGATTCCTTTTTATTTTTCCACCTTAGGTCATTTCAACATTTCTGTTTCAAAACTTAATTATTTCACCTCAAAGGCCTGCCTGGGCAGTCCCATTACTAACCATGACCTTCCTCGCATTTACATTTATTCAGTCAGATTAGAATACATTCACACATTCAACAGGATTTCTTTTTGCATCAAGTTAAATCCTCCAAAAACAGTCACAACTGACCCCCCCCACTTTCAGCAAAGGTAGATACAGAGAATAGCACTGTCGTTATTGAACACCAATTGAACTCAGTTACTCCTGGAAGCAGATAGAACACTAGATCTTCTTTTCCTTTATTTACTGTTTCCTCTTACAATGCTCTTAATAATTATATAGATTTCTTGTGTTAGTATAGTGCTTTCATTCTAAAGAAAACATGGGGGAGGCATCTTAGGCCACTCAAACAATTAGGTTCTTCCTTTCTGTTTCAAAACATAATTAGTTCACAATAGCCTGGGCAATCCTGTTACTAACTGTGACCAGCCCCACACTTTGCATTTATCAAGCCACGATAGAATGCATTCATTTATTCAGCAACATTTCTTTTTACATCAAGACTGATATCGTTAAGTCTCTTTTACATAAATCTGGGGCCTTTTCCAATGATTTAAATCAGCCCTGCAGTTCCCAAACTCCTCAGTCCGTAACTTCAGCCATGGTATCCTCCAAAAACAAGCACAGCTGACCCCACACAAAAATGGACACAGAGAATAGCACTGCCCTTATTGAGCACCAAACAGTCTCAGTTACTCCCTGGAAACAAATGGAATGCTAGATCACCATTTGCTTGTTTATTTATTCCCCTTCTTTATTTCATCAAAAACAGTTTCAGATTTGTCCTACCAGCCTCCAGGGTAATACATCTACTGAACAGGATTCCAGTGTCCTGTTCCATCTCTGATACTTAAAATGCTGAAACATTCAGAGGTTGCACTCCTCTGCCGACTGCCTCTCCCATTTACTGGTAGCACTATATTCCAGGAATACTGTCGCTTTAAACTACTCATTCGGAATTGAGTTTTAGCATGAGGTTTTAAGAAAAAAGAGAAAGGGTGCATAGCTGGTAGTGGATACACGCTGTACGTCACACCAAACTCTTCTCACTCCATTCTAACAGGTGCCATTTTGCTCTGCCACCCCCTCGCGCTAACTTCAATTGACAATATCATTTATTATAACTGCCCTCTCCTGCTTGGTGACAATGATGTGACTTCAGCAGTGGGTGATACCCCCATGCATTAATTAAAGTAGATCAAACAGTTTGAGATACATATTAGTTCATAGCCGATTTGAGATAAATCAGGCAGCTATCATTAATAACCAATGGTTACCATACAAATCAAAAGGTTTCTTCAAATGCTACAATTGTAATGTGTGCACATATGCACAGCCTGGTAAAGAGTTTGCACACCCCCTTCATGAAGATTTAAAGTCGGAGACATGTAAATTTATTAATTGCAGTACTGACTTTGTTACATATGTTCTATGGTGTAACTGCAATAAGATTTATGGGCAGAGAACAGTGCCCACCTTGAAAACTAGTACATAAGACCATTGAGCAGTATTATTAATAGGAGACTTAACACCCCACTTAGTAGCCATTTGTTTGATTGCCATAATTCAAATCTGGAGAATTAAAGTTCATAGACATTGAGAGAGTGGGTCCTTTGTGGGGGAAGAATGAATGAATAAACTACTGTGGAAAAAATCAACCTGGATTTATGAATTACAAAGCGTTACACCTGATGGTTTAAACAAGCAATGGGATTTGAAATCTTTTTTAAAAGATTAACTAGCCATGCCCCCTGAGGAAGACTCATCGAGAGCCGAAGTGCTTGGGCTTCCTAGAGCCAAAAAGACTTTCTGACCTGAAGCCATACCTTTACATCTACCATTTACTGTGTTTGTCAGCTTTCTTGCTTGTGTTGGATTATATTTGTACTTAACACGGTTCATGATATTACTGCCATTAAAGAATTTTCAGCATTATGTTGTGCCTGGCTATTAGTTTCCTATGTGAGTGCTCAGGGCTTTTGGATTCTTTGCTTTTGTGTTTGAGAGCTGACTGACTTCCATTTCTGAGTACCGGCTCTGCACTGTATTGTGCCTCTTTTTGGAACTGGAATCATAGAAACAAAAGAGATTGCTTGCAGATAAGGACCATTTGCCCTCCCCATCTTCCCATTTTTCCCTGCTTATAGTAACACTGCAGATCCTACACAAGCTCCGGTCAGTTCTCCTTCCCCCTTTTCACTGAGATTCTCTTGCACCTAGCCCATGCATCCTGAAACCCCACCACTGTTTTTGCTCCTACCACCGCCAGTGAAATGCTGTTCCAGGAATCCACCACTCTGTCTCTCTCTCTGAAGAAATACTTCCTCACCTCTCTCTCCTGAAATGACCCCCTCTCCAGCTTCATATCTGATCCCCTTATTCCTGAGTGCCTTTTTGTCTGAAAAATACTTCCCTACTGTACCTTATTTTGTATGTTTTTATAACAAGACTATGTTGAAAATTTGGAGTAAAAATATTACAAAACAACACATTTATGAGCCTACATTACATTTAACAAATGCAGGCTCCTAACTTTGATACATTTCAATATTTTTACTCCAAATTCTTTATCTGTAGCCCTATCAGCTCTGGCCAGAGTTTGTTTGTAAGTGTTATTTGATCTGTAAGATCTACCCCTGTAAGTGAAGTATGAGTTACTGTTCATGTAACCGATTTCTTAGTTTAGGTATTGAAACAAATTTACCCTGGCTTTAGTTTTCCTAAACTGTTGTAGCCAATCTTAAACATCCAGTTTAGTTTCCGCCCACCACTGGCTCATATCCTAACTTAGTTCCAGCACGGACGTTCTTGCAGTTAATACAGCTTTAACACCACATTTTACCTCAGGGTCAGTTATGAGCACCGTGTTCAATTTACACATTATCTTGGGCATCTGTTGACCTGTATCTGTATTTATAAATGTTTTAACCTTCAAATGGTCAGAGAATTCAACCGGAACTACTTCAGTTTTTTAAATTCTTTTTTTTTTTAATACATATGTAATCTATTCTTGTTGTCAGGGTTCTCTTGACATATGTATGTTGGTGTTCCTGTCTTATACTGACTGGGTTCCATGTCAGAATGGTGAACAATATATGGCAAACCATCACAATGACACTGAACCCACCACGAAACACTTTTTTAAAAGTCTTTTCTTGTGGGGGGGCTTCATCCCCCCACGCCCCCTCATGTGCAGCCCCCCACAGCCCTAAATATAGATTCCAACTCAAAGGGGGGGCACAACCTCGGGATGGGGGGCCATGATCATGCAAAAGTGTCAGCACTGTGATTCCATCACCATTGTGATGGTTTGTCATTCTTTGTTTGTCGTATTCACAGGCTACCTACTGCCTGCAATGTCAAATACCGTAAGTCTGCTGTCTCTACATATTTTTTAGAGCTATGGAGTCACAGTATACTTTTTGCCCACTGTCATGTCTAAGTCCAATGTCTAAAGAGCAGTTAAAATCACCACCTAAAAAATACAGTTCTCGCTGTTGCTAAATATGGCTGAATTGCCTCAAATGTCTTGGCTCTTTCTGCCTTCACTTGGGGTGCATATATGTTCATGAATCTGCATGGTTTATTCTGCCATATTCCGTCTAATATTAATACCCTCCCAAAAATTAGATCTATCAATTTTTAAATATGAAACCCTTGACCTCTGAACAAAATCTCTGTCCCATCTGCCTTGTCTGAGCTAAAGGACCAGTAAGATGGACTCCACACCCAATCTCTTTTGGTTTGGTACAATAGATAAAATGAATGCATCCAAGTATCCTGCACAAATATTATAGCTATAGCAAGATCATGAAATAGTGTGAATACTACTTGCCTTCTTTTCGTATTTCTCAAACTGCAGATGTTTAAAGAGGCTAAAGAAAAGTGTGCCATAAGGATGATTTAAATAATGTTCTAGTAGAGCTCATCATATCTTCTTTTTCTTGCCTTCAAGATTTTTTCTTCTGGCTGTTTTGCTTCTGACTCAAAAATTCCTGAGTTGGAAGAAATGTCAGAATCCAGATCTCCCATGTCTGAGTCTCCCCAATTAGAATTGGCCAATGCTTCAAACTGGTTCTCAGTTTCAGTGTTTTTCTCTAGCTTGGCTCTTGGTTGTCTGGTGCTATTCCTTCATGCAGCAGGCACTACCCAGCCTTGTGTGGGTGGCATGCCTGAGGATTCTCACCCTCCTTCTCTGTCTGTGACTCATAATTAACTGATCCAGAAACAAATGGTTTGATACCTTTCATTGGACCAACATAGATGTAACAAAGGAAAACAATGCTTAAGCTTTCAGACCAACCAAATCCTTCCTCAGAGGCTTATGCCTGTAATCATAAGCCTCCGGGGAAGGTCTTTGTTAGTCCAAAAGCTGTGTTCTTTTGTTACATATGTGTTGGTCCATTAAAAGGTATCAAACCATTTGTTTCTGGATCTGTTCTTACAAGGACCAATATAGCAACTACCCTACTTCTGTATGTCATCATAATTAACCAGACAAAGTAGAGGGCCAATTTGCATGTCTTGGTTGTCATGTATTGTACCATCTTCTGGGTCTTTCTACTTGGATTATAGGGTTGGCTCTGCCTGGGTTTGTTGCCTTTTTTACTGATACTGGTGTCTGTGAGGTAGTCGGCATCAGAGTCTGGTCTGTATTGGCTATATTAGTTGGGGTATCATCCTTGAGCATGTCCGTATCTGCATATTTTTGTTGTGCCATCTTAATCGGATCATCTGGGTTTATCTCACATTTTTTGTTATGGGAAGCCCATGGACAGTTCTGAGAAATGTGGCCATGCTCATCACAAAGGCTGCATCTAGTGTGATTGGCACATTGATGGCTTATGTGTCCAGATTCACCACATATTGCACATTGAGGTTTATCACAGACATTTGATGAGTGGGTTTTGGCACCATGCTTATAACACGCTTTGGGATGGCCAGCATAAAAACATACCCCTCAATTCCCCCCCAAGAAGAAGCTATTGGGGAGGTAGAGTATTCCTCCTTCATCTTGTCTAAGTTTCACCCTAAATCGCCATTCTCCAGCCCATATAAATTCAGCATCGAAGATTGCTTCAGTGGAGCTCAAAATATTGCATCTTTGCTGGAGCCAATGAACAATATCCCCTACATGGACCTCTTCATTCCTGAACATCGCTGTAATATTTTTTATTATGGATTTTGTGAAAGGAAAAGCAATGAATAGAGTCCTAAAGGAGAAAACTTAAAGAGCCAGTGTACCGCCTAAAACTAATATTAGATTTTAAAAGCAGCCAACCATTATCTTTTATATCTGAGGTACTTTTTATTTTCCCTTTGTTTAATTAGAAGAGTGTTTACCTGATGTTAGTAGGTGTGATGTGTGGAACAGCTCTTAGCCAGGCAGCTGACATATCTTGTTCTACTGCCCCACACTACTTCATCAGCATTGTGACCTTACTGACTGTGACATCACTGCTACTTAGGAACAGCAAGTGAGTGACTGCCAGATCATTCACCTGTGATGTCACTGTCAGTGAGATCATATTGCTGATTATGTAGTGTGGGGCAGTAGAGATAGATATGTCAGCTGGCAGGCTAAGAGCTGTTTCACATATCCACCATGATATTATCACATAGAATACTTTCTGATGAGCAAAAGGAAAAAGAAAACTACTTCAGAAATAGAAAGTTACAACTGACTACTACTTAAAATGTTTATTATTTTCCTGTCTGCCTGCTTTGGCTCCACTAGCTCTTTAACTTGATTATATTTAGCCCAGAACCTTTCCATGCTATTAGGAGTATGTAAGCCAATATCGAAATTGTCCTCTTCAGATATATGAATCAAAGCATAGAATTCTGAGGCCATAAATCACAGTGATTCTTTCAGCAGTGTTTTCCCTACACATAGTCTGTCAGGCCATGGTTCCATTCCACCCTTTTATCTAAGCCTGATGGCATTTCTTTGAGGTGCTGGCTCAGTTCGGTTAAACAGATCTGCAAACCTGATCCCCTGTTATTAGTGTCTAAGCCACTGTTATTTGTTTCTGCCTCTGAAAGGTCTTGCATCTCTATACTGTTTTGGTCAGAAGTTGTTGGGGTAACTGAGATACTGTTCCTTTCCTTTATGGTCTATGGATCTTTTTGCTTTGGGGCAATTCTGGAGTTAGCTGTGGTTTTTCCTGAGCTTCCCTACATGTTACAGTATTTTGCTTTTGTAAGTTCTGTGCTGCATTTTTTTCTTTTACATCCTGGCTTTCTCCTACCTGTGTTTGTATCACAGAAGCCAATCTCAGCCTTGGCTCCTTTGCAACGCTGACTCGCATTTATGCCTCTGCAGCTCCTATTGTCCCCAGGCCCTGAACAGATCCCTGGATTTCATTCTCAATGGCAGTCCCTGTAACAGTTTTTGCATTGTCAGTTATTTGTAAGATATGTCAGAATGTTACCTTAGTATGTGCGACTGTGTCTGGATGTAATGTCCCATCATGCATAGAAGATGGTTGTGGTTCTGGTTTGGTAGGGGCAAACTCCATTTGGGACTGCAATGAAATGTCCCATGCAAGGTCTGGAACCCATATCCTCTCTGAATCTTTCATTCATCCTACTGCTCTCAAAGCTTTATCTGGTGACCAGTCTTCTACATCATCCTGATTTCCTGTCACTCCGAATGACTTTTTCACTCTGTTTGCAGCTGACGTTTGCAGCCTTTAATGTTCTCTCACCTGTTGAGTATCAGATCCTGATTGTTTAGCTGTCTCCTTTCTTTGTTCCTGAGTGCTGTCTTCACCCAAGGGGCTCTCCTCAAGTTCTGTTGTTACCGGCCTTTGAATCTCTTTATCATGGGTGGATGGTGCCTTCTTTCTCAGAGCCGTTTTCCTTTTATTATAGCTATCTTCATCTTTAACCAGTAAATGCAATAAACATCTCTGTCTCTCCAATGTTTCCTATTCTAGTTGAGCTTCTGCATCTTCAATATCTATTTGTAAACTAGAACTCTCACCTTCACTTCTCTTGACCTTCATCGGGATCTCCATTTTTATTTTCCAGCAGGCATCTCCAAATTTTCCATAGTTGCTCCATCCTCCTTTTGAATGCTGGCTGGGTACCAGGATCGATCCCTAGCCTGCTGCAGTTCCTCCTGCTCCATAGCCTCTGCATCCTCCATCTTGGAAAGGGACCAACAATGCCTCTTCTGAGAGTAGAGGAATTCCCCTGGTGTCCTGGCCAACATTCCCCTGCCAGTGAAACCAATTCATACAAATGTCCAAAGCTGTGTGTCAGTGTTGATGTGCAAAATGACTGCCACTACACATTCAGTCACTTCACTATCCGTCATTGCTTGTAAGTGTTTTGGATACAGTGTGCATGAAAAGTGATATATATATATATATGCTGATTCTTCTTCTTCAACATCACTAGCATGGTCATCTCAAGCCTTAGGCTATGATGTTTGTGACTGGAAATGGGACAAGATCTGGGAAATCTCCATGAAAGCTTTAATGGTGGTAAATCACAAACTTCTTTCAATATAAAACATTTAATAATCTGTATTTCTCTCCCAGGAAGATGTTTCTTATGGGAATTGAAAAAGATGATAACTGTCCAAATGTATCACAAGTGCATATGTTTTGGGAATACCATATGATTCAACAATTTTAGGATGGAATAAAGTCCTTTTTGAGGAGAATTAGCACAATTCCTAAACGAATTAAACACTTGTGTCATTGACAACTTTTTTGGTATCACAGGCACCACTAAAGAAGAGCAGTATATCTTGACAATGACACCAACTGTCTCTAAAAACACACTGTTAAAACTATGTATTGACCAGCCACTGCACTCCCCTACATTAGCTGAATATAAAAAAAAATATTAGAAGCACCAAGGACAGAAAAATGTTCATGGGGTTTAAAATATGACAGCTCAAGCACTGAAAGAATTTACATACTTTAATCTTTTCATATAAGCAACATAACAACTTTATGGGAAATTTAAGTATTTCTTATTTTATTTATTTTTTAAGTTAATCTTTTTATTGAAAATTTCATTACAAACAAAGACAACAATAACAGCACATGATAGCAACAGCTAATACAAAAAAAAAAACGGAAACATATTATAACACAGCAGTATCCAGTTAATAAGATAAATAGGAGTACAGTCATACAGAGATCTGGCATACTGTAATAAAGGTTGACCCAGGAACCTAAGAGTCAGTCTGATTATGGCAGGTAGTGAAAAGCTAGAATTCTGCATTTGACTGTTTGAGAATAGCTTTCTGCTGATTGGTACACATGCATCCACTCTTTAGACTCTATTCCAAAGATTGACGCAAGGTGCCTAAGTCAAACATAAATGGGGCAAGTGGTACCTTGCATCAAAAAATGAGCCCTGAGCAATTGACAAAAGCAGCCTGTATCAAATGCAGGCTGCATGCCCCAAAGGGGACTTGTGCCAGTCTTGCCTCACAAAATGGGCTGCAGCATGACACTAGGGGGATTGTGGCAGATATAGGTTACCATAGCCCTGAAAGTGTGATTCACAAAACTCTCCCAGAGGGAGAATTTCTAAGTACCCTTAGATCAGCCAAGGCTGCTCTAAGAGTACTTAGACATACCTCTCTGGGAGCGTGCAGCACTTTTAACACCCTGTGACTGTCCGGGTCAGTGTGATTTTCCCAGTTACCAAATGTTAAATACAAAAATTGAAATAGATGAGCTGAGGTCCCTCCTCCCAAGCCCTGCTCACCCTTACATAAGGTGCATATCCCTGGTGATCTAGCAGCCCACCTCCCTGATCCCCAATGTGACCCCTTATATTAAAAATTAATAAATCACCCTTTCATGGTGGTCTAGTGGCCCCTCACTGATCCCCAATGACACCCGTTATATTAATAAGCAATAAATCATCCTTTCTTGGTGGACTAGTGGTCCCTCTACCTGATGTCACCCCTTATATTAAAAATTAATGAACTGCCCTTTCCTGGTGGTAGTGACCCCCCTCCCAGATCCCCAATGTCACCCATTATATTAATAAGTAATTAAATGCTCTTTCCTAGTGGTCTAGTGGCTCCCCCACCCCAGCAGGTAGTGCCTACCACGCCGCATCCCCCAATCCTGAAATGCAGCTGGCAACTGGTGCAGCCCACTTCTCACCTCTGCAACTGGACACCAACTGAACTGTCACTGAGCACATACTGTATAGTGTAAGTGCTCATTGAATGATGGACATTCAATGAGCGCTGTACACTTTTGAGTATGCACTCAGTGACAGTTCAGTTAGTGGCTGGCCATTGAGGTGAGAGGTGGCCTGTGCCAGATGCCAGCTGTGTTTTGGGATTGGGGGGAGGGATGGTGAGCACTAACTGCTGGGATGGAGGGCCACTAGACCACCAGGAAAGGGTGCTTAATTACTTATTGATATAATGGGTAGTACTGGGAATCAGGGACGGGGGCCACTAGAACATCAGGGAAGGGGTTTTATTTATGTGACCTGGGGATCGGTGATGGGGGACCTTTTGACTTTGCCATAGGATCCTATGGTAAACCCCTCCCATATGCCATGTGGTTGATGCATGGGAGGGGTTGCTGCAAGTGTGGGGACATAGGCTTTGGGACCCCTCCTGTAACAGAATCTGATACAGGGTCCCTGGTGCACCGGGCTTTGGTGCAAACTGTTGTTTGCTGGAGCGTGCACCACTCCAAGCCCCCTTTGAGAGTAGAGCCCTTTATCTTTATTATGTCTAAGAGTACAATGGCTTGGCAGAGACTGTTTTCTTCTCTTTCAAGCCAGTTTCCCTTTTCCTTTTTGTTTTCCCTCTTTTCTCACTCTTCCAGTAATCTCTTTCTAATTGGTTCTTTTTGTATTGTTTTCTTCTTTCTTATGAAAATAAACATCTTCATCTTCACTTTTCACCTACATCTCTGTGGAGTTCCAAGGGGAAAAACATACTATACACTGGAATAAAGATTAGGATGTGTTCTTGTTATAGGATGATTATATGAATGTTTGTTTTATGTAATGCTTTTTGAGTATCAGTATAAATTACAGTTAACTTTTGAATTTCTAGAATTATTTAATGATTTAGAATGTGTTTTTTCTTAATTTTTTTTACAAATTAGATCCACATAAGAATGTGTGTTATTAATATGAAACTTGGAAGTTTGTCAAAATAAGATCTGTAACAAAGTTAGCTTCCTTGGATAATAAGCAATATGTATGGGCCTTGTTCTTGGATCTAAGCAAGGCTTTCAATACGGTGGATCACTCCTTGCTCCTGGGCATCCCTCTGCAACTTTGACCTGGATAATACAGCCCTGAAATGGTTTAATAACTACCTGATTGAACGTTCCCAGAAAGTAAAGGTTGAAGGAGATCTCTCCCCCACAAGAACCCTATTAAGATGCATTCCACAGGGTTCCATTCTGGGCCCTCTCCTGTTTGTCATGTATATTAACAATATTCATTCAGGGTTAAAGTCAACTAATATACACTTACTTGCCGATGACATTGTTCTGTATATTGCTAGGCCATCCCCAGAAATTACATGTAGAGACCTGCAACTAGATTTCAGCTATCTTCGGGAAAAACCTACTCCAACTAAAACTATTTTTAAACACCAAAAAAAAAACAAAGGCAATACTTTTCTGTCCCTTCGCTAAACCATCACATATCACTAAGCTGGGTGACATACCCTAGATCACTACCCTCCTTGGTGAGCCTCTTGAATTTGTTACTAAATTTAAATATCTGGGTATCTGGATTGACAATAAACTGGCCTTTTCTGAGCATATAGAGGAACTCACTAAAAAACAAACAGAGACTCAGTCTACTCTTTTGAAAAAAACACCTTCTCACAGTTGAAGCAAAAAATAGATTTGTCCAAACCACATTCCTTCCATTGCTGGATTATGTGGATATTCTGTATGGCCAAGGTGCTAGTGCAGACCTGTTCAAACTTGACACCTTATGCCACCAAGCTATAAGATTTATTACAGGTACACCCTACTCTACACACCACCTCTTACTATATGGACTAGTGAGTTGGACATCACTCTGTTACAGACGGCAGAGAAATGCAATCCTTTGGACATACTGAGCCATCGTAAAAAAGCTCCCTCAATATACAGTATCTCTGATTGCCTACTCATCTGTTCACCTGGTAGCTACACACTGAGAAGCCTTTCACATATATCTATGGTAATTCCCAGAGTCATATCTCACTTTGGTGCAGCTGCCATAAGCCATTGTCTTCCTGTATTATGGAACAATATGCAAAAAATCCTCAAACTAGCATTGCCTGTGAAATTGTTCACATTTAAAACCCTGTTCTCCCGTGCCTTCACAGAATCCTGTAACTGCAGGAAATAATTTTCCCCCTAAAACCAATCTTATGGTACCATTCCTTGCCCATTGTGTGGCATCTATTGGTCCTCTTACCCCTTCCCCCTCCTTCCTTCCTTTCCCTATAGATTCCCTTATACCAGTTCCAGAATTTGCATTTAATATGTGCATATGTCTATTCTTCAATCATTCACATTTGTTCATATGAAGCTTTTGCCTCACTTATGTAACATGATTACTCTGTATTGTATAAAACTTTTGCCTCACTTGTATAAAATGAGATCCAGAAGCAAATGATTTGATACATTTTAATGGACCAACATAGATGCAACAACAAGAACAAAGTGCTCTAGCTTTTGGACCAACATGTCCTTCATCAGAAGTGTAATGCTAGTTATTTAGAAAAAACAATACTTTTAACACCCAGATCATGTAGAAAAAATCCAAATTGGTTTAAAATACTCATTTAAAAAAAAACAGAAGATGATGTCAGAGAAGTTTAACAGTACCATGTCACCTTCAGCTGGGAGAGTCTCAGGCTCAAAGGTGCTTAGTGCAGAAGACATACAAAGAGCTCTACTTCATATAAATTAAGTTGGCATATAAGATAACAACTACTTGAGCAGATGGCTCTTAAATCAAATTATGAGTGTCACAATGTGTATATTTATTTATTTATTTAGTTTTTGTTGACAGAGTAAGTGCACGAGACAAATTCTGCCTATTTTCAGGCACAACCTGGGGGAGAAGGATACAGATGAATGTCAACTGACCTTGAACCAGATTAAGCTGTCGATGGTATTTTTAGTGAATGAGGGGAAATTTGGCCAGGGCACTGGGGAAATTCCCCTACTCTTGCAGTGGGGGGAGACTGTGTCACATCTCAGTGGAGAACCAAGATGGCCAAGCACAGAGGGAATGGGGAGGTAGAGAAGATGGAGCTAGGAGATGTTGGAGACTTGGTTGCTTCTGATGTGAATGTTCTGCAGGAAGAAGTGGTGGAAGCTCTGGTGAATAAGACAGAAGAAGGTACAGTGTTGGATGCATTTAATACTTCAAAAGAAGAGGATGCTATGAATTCCATTGAAATAGATGAAGAAAGTGTAACAGAATGGAACGATACTGAGACAGATAACACTGTAACTAACATAGAAAATCAAGAATGTTTAAATGAAGAAACTAAAATAAAAGAATGTATTGAAAAAAGAAGAGAGAGCATTTTTAGGTCAGAAAGCAAGATTGGAAAAGCAGTGAAGAAATGTTCGAGCTGACAGGAAAAGTAGGCCTGCCAAACCTGTACAGCTGGGCTGCAATGACGCAGCATCACCAAAGGCCTCGACCAGCTGGGCAGAGGCTGTAGAGATGACGGAATATAAAAAAAATAATGATGGAAACAAAATAAAAGGAAAGAGCTCTATAATCCTACCAGAAATCACATCGGGAATAGTAAACACAGGTTCAGGAGAACCTGGCCAAAGATGTTCTGGACTTTCATCAAAAACAAAAGAGGAAAACTGGTCTGTTCATTCTGCTTTATGAGCTGCAGGATGGGAGAAAAACTGTGACACAAATCAGTGAGAGTCGGAGACATCCCCGATTATAATGCCTAAAGAAAAGAGACAACAATCTTGATGACTTAGAATTACCTTCAGAGTTGGAGCTTACCCCAAATCCAAAATTACATTTTAAACAGTCTTTTGCTGATAATGTGGTACCTACCCAAGTAACTGAAACAAATGGGGATGCCCCGAAGTTACCCAAGAGAATATGCAAAGGCTTTCAAATCCCATTAACAGGGAAAACCAAAAACATATGCCTCTTTTTTTTAAAACCCCAATATATCCAGCCAGAAGGCATAACATGATCAGGCTGTTATATATTGGAGGTATGCCAGAACCCCCAGACCATGTGTTTGTAGCAAGAAGCTTATTGAAAGAATCAATGAAATTCTTTGCAACCAAGATATGTGCATTAATTCATATCTCAGGGGAAACTACTTTTGATATTAGTTTTAAATCTATAAGTGGCTTAGAAAGATTCTGGGTGAAATAGAATAAGCTTAAAAAAATCTCCACTGTGGTCACATTTCATATCAATTCCTTTGACCAAACCAGCACAAAAAACAATAACTGTCCTTTTTCGAAATGAAGGAGTTAACGTTTCTGATCTTGTCCACCGGTTAAAATAAAAATACACTATTATTGAGGATCCAGAAGCCACAATGGATATAGAAAACATTTGGACAGGAGGATGGCATGTTAAAATAATGCTTAAAACTATAAATGGTGAAATAGTGCACTTACTTAACACCTTCTTTTTGGAGTAGGGGCAGGGGGATATTATTCTGTCAAGGTCAGCCTAAAATGTACTACAGATGTGGGGCATTTGATCACTTGAGCAGTATCTGTGATAACAAAAATGTTTGATTTGTGGGGAGTTGGGTCATATTGCAAATCAGTGTCTAAATGAATGTCGTTGTAACCTGTGTAATGAAACAGGACTCACATTTCAAAATTGTAAATGGGCTGCACAGAACATACAGGAACAAGGAGCGGGGGAGGAGCAATGACTTTTGATTACCTTGACACAGAGGAAGAAAGTTGGTGAACAACAATTAGATGCACAAACTCAGCTGAAGGATCAGAATTACCCAGATATTGGAGGGGAATATACACTTGTGACAGATCCTACAATGGAGCAAACACAGGGCCCACTGAAACAAATGAACAATGTACAAGAAGTAGTGGAGGTAGAAGAGAAACAGCAGGCAGAAACAGATATGAATATTATGCCACACATCCCCATTATCTGAATCCCATCCAGCTCCTCAGAATACTGAAATATCCCAGGAGAAAAACACTGGGAAAGCAAGTGCCAAGGTCATTACAACCAGGTCTGTGATGAAACAAGCTGGAATGGCAGGCAGTAGGTTTGAGATTTTACAATCAGATAATTTAGAGAAAGAGTCAGAAGACTCCTCTTTGGACTCTTCATTACCAGAGGTAACTACAGACACTCAGAAGACCATTAGACCTAGAGGTCCTGAAAAACGGAAAGGCAGAATTAAAACTAAACATAAAGAGCAGAAATCGAGGTGGGGGAAATTCAAATATTTCAAAAAAAAAAAGAGAATGACAACCTTTTTCATTTTACACTATTAATGTCAATAGTGTGAAGAGGACAGAAAAAAGGAGAATGGTGTTCTCTTTTCTCAAATTTATTTATTTATTTTTTTACAGGATGTCTGATTGCACAGCTAGATATTATGCCCCATAAACTTCAAAAGCCTATAATGTAGTAAGAGGACTTTATAAATGATAATATAAAAATAAATTGAAAGTATAAGTGTCAAACAAAAAACTACTTGTCATGGACCACCAAGGAATTAAGACCATGCAGCCTGATATGTACTGATGTCAATAAAGTCTCAGTGTATAATATAACAACCTGATGTGCCGAAAATGTCTAAGGAATCTGAATAAGAAATAAAAATGTAATTCTCTCCTCACCTCCACACACACAACACCCCACACCACACCCCATAACGTGGGGGAGGTAACTAGTTTTAAGGAGATATATACACACACACACACATATTCTCCTAATGCATCATCATTCACATCAATCACTGCAATTGTTACCCAAAGGAATTCAACTTGTCATGAAATCCCAAGTAAAAGGGATCATGTTTCCTAACATCTACAGAGTAAAAATGTGACACTAACCTTACTCCCATCTGCTCAGTAACATCTCCAAGGAGTCTGGATAGAACCACTGTGAAATAAAACTTCCACCCTCCCCATGGTAAGGTAACTAGAAGTAAATATAAAGTATGTGTGCAAGACAGGAATCCTAACATACCTACATTTCCACAAATCACTACAATATTAGCCTAATGTAAATAGATCTGCCCAGAACCCCCATGCAAATGAGATCTCATGCCCCAATATGTTCAGAGTTTAAAAAATGTGACAGTCTATAACAACACTAAAGTATGTACAGTAACAGGCTAGGGAATCTGAATATGGTGCAATGGAATCAACCCCCCACTCCCGGGTGAAGGTAAATATTAAGAAGGAATTAATTAAGCAATAAGGACGACAGGGGTGTGTGTTATCTGTAATAACATCACTCCTGGGTGGGTCAAGCACCCAGGTGAAGCCGAGTGCTTCCACCCACCCCAGGAGTGACATTATTACACGATAACACACACCCTGGAGTGCCTTATTGCTATTATACAATGGCTCGGTTGTTAATTATGCAGAAAAAAAGAAAAGAAAAAACATTTTTATGCACTTTAATTTAATTTTTTATGGGTGGAGGACTATGGTTTAAAAAAAAAGACCAGTATTTGTTTCTGCCAGTAGATGGAGCTGTTAGCTGAATCAGTGTGGTCTGCCGAGTCTGACACTGCTCACAATTTAATTTGGTTATGATGGTAAGACCCACACCCCCCATTCTTCCGCCACTGACAATGAGATGCAGCTGATGTTTGTTTCACGGTTAATTTGGGTGGTTTTGGAGTCTGTTGGCCGTTGTGAGACTCACGCTCGATGTGCAAATTTCGTAATGGTGCTGTTGCAGCTGAGGTGTCACGGCTTAATTTTTTTTTTTACTGGTGAGTAGAGGAGAAACCGCTTTTTAAACATGAAGCTGTCTTTAGGTTTTCCGTACACTATGTAGCTTTCCTCATTTGTATCGGAGAACACAACAGCAGGATAGCAAAGGTGTGAGTTGAGAGGGGGGCCGAGGATCCATGTTATGTGAGGCTGAGAGAAAGGCGATCGGTGCGTCACTTTATTAATAGAATGCTGAGTCGCTTTCTGTTTTGTTGTAGCCAGTATTGGTTGTGACTGGCTAAGTTTTTCAGAAAATTGGTATGTGTGGGGTGGTAAGTTTGTTTGGGGGGGGTTGAAGTTGTTTAGCGTGACTCGTCATAGTGGTGGTAACGTGTGAAGGGGAGGTGTGATTTCTATGTTTGATATGCGGTCATGTGTGTGCCTGGACTTAATACAGTGATGTTATAGCTTAATAACATCACTGTCCTAGGTACACACTGACCAATCAGAGAACAGAATTTTTTCCTGCCATTGTATAATATTCATTATGTGTGTGAAGTAAGAGTAACAACACACTGTGACTCCATGTATCTAAGTAGAAGCCTACCTCAATGTGACAGCAAACCCCACACCTGCTATATTCACATACCTCCCAAAACACACACAACACACACACACACACACACACACACATATCCCACATGTGCTGAAGTCCTATAATATGTCAGTCTGAAGAAGAAGAAGAGGTCTGTGGATGTTAAATTCTGTAATGTCCCATGAAACCCAAATCTATTTTCATCCCATCTGCTACCAAATTGAGATGTAAAATAAATTTAATCTCAAAAGCTCATCTCTGCTGTCTGCATTTGAGATTTCCTTTCAAGACCATTACTGAAATATCTGAAACTGAGTGGTCAGGCTGAGAGAAGTGTTGCCCCACCGGTTTTTCAGTCTTCTTCCTTTTAATAGTATGTCTGTGTGAGTTCATCCTAGTGCGGAGCTGTTGGCTTGTCTCTCCAACATAACCTGTTTGTGGACATCTCTTGTACTGAAGGAAATAAATAACATGTTGTGATGTACATGTATAACTCCCATGTACCTTGAATTGTCTGTTTTGTGATGTAACCACGCAGCTTGAAGTGGAAATGAGCTCACAAGTCTTACAGGTGTGTTGATTGTAGGGTTGTGTACCATTCAGTGTCATGGTATTCTGTTCTGGTGAAAGCTTGCTCCTAATAATCAGGCTGGCTAAGTTTGGTGGTTGTTTGTGTAAAATGATTAATCTGTATTGTTATGCTGGTCATGCTCTGTTATTATTGTATTAACATATTGGTTTTGTACTGTTGTCCTTGTCTACTAAAGTATATGTCCAGGTCCATCTTGTAAATGAGTTTTTTCTCAATAATTTTTCACCTGGAAAATTAAGTTTGATTGATTGATTGATTACCATTGTGATAAGTGTATTTTTCAGTTATATTCTATGCTTAGTTTACTGTTTCTGTTACTTTTACACAAAATCAATAAACATTATTATTGAAGAAAATCAGGTGAGGTGAGCAATGACTTTATAGTGCCAGGCAAACCAAATGAATGATCAAGTGATGATCAGTAGTCAGCAGGTAGGTCACAGCATGTAACAGGGCACAGAGAAGCTTGCAGTGTCCACTATACAGGGATTACAGAGTATGGTATAAATGGGATTTTTAACATTACAGACATAGCCTTTGGCTTTTAGCAAGGTGGATCTATCAGCTTTTGGCTTTAAGCAAGGAGGATTCATCCATTATATGCAGGTGTCTGCTATAAGTGATTTAGACTGTTTGTCCTTTGAAAGCTAAAAATATCCTCCACAAGAAAGTATAAAATAGGATAATAAATTGTGAAATTCTTTCATAAAACACAATTGTTTTTCAAAGAAATCTGAGTTTTCTTTCTTTATTAAACTCTATCTCAAAGCTGTAATCATGTGACAGCTCAGGTGACACCTCCTGATTTAATGGTTGCCTCCCTAATATGTCATTACCTTCATGGGAGCATCAGTACCTGCTAGCATGGAGAAAAATAAGGCTGTATTTGAGTCCAGAAATTATGCTTAATATCTGGGATTTTTTTTTCTCTTACAAATTTAATATTTTCCTTCTGTACTCACATAGGTGTATTATCTGTCCATATGTATGGTTCTAAACTAAATTTTGTCTGTGGCCTCTGCTCAGATATTAGCCACTTTTCATATAAACTGCTGTTTCAAACCTTTCACATGTTAATCCATGTATTCCTGCATCATAATTTTAATAAGGCATTATAATAAATAAAAAAAAACAATAACATCCAGGGTACCATCTCTAATTAATAATGGTCAGATAGTTGATCATAAACTAAGTGTTACTACAGACAGGCAAGAGAGACTTGTGAGAGCAGAAAGGGACCAAAATCAGAATTTAAGAGGCAAGGGAGACACAGTGAGAGAGGCATCTGCCCTCAGTTTAGAGGGAGAGAGAGTTAGGGAAAGGTAATGGGAACAGTGTTAAGAACAGTGAGGGAAGTTAAGGACAAAGCAATAGAAGAAGGGAATGGTGTACAGCCTGGCCAAGGTGGCTTGAGGAATGGTACTATACACCACATCAGTAATCTTTGTAGTAAATTGCAGGCTGGGTCATGTTCACAGCAGTGTGTGAGTGAATTAGGAGGGATACAGGGTTGATGCATATATATATATATATATATATATATATATATATAGCATTCAGATAACACCTTTGAGCACAAGTGCTCTTTACAAAGATTCCACATCAAGGACAAGGACATGGTACACAGTACACAGGGAATTTACCAGGACAATACAATAATCAGCAGCTCCAGAGGAGTATAATCAGGTACAAGTACTTTAATGAGTATAGGAAAAAGTTTCTTGTAGATGATGTTGATGTGGCAGGAGACGTCAAGGTGATGGTCCAAAGAAGCACTCAGGTAGTAAAGGAGATTTCCTCCAGCTGGGAGCGATCTAAGGTCATAATGATTGAGGAGTGTGGATTTAAACCAGTTGCTGCCTGGAGCCAAAGATCATGGAAACCATTTTATTGACATTCAGAATGAGATGGTTAATATGGAACCAGTATTGGACATTCTTGAAGTCATGCTGGTGCTGTTAAGACACTTTAGGGACAGAGAGGTAGAGGCAGAAATCATAGCATCATCCTCATACATCTGAATATATGAGGTGACACATGCCTGGGTGTTATTTAAGAAAATCAGAACAGAAGAAGACCAAGAAGAAGGCCTTGGAGTTCATCTGATTAGATAGGGTGATATGTCTGCAAGGAAAGCCTGGCACCTATCCAAAAGGTAGGAGCTGTGCAATTTCATTAAGAGGCCTGATAGTCCTGCCCCAATAGATATCCCAGTAGAAGATTATGGGAAACAGTGTCAAAGACCTTGGCCAGTTCCATAAATATAGGAGAAGTGATCAGACCATGCTCCATTGCTTTTAGGATGGTGCCAAAGACCCTGAGTAAAAACAGCACAATGAAGTGGAACTTCCTAAAACAAAACTAGCATGGGATTCCAAAACTGAGGAGTCAATAAAAGGTGAAAGTTGTAAGAGCACCAATTGGACTTAAATGTGGCAAGGGTGGGGCTAACAGAGAGATGGACAATAGTTTCCTAGGGCAGAGGGGTTGCCACCTTGATGAGGGGGGATAATGTTGACTATATTTGATACACCATTAACTATACCAGTGAGGAAGGTGAGATTAAGAGGAGTGAAGATGGGAAAGCCGTAATGGCGGTAAAGAGGTAGAAGAGTGTCTGGAATTGAGCCCATCAGGACTGAAACATTCAGAAGGGTTGAGACCCAACAGCACAGTGCAAAAAGCCACGTGAGAGGTTGGGTAAATGAAAAGGAGCTGGAATTGGGAAGAGGAGGTAGAGAGGAAATGGAGAAGAGTGTGCAGGGGAAGAGAGTACAGATGGAGAAGTGATTGAAGAAAGAAAAAATTTCAGTGGGTTGTGACATGGTGGAACTACCAAATTTGAGGACTGAGATAGATGACTGAGTGCAGGGATCAGAAACAGAGTCGACAGCATTCTGACACTTTGAGGGACAGTTAACCTTGCTCTGGAGGCTATAACCAAACTGTTCTGACCATGACAGACTAGTAACCCCCTTATAAGCACTATAAAGTTATTTATACCTTGCAGGGTCCTTAGGAAGCCAGAGATACTGTGAAGGTGGCAAAGTACCAAGCTTTGACAGAGTGATGAACTCAGCTACAACCCATGGGAGGAGACAGCATTTAACATGGATACTCTAAAGCTGGAGATGCTTGTCCCAGTCAGCTGTGAATTCAGTTTGAAATTTGTTATGGGATTGTCTATGTCAGTGGATGTAAAGATAAAAGACCAACTGGTGGCATGGGAGGTCAACTTGGTGGGCAGACACATTAAATTATTACCTAGTGCTTCTTCTTTTCGGATTGGACTCCTCCCAGTATTACTTTATGTTGCAGAGTCCCAGGACCACATTGTACCTTGATTTGCTAGTCAGGTTAAGTTACCAGAAGGACCAGAGTTGGATGACCTTAGGTGAGGAAGTGGAGACAGTGAACCCTGAACACACTGCAGACCATATGGAGGTCACTAAATGCATGAGGGAGGGTGTCAGTTTACAGAATGACATTGGGGTGGGAGAAGATATTCTAGTCAGTTAAGGAGTGATTTGGAGTACACGGGCTGATCTGGGTAGGCTCTGAGATGCACTTTATGAAGCAAAGGGACTAGATGTTCTGGGCTACCTTTTTATAGGGGGGATAGCCAGTGGGTACTAAAGTCACCCAAATCTAGCAGTTCACCATGGGGTGTAGAAATGAAGACAGAAAAGGTCAAGAACAGAATCTGGTTTGAATCCCAAGTAGCAATATATGCCACTCATGAAAACCGGATGGTAAAAGTGAAGGGAATGTCTGCCAACCATTTGCTCAAGTGAAGAGGGAGTGAAGGAATTGTGCATAACCTCAAACCAAAGCCTGAAGAAAGTGTATACAGTTACATTGCCACTTCTCTTGTCCTGCCTGAAGACAGTGAAACCAGAGGAGGAAATGGCTGCATCAGTGGTCCTCAGTATAATTGAGGTCTTGGAGATTACTCTAACCCCCCCTCCTTGTGTGGGATTTACCTGACGGGTTCTTTGGGGCCCATAGCATTAAAGTGCTTCATGGGATTGCTGCAGTGGTGACTGGACAGGTGCGAGCTTCAGGTGGGCATCAAATAAGCTGGAAAATGAAAACAAAATGCAGAGAACAGGCAATAAAAGCAATCGATAATGACTTCAATTTCAAGTGTTGTTTTGATGCTGCGGTCTGTGGTATGGACTATGGTGGGAAAAAAATGACTGACATTTAAATCAACATTTTGAAAGTTGGCACATTAATTTCTTTTTGGTACTGTATCCTGGATGCAGCACTTGTTATTTACTGTGCATTATACTCCTACAATGCACAGGTCCTCACCAATCATTTATTTATTTATTTATAACTGGGTTGGTACACTGGTCTCAGGTATTGTTTTCAGTCATGACCTAGGCGATGGAGAGTGCACAGAAAAACACAATACATGTTTGTAGAGTACAGTAGAGGAAAAAAAACACAATACAAGGCAAGTAACATAGAAACAGAATTTGATGGCAGATAAGGCACATTTGCCCACCCAGTCTGCCAATTTTCCCTACCTTTAATATCACCATAGACCCTGATCCATCTCCGACTCTCTCTCTCCTTCCCCTTTTCTTTCCACTAAGATACCCTTATGCCAATCCCGTGCATTCATGAACCCCACTACTGTCTTGAACTCCACCACTTCTGTTGGAAGGCTGTTCCAGGAATCCACCACTTTTTCTGTGAAGTACTTCCTCACATCTTTCCTGAATCTGCCCCCTCCGGCTTCATGCAGTAGCATGTCCCCTTGTTCTTTAGCTCTTTTTTTCTGAAAATACTACCCTCCTGTACCTTACTGAACCCCATAAGGTATTTAAAGTTCTCTGCCAAGTAATTGCAGATTGGAGCAATACAGCATGGGATGGTACAGTTTGGTCACCCTAACAGGGGTACATACTTGGCAGTAAATAGATTACCAAAATATCAACTCAAGGACATTATGGGCCGGATATTCAAAAGGGTTGCGCAATGCACAATAGGGTTGTGCCAGCACAAGTCAGAAAATGCGCCATTCTGCGATATTCAGCAGGAGGCAGTTGCGCCACTGAAAACATGCTGAGCAACAGCGCAATGGTAATGAAGGCATGCGCAACCGAAGGGGTGGAACCATGCATAAAGTGCGCGGTCGATGTTCGAAGACTTAGCAATCGCGCGCAGTGAGCAAGCGAAAATTGCACATAGCAGAAATGAGCCAAAATAAAAAGGAGCAAGGAAGAGGCACAAGAATGCTACAGGGAAGCCACATGAGGCAGGGGAGAGAGACAGAGCAAGAGGGACAAAGAAGGGCAGGCCAGAAACAAGAGGACAGAATAGGGGCAAGGGAAGGTGTGTGGGGCCACAGTGAGCAGAGGCCAGTAGGTGTACCCGGTGCAGTGGAGGTAGCAGTCAGGACAGCGGGGGGAACAAAGCAACAACAGCCAGGAGGAACACAAGCCAGAGACATGGACAGTGCCACCTTCCACATGGAAGCTGTAATGAGGGGGGTGAGAAGGCATGCTGCAGGGGGATGTGGCTGTGGAAGGGCCCGTCAGCGGTACGCCCCCAGCAGGCAGTACCGAGCCTGCACCAGCTTTGAGCTGTACTCAGATGTTGAGATTGTGGGCCGGTACTGCCTGAACAGGGCAATACTGAGGCGGCTCTGTGAGCTGTGCAGTGATGTGATGCAGGCACCCACACGACGGAGTCATGCTCTGTCAGTGGAGACAAATGTAACAGCCTGCATGTGCATGCTCGCCATGGGTACCTTCCAGAGACCAACAGGGGACGCCACAGGCATAACACAGTCAGCCATGTCACGCATCCTCACCCAATTCCTCAGCACACTGCTGCCACATGCTGCAGAGTACATCCATTTCCCCAGCACTGCGGCGAAGCACACAGCAAACATACAGGAGTTCCACAGGGTAGCACGTATGCCTGGCATGCTAGGGATGCCAGACTGCACCCATGTGGCCATTCGCATGCCACTTGGCCCTGATGGGGCCGCCTATATGAATCGGAAGGGATATGCCAGTGTCAACTGCCAGGTGGTGTGTGATGCCAGTAGGCGCATCATCATGTCTGTGCTACGCACCCTGGGGGAGCACATGATTCATTCATATGGTACCAGTTGGCACTGTGCCATTGACTCGAGAGTGAGGACATCCCCACAGGACATCTAGTGGGTGAGTATGCATGTAGAACTGACAAATCATGGGCAAGGGGGGTAAGCCACAGGTGCCATGGGTGTGGCACACAGGGTTGGGGCAGTCTGAGCCTGAACAAGAAACTAACCTCCACTATCTCCACACAGGTGACAGTGGATACCCACTCTGTCCGTGGCTGCTCACACCCTACCGGCGGCCCACGACCCCATCACAGCAATGCTTCAATGAGGCACATGCCACCACACGCAACATCATTGAGCGGGTGTTTGGGATGCTGAAGGTGCATTTCCATTGTCTGGACACCTCCGGTGGTGCCCTACAGTATAGCCCCTCAAAGGCCTGTGCGATATTCCTGGCCTGTTGTATCCTGCACAACATGGCCAAAGACTGTAGGATAGCCGTACAGGTTGAAGAGGGGGACAGTGATGGGGACAATGGTGACGCCGGTGATGATGGGGATGGGCAGACCCCCTTGGACGATGGGACCCCCGACTGATCCAGCTGGCCCAGCTGCACCAGGACACCATCACAGAGGAGCACTTCAGCCAACGCAGGTAAGTCATGGGGCCATGTACAACCACCAGTGGCTAGGGCACAACCCACGTACACACATGGAAACACACCAGGGGTGCATGACGGCAAGGGAAGTGGCAGGGCACAGAAGCACACACATACAACCAGGGAGGGGTGAACAGTAACACGCCACATTGACGGACACACACACACACAACAGGCACACAGTGCACATGGGTCGGGTGCAAATCAGAGCCAGAACACAGACACTAGCAACACACATGTCCACAGGCCACCATGTCCACTGACTGTCTATGTGCATGTGTCAGATGCTGGGCACCATCGCACTTTGGTATACAGAGCAATGCAGGCATCATCATGCACACGCACCTGTGGACAGCAGTCAGGAGGGTGTGCAGGTGGACCGTGTGTCTGCGTGTAGGGCTGTTCACCCACCGGTGCACTGCCCACCAAAACACACAATGGACACAGGGCAGCACCAGACAGGGCCCGCACTGGGAGACAGGTCAGTCTTGCAGCACAGTGCCATGACCACCTCGGATGCGTGGACAGCCCCACCGAGACCCAGCGGCACTGGCAGGCAGAGCACGGGCCTCATGGGGTGGCACCGATGGTCCACAAGGGGTTCCACTGCACGACCGTGCCCGCACAGGTGTCTGCAGCACACCGAACAAACCTGCTCCAGGAGTGCTCGGGATGCCCACAGCTGAACCCGGCATCGACAGGGTGGGTGTCGCACGATGCCGGGAATGGGGAGTGGATAGCGAACTGCGTGGTGTGAGCGACACATTGGCACCTGACTGTGTGCCCATTGTGGCCACGACAGCGACCAATGCCTGTGGTGGCCTAGGCACACAGTGCACAGGGGTCAGGTGCAAAATAGAGCCAGAACACAGACACTAGCAACACACATGTCCACAGGCCACCATGTCCACTGACTGTCTATGTGCGTGTTTCAGATGCTGGCCACCGTCACACTTTGGTATAAGGAGCAATGCAGGCATCATCATGCACATGCATCTGTGGACAGCAGTCAGGAGGGTGAGCAGGTGGACCATGTGTCTGCATGTAGGGCTGTTCACCCACCGGTGCACTGCCCACCAAAACACACAATGGACACAGGGCAGCACCAGACAGGGCCCGCACTGGGAGACAGGTCAGTCTTGCGGCACAGTGCCATGACCACCTTGGATGCGTGGGCAGCCCCACCAAGACCCAGCGGCACTGGCAGGCTGAGCACGGGCCTCATGGGGTGGCACCGATGGTCCCTCAGGGGTTCCACTGTGCGACCATGCCCGCACAGGTGTCTGCAGCACACCGAACAAACCTGCACCAGGAGTGCTCGGGATGCCCACAGCTGAACCCGGCATTGACAGGGTGGGTGTCACATGATGCTGGGAATGGGGAGTGGATAGCAAACTGCATGGTGTGAGCAACACATTGGCACCTGACTGTGTGCCCATTGTGGCCACGACAGCGACCAACGCCTGTGGTAGCCTATCAATGGCAGCGGTCACATCTTCCCACAAATGGTCAATCCGTGACAGGATCCTAATGGTGTCCCTGCTGTGTTGCTCCATGACCTGCTCCAGGGCCACACACAGTGCCTCCATGGACATTGCAAGTCGCATCTGCTGCTGTACTGATGCCTGCAGCAGGTGGGTGTGCTCATCAAAGAGATCGTTTGCCACCTTGGCAACCTGTCCCTCAGGGTATGGAAGGGCCTGATGTTCAGCACCCCTTGAGGGTGGGTGCTGCTCACCAGAGCCAGGGATGGGCAAGTCCACAGGCAGTGCACAGACACCACCGCTGAGCCCTGTACCCCCGGTCCTGGTGGGTGACTGCTGCTGCTACCCCTCTGCCTGCTGTGTCCAAGGGATCGGCTGTTCCACCGCTGTGGCCACAACAGTGCCACTGACCTGACCAGCCACAGGTGCTGCCCCACTGGTACTGACAGGTGCAGCCTGGGACTGTGCTGACATGCTGGCACACACGTCGTAACCAGCCAGGTCCATGGGCGTGTGCTGTCCTGCTGTGTGTCCATTCCATAACACACACATGTCACTGCCCATAATGGTCATTGCATCATCAATGGTGCAGGTCTGTGCCACAGCCACAGCCACAGTGTGCTGGCATGCTTGGATGCTCGACCGCTGAGACACAGGAAGGGCCTCCCCCACACCTGTCTCAACAACATCAGTGTTGACAGCCAGGCAGACCCACTGTTGCAATGCACGCTGGCTACCTGCGGAGGTGGATGGTCCCTCCTCCAACTCCAGATGGCTGTCCACAGTGGACAGTCCCTCCACCGCTGACCCCTGCAGAAGTGCAGAGGAGGGCAACAAAGATGGTGCATGGATTGCATCACAAGTCCTATGAAGACAGGTTGAAAGAACTAAACATGTACTCCCTGGAGGAGAGGAGGGAGAGAGGGGATATGATAGAGACATACAAGTATCTTACAGGGAGGAACAGGGTGCAGAAATACACTATTTTTAAGCAAAAAAGATGTTCCAGGACTAGAGGGCATGGGATGAAGTTGGAGGGAGGACAATTCAGAGGAAACATGAGGAAGAATTTCTTCACAGAACAGGTGGTGGACAAGTGGAACACCCTGCTAGAGGAAGTGGTGGAGGCTGAAACAATCACGGGATTTAAGAATGCATGGGATAGACACAAAGGAATTCTGGAGGTCAGGGGTAAGGGGCAACAGACTTCTAGGAAAACATAAACTGAACTTACAAGCTCAAATGGGCAGACTGGATGGGCCATAGGCCCTTATCTGCCGACACTGTCTATGTATCTGTGTATCTGTAAAAGAAAGTAAGGACATGTTAGTGCATGTGATCTATCTTCCCCCCCAGACCATGACGTACCATGCAGTGATGGGCTACCACCTGTCTGGAAGCCACCTCCTGGAACGCCCTCAATGGCACTGCGCTGCATGCTTGCAGCAAGCCTGTCCTCTGCCAGAGTCAGCTGCACCACCTTCAGCTGGCACCCGCCTGTTGCAGCATGTGCCGCCCTGATGGCAGCCACCTTCTCCTTCACCCTCCTCCTGTTGGTACCCATCTTCTTCTTACACTCCTGCACAGAGCGCTGGTGGCTGCCGTGCAGGTTGATGGCTCATGCCACCCCCTCCCATGCAGCAGCATGGGCCTGAGGGGTGCCCCGCTGTCTACTGAGCAGTGGCTTCTGATCGATGTAGGCCTCGAAGAATGCATCCATCTCGGCCTTGGTAAAATTGGACCTCCTCTTCCACCCACCATCATCCTCCTCACCCAGTCCTCGCTTGGTCATTTTTCAGCCTGTATGGGTGACAGTGGTGACCTGTGACTGTGCAGTACAAAGCAAGTCCCTGAGACCACAGTCCAGAACACTACACAGCATGCAACTCACCTATAAACTGCAGTAACTGAATATGGCCACTGCAGAACAGTGTCGCAGTTTTATGGCGCAATCCATGCAAATTAGGTGTGGAGCAACTTTAATGAGATGCAAATCGCGCTGCTGCGTCATTAAATGACTGATCGGATGATTTGCATATGATGGCTGAATATCGTGCTGTTGCGCTTTGTGCAATAGGGTTGAACGTGCTGAGCCAATGGCACAGTTCTGTGGCCGCGTAGTACACTGCACTGCGCATGCCCAGGCAGCTTATACAGGTGTCTGCTGTGCTGATGACGTGCTGTGCGCGGTAGGCAATTCAGGGTACGGCCACCATTGTGCCAGTGGTGCTACGGCGAGGGTCACTACATGGCACTGTGGCACAACTGTGCAATAATTCACTGTGGCAATGGCACACAGGTGACCAATCGCGCTAGATGCATAGATGTCCGATGGTGCTGTGCGTGGCCTTGCACCAGAGACCCATGACCTTGTGCCCGACCTTTGCCCCCCTGGCGCTATATGTCTGGCATGTCTGCAGCTCTATCGTGCTGTTCAGTGACAGTGCGATAGGGAATGGCGGCGATGTATTGCACAGCAATTCCACGTGGGGTTGCCACACTACTGAGCTCCATATTGCCTACTATAGCACTGGAGATGGCACGCAGGAGAGCCCCTCAATGGAGTGCCCTTGAGCTGGTCAACCTTGTGACCATTGTGGAGTCACACTGTGGCCCACTCTTTGCTGAGGTGCCACTGGACAGGGCCAGGACCCAGGTCTGGCAAGAGGTGGCCAATGACCTGGAGGTGGCCACTGGCCACAGGAGGATGGCTGAGCAGTGCAGACACCAGTATGGGGACCTGCAACGGAGGGAGCCAGAGTGACTGGCACATCTGCAGTCGCGCGCCAGGAGGGGCGTGGTGCCTCATCCAGGTGGGTGATATGTGTACACACCTGTATGATCCATATGGGTAACACTGTCTTATGTGTCCAACACATAGGGGAGGGATGGTCTAGGGTTGGCTGTGGCAGTGTTTACAGGGTATGGGATGGATGGGTCTGGCTGGGTGGGTGGGCACATACATTGGGGCAGGGGGAATATGCTTTGGGTTTGTACTGATGTGTTTCTCTTCTTTTGTTTCCCACAGGCATGGCAGAGCAGAGGAGGGCCACGGAGCAGCAGCGGAGGGTGGTGGAAGCTGAACGGGAGCATGTCAGGGAACAACTCCAACGCCAGTGACAACCAGATGATGGTGAGTGCCATGACACCATGATTGCTATTGCATGCTGTGTGACAGGATGGGGAGCAGGGCATGGCCACCATCCATGGACACCACTGCCATTCACGTGACATGTGACAGTTAGCACTGTCCAGTAGCACTGCATGTCTGGGAGTGCGTCAATGGTGGTCCACGCGTGCACTGGGCACATGGCTGTGGCACTGTCTGCCCACCGCATAGCCATGTTACTGTATAGCCTTAGTTGTGCTGTACTAGACATGGGCGGTGTGTGTGTGTGCAGTGGTACACATGGCTGTTGCTGCCTGGTTGGGCATGTCTTGTGCACATGGTCACTGTGGGTGGGTGCACACCATCACAGGAGTGGGGCATATGGCTATATGCCATACATGATGGGTGGGCTGCTGGGGGATGGACAGTCACACCCATTGACTCTGATTCCTTGTCCTAGGTGTGCAGATACTCCTTAGGATAGAGCGTTCCATCCAGGATCTGGTTTGCATGGTGGCAGAATCCCTTGCCATCCTACAGGACCTCCATCAGCATGGGGTGAGGAGGAGAAGGCAACCCCTAGAATGGCCCCAGGCAGCGGAGGAGCAGGCTGGACGCCAGTGATCGAGCATAACCTCCCCCCTTTGACTGACCCTCACACCTCGCCTTTCCTCTCCCATTTGTTCACCCCTGCCCCTTACCCACCCCCACCTTGTTCCTGTCCCTCCACCCCATATATGTATATATATATATATCTAGATGTTGTTGTTATATATTTTGAATATAGTAATTTTGATATGAATACTGTGGTGGTCTCTGATTTGCAGCTGGCTATAGGTGCTCAGTTGCAGTGGTGTGCATGGCATCTGGGGTGGTTCAGTCATGGGTATGTGTGTGTGCATGGGGAAGTGTCTCTGGTGTAGGAGTGGCTATCAGTTGGTATCTGTGGTGTGTGTTGTTCTCTGTGCATTGCATTACTGTGTGCAGTGGTCCATGGTGCCTGCTCTGTGTCCACTGTGCCCCTGTCAAACTGTCCTTGGCCTGTGCAGCTGACACCCTTGCATGTCTGTGGCCTGCAAGGTCTGCTGCCTTGTCAGTAGTGGCTGTCCCTGCAGGTCATCCACTGTGACCATCACAATGCTGGGTTGCCTCCTGTCACTGGTGAGGTGCATGTTTGCCTCGGGTGACACTGTGGCCTCCGCAGTTGCTGTCCCACCTCCATGATGTAGCTTGTGTGTGTTGCAAGGGCTGTGCACCACTGTCTGTGACTTGTGATCCAGGCATATGCTGGTGGCGTACAGGGCTACAGTTCATGCACAGGATGGGTGTCACCCCTGTGCCATGGTGGACTGCAGGCTGTGTGTGCACAGTTTATATGGGCCCACACTGGGGGCTTGGTTGCTACACTACTGTATCCCTGTGTTGGTGTCCCCGAGGGTATGGGTGTGTGTTTGCCCCTGCACTGTGTTGCATCCAGTGTGCTGCATGCTTCCACGCAGCACTGTGGGTGTCCGTGCTGGCTGCTGTGGCTCGTGGTGGGTCGCGCTATGACACTTGTCTACTGTGCAGGTGCTGTATCAATGACGGTGGTGTCAGGGGCATGCCCTTTCTCATGTGGGGTACCTCTTGTGGTGACACATGTTAGGTCTCTTAGCTGTGCATGTGTCTGGCACTGTGTCTGCTGTTGTTGCATTGCCGTGTGCTGCCACCCACTGCTGGGTGCTCATGGTGGGTCTGGCTTGTATGGTTCTGTGGTACATGAGGTTGCAGTGTGACAGTGGGGGGTATGTATGGGGATTCTTGCAGTGATGGTCACTGCTCATGGGGGGGTGTCTTGGGGTCATGGTGCAGGGTGTGCTGTGCCCGGGGGGGGCTACTGTACCATGGGGTGGTCCACTCTCCTTGTGTGGCAGTCTCAGCTTGCCGGTGGGTGTGCTGGGGCACCATGGCCCAGCTGTGCTTTGTTTGGTTGTCTCCATGGGCCGGTGGATATTCCATCCCTCCCCCAGTTGTGCTGTGCTTGGGGTGTGGGGGTGCATTGTCAGTTCTGCAGTGTGTTCCTGTGCCCATCTGTGGCATGGGTGGTGGGCCCCACCTACCTCCCTGGTTGTGCAGTTCCATTGCTCTACTGCTGGGGGGCTCCCTCCTTGTGCTGTGACACCTCTGGGCTGCTCAGCTGGGCTGCCCTTGTTGCGCTATAGCGCATCGTATCTGCTCAGCTTCCCCTTCCTAGTTGCGCTATGGCACATGTTGTGCGATATTCAGACGTTGGCTGTTTGCGCAATTTGGCTTGCTCCTTTTTTGAATATCACGTCTATTGCACATGGGCACAATGGACTTGTGCTTGCTCCTGCTATTGCACACTTTTTGGGTGCAGTTTGAATATCCAGCCCTATGAGTATAAAGACAATAGCAGACAACAATGTACAAGACACAAACCTGCATACAATCAGGGCACAGTATTTGTCCTGCCCATTTTATAAGGTTCATTTGTGCATGCCACCAGAAATGCTGCATTGACTGCCATGCATCCATGTACAGTAGAAGCAGCATTGAGGGAGACCTATTTTCACAGTGGACCTACATGGTCTACAGAATTGTGAGTAACTGATCAGGTCCTTGGTTCTACAAAGATTGTTTAGCTAGATAGGTAGTTTGGGTTAGTAGGGCACTGGAAGCCCTGGTCTAGGACTGTGCCTTGTGGACAGCTTGGGCAGAAAACCAGAATTTAGGACAGTGGGCCTAAGATTTCAAAATGTTTGCTTATTTGATTGCTTTATTTATCTGCCATGGTGATTGCTGATGCAAACATTTACATTTATCCAGTGATGGGTCTGCAGCAATTCACCACAAACTGTAGGGTGTGTGGGGATTTTCTTATACCAGACCCGACAGAACTGTTGTGGGATTTCTGGGAGAGGTGCTGTGTGGGACTGAACTGTTATCATTTATTGTCAGATTAACCCTTCCCCATCCTTCCCCCAAAGTATTATTCCTGCTGTCCCTAATAAATACTATGCTTATTTTGCATTGCACGTCATATTTTACCAATGCCATGTTATCTAAAATTCATATATTGTGGGGTGAGTTTGTTGGGACTGGTAATATTGCATATATCAAGGGGGCAACTGTCTTAGTACAATTGGGCTGCAAGAGGATGCCCTAGGTGGTGGCCCCATATCATGTGATTTAATAGTTGCCCAGTTAAGTACCACCTGAATCCAGCCCCTCCACCCAAAGCTTAAAAGGCACACGCCTCACTTCCCCCAGGTGATCAGTGCCACATAAAAACAAACAGCAAGCCTGCACTCAGGAACCATGACCAAAGTTAGTGCTGAAGTAGCATTTTAGTGTAGCAAATTAACAATCCATGGACATACCCTTGAAGACCTGCATTCCCCAATCACTGCCACATGCCTTGCGAGAGTGGAGAGATGATATCTTACATGAGCAGTACACCCAGTTGAAGAATTATGATTCACACTCTCAGCTGATCAACTTTAGTGAGGAGACCGTATGTTGAGGTGATGGACTCTCAACTCTTTGTGGAGAGGGCTTGACTGGGGACTTCAGACCAGAGTTAAACTCAACATCACCTGTGAGCAACAGTAGCATGACAGTGATAAAGTGAACCTATATGCTGATGGTGTGTAGGGATGAGGTGGAGGGAGGAAGGGAGGGAGGAGATATTGGAGTAATATTCTCTAGGGGGCTTCAAGGTAGAGGCAGGGGGCTTGGAGGAGGCAGCATCTGATAAAGGTAGGGAAAGGAAAAGAAGGAAAGGGGAAAAGGGGCATAAAAAAACAGTCAGTGAGGATGATAAGGGGAAATGAGACAAAGAGAGCAAGGACAAATGGCAGCAAGCTAAAAAGGTAGAACTAGTGTGATTAGGGAGATGAAAAGGATGAGAGGGAGGCTGTCACACTCAGAAGCATAGGGTCACCAAAGGAGCTGACAGGAATCACCTATCAGTAGCAAGACAGCCATGAGAAGGAAGAAGGCAGAAAATCACTAGTGGTGACAGCACAGAACTGTGAGTCAGAAAATAACAAATAAGAGACCCACCAGGATGCTGACCCACCACATGACTAGCAGGGAAGAACAGCAGGAGCAGAAAGAATGACTGGTAGATTGAAAACTTGCAGGGTAGAGGGACAGCAAGAGGTTACAGAACAGAGGACCAGCCTGAATAAATGGAGTACTAGACCCACAGCTGTTAAGGGATCAGCAAGATGGAAGGCCCAGCAGTTGAACCAGATGGCAGAAGACACAGAAGGAATGTAAATGGAGATTGTGAAGCCACAACCACAGAATCAAGCTGGACAAAAAATACAAAATTCCCACCTTTTTCTATGTGTTACTAGGACATCAAGTACGGCTATGAGTATTCATTGTGCACTGCAAATGATTTGAGTACTCTGAAACAAAAACAGATGGACAGATTGAATGCCTTTGACAGACAGGATGCAGAAAGACAGTCTATGCAGGATCAAAAGAGTTAGATCCCTTTATGCAAACAGTTTATGCTGGAATAAAGAGTTGTTAAAGAATATAAAGGAAACCAATAACTGATTACTACAAAACAAGAAATGCAATGAAAGCTGGATGTGTAAACAGGTCCCTGTGTGAAGGACTATTGGGAAAACAGGGCACAAGGTCAGTGACTGAGGTTTTCTGTACGCTGTGGTATCAGAGAGAATCCAGCCAGCAGGCAGGAATTTTGGGGGAGGAAAAACAACCAAGTCTGAGGAAAAACCCACCACACAGCCAGAATCAAAGCAGAAAGTAGTGGACAGCATGCCTGAGAGCCATGCAGGCAAGAGGGAGTGAGCAGAGACAAGAGCTTGAGAGACGAGCAGAGAGGCTGGAAGCAAGGAAGCCATAGAAAAACTAATGAATGGAGGGAGGCAGCCAAGGAAAGACTGGCAGAACATGCCAGCTTGCAATAAAAAATCAAGCACCCTGAGGACACTCCACAGGCTTAGCCTGCCAAAAAAATTATGTTTGTGCTAACTTCAAGTAATTTGTAACAATCTGTGATCTGATTATAATGTTCTTAAGATATCCCAGTTTTATCATTGTATTTGTTGCTGTAACTCACTGACTGATTCTTTACCAGTCCTTCCTAGGAATTAGAGCTTCCTGTCAACGTGAGTTTTTCCAGGTTAAATAAAGACTCTGACTCATTACAGTATATGGCACCTTGTTTGGATTACTTAACTTATTTGGCCTGTAGAGTATCGCTTTAACATCTTGTCTCATATGTCAACTACACTAGAAAAACAAACATCTTTGGGTGTATTCAGAGTGGATTAAAAGTGTTATTGATATTCAAGATATATCATTGGCATGCTTAGAAGTACAATGCACAAGGAAACAGTACAACACTTTCAAAGATACTGTGTCTCCTTTCTTATCAGAGTCAAGGTTTATTATTTTTTTACTATTCCCAGAATTGATGTTCGTCCTCATGTACTGCTTCCTCATACTATAGGTATGGCAGTTTCTGTGTTTTGCAATGTATTATGGGATGAGTATGTCCATTTCAGTAGAAGACTTAAAAGATATTTTGTAGTTTACAACAAACATATCACAGATGGCTTTTGAGTACCAGAACTGTTACACAGAATCCCCCTGCCTCACTCGTACATTTGAATTTCTGGACCTTCTAGTAAAGACATTTGAATAAAAACATCATTTAGTTGCCCTTAGAATTCATCTAACTTTGCATTGAGTAGCTGGCAAAACACTATATAGTGATACAAAAAACTTGTTATATTTTATTTATTACAGAATAACAGTGGGACACATATGCGTAGAAAAGTTCCCATTATTTGAATATTTAGGGTGAGTATGAATTTACTGAAACACTCTTGATTAAAATTGTAGATTTTCTAATTAATTGCAAGTAGTAAATAGGACTATATAAACATATATGAATATTTGTAATTTAACAGATACAGGCTTGCACTGAAAAAAGATATTTCCGAAACGTATGCACAGACTAAATAACACTGTATCTGTGGTACAATTGACTGTGTTGAATATATAAAAAAAACAGAGTTTACTGTATTCATCCAGTGGTGAGTGGGTCTTTCTTTACCAACCTGCACATACTTGTTGTTAGCTAACTGATTGGTTCAGACTCCTCCCCTAATAATATATTTTATTTTACACTGAGGTAGGCTTAGCTGAAACAATCTACTTTATAAATCCTGCATTACTCATGGCTGAGAATTTGCTTTTATAAAAAAACACAGTTAGACACAAATGAATTGAATTTTGTTTCCCTGATCATCACACTCTCCTTACACACATAAACAAATTAGAAACATTAAGTATTGTTTATAGTTTTCATTGCAATTGTTTCTTTGCTGACAGTGAAAAATCCCCATTCTATCTTTACCTGCTCATCAGGGAAATCTCTTCTGCTTGCCTTAACAGTGAGATAATTGAGACCTGGCTGCAGAAGAGGCCCTTGTTGTATGTGTGTGCAGTATGTGAGGAGAGGAACATTCTGCCAGTGGAACTGAGCAGAATTTTGAATCCATGTATTCCATGGTAAACATTCCATGATAAACATTCCGTATCTTGAGTTTTGAATCTTGATTCCAGCAAAGGATGCTTTTTGTCTAGGAGTAATACAATGATATCATCAATGACATCATTTGCAGTGGCCGGAAGGAATATTTTATCACAAATGCACACAAGTAAATCTATTGTTTCTGCATACAAACATGCTTTTCCCAGCTGTAAAAAGTTAAAAAAGGAACCAAATTTTATAAACACAATAAGACACTCCAGGGGTGTACATGGAACAGATTTTACCACACTTCCATGGGCTGAAGGCTTTCAGCCTGTGGGCTCGTGCCTCACCACACCCCTGGGTGTGCAGTAAAATCTGTTCCATGCACACCCAATCATGTCTTATTGCTTATGTTCTAGTCACTCACCCCCTGGATTGTTCCTTTCATATTCAGGCAAGATGCCTTGAAATGTTACAAAGAGGGTGTGTCAACTGTCAAGGATATGTAAATAGCTAGCTATACAATGGGTATAGTGCCTAGACTTGGGTAACATAGAAACCTTTTTCCTTGCAATCTCATGAGCACAGATGGCAACATTTTGCTATGGCACTACCCAGTGCTTGAGGCTGAAACAATGGCTTCACCACAGATAAATGCAATCTCAGCTTCTATAGTGAGGTGCAGAAGGACATTACCAAAAACAGCACACATAGTTGCTTCCTGAGAAGGGATCCAATAACAAGCAGCACATCAAAGCAATGGCAGGATAGATTATTGAGGAAGCAAGTGTAGAGGCAGGAGTGATCCACATTGAGGAGGATGAAGCAGGCCTGACTGCTCAAATATCTTCCTGGCACTGCACTACAAAACAGTTGCCATGCCCTGCTCTCCAAAAAGGGCACTACCTTGCATGCTTAGGTGTGCTCTGCCCTTCTTCAGTCACCCAATGGTGAGTAACTGCCCACCCCACTCCCGGTAAAGCCACCAATGTGATGGGAACATGAACCATACCTTACCCCAAGCATCTTTCTACAGCCCTGTTCACTTCATGCTCAGTCAGCTTCAAGGAATCTCTTAACTGGTAAACAGTTTTCATTGTAATTGCCTCTAACGTCACATATAGCTAGGCACACAGACATAAAGGGCAGTACAGCACATAGCACCAGTAAGTCTTACTAAATTCAGGGTGCCAGCCAATATTTCAGGAACCACCAGAACAGAGTCTTCTTAACTCTGTATCTTGGTGGCTGAGAACTCTTTATGCCCCCACCCAAGGCCTGGCAAGCACCCACCAGAGCACTGTACTGAAACTTCCAACACTATGTAGCCCCCCACCTCCCAGACAAAAAGAGTACTGGTTCCTAAAAGCCCTTAGTGGATACTTATTATTCTATACTTTCTTGGAGACCTCCCACCTTACCTGTCCAAAGCTCTGGCCTCCTCACATGTACAGTTGCTCTACTGCTTTATTAATGGCACTACTCTAAATGACTTCCTCAATTACACTAAATCCCCTCTTCTTAGATGTCCACCTCAGGCCCTAGGGCTACTGGGTGACAAACCATGAGGTAGTACCCCCAGGACTTCCACTCCCTCCCACTTTAACTCCTCAACCACCCTGATGATTAGGGCTTGAACCAAATCCCCTAACTCCAGCTTCCAAGGTGAGGGCACATCCTATGCACTAAGGTCTGGTGTTGCTTACTGTGACCACCTTGGGTGTTTGACCTCATACCACCCAGTACTATTGGGTAACGCTGCTCTAAGTGTGTCCACAGATGAGGGTCTACAAAGAGAACTGACACCCTGGCCTGAGTTCTGAGCCAGCCTCCTGGTGAACACCTCATAAGTCAACTCCCACAGTGCCACAGTGAATCCTAATATCCCATGTCTATGGTGGTAAGTCCTGAAAGTCTTCGCCCAACCTGTACTTAGTTAATTGCACTGGGCTAACTCTCTGAGGTACTCACAGGCACCTAGAAAAAGGCACCGAAGAAATAGGATGCCTCTACACCCCAAAGGGGATCATCACTTCACACTGGCATTCCACTGGCCAGTGCACTTGCTCCAACCTCCTCGCCCACTCTGACTTTGCTGACTTAGGGACCCTTAAAATACTTTACCTCCAAAGCTTCTTCCTCATGCTACACACACACAGGAGGGTGATGTTAAGGCACCCATCCCTCCACTGGCAGTATGGTAACAAAAGAAGGCAGAACTTCCAAGTATAGTAGATCACTGCCCAGCATTTTGTGGAATAACTTCCACTTCATCAAGGCCTAGTCAATTAAAACATTTATAAAAGAAGGATGGCAGGGGTTGAAAGTTGATCTGGCAAAATTGGAGGCATGGTCAGGCGTATGGCTGCTGAGGTTCAATGCTAAGAAATGCAGGGTGCTACATTTTGGTGCAAAAAACAAGAAGGAGCTATCAGCGGGGGGGGGGAATTCAACTAGCCAAGATGGAAGAGGAAAAGGATCTGGGAGAAGAGATCATAATGGGAACACTGAACAACTCAGCATAGTGTAGAAAGGCAGCTGCAAAGGCCAACAGGATGCTAGGTTGTATTGCCAGAGGCATATCCTCCTGGAGGGGTAGGTGCTCCTGCCACTATACAGGTCACTGGTTAGACCACACCTGGAGTATTGCATGCAGTTCTGGTGACTGTACCTCAAGAAAGACATTAGGTTACTAGACAGGGTGCAGCACAGGGCAACAAAAATGATCCAGGGGCAAGGGGACTTACCCTACAAGAGCAGGCTGAGGGAGCTGAACATGTAATCCCTGGAGAAGAGATGGGGTGGGGAGACATGATTGAAACCTTCAAGTACATGAAGGGAATAAATAAGACAGGCATGGAGGGACTTTTCAAATTAAGGAGGGGAAGGGACACTCAAGGTCACAATCTGAGATTGAAAGGGGGAAGGTTCAGGAGGGAAATGAGAAGACATTTTTTTACAGAGAGGATAGTGTCTGGGTGGAAGGCATTGCCAGAGGAAGTGGTATCTTGTGGAATGGAAAGTTCATTTATTTGCTCCTCTTTGTAGTACTAATAAACTATCTATTAACATTAGCAAAACCCAAATGTTGATATTTGGTAATAGGCAGAAAAGAAATCTCACTTTATTTATAAAAAGAGCCAAAATAGAGACAGCTAAAACATATACCTATCTAGGTGTTAACTTTTCTCAATCTACCCAGTGGAATTTACACCATGATTATGTAAAACACAATGCAACCACTGCCTTCAATGCCTTTAAGAGATTCGCAGCCCAGATGGGGAATGGATCAGTGAGGGGTCTCTTGAGGTCACTGGAGGCTAAGGTGTGTTCAAGTTTATTTTACGCTTCAAAAATATGGGCACCATTGACCCCAAAGAAGTTGGAAGAACAACTAAATACATTTCTTAGATATATTCTTGAAACATCTCAATCAGTTCCAGCCCCAGTTGTAAGAGCAGAACTGGGTCTGCTCTCAATTGAAGCCTATATAGTGGATATCCGGAGTATAGAATCCCAAGAATGTGCCTGGAAGAGGAGATTGGGTATATTACGTTGGGTTATAAATTTCCAAGTATAAATTGCATAGCAACATGTATTTATCCGTTGGGATTGGGACATCTGCTTTATCAAGTTCACGCCCTCCCATTTAGTGATATAAAATTCCAGGTGACAGAAAGAGTGAGAAATGTTTATAGTAGTAAAGATATGGAGAAAATCCAATCTTATAAAAACTATACTTGGTATAAAAAAATTTAAATCATTTTATACGATACAGCCTTATCTATTGCTTTTGGATGAACCAGACTTAAGAAGAATGATAATCAGATTTTGAATGGAATTATTTGATTCACATTATATACACCATGCTCAGAAAAGAGAGGGAGTGAATAATGATGAGCGTAGATGTAATTTAAATATGGGAGACTATCGAAAACATGTTGCCTTGATATGTCCATTATATCAGAAATATAGATCCTTTTAGTTGAGATCTATTTTAAGGGACCTTGGACTCCCCACCAACCAAATATTGACAAAATTGCTTACATCTAATGATATACAGATATTGACAAAACTGGCGCAGTTTCTAAAAACTATAAAACTATAGAATCATAATTGGAGGATGTCTGTACTTTGTATTTTGTTACTCATTTTAAAAGGCTCAGAGCACTTTATTGAATGGTTTTATGCGAATACTTGTTTTATGTATTTTAAATGTTTTGTAATGGCTTACAGCCAAACAAATAAACATGATATGAATGAATATGAATTGTGGAACAGTGGGCTGCTTCAAAAGGGAATGGGACAGGGTAAGGGGGAAGGTCACTGAAGTGGAGAGAGGGAAAGCAGCTGCAGTATAAGGGTTCTAGCTGCACAATTGAACAGACTGGATAGACCTTAAGGCCTTTACCTGCTGGCAATTTTGTATGATCGTATAACTGGAAATATTGGGGATTCCAGCATTTCATTGGTCATTGGTTCATACTGTTTTTTCATAGAATGAAAGGCAATGTGAACATCAGGGAGCCATAATGTGTGTAGTGCCAATGGATTGTGGAAGAAATAGCTTGGCGTGAGTAGCATGTTTCACATTGTCTATTTCCAATTCAAATAGCTTCATCATGCTAACAGAAATTCTCATTGAATTTCTAGTGTAGTGTGGAGTTCTGTGATTCTTTGACAGTCAGAGCCTCTCTATTTCAAGAGAGTGTAAACATGACAGTGACATGGAAATAGTGTAGCACGTTTCTTGTGCTCTGTATGCCAACTTGTTAATGCCAGTGGTGAAGTTTGCTGCACATTGTGATGCTTAACAATGTAAAATAACATACAACAGACGTGGAGTGACCTCTTACCATGGGTGCACTAATGGTTTAGAACTGCACAGTATGCAGCAAGTGCCTCTCAATGGTCAATGCAAGTGAGGGCAATGGCAGCAGAAAATACATGGGAATTACAGACAGAGAGTCCAAAGGCAGAAAGTACCACTATTGTCATATCTCACAGGAGAAAAACAAACAAACAAATTGCAGCTGACAGTTCAATGCCTGCCAACATTGTCTGCTGTGATTGTCCAGTGCTGGTGGGAGACACATGTGCATGACAGTAAGGTGGCCCCCCCAAAAAAGGGTGAGCACAGTTCAGTATCTGGAGACAGCAGACATAACAGTGTGCACCCAAATACCTTTGTACTGTCTATCTGCCCACCCTCTTCTCAGTCAGCTAATGTTCCCATACTACGGCAATCAGCTCATCTGTACACAAGGATTTTGCTGCCTCGTTTGTCAGTTCACACATTGTGTACATAGCATAATCATATTACTACCAATAGCTCTATGTACGTCAACCTGTCAATGGAATTTTTTATTTTGGGGATGGTCACTGAGATTGGTCAGCATGCCAGTCATGCCCTGCAAAGTTCTGTCTGTGGCTGGTATTTCACTTTACTGGAGCATAAGGTCATTTGAGAATTTTTTTCAACTTGAATTAAACCCAGTTTACCGGCAACTCATTCATCAGACTGGGTGGTATGTTACCAAAATGTTCAGTGCAGTATACAGATTTTACTGTCAATTGTTCTTTCTGTCTCACAAACCATTTTTTTACATGTACTATGTACTTTCACTTCATTGTTTGAATGCCATGTGCTGCAAAGCTCTTTGGACTCATTGATAGGTCAGTGCACTGTTTGGAACCTGGGACCTACTGTGCCCAGTGTGAGCACCACAAGATTGCATCTTCGTGCAATGCTGACACAAGTGGGAGCATGCACCAGCAATGTTAGCCAAATTTGTTTTCTGAAGAACTATATTGGTGGTGTATCTTTTTGGTTGCCCAAAAAATTTTAAAAAAAGGTTGCTAGTCCCAGTTGTTATCTGCATGTGGCAATGGCATAACAACTGGGAAATGCCAACACAACTCCGATCTTGACACTGGGTGCTCTAAAAGGGGGAATGCACAGCTAGTGTTCATCTAGCAACTCAACATAAAAAAAGAAGTACAGCTAGAGGGGGTTATCCGGACACACCACTCACCCTGTGCCAAATCAGAGCACTCTGGACACATGATAATCAGGAAGTGGTTTCCAGCAACAGAAAGGAGCAACTGTAAATTAAGATGAATTAGCATAACTATTTGATGCACCTGCATACTGCTGGCAACCACATAAGCCACTGATTGGGTGTGGGAATATTACTGTTTAAGATGTAATAATCTGAGAATTGGTGTCACCTGTTGCAGAGCATACTGCATGTGGGGGTCACATTTTAGGTGTCAGATCATGGACAGCTATTGATCACCACCCGCCACCGAGCTATTGTAGGTAGATCACCAGTCAGAACCTTCCACAGTGTGTTGGGAACATTTTTGTAGATTATATTATACAGTAAGATGGGTGCAGCTAGTGGTCCTTCCACAGCATTGGGCAGCACCACTGTGGTTGTTGACTTCTAGGAGTGGCGCTGCATACTGTGACATTCATTTTCATGAATAATGCCCCCTCACAAGATCTTACCAGTCAGCAAGGAATGCAGCATAGTAAAGGTTTGTGTTTGCTCATCTGGGCCATGTGCTAGCAGCTACCACTACCCCTGACTACAACAACTGAATCAACCATTGCTGTTCAGGTAAAAGGTGCATCCATGTCCCTATAGCCCTGGCAAACATTGTCAATGGTATGGTTCAAAAAGTCAGCAGTCTGGGGCATATGGTTTTATGTTGTTGTCTGAATTGTACACTGAGTTCCAGAGAGATGAAACACAGTTGTGTTTGGGGCAGAGACAGGGCAGGCAGCAAAGCAGAGACACACAGTGCCCAAAGTCAGCGATGATTGGAAAATAAGAAGCAAAAGCAACCCACACAAATTACAATTCAAAAAGCCATGATTTATTGTTGCTGTTTCATGAACTGTCATGGGTTTTCACTATGAGTCTGAGCTAATGATTTAGCCACAATACAGCAATGTAATATGCATGGATGGCATTGTCAGACTCTGGCTTTTCACTCTCATTTGCCAAGGAGTGCAGACTTTGGACGCAGTGTGAATCGGCTGCTCTGGCCACTCATCCTCAACACCAACCCGAACTGTTGTTGAAATCTGTGCTTCTATATTTGCACTTTGGCAACTAAGCACAAATGCATCAGCCAAAGGACTGCTGACTTTTGGTACCGTGTCATCCACAAATGTGTCCAGGGCCATAGGTATATGGATTGTCCGGGTGCTCAGTCCTGCACAGATTCTTTTGTGGTAATAAATCAGCAAAAAAGACAACAGACAAATGACATATTCAGTAATAAACCTGTTTGTTACACAAAAGTAATCGGATGCCCTAAAACAAGTCTTACTAAGAGACACTAGGAGCCAAAAGTTTCCCGATACCTCTAGGAGTAAAGACGGTCTCAGTGGGAATCTGTAATATAGTAGGTTATATACCCCCGATAATTACTATGGTAACTAAAAGACTAGATACTAGATACATAAAATAGGCCCTATTGGCTAAAAGTTATGTGGCTCCACAGTGTTATCTATAGATATACAGTATTAGTAAAGTCAGCTAAAAATTAGAACAAAGAACTCATACAAAATACAGGATATAGATGCATTATTACATAGATCTGCATGATGGCAGTGTTGGCTATACAATGACTTCTCAGAAGAATAAACAGACAGCACATTAGTATATTCTAGGAACAGTATTTGTGATGAGATTCTTAACAATACCACATATAATCATAATATGTCTCTGGTTACTTATGCTTATACGGTAAGTACCACTGCCCTAAGTATTAGTAATCATTAGATATTTGCATAGCATATAACATAGCATAGATATTGTCCATGGTGCATAATGGGTATCAAATTAAAGTGTGGGGACCAAGCATGACATTCTCCCCCTTGTTGCCTTACCGAAAAGGCAACAACACTATGGAAAAACAGTGGGAGCAATCGCCATCGTTTACAGACCGAAGCACAAGTCTTGTATAGGAACTTGAGTTGCTCATGATGTTGTTTGAGTGTGTACCATAGACAGCAAAGTGTTAGTATCAGAAGTATAATCAAAAACAGTTGTATAATGACAAAATCTTTAAAAGTTAATTCTAACTAGGTATTGCAAAGTGCAGCACTTAAATTACCATCATGGATAAGGGTGTTAAGGTCATCTCCAGCTTTGGAGATATTATTGCTGATGTAGATGAGATGGGATAGGTATCCTTTCTATCTAGAAGTGTTTTCAAAGAGAGTGTCAAAGCGTCTATATGGACATTAAAAATGTGCAAATACTGAGACAGGGCAAGCAAATATTCTGGGTCACTGTCAATAACATCTGATTCCACAATGGGAACAGGAGTACTCATGGTGTGACCAATAACAGTAGTTTGATGGGGAATAAAACAAAAATTTAGGAAACTTGACTTCACATAAGGGATGAACAAGTGTTATACCATGTGGTCTCCCTCCATAAAATAATCGATGGAAAGAAATACCATCACAACAGAAAATAAGGACCAACATTGATGTTTTTTTAATCTGACATTTTCAGTCATCAGTCCTGTCAGGAATTGAGATTACAGATTAACACAGAATTACTGTATTACGATTATGGTAAAAATGTGTGGTGTTTACACTGGGCACTATGATAAGGCCAAAGTTTGCTAAACCTCATTGATATTAGAGGTCCAGAATGAGAGAATTGTGCAATATGTATTGAGAGTGCAATATGTGTGTAAATTATGAAAGTGCATTATATATTTTATTTTTTTGTATTGATTGCGATGTATTGTTTGTAATGACTTTTTCAGATTCGAACAATAAACTTGAATTGAATTGACTTCACATGATTTAAGACCATAGGAAAAAGATTTATGGTTAGCAACAACACAATACTGATCATCAGAATTATATGACATTTTAACAATAATAGTCCTCCGTTTCTGCAGTTGAACTGGGCAGGTGAAAGATTGATTTGCGAGTCTTGTAGTCAGGCGATGAACCTCTTTGGAATAATTCTGGTAAAGATGCCCAGTGTTGCCCACTGGTGAGGATGCTGTTGGTGCCCTGGTGTTTTCAGTTTCATTGGAATTAATGTCCAAGTCCAAAGTTAAAGACCAGTCAATGCTGTCCAGTAAGTAGCCACGCACTGGCTTGATGATGTCAAATACATCACAGCAACACAAGTAGTGAAATCCCTTTTTGGCCCAACAGTCTGCATGAGGTGTCACCCAAGCTTCTAGGGTGGGGTGAAAGATCAGAAGAGGTGGAAGATCAATGCATTCTCTGTAAATGTCCTCGTCAAGATGCCCAGTGGAATGAATTGAGGCTAATTGATCAAAAATAGTAGTCTCTGGATCAACATGTGGTAAAGAAACAGTAAAAGTAACAAACAAAGTATCTCTGATGGTGCAATGATTGGCATTATAACATGGGCCCCTGTTGGAATGACACGCATCATAACCCAGATTTCTGGTGGTAGACATTGCTATAGACATAGATCTGGACATGCACATTGTAATGCAAGTTGTGGACCTACAATGTGGACAGTAGCATTTAGCAAGTCTCCTGTCATGGATAATATCCAGAATATGTCCAGGTTCCAGATCACGTACAAGAGTATTGGCAGTGGTTAAGACATAAGAGCCATAAGCAGAGCACAAAAGTTCCCTAGTAATATATTGCTTGTCTGCCTCCTTGTTATTCTACGCAACAAGTTCATTGATTTTATTCTTAGTATAATCAAAACTAGTGGCGATGTCGTGCATGTTATACACCGTAAAGCACTCTTTCTGACTAAGCCCATCTACACCATGCAATAAGGGAGGTAGTGTATTGTTTTTCATGCCATCCTAGAATTTGCCCATTTGTCTTTTAATAGAGGCAATATCTGCCCTGTTCCAGATTGACATGCTGGATCTGAAGAGTCCGGATATTGTGCCAATGGCACCAGTGACATCAGCAGTGGCATGCCTCCTGCATGATGAGGGAGCTTTGGTGTTCTTCTGGGTATTAAGGTTAGGTCTAGATCTAAATAAACCTAGATGTTCAATAGTATGCATACCAGCTACTGGATCTTGTGTGCATGTCTGGTATGCAGCAAGACTATATAGTAACATAATACTGAAAAACATAGAGGTATTTGTATTATGACACATGCCAAACTCAGCCATGTTCCAATAAGTAAGATTAAAGATAACTGTGACATACATAAATTGCACATTGTTAACAACTGTGTCTGGAAGGGAGGTGGCAGTAAGACCACTGGGTGGGCCTGGTTCCTGTGGGGGATTTTCAGTAAGTTCTGCTTCAGTGGGGGGTACTACAGACAGAAACACAGCTGCTGTAGCCATGTAGTTGTGAACACAAAAGTATCTTGCAGAATCTTCTGGGAATTTCTCACAAAAAGCAGGGGTCAATCAAAGCAGTGAGATTATATAGACCAGAATGTCTGAGATAGGCTTGGAGAATGGACAGAGTACCATTTGGGTCAATTTTAGTATTAGGCCATCCTTGGAAGGTGCCTTTGGAGAGGTGGGCAATGGGAAGTGTCTGTCCATTATTATCAGTTTGCCATTCAGTTTGGAGGGATGATTTGTCAGGAGCCACAACTGTAGCAGTTAGGTAGGCATCCTTACCTTCCTGAACAGTAATCAATTTGTTGTGAACATCTATGCTGACTCCTTTAGGGATGGTGCTAGATTTGTTTTGTGGGGTCAAGTATCTTCACTGAGGATGATTAAGAAGTGGAAGAAGTTGTCTTAGATGTTGATTGTGTTTGGATATAGTATTCATATCCTCACCATGGACAAAGGGGGTGCTCCTAGAAGAAGGAAGATCAGTGCCAGATAGCCAGCTTGTGGGAGTACCTGTAAGGAATAAGAAAAGGTCAGTTGGTACAATTCCACCCAGTGGGGTTAGGAAAAATAATTATTCTCCTTCATATAATTTAAGCTGGTTAGCATGCAACCGTTTCTCAGTAAGTTTCTTCTGCTGAAGGAGTCTAACTTGATAGACTGTGGGACTGAGTTTATTAACAATGGGGAAGGGTCCTTCTCATTTATTGGAGAAGGGATGTGTTGAGTGAGCAAATCTGAGGACCATTACCTGGTCTCTGACTTGCCAATCCACCTCTTGTGCATGTTTGTCCCAATGAATTTTGGACTGTTGTTGGGCCTTGCCTATATGATGTGTAGCATACAAGTGGGTCTTCATAATGTAGTCTCTAAGTTTTGCAACATATTTGTCTATGGACACTCGGTCCACAGTGGGTGTGTTCAGGTCAATCAACAGGTGTTTAGGTTTCATGGTTCTATCAGTCATCACCTTGTAGGTGTGTACTGAGTGGTGGCTGAAGCAGTTCCCCTAATTGCCATTAGGAGTGACGGCAAAAGGGAATCCCAGTCCTTGGGTTTGCCCTCGATAAATTTGGAAAGCATAATCCATTGGTTGGTTCTTTCTACCTGACCTGATGATTGTGGGTGGTAGGGTATGTGGAACTTCTGGTGTACACCGAGAAGTTGGAGTGTTTCTTGCATCAACTCACCTATAAAGCTGGTTTCTTGATCAGAGTCTATCTTAAGATATATGCCCCACTTGGAAAACAATTGTTCTATCAGAACTTTTGCAGTTGTCTTTGCTGTGCATTTCGGAGTGGGGAAATCCTCAACCCCCTTGGAAAATAGATCAGTAACCACAAGTGCACACGTGTTGATCCTGCTGGTATTGGTCAGGGGACCAATAAAATTGATTTGCATCACATGCTAAGGGCTAGATTGTCTCTGGGGAAGTAGTTTGGTACTTCGCGTTGGTGCGGCTGGATGGTTCTGAACACAAATCAAGCAGTTCTCAATATAGTGCTTGACATCCTTAGTGATGCTGGGCCACCAACAAACAGATTTTATCCTCTGAAGTGTATTCTGTACTTCATGGTGTCCACCAGTTGGGATGTCATGGACCTGATGAATGAACTCAGATCTAAAGGCTTCAGGAACTACCCACAGCTTGTATTTCAAGTCATCAGGCTGATACCATATAATTTTGTTGTCTTATGACAGATGCAATTGTTTTGCATGGTTTTTGCAAGGGCTATGGGTAGGTAATTCTTGGTCAGTTCCTTTGTCCAGGAATCTGTATACATCTTTCAGCTGAGGGGCAGACTTCTGTGCTGTGGACAAGTTCTGTGGCACAAAAGGTTCAAGTTTCTTCTTTGTGGGAGCTATTTGTACAGCTTCTAGGGCCACAGGGTGAGCCATTTCCCATGTCTCTCCCCCTCAAACATGTATTTTGCGAGAGTGTCTGCTCGATTGTTTAAAGAATGGTATGGGTCAGATTTTGAATGTGTTTTCACCTTGTGGATGAACAGTTTGTTTTTAAGATGATGAGTCGGGTTGTGAATGTATACAAAGCATGCTTTGTACTTCACAGGAGTGCCATCAGAAGATGCAAAGGAGTTCTCCCAGAATGATAAAAATTCAGTTAGGGAACAACAGACCCAGTTGAAGTCTATAAAAATGATGGTATCTTCAGTACCATATTGTAAAAGTTCAAGAGCACAGGCCAATCTGCCAATTCTGCATGCTGAGATGATTCAGCACTGCAGTGTTTGGAAACATGAACAGTGTTACCATTGTGATGCACGATGAGCACTCCAAATCCAGCTATCTGTTCTCCTAGATAGTACGAGGCAGAGCCATCAGTAAAGACATGACACAGGGATGTGTCAGCAAGAAACTTTGGAGTAGCAGGAAGAAAAGGGCCTGGATCAGGCAAATCAGGGGGTTGGAGGGCACAGTCATGCGGATCTCCTTGGTACTGAAGACCATGTGCTAAAATTGAGGGCATTTTAGCAGTGTGTACCTGTATGTCACAGTCCTGGAGAAGAAAAGACCAATGAGTCAGTCTGGTATTGGATACTGATCCATCCTTTACTCTGTCTGACAGCAGAAAATTTGTAGGAGTGTGATTGGTGTGTAGAATTACAGGCGAGTACCCAATGATAAACAGAAAATGCTTAACAGCACAGTAGGTAGCCAGAAGGTTTCTTTCACAAAGACTCTACATCTGTTCCACTGGAGACAGCATCTGGGATGCACAAGCAATGGGTCTCAAAGTACCATTCACCTTTTCAGCAAGTACTGCAGACATGGCTCTGTCTGAACTAGCTGATTCCAAATTGAACGGTAGAGCTGGATTAAAGTTAACCAATGCTGGAGCAGAGGCCAAGGCCTGTTTCAGAAGAGTCACATCTTTAGTGTGGATGGGACCCCAAGTCCAGGGAGCATCCTTCTTCAAGAGCTCATACAGAGGGGTGGCCTTTTGTGCAAACTCACAAATAAAAACCCTGGAATAGTTGACCATTCTCAGGAAACGTCTGAGTGTTGCCACGCTGGTAGGGAATAGCAAGTCTTGTAGGCCTTGGGTCTTTTTTCCAGACTGGGCTCCTGCCTTTTTCTGTGATGTGCAGGCCAAGAAAGATGACTTCCTTCTGGCATAGTTGTGCTTTTGCCGGATTGCACTTGAGGCATGCTCTCTGTAAGAGAGTCAGTAATTCATCAAAGAGTTCAAGGTGTCGCTCCTTGGTGACAGTTACCAACAGTATGTCATCCAATACTTCAGAAGGCATTGTGGGGCAGAGAAATCCTGCAGGGTGGCCATCATGCAGAGCTGAAAAATAGAATGGCTGTTGTGAAAACCCTGGGGTAGGCAGGTTCAAGTGTACCGTCGACCCTCAACAGTAAAGGCAAACTTGTACTGACTTTCCTGAGCTAGGGGAAGTGACCAAAAACCATTGGAGATGTCGAGGGCACTGAACCACCTGTGATATAGTGTTAGCAGTTTGAGCACATCTGGTGCTGTTGCTACAGTAGGGGAGCAGCTAGGAGTGACTTGATTAAGCATCCTGTAATCAATAGCGAGTCTCCAAGATGTATTGGGCTTTTTTACTGGTCAAATGGATGAGTTGGCAGTCAAGACACATGGCCTGATCACACCTTGCCTAAGGAGTGACTGAATGGTTTCTCTGAGTGATGGTAAGACCTCAGCAGGAAAAGGGAATTGTCTTTAGCTGTCATGTGCTGGCTGTGGGATTTTGATGACAGTCTGCATTCTCCCACAGTCATGCTTGTATGTTGCAAAAGCATCCAAGTGCTTCTGCAGAATGGGTAGAAGTTCTCTGAAAAAAATCATGTGTCTGGAATACAGCCATGATATCATATTCCTTGTCATGGTCCACAATGACAGCAACCACGTGGGAATCAGGACTCATGACCGCATGGTATTGCCCCTTGATTTGGATCAAAAGCATGTTGGCCAAATCCACCACATAGCCGTCTAGTGCTAGAAAATCAATTCTCAGGATGCGGGGATGATTATGTAATATCATAAGGTCAAAGTTTGATTCGTAGTGAGGCTATCTGTCACCACGAAAAGCATAATAGAATAATAGGTAGATAGTTTAGTGCCATCCACACCTTGAGCACTGGTCATCCATCCAGGAGACCAAGAGGAATTAGCTGGCTCCTCATCATGAAGTACAGACATAGTCACACCTGTATCTAGCAAAATAACCAGTTGGAGACCCCCGACCATGGCGTTGATGCAAGACCTTCTGTTTATGTCAATGGTGAGCTTGTTCACAATACAGACTGGGGCCTGTAGTTGTCAATCTGAACTGCTGCTACTGTCCTCATGCTGTTCCTGGAAGCAGAGCTGGTTGAGTCTCACCTGGCCTCTTCTAGGTCCTCAACAGAGTACAAGGAGGGTTGAATACTGATGGTCACTGCAATGGACAAGGCCTCAGGATTGGGCCTGGTGCAGCGTGATCCAGGAGGCTCCAGTGTCTCCTTGGCCAAGTGAACCCTGCGCTGCGAGCTAATGCAACAATGGCTTGCTTTGAGATGGTTCTATGTGATAATGGCAATCGTGTAATAGCGATCGCCGTTTGAGTGAGTGTACATCACTGAAAATTAATTTTGGTGATGTACACTTGTGGTGAACTGCAAGAGGGCACCAGAGATCTATGGGTTTCTTTTTTATGTAGGGGGCTGTGCCCCCTGCACCCCCCTACTAAAGAATTCTCAACTCCGGGGGGGTGCATGTCGAGGGGTGCAAAACTTAAAAAAATAATAAAACCGACCCGGTGCAAAAACAGCATCATGCCCTGAACCAAACTCAGCACCCTCTCAAACCCAGCCTGCCACCAACCCACCATTCCACACAGCCAGCTCAGCAGCCCATCACCGCACTACACTCCACAAACCCTCCCTCCCCTTCTACCCATCACACGGCGTGATCCCTCCCCACCTGCGTGTATACATAGTGACATCCTGTCGCTATATTCACCTACCCCTCGTATCCAGTCGCTACCCTGCCAGGTGGCCCTGTGCACAGGCACCATGATTGAGTTGCCCTTTTTGAAAGTGCTCAATTGCGGTCACCCTGTACATGGGATATCCTTTGGGACAAAGTCTGCTACTGATTGGACCTTTCTGAGAACAGTGCAGAGGTTGCTGTTCTCCTCCACTATTTCACGGTAGGAAGGGACTTGCCGAGTTGACTGCCCCAATTGTCATTCTGTTCAGAGTTAGGTTGTTCCAATTCCACCTATTCCTATTTTGATTGCAACCCCCCCAGACCGGTAGTTCTATTTGTCATCCGAGGGTGTGGCCTTTTTGTCTTGGGCCTTGCTTTCCAATGTGTAGTGGGTTGTGGGTTGGCTGGTAGATTGCACCATGGCCACCTTGGCTTTTGAGCCAGGATTCAAATCTCAGAGGTAGAGCTCATAAACAAGCTCAGTCTTCCTGAGAATATCTGTGAATTTGTCCATTCTGGGGAAAACTGTAGGCTCGACCTTGTCACGGACAGCCAGACTCCTGTTCCAAATAAACAAGGTCTTATACTCAATTTGGATGGTGTCTGCATCCTCTTGCAAAAGTGTTTTGTCAGTGCAGTTGGCAAGCCATTGCCTTTGGTGGTATGACGCTGGACTCTCCTTAGCAGTTTGCTTCATGGGGTAGGCCAACATAATGCCAACCGCACCTTGGGAGTGCTTTCGTGTCGTTCCGCAGCAACTGTGGCTTGGCGAACTGCCTCTGGGAGTTTTGACCAGAGTTTGGGGTCAACAGTCTGCTAAGAGATCTGTACTTGGTAGCCTGTCGGCAGACTGAGCATCTCACATTTGGAATTAACCTTTTCAAATGGCAACTGAGATTATCTTTGGGGTTCTTGCAGCCGGCCTATACTGTCAGCGATCTGCTGCACAGAGTGGGCCATCTGAAGGATTATTCTGAATCATGGGGTGTGTATCGGGAAGGGTTTTGGTTGTGTGTGCTGTGAAGGTGGCCTCTGCTGTGACATCGGCCACAGAGCAGATTAGGGATGGCTGAACAGCGTCTTCCCTTAGCATAGCATCTAAGTGCTGTTTAAAGACCTGCCTTTGTTCCTCAGTCATCTCCGTCCAAGTGAGGGTGGCCTGATGACGTAGGATCATGTTGTTATAGCATGGGGATCCACCATCTTGTGGGTGGAGGGAGGACACTGGGCCACATTGAGGGTGTGGCTAGATGCCATCTTGGCAGTTGTCATCACCAGAATCATCAGTGCTGGATGATGTGATGTGAATGGGTGTGTAATGAAACCCTCCCATTGCTTTGATGTGCCCAGCCAGCACTTTTTGCTGATGGTGCAGTTTCGCCATCTTAAGTCTACATCCTTTGTGACTAACTTTTGCAATGTTCTTCTCTACACCTTTCACAATCTCTTTCTGTAACACTCTCTATGCAGCGCTCAATTTGCAGTTGTCCCTAAGCTCCCTATCCAACTCATCACTTACCTGTTTCAGTCCTCTCTCATCTCCTCAAGCTCCTCAAGTAAAGTCTAATTTGTATCACTCAACAAATCATTCCTCTGCAACACCTGTTTCTTATCCTGTTTCAGCCTATAACATTCCTCTCTCAACGTGCATAACTCTCAATTATTATTCTGTACAGGACAGTGCAAAAGAGTTTCATTCTTACTATGCAAGGACTGAAGTTCTGTTTCAAGCTGCTGCTCATTTTTTAAACTTTCAGATGTCTGCAAGCCCATCTCTTTCTTAATAGATGCGATATGCAGTTCGAGGGAATGACACCTCAATTTGGAGGTAGCCCGTGACATGGGCATCGCGACTGGGCACCTACAATAACTGCGACTCGATCCCCGGCGCATGTCATCAGTACTACAGCAGGGTAGGGAGGCCGGATGGGGGATTGGCGAATATAATCACGGGATGTCACTATACGTATGCGTGCGGAGGGAGCGAGCACACACAGCAAGGGCAGGAGGGGATGTGAGGGGTGGTGCCATGGTGGGTTGCTGAGCTGACCCTGTAGTGTAGTGGGTGGGTTGGTGATGTTGATGGGCAGGGTACACTGGGTTCGGGTCGTGTCGCTGCTGTGTTTTTATTGCACCTGTCCCGAACCTTTTTTTTTTTAAGTATTTTTCACCCCTCCAACATGCACCCCCTTGGAGTTGAGAATCCTTAAGTAGTGGGGTGTGGGGGGCACGGCCCCCTGCATAAAACATTAAAAAAGTAAGTCCCTGGCACTGTTTTGATGTGCACCGGGGTGTAAGCGTGCCGAAATAAAGTTCTGGCACTCTGGCTTCTCAATAACAGTGATAGCCTTTAGACGTTTGCTGTTGTCACATAAACCCGATTCAGAGGCTTCCAGAGCAGCAAGATAGCCATGAATAGCTGCCCTTTAGAATCATGCTTTTGGCTGTTTGTCTTGTCTTAGAGTACTGAATTGAGATCCCCAGTAAGGGTTATCAGATGATTTGCATCCTGTGCAAAATCATTCTGGCCTCTGTGGGAGATAAGAAAGTTAGAGATGCCGAGTCTCAGATCTGCACAGATGTTAGACATAATGGTACCAACGGTACCAAACAAAAAGTTTTGGGAAACACACACTGGACCCATCAGTGGTTACCCTGCTGTTTATCGATACACAGTGGTTGAACCAACAGACTCTCATAATCCTGCAATTCAAAACTGCCATTGGGCAAGGTGAGATTGCATCAATCTTGTTGACTTAGCAGCCAGACTTTACAAGATGCTACAAAGTGATAGGTACGGGTGTGTACACCTACTTACTACCCACAAGGGAAGGGTAAGCTAACAAGTCGTTAAACTTTGCTAATTTAGACCACCTGCTCATGGTCGCCAATAACATCATGGTACTCAGCCCTGCACAGATTCTTTTGTGGTAAAAATCAACAAGAGACAACAGACAAGTGGCATATTCAGTAATATACTTGTTTATTACGCAAACGTAATCAGATGCCCTAAAACTGGTCTTGCCAATAGATATTGGGAGCTGAGAGTTTCCTGATATCCCTAGGAGTGAAGATAGTCTCAGTGGGAATGCCTATTACAGTACATTATATATCCCCAATAATTACTATGGAAACTAAAAGACTAGCTACATAAAATAGGCCCTATTGGCTAAAAGTTATGTGGCTCCACAGTGTTATCTATAGATATACAGTATTAGTAAAGTCAGCTATAAATGACAATGAAGAACTCATACAAAATGTAGGATATATATGTAGTGTTACAAAAATCTGCATGACGGCAGTGTTGGCTATACAAGGACTTCTCAGAAGAATAAACAGAGAGCACAGAAGTGTATTCTCGGTACAGTACTTGCAATGAGTTTCTTAGCAATATCGCATATAACCATAACATGTCCGTGGTTACTTATGCTTATACAGTAAGTACCAATGCCCTAAGTACTAGTAATCATTAGATATTTGCATAGTATATAACACAACATAGATATTGTCCACGGTGCATAATAGCTACCAAATTAAAGTATGGGGGCCAAGCATAGCAGGACTCACCGTGTAGGTGAGGGGAAGTGCCTGCGGCTGGTGTGGGACTACCATGCATATAGTGGTGCAGTTCACACAATGCTGGTGACAACGAGAGCAGCACTAACTGAGGCTGACCAACAGGCATGGGTTCAGTAATCAGAGAGTGACCAGCCCAGCATTGTGACACTGGCAGAAATGAAAGGGATGGGGGATGGGGGGCCTATGAAAAACTGGAAGGCAGTGACAGTGGACAGGGTCAGATGTGTTGGCCACTCAATAGATGGTGAAAATTAAAATCCACAAATATTTTAGATATATATCTGGGAGTTCAGTGATGATGAAGTGGACAGAACATGAATAACTCCAGAGGTTCGGTCACTGCATTCCTGTAAGAGGGCATGGCATTGCTACTCTCTGTGGAGAAATTAATCAGTTCTTGTCACCTTGTTTTTAGTTTATTTTTTGGGGGTCGGGGTGAGGTGAAGAAAACTGGTCAGTTTCGCAAAGAAAAACAGACATGGGGCTCTAGATTCTCGGTGAATAATATCCAACATGATACACCCATGTCAAGACAGTGGGCAAACAAGATGTGCATTGCCGGTGGGTAGGGGTGGGGAGTTGGGAATGTGATCAGGAGCAGGAGAGAACCATCCAGCATTAGAAAAACAAAACAAAATAAAAAACACAACAACAAAAATGAGAAGTTGAACCTAGATATGCCCAGCGGAGAAACCAAAACTCACCTCAACTATGGGACTGAAGCAACGCTTTCTGTGTGCCACACTGCAAGACTTGACAGAGCTTCAGTAGACCAGGACACAGGTTCTGAGAAAACAATTTACAGAGGAAGCAAAGATACCAATTGCTAGAGAAATGATTTAAAGCAGTTTATATTTTGCCGGCTTCACTGTGCTGCCGGGACAGCAACCAATGGCATGAGGCAGACATCTGGAGTCAGTCAGAGTGCACTACCAATGAACAATGAAAGGAGCCTGATTTGTTGACAGCAACAGTGAAAGCTTCCTGAAGTTGGGGAACCAAAATAACATGGGGAGAATAAGAGTTGTAGCAGGGCTGAGTGGATGTCATGATCTCACTCTAGAGCATGACTGTGAGACCACGGAAGGAGAAACAAGAGAGGAAGATGGTAAGCAGCAGCCTGGGATGCAGTGGCTCCACAGGTAAGAAAGGCACATGCCTGTAGTGGGCCCCAAAGTCACAGGATGGTTCTTAATTTATTTATTTTTATAGCGCTGTGGTTTAAGGCTCTGAGCTGCAAACCAGGAGACCTGGGTTTGAATACCACAGCCCCCGTTTGCATACTGTGTGACCCTAAGCAAGTCACTTAACTTCCTTGTGCTCTCAGGTCATACCTGGAAACAAGCTTTGGCTTGGTGTGCCTTTTCTAGTTAAACAATTTCCCTTAATGCAGAAAACAGGGACTTGATTTAATTCCTGTCCTGCGTAACAACAAAGGCATGCTGTGTTAGCAGTTCAGACCCCTTTTTCTGATGACAACAATTTGTCTGCATGGCTCCGCCCATGCAGCCATAAAAGTATGGTGAGTAGCAGCATACCAGTTGACCAGTGTGGAGAAAGAAGATAGAAATTCCATTTTATAGCTCTGTGAGTGGCTTAGCCCAGCCAAGTTCCCCTAAGCTCTAAAGTGATTGTATCCTGGGGTGTGGGTTGCAAAGACCTATTTTGTTGATGGGGGACTGGTAACCATGACACCAGTGGGAAATTCACCTATTCTTCCACAATAAGTGCCATAGGATCTTTAATTTCTACCTAGACAATGACCAGAGATGGTCATATGGGACCTTGGTTTAGTGTCTCTTCTGAAGGACTGCACCTTAACAGTGCAGCATTCCCCTTGTACTGCACTACAGTGTCATTAATGGGTATTACCTCAAGTATCTGGTGTGGGGCTAGAACCCACAGCCTTCTGATTTCCCATCCCAGACAAGAATGTGCTAATCTACTAAGCCACTGACACTGACTGGCATAACAGGAAGAGAAATGCAGATAGTACTAAATATAAAATAGAGGCTGCACTGCATGTAAATATATTACTTTTAAAGGTTTTCCCAAAAGTGACAACTCACTTTAAACTGTGCCCACTTGAAATTGAAACTGCTTCCCTCCAAACTCTGATTGTGAGTTGGAGGAGGAGGCATTTATAGGGAGACTGTTCTGAATCTATAATACGGGAATGTATGGGTCAGATTAGAGAGGTTGTTGTGGGCTTTAAAGACAGTGACAGGTGTGGGCAGTGCTGATGAGAGAGGTAAAAGATGATAGTGGAGGGTGAGGTGAATATGTGACCAGCCTTGGCCTCTTTTTGGATGGGGTGGTGAGTTGCAAAACACAGTTCAAAGCTGTACAACGAATAAACAAAGTTCTGTTTAATTGAGTGGTCTCCAATATGAATATTTATTGAATATTCACTGAAGTTATTCAAATATCTCTACTGCTAGTATAGCAGAGCTAAGAACTGATGATGGGATCATTTGCTTTTCTTCCATGCCATAAACTGCTGATGTAAAATGTAAATAAAATTGTGAACATTAAAAAACACAGCACTGGCAGTGCTGACTGAGTAGAATAGTGTTGTTACATCTGGCAATGTGAGTAAGGCTACTGATATTCCTTTATAAGTCATTTTGCAGAAATAGCAAGTTGGTGGTGGTAAACAGTTAATCTCTATAATTAAAAAAGAAAACTAAGAGCTTAAAGTTCACTTCTCTGGTTAGTTATTCAAATACTAGATTGGTAATGAGACAACTATCTGGGATTCCCCTATGTTGCTGCATAGTGGCTATTCAAAGACCCGTGTACCTGTTTTATAGGTTTGTGCTCAGTACTGCTCACCTTAATAACATATGTAATCATGCTTCATAGGCTAGGGTGTGTTCACTGCTTTCAAGCCAAATCCCCAAAGTTGCCCAATGTTTCCGCTCCTGTCACAGTGGGCGATTGAAATGCATCTGAAAAAATGTACCTATGCTATAATTCTAGAGCCCAACACTAAATGGTTTCAGTCTTTTTATTTTGGCAGAAGTCAAATGCTTCCTTTTTTGCCAGCAAAATTGGCTGTCACCTAAATGTTTTTTCCCATTGGCAGTCATTTACTTTCTCCCCCTTTATTTTTGATGTTCTTGCCTTTTGCTAGGAAACCAGGTACTGTACCTCCCAAGCTGAGTTAACAAAAGCACTGCTCTCCTTTCAAGTAATTTTTTTATTAAATTCACAATTTCTCCTGTCCCTAGTGGCTGCCCTTCTTTGGTCCAGCTTTGAAACTCTAGTCGGATCCAACAATCGCTACTAATTCCCCTGTGACCTGCAGCTTCCCCCTCCCTGTACCCTCACCTGTAGCTTCACCCCCTCTAGTGAGTCTCCTTAACATATACCTTATCATTTTTCTTAGCTAATTTATTCAATATTACTCTTTATTTATGCTTATTCTGAAAAAACAGTGTATTGTTTGTTCTTATATTTGGTTAATTGTGGATACCAAGTTATCTGCTTGTGCCAGTTTGTATTAATGCTAAATTACTCCTAATGTTTATTGATCGGTTTCTTCTACTGGGGAGGAAGACATCTGGGTTGTGGTGCAGGAGCAGCCCCATGTGGTAAGCCTAGGAGCTAGCATCCACTCACAAGGGTGGCACCAGCCAGTGCATGTTGCTGTCATTAAGGTCGACAGAGACTGCGATCAGCGTCATGGACAGGGCCCCTAGTGCTCTGCGGCAGAGTTTTCTGATTTCTGCGGCAGGGCTCCTAGGCTTCTGCGGCAGCATTTTCTAATTTCTGCGGCATGATTTATTAATTTCTGTGGCAGAATGCAGCCCTATCATTGGCTAAAATATGAAGTGATGTCACTGATGACATCGCCTACCATGCGTAGAGGAGGGGCTTCAGGATAAACAAGATGGGCACAGGAGCCTGGCACTATGGAAAAACTGTATATTTGAATGAAAATTCACCAAAAACAATGAATTCTGTGGCACTATATAAATTCTGCAGCGTGATGCAAATTCTGGGGAAAATTCCACAACTGCAGAATTGCAGAATTCCAGGGGCCTTGGTCATGGGGTAGTAGGAGGGAAGAAGAAGAAAAAAAGGAAAAAACCCTATGTGCATTGGCATGATGGTCCCCTTTGGTCCTTGGGCCTTGCATGGCATCATGCATCACAGACAGGGCATGGGTCAGTGTGGGGGATCGAAGTGAAGTACAGGCAGCAGTCAATGGCCAGACATCTGAAGGAAAAAATTCTAAATAAATAAACTCCCTGGATCCAGAGCAGAGACAGGAGCCCTGTTTATTAAGTTTAATTTTTTTGTTGTCTGAGCAAGGAGGTCTAGACAATACTGTCTATTTTCAGTCTGGTCCCAGGTGTTGGTCTGGAATACAGAAGAAACCAACTAAAACCGAACTAGATTTAGCTGTTGGTGGTATTTTAGTGAATGAGGAAATCTGCCCAGAACACTGGGACATTCCCTACTCTTCACTTTGCAACATAATAATAATAATAATAATAATAATGTATGTACTGTTATCCAGATGATTAGAAACAAAATTAGACATGTACAGACTAATGACTGTTATTTGTTGCCTCATTCTCTTTTAACCACCAATGGAGAAATGTACATCGGCTTTCTTAATGATAGAAGAAACCTGAAAATCCTACAGGCTTTCATGATATAAGGTCCTGTTATTGGCAAGTGCACATTGACTTGTTTTCCTTCTTTGGGTGGTTTAATATGTGTCTTTATTGACTTTGGGTAGTTTCTTTTGTCACTGACTCATCAAGATTTGTGATAGTAATGGCTTGCTGAGTTCACTGTGTAGTCCATTTTAGTTGTTTCATACTTTGGCTATTGTTTTCTGGTTGTCATACTGAAATAAAAATTCCCCCTACTCTTTTTTAGAAGTACTGTACCATGGGCTCTTTACCATCCACTTGATCAACCACTAGAAAAGGCAGACAGAACCTCAGTTTAACATCTCATCTACAGTATGGCACACCCCAACAGCACAGCATCCCCTTAGTACTGCACTGGGTACATCATTTATGGTATAAGCCCTAATCCTGTTGTGGTACTTGGAAGCCACAACCTTCTTGTCCAAAGTGGATGTGCTACCAACTGAGAGATGCCGATCCCTTGTGGGAAGATGCTGTCAGGCTATTGGCGGTGGGACATCATGATGCTATGCTGTAGAGGCATTTTTCACTTGGTTTCTGCTGCCCACTTCCATACATTGGATGTCCAAGCCACATATAGATGGAGATCAGCATGTTGTGTGGTCACCAGCAATGTCCAGTACTGCTTACACACCATGCCAATGGATGTAACATGCTACAGGTTGGTCATATTCCTTCCCTGTACCCTAGAATCCAAATCCACAGCACACCATAGACTCTGCTGACCTAGTGCAAGAGTCAGGATCACAAAGTGAATCCTGGCCTTAAGTGTGATAGTGTGAAGCTATACTCCAGTAACAGTGGGCTGGATGCAGTGTCATTGTTACGGCTTCATGAATTCCCTCACCCAAAGTACAGTGGGACCAGCAGTAGCCAGCATGTCAAAACTGTACAGTAAATACCCTGGAAAGCAATCAGTAATGGCAGTGTCAGCAGTGGAATGTGTCACGATGCTGTATATTATTAAAACACAGATACAGCACTTGCAAGACCCTTGAGGCTGAGTGCTTCATCAAGTCATCAGAGGCTCAGCTGCAGGTGACAGTAGAATGTTGATTCATCATGGTATACATAAATAAGTGTGTTTTAGAGCAAGTATAAGTGTCTAAAACTTATTTTACAATGCAAATTTCTTAAATGGGACCACAGGTTCCCATCACAGTCATTTGTGGTTGATGAGCCTTACCATTTAAGCAATAAGACCTGACAAGGTGTGCACAGTTGTGGTATAATGGCATACCTTGGGTATGTTGTGACACAAGTGTAAACTCCTAAAGGTTGAGCCCCTATAAGCTGAGGTGGCCCAACCTGCACTGCCTGTATGCTCTGAATGTAACTGATGTTGGAGGTCAGGACAAGAGAAGCTGTTATGGAGTGGTCAGCTAAGGGCATACCAAGAATCCAAGCCTGTTAAACCCTGTTCAGTCTGCAAAGCACAGCACCATAACTGCCTTAGCAAATGTGACCAATGATTGACTCATTGACCTTGACAATAGAAATCATGTCTGTGCCATTTTCTGGATCTAAGTAAGGTCTTGACACAGTTGACCATAGCCTGCTTCTATCCTCTCTAAGTAACTTAGGTCTACTCTGGACCCTAACTCTATGTGCTGGTTTGCTGACTACCTCTAAAGTAGAAACAGCAGGTTGAAGCTGAAGATGATCTTTCTCCACTTATACCTATGCTGAGAGGTGTGCCTCAGGGATCTATCCTTGGTCCCTCTTGTTTGCAGTTTATATTAACGACATCAATGACACCATCAATAAAACCAATATCCACTTGTTCGCTGATGACACAGTACTTTATTTGAGTTGTCCTATGCTGGAAGCAGCCTGTAAAGATCTCCAAGCTGAATTTAACCTATTACAATACCAGCTCATAAGCAAAAAGCTGCTGCTTAATGTGAAAAGCAAAAGCGATGCTCTTTTACCCTACTCTAATGTGACAAATCCACATAGCGTGGGGTTATCCCTCAGATCACCACAGTACTTGGAGAAAAACTAGAGTATGTGCCAAAATTCTAATATTTGGATGTATGGCTCAATCACAAACTCTCCTTCTCTGAACATCTCGAAGAACTACAGAAGAAACTAAGACAAAGATTAGGACTATTCTATAGAATTAACCACCTTCTTACTAAGGAGGCCAAGCTGCAGTTGGTTCAAGCCACCTTCCTTTCATTAATAGATTACAGAGACCCTCTCTATAGCCACTGCACTGCCTCTGCCCTGGCAGATGGACACCCTTTACCATAGAGTAATCAGGTTCATAACTAACATTCCTCTTTCACACCATTACTCCTTGACTCCGCAGTGGGTTGGACTTCCTTCATTATAGCAGAAATAAAGCATCGCCCTTTGGGCCTTCAGAGCTGTAACCAACAAGGTCCCCGTTACATCTCTGATTGTATTCCCAGGATATGATAAGCACCTATGCTCTCAGAAGCTATTCCTAATCACCCTCAAGTTCCGAAGGTCAAATCACATTTCAGCAGAGCTGCCATAAGTTTCTTGTTGCCTATCTTGTGGAACAGTTTGCAAAAAAACTTGAAGCTGAGCTGTCCTGTTAGTCTGAATATTTTCAAGCCACTCTATGACCACATCATGAAAGAATACTGCAATTGTTAGCAACATCGCTAGCTCACCTACTCTACAGTTCCCCCCTGTCCATCCTGCCTCCTATCCTGCCTCTGCCTCTTTTTCCCTATCTAAAGTTTGCTTCTCTCACTCTTCCCTGTCTTTCTTTAGCTTGGGCTAGGTTCCACCCTCCCATGAGTATGCGGATAACATTTACTTCCCATCATTATCTTCCTAAACTGTATCCCACAGCTGTCTGTCCTTAACTATGGCCAAGTTCCACTCACTTCCCTGAAGTAGAACAGAAACAATTCCTTCTCTTTGAGTATCTCCCTAATCTGGTACTCTTCAAACTGCCTTCCTCGCTCTTTTTAAGTGAACAGGCTGGCTATACCAACTGATAAGCCTATCTGTTGTAAAGCTCCATATGTTCATATTTTGTTGTACATATGCTCATTTTTCTTCTTTGTATAATATCGCATTATGTTCTACCTTGCTACTGTAATGTATATATTGTATATTTTTTCTCTCTGTATAATATTGCACTATGTCTACCATGTTACTCTACAACAATGTTCTCATGACCAGGTCTATCTTGCAAATGAGCCTTGCTCAATGGTGCCCACCTGGATAAATAAAGATTTTGGTTGATTGATTGAGTGACTGTTATTTGCCTTGCTATTCTTTCACTGTACACTGCTGATGAAAGGGTGCCCTCACTACTGAAGACAAACCAGAGGCATCACTGACATCATCATGTATAACCCAGACTGTAATGGATTAAGTGTTATAAAAAGTTAAAGTAGCAGCCAGCAGTAATACAAAACTGTGTGAAACAGCAACCAGGCATGAAACTGAATGCAAATAAATGGATCGTTGTCTTGTGACCCTTGACCCTATTGACCAGCCAGAATGCAAGGGTCCTGGTAAAGACACTGGCACTTAAGATGAACAACAACAAAAGGCTGGATAGTCATGCTGCGCCGGGCAGGGGCGCAAGCCCAGGAGCAGCGCAACTGGGCTGTGCCTGGGCATGGACCAGGCAATATTCAACAGTGCTGCGCCATGGCACAGCACTGTTGAATATGGCACTGATGGCACATGCACTGCACACAGCACAGTGGCATTGCACCAGTGCAAGTGGCAGAATGGGAGCAGGTGGATGCGCCAGCACAAGTGCAGTTGCGCTAGGCGCATCAACCATGATATTCAGCACTGGGCATTCAAATGAAGCCATTATGCATGCAAGGTGCAAATGGGACCATTTGCATGTCATTATGTATCCATTTGCATGTGGTGCGCTGATCCCCAGCAACTTGCGCCTGGTGCCTGCCAGGCTGTAGCCATCGGGGACTGACACCCCGTGGTCCAATGGCAGTTCCCCTACTCCCGATACGCAATCATGGGTATAAAGGCCTGCTAAATTCCTGGTGGTTCAGTGGTAACCCCCATCATTAGACTGTGGGTGGTGTATGATAAATCCTGGTGATCCAGTGGATACACCCCATCGCCAGATTGCAGGCAAAAGTAAATCTAAGCCCTGATGGTCCAGTGAAAGAGTTCCCCATCCCCTATCATGGGCAGAAACATCACTAGATGCCACCACGAAAAGCATAATAGAATAATAGGTAGATGGTTTAGTGCCATCCACACCTTGAGCACTGGTCATCCATCCAGGAGACCAAGAGGAATTAGCTGGCTCCTCATCATGAAGTACAGACATAGTACACCTGCTCTAGCAAAATAACCAGTTGGAGACCCCGACCATGGCGTTGATGCAAGACCTTCTGTTGTATATCAATGGTGAGCTTGTTCACACATACAGACTGGGGCCTGTAGTTGTCAATATGAACTGCTGCTACTGTCCTCATGCTGTTCCTGGAAACGAGGCTGGTTGAGTCTCACCTGGCCTCTTCTAGGTCCTCAACAGAGTACAAGGAGGGTTGAATACTGATGGTCACTGCAATGGACAGGCCTCAGGATTTGGGCCTGGTGCATGCGTGATCAGGGAGGCTCCAGTGTCTCCTTGGCCAAGTGAACCCTGCGCTGCGGGAGCTAATGCAACAATGGCTTGCTTTGAGATGGTTCTATGTGATAATGGCAATGTGTAATAGCGATCGCCGTTTGAGTGAGTGTACATCACTGAAAATTAATTTTGGTGATGTACACTTGTGATACTGCAAGAGGGCACCAGAGATCTATGGGTTTCTTTTATGTATGGGGCTGTGCCCTGCTACCCTAAAGAATTCTCAACTCGGGGGTGCATGTCGAGGGTCAAAACTTAAAAATAATAAACCGACCCGGTGCAAAAACAGCATCATGCCCTGAAACCAAACTCAGCACCCTCTCAAACCCAGCCTGCCACCAACCACCATTCCACACAGCCAGCTCAGCAGCCCATCACCGCACACACCCACAAACCCTCCTCCCTTCTACCCATCCACGGCGTGATCCCTCCCCATGCACGTATACATGATAGTGACATCCTGTCGCTATATTCACCTACCCTCGTATCCAGTCGCCATTCCTGCCAGGTGGCCTGTGACAGGCACCATGATTGAGTTGCCCTTTTGAGAAGTGCTCAATTGCGGTCACCCTGTACATGGGATATCCTTTGGGACAAAGTCTGCTACTGATTGGACCTTTCTGAGAACAGTGCAGAGGTTGCTGTCTCCTCCACTATTCCACAGTGAGGAAGGGACTTGCCGAGTTGACTGCCCCAATTGTCATTCTGTTCAAGTTAGGGTTGTTCCAATTCCACCTATTCCTATTTTGATTGCAACCCCCAGACGGTAGTTCTATTTGTCATCCGGGTGTGGCCTTTTGTCTTGGGCCTTGCTTTCCAATGTGTAGTGGGTTGTGGGTTGGCTGGTAGATTGCACCATGGCCACCTTGGCTTTGAGCCAGGATTCAAATCTCAGAGGTAGAGCTCATAAACAAGCTCAGTCTTCCTGAGAATATCTGTGAATTTGTCCATTCTGAGGAAAACTGTAGGCTCGACCTTGTCACGGACAGCCAGACTCCTGTTCCAAATAAACAAGGTCTTATACTCAATTTGGATGGTGTCTGCATCCTCTTGCAAAAGTGTTTGTCAGTGCAGTTGGCAAGCCATTGCCTTTGGTGGTATAACGACTGGACTCTCCTTAGCAGTTTGCTTCATAGGGTAGAGCCAACATAATGCCAACCGCACCTTGGGATGCTCGATGACGTTCCGCAGCAACTGTGGCTTGGCGAACTGCCTCTGGAGTTTTGACCAGAGTTTGGGGTCAACAGTCTGCTAAAGAGATCTGTGCCCAGTAGCCTGTCGGCAGACTGAGCATCTCACATTTGGAATAACCTTTTCAAATGGCAACTGAGATTATCTTTAGGGTTCTTGCAGCCGGCCTATACTGTCAGCGATCTGCTGCACAGAGTGAGCCATCTGAAGAGATTATTCTGAATCATGGGGTGTGTATCAGGGAAGGGTTTTGGTTGTGTGTGCTGTGGGTGGCCTCTGCTGTGACATCGGCCACAGAGCAGATTAGGGATGGCTGAACAGCGTCTCTCCAAGCATAGCATCTAAGTGCTGTTTAAAGACCTGCCTTTGTTCCTCAGTCATCTCTGCGTCCAAGTGAGGGTGGCATGATGCGTAGGATCATGTTGTTATAGCATCGGGACCCACCATCTTGTGGGTGGAGGGAGGACACTGGGCCACATTGAGGGTGTGGCTAGATGCCATCTTGGCAGTTGTCATCACCAGAATCATCAGTGCTGGATGATGTGATGTGAATGGGTGTGTAATGAAACCCTCCCATTGCTTTGATGTGCCCAGCCAGCACTTTTGCTGATGGTGCAGTTTCGCCATCTTAAGTCTACATCCTTTGTGACTAACTTTTGCAATGTTCTTCTCTACACCTTTCACAATCTCTTCTGTAACACTCTCTATGCAGCGCTCAATTTGCAGTTGTCCCTAAGCTCCCTATCCAACTCATCACTTACCTGTTTCAGTCTCTCTCTCATCTCCTCAAGCTCCTCAAGTAAAGTCTAATTTGTATCACTCAACAAATCATTCCTCTGCAACACCTGTTTCTTATCCTGTTTCAGCCTATAACATTCCTCTCTCAACGTGCATAACTCTCAATTATTATTCTGTACAGGACAGTGCAAAAGAGTTTCATCTTACTATGCAAGGACTGAAGTTCTGTTTCAAGCTGCTGCTCATTTTTAAACTTTCAGATGTCTGCAAGCCCATCTCTTTCTTAATAGATGCGATATGCAGTTCGAGGAATAGACACCTCAATTTGAGGTAGCCCGTGACATGGGCATCGGCGACTAGGCACCTACAATAACTGCGCTCGATCCCAGCGCATGTCATCAGTACTACAGCAGGGTAGGGAGGCCGGATGGGGATTGGCGAATATAATCACGGGATGTCACTATCGTGTCACGTGCGGAGGAGCGACACACAGCAAGGGCAGGAGGGGATGTGAGGGTGGTGCCATGGTGGGTTGCTGAGCTGACCCTGTAGTGTAGTGGGTGGGTTGGTGATGTTGATGGGCAGGTACACTGGGTTCAGGTCGTGTCGCTGCTGTGTTTTTATTGCACCTGTCCAACCTTTTTTTTAAGTATTTTTCACCCTCCAACATGCACCCCTTGGAGTTGAGAACCTTAAGTAGTGGGTGTGGGGGCACAAGCCCCTCACATAAAACATTAAAAAGTAAGTCCCTGGCACTGTTTTGATGTGCACCGGAGTAAGCGTGCAAATAAAGTTCTGGCACTCTGGCTTCGCAATAACAGTGATAGCCTTAGACGTTTGCTGTTGTCACATAAACCCGATTCAGAGGCTCCAGAGCAGCATAGATAGCCCATGAATAGCTGCCCTTTAGAATCATGCTTTTGGCTGTTTGTCTTGTCTTAAGTACTGAATTGAGATCCCCAGTAAGGGGTTATCGGAGTGATTTGCATCCTGTGCAAAATCATTCTGGCCTCTGTGGGAGATAAGAAAGTTAGAGATGCGAGTCTCAGATCTGCACAGATGTTAGACATAATGGTACCAACGGTACCAAACAAAAAATTTTGGGAAACACACTGGACCCATCAGTGGTTACCCTGCTGTTTATCGATACACAGTGGTTGAACCAACAGACTCTCATAATCCTGCAATTCAAAACTGCCATTGAGCAAGGTGAGATTGCATCAACATTGTTGACTTAGCAGCCAGACTTTACAAGATGCTACAAAGTGATAGGTACGGTGTGCACACCTACTTACTACCCACAAGGGAAGGGTAAGCTAACAAGTCGTTAAACTTTGCTAATTTAGACCACCTGCTCATGATCGCCAATAACATCATGGTACTCAGCCCTGCACAGATTCTTTTGTGGTAAAATCAACAAGAGACAACAGACAAGTGGCATATTCAGTAATATACTATGTTTATTACGCATAACGTAATCAGATGCCCTAAAACTGGTCTTGCCAATAGATATTGGGAGCTGAGGAGTTTCTGATATCCCCTAGGGTGAAGATAGTCTCAGTGGGAATGCCTATTACAGTACATTATATATCCCAATAATTACTATGGAAACTAAAAGACTAGCTACATAAAATAGGCCCTATTGGCTAAAAGTTATGTGGCTCCACAGTGTTATCTATAGATATACAGTATTAGTAAGTCAGCTATAAATGACAATGAAGAACTCATACAAAATGTAGGATATATATGTAGTGTTACAAAAATCTGCATGATGGCAGTGTTGGCTATACAAGGACTTCTCAGAAGAATAAACAGAGAGCACAGAAGTGTATTCTCGGTACAGTACTTGCAATAAGAGTTTCTTAGCAATATCATATAACCATAACATGTCCGTGGTTACTTATGCTTATACAGTAAGTACCAATGCCCTAAGTACTAGTAATCATTAGATATTTGCATATATAACACAACATAGATATTGTCCACGGTGCATAATAGCTACCAAATTAAAGTATGGGGGCCAAGCATAGCAGGACTCACCGTGTAGGTGAGGGGAAGTGCCTGCGGCTGGTGTGGGACTACCATGCATATAGTGGTGCAGTTCACACAATGCTGGTGACAACGAGAGCAGCACTAACTGAGGCTGACCAACAGGCATGGGTTCAGTAATCAGAGAGTGACCAGCCCAGCATTGTGACACTGGCAGAAATGAAAGGGATGGGGGATGGGGGGCCTATGAAAAACTGGAAGGCAGTGACAGTGGACAGGGTCAGATGTGTTGGCCACTCAATAGATGGTGAAAATTAAAATCCACAAATATTTTAGATATATATCTGGGAGTTCAGTGATGATGAAGTGGACAGAACATGAATAACTCCAGAGGTTCGGTCACTGCATTCCTGTAAGAGGGCATGGCATTGCTACTCTCTGTGGAGAAATTAATCAGTTCTTGTCACCTTGTTTTCATTTAGTTTTTTTTGGGGGGGGTCGGGGGTGAGGGTGAAGAAAACTGGTCAGTTTCGCAAAGAAAAACAGACATGGGGCTCTAGATTCTGCGGGTGAATAATATCCAACATGATACACCCATGTCAAGACAGTGGGCAAACAAGATGTGCATTGCCGGTGGGTAGGGGTGGGAGTTGGGAATGTGATCAGGAGCAGGAGAGAACCATCCAGCATTAGAAAAACAAACAAAATAAAAACACAACAACAAAAATGAGAAGTTGAACCTAGATATGCCCAGCGGAGAAACCAAACTCACCTCAACTATGGGACTGAAGCAACGCTTTCTGTGTGCCACACTGCAAGACTTGACAGAGCTTCAGTAGACCAGGACACAGGTTCTGAAAACAATTTACAGAGGAAGCAAAGATACCAATTGCTAGAGAAATGATTTAAAAGCAGTTTATATTTTGCTCGGCTTCACTGTGCTGCGGGACAGCAACCAATGGCATGAGGCAGACATCTGGAGTCAGTCAGAGTGCACTACCAATGAACAATGAAAGAGCCTGATTTGTTGACAGCAACAGTGAAAGCTTCCTGAAGTTGGGGAACCAAAATAACATGGGGAGAATAAGAGTTGTAGCAGGGCTGAGTGGATGTCATGATCTCACTCTAGAGCATGACTGTGAGACCACGAAGGAGAAACAAGAGAGGAAGATGGTGCAGCAGCCTGGGATGCAGTGGCTCCACAGGTAAGAAAGGCACATGCCTGTAGTGGGCCCCAAAGTCACAGGATGGTTCTTAATTTATTTATTTTTATAGCGCTGTGGTTTAGGGTCTGAGCTGCAAACCAGGAGACCTGGGTTTGAATACCACAGCCCCGTTTGCATACTGTTGTGACCCTAAGCAAGTCACTTAACTTCCTTGTGCTCTCAGGTCATACCCGGAAACAAGCTTTGGCTTGGTGTGCCTTTTCTAGTTAAACAATTTCCCTTAATGCAGAAAACAGGGACTTGATTTAATTCCTGTCCTGCGTAACAACAAAAGGCATGCTGTGTTAGCAGTTCAGACCCCTTTTTCTGATGACAACAATTTGTCTGCATGGCTCCGCCCATGCAGCCATAAAAGTATGGTGAGTAGCAGCATACCAGTTGACCAGTGTGGAGAAAGAAGATAGAAATTCCATTTTATAGCTCTGTGAGTGGCTTAGCCCAGCCAAGTTCCCCTAAGCTCTAAAGTGATTGTATCCTGGGGTGTGGGTTGCAAAGACCTATTTTGTTGATGGGGGACTGGTAACCATGACACCAGTGGGAAATTCACCTATTCTTCCACAATAAGTGCCATAGGATCTTTAATTTCTACCTAGACAATGACCAGAGATGGTCATATGGGACCTTGGTTTAGTGTCTCTTCTGAAGGACTGCACCTTAACAGTGCAGCATTCCCCTTGTACTGCACTACAGTGTCATTAATGGGTATTACCTCAAGTATCTGGTGCGGGGCTAGAACCCACAGCCTTCTGATTTCCCATCCCAGACAAGAATGTGCTAATCTACTAAGCCACTGACACTGACTGGCATAACAGGAAGAGAAATGCAGATAGTACTAAATATAAAATAGAGGCTGCACTGCATGTAAATATATTACTTTTAAAGGTTTTCCCAAAAGTGACAACTCACTTTAAACTGTGCCCACTTGAAATTGAACTGCTTCCTCCAAACTCTGATTGTGAGTTGGAGGAGGAGGCATTATAGGAGACTGTTCTGAATCTATAATACGGGAATGTATGGGTCAGATTAGAGAGGTTGTTGTGGGCTTTAAAGACAGTGACAGGTGTGGGCAGTGCTGATGAGAGAGGTAAAAGATGATAGTGGAGGGTGAGGTGAATATGTGACCAGCCTTGGCCTCTTTTTGGATGGGGGTGGTGAGTTGCAAAACACAGTTCAAAGCTGTACAACGAATAAACAAAAGTTCTGTTTAATTGAGTGGTCTCCAATATGAATATTTATTGAATATTCACTGAAGTTATTCAAATATCTCTACTGCTAGTATAGCAGGGCTAAGAACTTGATGATGGGATCATTTGCTTTTCTTCCATGCCATAAACTGCTGATGTAAAAATGTAAATAAAATTGTGAACATTAAAAAAACACAGCACTGGCAGTGCTGACTGAGTAGAATAGTGTTGTTACATCTGGCAATGTGAGTAAGGCTACTGATATTCCTTTATAAGTCATTTTGCAGAAATAGCAAGTTGGTGGTGGTAAACAGTTAATCTCTATAATTAAAAAGGAAAACTAAGAGCTTAAAGTTCACTTCTCTGGTTAGTTATTCAAATACTAGATTGGTAATGAGACAACTATCTGGGATTCCCCTATGTTGCTGCATAGTGGCTATTCAAAGACCCGTGTACCTGTTTTATAGGTTTGTGCTCAGTACTGCTCACCTTAATAACATATGTAATCATGCTTCATAGGCTAGGGTGTGTTCACTGCTTTCAAGCCAAATCCCCAAAGTTGCCCAATGTTTCCGCTCCTGTCACAGTGGGCGATTGAAATCATCTGAAAAAATGTACCTATGCTATAATTCTAGAGCCCAACACTTAAATGGTTTCAGTCTTTTTATTTTGCAGAAGTCAAATGCTTCCTTTTTGCCAGAAAATTGGCTGTCACCTAAATGTTTTTTCCATTGGCAGTCATTTACTTTCTCCCCTTTATTTTTGATGTTCTTGCCTTTTGCTAGGAAACCAGGTACTGTACCTCCCAAGCTGAGTTAACAAAAGCACTGCTCTCCTTTCAAGTAATTTTTTTATTAAATTCACAATTTCTCCTGTCCCTAGTGGCTGCCCTTCTTTGGTCCAGCTTTGAAACTCTGAGTCCGGATCCAACAATCGCTACTAATTCCCCTGTGACCTGCAGCTTCCCCTTCCCTGTACCCTCACCTGTAGCTTCACCCCCTCTAGTGAGTCTCCTTAACATATACCTTATCATTTTTCTTAGCTAATTTATTCAATATTACTCTTTATTTATGCTTATTCTGAAAAAACAGTGTATTGTTTGTTCTTATATTTGGTTAATTGTGGATACCAAGTTATCTGCTTGTGCCAGTTTGTATTAATGCTAAATTACTCCTAATGTTTATTGATCGGTTTCTTCTACTGGGAGGAAGACATCTGGGTTGTGGTGCAGGAACAGCTTGTGGTAAGCCTAGGAGCTAGCATCCCTACAAGGGTGGCACCAGCCCAGTGCATGTTGCTGTCATTAAGGTCGACAGAGACTGCGATCAACGTCATGGACAGGGCCCCTAGTGCTCTGCGGCAGAGTTTTCTGATTTCTGCGGCAGGGCTCCTAGGCTTCTGCGGCAGCATTTTCTAATTTCTGCGGCATGATTTATTAATTTCTGTGGCAGAATGCAGCCCTATCATTGGCTAAAATATGAAGTGATGTCACTGATGACATCGCCTACCATGCGTAGAGGAGGGGCTTCAGGATAAACAAGATGGGCACAGGAGCCTGGCACTATGGAAAAACTGTATATTTGAATGAAAATTCACCAAAAACAATGAATTCTGTGGCACTATATAAATTCTGCAGCGTGATGCAAATTCTGGGGAAAATTCCACAACTGCAGAATTGCAGAATTCCAGGGCCTTGGTCATGGGTAGTAGGAGGAAGAAGAAGAAAAAGGAAAAACCCTATGTGCATTGGCATGATGGTCCCCTTTGGTCCTTGGGCCTTGCATGGCATCATGCATCACAGACAGGGCATGGGTCAGTGTGGGGATCGAAGTGAAGTACAGGCAGCAGTCAATGGCCAGACATCTGAAGGAAAAAATTCTAAATAAATAAACTCCCTGGATCCAGAGCAGAGACAGGAGCCCTGTTTATTAAGTTTAATTTTTTGTTGTCTGGCAAGGAGGTCTAGACAATACTGTCTATTTTCAGTCTGGTCCCAGGTGTTGGTCTGGAATACAGAAGAAAACCAACTAAAACCGAACTAGATTTAGCTGTTGGTGGTATTTTAGTGAATGAGGGAAATCTGCCCAGAACACTGGGACATTCCCTACTCTTCACTTGCACATAATAATAATAATAATAATAATAATGTATGTACTGTTATCCAGATGATTAGAAACAAAATTAGACATGTACAGACTAATGACTGTTATTTGTTGCCTCATTCTCTATTTAACCACCAATGGAGAAATGTACATCGGCTTTCTTAATGATAGAAGAAACCTGAAAATCCTACAGGCTTTCCATGATATAAGGTCCCTGTTATTGGCAAGTGCACATTGACTTGTTTTCCTTCTTTGGGTGGTTTAATATGTGTCTTATTGACTTTGGTAGTTTCTTTGTCACTGACTCATCAAGATTTGTGATAGTAATGGCTTTGTTGAGTTCACTGTGTAGTCCATTTTAGTTGTTTCATACTTTGGCTATTGTTTTCTGGTTGTCATACTGAAATAAAAATTTCCTACTCTTTTTAGAAGTACTGTACCATGGGCTCTTACCATCCACTTGATCAACCACTAGAAAAGGCAGACAGAACCTCAGTTTAACATCTCATCTACAGTATGGCATAACCCCAACAGCACAGCATCCCCTTAGTACTGCACTTGGGTACATCATTTATGGTATAAGCCAACTTGTTGTGGTACTTGAAGCCACAACCTTCTTGTCCAGAAGTGGATGTGCTACCAACTGAGAGATGCCGATCCCTTGTGGGAAGATGCTGTCTGCTATTTGCGGTGGGACATCATGATGCTATGCTGTAGAGGCATTTTCACTTGGTTTCTGCTGCCCACTTCCATACATTGATGTCCAAGCCACATATAGATGGAGATCAGCATGTTGTGTGGTCACTAGCAATGTCCAGTACTGCTCACACCATGCCAATGGATGTAACATGCTACAGGTTGGTCATATTCCTTCCCTGTACCCTAGAATCCAAATCCACAGCACACCATAGACTCTGCTGACCTAGTGCCAAGAGTCAGGATCGCAAAGTGAATCCTGGCCTTAAGTGTGATAGTGTGAAGCTATACTCCAGTAACAGTGGGCTGGATGCAGTGTCATTGTTACGGCTTCATGAATTCCCTCACCAAAGTACAGTGGGACCAGCAGTAGCCAGCATGTCAAAACTGTACAGTAAATACCTTTGGAAAGCAATCGTAATGGCAGTGTCAGCAGTGAATGTGTCACGATGCTGTATATTATTAAAACACAGATACAAGCACTTGCAAGACCCTTTGAGGCTGAGTGCTTCATCAAGTCATCAGAGGCTCAGCTGCAGGTGACAGTAGAATGTGCTTGATTCATCATGGTATATAAATAAGTGTGTTTTAGAGCAAGTATAAGTGTCTAAAACTTATTTTACAATGCAATTTCTTAAATGGGACCACAGGTTCCCATCACAGTCATTTGTGGTTGATGAGCTTCACTATTTAAGCAATAAGACCTGACAAGGTGTGCACAGTTGTGGTATAATGGCATACCTTGGGTATGTTGTGACATAAGTGTAGTCCTCGCAAGAGGTTGAGCCCCTATAAGCTTGAGGTGGCCCAACCTGCACTGCCTGTATGCTCTGAATGTAACTGATGTTGAGGTCAGACAAGAGAAGCTGTTATGGAGTGGCTGCTAAGGTCATACCAAGAATCCAGTAGCCTGTTAAACCCTGTTCAGTCTGCAAAGCACAGCACCATAACTGCCTTAGCAAATGCGGACCAATGATTGACTCATTGACCTTGACAATAGAAATCTGTCTGTGCCATTTTTCTGGATCTAAGTAAGGTCTTCTGTTACAGTTGACCATAGCCTGCTTCTATCCTCTCTAAGTAACTTAGGTCTACTCTGGACCCTAACTCTATGTGCTGGTTTGCTGACTACCGCAAGTAGAAAACAGCAGGTTGAAGCTGAAGATGATCTTTCTCCACTTATACCTATGCTGAGAGGTGTGCCTCAGGGATCTATCCTTGGTCCCCTTGTTTGCAGTTTATATTAACGACATCAATGACACCATCAATAAAACCAATATCCACTTGTTCGCTGATGACACAGTACTTTATTTGAGTTGTCCTATGCTGGAAGCAGCCTTAAAGATCTCCAAGCTGAATTTAACCTATTACAATACCAGCTCATAAGCAAAAAAGCTGCTGCTTAATGTGAAAAGCAAAGCGATGCTCTTTTTACCCTACTCTAATGTGACAAATCCCACATGCGGGGGTTATCCCTCAGATCACCACAGTACTTTGAGAAAACTAGAGTATGTGCCAAAATTTAATGTTTGGATGTATGTCAATCAAACTCTCCTTCTGAACATCTCAAGAACTACAGAAGAAACTAAGACAAAGATTAGGACTATTCTATAGAATTAACCACCTTCTTACTAAGGAGGCCAAGCTGCAGTTGGTTCAAGCCACCTTCCTTTCATTAATAGATTACAGAGACCCTCTCTATAGCCACTGCACTGCCTCTGTCTCCTGCAAAATTGGACACCCTTACCATAGAGTAATCAGGTTCATAACTAACATTCCTCTTTCCACACACCATTACTCCTTGTAATCGCAGTGGGTTGGACTTCCTTCATTATAGCAGAAATAGAAACGCCGCCTTTGCCTTCAGAGCTGTAACCATCAAGGTCCCCGTTACATCTCTGATTGTATTCCCAGGAGTATGATAAGCACCTATGCTCTCAGAAGTTATTCCCTAATCACCTCCAAGTTCCGAAGGTCAAATCACATTTCAGCAGAGCTGCATAAGTTTCTTGTTGCCTATCTTGTGGAACAGTTTGCAAAAACTTGAAGCTGAGCTGTCCTGTTAGTCTGAATATTTTCAAGCCACCTATGACCACATCATGAAAGAATACTGCAATTGTTAGCAACATCGCTAGCTCACCTACTCTACAGTTCCCCTGTCCATCCTGCCTCCTATCCTGCCTCTGCCTCTTTTCCTCATCTAAAGTTTGCTTCTCTCACTCTTTTCCTGTCTTTCTTTAGCTTGGGCTCAGGTTCCACCCTCCCATGAAGTATGCGGATAACATTTACTCCCCATCATTATCTTCCTAAACTGTATCCCACAGCTGTCTGTCCTTAACTATGGCTGCAGTTCCACTCCTTCCCTGAAGTAGAACAGAAACAATTCCTTCTCTTTGAGTATATCTCCCTAATCTGGTACTCTTCAAACTGCCTTCCTCTGCTTTTTAAGTGAACAGGCTGGCTATACCAACTGATAAGCCTATCTGTTGTAAAGCTCCATATGTTCATATTTTGTTGTACATATGTCATTTTTCTCTTGTATAATATCATTATGTTCTACCCTACTGTAATGTATATATTGTATATTTTTTCTCTCACTATATATATTGCACTATGTTCACCATGTTACTCTACAACAATGTTCTCATGACCAGGTCTATCTTGCAAATGAGCCTTGCTCAATGGTGCCCACCTGGATAAATAAAGATTTTGGTTGATTGATTGAGTGACTGTTATTTGCCTTGCTATTCTTTCACTGTACACTGCTGATGAAAGGTGCCTCAACTACTAAAGACAAACCAGAGGCATCACTGACATCATCATGTATAACCCAGACTGTAATGGATTAAGTGTTAATAAAAAGTTAAAGTAGCAGCCAGCAGTAATACAAAACTGTGTGAAACAGCAACCAGGCATGAAACTGAATGCAATAATGGATCGTTGTCTTGTGACCCTTGACCCCACTATTGACCAGCCAGAATGCAAGGGGTCCTGGTAAAGACACTGGCACTTAAGATGAACAACAACAAAAGGCTGGATAGTCATGCTGGGCCGGGCAGGAAGGCATAAAGCCAGGAACAGCAACTGGGCTGTGCCTGGAGCATGGATCAGGCAATATTAACAGAGTGCGCCATGGCACAGCACTGTTGAATATGGCACTGATGGCACATGCACTGCACACAGCACAGTGGCATTGCACCAGTGCAAGTGGCAGAATGGGAGCAGGTGGATGCGCCAGCACAGTTGAAAGTTGCGCTAGGCGCATCAACCATGATATTCAGCACTGGGCATTCAAATGAAGCCATTATGTATGCAAGGTGCAAATGGGACCATTTGTGTCATTATGTATCCATTTGCATGTGGTGCGCTGATCCCCAGCAACTTGCGCCTGGTGCCTGCCAGGTTGTAGCCATCGGGACTGACACCTGTGGTCCAATGGCAGTTCCCCACTCCCGAGCACCCAATCATGGGTATAAGGCCTGCTAAATTCTCTGGTGGTTCAGTGGTAACCTCCATCATTAGACTGTGGGTATTCTGTAATGATAAATCCTGGTGATCCAGTGGATACACCCCTCATCGCCAGATTGCAGGCAAAGTAAATCTAAGCCCGATGGTCCAGTGAAAGAGTTCCCATCCCCTATCATGGGCAGAAACATCACTAGATGCCACCACGAAAAGCATAATAGAATAATAGGTAGATAGTTTAGTGCCATCCACACACTTGAGCACTGGTCATCCATCCAGGAGACCAAGAGGAATTAGCTGGCTCTCATCATGAAGTACAGACATAGTCACACCTGTATCTAGCAAAATAACCAGTTGGAGACCCCGACCATGGCGTTGATGCAAGACCTTCTGTTTTATGTCAATGGTGAGCTTGTTCACAATACAGACTGGGGCCTGTAGTTGTCAATATGAACTGCTGCTACTGTCCTCATGCTGTTCCTGGAAACGCAGGCTGGTTGAGTCTCACCTGGCCTCTTCTAGGTCCTCAACAGAGTACAAGGAGGGTTGAATACTGATGGTCACTGCAATGGACAAGGCCTCAGGATTTGGGCCTGGTGCAGCGTGATCCAGGGAGGCTCCAGTGTCTCCTTGGCCAAGTGAACCCTGCGCTGCCGGAGCTAATGCAACAATGGCTTGCTTTGAGATGGTTCTATGTGATAATGGCAATCGTGTAATAGCGATCGCCGTTTGAGTGAGTGTACATCACTGAAAATTAATTTTGGTGATGTACACTTGTGGTGAACTGCAAGAGGGCACCAGAGATCTATGGGTTTTTTATGTGGGTTGTAGCCCTGCACTCCTACTAAAGAATTTCAACCTGGGGTGCATGTTTAGGGTGCAAAACTTAAAAATAATAAACCGATCCGGTGCAAAACAGCATCATGCCTGAACCAAACTTCAGCACCCTCTCAAACCCAGCCTGCCACCAACCCACCATTCCACACAGCCAGCTCAGCAGCCCATCACCGCACTACACTCCACAAACCCTCCTCCTTCTACCCATCACACGGCGTGATCCCTCCCCATGCACGGTATACATAGTGACATCCTGTCGCTATATTCACCTACCCCTCGTATCCAGTCGCTACCTCTGCCAGGTGGCCCTGTGAACAGGCACCATGATTGAGTTGCTCTTTTGAAAGTGCTCAATTGCGTGTCACCCTGTACATGGATATCCTTTGGGACAAAGTCTGCTACTGATTGACCTTTCTGAGAACAGCAGAGGTTGCTGTTCTCTCCACTATTTCACTGTAGGAAGGGACTTGCCGAGTTGATCGTCCCAATTGTCATTCTGTTCAGAGTTAGGGTTGTTCCAATTCCACCTATTCCTTATTTTGATTGCAACCCCAGACCGTAGTTCTATTTGTCATCCGAGGGTGGCTTTTGTCTTGGGCCTTGCTTTCCAATGTGTAGTGGGTTGTGCTGGCTGGTAGATTGCACCATGGCCACCTTTGCTTTTGAGCCAGGATTCAAATCTCAGAGGTAGAGCTCATAAACAAGCTCAGTCTTCCTGAGAATATCTGTGAATTTGTCCATTCTGGGGAAAACTGTAGGCTCGACTTTCAGCACGGACAGCCAGACTCTGTTCCAAATAAACAAGGTCTTATACTCAATTTGGATGGTGTCTGCATCCTCTTGCAAAAGTGTTTTGTCAGTGCAGTTGGCAAGCCATTGCCTTTGGTGGTATGACGCTGGACTCTCCTTAGCAGTTTGCTTCATGGGGTAGGCCAACATAATGCCAACCGCACCTTGGGAGTGCTCGGTAATACGTTCCGCAGCAACTGTGGCTTGGCGAACTGCCTCTGGGAGTTTTGACCAGAGTTTGGGGTCAACAGTCTGCTAAGAGATCTGTACTTGGTAGCCTGTCGGCAGACTGAGCATCTCACATTTGGAATTAACCTTTTTCAAATGGCAACTGAGATTATCTTTGGGGTTCTTGCAGCCGGCCTATACTGTCAGCGATCTGCTGCACAGAGTGGGCCATCTGAAGGGATTATTCTGAATCATGGGGTGTGTATCAGGGAAGGGTTTTGGTTGTGTGTGTGTGGAAGGGGTGGCCTCTGCTGTGACATCGGCCACAGAGCAGATTAGGGATGGCTGAACAGCGCCTTCCCTTAGCATAGCATCTAAGTGCTGTTTAAAGACCTGCTCTTGTTCCTCAGTCATCTCCGTCCAGCGAGGGTGGCCTGATGACGAGGGATCATGTTGTTATAGCATGGGACCCACCATCTTGTGGGTGGAGGGAGGACACTGGGCCACATTGAGGGTGTGGCTAGATGCCATCTTGGCAGTTGTCATCACCAGAATCATCAGTGCTGGATGATGTGATGTGAATGGGTGTGTAATGAAACCCTCCCATTGCTTTGATGTGCCCAGCCAGCACTTTTGCTGATGGTGCAGTTTCGCCATCTTAAGTCTACATCCTTTGTGACTAACTTTGCAATGTTCTTCTCTACACCTTCACAAATCTCTTCTGTAACACTCTCTATGCAGCGCTCAATTTGCAGTTGTCCCTAAGCTCCCTATCCAACTCTATCACTTACCTGTTTCAGTCCCTCTCATCTCCTCAAGCTCCTCAAGTAAAGTCTAATTTGTATCCTCAACAAATCATTCCTCTGCAACACCTGTTTCTTATCCTGTTTCAGCCTATAACATTCTCTCTCAACGTGCATAACTCTCAATTATTATTCTGTACAGGACAGTGCAAAAGAGTTTCATTCTTACTATGCAAGGACTGAAGTTCTGTTTCAAGTTGCTGCTCATTTTTTAAACTTTCAGATGTCTGCAAGCCCATCTCTTTCTTAATAGATGCGATATGCAGTTCGAGGGAATGACACCTCAATTTGAGGTAGCCCGTGATATGGGCATCGGCGACTGGGCACCTTACAATAACTGCGACTCGATCCCCGAGCGATGTCATCAGTACTACAGCAGGGTAGGGAGGCCTGATGGGGATTGGCTACTTAATCACGGGATGTCACTATATCGATGCGCAGGAGGGAGCTGAGCACACACAGCAAGGGCAGGAGGGGATGTGGGGGGTGGTGCCATGGTGGGTTGCTGAGCTGACCCTGAGTGTAGTGGGTGGGTTGGTGATGTTGATGGGCAGGGTAGATACTGGTCTGGTCGTGTCGCTGCTGTGTTTTTATTGCACCTGTCCCTAACCTTTATTTTTAAGTTTTTTTCACTTTCCAACATGCACCCCTTGGAGTTGAGAATCCAAGTAGTGGGGTGTGGGGCACGTCTCTGCATAAAAACATTAAAGTAAGTCCCTGGCACTGTTTTGATGTGCACTGGGGTGTAAGCGTGTCAAATAAAAGTTCTGGCACTCTGGTCACAATAACAGTGATAGCCTTTAGACTTTGCTGTTGTCACATAAACCCGATTCAGAGGCTTCCAGAGCAGCATAGATAGCCCATGCGAATAGCTGCCCTTTAGAATCATGCTTTTGGCTGTTTGTCTGTCTTAGAGTACTGAATTGAGATCCCTAGTAAGGTTATCGGAGTGATTTGCATCCTGTGCAAAATCATTCTGGCCTCTGTGGGAGATAAGAAAGTTAGAGATGCCGGGTCTCAGATCTGCACAGATGTTAGACATAATGGTACCAACGGTACCAAACAAAAGTTTTGGGAACACACACTGGACCCATCAGTGGTTACCCTGCTGTTTATCGATACACAGTGGTTGAACCAACAGACTTTCATAATCCTGCAATTCAAAACTGCCATTGGCAAGGTGAGATTGCATCAACCTTGTTGACTTAGCAGCCAGACTTAGCAAGATGCTACTAAAGTGATAGGTACTGGTGTGTACACCTCACTTACTACCCAAGGGAAGGTAAGCTAACAAGTCGTTAAACTTTGCTAATTTAGACCACCTGCTCATGGTCGCTAATAACATCATGGTACTCAGTCCTGCACAGATTCTTTTGTGGTAAAATCAACAAGAGACAACAGACAAGTGTGATATTCAGTAATATACTTGTTTATTACGCAAACGTAATCAGATGCCCTAAAACTGGTCTTGCCAATAGATATTGGGAGCTGAGAGTTTCCTGATATCCCTAGGAGTGAAGATAGTCTCAGTGGGAATGCCTATTACAGTACATTATATATCCCCAATAATTACTATGGAAACTAAAAGACTAGCTACATAAAATAGGCCCTATTGGCTAAAAGTTATGTGGCTCCACAGTGTTATCTATAGATATACAGTATTAGTAAAGTCAGCTATAAATGACAATGAAGAACTCATACAAAATGTAGGATATATATGTAGTGTTACAAAAATCTGCATGACGGCAGTGTTGGTTACTAGGACTTCTCAGAAGAATAAACAGAGAGCACAGAAGTGTATTCTCGGTACAGTACTTGCAATGAGTTTCTTAGCAATATTGATATAACCATAACATGTCCGTGGGTTACTTATGCTTATACAGTAAGTACCAATGCCCTAAGTACTAGTAATCATTAGATATTTGCATAGTATATAACACAACATAGATATTGTCCACGGTGCATAATGCTACCAAATTAAAGTATGGGGGCCAAAGATAGCAGGACTCACCGTAGGTGAGGGAAGTGCTCTGGCTGGTGGGACTACCATGCATATAGTGGTGCAGTTCACACAATGCTGGTGACAACGAGAGCAGCACTAACTGAGGCTGACCAACAGGCATGGGTTCAGTAATCAGAGAGTGACCAGCCCAGCATTGTGACACTGGCAGAAATGAAAGGGATGGGGGATGGGGGGCCTATGAAAAACTGGAAGGCAGTGACAGTGGACAGGGTCAGATGTGTTGGCCACTCAATAGATGGTGAAAATTAAAATCCACAAATATTTTAGATATATATCTGGGAGTTCAGTGATGATGAAGTGGACAGAACATGAATAACTCCAGAGGTTCGGTCACTGCATTCCTGTAAGAGGGCATGGCATTGCTACTCTCTGTGGAGAAATTAATCAGTTCTTGTCACCTTGTTTTCATTTAGTTTTTTTTGGGGGGGGTCGGGGGTGAGGGTGAAGAAAACTGGTCAGTTTCGCAAAGAAAAACAGACATGGGGCTCTAGATTCTGCGGGTGAATAATATCCAACATGATACACCCATGTCAAGACAGTGGGCAAACAAGATGTATTGCCGGTGGGTAGGGGTGGGAGTTGGGAATGTGATCAGGAGCAGGAGAGAACCATCCAGCATTAGAAAAACAAAACAAAATAAAAACACAACAACAAAATGAGAAGTTGAACCTAGATATGCCCAGCGGAGAAACCAAAACTCACCTCAACTATGGACTGAAGTAACGCTTTCTGTGCCACACTGCAAGACTCTGACAGAGCTTCAGTAGACCAGGACACAGGTTCTGAGAAAACAATTTACAGAGGAAGCAAAGATACCAATTGCTAGAGAAATGATTTAAAGCAGTTTATATTTTGTCGGGTTTCACTGTGCTGCTGGACAGCAACCAATGGCATGAGGCAGACATCTGGAGTCAGTCAGAGTGCACACCAATGAACAATGAAAGGAGCCTGATTTGTTGACAGCAACAGTGAAAGCTTCTAAGTTGGGGAACCAAAATAACATGGGAGAATAAGAGCTGTAGCAGGGCTGAGTGGATGTCATGATCTCACTCTAGAGCATGACTGTGAGACCACGGAAGGAGAAACAAGAGAGGAAGATGGTAAGCAGCAGCCTGGGATGCAGTGACTCCAGCGTAAGAAAGGCACATGCCTGTAGTGGGCCCCCAAAGTCACAGGATGGTTCTTAATTTTATTTATTTTATACGCTGTGGTTTAAGGTTCTGAGCTGCAAACCAGAGACCTGGGTTTGAATACCACAGCCCCTGTTTGCATACTGTGTGACCCTAAGCAAGTCACTTAACTTCCTTGTGTCTCAGGTCATACCTGGAAACAAGCTTGGCTTGGTGTGCCTTTTCTAGTTAAACAACTTCTTTAATGCAGAAAACAGGGACTTGATTTAATTCCTGTCCCTGCGTAACAACAAAGGCATGCTGTGTTAGCAGTTCAGACCCCTTTTCTGATGACAATAATTTGTCTGCATGGCTCCGCCATGCAGCCATATAAAAGTATGGTGAGTAGCAGCATACCAGTTGACCAGTGTGGAGAAAGAAGATAGAAATTCCATTTTATAGCTCTGTGAGTGGCTTAGCCCAGCCAAGTTCCCCTAAGCTCTAAAGTGATTGTATCCTGGGGTGTGGGTTGCAAAGACCTATTTTGTTGATGGGGGACTGGTAACCATGACACCAGTGGGAAATTCACCTATTCTTCCACAATAAGTGCCATAGGATCTTTAATTTCTACCTAGACAATGACCAGAGATGGTCATGATGGGACCTTGGTTTAGTGTCTCTTCTGAAGGACTGCACCTTAACAGTGCAGCATTCCCTTGTACTGCACTACAGTGTCATTAATGGGTATTACCGCAGTATCTGGTGCGGGGCTAGAACTCACAGCCTTCTGATTTCCCATCCCAGACAAGAATGTGCTAATCTACTAAGCCACTGGACTGACTGGCATAAGGGAAGAGAAATGCAGATAGTACTAAATATAAAATAGAGGCTGCACTGTAAAATATATTACTTTTAAAGGTTTTCCCAAAAGTGACAACTCACTTTAAACTGTGCCCACTTGAAATTGAATCTGCTTCCTCCAAACTCTGATTGTGAGTTGGAGGAGGCATTATGGGAGACTGTTCTGAATCTATAATACGGGAATGTATGGGTCAGATTAGAGAGAGTTGTTGTGGGCTTTAAAGACAGTGACAGGTGTGGGCAGTGCTGATGAGAGAGGTAAAAGATGATAGTGGAGGGTGAGGTGAATATGTGACCAGCCTTGGCCTCTTTTGGATGGGTGGTGGTGAGTTGCAAAACACAGTTCAAAGCTGTACAACGAATAAACAAAAGTTCTGTTTAATTGAGTGGTCTCAATATGAATATTTATTGAATATTCACTGAAGTTATTCAAATATCTCTACTGCTAGTATAGCAGGGCTAAGAACTTGATGATGGGATCATTTGCTTTTCTTCCATGCCATAAACTGCTGATGTAAAAATGTAAATAAAATTGTGAACATTAAAAACACAGCACTGGCAGTGGACTGAGGGAATAGTGTTGTTACATCTGGCAATGTGAGTAAGGCTACTGATATTCCTTTATAAGTCATTTTGCAGAAATAGCAAGTTGGTGGTGGTAAACAGTTAATCTCTATTAATTAAAAGAAAACTAAGAGCTTAAAGTTCACTTCTCTGGTTAGTTATTCAAATACTAGATTGGTAATGAGACAACTATCTGGGATTCCCCTATGTTGCTGCATAGTGGCTATTCAAAGACCCGTGTACCTGTTTTATAGGTTTGTGCTCAGTACTGCTCACCTTAATAACATATGTAATCATGCTTCATAGGCTAGGGTGTGTTCACTGCTTTCAAGCCAAATCCCCAAAGTTGCCCAATGTTTCCGCTCCTGTCACAGTGGGCGATTAAAATGCATCTGAAAAAATGTACCTATGCTATAATTCTAGAGCCCAACACTTAAATGGTTTCAGTCTTTTTATTTTGGCAGAAATCAAATGCTTCCTTTTTTGCCAGCAAAATTGGCTGTCACCTAAATGTTTTTTCCCATTGGCAGTCATTTACTTTCTCCCCCTTTATTTTTGATGTTCTTGCCTTTTTGCTAGGAAACCAGGTACTGTACCTCCCAAGCTGAGTTAACAAAAGCACTGCTCTCCTTTCAAGTAATTTTTTATTAAATTCACAATTTTCCTGTCCTCTAGTGGCTGCCCTTCTTTGGTCCAGCTTTGAAACTCTGAGTCCGGATCCAACAATCGCTACTAATTCCCCTGTGACCTGCAGCTTCCCCTTCCCTGTACCCTCACCTGTAGCTTCACCCCCTCTAGTGAGTCTCCTTAACATATACCTTATCATTTTTCTTAGCTAATTTATTCAATATTACTCTTTATTTATGCTTATTCTGAAAAAACAGTGTATTGTTTGTTCTTATATTTGGTTAATTGTGGATACCAAGTTATCTGCTTGTGCCAGTTTGTATTAATGCTAAATTACTCCTAATGTTTATTGATCAGTTTCTTCTACTGGGGAGGAAGACATCTGGGTTGTGGTGCAGGAGCAGCCCCATGTGGTAAGCCTAGGAGCTAGCATCCCTTACAAGGGGTGGCACCAGCCCAGTGCATGTTGCTGTCATTAAGGTCGACAGAGACTGCGATCAACGTCATGGACAGGGCCCCTAGTGCTCTGCGGCAGAGTTTTCTGATTTCTGCGGCAGGGCTCCTAGGCTTCTGCGGCAGCATTTTCTAATTTCTGCGGCATGATTTATTAATTTCTGTGGCAGAATGCAGCCCTATCATTGGCTAAAATATGAAGTGATGTCACTGATGACATCGCCTACCATGCGTAGAGGAGGGGCTTCAGGATAAACAAGATGGGCACAGGAGCCTGGCACTATGGAAAAACTGTATATTTGAATGAAAATTCACCAAAACAATGAATTCTGTGGCACTATATAAATTCTGCAGCGTGATGCAAATTCTGGGGAAAATTCCACAACTGCAGAATTGCAGAATTCCAGGGGCCTTGGTCATGGGGTAGTAGGAGGGAAGAAGAAGAAAAAAAGGAAAAAACCCTATGTGCATTGGCATGATGGTCCCCTTTGGTCCTTGGGCCTTGCATGGCATCATGCATCACAGACAGGGCATGGGTCAGTGTGGGGGATCGGAAGTGAAGTACAGGCAGCAGTCAATGGCCAGACATCTGAAGGAAAAAAATTCTAAATAAATAAACTCCCTGGATCCAGAGCAGAGACAGGAGCCCTGTTTATTAAGTTTAATTTTTTTTTGTTGTCTGGGCAAGGAGGTCTAGACAATACTGTCTATTTTCAGTCTGGTCCCAGGTGTTGGTCTGGAATACAGAAGAAACCAACTAAAACCGAACTAGATTTAGTTGTTGGTGGTATTTTAGTGAATGAGGAAATCTGCCCAGAACACTGGGGACATTCCCTACTCTTCACTTTGCAACATAATAATAATAATAATAATAATAATGTATGTACTGTTATCCAGATGATTAGAAACAAAATTAGACATGTACAGACTAATGACTGTTATTTGTTGCCTCATTCTCTATTTAACCACCAATGGAGAAATGTACATCGGCTTTCTTAATGATAGAAGGAAACCTGAAAATCCTACAGGCTTTCATGATATAAGGTCCTATTATTGGCAAGTGCACATTGACTTGTTTTCCTTCTTTGGGTGGTTTAATATGTGTCTTTATTGACTTTGGTAATTTCTTTTGTCACTGACTCATCAAGATTTGTGATAGTAATGGCTTGCTGAGTTCACTTGTAGTCCATTTTAGTTGTTTCATACTTTGGCTATTGTTTTCTGGTTGTCATACTGAAATAAAATTCCCCTCTTTTTTTAGAAGTACTGTACCATGGGCTCTTTACCATCCACTTGATCAACCACTAGAAAAGGCAGACAGAGCCTCAGTTTAACATCTCATCTACATGGCACACCCCAACAGCACAGCATCCCCTTAGTACTGCACTTGGGTACATCATTTATGGTATAAGCCTAATCCTGTTGTGGTACTTGAAGCCACAACCTTCTTGTCCAGAAGTGGATGTGCTACCAACTAGAGAGATGCCGATCCCTTGTGGGAAGATGCTGTCAGGCTATTGGCGGTGGGACATCATGATGCTATGCTGTAGAGGCATTTTTCACTTGGTTTTCTGCTGCCCACTTCCATACATTGGATGTCCAAGCCACATATAGATGGAGATCAGCATGTTGTGTGGTCACCAGCAATGTCCAGTACTGCTTACACACCATGCCAATGGATGTAACATGCTACAGGTTGGTCATATTCCTTCCCTGTACCTCTAGAATCCAAATCCACAGCACACCATAGACTCTGCTGACCTAGTGCCAAGAGTCAGGATCACAAAGTGAATCCTGGCCTTAAGTGTGATAGTGTGAAGCTATACTCCAGTAACAGTGGGCTGGATGCAGTGTCATTGTTACGGCTTCATGAATTCCCTCACCAAAGTACAGTGGGACCAGCAGTAGCCAGCATGTCAAAACTGTACAGTAAATACCTTTGGAAAGCAATCAGTAATGGCAGTGTCAGCAGTGGAATGTGTCACGATGCTGTATATTATTAAAACACAGATACAGCACTTGCAAGACCCTTGAGGCTGAGTGCTTCATCAAGTCATCAGAGGCTCAGCTGCAGGTGACAGTAGAATGTGCTTGATTCATCATGGTATACATAAATAAGTGTGTTTTAGAGCAAGTATAAGTGTCTAAAACTTATTTTACAATGCAAATTTCTTAAATGGGACCACAGGTTCCCATCACAGTCATTTGTGGTTGATGAGCCTTACCATTTAAGCAATAAGACCTGACAAAGTGTGCACAGTTGTGGTATAATGGCATACCTTGGGTATGTTGTGACACAAGTGTAAACTCCATAGAGTTGAGCCCCTATAAGCTGAGGTGGCCCAACCTGCACTGCCTGTATGCTCTGAATGTAACTGATGTTGGAGGTCAGGACAAGAGAAGCTGTTATGGAGTGGTCAGCTAAGGGCATACCAAGAATCCAGAAGCCTGTTAAACCCTGTTCAGTCTGCAAAGCACAGCACCATAACTGCCTTAGCAAATGTGACCAATGATTGACTCATTGACCTTGACAATAGAAATCATGTCTGTGCCATTTTTCTGGATCTAAGTAAGGTCTTCGACACAGTTGACCATAGCCTGCTTCTATCCTCTCTAAGTAACTTAGGTCTACTCTGGACCCTAACTCTATGTGCTGGTTTGCTGACTACCTCGCAAAGTAGAAACAGCAGGTTGAAGCTGAAGATGATCTTTCTCCACTTATACCTATGCTGAGAGGTGTGCCTCAGGGATCTATCCTTGGTCCCCTCTTGTTTGCAGTTTATATTAACGACATCAATGACACCATCAATAAAACCAATATCCACTTGTTCGCTGATGACACAGTACTTTATTTGAGTTGTCCTATGCTGGAAGCAGCCTGTAAAGATCTCCAAGCTGAATTTAACCTATTACAATACCAGCTCATAAGCAAAAAGCTGCTGCTTAATGTGAAAAAGCAAAAGCGATGCTCTTTTACCCTTACTCTAATGTGACAAATCCCACATGCGTGGGGGTTATCCCTCAGATCACCACAGTACTTGGAGAAAAACTAGAGTATGTGCCAAAATTCTAATATTTGGATGTATGGCTCAATCACAAACTCTCCTTCTCTGAACATCTCGAAGAACTACAGAAGAAACTAAGACAAAGATTAGGACTATTCTATAGAATTAACCACCTTCTTACTAAGGAGGCCAAGCTGCAGTTGGTTCAAGCCACCTTCCTTTCATTAATAGATTACAGAGACCCTCTCTATAGCCACTGCACTGCCTCTGCCCTGGCAAAATTGGACACCCTTTACCACAGAGTAATCAGGTTCATAACTAACATTCCTCTTTCCACACACCATTACTCCTTGTACTCCGCAGTGGGTTGGACTTCCCTTCATTATAGCAGAAATAGAAACGCCGCCCTTTGGGCCTTCAGAGCTGTAACCAACAAGGTCCCCCGTTACATCTCTGATTGTATTCCCAGGAGTATGATAAGCACCTATGCTCTCAGAAGCTATTCCCTAATCACCCTCCAAGTTCCGAAGGTCAAATCACATTTCAGCAGAGCTGCCATAAGTTTCTTGTTGCCTATCTTGTGGAACAGTTTGCAAAAAAACTTGAAGCTGAGCTGTCCTGTTAGTCTGAATATTTTCAAGCCACTCTATGACCACATCATGAAAGAATACTGCAATTGTTAGCAACATCGCTAGCTCACCTACTCTACAGTTCCCCCCTGTCCATCCTGCCTCCTATCCTGCCTCTGCCTCTTTTTCCCTATCTAAAGTTTGCTTCTCTCACTCTTCCCTGTCTTTCTTTAGCTTGGGCTAGGTTCCACCCCCTCCCATGAAGTATGCCGGATAACATTTACTTCCCCATCATTATCTTCCTAAACTGTATCCCACAGCTGTCTGTCCTTAACTATGGCCAAGTTCCACTCACTTCCCTGAAGTAGAACAGAAACAATTCCTTCTCTTTGAGTATCTCCCTAATCTGGTACTCTTCAAACTGCCTTCCTCGCTCTTTTTAAGTGAACAGGCTGGCTATACCAACTGATAAGCCTATCTGTTGTAAAGCTCCATATGTTCATATTTTGTTGTACATATGCTCATTTTTCTTCTTTGTATAATATCGCATTATGTTCTACCTTGCTACTGTAATGTATATATTGTATATTTTTCTCTGTATAATATTGCACTATGTCTACCATGTTACTCTACAACAATGTTCTCATGACCAGGTCTATCTTGCAAATGAGCCTTGCTCAATGGTGCCCACCTGGATAAATAAAGATTTTGGTTGATTGATTGAGTGACTGTTATTTGCCTTGCTATTCTTTCACTGTACACTGCTGATGAAAGGGTGCCCTCACTACTGAAGACAAACCAGAGGCATCACTGACATCATCATGTATAACCCAGACTGTAATGGATTAAGTGTTATAAAAAAGTTAAAGTAGCAGCCAGCAGTAATACAAAACTGTGTGAAACAGCAACCAGGCATGAAACTGAATGCAAATAAATGGATCGTTGTCTTGTGACCCTTGACCCCACTATTGACCAGCCAGAATGCAAGGGGTCCTGGTAAAGACACTGGCACTTAAGATGAACAACAACAAAAGGCTGGATAGTCATGCTGCGCCGGGCAGGGGCGCAAGCCCAGGAGCAGCGCAACTGGGCTGTGCCTGGGCATGGACCAGGCAATATTCAACAGTGCTGCGCCATGGCACAGCACTGTTGAATATGGCACTGATGGCACATGCACTGCACACAGCACAGTGGCATTGCACCAGTGCAAGTGGCAGAATGGGAGCAGGTGGATGTGCCAGCAATGTGCAGTTGCGCTAGGCGATCAACCATGATATTCAGCACTGGGCATTCAAATGAAGCCATTATGATGCAAGGTGCAAATGGGACCATTTGCATGTCATTATGTATCCATTTGCATGTGGTGCGCTGATCCCCAGCAACTTGCGCCTGGTGCCTGCCAGGCTGTAGCCATCGGGGACTGACACCCCGTGGTCCAATGGCAGTTCCCCTACTCCCGTACACCCAATCATGGGTATAAGGCCTGCTAAATTCCCTGGTGGTTCAGTGGTAACCCCCCCATCATTAGACTGTGGGTATTCGTAATGATAAATCCTGGTGATCCAGTGGATACACCCCCATCGCCAGATTGCAGGCAAAGTAAATCTAAGCCCTGATGGTCCAGTGAAAGAGTTCCCCATCCCCTATCATGGGCAGAAACATCACTAGATGCCCCGGTGGTCCAGTGGTACCCCCTCCCCACCCGCCCGCTGGGGTCCCCACCACCCAGCACCCCCCCGTCATTGGCAGCACCCCGCCCACATGCCACCTGGTCGCCCGCCGAATGACAGCATACAGCACAGTCTGTACGCCTATTGAACCACTGCGTGGACCAATGTGCGCGCAGACCATACTGTACTACACAGGCCCGATATGTGCTTCCTAAACATTGTACCCCAAATGTTCTAACAAGGCAGTTATCTTTTAAAACCATTGCCTGCTTATAGGAACTTGTGGCAGATACAATAGTTTAGACTACAACTACACACAATTTGATTAGATAATACTGTGAAACTAATGCTCAGAGGCAGTGCCAGATAAAATGGTTCTATTCAGCATCTGAGTACATTGTATCACCAACCCCAGACATCCCGTAAATAAACATCTCATAAACTCTGGAATGTAAATTGAAAATGTCGCTACAAATATTGACACAATGGCTGTTTCATCCCTCAGTCCACCTCTTTTCCATATCTGTCAGCCTAAAAGGCACAAACGGTGTTGACACATATTTCACTTTTGTCTTTCAGTGGTACATCTTGCATGAACTTGCTGAGCTTATGCTTGTATTTCATAATATGGGGCACACCCATTCATGACTGCTTTCCCCTAATTACTGCAGTTCCCTTTAGGCTTTCAGCTCTGCTTCTGTGGATACCAGGATATAGCCTCTTTAGTTAGAGTACTCGTCTGGTTAGAGATTTAATTATGCACATCAAAGTTTTCTTAAGATTTAGTAGCCAGAGACCAGTATTAAGACTCCTTGACAATGACAAACAAAGGTTGTACATGCCTACAATATAGTATTTTGGGGGTAACTATGACTACACGCATATGCACTTGGACCATTGGTTTTATCCCAGTGTAATGAAAACAATTAGGATAATCCCATGATTGCTCATCCATGTCATTTTCAGAAGTGTACTGGTGGCACTCTCCTCCTTATCATTCCTAATCCATTCTTAGCTACATTACAGCTAAAGTGCCAGGGTCATCTACAGTGGTGCCTGCCAGGATGCTGCCATTCAGCTGGAGGCTGGGTGGCATGCGGGCAGGGTGCTGCCACACACCGATGACAGGGGATGTATGCTGGGTGGCAGGGGACCTCAGCAGGTGGGTGGGGAGGGGGTTACCACTGGACCACCAGGGTATCTAGTGATGTTTCCACCCACAATCGGGCAATGAGGGACCTGTCACTGGACCACCAGAGGTTATGTTTACTGATGCCCAGGATCAGGCACTGGAGGGCTTTCCCCTGGACCATCAGGGATTATTATTGCTTATGCCCATGATCGAGCAATGGAGGGGGTTCCACTAGACCACCAGGGATTTTACTGGTAAAGCTGCCTGCAATCGGGCAACGGGGCAGGGGGGCACAATGCTTCCAGGGCAGAGAGCTTGTGGTCAGTGTTCTGGGTGGGCGGCTAGCCACCCATGGTTGGCGGCTGCTATATTTTATCCTGCAATATGGCAGCTCACCTGTGAGTGGCCTGGACTTGCTCCTGGTTTTCCTAGGCACATCTTTGCACCCCCCTCAGTGGTGCAAGGCAGGGTTGTGCCAGCATATGCACCGCACATCCTGGGCTGAATATTGGGTTGTGCCACATATGCATGGGCATGCCCCCACACTTGCACCGCATACATTACCGATCCGGCACATCAGGAGTTGCGCATCGCAACTTGTCCCTTTGAATATCGCCCCAGGGCGCATTGGTGGATTGCGCATGGCACATCCCTGTTGTTCCACGCGCAACCCTTTTGAATATCCAGGCCAGAGTGTCTCATGCCTTTTACAGCTGCTGAGAGAACTAGAGTGTGAGTGACAAGCCAGTCAAGAAATGAGAGAGAGTAGGAGGAGGTGACTAGAGCTGTACTCTTCCTCCAGCCAAGAAGGAGTTCAGGACAATTCTTCCTGAGCTGTTGGAGAGCAAAGAAGTGCTGAAGAGGAGAGCTGAGGGCCTAGCCAGGCCTCAGAGCAAGAGATCCTGGTGTGAGCTGAATCCAGTTACTGGAAGTTACATCTGAGCTGAGAAGAACTGCTGTGAGTTCTAAATAGCTGTGAGAGACTGAATCTACAAAAACATCTGTAGATGGCTGTAATCAGAAGTAAGAACAAGTTGTTCTACCCTGTCTGGTGTGCCAAGGGAGGAGGTAGTCAGGAACTTCTCTCCAGGGTAATTGTACTTTGATCGAGTGAGTGCCCACTGGGTGAGGCGGGGTAGCTTAATAGTCTTAGCCCTTCTGAACTTGCCATGCTGCCATTTGTTGATCGAGAGGAAAGAGAGCTGCAATGCAGAGATCGGACCAAGCCTGGACTTCAACCACCACCTGCCTGCTGTTGCGACATCATATATCCAGGAGCATCTGAGATTGTTTTCCATAGGTACAGAACAAATGAGTACATTCAGAAACCTCCACTGTTGTTTGAATTTTCCCAGTTGGATTATAATTTGTGTGATTTCCTATTAATTTACATTTTTTTTTATAAAGAGTGATAGCCAAAAGTCAGTTGGGTGGGTAAAAGCAAGCTTGCAAATCTGTAAGTGCACCAATGCAAGACCCTGGGCACATTGATATCAAGCCTTCAACAGTGTTTAATTTGCCTGGGTACTCACTAGGTAGAACAGAATAAATGCCAACTGTTTTACATATTGTTGATTAAAGCTTTAATTTAAGTCCCTGTGCCATGGTTAGTGTTTCCTGAAAATGTCATACTATTTGGTTTTATGGTTTTCTTTTCATCAGCATTTGTTAACTTGCTTTGCGGTAACTGAAAACAGACTGTTTCTCTCCCTTCTAGTGAGCCTTGGAGAGTGATGACATCATATTGGAGTAGCTGGCTGCTTCAGCACTCCTAAGTCCCTGCTTGACTGAAGAGCTGTTTCTCTTCCCAGTCAGAACAGTCTGTAGAGTTAACTGTTTGCTCTTGAGGGTTTTTACTAACAAAATCTCTGATTTGAGTTTAGATTGAGTATCTTAAAATCTATAATTCTGTTTTTATAAAAGTTGATCATTTGAGTTTCTGTGCTGAATTGAAGGAATATGAATGTATGTCTGTGAGAAATCAGCTTGTTTTTATCACAGCTGTCAGTTCTTTCTCATCAAAACTCTATGGTTCTTTTCTAGCTATATAACACTGGGTTGTTTATTTAATTGCTATAAAATAAATCTAAATGTTATTCATTCATACAAGTAGTTTGTCTTTGATATAAACTCCATTGGGCTGGCAGTGTAGCCTAGCGGTTAAAGGAATGAGGTATGCACGAGTTTGATACATCCAGCAGACCAGACCTGAGTTTGATTCTCACAACCTCCACTTGCATACTGTGTGACTCTGAGCAAATCACTTAACCGCTCAGTGCTCCCAGGTCACCCCTGAAAACAGGCACTTGTGCCTAGTAGGCCTTACTCGGTTACCAAAAACTAAAATAAATAAACAGCTCCATGTAAGAATTTTTTTCACGTTAGATTAACAAAATGGTGCCTGCCACACTCTGCTATCTTAGCCACATGTACTGTATGAACTCACAAATTTCAGTTCTTTGATGGTGTCTGTGTGAAAATACATCATGTATGTGTAAAACTAGAAACATTATATGTCATCCTGATGCCCCGTCTCCTGCTCCACAGTTGAGGCAGCTGCCCTCTTCTGCCCCTGTCCTCTGACCCACAAGCCCCCTGTCTCCTGACCCACATTCAAGGCTGCTGCATCCTGCATCCCACCATTTTCTCCCCACAGTCAGGGATGCTGCACCCTGCTGCCCCCTGCCTGAACAACTGGAGTTGCTGCACCCTGCTGCCACCTGCCTGAACAGTTGGAGTTCCTACACCCTGCTGCTGACTGTCCACCACCCTCACAGTGAGGACCACTGCATCCTGTTGCCCCCTGTTTCTGTCCCCGCAGTTGGGGCTGCTGTTCTCAGCTATGCCCTAGAGTCCCATGTCCCCTACCTCCACAGTTGGAGCTGCTGTACATGCTACTCCATGCCACCAGAGGTGGGGCATTTGCTGCACCCTGCTACCCACTTCCATTGCCTCAAATGGGCAGGACTGCTGCACCATGAACACCCCATCCCACAGTCAGGGCTGCTGTACCCTGATTCCCATCTGTGTCCTGCCCCACAGTTGAGGCTTCTGCATCATCCTATCCTCTGTTCCCTGCCACCACAGCCAGGGCTGCTGCACCCTGCTTCTGTCTACACAGTCAGTGCTGCTGTGCTCTGCTGCACCCTAGAGCCCCTTGCCTCCACAGTTATGACTGTTGCACCATGCTGTCACTTGCCACAAGAGTCAGGGTATTTGCTGCACACTGTCCCCTGCTTCCACAGTTGCACTCTGCCATCAGAGTTATACCCTTTTCTGTACCCTGCTTCCTATGTCCCTCATCCCAAACAGGCATGGCTGCTGCAGTCTGGGCTGCTGTACCCGGATGCTTCCCCTGTCTCCTACCTGAACAGTCAGAGCTGCTGCACCCTGCTACCTTCTGTCCCTACCCCCACTGGCAGGCCCACTGCACCCTGCTGCCTCCAGTTCCTGTCTCCACAGTCAGGGCTGCTGTGCTCTGCTACACCCTAGAGTCCCATGTACCCTTCCCCCACAGTTGGGCCTGCTTTACCATGCTTCCACATGTCACCAGAGCTTTTGCTGCACTCTGCTACCTACTTCAATTGCCCAAAATGTGCAGGGCTGCTGCACTGTGTGAAGCCTGTCCCATGGTCAGGGCTACTGTATCCTGATGCCCACCTGTGTCCTGCCTCACAATTGAGGCTTCTGCACCATGATGTCCTCTGTCATCTGTCACCACAGCCAGAGTTGTTGCACCCTGCTTCTGTCTGCACAGTTGGGGCTGCTGTGTCCTGCTGTGCACTAGAGCCCCATGCCTCCACAGTTAGGACTGCTGCACCATGCTGCCCCACCACTAAAATCAGATATTTTGCTACACTGCCCAAACTGCTTACAAGAAAAAACAGAAAAATACTTTCATCTTGGATTATGGGGTGGGAGACAGAGGGCAGCAGACCAACTGTTTGGGCAGGAGACAGAAGAGTCATCAAGATACATCAGGCCAAACTATAGGACAGGGTGCAGCAGTCATGCCTGTTTGAGGTAAGGGGCATGGGCAGCAAGGTGCAGCAAAAAATCTGACTGATTGCAAAGGGCAGCAGGGTTCAACTGCTCCAACTGTGGAAGCAGGGGCAGAGTACAGCGAATGACCTGACTCTTGTGGCAAGTGGCAGCATGGTGCAACAGTTCTAACTGTGGAGTCAAGGGGCTTTAGGGCACAGAAGGGCACAGCAGCCTTGACTGTGTAGACAGGAACAGGGTGCAGCAGCCCCGGCTGTGGTGGCAGGAGACAGAGGACAGCGTGGTGCAGAAGTCTCAACTGTGTGGCAGAAAACAGGGGTACATTAGAATACAGCAGAACTGACTGTGGGGCAGTGTGTTCACAGTGCAGCAGCCCTGCCTATTTTGTGCAAAAGAAATTGGTAGCAGGGTGCAGCAAAAGCTACACCTCTGCTAGCATGGTACAGCAGCCCCAACTGTCGAGACAGAGGACATTGGAATCTAGGGCATAACAGAGCACAGCAGCCCTGACTGTGGAGACAGGAACAGGGGGCAACAGGGTGCAGTGGCCCTGACTGTGGGGGTGAGGGACAGAGAGTGGCAGGGTGCAGCAACCCCAACTGTTCAGGCAGGGGGCAGCAGGTGCAGCAGCCTTTATTGTTCAGGCAGGTGATGGGGCAGCAGGGTGCAGCAGCCCTGACTCTGGGAGAAAACAATGGGCAGCAAGGTGCAGCAGTCATAAATGTGGGGCAGGAGACAGGGGTCTTATGGAGCAGGGGACAGGAGCTGCGGAGTGCAGCTGCCTCAGCTATAGGGCAGGAAACAGGGAGCATCAGGATACCATATAGTGTTTCTAGTTATATACACATGTGATGTATTTTCACACAGAAACCATCAAAGAGCTAAAATTTGTGAGTTCACACAGTACATGTGCCTGAAATAGTAGAGCGTGGTGGGCTCCTGTTTGTCAATCTCATATGAAAAAATGTTTTTACATGAAACTATTTATGGAGGCTACATCAATAACAAACTCCTTTTATGAATGAACAAAATTTAGATCTATTTTATATCCATTAAATAAAAAAACAGTGTTATATAGCTAGAAAAAATAGTGCTGATGAGAAAGAACAGACAGCTGTGAAACAGACAAGCTGATTTCTCACAAAGACACATACTGTTTTTATGTTTGCTTGCACGCATGTACAAGAAACATAGTACCATCATACGAGTTTTCGGAGGTGTGGCAGCCCTTTTCCAATTTAGGCAGTGTGTTTGCAGGCACGGCTGCAGTTCTCCAGTGCCTGCTGAAGCTGTCTATGACAGCTCCAAAATGCAGTGGAGTACAGTTGAAAGGGGGAGCTATGCTTCAGTGAGCAGCAATAAGATATCGCCTGCTCATGTGCGCTCCCCACACACACACACACACACACACACACACACACATATGCATGCATACTGCGCTGCAACCCCCCACACACACACACTGTATAGCTGAGGTGCCCAATCCCCACTGGCTGTGCTGCCCTCCCCAAAGCCTTCCATATGCCATGCTGGGTGCCCACCCCAGCATGGTAACTCACTCAGCCGGCGAGGGGTGCTCAATCCCCGTCGGCTCCCTGTCCTCCCCAAAGAGTACAGGGTGCCCGCTGGGGAGCCCACCCCAGCATGGCAACAGATGCTATGGCCGATGGGAGTGCCCAATCCCCGCTGGCTCCACGCCTCAACCAGTTGTACCTTGTGCCACGCTGGAGCCCACCCCAGCGTGGCAAACATTCTGCATCGTCATTTAAAAAACCTGCAATAAAAACTGTCCCTCTGTGCTTCTCCCTGCCCCTCCCCATAACCCGTACTCCACCCACTGCGCACCCTGCCTCCCAACCCCCCTCAACCCATACTTACCTCCGGACCTAGGCGCGACGATCTTCGGTGGATCGGGAACACGTCTGCACTCTTCAAAGCCGACCGCGAACTGAGGAAATGCAGGTAAGCTGTATAATGGGATAGATAGGGTTTTTTCAACTTTGCTGCATATCTCAGGCATTTTTTGGAATGTTTGCACCAAATTTTCAACATGGGGTTTTTGGGACCCCTTCTCATGAACGCTGTCACTGTCATGGCGTTATTTGGGCCCGAAGGGTGATTTCACAGTCACTGTGCGAAATCACCTTTTGGGACCAATTAACGAAATGGCACTGCCAGTGTTCATAAGGTGGGCTCACAAGATGCCTATTCTGAAAATTTGGTGGAAAAATTCCAAAAAATTACTGTTTTACGAGCGTGCATTGTGCAGTTCCTACGCATGCTTGTAAGTCCACGAATTTTCAATATTTTCACTCCATATTTTCAACATTGCCATTTTACCACACCTTCTTATGAGTAGTACAGCTGTCATTTTTCACATCTCACCCAAAACGTGTTTCCGCCCATGTAGCGCACAATGGTGCAGTTGGTATGTGAAATCAATGTATGGGACAAATTAAGAAAATCACAGTGACACTGTTCATGACAAGAGGTCTTAAAATGGCTATGTTGAAAATTTGGTGAAGAAATTCCTAAAAATGACTGTTTTACGAGTGTGCGTTGCACAGTTCCTACGCACGCTAGAAAGTTCACGAATTTTCAATATTTTCACTCCAGATTTTCAACACTGCCATTTACCATTGACCTCCTTATGAGCAGTCAGCTGTCATTTTCACATCTTGCCCAAAATGTGTTTCTGCCCACAGCGACAATGGCACAGTCGGTGTGCGAAATCAATGTATGGGACACATTAAGAAAATCACAGTGACACTGTTCATGAGCAGAGGTCTTAAATGGCTATGTTGAAAATTTGGTGACAAAAGTCCATAAATGACTGTGTTACTAGGAGCATTATGCGTTTCCTCAAGAATTTCATAAGTTCATGACTTTGTAATATTTTCAGTCCCGATTTTCACCAGTGGCATTTTTCCACACTTCCTTATGAACAGTACAGCTGTCATTTTTCACAACATGGCTGAAATGCGTTTTCACACTTTCAGCGCAGAGATGCATGGTCGCTGTGGGAAATCATTGTTCAGGACAGATAAAGAAAATCACAGTGATGCTGTTCATGATCGGAGGTCCCAAAATGCCTGTGTTGACAATCTGCTGTAAAAATCCCAAACTAATTACATTAGTTGTCGTTGCACAGTTTCTATCTGCCTCGTGACTTCACCAGTTTTTTAATATTTTAGTGCAGATTTGCAACATTGCTATTTTACACCTCCCCATGAACAGTACATGTCATTTTTACATCCTGTTCTGAATGTTTGCACCTGTGGTGCTAAATGTCAGTCACTGTGCATACAGCTTCGCTAATAAACTGATATTGCCACTGTTCATGAGGTGGGGTCACAAAAAAAACAAGTTGAAAATTTGGAGTGAAAATACCAACGAATGCCTGAGGTATTAGGGTTTCCAACCATACCCAACCTGTAGAGAATGACAGGCATCAGGGTGTGACTTGGGATTCTGCTCGTAATGTCATACCATTCCACACCCTGCAGCCAGTGAGAGGCATCGAGGCATGCCTTGGACTCTTTGGCCCCAAAGTTCACCCCATTCTCCTATACCGCACCCATCTCACCATATTTCCTGATGGAATGGAGTGCGCATAAGGGCCAAAGACCCCAAGGCACATCGTGACACTTGTCAGTGTCTGCTGGGTGGGGTGTTGTGAAATGGCGTGGCCGTTATCCCTGACGACCCAAAGGCACACCCCAATGCCTGTCACTCTCTGCAAGGTGGTGGTGGGGTTGGCTTCAGTTCAATACTTCACTGCCATTCCTATTACGCAGCTCTGTAACTTCTACACTACCACTGCCACTGCCAGGAAGCAAACATTCGGCATTGACAAATGCTTGTTGGTTACTGCAGAGCAAGTTAACAAATGCTGATTTGAAGAAAACCACAAAACCAAATAGCATGTCATTTTCAGGAAACACTAATCATGATACATGAATTACAATGAAGAAGTAATTATATGATTATGTAATTTATAATCTTAATTTACTTAGCGGTGGCTTATTTAAAAACTGCACCAAGAAGGAGTTACATAGATACATAGACAGTGTCGGCAGATAAGGGCCTATGGCCCACCCAGTCTGCCCATTTGAGCTTGTAAGTTCAGTTTATGTCTTCCTAGAAGTCTGTTGCCCCTTAACCCTGATGTCCAGAATTCCTTTATGTCTAACCCATGCATTCTTAAATCCTGTGATTGTTTCAGCCCCCACCACTTCTTCTGGCAGGGTGTTCCACTTGTCCACCACCCGTTCTATGAAGAAATTCTTCCTCACATTTCCTCTGAATCGTCCTACCTCCAACTTCATCCCATGCCCTCTAGTCCTGGAACATGTTTTTCGCTTAAAAATAGTGTATTCCTGCACCCTGTTCCTCCCTGTAAGATACTTGTATGTCTCTATCATATCCCTCTCTCCCTCCCTCCTCCTCCTCCAGGGAGTACATGTTCAGTTCCTTCAACCTGTCCTCATAGGACTTTAGATGCAATCCATGTACCATCTTTATGTGCCTCCTCTGAACCTTCTCTCCCTGTCTATGTCCTTAGGTAAGGTCTCCAGAACTGTACACTGTACTCCAGGTGGGGCCCTTCACCAGTGTCTTGTATAGTGGAATTATGACCTCCTTTTTCCTGCTGGTGATGCCCTTGCCTATGCATCCCATCATCCTATTTGCTTTACCTGCTGCCTTGTCACACTGTTTCCCTACCTTGAGGTCATCAGAGATGATAACCCCAAGATCCCTTTCCTGCTTGGTGCTTGATGCGTGCTGTATCCTCACCCCCCAACTGATATATTGTGCAGGGTTTTATTTAACTCTGAAAATTGATTAGCGTTTTGCTCATAAACATGCTAAAACATTCTAAAAATGCATAGCACTTGCATTATTGTGTTTAACAAACATTACACTTCTAGAAAACCTATATAAATACTTTCTGTACACTTAGTATAATCCCAGGAAAAAACTGCTAATCAATTATTTAAAACCCTGTTGTGCCAGGGTTTTTGTGCCCCATATGCATTATCTTGAACTTCTTTGCATTGAATTTCAACTGCCAAACCCCTGACGATTCTTCAAGTTTCTGCAGGTCCCTTCTCATTCTGTCTACACCCTCTGGTGTGTCTACTCTGTTACAGAACTTTGTGTCATCAGCAAACAGTGAAATTCTGCCCTCTAGGTCCTGCTCAATGTCTCTGATGAAGATGTTGAATAGGACTGGTCCCAGCACTGATCTCTCTGGTTCCCCACTGGTCACTCTTCCCTCTGTGGAGTGACAGCCATTTACCACCACCCTCTGTGTCCTGTCGCACAGCCAGTTACCTACCCACCACACTACTGTCCTGCCCACACCCATATTCCCCAGTTTGTGTAAAGTTGAGTTGAGTTGAGTTGATTGGCTGTTGTTCTAATTTAAGCTTTTATTAACAATATGTAAAATAGTTGCCATTGATTTTTAAAGGAGACCAAAACCAACATCTATTGTCAATTTTATATGGTTATTTGCCCCAGTGAGCTCCATTTCTGTAGCTGGTATGGGCTTGAAAGGTTGGACTAGTTAGTTTTTACTGACAGCAACAACCCCCCTGCTGCTATCGTGGGTGCATCCATTTGCTGATGCGTAAACTCAACATTTTCTTGAGTGCTGTATTAGGATATGAGAAGATGATATCAACTTGCCCATTAGTCTTTTACAGCATGTTTGCTAATTTGGAATAATAAACCAAGCAGCAACAAAGATATGAAATACTCTGGTTTTTTTTCAGTCTTTGGTAACCGGGTAAGGCCCACTAGGCACAAGTGCCTGTTTTCAGGGCAACCTGGGAGCACTGGGTAGTTAAGTGACTTGCTCAGAGTCACACAGTATGCAAGTGGAGGTTGTGAGAATCAAACTCAGGTCTGGTCTGCTGGATGTATCAAGCTCATTCACACCTTATTCCTCTAACCTCTAGGCTATACTGCTTACCTTCATGAAGCTGAAAAATCGTAATAGTATCAGAGCAGAATATGGTCTTGTAATTGTTTTCAGTGTGTTTTTCCAAGATTGTGACAGCAGTGGCCCCCCAAGCAGTTCAGTGAGACATACTCAGGTATGCAAGCAAGCAAAGAAATTAACACACCCTGAACATAAAAAATCAAATAACACTAAAGGGAATGGCCAAAAAACTCATATAAGTGGTCAAACTGGTAATGCACAGAAGTAGGTCACAATAAGACAGAATGTATTACTTAGCTTGCTCTAATGTTACATTGCACAACTCTTTAAGCTAGGACAAGCGAAAGTCACAATCACTTGGGACTTGTTACATCCTGGGAAACAATATCAGAGAACAGCAGCAGAAACAATTAGAAAAGAAAGAGCCCTACTACAAAAGTGCAGGTATGCATTCTTAAAACAAGTCAGTAAACAAAACACTACTACTGGCATAGAGAGCATAGCTAGACTCAGCTGGACATATTGCAAAACAAACCTTTTTTATTTTTTTTTTATTTTTATTTTAGAGTTTCTTTAAAGAAAGTGGTTGCTCTGAAAGTTATTTGAACCTGCAGGAATTTGCTATTGGGGGTAGAGGGAGGCCTTACAGTATAGTAGGCCCTTCTGGAATCTTGTATATAACAGTGTGAGAGGCCTTTTGTACCTTCCCTGTGGCGAGGACTGAACATCGGAAAGCAAATAGCTTAGGGTGACACACTTAAAAGTAGGGAAAGTACTATAGTAATTGCGTTGTTATTGCAAAAAAAAAAAAAGGTAATTGCATAACCCTATTCCTTTCACAGGACCGGTGCTGCACAATAATAAAGTCCTGTTGTTGGTCTCTAAATTTTGGTGTGTAAGCATATTAATAACACTACTTTAATTTTATTTATTCAGTTAGTTTTTGTTAACCAGGTAGGTGCACTAGACAAATTGGTACAAAAGAGTTTTGAAATTCTAATTAAAGTGTTGGTACTAGTACAGATTGATTTTCAGGTGCTGTCTGACAACTATTGTGGAGGTTGTTATTATAATGCATCCCAGGGGGGCAATATTTTACTAGTGACCAGGCCCAGTATTTCACCATGCTGTTGCCTTTGTTCCCCTTCTGAACCAAACAGCCCAAGTGAGAAGTTTAACAAGCCCGGTCCTTTCAACCTTTCTTGGCCCCCATGAGTGCAAGGCAGAGGTAGTGATCAAGAAAATAACACATATAACACCTGCATGGCAACCCAGTTACACATGAGGCAGAATCAAGTGCCTTCAACCAATACAGAAGTGCCATCATCCCAAAATAAAGCACGCCTCGGTGTGTTTAATTCTAATTATAAAATAGGTCTGGATTTTTTTGGAGAGTGAATAAATACACAAAAATAAAATAATGTTAGTTTAAGGAGTTTCTTTAAAATTGATTCACCCCACCCTCCAAAAATAGTCCCTAGACATTTTTGAATCACCATGACATCCAAATTTCAAATATTATACAATGTGAAATAGTTATATATATATATATAGATTTTTAATTTGGCCCTAACTCTTCCATTCTCCCAACCCCATTTACCCATGTTTCATCACCTCCCCCCTGTTTTGTATTTTTCCTTCTCTAGCCCCATCCTGTTTCTTTTTTCTTCATCTTTCCCCACATTCAATAGATTGAATAATTAGTATGGAATACAAAAACAACCAAAATACTGCTGAGTTTACTGACAGATTGTTAACCCCCCCACACACACACACACAAAATACATACATACTGTCACGGGCCCCAGGGCAAGGCGTGTTCAGGCCATGCACGTGACGCTGCCACTACCCTTCATAAATGGGAATGGCCCTGTGTAATTGGGTTCAGGGGTGTGCTGGAGACACTCCAGTCAACTGAACCATGAGGGTCTCAGCTCTTGGTGGACTCAGTCAGAAAACCACTAATTTCTCTACCACACTGGGTGTCAATAACCAGTCCATGTTTAATAGAATAACATAGTTTCATTAATGCCAAATAACTTGAAATAAAGAGAGTTACTGCAAACAATGAACATCACGTTAAACATGGCCCTCTTAGGCACACCTCTACCCTCTCCTGATATTGTACCAGGATTTAAGAAGCTCACATTGTCTCTGGGTATCATAAGTGTTAACATATTGTAGGTCTGTAGATGTTGTTGTGGGTTGGTCAGCTTTGGTGCACTTAATAAGAAGCACTGTGATCAATTCAACTTTCACTGCAACAGGCCATGCAATTGCTAACATGAGAGAAAACCCACAACCTGGGGTATTTGTAGTCTGGCTCAGTGGCCAACTTGCAAACCATGATGAACAACAGTAGATGTCAGCATGCTTCTGATTGCTGTTCCCCCAGGGTGTCAATGATCCAGGCAGGCTCCCTCTCTTTGCTCCATGCTGAACTGTCCACTTTTGACACTGGTTACTGGTTCATCCAATTTGTTTCCACCCTCTCTGGACTGCGAGGCCTCTGACTGATCCACACATGTCCTGGCTGTCAAACTCTTAGGTTGATGACAGCCCGACATCTTGCTGTAGTGCCTGCTATGGGACCTAGATCAGCAGCCTCTGGTCTCTTGCTACATGCTGGATCTTCAGCATTGTGTATGTGCCGGCTTGCATGCAGTTGACAATCTTTTCCTCTTTGCAACTCAGCTACTCTCTTAACAGTTCACTTTTGACTCAGTAGGCTGGGATGGTGCAGCTTGAACACACTCCCAGCAGAACATATCCTTCTACAGCAAGATCTCCAACAGATCTGTATGCCTCCTGCTCAGTCCTCCCATCATAGACTGTGTACTCAGTCTTCTTCAGTTGGTGCCTGGGGCTGTCAGTCAAGAAACTCAATAGCCCACAGGACAGAGAAGGGACACCAGAATCTAGGTCCCCTCCTTTCCTCAAATGCTTTAGAAGTCCTTTCTTATGCGGTGGTTGCAAGCACGGCAGATGGGCCTGCCAGCATGGGTCCATGACAATACGCAAGCACCCATGTGCACACATACACACACATGGCTTCATATGGAGCCAGGGCCTAAGTTTTATCTGTGACTGGTTAAGCAGCAGAGATTTATTTTATAAGCAGGTAAGGCTGTGTAGGAAACTTTTCATAGGCAAAAATGAAACATTAGAAATTAAAACTGTGAGTAGTACTTCATTTATTAAGATGTTGTATGTGTGAGTAGGGATAATGAGGGGATAATGATGGGAAAAACACTCAGTTTTTTTATAATTTGAAGGGAGTTTCTGTTTTACAGCTTGGTTGAAGGTTAATGCCTAAAGGTGACAACAGTGGGACCTATTTATGAAAGCATGGAAAATGCACGAATATGCAACGTAACATGTGTGAGCAGTTGTGCACCATGGTCAGCTGAAAAAACATGCACCATTCACGAACACATGCACAGTTGGAGCCATGGCAGAGGTGTGGCCAATGGATGCATGCAGTGCTGTGCGCAAGGACAGCGGGATGACCCAAACATATGCATCCTTACCTCTTGACCCCACCATATATGAGAATGAGTGCCACCCTGCATAGACACTAGGAAGAGAATATTGTGATGAAGAAGTGTGTAAGAGTGGGAGTTGGAGACAGAGGTGCTGTGCCAGTGGCACACAGACCATCACAAATGGCTGCATGCCCAGACCATGGATGGGCCAAGGGGCTCGAAGGGTACCCATCACCCAGAAGCATCTGGTCATGGTCCAGCAATTTCACAGCTGGCTAGGTGACAGCCATGGTGGTGGACATCCTTGACCACTGTGGTATGCTGTATGGGGCAGAGTATTTGAAAACCCTGACAGAGACCAAGTCACACATATGGCTGAATATCCAGGCAGCCCTCAACGTAGTCAGTCTGGAGGCATGGACACTTGCAACTATAAAACACAAGTAGTGTGACCTCCAGTCAGCCATGAAATGAAAGCTATCCACCATACAGTGGGCACAGAAAGGCATGGGCAGTGACCAACCCACACCAGTGCCCACACTCTCACCCATAGAGATGATGGTGTTTGACACCCTCACTGATGTCAGCCTACATGGGGAGGTGGAGGGCATTGACACATTGCCAGGCATGTGGCATCATGCAGGGACACAGGGTGGAAGGTATATGACAGAATGGCACTACCAACATCCCTGTTTTTCACCCTGCAGATCAGTAGATGGTGGCCCTCCTCATGTGCCGCTGGTGACCGCTGTAGAGGAAGGCATGCAGGGAGACACAGACACAGCTGAACACATGCCAATACCTGCTGATGCACTAGCAAGTAAAAACAGGTATTCTTGCCAACAGGTTCAGTGCAGGGGACATTGGGCATGGCAATGGAGATGGGCACTCCCAAGGACATGACATGGAGACTGTGCTGGAGACATTGGGAATGATGCAGGACCTGAACCAGACACTCACCAGGAACCAACACATGCTCCCCCCCTGCCCTGATCCACCCCCACAGTCACTACACCCATTGGTGTGGGACAGAGCACTGAGGAGCAGCAGACACAGCTCTACATGCCTGGCCATGCAGGACACCCAGATGTCACTCACAAACTTCCTGGGGATGCAAGGGGCACCATGTCACCCTTCAAGGGCCAGGTGTCAATGAGAATGGGTGTCCTCAGCATGTCTGACCCACCGAATGTGCAGGATGACAACACAGTCCATCATGCAGCAGTATTACTCTGAATTGCCGCAGTGGGAAACTGTCCACCTGCAGGCAAAATGGGAAAATACCAAGGCCCTGAGGGACCAGACCATGGAGGTGTGTTTGTAGCATGCCAGTAAAAGGATAGGGGACATCCTGGAGTGAATAGCAGCATATCTGCTATCTGGGGCTGGCATGACCATCCAGGCATCCCGATGACAAGTGGAATGTGATGTCTCAGTCACCTCCAGGCAGTCACACAGGGCCTGAAGCACAGCTGCATGCCACTGCCCCCCTGTCACCCATAAGCAGCCTGGATGCCATAACACTGGGGACTATCCTGAACTGGCAGCCACCCACTTGCCTCCCAGGCTCAGAAACACATGTGCAGAGCACAAACACAGATGCACTTGTCGGCCCACCAAGGACACAAGAAGTGGAGGCCAGCACATCAACCCAGTGGTATGACACTACCTGCATACCAGTGGACCAGGGGGATGCACAATGAATGGCAAGGCCCAAGACCATCTGACTACTGTCAGCCATACAAGGGGGCAAAGTGAAAGCAACACCACGCCACCTAGGAACATGTTCCTCTGCATGACTGGGGGACAAACATCCAGGATGCTGTAAGGCCACCCTCATGCACAACACACAGCACAGTAACACAAATGCACCTGCACAGTCACATGACACAGCCCCGCCACACAGCCCTGCACAACCCCACTACACATCCCATCCTCCCCCTCCCAGGATTGTTCTGTACTCCTATGAACCCTGTTCTCTGGGATGGGGGCCACACCTATGAACCCTGTTCACTGGATAGGGGGCCAAACCTACAAATTCTGTTCCCCACAGTGGGGACCACACCTATGAATCCTATTCACTGGTGTGGGGACCACACCTATGATCCTGTTCCCAGGGACAGGGGTCAACTGTTACTGCAGTCATAAATGGATCACTGCCTCGCATCCCCTTCATACACAGCCCACAACAGCCAGCTCAGGATGCTGACATGCACAGTAATACACATCAGACATGGGAAGGGACACTCTGGCCCCTTAAATGGGCACTCAGGACATATAGGCCTCATAACAGTGACACAATGGTGTACACCCTATCTGCTGAATGACCCATGCATGAGGGCATGGCGTGCTATACAGCCAGACAGTGTCTCAGGACAATGGTACTGTAGGTCATCCCCCTCCTCATTGCCCCCTGGGACAGCACCCTGTTGTTTGGGGATGGGTAACTGTTTGTGCATGACCATGTTATGTAGCATGGTGAATGTGTAAGCACTCTGCAAGCCTTCCCAGCGGCCAACATCATCATGCCTCTGGTGTGATCCAGGTAACCGAATAGCATCTTCAGCACCCCAGTGGTCTTCTCAACAAATGCATGGGTCTTCCTGTGCACCTTATTGTATGTCTCATCCTCCTTGCTGTTCAGCACCAGGAACAGCATCAACAGGCATGGTTGGAGTGGGAATCTGCTGTCACCAAGGCATTGGGTAGAGAATGGACCTGTTAGCATCCCAAAGCAGTGCACACAGCTGTGTTACATATTTTACAAGTCCATTCTCACCCAGAAGCCACCCATTGACATCACCACATGCTGCAAAGTGACCATTCAGCCTGGAGCTATAAAATATGTAGGTGTCATGGTTTGACCCAGGTTACTTGGCACACACACACTGGTGATGATACCATCTGCATCACAAACTAGCTAGTGGCTGATGCTGTGGAATCCCTTTCTGTATGCGTCCTTTCCACAGTAACATAGAAACATAGAATTTGACGGCAGATAAGGACCGCTTGGCCCACCCAGTCTGCCCATTTTCCTACCTACTGGATAAGCTGCAGATCCTAGTTAACCAGCAGCCTACTTCTTCTTACCCCAACCCCCCAGAATTGCCTTATGACTGTCCCATGCATGCTTGAATTCCACCACTGATTTTGACTCCACAACCTCCTCCGGAAGGCCGCTCCATGCATCCACAACCTTCTCTGTGAAAAATACTTCCTTAAATTACCTCTGAGCCACCCCTCTATCTTCAAATTGTGCCCTCTTGTTCTTGCACACCTCTTTTTGAAAGATGCTACCCTCTTGGACTTTGTTGATTCCTTGAGGTACTTGAAAGTTTCTATCATGTCCCCCTCTCTCCTCCTTTCCTCGAGGCTATACTTATTAAGCTCCTTAAGTCTCTCTTTATATGTCTTCTGATGCAGACCCTGCGCCATTTTAGTTGCCCTCCTCTGGACAGCTTCCATCCTGTCTATGTCTTTGCGGAGATTGGGTCTCCAGAACTGCACACAGTACTCCAGATGGGGTCTCACCAGCTGTCTGTACAGAGGGATAATAACTTCCTGTTTTCTACTGGTGATGCCTCTCCCTATGCATCCCAGTATCCCCCCAGCCCTCCTTGCTGCCCTCTCACATTGCTTGCCCACCTTTAGGTCATCTGATATGACTACCCCCAGGTCCCTTTCCATTTTTGTTGTTAGTATCTCACCCCCCATTGTGTACTCTTCCCCTGGGTTTTTGTTTCCCAGGTGCATTACCTTGCACTTCTTAGCATTGAATCTAAGCTGCCATACATTTGACCATTCCTCTAACCTTGCCAAGTCCCTTCTCATCCTTTCCACCCCACCCTGTGCATCAACTCTGTTGCAGATCTTAGTGTCATCTGCAAAGAGACATACTTTTCCTTCCAGTCCTTCCACAATGTCACTTATAAAGACATTGAAGAGGACCGGTCCTAATACTGAACCTCGCGGTGCCCACTAGTAACCCTCCTTTCTTCTGGAGTGGACTCATTCACTATTACTCTGTGTCTAATTCTCCAGCCATTCTTTACCCAGGCTGTCATCTTGGGACCCACTCCAGGCTGGCTAACTTGTATATTAATCTTTTTGTGTGGGACTGTGTCAAATGCCTTTTCTAAAGTCTAGGTAGGCCATGTCCACAGCCCCTCCCTGATCTACTACTTTGGTCACCCAGTCAAAGAAATCTATCAGATTTGTCTGGCATGACCTTCCCGCTGTGAATCCATGCTGCCTAGGGTCCTGTGCCCCTCTGGCCTCTAGATACTGACAATCTTTCCTTCAGAAGTGATTCCATCATTTTCCTATCACTGAGGTTAAACTAACAGGTCTGTAGTTTCCTGCTTCTGTCTTGCTCCCACTTTTGTGAAGGGGAATCACATCTGCCCTTCTCCAGTCCTCGGGTACCACCCCATCCTCCCATGATTTGTTAAAAAGGGTAGTCAGTGGTGTCACTAGTTCTGCCCTTAGCTCTTTTAGAATTCTGGGATGAATCCCATCAGGCCCCATTGCTTCGTCCACCTTCAGTTTTAAGAGTTCTTTCAGAACCCTTTCTTCTGTAAATGGGCTGGTATCAACTTCTATCCAGAGTGTTACTACTGTTTGTTTTATGTACTCCCTCTTCATTTGTAAATACTGAGCAAAATATTTGTTTAGTATCTCTGCCTCTTCACAGTCTCCTCTGCCCACCCTTCCTCCCTTTATTAAGCCTCACTATCCCTCCCTTGGTCTTCCTTCGCCTCCTGATGTACCTATAAAAGGTTTTATCCCCTTCTAACTGAGTTGGCTATCTTTTCTCGGTTTGGGCCTTTGTTGTTCTGACTGCCTTCCCAGCCTCCTTTTGCTTTAATTGATACAGTTCTCTGTCCTGCTCCTTCTGTGACTCCTTGTACTTCCTGAATGCTTTCTTTTCTCTTGAACCTTCACTGCCACTTCCTTTGAGAACCATAGTGGTTTCTTACATCGTCTTGTTTTGTTTATTTGCTTCACACAAAGGCTCGTTACCTCTGTGATGGCAGTTTTATTATTCCCCATTGTTCTTCCACCTCCTTCCTGCCCATTTGCTAGTGCATTCCTTAGGCGCTCACCCATTTTGGCAAAGTCAGCCCTCCTAAAGTCCAGTACTTTTGTCTTTGTATGGCTTGACTCTATTGCTGTGTTCATTGTGAACCATACTGTTCGATGGTCGCTAGTTCCCAGATGGCTACCCACTTCTACATCTGTGATCCTCTCTCCATCTCCATTTGAGAGAATCAAGTCTAACATTGCTCCCTCTCGAGTGGGCTCCAGTACTGTTGTTCTAAGGCATGCCCTGTAGGGCATCTAGAATAACTGCACTCTTCAAGTGGCAGCTGCAACTGCACTCCAGTTAACATCTGGCATATTCAGATCACCCATCAGCAATATCTCCCTTTTTCTGCCATTCTAAGTATACCTTCTATCATTTCCTGTCCATTTCCTCCCCCTGAGAAGGGGGTCTGTATACAACCCCTGTGCGAATTGTAGTGCCATTGCCTGTCTCCAAATTTACCCACAGTGCTTCTTCTCCTCCCTGTTTACCCTTTTGTTCTGTTGCTTTTATTCCTTCCCTTATGTAAAGAACTACTCCTCCTCCTCTTTGACTCTCCCTGTCCCTCCTGTAGACAGTGTATCCTGGTATGTTTATGTCCTAGTCATGGTTTTGTGTGTACCATGTTTCTGTGACTGCCACAATATCCAGATGTTCCTCCTCCATCAAGGCCACTAATTCAGGAAGCTTGTTACCGAGACTACGGGCATTGGTACTCATTGCTCTTCATTTTTTGATGGCTTTTACCTTCTTGTGCAGCATCCCCCACTGACCGTTCTACCTCGGTCTTTTTCTCATTTAGTACCCTGTTTTGTAGGGAGAGGCTGGGATTTTCCTGCTGCTTGTCAGTGCCTCCCCCTTTGACTAGTTTAAAAGCTTGCAAATGAAGCATTTAAACCAATTGCTCAAAAGACTTGTTCCCTTCCTGGACAGATGCAGATCATCCTGCCAGTATAGGCTGGTGTCCCTCCAGGTGGATCCCCAGTCCCCAATGAAGCCAAACCCCTGTGCTCCGCACCATTTTTTCAACCATTCATTAAACTGCATGGTGCCAATTACCCTCGCCTCCCCCATGCCTTTGACAGGCAGCACCTCTGAGAAGGATACTGTGTGTGCTACTTGTCTTAGGGTCCTCCCCAACTCTGCAATGTCCTTCTGCACTGCTCTAATCTCATGATGAGCCAAGTCATTTGTCCCTAGGTGGACAATTACGTCCAGCTCAGAATCCCTTGCAGCTGTTCTCATGATCCTGAGGATGCGCTTCCTGTCCCTCCAAGCCATGGCACCAGGCAGGCACCTTACTTCAGTTTTCCCAGCTTCCCCCAGTTCTATACCCCTAATAATTGAGTCCCCCACCAGGAGCTGCTTCCTTTCCCTGTGGTGTCCTCTGCCTCCTTCCTGTGGTAGGAGGAAATGTGTAGTAGGTGCTATGATTACTACATGGGTAAAATCTTTAGCACCCAATACATTGGGCATGCCATGCATGGCATCAAATGCCTCCTTAGTGGCACAGATGTTTGTGGTGGACGTGGGGAACAATATGTGGTCATGCACATGATGCAGTAAGGTTTCCATGACCTTGTGGAGGGCCCTTCACGCAAATGACTAGCTGACACCTGCAACATATTCAGCAGTCCTTTGGAAGGACCCCGTGGCATAGTATGACAGGGCACACAGCACCTTTGTTTCAGTGGACAAGGCATGCGACCTATGAGTCTTGGGTCCCAGCTAATCCCTGAGCATGTGACAGAGGCCTGAGATCATATCATGGTCCAGGTGGAACTACTCCATGCACTGTGTATCATGGAGCTGAGCCACTGTGGCACATGACCTGAATATCTGGAGCCTGTATCACCTCCTCATAACTCTTTCCCTCAACCATTCACCCTCCCACAGGAGAAACATAGAAGTTGATGGCAGATAAGGACCACAAGGTCCATCCAGTCTGCCCATTTCTTTTTCTACCTTATGAATGTGCCATCAGCCTTTGCTCTGTCTATGGCCTATCTATTCATACTCATCTGTATTGCTCCCTTATGCCTATTCCATGCCTGTTTGAAGCTCTGTACTGTATTCATATCCACCATTTCCTGAGCTAGGCCGTTCCGTGCATCCACCACCCTTTCTGTGAAAAAGAACTTCCTCACATTACCCCTTAATTGGCCTCCCTCTAATCTCATGCTGTGTCCTCTTGTCCTGCTATTTTTCTTATATTGAAACATATTAGACTCTTTCACCTTGTTAATGCCCTTAAGGTGTCTGGATGTATTGATCATATCACCTCTCTCTCTCCCCTTTGCTCTAGGATATACATATTGAGCTCTGTTAATCTGTCCTAATATGTTTTCTGATGCAGTCCCTGCACCAGTTTGGTTGCCCTTCTCTGGACTGCTTCAATTTGGTTAATGTCTTTGTGAAGGTGTGACCTCCAGTACTGCACACAGTACTCCAGATGGGGCCTAACCAGTGTCTTCTAAAGAGGAATAATTACCTTCCTCTTTCGACTTGTGATACCCCTACTAATATACCTCAACATTCCCCTAGCCTTACCTAATGCTTTAGTGGTCTGCTTGGATGATTTCAGGTCATCGGTGATGATGATGATGCCCAAGTCTCTTTCTTCTCTTGTGACTGCCAGCAACTCTCCTCCCAGCCTATAGATGGCTTCAGGGTTTCTCTTCCCTAAGTGCATGATCTTGCACTTCTTTGTGTTAAACCCCAGCTGCCACTTTTCGACCATTGTGCCAGTTTAACCAGATCTCTTCTCATTCTGCCCACCCCTTCTGGATCATCTACTCTGTTGCAGATCTTGGTGCCATCTGCAAACAGACAAACCTTACCCACCAGTCCATCTACAATGTCACTGGTGAAGATATTAAAGAGGTCTGGCCCCAAGACTGATCCCTGAGGTACCCCACTTGTGACTTGCATCTCTTCTGACTGTATACTGTTTACCACCACTCTCTGTTTTCTGCCTGTCAACCAGTTTGCCATCCAGTTGACCAAATTCTGACCCACCCTGAGCCTACCCAGCTTATTAATCAATCTTCTTTGTGGAACAGTATTGAAAGCTTTGCTGAAGTCAAGGTAGGTGACATCAACTGCTCCCCCTTGGTCCACCACTCTGGTTACCCAGTCAAAGAAATCTGTGAGATTAGTTTGGCAGGACCTTCCTGTTGTAAACCTATGCTGTCTTGGATCCTGTGCTTCTATGGATTCCAGGTGTTGCACTATCCTTTCCTTAAGGAGTGCCTCCATAATCTTGTCCACTACTGAGGTAAGACTAACTGGTATGTAGTTCCCTGCCTCCTCCCTGCTACCACTCTTGTGAAGCGGGATCACATGCCCTCCTCCAGTCTTTTGAGACCTCTCCTGTGCTCAGAGACTCACTAAACAGTTCTGCTAATGGCTCTGCTAGTTCCACCCTTAGTTCCTTTAGTATCCTGGGATGTATGCCATCAGGTCCCATTGCCTTGCCCACCCTGAGCTTATCAAGCTCTTGTAGGACCCTTTCTTTCATGAAGAAACTAGTGCACACCTCCTTCCCCCTGTGTCCATGGTGCTGAGCTGTGGGTTCTGCCCTACCTTCTCTTCAGTAAATACTGAGCAGAATTATCTATGTAGGATTGAAGCTTTTACATGGTCCTCCTCCTTGCATGCCCCCTTATCCCTTTTGATCTTAGCAATACCCCCTCTGGACTTTCTCCTTTCACTAATGTGTCTATAGAAAGTCTTGTCACCTTCTTTTACTGTTCGTGCTGGTGTTTCCTCAGTTTGGGACTTTGCCTGCCTTAGTGCCCTCCCTGCTTCCCTTGGGAAAGTTTGGTATGCCTCCTATCTTCATCCTGCTGCGTTCCCTTATATTTCCTGAAGGTCAGCCTTTTGGCTTTGACCTTTTCTGCTACTGTTTTGAGAATCAAAGTGGTTTCCTTTTTCTTTTTCACTTTCTTTTCTCTCTAACACAATGGAATGTTGCTTCAAGTATTGCATCCTTAATGCTTGCCCACTTTGCTTGTACCCCTCACCTGTATTTCTTTTTGCCAGGGCTAGCTTAACTCGGCTGGATATCTTATCAAAGTCAGCTCCTCTGAAGTCCCATATTTTTGCCTTGGAATGGGATGATTTAGTTGTAGTAGCCAAGTTGAACCATACCATGTGATGGTCACTGGCCCCCAGGTGACCTTCTACCTGGAGATCTGTGATCCTTTCCCTGTTAGTCAGTACTAGATCTAGGATAGCCCTGTCTCTTGTGGTTTGTTGCACCAGTTGTTTGAGGCCCTCCCCCTACAGGGAATCTACTCTGTGTCTAGTTCTGGCAGATGTTCCTGCTGGTATTGACCAATCTGTATCGGGCATGTTGAAGTCTCCCATTATCAGAACCTCCCCTTTAGCTGTCATGTTTTGTATATCTTCTAACAGTAATGTGTCTACATCCTCCCCCTGGTCTGGAGGCCTGTAGACAACCCCAGTTCATAAGGTTGTCCCATTTTCTGTTTCCAGAGTGACCCACAGTTCTTCTGGCTCCTTATGTGTATTCTGAGTTTCTGTAGCTTTGATATTTTTATTGACATAAAGTGCCACTCCATCCCCCCCCCTTTTGCACCTAGGTCTCTTCTGAATAGTACATAGCTGGGTACTGAACTCTCCCAAGTGTGGTTACTGGTGAACCATGTTTCACTAATGGCTACTATGTCCAGTTTAACCTCTGTCATTATTGCCTGCAGGTCTGGGATCTTGTTTCCCAGAATGCGAGCATTTGTGCACATGATTTTCCACTGGTCAGATTTCAGTGTGTTAGTTGTTGGGCAAGGTCTGGCTTTTCCCCTATGCGTCATATGGGAAGCCGGACCTTTTTCCTTACCTGGTGATGCAAATGAACTACAAATATGCTGAACTTCTGTTTGATCACTAGCTGAGGAGGAAAGGGTGTTCTTCCCATTTGACGTATTGGGTGCTGCACCCCTCTCCCCATTTGTTAGTTTAAATATTCTGCGAAGATGTCAATCATCTGCCCCAATGCACTGACTCCCTCCTTAGTCAGATGCAGCCTATCAAACTTAAAGAACTTTCACTCCCCAAACTGTTGCCAGTTACCTACAGATGTGTATCCTTTTTCCTGGCAACAGCCCTTTAGCCACATGTTTAGCTCCCCTTCTCTGACCTTCTGTCCATCTGCCCCCCTCTCCCAGACTGGCAGGATCTCAAGGAAGGAGATACCGGATGAAATGGATAATAGTGTGTCCCCCAGCCTGGTCAGGTGTTCCTTGGCCTTCACAACTGACCGGCTGGTGAGATCATCAGTCCCTACATGTACCAGGATGTCAATGTTTTCTCCTGCTCCCTGTACAATTTTAGCAATGCAGTCAGTGTCTCACCATGCTGATGTACCTGGGAGATATCTGACCATTACATTTATGAGTAGTCTGGGACACATCCTGTGGACCTCTGTGTAGTTGCAGAACCACTTCTATGGACAGTTGCACCTTACTGTACACCACGTTATGTACCATAGTGAGCAGCTGCTACTACAGTTACAGGTCCCCTTTAAAGTGGTCTGTGACCCAACATGCCTGCGGGGTCAGACCCGTTGGCAGGTGTCAATGCCCAACATGCCATTCTGTGTCTTGACATGCTGGTGGATGCAACACATACTGTACATTTAGAAGCATATCAGCACCAGAGGTGGGGTATACTGAAAGCTACAGAGGGTGTCCTCCACCACTTACACTGATGACTCCTGGGTGAACATATGGGCAGAGATGGAGCATGGGGAGGTGAGTGGATATTTTATTACCCTGCTGTGTGCTACTGTCATGTCCATGTCCCACAGGTATTGGCCATAAAGTACATCCATGATGTGTACACCTGTTGTGTGTCACTGGCCCTACCACTGTGTTATTCCTCTTCTGTCCACCACTGGTGCCCCTGTGTGCTGTGACCTGTGTGGTGCACCTACTATTAGTGTCTGTGTGTTTTACAGATGCTGTGTGCTGTGCTGTTAACCTGTTCCTCTCTCCTTGTGTCTCCACAGGACTTCCGTGTTTGGCTGGACATCGTTGTTCTGAAAACAGTGGAGAAGCCAGATGGGGCGGTGTCCATCATGGCAGCACAGTGGTGGAGGCATGTTTCACGCTACCTCCTCTTCTTCATTTCCTGGTGGGTAGGCACCTGTGATGTCCATTACAAAGGTGATGAGGGAGGGAGCTATGGGCCAAAGCAGAACCCTCCAAGGTATGTACAGTTGCTGACTGTAGTGCATGTGTGTGTGTGTCTGCTGTTGCCAGCACTGTCCCACCATGTCCCAGTCACTCTTGGCTGTCCTCTCTCTCTTCTCTTTCAGGGATATCGTAAACAGCTCTGGCACCTTGTTTTGAAACTGTGGGGGTGCACTGCCACTATGCCACCTCAGTCCCTTGGTGATTCAGAGGACAACAATGATTAAATGGGGGGGCATATTTTGCTGTGGGATGGGTTTTGTCTGTGGGGTCCATAAATTGTTATTACAATAAATCTGTATTTTCATACTCACATTGGTGTCATCATCATTCTGGGTGGTGGTATCACAAACTAGCTAACAGCTGATGCATGGAATCCCTTTCTGTATGGATTCAGGGTACCTCCTCTCACATCCAGGGACCATCAGGGTTGCTGCCTCAGAGGTTACCAAGAAGGAGGAGCAGTTGGACCACGGTGGGCCCAGTGAGGGTGAGGGTGGTGGAACAGAGGTGCATCCCTCCAGTTGTACCTCTACACAATTCATACACTGTTCTGGTGGAGCATGGTTCCTGTATGGAGGCACCCACAGTGGAGACCAAAGCGGATGCTGTGAACCTCCACAAAGAAGACCAACAGGAGGGTGGAACGGGACCCCACAGGGGAAAGAAACAACTCCTAGTGGGGGACTCAATTGTTAAGAGGTTAGAACTGGGGAAGGGAGGGGAGAAGGAGGTATGATGCCTTCCTGGTGCAGTGACTTGAAGGGACAGGGAATGAATCCTCAGGATCACTAGAGGAGCAGCATGGGAGAGGAAGTTGGATATCACTGTCCACCTAGGGACAAATGACCTGGCTGGGAATGGGATCAGAGCAGTGCAGAAGGATTTTGTGGAGTTGGGGAGGGGCCCTAGAAAAGAAGCAGGCACTGTAACCTTCTTGGAGGTGCTTCCTGTCTATGGAACGGGTAAGGCTAGGGTGCTCCGCACCATAGGATTCAATTAATGGTTGCAATAATGGTGTAGAGCACAGGGTTTTGGCTTCATTGGGGACCGGGGATCCACCTGGAGGGATACAGGCCTATATTGGTGCGATGGTTTGCATCTGTTTGAGACGGGAACCAGGATCCTAGATGATAGCTTTAAATGCTTCATTGACAAGCATTTAAACTAGCCAAGGGGCAAGCACTGAAAAGGAGTAGGGAAATCCCAGCTCCCCCCAAAAAACAGGATAGTTAGTGAGGCAAACACCAAGGTAGAGAAGTTCATAGGGAGCAGGACAGAGGTTAATGGAGAAAAAGGCAAAGACAGTAAGGACAGGGATGGGGCTAAATGGGATAAGGCCATCAAAATATGGAGGACAATGGGTACCAATGCCCATAGGCTGGGTAACAAGCTTCCTGAACTAGTGGCCTTGATGGAAGAGGGATGCCTGGATATTGTGGCAGTCACAGAAACATGGCACACAGAGAACCATGACTGGGATGTCAACATACCAGGGTACACAATCTACAGGAAGGACAGGGAGGGTAAAAGAGGAGGAGGAGGACTATCTCTACATAAGAAAAGGGATCAAAGCAATGGAACTAAAGGGTAAACAGGGAGGAGCAGAGGCACTGTGGGTCACCCTGGAGACAAGAAATGGCACCATAATCCGCATGGGGGTTGTATACAGATCTCCATCTCAAGGGGAGGAAATGGACAAGGAAATGATAGAAAGCAACCTTAAGATGGCAGAAAAAGGGGAGATGTTGTTGATGGGGGACCTCAATATGCCAGATGTTAACTGGAGCACCTTTGCTGCAGCCACATCCAAAAGCAGGGTCATTCTCAATGCCCTACAGGGGGCATGCCTCAGACAGCTAGTGTTGGAACCCACTCATGAGGGAGCAATCTTAGATCTGGTACTCTCAAATGGGAACAGAAAGAGGATCTCAGATCTAGAAATGGGTAGCCATCTGGGAACAAGTGTCCACCAAACAGTGTGGCTCACGATAAACATAGCCGTAGAGTCCAGCCATACAAAAGCGAGGGTACTGGACTTTAGGAGGGCTGACTTTGGCAAAATGAGAGAATGCCTCAGAAAAACACTAGCAATTGAGCAAGAAGGAAAGTGGAGGAACAATGGGGGAAAAATCAAAACTGCCATCACAGAAGCAACAAGCCTTTGTGTGAAGCAAATAAACAAATCAAAACAAAGGAAAAAAACACTATGGTTCTCAAAAGAGGTGGGGGGAGGTAAGGGAGAAAAATAGCATTTAGGAAGGAAGTACTGTATAAGGAAAAACAGAAGGAGCAGGACAGAGAACTGTACCAGTTAAAACAGAAGGAAGCGGGGAAGACAGTCAGAATAGCAAAGACACAAACAGAGGAAAAGATAGCCAACTCAGTTAAGAAGGGGGATAAAACCTTTTATAGTTGCATTAGGGAGCAGAGAAAGGCCAATGGAGGGATATTGAGGCTTAATAAAGTTGAGGGTTGGTGGGCAGAGGGTGACAGTGAAAAGTCATGGATAGTGAATGAATACTTCTGCTCAGTATTCACAAAAGAAGAGGAGTAGGAGGAAGATGGGAGGTACCTAATCCAATCAATAGAAGCACTCTGGATAGGGGAGTTGATACCAGTCCATTCACAGAAGAAAGGGTCCTGAAAGAACTCCTAAAACTGAAGGTGGACAAAGTAATGGGGCCTAATGGAATTCTCCCCAGAATTCTAAAAGAACTAAGGGGGAAACTAGTGACACCTCTGACTACCCTTTTTAACAAATCATGGGAGGATGGTGTGGTACCTGAGGACTGGAGAAGGGTGGATGTGATTCCCCTTCACAAACGTGGGAGCAAATCAGAGGCAGGAAACTACAGACTTGTTAGTTTGGCCTTAGTGGTAGGGAAAATTATGGAATCACTTCTGAAAGAAAGAATTGTTGAGTACCTAGAGGCCAGTGGGGCACAGGACACAAGGCAGCATGGTTTCACAGTGGGAAGGTCATGTCAGACAAATCTAATAGATTTCTTTGACTGAATGACCAAAGTAGCAGACCAGAGAGGGGCTGTGTGGCCTACCTAGAGTTTAGCAAGGCATTTGATACAGTCCCACACAAAAGATTCATGAACAAGTTAGCCAGCCTGAAAGTGGGTCTGAGGGTGGTAGCCTGTGTAAAAATTGGCTGGATGACAGGACACAGAGGGTAACAGTAAATGGAGTCCATGCTGAAGAAAGCGGGGTTACTTGCAGGGTATTGCAGGGTTCAGCACTGGGATCAGACCTTTTTAATGTCTTTATAAGTGACATTGTGGAGGGACTGGAAGGGAAAATATGCCTGTTTGCAAATGACACAAAGATCTGCAACAGGGTTGATACACAAGGGGGGTGGAAAGGGTGAGAATGGACTTTGCAAGGTTGGATGAATGATCGAAAGTAAGGCTGCTTAGATTTAATGCAAAGAAGTGCAAAGTAATTCACCTGGGAAACAAAAACTCAAGGGAAGAGTACACAATGGGGGAGGTACTAACAACAACAAAAATGGAAAGGGACTTAGGGGTAGTCATAGCAGATGACTTAAAGGTAGGCAAGCAATGTAAGAAGGCAGTATGGAGGGCTGGGGGAATACTGGGATCCACAGGGCGAGGCATCACCAGTAGAAAACAGGAAGTTGTTATCCCTCTGTACAGACAGTTGGTGAGACCTATCTGGAGTACTGCATGCAGTTCTGGAGTCCCCATCTGTGTAAGGACGCAGACAGCATGGAGATAGTCCAGAGGAGGGCAACCAAACTGGTGAAGGGTTTGCACCAAAAGCCATATGAAAAGAGACTAAAGGAGCTTAAAATGTATACCCTCAAGGAAGAGGTGGGGGCATGATAGAAACTTTCAAGCACCTCAAGGGAATCAACAAAGTCCAAGAGGGTAGCATCTTTCAGAAAAAGATGTGCAAGAACAAGGGAGCATAATCTGAAGATAGAGAGGGGACTGCTTAGGGGCAACGTGAGGAAGTATTTTTTCACGGAGATGATGGTGGACGCATGGAACGACCTTCCTGAGAAGATTGTGGAGTCAAAAACAGTGGGGGAACTCAAGAATGCATGGGACATACATAAGGCAATTGTGGTGGGGGGGGGTTAGGAAGAAGTATGCTGTTGGTTAACTAGGATCTGCAGCTTATTGAATAGGTAGGGAAATGGGCAGACTGTGTGGGCCAAGCGGTCCTTATCTGCCATCAAAGTCTATTTTTCTATGTATGTCTCCATTGTCTGGATCTGTGGCAGGGGGTGGTGGTGATGTGGGTCCCTGCATTATGCACCTCTACTGGCAGCCCACTGCATCTGGCACTTCCTGTGAGGAAAGTGCCTGGATGTGCCACATAGGTGGACTGTCCCGTCATCCATCCCTTGGTTCATTCTATGCCCACACCATTGGCATGCATTAGTATTCCTCACAGTGGGGTAGATGTTTGGAGCATTGGGTATCTCTGTCTTCTTCATGGAGCTTGCCATTTGTGGCAGCAGCCTGCACTGGTTCTGTCCTTTGTGCACGTATGGTCCACACACCTGTGTTTGTAGTCATGTCCCTGCTCGGGGAGGCAGTCATTGCTTCCATGATTTCCATTCTGCTGCCCTTCTCTGCATTCTAAGGGTACTGTCTAGGTGCATGGGTGTTCAGCAGGAGGAGTCAAACCTGCCTATTGGTGCTGGCATCTCTGTGTGTATGCCACACATTTCACACGGCACCCTCTGTGGTGCTCCCCCATATATATAGCATTAGGTGGTGTACCATACTTTGGGTTTTATATTTTGTGTCTGTATATTGCAATATATTGTACTAGCTGTCCTGTACACTCCCTGGTGCCATTGTATGCTATGTCCACCATTGGACACCCTGATGGATGTTGCCCTGCATCCTTTGTGCTGTAGGGTGTCCTAGCAGCAAGTTCTGCTTGGTGCTGTGCCCGTGGAGCCATGCACAATGGCCATTCCATGTTGCACCTTTTTTGCCTGTGTTACATAGCTGTGGTTTACAGCTGCCCTCCATCTTACATAGTGCTGCACATCATGGTCCACGTACTTGGGTGATGTAGTGCACGTCGTGTATGCTCATACAGCACTGCTTGCACACTGCTAAGCAGCCATGCCCCTAGGCACATATGTACTGTGTCTGGCATGTAGCTATGCATCTGCCATCCCTGCACCAGGTGCATCGGCATAATGTGCATAGTATACTGTACTGTCATTTGCCGTTGTACATGTCACTTATGCACCATGCATCTGCGGCCGGTGCTTCATGAATAAACCCCAATATGTGAGTGAAATTAACACTTACCAAAGAATATTGATTTTATTGTGATGAGGCTACTGGATCATCGCTGTTATGCTGGGATAGCACAGGTAAGAATGATCCTCAGCCAGTTAGGTAATACCATTTCTGCGACCCATTTTATAAACTATTTTAAACTGTTTTCCTTAATACTGAGAAAATGCTTTAACTCCCTAGCATCCATTGTTCCACTCCTTTTAGCCTTTTATATGCCTTTTGTTTTACCTTTAGCTTTTTCTTAATTCATTTGTTCAACCAAAATGGCATTCTACCTTTTTCATGGTACTTAGGGCCTGATCCACAAAGGCATCCAGGTTAAGCTTGTATTCTAGCCACATTGTAATGTTATGTGTCAGGCGTGGCTGAAAAAGGGCTGCGCCATGTCCTCTTCCTGGTTAAAAATAAAACAGTCAAACATTCCTCAATGCCTGGATGCCTGTCCACACCAAATGGTATCCACAGCCCTAGCTCTCCGCAGTTGTGGAGCTTCACACAGGTGCAAGAGCAGGGGAGATTTGAGTGATTGAGCTATGTCAGACATCAGGAATTTACTCAGGTGCCTGTGTTGGCTCTCTAGGGGATCATGGACTAAGACAGTCTTCCAAGTTATATCATATCCCCATAGGGGGTACTAATGATGTCCTTTCTAACACCACGTGTGCCTGAGTGGCCTCCAACCATCCATACAAGCTTGGAGGGCTAGGGGAAGATTGAGAGGAGGCAAGGCTTGCTGAGCCCCCAGGGGTGTCTTGTGGCTGAGCAGAGAGGGGCACCCAAGGTTTACAACTACTCAGGCCATGTAGCCTGTGCCTCTTCCGCCAGCCCTCCACACTACAGGAATTCTTTTGTACATGAGGTGCTAGCATGCCCTAAACAGCTGCATGCATTGCTGAGCAGGCAGACTGGGAGCAGGAATGGTGGGGGCATGCATCCATGACTCTGAATATGTGGAGGTCTCTACATGAGTTGAGCAAGACCTCTGCACACCACCATGCTCCATTATGCTCCTCTCTGCCAGGTGCACAAAGCATCCTGAGGTCTTAATGGATTGGGTACTTAGTTCTGACTGGTACTGGGAATATCTGTAGGGAAACAGCTTTTCCTTAGAATAGTTCACTTCTCTTCTCCCTTCATTTCATTAATTTCCAATTACTGCCACTATCTCCAAGCCATTTGGTTGACGACTGTCCTCCTTGAATTATAGCATTATGCTTTCTCTGTCTAAGACCAGTTTCATTTTTACCCAGAGCTATACAATACTGTGATCACTGAACTCAGTGACTATCTTTCAGTTCATCTAAACAGTTGCAGCCAAAGACATGGGCAGATATTTCCAGACATTTTCCAGTATTTCTAAAGTGATTCTGTCTGGTGGTTCTACTGTGAAACTGCAGGCAGTGAGGGAGTTTCTCTAGAGATACCATAACACAGCAATTTCAGGAAATATTTGGCCATGTCTTTGGCTGCACCTGAATATGGCCAGTCTTAGATACTCCAGATGAAATTCAAAATTTCTCCATCCATAGTTATTACAATGAAACCAGTTGCTAAACTAATCCCAGAAAAGAAGACCAATGCTGGTTCGAGATAACTAACATTTTATTTCAGTTCAGTTATTACCTACACTAGAGAAACAGACCACAGCAAGACCATCATTACACATGTCCAGTGACATACTTTTTCAGGGTAGTCTTCCTCCACAGGTAAAGCTTTGAATAGTACATTATGTTTATTAAATCATAGGGAACATCACCAATTGGGCCAAAACCCATTTACAGTAGAATAATAAACATTTTGGAATTGATGATTTCATGATTTGAAGTGCTAGTGCTCAGTTACAAACCATGCTGTTCAACGAACAATACCAAAAGAGTACAATAATTGTAGATGCAAACCCAGCAGCAGTGAAATAAACCTACATCATGTGCAAACAAGTCAGAATGGCAACTGATTATATACAGTTCAATTCAATCAAACATTCTCTCCAAAATGTAATCATCAAAAAGGTGCTTCCCCAGGGGAGTTTCCCAAATTGATGTATAGAGATCCAGGAAGAGGAGACATTGAATGTTTTTAATATCTTTTGATACCAACCCTTACCAACTGAAATTGCAGTTTTAAAAAAGGTTTTGTCATTTGTCATTTGTCGTGACAAGATGAATTAACCCTTTTGAGACATTTGTGGATCTTCACAATTTTACAAGATTGTTAAACTTACATTCAGAGAATGGATGGGGAGAGGAGGCAAGATAATTTGTCCACTTGCTTTATTTATTTATTTATTTATTTATTCATTTTTAATTTTCATTGTCCGAATAAAGAGGGCTATGCAATTCTGCCTATTTTCAGCATCATCCCAGGGGAGAGATACAGATGAAAACCAACTCAAATTGAACCAGATTAAGCTATTGGTGTTACTTTTAGTGACTGGAGAAATTTGGGCAGGATACTAAGACCGGGATGTTCAGAGCAGTTGCACTATGCGCAATAGGGATGCCCCTGCGCAATCACTGAAATGTGCCAAAACACGAAATTCAGCAGCAGCAGATGCACAGCACAAAATCCAATGCACAAGAGTGCAATGGAAATAAATGCATGCTCAGCTGCAGGGGCATAACCATGAATATGTTGCGCAGTGCGATAGTCAACAGCAGGTGACATGTGCAACAGATGAGCAATCGGAAGTTGCGCAATAGCGGATTTGAGCCAAAATAAAAAGGAGTAACCGAGGGAAGGAAGCTTCCACATGAGAGGAGCCTTTGTGGCAGGGAGACATGATATAGCAGCAGGGAGTAAGGGCAACAAAGAGCAGCACAGGAGTGGCCCAGAGGTGGACAGGGGTCACAAGGAGTGTGTGTGCATATGTGTGTGTGTTTGTCAGAGGGACTGTGCATGGATGCCATAGAGGAAGAACAGTAGAGGGGCCCAGGCAGGTCTCACTGTGAGTGGCACAGGTGGCACAGTGCCAGGGGTGCACCCGGTGCAGGGGCAGGACCAGCAGCACACAGCCAGGGGGAATGGGTAGAGAGCCACCCAGGGGGGAACAACAATCCTGAACGTGGCCAGTGCAACCTTCCAGATGGAGGTGGTCATGAGAGGTGTGAGGAGGCAGGGTGTAGGGAGGCATGGCCGTGGAAGGGCCCGTCAGCGGTATGCCCAGAACAGGCTATACCACATCCATGGCAGCTTTGAGCTGTACAGTGACAGTGAGATCATGGGCTGGTACCACCTGAACTGGGCTATTCTAAGGTGGCTCTGTAAGCTGTGCAGTGAGGAGATGCAGGCACCCACAAGAAGGAGCCATGCCCTGTTGGTGGAGACAAAGGTCACAGCCGCCATGTGCCTGCTCACCACAGGCACCTTCCAGAGACCAACAGTGGACACAACAGGCATAACCCAGTCAGCCGCATCATGCATCCTCACACAATTCCTCAGCACACTGCTGCCACATGCTGTGGAGTACATCCGTTTCCCCAGCACACAGGCAGAGCATACAGCAAACATGCAGGAGTTCCACAGGGTAGCACGGTTGCCTGGCGTGCTCAGGGCCATTGACTGCACCCATGTTGGCATCCACACACCACCCAGCCCAGAGGGGGTGGCATACATCAACCACAAGGGATACCCAAGTGTCAACTGCCAGGTGGTGTGCGGTGCCAGGGGGTGCATAATCAATGTCTGTGCCACGCACCCTGGGAGAGCACACAATGCCTTCATCTCGCACCAGTCTGCACTGTGCCACAGGTTTGAGAGTGGGGACATCCCCACTAGCCATCTAGTAGGTGAGTATGCAGTACACGCTAGATGATGGGGGCAACAGGGGGTGTGTGTGGTGCAAGAGTAGGGGTGCCATGGGATGTGGCCTGGAGGGCTGGGGGCACAGTGACACAGATCCCCATACTAACAATATCTCACAACACACAGGTGACAGTGGGTAACCACTCCAGCCCTGGCTACTCACACCATATCGGCGGCCCTCGACCCCAGTGCAGCAACAGTACAATGAGGCATATGCCATGACATGGAACATCATCGAGTGGGTGTTCAGGCAGCTGAAGGCTCGGTTCCATTGCCTGGACAGGTCTGACGGTGCCCTACAGTACAACCCCTCAAAGGCCTGCAGGCTATTCCTGGCCTGCTGTATCCTGCACAACATGGTCACCAACAGTGGGATAGCTGTTGAGGTTGAAGAGGGGGACAGCAGTGGGGATGATGGGGATGCCGGTCCAGCTGGAGGTGGGCAGCCATCCCCTGGGCAAAGGGATCCCCAGCTGGACCAAATGGCGCAGCAGCACTGGGACACCATCGCAGAGAAGCACTATGTACTACACAGGTAGGTGAACCTGTCCATGAGCCTGCCCTGGGTATCCAAGCACAGCCGACAGACAGGCAGAGGCAGACACCCAGCCTGGGTCAGAGGCAGGGGTGTGTGAATGGGCGGGGGCTTGGACACTATGGCAGAACACAGCAGTGCTGCACACAGCATGCACACACATGCACACACCCCCATCCCCTGCCCACACAGCCACATGCACACCCACCCACATACACCCCCCCCACACCGGATCCAACAGAGCCACATCCAGAGGCAGGCACTGGGTGTGTCTCAGATGCTGAGCACTGTTGCACAGTGGCGGACAGTGCTATGCTTGCATCATCATGCACACATCACAGTGGCCAGCTGCCGGGTGGGTGTGCCCAGGGGATTTTGGAAGGCAAAACTAACATATGAACATATGAATATACCAGCAGAAACAGACCACCTGGTCTATCTAAGTCTGCTCGAGTGTGCAGCCAACACCCCTAGTTTGCAGCTGCAAGGTTGAAGCTGATGAATTATCGCAGAACACACAGACTGTACATGGTATCAATCAAAACATGGGGTACCTAGACCACAGCAAATAATGAATGTAGGACAGAGAAATGCTGCACCTTTCCCAGCAACATTGAGGTGTGTATCATTGGTGCAGCAAGAAAGAGTGAAGGGCCCAAAATACTGGAAAGATTCACAGGCATAACAATGAGGAGGAACTAGATCCCTATCATAATGACTTAAAAGACTTAGCACAAGTCCTCATTGCTCAGATTTCTTTAAGCACAGAGCCAAGCCAGCACCATGTAACAATACAGTCAAGCTCATGTATAGAAGAGGTCTGCCAGAACACCCTGATAGGCTATATGTAGACAAGTGTCTCATTAAGGAATCAATGCAGTTTCCAGCTTCTGACATCTATGCCTTATACATATTTTGGGTGAAGATATTTTTTGCACCAGTTTTAAAAACAACCAGGGTCTTGACAGATTCTGCACTACATACCATCAATTAAAAACATCTCCTTTATGGATACTATTCATTGCCACTCCCCTTACTAAACCACTCATTAAGAATGTAACAGTAATGTTCGTAATGCAGGAGCTAATGTAAGTGACATACACTATTGACTGGAAAAAAGATGCAATCTCTTGGGACCCCCAGAAGTCATTCTAGACACAGAAAATATTCAGATGGGAGGATGGCATTTCAGAATGTAATTGTTGCAGACAGACTCTGGGGTAGTACACTTACCTAATAGTTTCTTTCTGGGTTAAGATAGAGGAGTTTATTTTTTGTGCAGGCCAGCCCAAAGCCTGCTATAAATGTGGGGCTCACACACACATACGCCTGAGCAGCACATGTGACCAACTATGGTGTGAAGAGTTTGGACATGTCTGCTTGATGTGCAGAAATCTCCACCATTGTAATTCTGCAAGGAGACAGGGCACACATACCAGCAATGCCCTTGGACTGCCTGAAACAGAGATGAAAGATCTGACCAGGAACACCTTGTCTACATGGCCTAAATCTGTAGTAAAGTAACCCTCAAAACACGCAGGACCCCTTTGGAGCAACAGAACAATCAGGGCCATCTTCATCCAGTAGCAATTCTCGTGGCAGACAAGACGAAGCAGCTTCTGCATCTTTTATTCCTACAGAGGTTACAAGAAGAGAACTTCCTCTCTATCTCTCTGTTGTGTTTAAATGTTTGATTTGAGATGAATACTTTCAGAATAACAGCCAAATGGAAGTGTAAAAAGGATATTATTTATTTTTCAGCTTTGAGAAATATTGTGAACCATAAAATATAAGTCAATAAGGGAAGTTTACAAGGCAAGTTGACTATATATGAACTTGATCTAAAACACATATAGCATAAGTTATGAAGCTGGATTAATTGTGGACCATATCTGAAGTTTGGCATAATGTGTGAAATTATAAAAGAAGATGTGTAAATACAATCAACAATATTAGGATGTTTTGAGATTTGGGAAGTATAAAATGCTTGGAGTAAGAGAATGCTGTTTAGGGATTGGGAATTTGGGTTTAAGTTGTCTTCTGTCTATGATAAATAAATAATTGTTTTAGTATACTAATTGATTGGGGTTGGTATCTATAAAGCTGAACTGATTTATTTCTTCTGAGTTCAGTTTAAAAAATGAACATAGATAGGAGACTGTCTACATTATTAATAATATTAGACATTTATTATATATATGTAACGTTTATTTTGATTTTGTATGTTTATGGATAATCAGTACAGCACTGAGGAAGGCTATATTCTGAAATGTCTGCATATTTGTACTGTGTTACTTGTACTTTATAAGATTTGTAAAAATACCAGATAAAGAAAAGAAAATATACTTTTATGCAAAACATTTGATGAGTGGGCTATTTCTTTACCAATCTGTTATTATGGCTACTGGTTCACACTGGTTGGTAATCAGCTCCTCCCTACCAGTTAGTTTTTCTCTTTGTACCGAGGTTTTGACTGCACTGGACCACAGCCATATTCTACTTTGAGAAAAAGACATGTACATCGAATAAATGGATAGGCAACTCAAGATCAAAAAATATTATACAAAACTGGAAAGAGATGCCACAGAACTAATAAAAGAAGAAATAAGTACCATAGTGACAGATGGCAGGGAAAAATGCTGGATAACAGAAACAGAGAAAAACTTCCTATTAACACAAAACCCAGTAAAACGTGTAATTTACCTTGTGCCAAAAATCCATAAAAACAAAGAAAATCACCCTGGAAGTTCCATTGTAAGCAGTATTGGCTCCATAACAGAACTGCTTTCAAAATGTATTGACTTTTTTCTAAAACTGTTAGCAAACCACACAAGATCATTTGTGACAGATACTAAGGATGTGCTGAATCACCTAAAATAAATACAGGTGAATGATAATATGGTTCTAGTAAAATGCAATGTAGAGAAATTATATAATAAGATTCCCTATAGAGCTGAGACAGAAACCATTAGGGAGAAACTGAAAAGCAGACCAAATGATATGGTACCACCTGTAGGATTCATAAAACAGCTAGTAGATTTTGTCCTGAAGCATAATTACTTCACTTTCGGAAATTAGTTTTTTCCCTCAAGTACATGGTGCCACCATGGGCACTACATTGGCCCCTTCACTAGCTGATGTTTATGTTGGAGACTGGGAAGAAAGGAACAACTGGGATGAAAATAAAAATAGATGGAATGAAAATATGAAACAGTGGCTAAGGTTTGCTGATGATGTATTGGTAATTTGGGAAGATAGTGAGGAAGACTTACATTAATTTTTGGATTATATCAATAAATGAGACATCAACCTAAAATTTAACGCAGAAATAAATAAATAAATAAATAAGAAGTACATTTTCCTGGACATTACCATATATAAGAAAAATGAAAAGCTGGAAACAAAATTGTTAAGAAAACCCACAGACAGAAATAGGGTATTACATTACGAGAGCCATTACCCTGGACACATGAAGGACAACATCCCTATGGGACAGCTGTTAAGAATAAAACGCAATTGCAGTGAGGATGAAATAAGATAAAAAAAGACTACAAGCACCTGCCAAAGGTTTCTTGAATAGGGGTACACACTAAAAGTATTACTTAAAGCAGTCAAGAAAGTAGCACAAAAAGATAGAAATGACCTCTTATTAAACACAGAAAAACATGAAATGGATGAAACAGAACAAATTGGTTTCTACACAACCTTCAACAATGCATTTGGTGAAATAAGTCAAGTAATAAAAAAAAAAAAAAACATTGGCAAGTCTTGACAACAGATCCCTGGCTGAAAGAAATTGCATAAAAAGGCGGTAGGATCAGTTACAATAAAGGAAAGAGTCTGAAAGAAAACAATCTGGTCAAAATCATGTTCATTGAGCAGAAAGGAAAATTAAGATCAGATTGGATGCCCCATCCCCAGAAGGGAATTACAAGTGTGGAAACTGTGTGCAATGTAGCAGCATAAGAAAAACTAAAACATTTAATCACCCGAGGTCCAGTAAAAAATACAAAGTTAAAGGCTTCATTACATGTACAACAGAATACATAATTTACATGTTAAAATGCCCCGTGGAATGGCATTATGGCATACATAGGACAAACTAAGAGACCACTAAAAAAATGCATAAGAGAGCATAAGATGGCAATAATGACCAAAAATGTCAAATACACAATGGCAAAGCATTATGAGGATGTAGGACATGGCTCAGCTGCGCCACTGACATGTGAGCATAGAAAAGGTACAGCTACCAGTACGAGGAAGGGGCATAGAAGAACTCATGCTTCAAAGAGAAGCGTTTTGGATCCATGAGCTACAAACAATGTGGCCTAAGAGTCTGAATAAAAAACATGGCTACAGTAGCTATTTATAAATTCAGAAGGACTTTTTTAGCCATCATTGGTGCCATGTATATGAAAAGTAAAAATTGAATGATGAAAATACATGTGGTTAGACGTTACGACGCAAGTGAATAGAATAGATGTAAGAGCCATGATAAATAGTGGCTATAGAATATGAGTCATTCTATTAAGTTATAATTTATAAGCATATACTTCACTCCTTAAGGAACTTGATTGTATCCTGTATATTGTACCTGAATTGGTAGTTAAAAATAGATCTAACAGTACCTAAATGAATTCCATGCAGTACAAGTTTCAAGTTTATTCATATTGTTTTACTACAGCTGTTTTATGTATAGTTATTTCTAGGTATTCATATTATATATCAAAAAGAACCTGATAAATGATGACAGAAGTTAATTAATGTCAGGAGGTCAAATCCTCTGCAAAAGGTTATATCCTCGGCAATAGAAGTTAGTTGTCATTAAGTTTGGATACAATAAGTGAAAAAGAAATTAGACTGCAGTACCATGCCAGCTCTGAGGATGGAGTGAGTTTCATTCCGAAACATCAGCACAACAGAATGCACCTGATTGGAGGTGTGATCAGGAGCGGCATCACACAGTAAGGAACTGCGTAGTGAAGGGCCTCTGGTTTATGTTTGTCCAAACACTCCTGGAGACGGCAAAAGGTGAACGTTGTTTCACAGTTGGAATTAGGCAATTGAGCCAAGAAGTAAAGAACTAAGAAATTTCTCTTTTAAGGCTGAGAGCCTGGGTAAGCATAACTACTCCCACTGAGGTTAAGAGCCTTTTTAAGTACTTTTTCTTTTGTATGTTTTTAATTGCAAAGTATGAACATACGAACACATGAAATTGCTAGCAGAAAAAGGTCCACAGGTCTAGTAAGTCTTCCCAATTGTGCAGCTCATAGTTTCATATCACTATAGCTACCACTACCCGAGCCCCTCCCTTCCTCCTCTTTCCCAGCCTTTTCCTCTTTTGTGTTTTTGTCTGTACTAACCCTGACCTTGATTCAATCCCAACCCTGCTTAAAGCTATCCACTGTCTTTTGAGTGATAAACTCCTCTGGCAGTGTGTTCCAGCCCATCACCACTCTCTCTCTCTCTCTCTGTGAAGTAGTGCTTCTTCATATCCCTTCTAAACCTTCCCCTTCCAACTTCAGACTGTGCCCCCTAGTGACCCTTCCCCCATTTAAGCAGAACAATCCTCCCTCCCTCCCTGACTTTGTTTATGCTTTTCAAGTACTTAAAGGTCTCTATTGTATCCCCTCTTACCCTTCTGTCTTCCAGCGAGTACATGTTGAGCTCCTTCAACCTTTCCTCATATGGCAACTTCCCTAGTCCCATGATTATTTTTGTAGCCCTATGCTACATCCCCTCCAGTAATCTCCCATCCTTTTTGAGGTATGGGCACCAGTACTGTACACAGTACTCCAAATGTGGCCTCACCAGTGATCTATACAATGGCAGGATGACCTCCCCCTTTCAAGAGGTAGTCCCTCTGGCAATACACCCCACCATCCTATTTGCCCTTGCTGCCATCCTCTTACACTGTGCTGATACCTTCACATCCCTGTGACTATTACCCCCAGGTCCCTTTCCTCCCCTGAAGCTATTACCTGCACTCCCCCCAGTCAGTAGCTGTTCCTGGGATTTCTGGCTCCAAGGTGCATGACTTTGCACTTCTTAGTGTTAAACCTCAACTGCCACACCTTAGACCAGTGTTCTAGTTTAGCTAGATCCTCCCTGAGTGCCTGTCTCTCTTCCTCATTGTCCACTTTTGCACAAATGTTAGTGTCACCCACGAACAGGCAGTAAGTATGTAAAGGAAATAATTTTGAAGATATCTACCAATAAAACTGATGCCTGTGGTATAAAAATGAGGTCTAGAACCATTTTTTTTTACAAGAGTGCACATGAAATTATACTGGTTGAAGTGATATGTTATTTTCTTATGTTTTCTAAATGTGTAGTTTAAAGTTAAAAAAAGTTAAGGGAAATACTAGCAAGTTTACTGTTTAGAAAGTTTCCCATTCTATTATAAACAGTGTTGACATGTTAATTTGTTCTCCATTTTATTTTTACAAGATAGGATCAATGACAATATAACCATCACAAAGGCACTCTATTCAAATATTAGGCATTCTAAGAGAAAAAAAATAAACCAACATTCTCTAAATTTATAATTTCCCCCCTTCCTCTTTGTTTGACCATTACATAACCAGAGATTGAGTCTCTGGACCAGGGGGGTTATGCAACCAGAAAATTTGGAGGGGCACAAAATCCAAATGTTTCTAGAGGGGTTCAGGGCATGCCCCCGAAAATTTTTAAAAATTGAAGTCAAATGGTGCATTTTGGTGACTTTTAGCAGGCCAGAAAGCTGTCCCACAACATGCTAAATGCCATCATAATGGAAAAGCAATGATACATTTTTTTTGTCTTTATTCAGTCTGTGGACAGTGGCCTTTTGCATTTTTCTCAGCAATGCAGCTCACTCGGTGACAGAGCACAGCACCACACACCAAATAAAGCAAATAAGGACATTGCATGATGAAATATACCAGTACCACAACTGCCTGACCACCCCAGAGACCACAGACAAGTTGGGGCTGTGGCAGCCATCCATCCCTACATTGCCCTGCCTCAGACAACCTTTTGGATCAAGAGGTCTCAGCAATAGATCAAAAATATGCACATTTGAAAATGTCTGTGGCTACTATCAAGGACCTATTACAGCACTCTGATCGTAGAGCAAGATGCGGGGCAAGATGACTCAGTCAATCTGAAGTTGTGGATGAGTATTAACTGGAGAATTTCACATACATTCGATTCCCCTAGACTGCACCTATACAGACAGTACCCACCACCCCACCAACACAGTCAGTTCCCAGCACCTACATGGCCAGTGAGTTCTACCATTTCAAGCATTCAGCTCTCAAGTAAAATACCACCAGCTCCTCACTCCTGCAGCAACACAAACAGCCCCTGCACCAGTGTAGCCAGTATCGACCACCGCACCAACACAGCTATTCCCCTGTACCAATGGCTAGTAAGCCCTCACCTATTCATGCGACCAGCTCCCACTCCACATGGTCAGCTTCCTAAAATGAACATGGCCAGCTCCCCATAAACAGTACCTGCTCCAATGCGGTCAGTACCCTCCACCACAACACAACCAGTCTCCTGCACTGACACAGTTAGTCCCCCCCCCATTCAAGTGCAACTCCCGCCATACCTAGGAAGAGCCCTCAAAATGAACAGACAGCTTTCCAGTTCCCACCATGCTGCAACATAAACAGACCCTGCACCAACACGGCCAATACCACCATTCCACCAGCATGAATGGCCAGTCCCTCCAACCCACTCAAGCGAACCTGGCCAGCATCTGCATGAAGGATGCCCTACTTCTACGCAGGTGAGGAGCCAATGTATTAGGTCAGAAGCTGGATGTACTAGTCAGTACAATTTTAAACTATTCAAGGGGGAGGGAAGTGTAACCCATGGAGCACAAAAGAACACACACTGAGAGCCCAGCTAGTTCTTCCCAGTACATATAAAACATAATAACATAGGTGAAGCAGGTAAGGGACATTATTCCAGTAGTGTGAAATCAAAATTCAACAGGGCTAAGAGGACAAGCGGCAAGAGCAAAGATAACTGCAGAGTAATGTCTACATGTAGGCAATAAAAAAGGAAGGGTGGCTATTTAGTCCAGGAGGAAAAAGTCCTACATAGATAAATGGCCAGCCTGTTAGTGCCCATTACAGCTTCCTCTAACAATCTCCAGGCCGGGAATTCCCTTATCTCACTCCTCATGAAACAAAACCTCAATTGGTGTAGAATGAAAACCATTATTTGGTATCCTTTTAATCAAGGTAGACCTAGTCCTCCTACTGACCTGTGTGCCTGAACTTGTTGTAGGCCAACCATAGGTTCCCTCTCCCTCTCCCCACAAAAAAATCTTCAGTAATTGATCTTATCCAGTGTTTCAAAATATCTCTCTCTCTCAGGGATTGAATATGTAATAAAAGCAAGGAACTGCTGCCACCTGACCTTACAAATATTGACTCTGTTTGCCCCATATTGTATGATGAGATTAATTTTCTTTTTCTCCCACCTTTTTAGTTCAAACTAATGTGAATGTTATCATTAATCATCATGGTCAAGAGTTAAAATGAATTGTGATAAATCACCCAGCAATGGCATCTTTTTTCACAATCCCAGGCATGCCACTTGCCAGGTGGATACTGTGTTACCAGCTTAGTCCGAGTCTTACCAGGCTTCAAAGGTGTGTGGCCACCCTGGTCCTCGCTAGGCCCAATGCCGATGGCATGCGATGCCGATTTGTACACTGTTGTAGCTCAGACTTGGCTGAGTTGGCTCCCACAATCAGAGAGATGTTGTCCAGTCTGACTCCATCCATACCATACTAATTCAGAGCATCCACCCCCCCACACACAAAAGACTTTAAAAAACAGCACTGTTGTTTTTCATCCCTCCACATAATAAAATAAAATGCCAGACTCTCCAACATTTGACAGATCAAAATAGGTACACTTCTGTATTGCAGCCAGCGAGGGGGGGACTACCACCCCCACTTTTGCACATGAGTATGCCACGGGCCCATGTTCCACAGTTTACTGGCTGAAACACTAGTTAGGAATCACCTACTGAAACAGCACCATTGCACCAAGCATTTATGGTGGTTCAGCAGCAAGCACGTAACCCCTGAATGCCAACAGTGTCCTTAACTACTAAGTCCTTCAGATGCCAGATACCTTCCTCTAACTCCTACAGCCTAGCGCAGGCATTTCGAAGGGTTCAGTGAGTACTTGAGAAAATCTCCGAGGGAGCCTGAGGCCTCATGTGCCTTCCAAATGCTCCCCTTGAAGCTGGAATGGAAACAGTGGAGGGGAGGGCAGTACAACTCTATCTGTAGCTAAACAGAGGCAAGTATAGTGAAGGAATGTGGAAAGGGACCATTTTCGGGACCCCAGTGGGGTGAACTCAGTGTGCAGTAGAGTGATGACTGTAACTGCAGTCCTCAGTCTCGCCCCCTCCCCCCAGCTGCCATCCTGCCTAATGAAAAGCGCAAAGAAGCATTGAGAGAGCTTTAGTTTAAGTTGCAGCAGAACCAAGAAGGACTGACTTCTGCAGAGGCAGACGTCCGTACATAGTCACCAGGAGACTGGAGAGGAAAGAGAGAGTGCATACCCTATATTCACTGAGCCTGGCTGCTGGATGAATCTGATTGCATTTCTGCTTTGTATTCCTATTTACCAGTTGTCATTGGTCCTGTTGTCTTTGTGGTTTCCTGAGTGACAAGTATCCATAGTCTCAAGGTGCTGGCCTCTGCTACTATTCACAAACAGGTAAATGCAGAACAGCTGACAAATGACAAACAGGATAGGCACAGTGCTGAGGGTACAGGGCATGTAGACTGCAGCCCACGTGCTGATAAGCAATAGAAGTGTGCAGAACACATGGGTAGCATACAGCATACCTTTCAAAACTGTGCCGCGGACCAGCGCGACCCAGCTGCTGTTTAGGAACCCAACCCCCGAGCCCTGCCAAATATGGCATCCGCTGAATCAGTCTTTTTTTTTTTTATTCTTTTCTTGACTCACCCCACCACTTTTCTCCCGACTGTGCATTCGCCTCACTCACTCTGGGAGTTCAGACAGGTCAACCACCAGCCAGGCCTGGGTAATAGCTTTTTCCTCAACTTCCTCTCATTTTCAGAGAGTGAGACAGTAGGACAGATGACCAGCAAAACACCATGACTAGGCAGCAGTCCTGTTTCCAGCCAGCTGACAAGACATCCACACAGCAAGCCACCCACAGCCTCCATTGCTCTGAATCTCGGGTGACTAGTAAAGACGATGGTGGCACTGGCACCAGTGGTAAACACTCATCACAGTAACACAACAGCTGCTCAGGTCGGCCTCATAGTCCAGGGCCCAGCAGGTCGGTTCTCTTCTTTTTTCTCAGTCTGGACATGACTCACACTGCAGAGCACTGCTATTGCAAACCACTCCACCGGTTTAACCAGCATGAACCGATGACACTCGTGGCTCAGCACTTTATCCTCTTGTCAGACGACAACAAGACAGCATGCTTGCTCTCTTCACCAGGAACTCCCGCTCTGTATGATGATGTCACATGTGCACTGTGTTGGTTGTGGCTGGCTCCAGCAGCTAGGGACACTGGAACTTTGAGTTTAGTCTGCTCTGGCACTGAGCAGACACAGTAGAAATTACTGGGGAAATATTAAAGCAGAACAGAAACAGGTGAAAATTCGGTACATGGTACAAACTAGGCAGAAACTGGTACCAGTGTTAGGTGATGATTTTCCTTTTTATGGATTGCACCACAATATTGGGGGGAGCACATGCCCCTTGGGGCCCTATGGGCATGATGCCACTACTCTGGACAGTTAAGAAGTTTTGTGAAGGGAGACCATATTTGTTCCTATACATCCATGAGTCTAACTGTATGATAGTGGACCTGTTTAAGACGGTGGATAGTGATCATGGCATTAAACCATAACATACAGTGTGGTGGTTCACTGTCTTTCCATCTTTGCAATACAATTTTAAAAGCAGTAATAATCCCCTTGCAAACCAAGCATCTTGATCTTGGAGGTAAGTGTTGAAGTGGCCTACCATATCCCAGCAGTATCCAAAAAGAACTTTTTGGTAATGTTTTGCCTACTGCTAGTGACAACATCTTTAAAATTGACTGCCACCATTCTGTCAAACCTGGACAGGAAACCAGCATATGTTCGACAGTGCCAATAGAATTTGTACATCTGAGGCATGCATTTGAGCAAGTGGGATTCATTATATTCAGACAGTGTGGGGTGTAGTATAAACATTGTATAATGTTAAAATGTATTTGTTGCATTTGTGTTGATTTCAATCCTAATGACTTAATATGAATAATTTTGCCCCAGAGAGATTTGAGGATAGTCTGTTTTAATTTTCCTTCCCATTTGAGTTTAACTTGAGTAAGGTTATATCCTAAGTTATGTATTATAAGTTTATAAAGCTGTAAATCATTTTGATAGGGAAGGGTAACTTAAAATCCATTCCATTTAATCCAGAAATGAGTTGTATGGTTTATGAATATTTTTTGTTATAAAGTCTCTGATTTGTAAGTACCCATAAAATTGGATATTTGGCAGACCAAATTTTAGTTTTAAATTTTCAAAATCCAGAATATTAATGGTATCCATAAACTGATTAATTTCTCTGAGATCCTTAAAATACCGTGATTTAAATGTAGGGTCTGTAATGGAAGGGATGAAGTTGACGTTAAAGTATATCAGTGAATGAGAAGTACAAAGCCCTTTCTCTAAAGATTTATTTAATATCAAATACAAAATATGTATTACCGTATTAGTGCAGCATGATAAATTGTATCCTATATATATAGCAAATGCTTAAGGAGCTGCTGACGCCACAAAGAAAACATAATATTTAGTTACAATTCAGCTTGTATGTTGTATATATTATATAGATTTCTCCTCCTCATCATTTATTACTGAGGAAATATGCATGAATATATTATCTTTAACCCCTAGAGTTCACCTGCCTCTATAGCTGACTTCCTACTTCATAACTTATTCCTCTGTTGTGACATCACAATCTGTCACCATAGGATTAACTGTGATGTCACAAGCAGTGCATTATAATCTCAGGTAGGGAGAAGGCAACAGGACTAGATGAACTCTTCAGCAGCAAAGATCTCTTTTTATGGCAATGACCTCAGTAATAAATAATGGGGAGGAGAAATACAGGAACTGATGGGGACTACAAGCTGAACTGTCTCTAACTAATATGTTTTGTTAAAGTTCTCCTGAAGGTGTCTGCTGCTTTTTAATATTATGGTAGGGGTTCCAGTGAGTTCCATAGATGCAGATATATCTTTAGAGTCATCCTGAAATCATTTAGGTGCTATTGTAAGATTTTCATAACAGTAGAGCTTTATATGCAGTAAGGCCAAACCACTGTCCGCTAACGACAGGTATAGCTATTGCATTTTGAGCCGGGGTCTTTTTCACTTCCACAGGAATTTTTTTAATGATTGTTCTGAGTCATTTGAATAATTCATCCTTTAAAATTATTGGAATATTCTGGAACTGAAATAGAAATTTGGGGAGAACATTCATTTTAATAATATTTACTCTCTCGATCTGAGTTAACAGGAGAGATTCCCAATGGGATAAATGTTTTTTTTGTTTCTTGCATTAAAGGATCAAAGTTTATTGTTTTCAGGTTGATATGCTCATTATCTATTGATATGCCTAAATATTTTATTTTAGACCACCTGTATGGGTGATTGAATGGATGGGTTAAAGGGGTCAGAGTGTTTTTTTTTAGTTTCCATTGTCTCTGTTTTGGACCAGTTAACTTTATATCCAGATGCTAAATCAAATTGATTAAGAATGTCAAGAATGGGGGCATAACTGTGATTCATGTTCACTACATAAATTAACGCCATCATCTGTATATAGACTAATGCAATGTTCTGTACTTCCTATCCTGGGACCTTGAATGAGTTGAGATTCCCTTATGGCAATTACAAGGGGTTTGATAGCAAAGGCAAAGATAAGAGGGTATAATGGGCACCACTGCCTTGTACCTCTTTGTAGTGTAACAGTATGTGAGATATTGTGGTTTGTTTTAACCCTCACCACCAGGCTTTAAGTTTTGGTCCAAAACCATATTTACGGATAATACATTTTAAGTAGTCCCATTCTATTCAGTCAAAGACCTTTTTTGGCATCTAATAGTAGAAATGAGAGGTCTTGATCTTAAAATTTGTCTAAGATGTTCAGAGTTCTTCTGATATTTGCTATTAAGGTTCAATCGTTGATGAAACCATTTTGGTCTGGTTGGATTAAATCTGGTAATGCTTTATCTAATCTGATGGTAAGGATTTTAGTCAAGATTTTGGTATCAGAACTGATAAGTGATATTGGTCTGTATGAGCCTGGTTTGAGAAGATCTTTGTTCTTTTTTTTAAACAGTAATATTCAAGCTTCCTCAAATGATGGGGGAAGCTGACCATTTTTAAATACATGGTCAAATACTTTTTTTTTAAATTATCCAGCTAATACTGGGGAATAGATCTTGTAAAAAGTCCATGGTTAAGCCATCTGGGCTTGCATCTTTACCCACAAAGAGACTTTTTATAGCTTGCCTGATTTCATTGATTGAACTATCTTGTTCTAAAATTAGTAGGTTGGTTTGGTTAACCATTGGAAACTAAGTTTACAGTGAACTGCATAATGATCTCTTGATTATTTGAGTGTTCAGATTTATATAATTCTAAATCATATTGATAAAATGTATTGCTAATATCCATAGGCAAATTAACTATCTGACCTTTAGAGTCCTGAATACTGGTTATAAGATTATTCTTTTGTTGCATTTTTAATTGCCATGTCATTAATTTATTGGGCTTACCACCCATAGCATAGAATTTATTTTGGTTAAGAGCATTTGTCTATCTGCTTCTTCTGTAGCGAGTCTATTATACTGTTCTTTTAATTTAAGGAAGTCTTATAAATCGTGAGTATGGTTAGTCTGTATATGTTAGTTTCTTTAATATTAATTAGTATATCCAGTTCCTACATATTTTTTTTGCTTAGTTTTATTTTGTTTTATGGTATATGTGGTAACAGCATCCCATACATAAGCCTTAAAGACTTCCCAGATCAAACCTATGTTGATTTCTTCTGCAGTATTTGTTTGGAAGAAAAATTTAATATCAGGTTGCATCATGTCACAGAAATTAGTATCTTTTAATAGAATAGGGTCAAATAAAAAAACAGGAGATTTAAGAGACTGAAGCAAGTTAAAGTTAACAATAAGGGTGAGTGGTCAGAGATGATAGTATTGTGATACAGGATAGCTTTCATTTGGTATAAAATGGATCTGGAAATTAGGAATAAATCAGTTCTTTAATATGACTGATGAACATGTGAAAAAATGAAAATTGTTGAAGGATTGGAAATTTATGCTTCCAGAGAACTATTAGATCCAGATCTTTCATAAATTCTAAAAGATTCATAGCAGCGGAGGATAACTTATTTGACTGGATGCTGGATTTATCCGGGTTAGAGTTCATAATTAAATTGAAGATCCCTCCAATACTATATGGAGCTGAGAACCTGGTTAATTCAAGAAATATTGGGGTAAAAAATAAGGAGGAATTTTCATTTGGTTGATATATATATATATATATATATATATATTACATAGGGTGTATGTTTGTCCAAGAATTGAGAAATTTATATACCGACCATTAATATCTGTAACATGTTTGCCCAGATTCACACTTAAATTTATTTGAATCAAACTGCAACACTTTGTGAGTTATTTTTATAAGGGATGTCCAACCCAGATCTCCGTTTCTTTGTGTGAAACATAAAATCTTTTTGCATGAGATGAGTTTCTTGGAGAAAAACACAATTGGCCCCTTTTTATCTACATAATTAAAGATTTTCTTAGCTTTGATTTTAGCCTGCATCCCCTTCACATTCCAAGTTACAGATTTTTAAATGCATGCTATACTCTGTTATTGGTCATAAAGGTAACATATTTCAAATTGAGATTATGAAAATTAAAAATAAGCTCTGAACGTCTTTTATGCACATTATGAGTTATTACATTGTATCTATTTATACTACCCACCAGACCTTTAAGCCCCCACCCTGCCCCAGTGGTCCCAGCATCATATCCAAACTGAATTGAAGCCAAATGTTGTAGAAATTATTTTCCTCTTCTTTTTTTTTTTAGGGGGACCTCTCTCATGCTTTCTATTTCTGGACTGGAGAGCTCACATAAGTTATACAGAGCTTTATTAAGACTGAGGTCCATTATAGCTCGCTGTTAGGGTCAATAGTAACCAACAATGTTATTGGCAACAAGGTGAGCATCCAGACGTGCCTTAAAAATGTTCATATTACTGCTGGCCACTACCTCTCTTGGAAGCTTATTCCAGATCTTAACCACCCTGACAGAGAACCACTGCTTCCTTTTCATAGTGTTAAATCTTTCTCCTTCTAACTGTAGGGGTTGGGCTCTGGTATTGTAAACCTAACCCCTATACATAAGGCCCAGCTGTTCCCATAGCTGCAAATCAGTTAGGCTTTGTGGATCAGGCACATGTCCCTGCTCAAGCTGCAAAATTCCAAAGAGTACAGACCCGATGTGTCTAATCTTGCCTTACATTCTAATCCCTTAACCTCCTTAATCCTATGGGTTGCCCTTCTCTGAACCCTTTCTATGCCATGTATCTCCCTTTTACCACCAGATGACCAGAACTGGGCACAATACTTGACATGTGGGTGCACCAGGGATGTGTAGAGAGGAAGCAGTACCTCCTTGTTCCTACTCTTGATGTGCTTATTTATGCAGTATAATATGCTGCTAGATTTTTTAATGACCTGGTTACAGTGCATCTTGAAACTAAGGTCATTACTGATTCTGATACCCAGGTCTCTCTCATCTTGCACTTCTTTTAGTATTAGCCCACCCAGTGAATAATTTGACTGCCTGTTGTTCTTCCCAAGATGCATCACAGTACACTTGTCAATATTAAATTTCAGTTTCTTTGCATTTGTCCAGTGCTCTAACTCCTCCAAGGCTAATTGCAGGGTGTCTACATCCTCCTGGTTATTGACAATGTGTCCTATTCTTGTATCATCAGCAAACTTAGATACCCATACTCCTGCTGTGGTGCTCATTGAGGAGATGTAGATGTTGCAAGGGCATAGCCCAAGCACAGATCCCTGCAGTACCCCACTGGTCACTTCTGCCCAGTTTGAATATGTTCCTTTTATACAGACTCTTTGACTCCCATTGGAGAGCCATGCTTCAAGCCAATGGGATATTTTCCTATGAACACCATGCTTTATTAAGGCATCAACAAGCTTCCCATGTGAAAAAGAAATGGGCAGACTGGATGGGCCTTGTGGTCCTCATCTGCCGTCAACTTCTATGTTTCTATGTTTCTATGACCTTGTCGAATGCCTTCGAGAAGTCCAAAAAGATGACATCCACCAAGTGCATATTATCTAAGGCTTTACTAGCCTTACCATAAAATTCCAGTAGGTTGGTCTGGCATGACCTTCCCTTAGTAAATCCATGCTAGGAACAGTCCACATCCTCAGTTAGGAGAAAAAAGTATTTTATGTAGTCTTTTATAATACCCTCCAGGATTTTACCAAGGACCGCTTTCAAGCTGATTGTTCTGTAGTTCCCAACCTCCTGTTTGGTTCCTTTTTTGTGGATAGGCATCATGACTGCCTGCCTCCAAGCCTCTAAGACCTCCCCTTCATCTATAGATTTTGGAAAAATGGCTGTAACTGGGCCAGCTAATAATTGCCAGCTCTTTGATAAGTCTCAGGTGGAGGCCATCCGGGCCCTGTGCTTTATTTTGATCTAGCATCTGGAATCTTTCTAGCACATCAGATATGTCTACTAATGGGTCTGTATCTGGTAAGTGATCAAGATGGTTAGTAGTTGGGTATTTTTTTTATTAAAGACTGAGGAAAAAAGCCATTTTATGGTTATCCGTGACCATAGTCCCATCAGAGCCTTTAAGTGGTCCAATAGTTTTACTACCCCCTTCCTATTGTTTATGTAAGCATAGAATGATTTATAGTTATCTTGGACTTTGCTGGCAAGCTTAAGCTCATGTTTCTGTTTTGCCTGCTGTATGCTTCTTTTTGATTGTTTAAGGCATGTTTTATACTCATCCCAGCATGCTTTGTTGCCACTTTTTTTAGCTTTACTATGTGCTTTATTTTCCTTTTTGATTAGTTTGCTGACCGATGGAGTCATCCATGGTGGAAGTTTTTTTTGCCCCATCGTATTTATGCATGGATGGGGTGTATATTTGTACCAGGGTGGATATTTTATTAATCATGAGGTCCCACATATGGTGGAGTGGCTAGCTATGAAAGTCAGCTGACCAATTCCTATCTGCCAGTTCCCTTCTCATGCTGTCAAAATCAGTTATATACTATTGTACTACTTATGTCTTTGCCCAGTTTACCCTTATATCTGAAGCTCACCATGGAATGATCGCTGGACCTTAAGGGGGCTAAGACACTACAGTCAAAAATGTTATTTATGAAGTTGCTTACTACCAAATCAAGGATGTGATTACCCCTAGTATTTGTTGTAAAAAATTGGTCCATACCAGCCAGGATAAAAACTTCCAGGAAGCACAGCTCTACTGGTGTCTCAGCATTTAATGTACCCAAGTTAATCCCGGTGAGGTTAAAATCATCCAGTAATATAGGGTTGTCAGCAGAAGTTATTTTATTTATGAAATCTAATAGTGATAAGTCATCCTGTTGTGAAATGGATGGGGGCCTGTTCCACCACCCTCTAAGGAGTAATAATTTCTGATGTCCCTCCTGAAATTCCCACCTTTTAATTTCCACTGGTACTCCTGTGTTATAGAACTAGTGTTCCTGGTAAAAAGCATAGTGTGCGACACTTTGTTTATTCCTCTATGGAACTTGAAGGTTTTGATCATATCCCTCCTTTCCCTCCTAGTTTCCAATGAGTATATGTTCAAAGCCTTTAGCCTCTCCTCATAGGTGACTCCCTGAAGGTCATGTATCATCTTTGTTGCCCTTCTCTGGACCACCTCAAACCTATCAATATCCTTTATAAGGTAAGGCCTACTAAACTGGTCACAGTACTCCAGGTGAGGCCTCACCAAGAACTGGTAGAGAGACAGTATCACCTCCCTGTCCCTGCTCTCTATGCTCCTTCCAATACATCCTAGTACCATGTTAGCCTTGCTGTAAGCCTTATTACACTGGCTTTGGTGCTTGAGGTCATCCCTAATGTGGACCTCCAGACCCTGTTCCTCAGTTGAGGAGCTAAGTTTGGCCCTGTTTAGCCAGTATTCTGTCTTAGGCTTAGATCTACCCAGGTATATCACCTTGCACTTCTTAGCATTGAATTTCAACTGCCATATGTGTGTCCACCTTTCTAACTTTTTAAGATTCTCCTGAAGCTCTCTGACTCCCTCCATGCTGCCCACTCTGCCACTAAGTTTCATGTTTCTGGCAAACAGAGCGATGTTAAAGTAAGTTCTGTAATAAAATAGTTCCTCTGCCTGCATTACAATGATGTTTAGTTGAGACTTTGGAGGTGGTTGTCAAGGGTACACACACACACACACTTAAAATAGTTAAAAAATGTTATACATTTATTTATTTGTTTATTAAAGGCTTTAGTTTTACTGTATACTAGATTACGGGTTTCATCTTGAAAGGTTGCAAGCTGGTGGTGGCACTATGGAGTTATCAGGGAACTTGACAAGGCAGGGGGAACAAGAACAATGTGCCTGAAAAAAAAGGTACATAACAAAATATAATTTTAGAAATGTGGACAGTTGCAGGGCTGGACAGATTTGAGGAGAGACAAGTGGAGGGAGTGTGTACATGCAGTGAAGTTCTCCCCTTGTTGAATCTGACATCCTTCTGTGGTATGGAAAACTACCACTCTATGTCTGTAATTTACTGAGTGCTTTACCTTAGAGGCTGTTTGTGTTCTATTACAGATAAATTCTGCTTCTATACTTTTGAGGCCCATCCAATACTTTTCTGCACCCCTCCCACGGAATGAAATTAAGAGAGTGCCGCTTGATGGAAATGTAGTTATATTTTGGCTTGGTATATGATTTAATTTCTGTTGCAAGTAGAGTCTTGATTGAATTGCAAAACATAAAAAAAACTTAGCTACTGATGGCTGTGTAAAGGTGAGATAGACTGACAGTTCCGGTGCTGATACTGTCTGTGAGATGACCAGTAGTTTCTTTGTTCTTCTTACGGCAGATGGACATCTATCTGCTTTACAGAAAATGAAGAAAGTACTACTGCTCTCATACACGGTTACTCTGTCAGTGCTAGCAGTGTCTCTGTCACTGAAGACAGTGAGTAATTTTTATAGACCAGGTTCATTTGAGCTGCAACTGTGTGTGAATTTTACTTTTACATTGTGTGATGTGATTTTATTACAAGCGGGAGAAATGGGAGATCGGCCGACAGATAAAGCTTCTTTAAGTGGGGTATCAAACATGGCAGCAGTTGCCTTTCTGTGCATTCTAGTGGCCTGTTGATTTCAGAACTAAATGAAGCAACAGAGATTGGGACTAGTTATTTCCCAGTTTCTGTTGTCTCATACTGTCCCAGCTGCTTGCCTCTTTCGGCCAATTAGGATAGAAAATCACATTTACCCTTTTCTAAAATTTCTTTTATGTTGTCAAACCAAATCTTTCATGAGCAACTAGGTGAAAACTGTGATGGAAAAACAATGACGGCAAAAACAGCAAAGGAAAGGGCTCTTCTTCCCTCGCTGTTATTCCCTCATTCATATTCCATCGCTATTTTCACCTGACACCTACCAGGAACATGGGTAAACTCCCAATGCTGACACTATAGTGCAGCATGAGGATGGGCCTGCTCATCTGAGTAACATTTTCCAGATGAGACATTAAGTCGAAGTCTCATCTGCCTGTTCTGGTGGTATGTTCAGGTTGACTTTAAAGATGTCATTGCACTTCTCAAAAAAAGATGGGTAACTTTATACTAAGAAAATAAAGCAAATCATTCAACAAAACAAAACTATCACCAAAATCAGATAAATATCCCAAACCTAATAATAAAAAAAATAGAAACAATTTCCACAAAAAAAAGAGAACCTGAATCCTACTGTAACAGTCTATATCGAAAGACAAATTACAGAAAAACTTGCTTTGATCCTACAACTTAACAAAATATACATAATCAAAAGGCAATTTAAAGAAAGTAATACATTTAACCATGGTTAAATAATCCTGGGGGGAAAAACACTTTAAGCCACCCAGTGTTGTTCAAGTACACATGATACAGTGCTGCAGGGCATATTTGAAAATCTTTAGTGCGAACATCTCTTAAGAGTGACTCAACCATAGTAGCAATAGAGATATTTGTAGCTTGCAGTTGTTGTAAGGCGTGCTGACATCTTGCCTGCCAGAGATACAATTTAATGTAAGCAATATCACAGTTAATGTATAATTGTGGTACCTCCTCACCTAATACCAAACCCTAGATGTCCATGACAGCTCACCCAGAAGATGTCCCACACTTTTTGGGGGACCCTGCTATTCATAAGTATGGGTGTTACCATGCAAGGGTGTCAGGTGAAAATAGCGAGGGAATATGAGTGTGAGAATAACAGCAAGGGAAGAATAGTTCCAGGGAAAACAGCAAATGGATAAGTACAGCACAGGTCATTTGGGCACCATCTTTGAGTTGTACTACTGTCCCCCTGATGTGTGCAACATGGAGGATGTTTATATTTTGGGTGGTGGTATGGGGATGAAGCCCCCTGCAGAAACTAGTGTTCCCTTTTTGTCCCCTTCCCTGACTTGTGCTCCCTCAGAGTCATTTATATCTGCTCCCTGAATTGCACACACCCCCAGAGTCAGTTTACTACATCTGCCACCCCCCTCCCAACTCCCCCCAGTTTTGTTACCCTATTTCCGCTGGTGCTGTTGTGCGGCAGGTTTTGTTTCTTCTCTGACAGTTTTGCTGTTGGTACCAGTTGCTGTTATTGATGTTTGCTGTTTTTGTATGCACTGATTTTCCATTGCTGTTTTCACCTAGTACTGTACCTTCCTGGTGTGGGGCTAACTTCTGATCTTCTGACCTGAGAGGCAAGTGTGCAACCTGCTGAGCCACTGACACTGATAATGATATCAGATGATGATATGACTGATAGTTCTCTATCGATCATCAATGATGATGTATCATCAACCATTATTTCTGATTCCCGCTCTAAAAAAAAAAGTCAAAGATTTTTCCACAGTTTATACCCATAGTGGTGGTTTTTAAAAAAGATGTGGGACTTAAAAAGTTGTTTAAACAACAAGAATTAAGGAACTGTGTGAATGATTTCACTGCAGAAATGGATGCCCTGAATAAGTGAAATAATGAACTTGTAACAATAACATCGGTTTATGAAGGTGACTCATTTGTCTTAGTGGGCACTGACACATCACAGAGCAATGTTTCATATTGCAACACCTAGTGGGAAAATATTGCTACAAGAAAAATAAATGTGTATCTTGCCTTCATTAGACTTTAAGGGGGCTTTTGATGTGGTATCAATAAATCTTCTCTGGTTGATTCATTTGATCAGATTGATCCAAGATGGCTGATGCACCAGATGAATGAGATGAAGTACTAATTCAGCTAGTCAAGTCCAGGCTTAAATCTTCTTCTGTTTTGCCAGAATGAGAACAAAATTACCAGGATTCATTGATACTGCAGTATCACAAGTATTCAGGCTTGTTAGGAGAAAAAAGTAGAAATCAAAATGACTCCATTTGCTAGCATAATATGCAATGGTGTTAGCAACACTGTGTAAAGTGAACTCACTCACCCACTTGATTAGTAAAAGAATGATGTTATTTCAGCTTTGTGACTCCTTTTTGCTTATCTCTTTTCCTTCTCTCTCATTGTGAGTCCTTAAATATAGTATGATTAGCTTGTAAGGAAAATGGAAGTCTCTTGAAAATGGGATTAGGGTATTTTAAAAACTGACCAGTGAATTACAGTCAAGGGACCATCTCCTATTACTGACATTTGCTTTTTAACTGACTTTAGAACTGTCTTGCTGCAAACCCAGCCTGTACTGTATCTGGTTTGATATTCCTTTTAACAATCCCTGGTAAAAAAAAGGGGAAGGAGAGGTTTATGAGGGTGGCATAGGGAATCAAGTGTTGTGGGTGGTGACTTGGGAAAATACAAGGAATCGGTTGGTATTGCATGTAATGCTTGGGAACTTGGAACACTTCAATCTACAGAAGACTCCTTTGTGTGTGATTTCAAAGGGATGTGAAAGAAATAGAGCATAGCAGGTGTACAGAAAAAAACAAATAAAATAAGAAATGTCACTGAGGCAAAGTAATTTATTTTCAAGCTAGAGAGCATGGCACTAAACCTCAGCATTTCACCTCATAAACAAAAGGCTTCCTCAGAGGGCATTTTAAATGAAGCTGTATGGTACATAGCACCACAGATTTGCTACCTGCTTTGAACTACTGTACCTACGGTCAACAAGATTTTTTAAGTTAAAATCTACTAGAAGTCTGGCCATTTATGATCAAACACAAAATATGTGTCTGACTTTAATCCTGTAGTTTTTTGGTATTTGGTGTATGCAAATTGTAACCTCGGGGTCTTTGTGATTATCTGAATTCCATGGATTTCACTGACATATTGCTGCATGAAGAAAAAATGGACAGCTGAGGACCTGTAATTATCTGAAAACTATATAAAGGCAACGTGAGATGGAAAAAAGGCAAGACTGAAAAGTGGGGATACAATAACATAAATAAGGGATATGGTATGAGTGAGTGTGTCATACATTTTTTATCTTTGTGATAGGTCTGTGACCTCTTGACCCCTCACAAGTGGCATAGCCACGAATGAAAGATCAAGAGGTCACAGACCTCGAATGAAGATGAACATCATATGACACACTTACATATACCATATTCTGTTTATACAATGAGCCTGTTGCCCCAAACTGCCCAGATTAGCAAGGTATTTGTCAGATTTTTTTTTTGACTTTTGAGAAATTGACTGACTATCCCCATACTTCTGAGACATCCTGCAGAGAAGCAAGGCATGCTGAGTCAGTCTGGGTGGGGGTTGTTATCCTACACTGCTACACTAAGATTATTTTAAATATAAGCTCACTCAGTGATTGAAAGTGTGTTTTATACAATTAACTTGTTGCTAAAAACTGCCAAGATCAGCAAGATTTTATCAGTTTTTTTTTGTTTGTTTATGTCATTACAACAATTTCCTTAGTTCCAGTTACTCACACAGCTGGTCTGTGATTATGACTTACTGGCATGTGAAGATACTGTAGCTAGTGCAATGAACCCGATTTATAAGGTATAATTGCTGTCTTATGAGTGAACTTCTCTGCTGGGACTAAAGTAGAAGAACTTTTGTATTTAGACCTTTAATTTAGGGTAAAAAAACTAACATACAAAACAAAACAAAAAAAAGTGTGTGTTTGGGTTAACTGAACTGAATGGGTAACTGAAAAGTCATCTAGGTGTAAATCTCAGGTGACTGAAAGGACTTAACTGTTGTGAGGTTTAAATTACTTGTAGAAAGATCTGGTAAGTAGGGGGAGTGGCTTAGCTAGAAGGAAGCTACATTTAAAGACTGCCTTAGAAAGATTCTGCTAATAGCTTGGCAGAAGACTCCAGGAGAAAGGACTGCTGTGTGACTGAACTTCTCTACTGGGACTATATTGCCCTCCTTCCCTCCCTCCACCCCACCCAAAGCTAGTTTTATTTTTATAGGCACAGGATTTAACTGACAACAGGAACTTCCTGTTTAGGGGCAGGAAGTGAGTGATCACAGAACCACCAAGGACCCACCATCCTAGAAGGGTAAGAGTAGCTCTCCGGCCCTCTAGTGTGCTGGAGGTCTGCCTCTGAACAAGTAAGCGGTCTACTGAGAAATATAGGATATTCTTGTCTCAGAACAGGACAATCAGGAGCTTAAATGGCACACAGGCAGAAAGTAAGGAGAGAGAAAAAACAGAGGAAAGAGTAAGGATTGCAAACAGTTAAGGGGCCAGAAATAAGACATGATTGAGTGGTGCAGTGCAGTGGCTGTGGAGCAGCAGTCTTCCGGGAGATGTTCTGGAGGATGCGGTGTTGTCCCATCTGCAGGCACCTCTCTGGGCTGAGGAGGAGGCTTCTCATCTCCAGGCTGAGTTGGCCAGGATTTGTGGGACCTCTTCCATCCAGGGACCACCAGTGCCACTGCCGCTGCCTCAGAGGTTGCCAAGAAAGAGGAGTGGTTGGACCACAGTGGCTCAGAGAGGGTGAGGGTGGTGGAACAGAGCACATCCCTCCAGTTGTACCTCTCCACAATTCCTATGCCATTCTGGCAAAGTGTGGTTCCTCTCATGGAGGCACCTACAGTGGAGACCAAGGAGGATGTTGGGAACCTCCACAAAGGAGACCCACAGGAGGGTGGCAGGGACCCTGCAGGGAAGGAAACAACTCCTGGTGGGGGACTCCATTGTTAGGAAGGTAGAACTGGGCAAGGAAGGAGAGGGAGGAGGGCGCCTGCCTGGCACCATGGCTTGAGGGACAGGGAGCGAATCCTCAGGATTGCCGGAGCAGCTGCACAGGGAGGGAGCTGGATGTCATTGTCCACCTAGGGACAAATGACCTGGCTAAGAAAGGGATTAGAGAAGTGCAGGAAGAGTTTGTGGAATTGGGAGGGCCTTAGTCAAGTAGCATGCACGGTAACCTTCTCAGAGGTGCTACTCATCTATGGCATAGGAGAGGCTAGGTGTTCTGCACTATGGGATTCAATCAGTGGTTGAAAACTGTGTGAGCTCAAGGATTTGGCTTCATTGGGGACTGGGGGTCCACCTGGAGTGATGCAAGCCTATACTGGCATGATGGGCTGCATCTGTCCAGGAGGGGAACCAGGATCCTAGGTGATAGGTTTAAATGCTTCATTGGCAAGCTTTTAAACTAGCCAAGGAGGGAGGCATTGGAAAGGAGCAGGAAAATCCTAGCCCCCCCAAACAATCATGGTAGTAAGTGTGGCAAACACCAACATGGAGATGTCGATAGGGAGTAGGGCAGGGGTAAATGGAGAAAGTGACAAAGGCAAGAAGGACAGGGATGGGGCAAAAGGGGGTAAGGCCATCAGGAAATGGAGGGTAATGAGTACCAATGCCCCTAGTCTGGGCAACAAGCTCCCTGGGCTGGTGGCCTTAATGGAAGAGGGATGCCTGGATATCATAGCAGTCACAGAAACATGGTACACAGAGAACCATGACTGGGATGTTAACATACCAGGGTACATAACCTACAGGAGAGACAGGCAAGGGAGAAGAGGGGAGGAATAGCTCTCTATGTAAAGGAAGGGATAAAAGCAACTGAACAAAAGAGTAAACAGGGAGGAGAATAGGCACTGTGGGTCACCTTGGAGACTGGAAAGGCACCACAATCCGCACAGGGTTGGTACAGACCCCATGTCAGGGGAAGGAATGGACAAGGATATGATGGAAGGCATTCTTAGAATGGCAGAGAAAGGGAGATACTGTTGATGGGAGACCTGAATATGCCAGATGTTAACTGGAGCACATTTGCTGCAGCAACATCCAAGAGCAGGGCATTCTTGATGCCCTACAGGTGGCAGGCATTAGACAGCTAGTTTCGAACCCACTCGTGAGGGAGCAATCTTAGACCTCATACTCTCAAACGGGGGCAGTGAGAGGATCTCAGATCTAGAAGTGGGTTGCCATCTGGGGACAAGTCACCATCAAACAGTGTGGTTCACGTTAAACTCAGCTACAGAGTCAAGCCATACAAAAGTGAGAGTACTGGACTTTAGGAGGGCTGACTTTGGCAAGATGGGACAGTGCCTCAGAAAAGCATTAGCAAACAGGCTAGAAGGAGGTGTGGAGCAACAATGGGGAATTATCAAAACTGCCATCACAGATGCAACAAGCCTTGTGTGAAGCAAATAAACAAATCAAAACAAAAGAAAAGCACTATGGTTCTCAAGAGAGATGGCTGTAAAGTCAGGAAGAAAAAGATAGCATTCCAGAAGTATAAGGAAACACAGAAGGAGCAGGACAGAGAGCTGTACCAGTTAAGGCAGAAAGAAGCAGGGAGGGAAGTCAGAATAGCAAAGGCCCAAACTGAGGAAAGATAGCCAACCTCAGTTAAGAAGGGGATAAAACCTTTATAGGTACATCAGCGAAGTGTAGAAAGACAAAGGAGGGATAGTGAGGCTGAATAGAATAAACGGTGGGTGGGCAGAGGGGACAGTGAAAGCAGGAATACTGAACGAATATTTCTGCTCAGTATTCAAAAGAGGAGGGGAAGTGCCTAATCCAATTAACAGAAGCACTTTGATAGGGGGTCGATCCCAGTCCTTTCACAGAAGAAAGGGTTCTGCAAGAACTCCTAAAACTGAAGGTGGACAAAGCAATGGGTCCTGATGGAATTCACCCCAGAATTCTAAAAGAATTAAGGAAGGAATTAGTGAAACCACTGGCTACTCTTTTAATAAATCATGGGAGGATGGTGTGGTACCGAGGACTGGAGGAAGGTGGATGTGATTCCTTCACAAAAGTGGGACCAAGACAGAGGCAGGAAACTACAGACCTGTCAGTCTGACCTCTGTGGTAGGAAAGTGATGGAGTCACTCTGAAGGAAAGAATAGTTGAGTACCTAGAGGTCAGTGGAGCACAGGATCCAAGGCAGCATGGGTTCACAGCGGAAGGTCATGTCAGATGAATCTAATAGATTTCTTTGACTGGGTGACCAAAGTAGTAGACCAGGGAGGGGCTGTGGACATGGCCTACCTAGACTTTAGCAAGGCATTTGACACAGTCCCACACAAAGATTATTAGTCAAATTAACCAGCCTGGGAGTGGGTCCCAGGGTAGTAGCCTGTAAAACATTGGCTGGACAACAGGACACAGAAGGTAATTGTAAATGGAGTCCACTCTGAAGAAAGGGCGGTTACTAGTGGGTACCGAGGGTTCAGTATTGGGTCCAGTCCTTTTAATGTCTTCATCAGTGGCATTGCAGAGGGACTGGAAGGAAAAGTATGCCTTTTGCAGATGACACAAAGATCTGCAACAGGGTTGATACACAAGGAGGCGTGGAAAGGATGAAAAGGACTTGGCAAGGTTGGAGGAATGGTCTGACGATGGCAGCTAGGATTCAATGCAAAAGTGCAAAATAATGCACCTGGGAAACAAGAACCCAGGGAAGAATACACAATGGGTGGGGAGGTAGTAACAACAACAAAACAGGAAAGGGACCTGGGGTAATCATATCAGATGACCTTAAGGTTAGCAAGCAATGTGAGAAGACAGTAGGGAGGGCGGGGTATACTGGGATGTAGAGAGAGGCATCAGCAGCAGAAAACAGGAAGTTGTTATCCTCTGTACAGACAGTTGGTGAGACCCCATCTGGAATACTGTGTCCAGTTCTGGAGACCCCATCCGCAAGGACATAGACAGGATAGAGGCAGTCCAGAGGAGGGCAACTAAAAATGGTGCAGGGTCTGCAAGAGAAGCCGTGGAGGAGAGAGACTAAAGGAGCTTAATATGTATACCCTTGAGGAAAGAAGGGAGAGGGGGACATGATAGAAACTTTCAAGTACCTCAAGGGAATCAACAAAGTCCAAGAGGGTAGCATCTTTCAGAAAAGAGACTTGCAAGAACAAGGGACACAATTTAAAGATAGAAGGAGGGCAGTTCAGGGGCAATGTGAGGAAGTATTATTTCACATAGGGTAGTGGATGCATGGAACAGCCTTCCTGAGGAAGTTGTGGAGTCTAAAACTGTGGGAGAATTCAAGAATGCATGGGACAGACATAAGGCAATTCTTGTGGGGGGCAGGAAGATATAGACTGTTGGTTAAATAGGATCTGCAGCCTATCCTGTAGGTAGGGAAATGGGCAGACTAGATGGATCCAGCAGTCCTTATCTGCTGTCAAAGTCTATGTTTCTATGTTTCTATGTTTCATCATCAACTGGGACTGTGTTTTTATCTTGGTCATTTTGGCAATAAGCCCATTGTTTATTTAACCAGGAAGACATACTGAGCAGGTTACTGCTCTATTCCAGATCTGTTCTGGAGATATAGCTGAAATGTTTTATTGAATGTAATAGTTACTACAATGAAAATGTATCACTAGTAGGCTTTTGCTATCTGCTGTTGAGGAATACATGTTTGATGTGGAGTGAAAGTATTGGGATTTTTTTTTTTTTTACAGCAGCCACTTTTACAGAACTTGAACTTCTTTCCAGCACTCCCTTTTCATTACTAAAACAAACTGGAAATACAGTAATTAGAAGTGTGATGTGAAAAAACCCTCTCTGAGCTTTCACTAACTCCATAATTTCACTTGGCTTCTGACAAAAATTGCAGTTTTGAATTTGAGCTTGAATTGGACTTGTTTCCTTTAGTACTTAGCAGCTCATTAAAAATTTTACATTTATATAACTGTGAGACTGCCAGTTTGTTTGAAATCATTTAAAGATCACGTAAGGATACAAAAAGAAAAGGGTGTGTGATGAAGTGTAAAAATACTCAGATACAAGACAGAAAAAAAAACTTTTGAATATGTGGGGGTATGCCAAAAAAATTTAATTAAGCAGAGAAAGCAGCAGTAGGGTTTACAAGAGATGAACTTGCGACAGTAGTTGTGAAACAAAAAAGAACAGGAAAACAACTTCAAACGTAGGTACAGTACAACAAATAAACAAATGATCTAGATTCAAAATGAAAAGCAAAAATTCATTGATGTCAAAAATACAAGTAATAAAATTACAAACTATACGTTAGCAAAACAACAGATACAGTAATTCAGATGCAAGTGATAAATTAACCCGAGAACAGCAGTAAAGTGAACTGAAAGGTTAATAAAACAAAAACAGAAGCAACAATGGCAAATAAATCAGTTCTTTTATGTAGAGTGCAATCCCTCTATCTTTTTATTGGATCTGTCTCTATAGAACAGATTGTACTCCATGATGTTTCATCCTCATGTGACTTGTTCATGCCACCAAGTTTCAATGATAGTGATAACAGTGAATCTGTGTTATTCAATTAATGTTTGTAATTCATCCCTTTTATTATGTAAGCTTCTTGCATGTAGGAAGATGCAGTCTACTTTGTTTAGTCGTTTATTTTTGTGTTTGTAACTTTTTTATTCCCAGCCTTTGTAGCCCCTCAATCTTGATTATAATGTTCCCATTGGTGTTCAGTTTAAACCAAAATTGTTAATGGCTTCATTGATTTGGTTGCCCAGCATGCTAGCCACCCATTTATTCATGGAATCCATCTCTTGAAAATAATGCCTGGCAATTGATGGTGTTTTAGCGATTAATAAATGTAGTATTTTCTTACTGCCCCAGTTTGTAAGTCTCATGTTTATTCTATTACTAGTATGATTTTTTTTATGCAGCCTTGGACTTAGTAATATACCAGAAATGACAATATTGTATCCTTTATTCTAGATTTTGTACCCTAGGGCTACAAGTTTCTGGCAAATAACCTTTTCATGAAGTTTTACCATATCATTCGTACCTATGTGAATGATGACTGTATTGGTTGTTGAGGTGATTCATTTATCTACTGTACTTGAATCCGTGTCAGCAAGTTTGGCACCTGGTGTTTTAAATTTATATAGTTTTTATTTTAGAACTTTAGAGATTATGGGCTACAGTACTCTGATTAGGGTATAGGCAGCTAGTTCAGATCCAGACATGAGACATATCCTGTTTACTTCTGATAGTTGTTCAGGATTATTATATGCCTGATTCTCCCAAGCCCCTCTTTTTACCTTTAAATGCATGCCTCTAGAATTTTTTTTTATCACTGAATCATATAATCTGATTTGACATAATTAGCAGACCTTTATTCACTTTTCCCCTGGTATGGAATTTTAACAGAAAGTAGACTTGTATTGATGTTTTATTAATATTTAATATTTGCACAATTTATAGCAATCTATTGTGCTTGTACTGTCTGTAATGACTTGATGTCAATCAATAAACTTGAAACAGAAATTGGCACCTAGTAGGCATGAGATGGTTGTATTCAATTTGTCATATTTACAGATACTGGAACTGCTAAATCATATAATTAAATTCTCATGACTTTTTTTTTCTTTTCTTGGGGGATGGAGCAAGATCTATTGATTCAATTACTGGTTCATGGGGAATAACTCTATTTGTTAGCAGAATGTTTTAGAGGAATTTGTTATGGCTTTTATGCCCTTTTTGAAGCATGTTGCATTCTTAACAAGACACCTATCCTCATCATTTTCTTCTCTACCTCTTTTTGAATGACTTTCGACTTGGTTTGGGCTAATTGCTTCCTTGGTTTTTTCTCCACACTTTTATTTTTTACTTTTTTCATTTTCATAGCAATTGTTTAAGTTTTTTTTTCTGCTGAGATTGTTCACACAAAACTTTCAATTCTGTTTACCTCTTGAGTTCTAGTGAGTTCAGTTTTTGCTTTTTCTAGTTAAAAATTTGCAATACTTGGTATGTTTTACATTTGTCACAAGTGAATATTTTTCTGGGATCATGAGAGGATTTCATGGTGTACATGAGACATTTGCTACATTTTACAACAGAGCATTCTTTGCATAACAGGTCTTGTATGTCTCCTGTGGGGAACCATTTTTTGAGCTATATGTAGGGTCACTGGAAAATTGTGGAGAAAGTTACCTAAAATTGCAGAGATTTTTTTGAGAAATTGCGGGAGTTTACACTATAGACCCTGAGTGCTTCACAATACTGTAGATCCTTTAGTGTTTTCTGTAGCCTACATTAGTCAGCATAAACTGCTAAATGAATACATTGCCACTTGAATATGTTTTAAACATGAAGAAAAACTTATGTTCCTAAATGAATACTAAATGGATAAGATGTGTTGCCTCTCTTCCAAAATTTAAAAACATCTGCCTTATACACTTGTAAATAAATCCTATTTAGTGGGCCACAGCAAAATAGTATTAAATAAATCCAGAATAAATGCATTTTACCTGTTTCTGCATGTAAAATAATGAAGTCTGATCAATAGCTATTTATGGTGCTCTGTCAACTATTCACCCACTTTGATGCAAGAAAAAAAAAAGCAGACAGAGTGGCGAATAATTCAGTTTTAGTAAAATGTTAAAGTGTTTAATGTTCAGAATTTGCACTGTAGGTACTGTACACTATTATTGAAATCACATATAAAAACATTAAATATGGGGGCTATTGGAGCTAGCAGTATAGACCAGAGGTTAGAGGTTAGAGTAATAAACTGTGAATGAACTGGGTACATCCAGAAGACTTGGTTTGATTACCACAACCTCCACTTGCATACTAGGTGACTCTGAGCAAGTCACTTAACCTATTCATTGCTCTTGGGTCGCCCTGAAAAAGGCATTTCTTCCTAGTGGGCCTTACTGAGTTACAAATATATATATATATATATATATATATATATATATATATATATATATATATATATATATATATAAAACCTAGTACATTTTACTGCATCATACAGCAGTCTGGGTACCATGTAATTTACCTTCATTTTACTCAGGCTGCAATGATTTTGTTTAGGAAAAGATAAATGTTCAGATACATTTTATGTGTTTTATAAGCTTGTTCTTAGACTTTAGTCAGGTTTTTATTGTAGTCTTTGCATGTGAGCTTCTAGGTTGTAGATTGCTTAGCACAGGATCACTGTTACCAACTAGCTTATTCCAGTTTCTAATCAGCAAGGCCATCAAACATCATCAACTGTTTATATGAAAACTAGTCTGAATGAAAGTACTGTATGCTCACATGGAAAAACATGGTCTACCACTTAGAAAAAGCTTCGTAGTTAGCACCCCATTTAGGTGAATGGGATAATTTGTACCTTTTCTCCTACCTGCTGTTTCAGTCTCTTTGGCAACAAAAAGGTTTTTTGATAGACTTCTTCAACACAAATCAAATGTTAAGTATTTAAGTGTGCTTATGCTTAGCCAGTGGATTTTGAAACCAAACCAGACAAGGAATCAAAAGAAAGCAGTGTCATATGAAACCCTTCCCCCCAACTTGTAATGCATTGTTCTGATCAAACCCAAGTCTATATGCAAAATGGTCAATATATTTGAGAGTCTTTTAGTGAAAATATTAATACTTTTCACACAATTCAAAACAAAAACTCAAAAATTGCAAGAAATTGTGGAACATGTCAGTATTTGCAGAGAATGGAGACAATTGCAGATTCTGCAAAAACATTGTGGGTGCAATTTTCCAGTGGTCCTGGCTATATGTCACTATTAGTATGGCTTTTAAGCTGCTTTTACTTACCCTGAGAAATGCTTGGCTGAAAGGAACAGGGCCATCTGCCTCAGCTGATGCAGGCAGACATGCTTGCCTCTACTTGCATGTCACTTCTGCACATGCTTGCTGATGCTCATTGAGTACTGAGCTTAAATTCTGAGGAACTGAAAGTGCCATGGGTTGGGACTTCTGGTTTCACACTAGAATTAATCTTGCTTTTTTAAGTTAGGAATCCCTCCCAAACACCTTGCTCTACTGCTAGAATTTTCACTAAAGGGTATTTAGCCCCCAGAAAGGTGACACTGTCTGTTAAAGTGCACCTAAGTCATCCAGACACCTGGCAGGTTCTCCTATTGCCCAGAGTGCACCTGCTAGCCCAGAGAGCAGGAGAATGAGTAGTTTCAGTGGCTCAGGGGAATGCTTTTAGTGCCTTGTAAATAAGAGTCAAGTATTACACAGACACAATTTAAAAACAACAGGCAGTCCTGCCACAGTATCTCAAACTCCTTTACAAGTGAGACTCATTGGTATTCACTGGACTTTGTTTGAAAAACAGCACACGTGAAATCCAATGTACACCAAAGGGTCCTCAGATAACCATGGGATGCCCAGGTTCCAACAGTATGGGAAGAGCCATTTTCCAGAGGTAAACATGTGGGGGTTTTGTTGAACAGCAGCAAACCATTTTCTTTCTTCCAAGGGAATGTGTTTGAAAAAAAAAACACATATAAAGAGACTCATAAAATGGCATTTCTTGGTGTATTAACACCAAATTTGGCATACGTGTTCCCCAAAGAGGTCTTAGATGATTGCAAGATGCCCCAGTTCCAATACTGTATGGCTATGCCTGTAGTTCAATGTGGTGAGCAACCAGCCACATGCCCTTCCTAAGCTACATAAACAGTTCCTCCCAACCTCCTTCTGAAGCACTTTCTCTTTGCCAGCTGGAGGCTCTGTCAGTCTGTCTTCTCCCTTGGGGCCTGCTGGGGCTTTGCCAGCCCCTGCTCCCTCATTGTTGCTTGAGTTTCAGCTCTACTAGGTTTGTGCTGGATTTCTGTTTGAGGTCTTTCTCCTGCTTTTGGTTAGTACTGCTTTGCATCTGGCTGTTACGTGCTTCCTTGTGTGCTTGTTTCCTTCCTTCCTGCTCCTGTACATGTGTTTGCTTTTGTTTGTTTCTTTTGGACTTTTCTAGTTTTCTAGCACCCTGTGTATACATTGTTTATTTGTGCTGCAGTTACATATTGTTGTTTCCTTACCTTAATCTGCCCTGTTCCTATGCTCTCAGACTCCCATTTACTCATTATATTTTGCAAGCCTGTATGCTCAGCTCCCTACCTAGCAAACCTTAGTTTCCTGCAATTGTTATTGTATGATTCAGCTCACATTACTGTTCTGTGCTGTCTCCTGTGCATATGATTCAGCTCACATTACTGTTCTGTGCTGTCTCCTGTGCATACACCTTAATTGTTTGCACCTGGTCCAGACTCATACTGCTCAGCTAGCTACCACTCCCTGTTCCACAGTTCTGATCTTAATTCTCTCAGTGCTAGCTCCACTCAGACAAATTCTGCATTGCTCTACTGAAACTTTCAGCTATTACCTTAGCTGCCTAGTGTCTACAGCCTCAGTGGCTTGCTATCATTGGCTGTGTCCTTAGCTAGGACCTTGTCAGTAAAAGCACCTCTATTTTGGGGATTCCTTCCCTATCAACATTACAGTGCTGTTTGGTCTCATGGTGCTCAGTTTGTGGCTTCCTGTTATTCCCATGGTGGGGTTCATAGGTGTTGTATGAGTTAGGAAGTTGAAAACCTATAATAGCTCACCACTGTTTAGTGGTAATACCTACAGTTCACTGATCCCATGTGTGTGTGTCCAGGGCTTCTTTAAAGGCTTCCATGGTGCTACATGTAATGGCCCAGTCTGGCAGAGAGTTCCATGTTGCAGCCACCCTTTTGATTAAACCATTTAGTTCTTCTAACAGTGTTAGCTACCTCCCCTTGTAATTGTAAATTATGTGTCCTTGTTGTTGTTGTATTTATTTTCCTATTTAATTCTGTACTTTCCCAAAATACATAATCGTTCATGGCTTTGTACACCTGACAAAGGTCTCCTCTTAGCCTTCTGTATTGCTCTTAGCCTTCTGTATTGCACATACTATAGGCCTAGATCTTTTAATCTTTCTCCATAAGTTTTGTGTCTCATTGTCTTGATTTTCATAGTCATTTTTCTTTTAACCTTTTCTATTAATTTGTGTCCTCTTATACTTTGGGGTGCACAAAAAAGCTGAACAGTATTTCAAGTGGGGCCTCACTAGAGATGAAAATAATTGGATTATAACTGTGGAGTCTCTAATTTTTATATTTTTAAATATAATTGGCAAGATCCTGTTACATTTCCTAACCACATTTCTAGTGTCAGTGTCAAAGGATAGATTATTTGTTACAATGACACCCAAATCACTCTCATTGATTGTTCCATGTAATACGGTCTTATTCAGAACATACTGATTTCTGGGGTTATTTTTACCAAGGTGCATAATCTTACACTTTGTCTCATTGAATCATAGTTTATTTGTTTCTGCCCATTGTTCTAAACTTTGCAAATCTTGCTGAAGGTGTCGGGTTGCTGTGTCATTATTCACTATTGCCCCTATTTTACTGCCATCAGCATATTTGCATAGCCAAGAATTATCTGAGGTTTGCATAGCTGTAATAAACAATTAAATGAAGTAGGCCCCAATACCGACCCCTGTGGGACCCCACTCATCACCTCCTCCTAATCTGAATAATGTCCTGTAATACCAACTCTCTGTCTCCTTTTACCCGACCATGACTGTGAGCCATGGTGGGGCAACGTGGCTTCGAGTAGCAGGAGCATACTTTATGTAAGCTATATGATTTTGCCCTGCTTTCTTGCATACATGGCTTTCAGTTATCCATGCATAAATCATTAACCTTGCAGCCTACATGGCCTTCAGATGTTCATTGCATTCCATTACTGCACTGCATGCTCCTTATTAGACTCACCTATCTCTGCCTTAATGGCATTTAAGGTATTCATGCCAATCATATCAATTCAGTCACTATTCATGCAATTATATCAAGTCATTATTCATGCTGAAACCATAGAATCAAATGATTTTATGTAAATTATAATTTGTTCCTTTATTAAACTGGCTAAAATCTCTGGATGACAAAAAAACATGTATGTGCCTTATTTCTTAACCTGAGCAAGGCCTTTGACACTGTGGATCATGATCTGCTTCTGCTTTCACTACAAAACATTGGACTGGACACCCAAGCACTGAACTGGTTTTCTAGCTGTCTAACCAGCCATCAACAGCAGATTAAAACAGATGGGGACTTCTTCCTGCAGAAAAACCTCTTATGAAAGGTATGCCACAAGGGTCCATTTTAGGCCCTTTACCATTTGAAGTCTATATCAATAACATTAGCTCCAGTATAAAGTTTGCTAATATCCATCTTTTTGCAGATGACATTGTTCTTTATATCGAAAGGCCCACCCCAGAGTTTGCTTGCAGAGATTTACAGCTAGATTTCAGCCTTCTACAGCAAAATCTTCTTCATCTAAAGCTCTTGCTAAATGCCAAAGAAACCAAGGTAATGCTTCTCTCTCCTCCAGCTAAAGCATCCAGCCACTGTCCTGGGCTACAAATATCCACCCTTCTGGGAAAAAACTTGGAGTTTGTAACCAAATTCAAGTATTTGGGTTTCTGGATTGACCATAAGTTGTCCTTCATTGACCATATTAAAGAACTAGCAAAAAAACCCAAAAAACTAAAACAAAGGCTTGGCTTGTTCTTTCACGTCAGGCACCTTCTCACACATGAAGCAAAAATTCATTTGGTCCAGTCCACCTTTCTTTCTCTCCTAGATTATGTGGACTTCATCTATGGGCAAGGCCCTTGTACCGCCTTAGCTAAGCTTGATACTGTCTACCACCATGCTATAAGATTTATCACTGGTGTCCCATACTCCACTCATCACTGCTCCCTATACTCATAACTTGGATGACTATCCCTTAAGCTTAGAAGACAAAGAAATGCAGTTACCTGGATGTACCGAGTGATTATCAACAGGCTGCCCCAGTATATCTCTGACTATCTGCCTGCCTGTACTGTGAGAAATTACTCCCTTAGGTGCCTCTCCTATATCACTTTGGTTGTCCCACTGGTCAGAACTCTTCTTGGTGAGGCTTTCATAAGTCATGCCCTGCCTGTACTCTGGATCAGCATCCAAAAGACCCTGAAAATAACTATTCCTGCTCAACTGCCCACCTTTAAATCCATGCTGGCACATGCCCTTTCTGAGTCTTGCAAATGCTTTCAGCAATGACCCTCACTCTCTTCCGATTCTAGACTCCTTCCATCTACTAAAATGTCTCCTCTGATTTATTTCCACTCTTCTCACTCAATCTGACCTTGCACCAGTGTGTATATATTAATTTCCAGTGTGCATATTTTGCTTATTGTATGTGCATATTGTATACTGTACATAGTTTGATCTACCTTGATACTTTTATTTATTGCCTGTAACCAGGGTTCAACCTTAACATACATTTACTAGCCCGGGGCATAGTGCAGATTGCCTCGGGCTAGTGCAGATACATCCCTACCTGTCCATGTTGGCTAGTGCAGTCTGTGGAGTTGGCAGTACTTCCGACTACCCTTAGCGCTGGAAGCAGCAAAAGCACACCAAGCCCATGGAACCTTGGAGTGGCTGCAAACAGTTCTTTGAGTCAGCAGTACTTCCGTTCGTCCTACCTTAGCGCTTACTATCATTGGCCAGCTCAAGTCGGCAGGGAGGAGGGAGTGGCAGGGGGGTGGGAACAGCCAGGGAGCACCGACGTCACCGGCAATAGAACAACAGTAGTTAAGCCGGTAAACATCATTGACTCTCTGGGATTGGCTCAAAGCCCATAGCTGGGCATGTAAGGAAGCAGACTGGCAGCCGCGATTGGCAGTATGCGCTGAGGGGCGGGGTTTCATGGTGCTGAAGGGAAGATTTAAACCCTTTTCCTCGAAAAGGCGCGGTGGATTTGAATTTCTGGATGCTGAGCTGAGCTGTGTATCTGTGTTCCTGAGTTGTTTGGCGTGTGAGGGCTGATCGGAGGTTTCAGCGGTTTCGGGGTTTGGCAGCATTGGCGGTTTCAGCAGTCCCCAAGATTCAGCGGTGCTGCGTTGGACTGCATTGATAGTCGGAGAGCAGGCTGGAGCTGGGTCCCCAAAGGCAAAAGAAAACACCAGCTCAGGTAAAGCAAATGATTTTTGAATGGCAAAAAAAAATGCTGACTGTTCTGCTGCAAGCTTGAAGCACTTCTTATTGAAGTTATGTGGGGGCCCAGGGGAAAACTGAAAAAAAAAGAATGTTTGTGTCACAGGGTGCCTCTCCCATGGACCAACAGAGACTCCTTTGTGTGCACAGTGCAGAACTTATGTTTTGTCAGTGACTCAGAGTGCTATTGAGCTGTTCTGTAAGTAAAAATGCACAGGGGGTTGAGCCCCCCCCAATGATGGTGTTTAGGGCAGTGACTATGAAGCAGTGTCCCTAAGAAAATCTAGTGTTTAAATTGCCTTACTAAACTGGTTTTAGATGTAAAAGCAAATTACTTTTCATTTTGGCTTCTGTCACTGTCTTTTTTTGTCACTCAGCTCTGCCTGGGGGTGGAGGATGGATGTCTGGGGCTTGTCTGTGTGTGCCTTGTTGTGGGGCTGGACATGTCTGCCTTTATATTGAGCAGGCAGTAAGCACACTATGACCTTTCACTTGCTCAGCTCTGCTCATACTGTGTTTTGTTGCCTGGGGAGGGATGTCTGTGGCTTGTGGTGGGACTGTGGCTTTTTCTTTTTGGTTTGCAGTTTGTCTGTGAACAAAAGTACAAACACTTCAAGGTATGCTGGTAAGTCAATCGAGTTCGAGTTTGCCACTTGGTTTGTTTCTGTTCTGAGGTTGTGTGGGGCCTGGGGCTATGGAGCGGGGCCAAACAAAATGTGTCCTATTTGTATCTTGCTGAACAATTCTGCCTTATATTCTGTAATGTTCTTTCCCTCATTTTATGTTCTGTTGCCTACATGGTGGGCTGGAGGGGGTCATTCTGTGGCTTGTTGTGGGGCTGGTGATGTTTGGCGGTACAGACATAGAAGAAAGGTTGCTGAATAGCTGTACTTTTCACTTGCCTTACTTATAAAATTATGATGACTCACTAATGTTTTGAAAACAATTATGTGTTTGTGTCCAGTTTCATTACAGAAACGTAAATAAATAGTTTAACTGCACTGCTGTTGTCCTTATTCATTGTCTGGCAAATGCCCGTGGTGACCAGAATGCGGACTAATGCAAACCACTGTGGGCTAGTGCAATTTTAGACTGACTAGTCCTGCTGGCTAGTGCAAAAAAAGTTAAGGTCAATCCCTGCCTGTAACCTTATGAACCCCTTGTATTCTTGCATTGTCTTGTAAACACTCAGGTCTATCTTGTAAATGAGTATTACTCAATGGTGTACCACCTGGTAAAATAAAGATTGATTGAGTGATTGGCCAAGCAAATACATAATTCAGCTTACCTCATATGTAATGCATCATGCTTACCTATGCTGCTGCCCATTTTATTGCTGTTGCAAATATTGTTGCAAATCCTGCTACACATCTCCTATCTGCTAAACCTCATTGATTGCCACTTTTATAATTCAATCCCTGATGAAATGACTTGTAGTAAACAGTTAGATCCTTTAAAATCAGACTGAAACAGTGGCTTGAATCTTCCAATGAATGCATATGTAATGGATTGTTACCTGTTTGTTACTGTGCTAGGAATTTTGTACTATTGTACTTAATAGTTTGTGTATGTATTTGTTTTTTATACTTGAATGTTTTGGTGGTACTGAGGGCTGAGGCAATGCATGCCACACCAGTGACCCATGTACGGTAGCAAGCGTGGCCTGCCAGGGATCAGCAGGGGAGGAGAAGGAGAAGGATCAAGCATCCTAGGGAGAGCTCTCCTTCTCTGGGGAGGGGGTGACCAGACGTCAGTGCATGCCTGGCCTCTAGCGGTGGCTGGGGGTGGCACACCAATGCTGCATCTGCAGGGGTAGAGGTGGGGCAGACACCTGATGGGGTGTGCGTACAAGAACATGCATGCTGCTGTTGCTGGGGTTATTGCATGCTCCACCTCTGGGGACCATGCAGAACAAAGGAAATGGGCTCCTGGTCAGGCAGCATGAGCTTCCGTCCTCTGTTGCCCAACCCCGAATGGTGCTTCTCCCAATCTGGATCCGTTCATGGTGAGTTAAGCTTGGGGGGCTCCTTACCACCTTGCTATGGAGGGCAAGCCATGGGGGATGTGGGGGAGGTCAGCCTGATATTGGGGTGCAGGCTGGGAGGACGAGCAGGATGTACAGCCGACCTGGAGCCAACGGAGAAAATAGTGGCTAAAAATGAAAAAAAAAAAAAACCCTGACCCTCCCTCTTACCCTATCCCATCCCCTTGTGAAGCAGTCCACTGTTCAACAGTATATCACTTCTGCAGGCAATGCGTTCCACCCAGACATCACTCTCTCCATACAAAAGTGTCTTCTCATTTCCCTCCTGAACCATCCCCCCTCTAATCTGAGATCATGACCTCAAGTGTCCCTGCCCCCCTTAACTTGAATAGTCCCTCCATGCCTGTCTTGTTTATTCCCTTTATGTACGTTAAGGTTTCAATCATATCCCCCTTGTCTTTCCTCTCCTCCAGTGAGTACATGTTCATCTCCCTCAGCCTGCTCACATAGGGTATGTCCCCTAGTCCCTGGATCACCTTTGTTGCCCTGCACTGCACCCCCTCCAGTAACTTTATTTGTTTTATTTATTGAAAAAATTCAACAGGAACAGCATGCTGAACAACAAGTTGCTTGTCTCACCGTGCATCCTGGGGGAAGGGTAAACAGGAGGAAAAGCATACATAAGATATAAATTCAAACAGTCAAAATGACAAGTGAACAGTGATGTGAATATGCAGCAATACAAACAGGTTACAATAATGGACAGTATGTGACCATCGAACAATACTACAAGCACCTGAAAACCAATTAAACATTACACAGAATATGCATAGGATCCAGACATAGTGTCCTGATTACAGGTTTGAATAAGTACTGAGTGTATTATAGGTAAGAATAAGTGCAAGTGTAAGTACATCTGTTGTCACTTTAGAGAGCAGCTAGAGCAATCCATATGAGATTCAGCTTATTTAGTGAGCTAAGGTAGATGAAAGGAGGGAAGAAGAGGCCGGCGAAGTTGAGCAGAGAACAGAGAAAGTCAGAGCAGAGAATGGAGAGTAGGAGTGTGTTACCAGCAGGTACAGTTTATCGAGAGGTAATTGTTTAGGGCTAAAGATAAGTAGTGGGTGGAGGAAGATAATTGGATTGAAGGGGGGGAGGGCATTCCAAAGCTGTGGAAAATGATGTGTGAAGGCCGCTTGACCTACTGTAGTTATGTGATGAGGAATTACCAGTAGACGAGAGTCATAAGATCATAGGCAATGTTCCGGAGGTGGTAGAGTGGATATTAAGGAACAGAGATTAGGGGGGCAGGGACCCAAAGCAGAATTTTGTCACAAATTTGGCACAGTGGAGAAGCTGGTGATTTTCTAGTGTAGTAAGGGAAAGAGAGTGGCAGAGATTGCAGTGATGAGTGGGGGGGGGGGTGGAGTTGAGAACAAAATGACAGAATGAATTGAAGAGGGTGTCCAATCTGGCTAGGGAGGACCTGGAAGCAGCACCATAGACTACATCACAGTAGTCAAAAATAGCTAATATCATCTTTTGGACAAGCGCATGCCTTGCTGATAGATGGAGTCAACTACGGTTCCTGTATAATGTGCCAAGCTTGGGGCACAGGTTTTACAGGATGGCATCCACATGTCCAGAGAAGTTGAGGTGTTGGCCTAACCAAACCCCCAAGTACCTAAAGGATGAGGTATCCTCCATGTCTGTCCCGTCAAGGGTGTGGAAGGAGAGCAGTGAGGGGAGCATTGAAAGTCTCTGCCTGGTGCCAAAGGTCATGGAGGCAGTCTTCTTGGCATTGAGGGAGAATTGATGGGCACTGAACCAGCGCTGAACATTACTGAAGTCAAGCTGTAGTCTGGATTCCACATCCACAGGGGACAGGCCTGATGTGAAGATGACAGTGTCATCGGTGTACATATGGCTAGATGAACATTGAGCAGACTGAGGGTAGGTCATTTAGGAATATAGAAAATAGGATTGGGCCTAGTACAGAACCCTGGGGTATGCCAGTGGTGATGGGCAGTGGGGGGGGGAATAGAGTAGGCGATTCTGACTGACTGGGTCTGGCCTACCAGGAAAGCTTTGAACCAATTTATGGCAGATTCAGTTAGGCCAGCCGAGGAGAGGGCATCAAGGAGGAGGAGATGGGGAACAGTGTCGAAGGCCTTTGCTAGGATGACAAAAATGGCTGATGTGATCTGGCCACTGTCCATCACTGAGAAGAAGGAGTTGGTGGGCCTAAACAGGGAGGTGGTGGTGGAGTGGTTCTTCCAGAAGCCAGATTGGAAAGGAGTGAAAAAGCTGGAGTCGTAGAGGTGAGAAAAGAGTTGAGACAGGACCAGGTGTTCCTGCAGCTTAGCAAGGGTTGGAAGGAGAGAGATTGGGTAATAGAAGGAATAGAGGGGTCGCCACCCTTGGGCAATGGGAGTACAGTGGCGTGTTTCCATTCAGAAGGGATAGTACCAGTAGTGAAGGAACGGTTGAGGAGGAGAGTTAGTGGAGTTGTGATTGCTGGGGCTGATAGGTACAGTAACTTACTTAATGTCCCTCTTCAGGTATGCGCACAGTACTCCAAGTGTGGCCTAACCAGTGACCTATACAACGGTAGGATCACTTCCTCTCTCCTTGGAGATATACCATGTCTCCCCTTTCTCTCTTTTTTTCTAGAGAGTACATATTTAGTTACTTTAGCCAAAGTAACTAATGACTAGCGACTAGCACATGGCACTTGACTCTAAACTTCATGTGAGCACCTTATTCCTTGACCTAAGCAAGACGTTTGATACAGTAGATCATGACCTACTGCTGACCATACTACTAGGTACTGGCCTGAATGTCACTGCTGTCAAATGATTTACATGTTACCTTATAGGTAGGCAACAGCAAATCAAAGCACAAGAGGATTTGTCCTGCACCAATTTGCGCTTATTATTCTATGTTGTATACTGCCTCAATGTTTTACTATATGTACTATGTGCCTCACAGACATGTTTTCTATGTACTATGGTCCTCAATGTGCCAAGTGTTATTCTACTGTAACTTGTACAAAGTGACATGATAACCTGACTTGATAACCTGCGAGTTATCCTCCCTCTGTACCTTGCCCCCAGGTCGCACCGAGAGACAAGCTCTTGTTGCTCAGTGTGCCTTTCCTGGTGAAACATTTCAATAAATAAAAATAAATAAATAAAAAATTTGTCACCACTAAAACACTTCTCAGAGGTGTACCACAGGGTTCAATACTTGGACCTTTACTATTCACAGTAGATATTAACAATATTAATGCGTGTATCAACAAAGCAAGTGTTCACTTATTTGCTGATGATACTGTTCTCTATGTTGCCAGACCCTCCCTTGATCTCACCTGCAGTGCAGTGCAGCAAGAATTCAACTTGCTGCAGCAAAATCTCTTGAATTTCAAACTTTTGCTGAATGCCAAGAAAACGAAAGCCATGATATTTTCCCCTAAACTCAGCTCAGTAAATTCCCCCTTATCGGGAGCCCAGCAGCAAACAACATCCCTCCCGGGGAACAAATTGAACTAGTAGACAAATTCAAGTATTTAGGACTCTGGATTCATCACAAACTCTCCTATAGAGTTCACATAGAGGAACTGGCTAAAAAGTTAAAGCAAAGACTAGGGCCCGGATATTCAAAAGGGTTGCGCCAAGTCCCAAAATGCGCCATTTTGCGATATTCAGAAGGAGGCAGTTGCGCCACCGAAAACATGCTGAGCAACAGCACAATGAAAATGAAGGCATGCGCAACTGAAGGGGGTGGATCCATGCATAAAGAGCGCAATGCGATATTCAAAGACTTGCGCGATGCGCAATAGCGGCACAGCCGGAAATTGCACACTAGCGGAAATGAGCCAAAATAAAAAGGCTCAAGGAAGCGGTGCAAGAACGCTACAAGGCTGCCAAGTGGGGGAGAGAGAGAGACAGACAGACAGACAACAGACAGGCTAGGGCAGGCAAGGAAAGCGTGGGCCATAGGCTGTAGAGGCCAGCGGGGGGTGCCCGGTGCAGTGGAAGTAGCGGTGAGGACAGCAGGGGTAACACAGCAACAGCAGCTGGGGGGGTCAGAAGCCAGGAAGATGGACAGTGCCAGCTTCCACATGGAAGCTGTAATGAGGGGTGAGAATGCATGCTGCAGGGGGACGTGGCCATGGAAGGGCCCGTCGGCGGTATGCCCCCAGCAGGCAGTACCGTGCCTGCATCAGCTTTGAGCTGTACACAGATGTAGAGATCGTGGGCCAGTACTGCCTGAACAGGGCAATACTGAGACGACTCTGTGAGCTGTGCAGTGATGTGATGCAGGCACCCTCACGACAGAGTCACGCTCTGTCGGTGGAGAACAAGGTGACAGCCTGCATGTGCCTGCTCACCACGGGCACCTTCCAGAGGCCGACAGGGGGCACCACAGCCATCACACAGTCGGCCACGTCACGCATCCTCACCCAATTCCTCAGCGCACTGCTGCCACATGCTGCGGAGTACATCCATTTCCCCAGCACCGCGGCAGAGCGTACAGCAAACATGCAGGAGTTCCACAGGGTAGCACGTATGCCTGGCATGCTAGGGGCCATAGACTGCACTCATGTGGCCATTTGCACGCCACCTGGCCCCAATGGGGTCGCATATAGGAACAGAAAGGAATTCTCCAGTGTCAACTGCCAGGTGGTGTGTGATGCCACTGGGCTCATAATGATTGTCTGTGCCACACACCCTGGTGGAGCACATGATGCCTTCATATGGTATCAGTCCACACTGTGCCATCGATTCGAGTGTGGGGACATCCCCACAGGACATCTAGTGGGTGAGTACACACGTATGGAATGCAAACTTGGGGCAAGGGTGGGAATGCCACAGGTGCCATTGTAGTGGCACACAGGGATATGGGCAATATGGACCTGAACATGAGACTGATCTCCACGATCTCCACACAGGTGACAGCGGATACCCACTCCGTCCCTGGCTGCTCACACCGTACTGGTGCCCCATGACCCCATCGCAGCAATGCTATAATGAGGCACATGTTTCCATATGCAACATCATAGAGCGGGTGTTTGGGATGCTCAAGGCACACTTACGATTCCTAGACACCTCCGGCGGTGCCCTACAGCACAGCCCCCAAAAGGCCTGTGGGATATTCCTGGCCTGTTGCATCCTGCACAACATGGCCAAAGACTATGGGATAGCCATACAGGTTGAAGAGGGGGACAGCGATGGGGACGCCAGTGTCGCCGGTGTTGATGGTGATGAGCAGCCCCCCCTAGGACGGCAGGACCCCCCGACTGATCCGGCAGGCCCAGCTGCACCGGGACACCATCACAGAGGAGCACTATGCAGAACACAGGTAAGTCAAGGAGACATGTGCAACCAACACTGTCCATGTGCAAACCACAGGCACACAGGGTAACACACCAGGGGTGCATGATGGCCAGGGAAGTGGAAGGGTCCAGGCATACAAACACACCATCAGAGAGGGGTGAGCACTCATCTGGACACACACACACACCAGGCACAGAGCGTACATGGGCAGATGCACAGCACAGCAGAACCGACATTGCTAACACACAGCACCACCGACCACCCCCACCACCTGTACTGTCCAAGTACGTGTGTCAGATGCTGGGCACCCTTGCACCTTGGTGTACAGTACAATGCAGGCATCATCATGCACACGCACCTGTGGACAGCAGTTGGGAGGGTGTGCAGGTGGTCCGTGTGTCGGTGTGGTGAGCAGAGCACCCAGCAGTGCACTGCCCACCATGACACACATGGCAGCACCAGACAGGGCCCGCACTGGGAGACAGCTCAGTCATGTAGCACTGTCCCACGGCCACCACGGATGCGTGGGCGGCCCCGCCGTGACCCAACAGCACTGGCAGGCTGAGCAGGGGCCACATGGGGTGGCATTGTTGCACCACCAGGGGTCCCACTGTGCGAACGCGACCTTGCCCGCACAGGGGTCTGCAGCATGCCGAACAAACCTGTACCAGGGGTGCTCGGGATGGCCACAGCAGAACCTGGTGTCGACAGGCCTGGTGTCGCACGACGCCGGGAATGGGGAGTGGAGAGTGCACTGTGTGGGGTGTGCGGTACAGGGGCACCTGACTGTGTGCCCAATGCGTCCTCGACAGAGACCACTGCCTGGGTCAGCCTGTCAATGGCGGCGGTCACATCCGTCCACATACGAACCAGCTCTGCACGGTCCAGAGCACACTCCCTGCTGTGCCGCTTCACAGCCACAGACAGTGCCTCCACGGACATTGCAACCCACCTCTGCAGCTGTACTGCTTCCTGCAGCAGGTGGGTGTGCTCGTCCAATGGGTACTGTGCCCCAACGGCATCCTGTCCCCCAGGGTGTGGAAGGTCCTGATGCACAACACCCCTTGAGGGTGGGCGCTGTTCGCCAGGACCAGGAATGGGCAGATCAAAGCGCGGCGGACATGTGCCACTGCTTGACACTGTACCCCCAGACCTGGTGGGTGACTGCTGCTGCTGCCCCACCAACTGCTGTGCCCCAGGGTCCACTCGTTCCACCGCTGTGCTAGCAACAGTGCCAGACACCTGCACAGCCACCGGTGCTGCCCCACCGGTGCTGACAGGCACAGCCTGGGACTGTGCCAGCATGCTGATACACAAGTTGGAACCAGAAAGGTCCAGGGGCACGTGCTGGCCTGCTGTGTGTCTGTCATGGGACACACACCTATCACTGCCCATTGCAGTCCTTGCATCATCAATGGTGCAGGTACGTGCTACAGCCATAGTCACAGTGTGCTGGCATGCTTGCATGCCAGACTGCTGAGACACAGGCTGTGCACCCCACACCAGATCACCGACACCAGAGTTGGCGGCCCAGCGTGCATGCTGCTGCAGTGCCTGCTGGCTGGTGATAGAGGTGGATGGACCCTCCTCCATGTCCAGCAGGTCATCATCACTGCCTGGACCCACCACCACCGTCTCCTGAAGACGAACAGGATCTGTAACAGAAAGAGAGTACATGTGAGTGCATGTGAACAACCTTCCCCCCCCCCCAACACCACCACCACGTCATACCGTGCAGTGATGGGCTTCCACCTGTCTGGAATCCACCTCCTGGTACGTCCTCAATAGCGCTCTGCTGCATTGTTGCAACCAGTGTCTCCTCAGCCGGGGTCAGCTCCAACACCACTGGCGGGCCCCCGCCAGTGCCAGCACGTGCCGCCCTGAAGGCTGCCACCTTCTCCTTCAACCTCCTGCTGTCTGTCCCCATCTTCTTCTTGCATTCCTGCATGGAGTGCTGGTGGCTTCCGTGCAGGTTCACGGCCTGAGCTACCCCCTCCCATGCAGCCGCACAGGACTGAGGGGTGCCCCTCCGTCCACTCAGTACTGGCACCTCATCCAGGTAGGCCTGGAAGAGGGCCTCTGTCTCTGCTGGGGTAAAGTTGGGCCTCCTTCTATGCCCACCGTCCTCACCCTCACCTTGGCTCTGCTCGGTCATGGTGATCTGTATGGGGGCAAGTGGACACCTGTCACTGTGCAGTCTACAGCATTTTCCCATGACCATTGTCCAGAACATCACACAGCATGCAACTCACCTCTCACCTGCAGTAACCAAATCTGGCCAGTGCAGCCCAATGTCGCACATTTATAGCGCAATGCATGCAAATTAGGAGTGGAGCAACTATAATGACATGCAAATCGCGCCACTGTGCCTTTGAATGGCTGATCAGATGATTTGCATGTGTCGGCTGAATATCGCGAATTTGCACTTTGCGCACTACGGTTGAGTCGGCTGAGCCAATGGCGCAGATCTGTGACTGTGTGGTACACTGCATTGCGCATGCCCAGATAGCTTATGCAGGCATCTGCCGCGCTGCTGACGTGCTGTGCGCGATCGGCAATTCAGGCCATGGCCACCATTGTGCCAGTGGTGCTACAGCACTGGGCACTATATGGTGCTGTGGCACTACTGCGCAATAGTCCACTGTGGCACTGGTACGCAGCTGGTCGGTTGCGCAGGATGCGTATACGTCAGATGGCACTGTGCGTGGCCTTGCGTCATTGCCCATGACCTTGTGTCCGACCTTTGTCCCCTGGCGCTGTTCGGCTGCCATGTGTACGGCCCTATTGCACTGTCTGGTGATAGCGCTATGTGAAGTGACGGCGCTGTTCGAACAGAGCGATTGGAACCTGTGGTGGTCTATTGCGCAACATCTCCACATGGGGTTACGGTGCAGCGGGCCGCCATATTGCCTGCTGTAAAGTTGGTACCATGGCTCGCAGAAGAGCAGTACAGTGGAGCCCTGTCGAAGTGGCCAACTTGGTGGCCCTAGTGGAGCCCCACTATGGGGCACTTTATGGTGAGGCGGCCCTCACCATTGCCAGGATGCAGGTGTGGCAGCAAGTGGCCACTGACCTGGTGGGGGTCACTGGACGGTGCCGGTCAGCTGAGCAGTGCTGGCACCGGTATGGTGACCTCCGCCGGAGGGATCCTGATCTTCTCGATCGGCTGCGGTCATGTGCCAGGAGGGGCGTGGTGCCTAGGCCAGGTGGATGTACCATCTATGCACCTGTAGTCTCTGTAGGGGTGTGAGTGTGTTTTGGTGGCTGTGCATAGGTGATGGCTCTGCCATGGTTGGCTGTGTCAGTGTGTGCAGGTGTGAGATGCATGGGTCTGGCTGTGTGGTCAGGCACTCTCACTGGGGCAGGGGGCAGTCTGCTTTGGAGTCACACTGATGTTTGTCTCAACATATGTCTCCCACAGGCCAGGATGTGAGGATGCAGGCACGGGGTGAGGAGGGCCGTGCCAGGGCCCGGTGCCAGTGGGTGTTGCGCCCAGCAGCAGCAGCAGCAGCAGCAGTGGCAGACCCAGCTGCTTGAGGTGTGAGTATCATTACTTCATGGATGCTATTGCATGCTGGGGGGCAAGACCACCAGCCATGCACAACACAACCATGCAGGAAAGGGGAGGTCATAATTCCACTATACAAGACACTAGTGAGGCCCCACCTGGAGTACAGTGTACAGTTCTGGAGACCATACCTACGTATGGACATAGACTGGGTAGAGAAGGTTCAGAGGAGGGCAACAAAGATGGTGCATGGATTGCATCACAAGTCCGATGAAGACAGGTTGAAGGAACTGAACATGTACTCCCTGAAGGAGAGGAGGGAGAGAGGGGATATGATAGAGACATACAAGTATCTTACAGGGAGGAACAGGGTGCAGGAAAACACTATTTTTAAGTGAAAAAGATGTTCCAGGACTAGAGGGCATGGGATGAAGTTGGAGGGAGGACGATTCAGAGGAAACATGAGAAAGAATTTCTTCACAGAACGGGTGGTGGACAAGTGGGACACCCTGCCAGAGGAAGTGGTGGGGGCTGAAACAATCACGGGATTTAAGAATGCACGCGGGATAGACATAAAAGAATTCTGGAGGTCAGGGGTAAGGTGCAACAGACTTATAGGAAAACAAAGTGAACTTACAAGCTCGAATGGGCAGACTGGGTGGGCCATAGGCCCTTATCTGCCGACACTGTCTATGTATCTATGTATGTATGCACGACACAGGTGACATGCATCACTGTCCAATATCACAGCATGTCTGTGTATGCGTCACTGGTGGTCCATGCATGCACTGGGCACATAGCTGTGTAACTGGCATTGCACCACGTTGCCACGTCACTTGACAGCCTTGTTTGTGCTGTGATGGACATGGGCAGTATGTGTGTGCAGTGGGTGCACATAGCTGGTGCCGCCTGTTTGTGATGGCCATGTGCATGTTCACTATGGGTGGGTGCATGCCATCACAGGTGCAGGACATTGGGCTATATGGCTTGCAGGTTGGGTGGTGTTCAGGGTTGTGGTCAGTCACAGCCATTGACTGTGTTCCCATTTTCCTAGGCCTCACAGTTCTCCGGAGGATCCATCATGACATACGGGGCCTGACACAAGTGTCCCTGGATAACCAGGCCATCCTGAATTCCATAAGGAGACATGGCCTGTGGAGGAGGCATCGCGGGGAACAAGCGGAACCAGGCACAGGACGACCAGCCTGCTGGGCCTTAGGCCACATTACCATTCCCACTTCACCCATCCCTACCACCCTGCCTTCCCTCTCCAAGTTGTTCATCCCTACCCTTGACCTCCTACCTTGTACCCGTCCCCCTCTTGTAAATAGTTCTTGTTTATTGTTTTGTAATTTACTCTTTGAAAATTTGAAAATACATTTATATTTTGATATGAATACTGTGTTGGTCTCTGATTTGCAGCTGGCTATGGGTGCTCAGTTGCAGTAGTGTACATGCCATCTGGGGTAGTATGGTCCTGGGTAGGTATGTGTGTGTGTGTGTGTGTGTGTGTGCGTCTGTGTGCACGCATGTGTGTGCATGGGGAGGTATCTCCGGCATGTTGGTCTTGCCATCTGCTGCCACCCACTGCTGGGTGCACAGGGTGTGTCTGGCTTGTATGCTTCTCTGCTGCACGGGGTTGACGTGTGCTGGGGGGGGATGCATGGTTTCCTGCAGTGCCAGTCACTGCACATGGGTGGTGTCTTGGGGTCACGGTGCAGGGTGTGCTGTGCGTATGGGGGGCTGATGTGCACTGTGGTTGTCAAGCCCCTGTGTGTGGCACTCTCAGCCTGCCAGTGGTTGTGCTGGGGTGTCATGGCTCTGCTGTGCTTTGTTGGCTTGTCCCCATGGGCCAGTAGATCATCCGTCACACCCCCAGTGATGCTGTGCTTGGGGTGTGCAGGTGTCTTGTTGGTTCTGCAGTGTGTTCCTGTGCCCATGTGTGGCATGGCTGGTGGTGGGCCCCAGCCTGCCTCCCTGGATGTGCAGTTCCATTGCTCTGGGGGGGGCTCTGCTTGCACTATGGCACCTCTGGACTGCTCAGCTGGGCTGCCCTGGTTGCACTATAGGGCAACATTTCTGCTCAGCTTCTCTTTCCTAGTTGCGCTATGGCGCAGTATGTGCGATATTCAGACGTTGGCTGCTTGCGCAATTTGTTCTGCTCCATGTTTGAATATCGCACCTGTTGCGCATATGCGCAATTGGTTTGTGCTTGCTCCTGCTGTTGCGCACATTTTGGGCGCAGTTTGAATATCCGGGCCTAGGACTTTTCTTCAGAATCAAAAACTTATTATCCCAGGAAGCTAAGCTAAGATTAGTGCAATCGGCATTCCTCTCCCTCCTGGACTACTCCGACCTTCTGTATAGACATGGCCCATGCACAGTATTGGCGAAGCTTGACACCCTGTACAATAGGGCACTAAGATTCATTACTGGTGCTCTGTACAACAGTAACCACTGCTCTTTTCATGCTCTTCTTGGCTGGCAGTCCCTAAAAACCAGGAGAATAAACAATGCGGCAATATGGACCTATAGAGCCCTAATTGGTAAGCTCCATCAGTACGTATGTAGCCTCTTAAGCAGCACCTCTGGAAGTTATTCTCTCAGGAGACTCTCCTGCATATCACTCGACATTCCTAGATCTAGAATGTGCTTTGGGTTATCATCTATAAGCCATGCCCTCCCAGCCCTGTGGAACAACCTTCAAAAATCCCTGACTCTTTCAACTATTGTTAAAATGGCAACCTTCAAAACATTATTCAGACAACACATCAGGGACACCTGCAACTGTTACTCTTAACTTCCGACTAGTTTCCTAGCTGCATGTGCTTAGCTTGCCTCGTACTGCCCCTGTCCATTCACTCTCAGATAAACCTTAAAAGACTTCTTCCAACTACTCCCCAGTTTTTCCTCCTGTTCCTTCCTTTTTTTTCTCCTCATCTTTATCTTAACTACCTCAACTGTTTGGGGTTTCTACCTATGTTCCTTTCCTCTGATCCTCTGCTATATCCCTTTTATTAATGACTGATTGCACTTTATACCATAGGGAAATGTACATGTTCTCCGATGCACTTGGGCATTATGCGCCCTGTTTATATATGAATGTATTACAAATTTAAATCATGTGATTGTAGTGTATACCAGTTGTAATATTGTTACTGTTTATCCTTAAGATGTATAAGATGTATTATCTTTGTTTGTTTTGTATCAGCATTGTTTTCGCTGCCCAGGTCCACCTTGTAAATGAGTTTCACTCAATGGTGTTTCAGCTGGTAAAATAAAGATTGATTGATTGATATTTATTTATTTGAGTCTTTCCTCGTAGGACTTCTGATACAGGCCATGTACCATTTTGATTGCCCTTCTATGTATCACCTCCACCCTATCTATGACTTTTCAGAGATGGGGCCTCCAGTACTGGACACTGTACTCCAGGTGGGGCCTCACCATCACTCCATACAGGGGTAACACTATCTCCTTCTTTCTGCTGGTGATACCCTTCCCTATGCACCCCATTCTACTAGCCTTTCCCACCGCCTTATCACACTGCTTTGCTACCTTCAGGTCATCACATATGATGACCTCCAGATCCCTTTCCTGTTTTGAGGTTGTTACCACCTTCCCCCAATTGATAAATTGCCCTTGGGATTCTGTGACCCATGTGCATAATTCTGCACTTTTTGGCATTGAAGCCCAGTTGCCAAACCCTTGACCAGTCTTCCAGCTTTTTCAGATCTTCTCTCATTTTTTCCACCACCCCCTCCAATGTGTCCACTCTGTTGCAGATTTTTGTGTCATCCATGAACAGGCATACTTTCCCTCCAGTCCCTCTGCAATGTTGCTAATAAAGACATTGAAGAAAGACCAGCCCCAGTACTGACCCCTGTGGCACCCCACTGGTTACTGTGCCTTCTTCTGAGTGAACCCCCATTTACCATCACCTTCTGATTCCTGTTAGTTAACTTTGTACCCATTTTACTACCTTTGGAGCCACTCCCAGGCTGCCCAGCTTGTTTACCAGTGTTCTGTGTGGAACGGTGCTGAGGCCTTGCTGAAATCTAGGTAGGTCACATTCACCGCTCCTCCCTGATCCACCTCCCCTGGTCACCCAGTCAAAGAACTTGATTAGGTTTGTTTGGCAAGGTCTCCCCCTTGTGAACCCATGTTGTCTCAGATTCTGTAATCTACTGGTTATAAGGTATTCCCCAGTCCTATCTTTTAGTAGTGTTTCCATAACTTTGCCCACCACCGAAGTCAGGTTTACAGGTCTGTAGTTTCCTGCCTCCTCCCTATTCCCAGATCTGTGAAGTGGCACCACATCTGCCCTCCTTCAGTTCCCCGGAACTTCCCCTGTATCCAGTGATAGATTGAACAGGGCCATTAGAGGCACAGTCAGCTCCTCCTTTAGTTCCCTCAGTATCCTGGGGTGAACCCCATCTGGCCCCATTGCCTTATCTACTTTTATTTAAGCTAGTTCCCTTAGGACTCTCTCCTCTGTAAAAGAGCTAGTGTCCCCCTCCTTTCCTGTAATGCCCTTTACCCCATCTGTGGCCCGTCAGCTACCCCTTCCTTCATGAATACTGAACAAAAGTATTTGTTCAATATGTCTGCTTTCTTCTGGTCCTCTTCCACACTTCCCCCTTCCCCATTTAGTTTTACTATCCCTGCCTTGTTCATCTTCTTTTCGCTTATGTACTTAAAGAATGTTTTATCCCCCTTTTTTACTGACTTGGCAATGTTCTCCTCCGTTTGTGCCTTTGCGCTCCTAACTGCTTTCCCTACCTCCTTTTGTTTCTCTTGATAACCCTCCCTATCATCTTCCTTCTGTGTTGACTTGTACCTTCTGAATGCTCATTTCTTTGGCTTTACTTTCTCTGCTACTTCCTTAGAGAAATATAGCGGTCTCTTCTTTCTCTTGTTCTTTTTAACCCATCTGACACAGCAGTTTATTACCATCTCAGTGGCCTTCCTTATTTTTGCCTAAAGTTATTCTACCCCACCCATTATTCCTATCCCTTCTGGGGCTTCCCAGAGGCACTCTCCCATTTTCTTGAAATCGTCCCTCCTGAAGTCCAGAACCCTCATTTTAATGTGGTTTAATTCTGTCCTGGTTCTTACAGTATATTGAACCACACCATACGATGATCACTGGTCCCTAAAGGGCTCCCTACTCTGACATCAACGACACTGTTCCCGTTTGACAGTACCAGGTCCAGTATCACTTCCCCATTAGTGGGTTCTTTAATTAGTTGCCTGGGGGACGCCCATGCAGGGAGTATAGGATTTCCCTACTTCGAACTGTTGCTGCAGCAGGGAGGCTCCCATACACATTTGGTAGATTGAAGTACCCCACTAACAATACCTCCCCCTTGTTAGCCATCCCTTGGATTTCTTCCTATATATCCTTATCCCTCTCCCCCCCACCTCTGCTGGAGGTCTGTAGATCACCCCTCTTTGAATAGCGGCCCCCTTCCTTTTCTCCAGGGTGACTCACAATACCTCCAGTTCTACCTGTTCCCTCTGTATTTCCATGGCTTTTATGTTTTCCCTCATGTATAGAGCCACTCCACCTCCCTTTTTTCCTACCTTGTCCCTCCTGCATACAGCATACCCTGGTATGGCTACATCCCACTCCTGGTTTTCCTTGCACCAGGTCTCTCCAGTTGTGACTATGAACAGGTCTGCTGCTGCCATAGTGGCCTCTAGGTCTGCCATCTTGTTGCCTAGACTTTGAGTATTTGCACACATAGCTCTCCATTTTTTACTGCCACCTCCCCTCATCTTGCCCTTTTCCCCTCCCTGTTTCCTCCACTATTTTCTTTCCTCTTCCCTCTCCCTCCTGGTTTCCTGTTTATATTTGTACCTTTTGGGACTGCTCACACTCAGGATTCCCAGTGCTGATCCTGTAAGCTTGTGGGGTGGGAGTCTGTGTCTTCCTGCCTTATTCTGCTTCCCCCGCCTCCCCCTCAGCTAGCTTAAATGCTTACCAGTGATACAGTATGTTAGTTACATATATTTCTGATTTGTATTTCAAACCTTTTGAATCATTTTTAGGACAAGACACTTTTTTGGACATCATTTTTAGACTGTTCAGGTTCTTGAGTGGGTGGTTCTTGTTTTCTTATTGTACGTACCTTGGCTCTTACTTAGTAGTTTGACATAAACCATGGTTGAGTCATGCACCTCAGTTTTGCAAGCGAATTCTAACAATAAAGTCTCCAGTGCAATGACTAACCAATTCAATGTAACAGGTTCATCTGTTGTCATGACAATTCTCACTAATACATGAGAGGCACAAAGGCCACATCCTTGTGTGTTATTTTAGACCTATCTGTGCAATTGACTGAGATTAAAAAATTCTTTCAACAATATATTAGAAGCACTCCCATACTTGACAGAAGCAAAGCGAATTAGGTTTATAAGGGTGTATAACTGCAAACACAAAGAAACTTATCAGCTTTATAAAATGTTACTCTAACGACTTTTGTTTCCATTAATATTGAGAAGGCCTTGATCAAATAGTTTTATTAAGATGTAGTGTGACTGGAGATTTTGGAGACTTGTTGATTTCTCTGTTATGATTTTGATTTTACATTATGGCCCAGCAGTAGCACGCTGTGAAACATCTGACATTTCACCACTAAAGCAAGGTTACAAGGTTTAGCAGATCCTTTTCTCACCTGTCATTTATGGTTTACCTGCAGCAAAGCAACATCTGCATTGCCAGCATCCCTAACAGTGACAGACACAATGCTGGGTGTCGGCATTGTACTGTCGGGGATGCGTGTGTGTTGTTTTCTTTGGGGGGGCTCCGCCACCCACCCCCTGGTTTCTAAATGTACACCTCTGAGTCAGAGTTGTCTTGGAGAGGGGGAAAAACACCAGGCAATGCCATGCTGGTGCTAGTGGGGACCATCACAGTGACCCGACGCTTTCTGTCAAATTCTGTCACTGTGATGTCTTCGCTGTGTCGGTTTCACTGTGCGGTCGGCACACCGTTATTTATATGTTAGTTATCAGCAGCTATAGTTTACAGTACTGTACTGGATAATAAAAAAACACTAAAAAAGTATGCACAGGGGATGCGGTGCTCACAATACTCATCAATACTTAAAAGTGGCAAATTGGGCACTCACCACTTCCATGTTTTTAACAGAAAGACACCTCTCTTCAGTTCATGTAGAAGGTAAAGAAAATTGACAAAGAATTGTGCAGTCTGAAATGTGTTAGGCGACTGAAGGTTGTGCATCAGTCCAGTTTAAGATGCACTTTCTAATAAATAGATTTTTTTACTTTCTACATGAACTAAAGAGTAGTGTCTTTCTGTTATCCAGGGACCAGTGATCACCATACAGTGTGGTTTAAGGTGAAGACAGTAGTAAAGTCAAGCCACTCAAAAGTAAAGATCCTGGACTTTAAGAGGGAAGACTGCAAAATTGGGGGAACTCCTCTGGAAAATCCTGGCAAAGGGGGAGAGAGGGAGAGAAGTGGCAGAACAGTGGCAGAAACGTAAAGGAACCATAGCACAGATAACAGTCCTCTGTGTAAATTGGTATCCTGTGAGGTGGGCTCATGGGGAAGGGCACCGTCCGTAACAGTGACTCCTTCCCAGCACAGTCCCTCATGGCGATGGGAGGGTAGGGTGACCGGATGAGGGGGTGGGCAAACTGGGTGACAGGATGTCACTATGTATACATGTACGCGGGGGGGGGCAAGCATGGCGAGCGTGGGCTGGGAGGGGTCAGAGGAGCTATAGAGGGATGGTGCTGCAGTGGATTGCCAAGCTGCATCATGGCATTGGGGGTTGGTTTGTGGTTGGGGTGGATGAGGTACCGGGTTTGGGTCTGGGCGCTGGTGCAATTTTATTGCGCCTGGCCCGAACCTTTATTTTTTAATGCTTTCACCCCCCCGACATGCACCCCCCCCCCGGAGTTGAGAATCCTTTAGTAGGGGGATGTGGGGTGTCCCCCACCCACAGAAAGCATTAAAATACATGTCCCGGCACTGTTGTCCTGTGCGCCGAGGGTGTCAGAGAGCCGAAAATGTATTCAGCACTCTGACTGCATGATAACAGTGGTCGCCTTTAGGCTTTCGCTGTTATCACATAGAACCTTGTAAAGTTAATAAACAAAGCAAAAAGAAAGAAAGAAAAAAACAGTATGGTTTTCAAAAGATGTAATTGGGAATGGTAAAGAAAAAAAAAACAGGCATTCAGAAAGTACAAGGAAACATAGAGGGAGACAGGGAATTTTACCAGGCAAAACAGAGGGGCAGTCAGGTGCCCAAAGCCGCAAATTGAAGAAAGAATAGCAAAGTCAATATAAGAAGGTGACACAACCTTCTTCAGATACATCAGTGAAAGGAAGAAGGCCAATGGAGGGATTGTGAGGCTGAATGGGGGTGTTCAGAGGGAGACCTAGAAAAGGCAGAAATTATAAATGAATGCTTCTGCTCAGTATTTACAAAGGAAGGGGAATGGGAGGGGCCACAATTTAGGGGTAGAAACACACATTGAGGGTGGACACCAGTCCATTCATGGAGGAGAGAGTCCTAAAGGAACTCCTGAAACTAAAAGTGAACAAGGCAATAGGACCAGATGGGATGTATCCCAGATTACTAAAAGAACTCTGGGAGGTATTAGGGGCACCACTGACAGCCCTATTTAACAAATCACTGGAGGAGGGAGTGGTGCTGGAGGACTGGAGGAGAGTGAATGTGGTACCACTACACAAAAGTGGGAGCAAGATGGAGGCTGGAAATTACAGGCCAATAAGCTTGGCCTCAGTAGTAGGGAAAATCATGGAATCCATGTTAAAGGAAAGGATTGTGGCATATCTGGAGGCTAGTGGGGCACAAGACCTGAGGCAACATGGTTTCACAGCAGGGAAATCTTGTCAAACTAAAAGATTTCTTTGACTGGGTAACCAAGGTGGTGGATCACAGAGGGGTGGTGGACATGGACTACCTAGATTTTAGCAAGGCATTTGACACTGTAACATATAGGAGGCTAGTAAACAAATTGTGCAGTTTGGAAGTAGGTCCCAAGATGGTACAATGGATCAGAAATTGGCTAAGCAACAGGACACAGAGGGTGGTGGTGAATGGAGTTCAATCCTAGAAGAGGGAGGTGACCAGTGGGGTGCAGCAGGGTTCAATGCAAAAAAAGTGCAAAACCATGCACTTGGGCCACAGGAATCCTGGAGAGGAATACAAAATGGGGAGGGGGGAGGAGATACTAACAACAACAAAACTGTAAAGGGACCTGGGGGTAAACAACAGATGACCTAAAGGTGACCAAGCAATGTGAAAAGGTGGTAGGAAGGGCTGGAGGGATGCTGGGATGCATAGGGGAGGGGCATCACCAGTAGAAAACAAGAGGTGATGATGCCACTGTACAGACAATTGGTTAGGCCACATCTGGAATACTGTGTTCAGTTCTGGAGACCACATCTCCGGAAGGACTTTGACAGAATAGAGGTGGTCCAGAGAAGGGCAACAGAAATGGTGAAAGGAATGCACCAGAAAACATATGAGGAAAGACTGAAAGACCTCAATATGTAAACCCTGGAGGAAAGGAGGAAGAGGGGGGCATGTGATAGAGACATTGAAGTACCTCAGTAGAATCAACAAGGTCCAGGAGGGCAGCATCTTTCAAAAAAAAAGAGATGTGCAAGAACAAGGCATAACAATAAGAGGCTGGGGGGGGGGGGAACTCAGGGGAAATGTGAGGAAGTATTTTTTCACAGAAAGGGTGGCGGATGCACGGAACAGCCTCCCAGCAGAGGTCATACAGGCTAAAATGACTGGTGAGTTCAAGAATGCATGGGATAGACAGAAGGCAAACCCAAGTGGTAGGAAAGAGAGGGTAAGCTGTTAATCATTTAAGATCAGGAGTAAAGTAGGCAGGGAAATAGGCAGACTAGGTGGGCCAGGTGGTCCTTATCTGCCATCAGAATCTTTAGTTCCACATTTCTATGTTAAAACATAAAGGTGGTGAGTGCCTAGTTTGCTGGTTTTAAGCACTGTGCTGGATGTATAGGAAATGACAAATAAGGAGCAGCTGGAGCACTGCAGGGTGTTCTTTCTGAAGAACCTTGGATTACAGGGTTGGTATGAATAGTAAGGTATTTAAAATCATGACCATGTATACAAAAAAGGCAGGACAAACTGTTGAAAAGAATCCAGGTTAGCAGAACAAGTTGGTGAAATTACAGGCTAAGGGGAGACTGCCGAGGTTAACATATGTTAAGTGTGTTGCATTAGCATGCTTAAGTATTCCACTCCACTCTATAAAACTACTTTCACTGGTACACTTCTAAAAAACCCACACACCTACTACTAGCCATATTCTGTCACACCATGGTACCCTGTACCCTGATCTATCACTTCTCTGACTTAACCCAGAATTCCTCTGCAGTATTTAAAAATGGTATATTTTATGACTGTAAATATGTAAGTTCATAAGGCTGTACATTTTTAAGTTTGTATTGCTGCTCTTTTACTGTTTGTACAATACATGCACTGTGCTAAGGGCCCTTAATTGTTTATAATAACTGGTCAGCAATTTCTCTCAATGTACTGACCAGGTTAATATTTTCCATAACAACCGGCTGGTTGTTATGACAATCATGAGCCATGCCAGTCAAACTATGCTGCTCTCTCATTGGCCAACATTCTGTATGTGGGCAGGATCAAACAGTCTCACAAACTGCTGGAGAAAAATTGCTGGCCTGTTATTATAACAAATAAAAGATGGGGAGGGTGTTTATATGAGAATTTAATGCACGCCCTCGTTGTGGGATGCTTTATGTAGCATCCCACAACTTGGGTGTGTATTAAATTCTCATATCAAACCCCTCCCCATCCATTATTCTCTATATAGTGTATAGTGGAGTGTTGTTCTGTATAGAATTCCATCCCTTTCAAAATGCTGTTGTACCACAGTTCCAAGGTCATGGAATGTGATTCTACCCTACTGTGGTAGAACAGCATTCTAGAACCTCTAGAGACTGCATGAGTCAATTTCACTTTCAAAGCAAAAGAACTCACAAAACACATCTTTCACACAGTACTATACACTATAAAAAATACAGGATGAGCAACTCTATGCACAACCAGTGTATAGTAGAATGTTATTGTGTATGAAAATCCATATACACGATAAAGTTGTTCTGCTGCACTAGTGAAGTGCCTACTAATGCAGAACGACTTTTGTTCTGCAGTAGTACGCACATCACAATGCAATCACCTCCAACAGTGCTGTTGATAGGACAAGGGGGAGGTTGACTCCTGGTGGGAATGTGTGTCGCACTGGCCGGTAGGTGGAAGTACTGGAAGAGGGACCTCATTGGCAAATAATTTAAAATGTGTTTTTTTTATTAATTTTTGGGTACTATACACTATAAAGAACAGTGTATGGGAGCCCCCATACACAACCACGTAATTCTCTATACCTTGTGGTTTCCCTGATCAACGGGACCCCTCGAGCTTTGCTCTTGAAGTCCTTGTTGTCATGGAAACCACATGGTATGAGAATTACGTGGTTGTGTATGGGCTCCCATACACTATCCTATATGTTGTATTCTCTCCCTTGTAACGCCTCCCCCAGGTCATGGCTGGACATGAGTTCTGACTCAGTGTGTTAAATCTTTATAGTTCGAAAATTGATTGTCATTATAAATCCATATAAACATTCACAAGAAAATAATCTATCTTTAAAACATATTAATATACATGCCCTAAAATATACATTCATATGTATGAGTGTTGCACTTGCTTATATTGCACAGGATTTACAACTATTGCATTATTTTAAAGTGCCTTTTATAGTATACAATATTACTTCATATGTTATTTCATTCTATCAGTGTGCCTCATCTTGTCTGCTGGTTATCACATTTTAAATAAATAAATAAAATCTTCCGCATGTATACCATCTCTGCACTACTAGTCTTTTACTAGCTATCATTCTGTGTTTTATTACTAAGGGTCACATAGCTTTCTTTTTAATGTTTGCTAAAGCAATTTTGTGAGTGCTTTCTCTTACAGTTCTGCTTATCCTCTGGTTGGTAATCTCAGTGCCATTTGCATTGTGATTTAGATGTGAATTTGATTGGATACTGATTTAAATGTTGCGATGAGCTTCCTGTTAATTTAAGCATTTTTTTGCTCACGTTTTCATGATCCCTTGGTCTCTGATGCATGCACCTCTATGGGATTCCATGCTGACTCTCCCTGCAGTACCCCCAAATTCTCATGAGTTTCATCAAGCTACAGAGGGATTGACATTTGGGACCCCAGATGTACCATGGGTCCCTTCATCTCAGGAACTGGGGCTTACCTTTTTTCCTCTTGCTTTTCTCCCTCAGCTGTTGGCATGTGTGGGACTCCAGCATGGGCACACACAGTGGCATGCTGCACACAAGCCCAGCCAACTGCCGCCCTCAGCTTCCTGCCTCCACTACACTGCCACCCAATGTCACCTAAGTGTCAGCACTGAAGTAAAGGAAAGGACCCTCGATCCCCAGGGAAGGTGAGCTTCCTCAGGCATTTTTGATACTCCTCCTCCTCCTCCTCTTAGGCATCCCCTGATGACCCGGGCTCATTTTTATGTTGCTTGCACACATGTGCAAGAAACATAGTGCCATCATCGGAGATTTCAGAGGTGTGTCACCTCCTCCTCCAATTCAGGCAGTGTTCTGGCAGGCGCGGCCCCTGTAAGCCAATGCATTTTGGAGCTGTCTATGACATGCTCCAAAATGCAGTGGCATACAGTTGAAAGGGGGAGCTATGCTTGAGTGAGCAGCGATAAAGCTGCTCATAGCATGGCTCCCACTCACCGCCAGGCGTCGCCCCGCCACGCACTGTATAACCGACGGGGTGCCCAATCCTCGTCGGCTGAGCTGTGTCGCTTCCCCCCAGTAGTTGGTGCCACGCTGGGAGCCCACCCCAGTGTGGCAATCAGTCTCTTTGCCGACGGGGTGCCCAATCCCCATTGGCTGAACACCCCCAGACGTTCTGTGCCACGCCTGGGAGCCCACCCCAGCGTGGCAAACGGTCCCACTACTCTTTTTTTTTTTACCTGTAAGACAAAAACGGGTCCCGTGGTGCATCTCCGACCCCCTCCCACAACCCGCACCCACCACTGCGCCCAGCCTCTCCACACCCCTCTAACCCCATACTTACCTCCGGACTCCGGTAGCGGCAATCTTCGGTGGACGGGAACACGTCTGCACTCTTCAAGCCGACATGCCAAACTGAGAAATGCCAGTAAGCTGTATAATGGGCTAGATAAGGGGGTTTCAACTTTATTGCATATCTCAGCCATTTTTGGGAATTTTTGCACCAAATTTTCAACATGGGGTTTTTGGGACCCCTTCTTATGAATGATGTCACTGTCATGGCGTTATTCGGGCCCGAAGGGTGATTTCGCACAGTAACTGCGCAGTGACTGCAAAATCACCCTTCGGGCCTGAATACCGCCATGACAGTGACATCATTCATGAGTTGAAAATTTGGTGCCAAAATTCCAAAAAATGACTGTTTTACGAGTGTGCGTTGCGCAGTTCCTACGCAGGCTTGTAAGTTCGCGAAATTTCAATATTTTCACTCCAGATTTTCAACATTGCCATTTCACCACACCTTCTTATGAGCAGTACAGCTGTCATTTTTCACATCTCACGCAAAATGTGTTTCCGCCCATGTAGCGCACAATGGCGCAGTCGGTGTGTGAAATCAATGTACGGGACAAATTAAGAAAATTACAGTGACACTATTCATGAGCAGAGGTCCTAAAATGGCTATGTTGAAAATTTGGTGAAAAGATTCCTAAAATGACTGTTTTTATTTATGCAGCTATGCAGTTCCCACGCACGCCGTAGGTTTGCGAATTTCAATATTTCCACTCCAGATTTTCAACATTGCCATTTTTCCACACCTTCTTATAGTATAGTGTCATTTTTATATCTCACCGAACGTATTTCCACGGCGAAGCGACAATGGCGCAGTCAAGCAGCGAACTCAGTGTATGGGACACATTAAGAAAATCACAGTGTCACTGTTCATGAGCAGAGATCTTAAATGGCAATGTTGAAGATTTGGTGAAAGAATTCCTAAAATGACTGTTTATTTAGTGTGCGTTGCAAGCTCCATCAAGACGTCAGGTTTGCGAATTTTCAATATTTCCACTCCAGATTTTTGACATTGCCATTTTACCACACCTCCTTATCAGCAGTATAGCTGTCATTTTTCACATCCTGCCCAAAATGTGTTTCTGCCCATGTGACGCACAATGGCGCAGTCGATGTGCAAACTCAATGTATGGGACACATTAACAAAATCACAGTGACACTGTTCATGACCAGAGGTCTTAAAATGGCTATGTTGAAAATTTGGTGAAAAAAATCCTAAAAATGACTGTTTTACGAGCGTGCGTTGCGCAGTCCCTACGCACGATCGTAAGTTCGCAACTTTTCAATATTTACATTCCAATGACTTCCAAATACCTAAACAGCACATAGAAGCAAGCAACATTCGGCATTGACAAATGCTTGTTGAACATGAGTTGCTGGCATCATAAGCCGTAGCAGTACCACTGCACTGATAGACCTATTTTAAGCAATTAATGGTAATTTTTGTCATAAGAGTTATTATGAGTACTCTGCTACTTTAAGTATCTTTTGTTAATCTTGACCATTAGCTACTTTGCTATAAACTGATGGTGCTGTCATGTAAGGATCTTCACTCCCTTACTCCTTACTTCGCTGCATCCTTAGTACTACTTGGGTTCACAGCGCCACTGGCATATTTTAACTATAGCTTTTTTTGATTGATCAGTGCCTAATAATGATATTGTAAGTTTTCTCAACTCAGGATGATGAAGCAATATTGGTTGATTTGCAGATGTGGTTTCTAATTTGCATCTTTGAATATAATTATTGTAATTAGAACTCAGCCTCCTGAATCAAACCAAGTTTTTGAACTTAGTTTTTCAATCGCCATTAAATGAATTAGGTATTAACTGTACTGTATTCATTTTAGGTAAGAAGATGGGTTTGACTCCCTCCTGAAACCCTGGTTGAAGATTTCTTTAGTTGGCTAGTATGTGAATATTAAATTAATGCATACAGCTAAATGGTCATTGTATTTGCCCAGCACAAATCCTTTAATTAACTTTATACCTCTAGCATCCTTTAAAAAGCTCTACGTAAGTCTCTTCCCAGAGAAATGCAATTGCTATCACAAGGCCTAGTCCAGTCACATTCACAACCCTCCCCCTTTCAGTCAGCAATTATTATTGACAGCTCTTCCATAAATCTTCCCCTTAGTTTTTCCCTCCCTCACAGCCCCCCTTTTTTGTATCTCAGCCCCCTTTCATACCTTTTTACAGCTTAGCTTCACCTGACTAAGACCTCCACACCAATTCCTGGCACTTACTTCTACCCCAACCACTCCTCCATACCTCCTACTATTAGTAGCCTTAGCCCCTCTCTGAATCTCCCACCAGCACCTCCATGTCATTTGTCAGAGGCTGCTTATCATCATTTTTGCAGTCATAAATCATTACATCTGTTTGTCTGCGTTAGTTTGCCCTGGAGCCTGTAACCACCTGTTACCATGTAGTGCGTGCTTGCTTTGGCTCCTCTATTGGATCTTGGACATTCTGGTTTCTTCTAGGGTACTTCTATTGTATCCTACCTTGTCCTGTTCGGTTGAATCATCCTTATCCTTCATTTGTATATATGTTTATATTACTGTATCTGTTTAAATATAAGTGCTCTGTATATGTCTGCTATTGTATCTTCAGTTTGATCCTTGACCTATCAGGTCCATCTTGTAAATGAGCTTTGCTCAATGATGTCCGCCTGAATAAATAAATAAATAAATAAATAAATAAAGATTTGATTAAAGAAATTTTAAAGAGGAGGTTTCTATCCAGGATCCCCCTCAGTGGGAACCTTCTCCTCAAGAAGTTCTAGGTGAGCAAATCATCAGGACTCTTGGGGCTTGATATTGGAAAAGGCACAAAGGTGGAGTGCAAAGGTTTGCACTGCACTTTCCCATGACCCTGAGGATGCTATAAACAGTTGGATAGCACACCGGTGTGATGGATATACTATGATATCCCTAAACTCAGTTTCCTGAGTCTCGGGATACCGACCGCAGTGGCCTGAAAGTCTTGTGCCGAAACAATCAGATGCCTGAAACTATTTGGGGCATCTAATTGTAAAATTCACAGAGCAAAATGGGGGGCTTTGCCCTCCCAGCCCCCCCCACACCCCCTGTAACTAAAATATCTAACTCCGAGGGGGAATGGACTTTGGAGTTAGAAAAAAACAGTTACGGGGTGCAACGATGCAAAATGTTGCAGGACCCAACACAGGATAGAACCTGCACCTGCTAGAACATGCTGACTGAGTTGCCAGTGGTTTAGCCCTTAATATCAAAAGGGCAGCTCGTCCAGCCTTCCGATTCCTGTACTATTTCAAGTGCATGTACAGGGGTAAGGTAGCAAAGCATTGCATCCGCTACCTTACCCCTGTAATGTCCATCAGGTTTCCTCACTGTCAGGCTGCTCACTGTCTGGCTACTGAAGCTGTTGGGCAATAGTGCCCGGGCAGGTCAAAGTCAAGAGAGTCAGCCTCGGCAAACCATAAGGGTACTGGTGCTATCCAACTGATTATAGGAGCGTGTTGGCATGGTTCTAAGTCAAGTGGTGATGCCCCAGCATGTATCCTGGAAGTGCATGGAACAGCACCCCCAGATCTGATAGCACTCATGCAAATGAGCCCATTGGCATTCAAGGTGCTAAGGGACCATATGCATGCCCATTATGGGCTCATTTGCATGGTAAATGGCAGCTGGTTTGCACCCCTGTGACCAGCCCCACCAATCTGATCACACATAGCTGTGCAGGAGGGCTCATTCCCTGTTGTCCAGTGGTCCTCTGTCCTCCGATCCCTGGCTCTGGTAAAATAAATTATTCATTGGTGTCCAGTGGTCCCTGTCCTCTGATCCTCAGCCCCGGTAAAAATGAATTATTCATTGGTGTCCAGTGGTCCACTGTCCTCTGATGCCTGGCACCAGTAAAAATATTCATTGGTGTTCAGTGGTCCCCCCATCCTCCAGTCCCTGGCCCTATTATCAATACCTAGTCCCTGGTGTCCAGTTGTACCCCCCACCCTCCGATCGCATGCCACAATGTCATAAAAGAAGTCCCTGGCATCTAGGTAGCACCTGCACTGTGTCCACCACCATGCCCACTTTCCATAGTCATCGGTGCCATGTTAGCCAATATGGCAACTGGCACAGCCCTCCTTTCACCACCTTGGCTAACTGCTGTAAGCAATGACAGGGAGTGCATGTCCTGTAAAGGAAGTGCACATACTGTCTACAGTAGACAGTACGTGTGCTCCATTTACAGTACACAGGACACACATTTCCTGTCATTGCATATGGCAGCTGGCTGAAGTGGTGAGAGGAAGGTTGTGTGAATCACCAGATGTGATCCTACAACATTGGAGACAATGGTAAGGGGGCAGGGTGGTAGACCCAGTGCAGACAGTATGGGGGGGGCCCTAGATGCCAGGGACTTCTTGTACGGCTCTGCAGCATTCGATTGGAGGACTACCACTGGACACCAGGGAATTGCTTAGTTTCTTTGGGGCTGGTGATGGAGGGGGAACCACTACTAGGGATTGGAGGATGCGGGGACCACTGGACAGAAATGAATAATTCATTTTTACCAGGGCCAGGGATCAAAGGATGTGGAGACCACTGGATTCCAGTGAATAATTTATTTTTACCGGGGTCTGGAATTGGAGGATGGGGTAACCAATGAACAGCAATGAATAATTTAGTTTTTAGCAGGGCTGGAGACTGGAGGACGGGGGGGGGACCACTGGACACCAGGGAATGTTGTGTTTGCTATGGGGATTGGATTTGGAGGACAGGGAAACACTGGACACCAGGAAGCAGATGTTCTCCCCCAACCACCAATGTGGCTGTTGGCTGCAGTGGCTCTGTCAGCCACTAGGGTTACCCCAAGTAAGTCAGGCTTCTTCTCAGCGATAATTGCACAGTGTAAGGTGGCCTGCACTAGTCCTTTTGTGCAGCGTTAATGAGCTGAATATTGCACTGCACCCATATTCATTTCCCTGTCCCTCCTTCTGACACAGATGCTTGCATGTGCACTATCCTGTTTAGCACACGCTCCTGGTCCCTTAGAATATTGCACATGGGTGCAACCCTAGGCAAATGGGGTGCAATCACTTTCTCCACCGGGCAAACATTTGAATATCTGGCCCTTGGTCTCTAATTGGAGTTCTTGTGATTGTGATTTTTGGTATTTGTTTTTTTCAGCACCTTTTAGAATAAAAAAAGAACAAATATTTTTGCAAGTTATGATTTTACTGTGCTGATGCCTCTTTTGCCCCAGTCACTCCCGTACACAAAAGTGTAGTCACTTTCTGCTTTGCTGTTTAGAGCTGGCTGGCTGCTCCAAGACTTCACCAGGTTCTGGCACCTTGAGTATGGTCTTTTTTGTCCTGCTTGATAATTATGTTTGCAATTCAGTGACTCCTCAATTCACTGTAACATGTTCATGTACTGCCATGTCAATGCTCACTATTACACAAGCATGGGAAAGGCCACACCCTTCTATTTAATTTTAGACTTACCTGCATATTTGATTAAGATTAGAAAATTCTGTCAACAATATATTAGAAGCGTCCTTGCTCTTGGGAGAAGCACAGCAATTAAGTTTACGTTGGATTACTGCAAACACGAAGAAGCTTATTGGCTTAAAAACTATTATTCTAACAGCTTCTGTTGCCATTAACAGAGAAGGTCTTTGGTCAAATTGTCTTATCATTATGTACTCTGGTGAGATTGTTGTTGTTTTTTTGAATTTGTTTGAGACTTGATGATTTCCCTTTTATGATTTCGTTTTCCATTGTGACTCAGCAGTAACAGACTGTGAAACATTTGACACTCCCACCAAAGTAAGGTTACAAGGCATGGCAGATCCCTTTCTCTCCTGTTATTTACGAGTTAGATGTCTGTCAGTGGCTACAGTCTACAGTACTATTTGTACAGAAAATGGCATATGGCCAGAGCTCCAGGGGTTGCTCTTTCTGAAAACAGTTATAGTAAATGGCTGGTATGAATAATGAGCTAATCAAAATCCTGATCATTTATACAAATATGCCAGAACAGACTGTTAAAAAGAATTCAGGTTAGCAGAACAAGGTGGTGGAAGTAAAAGCTAAGGGGAGACAGTTATGGAAACATAAAGAAGTGTGTTGTGTTAGGTTGCCTAATCATTCCACTTCACCTTCTCAAACTGCCCTCGCTGCTACAGCTCTAAAAAATATGGGCTCGATTCACAAAGGTTGGCACAAGCTGCACAGAAAGCAGCTTGCACCGATCACTGGTGCACCAGGACACTGCATCCGATTCAATATCAGGTAGGGTCCTGGAGACAAAGTCCTCAGTTTGTGGCAACCGTGGCCCTGCGTCACATAGACGGCAAATCTGGAAGGTGTGCCACAAGCTGCGGAGCAGCGGTGAGGCATTAGCACCATGGACAGCATCCCTGGTGGTCTAGCAGACCCCCCCACCCTTATCCTCATGTTTTGAAAAGAAATAATCACATCCCTGGTGGCCTAGTGGGCCCCCTCAGCCCCAATCTGCCCATATAATATATAGATATCTTTCCCTGTGGCCTACTGGACCCCCCCAAACAGGGCAGTGCTTCACTGACCCAATCCCCCACCCCATCCCAGAGCCAGAGCCTGGCACAGCCCTCTGCTCTTCACCATGGCAGTGTACCAACTGAGCTGTCAAGGAGCATGTACTGTATACAGTATGTGCAAGCTGTCAATCAATGAGCGCATACTGCATACAGTACATGCTCCTTGATAGCTCAGTCAGTGCCCGTCCATGGTGGAGAGTGGAGGGCTGTGCTGGGTGCCGATTCTGGGATAGGACGGGGGAAGTGGAGTGGTGGGGCACTGCCTGTTGGGGGGGGTCCACTAGACCTCCAGGGAAAGACATCAGTATATTTTATGGGCAGATCAAAGCTGGGGGATCTACTAGACCACCAGGGACCTATGTTTTTTTTAATAAAAAGGGAATCAGGGATGAGGGGTGCACTAGACCATCAGGAACCTCATTACTTTAATAGAAAGAAACTGGAGCTGGGGAGGGGGACTGCTGCACATTGGCACAGGATACAAAACCCTCCCAGAGGACACACTTCTAAGTACCCTTAGACCAGCCCTGGTAATAAAAAATGTATTGATACATATCCCTGGTGGACCCCCACCCCCATTGTGTACTGCCTCACTAGCACCCCCTCAAATAGAAGGTGGCAGCCAGCACAGCCCTCCTCTCACCACCACGGATTGCTGCCGGCTGGGCTCAGAATGAACGCATACTGCATGCAATATGCATACAGTAGTGCTGAGAGGAGTGCTGTGCTGGCTGACGGCATATGTTAGGGGTTGGGTGGTTTTGGCGCAGTAGTGTGACAATACCTGATGTTGTGGGGGAAGTGCTAGTCCACTGGCCCACCAGTGATACAAATCCATATATTTTTCTTCTGTTGTAGAAGTAATTAGTGTACATGTTACATACAGGGGTGATTGCAGGGGAAGGATGACTGTTGGTAGCAACCATGGGGAGGGTTGTTGTACCTGCAGGTGTGAAATCGGGGATCCATAGACCTTCAGCGATGGTGGGTGTGTTTTATACTGGGTGACATTGGGGAATGTGCAGGGGCATTGTTCAGTACTTTTACAATGGTGTATCCTACGTGGCACAGGCACCCCAACGGTTACACACATCAAGTACATTATTCAGTATCTTCCTGATGTCCACACTGCTATTACTAAGTGATCTAAGTGGTCACACTTAGAGCGTTTATGGTGGTGCTTTGCAATTCACAAAAAAAGTGTATGTTGTGTCTTCTCCATGGCACAAGCTCCTTTGCACCCCTTTGCGACCTGTGGGCATCGGGTTGTTTGTAGCAATCCTTGAGCAGGGGGGCTTTGGCGTTGCCACTTCTGGTGGCTATGTCTGCTGCTTTGGAAGACTGCATTTGACACAAGTAGTGACGCAAATCACAACTTGAGTCAAACACTTATGACACAAGTCCCTTGCGTCATTCCAAAACATTTGAAAATTGGGCCCAAAGTTTCAGCCGAATGAAAAGACAAAAATAAGCTAAAACCTCCTGTCCTGTAAAAACTGAAAGAGCTAATGGAAACACGACTAGTATGCTGACTGTAAAATAATACTCATTTTTATTTCTGAAGTATATTTCTTATTCATTTTATCTTATTATTCTGCTTCTGTGATACTACTGTGATGCAAAAGTGATCTGTATGACAGCTGACATACAAAGGATAGTGTATGAGCAATCATACAGAACGACGCAATTTTATTATGTGGATGTTCAGTAGTTACTACTGAAACCTTGCAATGGAAAAATACAAACATTGTCCGTTTATGATTGCTCATTAACAAATTTATGTTCAGAATGTGGAAATCCATACATAATCAACCTGTGACACCCCCACCACAAAAAAAAGTTCCACTGTAAAGAGGCTGACTTACTTTACTACAAACAGATGCAGTTGTTCTGCTCACTTGCCAAGTCATGGCCAAGCTCTCCACACTCTCCCCTGAGCATGTCAATAGTGCAGCACAAGATGATCGAACGTTGCCATGCATGCACAATGACGGTGGTGCTGCTGCGGTGAAAGCATATCCAGGAAAATAGACCGTCTATAGAGAACTACAACAGACTGCTGTAAAAGTATGTCATCTTTACTACAACTGGAAATTTTTTGGGGGTAATCAAGAGGTGACTGATGTCCAGTACACTATAAAAGAGTGTGCATGTGCAATCATGCAGAAACCACACTATTTCCTCAATCTTGACATTTCTGTGCTCACCAGTCCTCTTGAACTGTGATCTTGAGGTCTCCTGTTTTGCCCAGTCATATCTCGGTGGAAGAATAGCATTGTTGTGTATGATTGCTCATACACAGTCGTCTATGGATCTGTATTGGTGGAAATTACAGATTGATATGTCAGATACCAGGCTCAGATATGTTCTGCATATCACACATACCATCAGGTATCAGTAAATTGACGAAAACCATCACAAAATTACTTCAGGTAAAACATGTGCTGGCTGACAGCAAAATGTACTGAGTGACATACTTCCACTAACTCTTTCATTTTGACCCACTTGGTGTGTTGAGTAAAATAAGACTAACACTAACGATTCTTCCTACTCCTCATGTGTTGCCATAATTTGTTTCCTGTGTGTGTATGCTACCTACTAAATGTACCCTGGTTGTCATTTTAGCCCATTTTAACCTCTATCACTTGTCTCTCGTCAAGTGTCTCCCCTTACTTTTACTTGTCCATTAGTTGTTATATTTATTTCACTCACTGCACATTTTTTAGCTCAGTGTTTTGTGTTTTCATTCAGCGAAGATGCCAAAAATTAACACTATATATCTGTGTTTTTAATTTTTTACATCCATTCCAACTTTGGTGAATAGAACTGGCACAGTCATTAAACACTAACCTTAATGTGCTATCCTTGGTTCTTCCATTCGTCCTTCCTGCCATACAAAAAAATCTAGATTGGCCCTCTCCCCACAAGGCGGCAGAGTCATTTCTCCAACCTCGTTGATCATTAAACACCATATGTAGGATGCAAGATCGGATGCCATCCTACATACTCCCGTAGCCCTGATAAGAATTCACAACACGCAGCTACGTCCTGGACAAATGTTTATCCATTTCTCCTTCCTGCTGGATGGAAGAAAATCTATATCTGCATCCCAAGGCAGTGGCTGCGTTTCCCCGACCTCATTCACCGTTAAACACCGTATGTAAGATGCAAGATCGGACACCGTCCTACATACTCCCCTAACCCTAATGAGAATTGACATCATGCAGCTAAGTCACGAAAAACCTTTACTCCATTTGCCCTTCCTGCTGAATGGAAGAAAATCTTTACCATTCCTTACTTTAATAGCAATAAGGCATATCTGAGTGTTATGTTACTGGCCAGTTAATCACTCCCGGGAGGCATGTGGAAACAGAATTCACATCTTCCACAGTACAATTAACATGCCATTAACATAAAAGTCTGGTATACCTTATATCTTACATTCTGTATTCTACAACACTAGCATAATAGTATTTCTTATTACATTACACATTTTAAAAAAGGTATTACTCACTATATCTTCTCAGTTTTCCTTCTCTCTCTCTCTCTCTCTCTCTCTCTCATTGGCCTCATAATACATGATTTACTCTAGTTACCAATCAATCCATGCATACTATACCATGTTCTGTGGTGCTCTCCTTGTGCCACTTTGCTCAATTCAGCTTCATTCCTGGAAATTTTTGAAGTCTGCGTTAAATCAATGATTATCGAGGTGTGCACATAAATTATTTGTAAGGATGTAAGTAACATACCAGGATCTGAACTATAGCCATCTTAATGTCATTGCTGAAAATGTTGCATCCCTGATCTATTAAGTGGATGCCATCCTGCCAATACAGTTTCAGGAAGACAGTCATGTTATCATCATGTTTGACCATGCCAACAGACAATCCTCTCATAAATGCTCCCATCTCTGCGTTGATCTTCCTCCTTGTCCTGTCCATTGCCTTCATGTTCTGAACATTCCTCCACTGCCTACGCTGGATGATATGGGATCACAGGATCATGGTCCTCAGCATTTGGTGCTTGATCATGTTGATGTCCTCCTTCATCTTCTGTAGTAGTGACACTGACATCTCTAGTCTCAAATCGTTGCCTCCAAAGTTGATGACAATGATGTCCAGTTTAGACTGCCTCTGGCACACCCGTCTCAACATTGGCGCCAGTTGACCCCAACGCATACCCCTGTCATCTATGCAACACACATGTACAGGAGTACTGAAGGTCAGAACTGGCCCCCTGGTTTGAGATTGCTCCCAAATCTATGCCCAATGCATGAAGGAATACCCGCAGATCCAAACAGTCATCACCGGACGCTGCATACCTGATTAAGAAAACAAACATATTATAGCACCTGTGTGTGTATCCAAGCAATTGCAGGCAGCAGTACACAGTTCTTGACATTTGCTAGTAGAAGACAACATGTATGGGCTCTCCAGGAAATATTAAACATTTCAGAGTGATTACAAGTAGTAGCACTCTGTTCATCAATTGCAAGCTGTAGAGCACAGCTTGGTGCACTCACATGCAATATAATACAGTTTGGGACTCTTGTAGGCAATAAAATGCACTCAAATCAAGTACAGAAAACATGGTATACTAGAAACCATGACTTGGATGTAGCAGCACTAGGTTATAATCTGTTTAGAATGGACGGGGATGGTAAAAAGATGGGGGAGGGGGCTCTTTATGTCTAGGGCAACTGAGGTACAGGGAAATCTGGTGGGAGCGTAGGTTCTGTTGATCACCCTGGAGATGGGCAACAGCACTGCTATTCAAACAGGTATGATATACAGAACTCCAGCAAGGGGAGAAGAGGTGGTCAGGATTCTAGCGGAATCCATCCACACAATGGCAGCTAAAGAGAGACATCCTGTACTCTGTACAAGGGGCAGGCCTCTGGCAGCTAGTGCTAGAGCCCACCAGGGAAGGTACAATTTTGGACCTGGTACTCATCAACTGGAACAGAACTGAAGAAGTCATGTTGGTTGAACACCTCGGATCCAGTGATCTTCGCACAGTGTGTTCAGCATTAGTACAGTGACAAGAGTTAAGCCACACAACAGTGGGGAGAGAAACTGATGGTCACCAAACAGGAAAGGAATTTGGGGGTAATCATATAAAGCATGAATAAAGCATTCCATGGTGTCCAACAGACATCCCATGTCATCCCATACCAGAAAACAGTGCCAATAAAGCATTCCATGGTGTCCAATGGACACCCCATGTCATCCGATACTGAGAAACAGCACCAATGAAGCATTCGCCCCATACCCACAGAAACGCTGGCTACCTCACTGTACACACCAGGGGATAAGTGGAGCTTCCAGGGGCTTTAAGAGGTAAAGCCTGCCTCCATCCACCATTCGGGGATCAAATTCTGGCACATGCGCTCTAGCCAACTATGTCCCGATGCTATCCCAATAGTTGGCACATGTGCAGTAAGGCTCTGTAGCCTCAAAGGATTTTACCCGCTGCATACTAATTATAGCCTTTGTCTCCCTTCGCATATAGGCCTCTGAATCCTTACCACCACAGAAACACTGCCTACCTCACTGCACACACACACACACACACACACACACACACACACACACACACACACACACACACACACACACACACACCAGGGATGAGTGGAGCTTCCAGGGGCTGTAAGAGGTAAAGCCTGCCTCCATCCAGCTTGATTTGGGAAAGGGTGTTAGCCCATCGATGCTGTGCGTCAACTGCCCCGCTGGCCCCAGCCACCCTCCTACCCAAGCTCGGCTCTACATTTATTGCTGCATACTGGTCACATGACCACGCCCTCTGCTGTCTAAGTGTCCACTTTCCCACGTGCAGCTTATATTTTCTGACCACTAGGAGTTGCTGCTATGCCCTTCTCAGTTTTTCCTCCTAATCTCCACTCCTCCTTGCCTTATTACAACTATACCCCTACACTAGCCTTTATTTTTCTCCCCTTTTTTGCTACTGACCCTCTGCTGGCCTCGAACCCTGGACCCTTGGCAACAAAGTCCACAGCTCTACCACTCAGTCAACGGGTCTGGCTAATTTCTTTCAGTTTATTAACACCCTTAACCTCATTGCCCCCCCCACCTACCCTGTACTCATAATGACCACGCCTACTGGTGCCGCCCCTGCCTCGTGGCTTGCACTGCTAACCCTAGCCTCCTTCACTCTGCTAGGTCACTCTCCACATGTCCACAAACATGGTGAGTTGAAACCGCCTCTCATCAGGCTTCTCACCCTAAATTCCCCCCACCTCTACTACTCACTCTACCGATGGACTGTACCCATATCTCACCCTGTTGGTGTTGCCATGTTACAGCAATGGATGCTACTGTGCCTTGACTCTCCCTCTCCCTCTCTTCAGCAGCTACACATCCCCACTTCCTTGCGCTGCTCTTCCCCCTCTCTGATGACACCTAAACTGGTTCAGAAGCGATTAAAACTGGCATCTAAGCGCATCCTCCTGCTCCTTCTTCTCCTCCTCCTCCTCCTCTCAGGAGATGTCCACCCCAACCCAAGCCCCACAAAACCCCCCCCCCAGGTTACTGCTCCTAAGGATCTTATAATAGCCTCCCTTAATATATGTAGCCTCCTTAACAAATTTGACTCTTTCAGGGCTGCGTTGCCCAGAATTGCCCTGATGTTATCTCAGTAGTAGAAACTTGGCTCAATGACCTTACCCCTGACTCCGGTCTCAGTCCCGGGTTTACTCTATACTGTGCCAACAGAACCTCTAAAAAAGGTGGTGAATGTGCTCTATGCATCCAGAACTTGCTACAATGTCTTGCCCTCCCACCCCAACCCTCGAGCATGGGACCCAGGCCCTCACTCTGAAAATTACTATTGCACCTAACAGAGCCCCCTGTTCCTCTCTTCTATATACATTCCTCCCCGGAATCAGACGCGTGCCTTCCACTCTGTCCTCACCTACCTACAGACTCTTCCTGACAATGCAGAAATCATTGTCCTTGGAGACTTTAATATAAATTGGCTAGCTGACACATTGGCACCCTTCAGGGATGCGGCAGCCTCTGAAAACCTGTTCCAACTTGTGACCACCACCACTAGACTCAACCAGAGATCTGGCACTGCCACCCTCCTTGATCTTATGCTCACCAATGCATCCCATAAAGCAACTCAGGTCAGGGTATTACCCGATGCCTGAGTGATCACTCCCTGGTGCTTTGTCACTGGTCGTATATTGCGAGAAAGCCCCCCTCAAAACTATCCTCCAACACCATCTTAAATCTGGCAAACTTCAGTCCCTTAGACACTATCTCTCAACCAGTGAGTGGTCCCCCATCACAACCGCTTTGGACATTGACACTGCTCTAGACCACTTCATCGACACCTTCAATTCTGCCTGTGACCAGTATGCACCCCTATGCAAACAGGTCGTCAAAGGGGTTGACGCATTTTGGATGTCACAAGCCCTATTAGACCAAATGCGAGAACATGACAATTTATGGCATATTGTTCTGGAAATTGGTAAACCCTCTGATGGGCAGTGCTACCAAGAGGCGCTTAATAAATGTACTTGGAATATTCAGAAGGCCAAAGCTGAGTATTACCAAGATTCGCTCACTGCCTCATGGGGCTCGGGACGCAAGTTCTGGGACTCTCTCAAAGAGCTCAGTGGTAAAGCTTCCTCTGCACCTCCCTCCCAACTCTGGGCAAATGGGTCTATCACCACAGACCCTGCCCTGATTGCAAATACATTTAATGCCTCTTTCTCTGACCTTAGTAGTGTTCTCCCCCAAAATTTCTTCTCACCCACCTCCCCAGCACCCCCATCTCCCCCACCACCCTCCGTTCCACTTTAAAACAGAATTGCCCTGATGCCCCGCCACCCCCTTCTCCTCAAGGCCCTCAGCAAATCACGATTCAGCAGCGACACACTAGATCTTAAGCTGCTTCAGCTTACCTTTAACAAAGTTCTCGTCCCACTTACCATGCTTCTGAACCGCTCCCTATCACTGGGCCAGTTTCCCTCTAAATGGAAATCAGCTGTCATTACACCCACTCTTAAGAGCGGAGACCACACCCAGCCTAGTAACTTACTGTCCCATTTCAATCCTGCCTCTCCTCTCCAAAGCCTTGGAGAAAATTGTGGCCACCCAGCTTATGGACTACCTTTCCACATATAGCCTTCTGTGTCCTGAGCAGTATGGCTTCTGCCACAACCACAGTATTACCACAGCTCTCTTGGAGTTTGCTAACTGCCTCCACATATCTCTTGACACACGCCACATTGCTGGTGCTATTTTTATAGACCTTTCCAAGGCGTTTGATATGGTGCACCACACACTACTCCTGGATTCCCTCACACAAATTGGGCTGTCTCCTGAGACCACTGGCTGGTTTGCCAGCTATCTGTTAAAGAGAACTCAGACAGTCAGACTTGCCCAAACCCAGTCCTCCCCCCTCCAAATCAGATCGGGAGTCCTGCAGGGCTCTATTCTTGGTCCCCTACTTTTCTCCCTGTTCCTCAACTCCCTGCCCAAGGATTGCTCTGAGAAACTACTCCTGTATGTGGATGATGCCATCCTCCACAGCTCCCACACTGATTCCACCGCTTTCCATAATGCACTCCAAAAATCATTCACGGAAGCAGAATCCTGGTTCGTTCAGCATAGGCTAGTCCTAAACTACAGAAAAATGAAAACTATGGTGTTTGCCCACTCCCAAAACAGGAACAATGGGCTACCCCTGCACATACTGAACTCCCTAAATAACCCTCTTGAGCAGGTTACCTCATTCAAATACATGGGTATCACCCTAGACTCGGGGCTCACCTACCATGATCACATCTGAAAACTGAGCACCGCCGTCAATGTGCTTATTGGTTTACTGCACCGGTACAAGCACTGTCTCCCTCCTGAAGCCCTCCACATACCTGTCTCAGCTTCAGTACTATCACTCATAGATTATGGTATCATAATCTGTGGGGCAGCCGACAACACACACCTAAACAAAATCAGGCTGTCCCTGAATAAGGCCTGTAGACTAGCCACCGGCTGTGCCAGACTCACACACACCTGCGCCCTTTATGCCTCCACCAACTGACTTAACTTTGATGGGAGGCTCAAATATCAGACATGCCTCTTTGCTAAAAAAATAACTGCAGGACTACTCCCACCTGCCCTCACCCCATACTCCAAGCATCCATGCCCACCCACCACACCCGGCAATCTGTGACAACCCACTTCTAGGTACCCCTCTGCAAGACCTCAACAGGTCAAAGAACTTTTAGGCACCAGGCTCCTAGCTGGCTTAACACCCTCCCAAACTCCCTCCTCTCAGAATCCAAACTTGGCTGGTTCAAGTCCCTACTATGAGACCTAATCTCTCAAGACTCAGTCTGTGACTGTCCTTGGTTTCAAGCTGTACCCATTTCCCCCTTGACTATGGACCTTACTCTGGTCCTGCCGCCCCAGGGCGTGCTTATATATGACAATGGACACCTCCAGTCCAGCCTAGACTAACAAATAGCTACCAGGGCATGGCCGGTGCCACTGACCTGCAGTGTATGTACCATGTTAACTGTTTACCATCTTTACTTTGTACCTGTTCTTGCAACTTTCTGTTCATCTGTATCACCAGCTGCTATGTTCTGTACTTGTAACCATTTTTGCTAATGTACATGTGGGTCTAGTATGGTTGCCCGGCATAACTTTTCCCGACTCTGTATTGCCCGCGATCTATTTCCCGTAATTTTATTTGCTGTCGCGATGTTTTCCCGAACATTGTTTGCTCAAAATTGTAATGTGCCTGAATGAGCCGACCAAGTGTATAGTGCATCCCAAGTCTTCTGTTACTCGATCCCTTGTCTGAGGCAACCTGTAATTACTATTAATTAAATAAATGTTTTCCCATCCACAAATTAAAATCAGGCTACAACATTCTGACGTTGTTTTGTTCCTCTCAGCACCATGCTCTGACTGTCAGATGTCAGATGTAATCTGTGGCACACATCTCGGCGCCTCTTCCATGTTTTACATCATGCAGGTACAATCAATTACAGCACAGGAGCAGGCAACCTGTAATTAATACTAATTAATAAAGTGGAAGATATTTTGTTCTCCTTGCTCCTAGCTACTGTTTACGTTTTACACCATGGCCTGCTGCAGAACCCATTGTTTGCCAAGTTGTTGCATCCAAGAGAGGACATGATAAGCACCGTAGACTGGGCACTCTTGTAGGGACCACTCATGTTGGACTACTAGGTTTCATTGAGGAACTAAGAAATGACCAGTTGGTCACTGAGTCCAACATTGAGAAAATTAACAGGGGCATGCTGAAATCACCTCTAAAAAAGAAATACTGGAAGCAGGAGGAAAAGATTGTAAATATTATTGCCAACAGACATCAGCGTGTTAGCAAGGACTTTGTGAGAGGCATAACACATAACACGGTGCTGTGATGCAGACCGAAAAATGTTTTATCCTGATTTTAAACTGTGGACTTGTAATTGAATAAAGTTTGATATTATGCATTTTGTGATGATGGGATTTCATAAGGGATTTGATATCGAGGTACAGATGCAGATGGGATGCAGTATTAACTCAGTAAGCTGATTTTTTTTATCCCTGTGTTACAACTGCCTAGATGTCATTGTATTTCATTCCTGCTGGGTTAAATGCTGCACTGGTCAGGAAACTGCCAAATGTGAAATGATTTAGCAGGGAAAACAATTGACGGGAAATTGGTGTCGGTATGCTGCTTGTTCGGCAACGTTATGCCGGGCAACCGTACGGATCCCGTACATGATCCTTTTGTAATTTTTGTGTCTGATTTGTTGCCATTGTACCTGATGTCTCTGTATTTAATGATGTGAAACCTTTGTAAAGGAGTTTTTGACTCAAAGGTATGTTATCCGATATCTTCAATAAATAAATAAATAAATACCGGGAAACAGTGCCAATAAGGCATTCCATGGTGTCCAATGGACACCCCATGTCATCCCATACTGGGAAACAGAAACAAAAAAGCATTCCATGGTGTTCAATGGACCCCCATATCGTCCATGACAGAGGGAATCCTTGTACTTACCATTCTGGGATGCGGCACTCAGCATTTCCCGCCTATCTTGCATCTTGCTCCCTTGGCCATCTCGGTCTCTATACCTGGAAACAACTCCAATAAAGCATTCCATGGTGTCCAACGGACACCCCATGTCATCCCATACCAGGAAACAGCACCAATAAAGTGTTCACCCCATACTGGGAAACAGCGCCAATAAAGCATTCCATGGTGTCCAATGGACACCCCATATCATTCCATAGCGGGAAACAACACCAATAAAGCATTCACTCCATACCGGGAAACAGTGCCAATAAAACATTCCTTGGTGTCCAATGGTCACCCTATATCATCCCATACCAAGAAACAGCAACAGAAAAGCATCCCATGGTGTCCAATAGACCCCCATGTTGTCCATGATAGAGGGAAGCCTTGTGCCTACCATTCTGCGATGCAGCACTCAGCATTTCCTGCCTATCTTGCATCTTGATCCCTCAACCATCTCAGTCTCCATACCTGGAAACAGCACCAATAAAGCATTCCATGGTGTTCAGCGGGCACCCCATGTCATCCCATACCAGGAAATCATGCCAATAAAGCATTCCATGGTGTCCAATGAACACCCCATGTCATCCCATACCAGGAAACAGCAATAAAAAGCATTCCATGATGTCCATCAGACCCCCTATGTTGTTCCATACTGGGAAACAACGCAGGCAATGACTGACTGGTCTTGTGTAAGTTATGTCACTGATCACTCAGAAGTGTCAGTTGTGTCTCTGATCACTCAGCCTTGTGCCTACCATTCTGGGATCAGCACTCATCATTTCTCACCTGTCTTGCATCTCGTTCCCTCGGCCATCTTGGTCTCCATACCTGGAAACAGCACCAATAAAGCATTCTATGGTGTCCAATGGACACCCCATGTCATCACATACCGGGAAACAGCACAAATAAAATGTTCGTCCTATACCAGGAAACAGCAGCAAAAAAGCCTTCCATGGTGTCCAATGGACCCTCATGTCGACCATGATAGAGGGAAGCCTGGTGCCTACTGTTCTGTGATGCAGCACTCAGCATTTCCCGCTTATCTTGCATCTCAATCCATCTACCATCTCAGACTCCATACCTGGAAACAGCACCAATAAAGCATTCGTCCCATTCTGAGAAACAGCAACAAAAAGGCATTCCATGGTGTGCATTGGACCCCCCCATGTCGTCCCATACTGGGGAACAATGCAGGCAATGACCAACTGGTCTTATGTCAGTTGTGTCACTGATCACTCAGAAGTGTCAGTTGTGTCTCTGATCACTCAGCCTTGTGCGTACCACTCTGGGATGCAGCACTCAGCATTTCCCACCAAGGCTGCATCTTGATCCCTCAGCCATCTCAGTCTCCATACCTGGAAACAGTGCCAATAAAGCATTCCACTATGTCCAACAAACACCTCATGTCATCCTGTACTGGGAAACAACAGCAATAAAGCATTCATCCCATACCAGAAAACAGCAACATAAAAGCATTAGGTGGTGTCTAATGGACCCCCATGTCATCCATGATAGAGGGAAGCCTTGTGCCCACCATTCCAGGATGCAACACCCAGCATTTCCCACCTATCTTGCATCTCGATCCCTCGGCCATCTTGGTCTCCATACCTGGAAACAGTACCAATAAAGCATTCCATGGTGTCCCACAGGCACCCCATGTCATCCCATATGGGGAAACAGCACCAATGAAGCATTCCATGGTGTCCAACAGACACCCCATGTCATCCCATACCAGGAAACAGCAACAAAAAAACATTCCATGGTGTCCATCAGACCCCCATGTCATCCCATACCGGGGAACAGCTCAGGCAATGACCGACTGGTCTTGTGTCAGGTGTGTCTCTGATCATTCAACCTTGTGCCTACCATTCTGGGATGCAGCACAAAGCATTTTCTGCCTGTCTTACATCTCGATCCCTCAGCGATCTCAGTCTCCATGTATCCCACTTCTCCATCATATGTGTCACTGTTCATGCTGTAGTTCACTTGTACTGATGATACTCAGGGAAGCAGTCACAACAGAGGTTGACATTACATGTGCTACATGCATGTGACTGCTCAGCTCCCTTCTTTTTCAGAGCACAATTATGGCATCTTGCCTTTCTTGTTTTGACTTGGTAGTGAAGACCGGCACAACTAGGGTCCTGTTGAAGTCCAGCAAATATGACACTCCATTTTCTGTCATTGTATCCAGTCATTAGCTGTTCAGATAATAGCATCCTGAAGCTCAGTTGAGTGTGTGTTTTCATCCTTCCAGTCTTTGATAGCTTGGTTTGCATTCTGTCAAAAGAGATTAAATGCATTTGCAAGTGACATATCCCACAGAAACCAAAACAGGTAGATCCACCACTTCCTTGATCTTTGGGTGCTAGGGTAGTGAGCACAAAGCTGATCCACAATGTCCACACCGTTCATATGCTGGTTGTACTGCTGAAGAACTACTGGACAGGGAACAGATGCAAGAGTGCTATCTCTCTGTCTCCTGGACACAGATGTTGCAGGTGATGTCAGATCATGATTCGTTGATAGAAGGAAGACTGGATTATTGTCTTTCCATGCTATTGTGACTCGTGAACAGTTCTGTAGCTGTTCAAAGTTCTCTCTGTTCTTCTTCTTCATCATCGTTACCTTGTTTAATGTCATAGGCTATCCCAACCGGTTTGTGCACACTGTGCCACACGAGTAAATTCCAGATGTACCGAAGTGAGGTAGTTCTCATAATACACATGGTGCATTTAATTTATTTATTTATTTCAGTTTAGGATTAATACCTTTGAGTCCAGGACTCATTTTCAAAGGTTCCAGGTCATTGTTGAACAAACATTTCAAATATAATAGTGTTTACAGAGTATGAAAACAGTTACACAGATATTCAAATACCAAAGAAATCTTATATATCCAACTAAAGATTGAAGAGGATAGGGTAAATAGTGTTCAGCCTTGTAGTTCACTATTTAGTAGGTCAGTCTAGCCTAAGGGAGGGGTAGGGGGTCAGCCAAGGATGCCATGCAAACCCTTAGTTAGGTCCTTGACAACTCTCTCCTAATCCCATTTCCACAGTGCCAGCAACCTTTCCAGTATATACTTGGAAATATGCAACAAATCCGTTATGTGCATCTGCCAGAACCCACACCTTTATACCATACTGCTGTGATTTGTTTGGTATGTACTGTCGAAATCCAAGCCATCATCTGTAGCCTACTCTGGCCTTGTCAACCGACACTTCTCAGTCCAGATGGTACTCCACCTTGCATGCCTTCAGAACTTGGTCCATTATCGGGCATACATGGTGACGCTGATCATGGTTTGGTGCTCCCTTAGGTGGATTCTGTGTACTATCATTAGCATTAAGATACTGCTGAATATTCTCGTAATGCTCCTGAGTCATTACCTGCGCAATTGGGAAATGTATGTAGAGGAAGTTCTTGCTCCAGTACATGCGGTAGTGTGGCATCTTGGCAACTGACATTTAGATCCTGATCCCAAAAAGGCTTTTATGTCACCCGCTGTCACTGGAGTCCATCGACTGTCCACTTTTTGTGATTCAGCCTGCTTCTGTGTGCTATACCGGTTGGTCTCCTCAGACAGCAGTTTATACAGGGTTGGAGGAAACATCAGGTCCACGAAATCCATGGCTTTCTTGTCTGCACTTAGAATGGTAGCAGCACCCACAGGCTCCATGAAATCCGCAACATGTATAGTCTTTAATTCAACTTTCCAGGTATCTGTGGGAACCACATCCAGATGTGAAGCCATTGGTTGGGTATGATGATGTTCGTCCATTCCATCCATTAGGCGAGTACCATGCTGCAGTCCAACCAATGCCTGCTCCTCTTCATTGCTTGTAGTGGACTGCATCTGACGATGTAGTGTTGCTATAGTGGCATATTATCCTCTTTGCTGAAGTTGCTGTCATGATCCATCAGCATCAAGTCAACCGCTATGTCAGAATTATCAAATCCAAGGGACTCTTTGCCGCTATCACTTCTGCTGTCAAACAATGTATAGTCGACAACAGTCTCCATTTCTGCTGCAGTGATGTGTTGTGGTTAGCATGATCACTGGTATGGTGATTGTATCTCGCTCACTCAGTACTAAGTCTCTTGATGACCTCTATCCAAACTATCACTCCCCATGAGCTCTCTCTCTCTCTCACAGAGGTCTCTTTTCTTTCTCTATGAACTCTCTTGATTCAGCTGTCCATCTGTTCTAGTATCCTCCTCTCTGTGCTGTATTCTGGTGCTACGTTCTTGAGTCTGACTCTCAGGGATTGTATCTAGCTAGTCTCTGACTGTGGGATCTGAACTGTTGCTTGTCTGTGTCTCTCGGGGCTGGACTTGGTCTCTCTGTGCTGATTTCTAGTGGGGCCCTTGCACTACTGACTGGTCTCTGGCTTGTCTGGTGATCCTGTATGCACCATCATGCCTTTTCTTGCTGTCTATGAGTTCTCTGGCTGACACTATCAGTGAACTATCTGGCTGACTCTTTCTCCCTGGGTCATCTCTGGCTGTCGCAGGATCTCTGATCTGACTCCATCTCTAGCTTTCTAGTGTTGTCTCTGTCATGCACGTCTTTATCTGTGTCTCCTGGTGGTCACTGGCTCTTATTCAGTTTCTGTATTAAAAAAATACAACCATTGTTTTGGACTGCAGACCATCCTTATCTATAGCCCACACTTGTAAAACACATCACTCCCTGTCATCCCATTGTTTCCCAATTCCATCCCATTTGCAAGCACAAATAAAGCATTCCATGGTGTCCAGAAGCCTCCCCCCATCCTGACCCAGCTCGGGAAACAGTGCCAATAAAGCATTCCATGGTGTCTTGTGGTACTCCAGTGTCATTCTATACTGGGAGACAATGCCAATAAAGCATGCTAGGGTATCCAGTAGCTTCCCATGCCATCCAATACCCTGCAACAGCATCAATAAAGCATTTCATGGTGTCCTGTGGTGTCCCAATGTGGTTCCATACTGGGAGACAGCACCAGTAAAGCATTCCATGGTGTCTGGCAGCCACCCCATGACATTCCATAACAAGATACAGTGCCAATAAAGCATTCCATGGTGTCCTGCGGTATCCCAGTGTCATTCCATACTGAGAGACAGCGCCAATAAAGCATTCCATGGTGTCTAGCAACTCCTCCATGTTGTCCCACAATGGGTTAAAGCACCAATAAAGCATTCCATGGTGTTTGGCAGCCCCCACTATGCTGTCCCATAATGGATAATAGCACCTATAAGGCATTCCGTGGTGTCTTGCAGTATCCCAGTGACGTTCCATACTGGGAGACAGCACCAATTAAGCATTCTGTGGTATCCAGCAGCACCCCCATGCCATCTGACACCCTGCAACAGAACCAATGAAGCATTCCATGGTGTCCTGTGGTATCCCAATGTCATTCCATACCAGGAGACAGCACCAATAAAGCATTCCATGGTGTCCAGCAGCCACCTCAATGCTGTCCCATAATAGGATGCAGAGCAATATCAGTGTCAGTGGCTCAGCAGGAAGCAAACTCACCTCTGAGGCTGGGAGATCAGAAGGCTAGGGATTCTATCCTCACACAAGGCTCTTGGGTTAAATCCCACTACTGACACTGTAGTGCAGCATGGGGGGGTGCTGCACTCCTGAGGTGCCATCTTTCGGATGAGACATTAAACCAAGGTCCTATCTGCCTGTTCTGGTGGTAGTTTAAGTGGATGTTAAAAGATCCCATGGCACTTCTCAAGAAGAGTAGAGAAATTTCCTTTGTGCCCTGGCCAAATTTCCCCCCATTCACTAAAAATACCACCAACAGCTTAATTTGGTTCAAGGTCAGTTGGCATTCATCTGTATCCCCCCTTCCCCGGGTCGTGCTTGAAAATAGGCAGAATTTGTCTAGCGCACTTACCCAATCAACAAAAACTAAATAAGTAAAATAGAGCATTTCATGGTGTCCTATGGTACCCCAGTATTGTTCTATACCGGGAGACAATGCCAATAAAGCATTCCATTGTATCCAGTAGTTCCCCTCCTGTGCCGTCTGATATCCTGCAACAGCACCAATAAAGCATTCCACGGTGTCCTGTGGTATCCCAATGTCATTCCATATCAGGAGATAGCACCAATAAAGGGTAACAGTGCAATAAAGCATTCCATGGTGTTCTGATGTATCCTAGTGTCGTTCCATACTGGAAGACAGTGCAAATAAAGCATTCCATGGTGTCCGGCAGCCACTCCCTGCCATGCCATAATGGGATACAGTGACCATAAAGCATTCCATGGTGTCCTGTGGTTTCCTAATGTCGTTGCATACCCGGAGTCAGCATGGGTTGGTAACACTCAATGCCAGGGAATGCTTTATGTGTAACGGTGCTATGTATCAGAAGGTATGGGGGGGACAACTGGACACCAGAGAAGGTTTCTTGTGTGTTGTGATGCTGGTAATTGGACGACATGGGTGTACCACTTGACATCAGCTAATGATCAGTATTTATTTATTTATTCAAAAATTCAGAAACAACCTTTGAGCCGGAGCTCTTTTACAAAGGTTCCACGTCATGTACACAAAACCAATGATATATTCAAGAAGCATAAAATTCCAGTAAAAACATACTTTGAATGAACAAAATATTACAGAATAAAATTACAACAGACTGCTCAAATTGGCAGACAACAAACAATTGAGAGCAGGATTATATAAGCTAAGTAACAGTTTAGCAAGTTGGCAAGGGGCAGTCCAGTAGGAATAGAGAAGCAGCCCCACTAAGAGGAAGGCCTTGTCATTATAAGAAGGAAAGTGGGGGTGGGAGACAAGGTAAAAGAGAGATTAAGGAAAGCAGGGGATTCAGAACAGGAGGGCAAAGAACTGGGCAAATCAGCTACCAAGAAGTAGGTGGGGTGGCTGAGTAAGGAGGAGGCTGGCTGAGGGGGTAAGGGAGTGAATGGAAGTAGGATGTAACCTTGGGAAGGGGAAGATAGAGCGCCAGAGCAGGGTGTCTTGGTGAGCAGTAGGCCAAAGGTATGGGGGGAGTACAAGTGAGGAAAAAAAGTAGCTAGAATACAAGGGAGGGTCAATACGTAAGAGAGGGAGGGACAGGGCAAAGTAATTATGATCAGGGTGGTCAAAGTTTGAGGGAGGGGAGCGAGTAATGGTGTAATACAGGTTCACTCAGAAGGGGTCATAATTGACATCAGCTAATGGTCAGTGTTTAGTTGCGCTTGGTAACAGAGGGAATGGGGGTGACCACAGTACACCAAGGAATGCTTCTTGTGTGCTGGTATATGGTATACCACCACACAAGAAGCATTCCCCGGCATCCAGTGGTCACCACCATACCCTCTGATACCAAGTGCAACTAAACACTGATCATTAGCTGATGTCAAGTGGTACACCCATGCTGTCTGATTACCAGCACAACAACACATATAGCCTTTCCTGGTGTTCAGTTGCCCCCCATACCCCTCGATACCTAGCACCACCACATGTCAATCATTCTCAGGTGTCCAGTCAATTCCCCCATGCCTTCTGATAACATATGACACCACAAATAATGCATTCCCTAGTGTCCAGTAGTCACACCTTACTAAGACACCAAATTTCTGCTTTGTTTTTTTATTACACACCAGCAGTCTTATCTTACACACATCATCCTAAAGCAGTATGATGTCATGAATAACCTCATATAACATTCCATATTGACATGGCATCCCATGCCCTCTGATACTAGGAACCTCATCATAGAAAGTGGCATTGAAATACATTATATGGCACTTACCTTGAGTCATCAGTTTGCTGTTCAGGCTTGTTGAATGCAGGCACTTCCTGCTCCACAGAAGATGACAGCGGACGAACTCCAGAGGTATGTATATGTTAAGGGGGCAGTGCTCTGTGGGATAATGGGGATGGGATAGGTGAATGGTGAGGATGACGAGGAACTGTTTTCTTTCTGTCTTGGTGGGGGGTTCCACTGGTCACCAGAGAGTGCTTTATGTATAGGTACATAGAAATTGTCAGCAGATGAGGACCGCTACGCCCATCTAGTCTGCCCGTAAGACCTATACTTGTATGCAGTCACTGACCGTAAGTGATCAATAGCCTTTCATCACTCCCTCCCCACCCAATGTTCCCTTGTGCCTGTCCCAGGCATTTTTAAACCCCTCCACTGTGCCTGACCCCACCACCTCTTGTGGCAGACTGTTCCAAGAGTCCACCACCCTCTCTGTGTAGAAAACCATCCTCATGTTACCTCTTAATCTACCACACTCCAATTTCATATCATGTGCCCTCGTTCTGATATCTTTTCTACATTGGAAAAGATCGCCCAGCTGCACCTTGTTTATGCTCTTGAGGTACTTGAAAGTTTCTATCATGACCCCCTTTCTCTCCTCTCCTCCAGTGAGTATATATGTTGAGGTCTCTTAGTCTCTCCTCATATGTTTTGTGGTGCAGGTCATGCACCGTCTTTGTCGCCCTTCTCTAGATAGCCTCCACCTTGTCTATGTCGTTATGCATGTCTGGTCTCCATTACTGCATGCAGTACTCCAGGTGAGGCCTTATCAGTGTTTTATAAAATGGCATCACCACCTCCCATCTCCTGCTAGTAATACCTCTGCCTATGCACCCCAGTATGCCACTGGCCCTCCCTGCAGCCTTTGTGCACTGCTTTGATACATTAAGGTCATCAGAGATGATAACCCCTAGGTCCCTTTCCTCTTTGGTGACAGTCAGCACCCCTCAACACATTCTGTAGCTCTCCCCAGGGTTCCTCCTACCCAGGTGCATTATCTTGCACCTTTTTTGTGTTGAACCTCAGTTGCCACACCTCCAACCATCTTTCAAGCTTCTCCAGGTCCCTCTTCATTTTCTGCACCCCTTCTGGAGTATCCACCCTGTTGTAGATCTTGGTGTCATCTGCAAATATGCAGACCTTTCCTTCCAGACCCTCTGCAATGTCACTAATGAAGACATTAAGCAGGATGGGTCCCAGTACTGATCCCTGTGGTACTCCACTGGTCACCTCTCTCTTCCCAGATTGGATCCCATTTACCACCACCCTCTGCTTTCTGGCCATCAGCCAGTTTCTAACCCAAAGTATCACCTTATGCCGCATACCCAGACTACTCATCTTGTTAACTAACCTTCTGTGTGGGACGGTATCGAAGGCTTTGCTGAAATCTAGGTAGGCGATGTCTACTGCCCCTCTCTGATTCACTTCCCTAGTCACACAATCAAAAAAATCTATCAGATTTGTTTGACAGGACCTTCCTGCTGTGAATGCATTCTGCCTCAGATCCGGGGCACCATTGGATTCCAGGTGTGGCACTATCCTTTCTTTTAGCAGTGTCTCCATGATCTTCCCCACCACTGAGGTGAGGCTGACTGGCCTGTAGTTCCCCACTTCCTCCCTACTGTCACTTTTGTGCAGTGAGACTACATGCGCCCTCCTCCAGTCCTCTGGAACCACACCTGTGTTGAGTGAGTCTGTGAACAGGGTGGCCAGAGGCACTGTTGTTCCCTTCTCAGATCCCATAATCTCCTCGGGTGTATGTCGTCTGGCCCAATGGCTTTATCCACCTTTAGCTTTGTGAGTTCTTCCAGAACTCTCTCCACTGTGAATGAACTAGTGTCCACTTCTCCCCCCGCCATTGCCTCTTCTTCCCAACTGTGGTCCTTGACCCTTTTCCTCGTTAGTGAATACTGAAAAGAAGTATTTGTTCAGTATTTCTGCTTTGTCTAGATCTCCCTCCTTACACTCTTCCTCCTCCCTTTGAGCCTCACAATCCCCCCCGTTTTTTCTTCTATCGCTGATGTACCTATAGAAAGTGTTGTCCCCTTTTTTCATAGTCCATGCTAAGCCCTCCTCTATCTGTGCCTTGGCTCTCCTAACAGCTTTCCCTTAGACATTTAAGGTACACCTCCCTGTCCTTCTTCCTATGGGTCCCTTTATACTTCCTGAAAATTGCACTTTTAGCCCTTACTTTGTCTGCCACCTCTTTAGAAAACCATAGTGGTTTCCTTCTTCTTTTCCCTTTGGCCACTATCCTAACACGTTGGTTAGTTACCTCCACTATGGCTCCTTTTAGTTTCACCCCACAGTTTCTCCACTCTCTACATTACCTCTCCCTTCTCCTGGGCTGCTGTTAAATATCTACCCATTTCACTGAAATCCGCCTTCCTGAAATTTAATACATTTGCCCTTGTGTGGCTTAATTGAGTCCCTGGCTCCATGCCAAACCACACCATGTGGTGGTCACTGGATCCCAGCTGCCCTTTCACCTGGACTCCTTTGACTCTGTTCCCATTGGTCCATACTTGGCTGAGGCAGCTGCCTGGGTGGTCCAATCCACATCCGGCATATTGAAATCCCCCATCAGAAGGATTTCACCTTTAGCTGCCATGTCATGAATTTCCTCCATTAGTACCCTTTCCACTTCCTCCCTCTGTGCTGGAGGTCTGTAGATCACCCCTGTATGTATTGCTGTGCCATTTCCTGGTCAAGGGTGACCCACATTGCCTCAGCCTCCCCCTGTCTTCCCTGTACTTCTGTAGCCTTTATGCCTTCTCTGATGTACAGGGCTAACCCCCTCCCTTTTTACCTTCCCTGTCCCTTCTGAACAGTGTATAGCCTGGTACATTGACATCCCAAATGTGATTTGCAGAGTACCATGTCTCTGTCATTGCAGCTATGTCAAGATCTGCATCTGTCATCATGGCTGCCAGGTCTGGAACCTTATTTCCCAGACTATGGTCATTTGTGAGTATGACCTTCCATGTTTTACACCCTGCCCTCCCTCTGTTCTTGTTCTCCCTCACTTGCCTGTTTCCCCCACCCTGGTTTTCTTGTTCATGTGCTCCTGCCTCCCCTTTATCCCCCCTTATACACACTTCACCTGCCTGCTCCTCACTGCCCTCTTCAGTTGTTCCTGTTGTAAACTTGTGTTTTGGCACATTCTCATGTGGAGTGTTGCTCAGTATCAGAGTGTATGGGGGGACAACTGTATACCAGGGAAGGTTTTCCATGTTGTGGTGCTTGAAAACAGTACAATTGACACCAGGGGATGATTTGTATTTGGTTGCGCTTGGTATCAGAGGGTAGGTGGGTTACTGTGGGACACCTTGGAATGTTTCTTGTGTGGTGGTATATAGTACGCCACCACACAAGAAGCATTCCCTGGTGTCCCGTGGTCCTCACATACCCTCTGATACCAAGCACAACCAAATACAAATCAGTCCTTGGAGTCAAACGGTACACCCATGCCATCCCATTCCAGGCACAGCAACACATAAAACCTTCCCTGGTGTCCAGTTGTACCTCCATACCCTCTGATACGTAGCACAAACACACATAAAGCTTTCTCTGGTGACCAGTGGAACTCCCCCATGCCATCCAATATCCAAAACAAACAGAAATGTAGCATTCCCCAGTTTGCAGTGATACTTCCCATACCATCCAATACCCAGCACCACACCATGGGATGGCATGCGGGGTACAACTGGTCAGCAGAGAATGCTTTATGTGTGGTCATGCTAGATATCGGAGGGTATGAGGAAACAACTGGATACCAGGGGAGGTTTTATGTGTTATGGGGCCTAGACTCAGACGACATGGGTGTACCATTTGTCATCTGAGTCCAGGCAACACAACACAACACAAAAAATCTTCCCTAGTGTCCAGTTGTCCACCCATGCCTTCTGATACTGTGCAACACAACACATAAGGCTTTCCTTGGCATCTTGTGGTACCTCCATACCATCCCATGCCTGACACAATCAGAAATACAGCATTCCCCAATTTCCATTGGTAACCCCCATTACATCCAATACCAGGCATCACAGCATCAGATAGGATATGGGTACCACTCAATGCCATGATGTGTTGTTATGTGTTGTGATGCTAAGTATCAGATGGTATAGGTGGACAACTGGACTCCAGGGAAGGTTTTATGCATTGTGCTGCCTGAAATCGGATATCATGGGTGTACCACTTGACAACAGGGAATGATTTGTATTTTATAGCACTTTGTATCAGAGAGCAGTGGGGGGGAGGAATGGGACTCCAGGAATTGCTTTTTGTATGGAGGAATCTGGTACACAGGCACACAAGAAGCATTCCCGTGTCCTGTTGCCCCACCCCCATACCCTCTGATACAAAGCCATACCAAATACTAAACATTTCCTGGCATCAAGTGGTACATCCATGCCACCCAAGTCCAGGCACAACAATGCATAAAACCTTCCCTGGTGTCCAGCTGCCCACTCATACCTTCCAATACTGAGCAACACAACACATAAGGCATTCCCTGGTGTCTTATAGTACCCTCCAATGCCATCCCATGCCTGATACAAACAGAAATACAGCATTCCCCAGTTTCCATCAGTCACCCCCATTTCATGCAATACCAGGCACAACAGGATCAGATAAGACATGAGTACCACTTCACACCAGGGAATTCCTTAGGTGTTGTGATGCTAAGTATTGGATGGTGTGGGTGGACAACTGGACACCAGGGAAGGTTTTATGCATTGTGCTGCCTGGAATCAAATATCATGCACGTACCACTTTAGTCCAGGGAATGATTTATATTTTGTAGCACTTTGTATCAGAGGGTGGTGGGGGGAGGACGAGGGACAACTGGGATTGCTTCTTATAAGGTGGTATCTGGTACGCCATCACACAAGAAGCATTCCCCAATGTCCATTGCCTCCCATACCCTCTGATGCAAAGCCCTACAAAATACATATTCCTTGGCATCAAGTCCAGGCAACACAACACAAAAAACCTTCCCTAGTGTCCAGTTGTCCACCCATACCTTCCGATACTGAGCAACACAACACATAAGGCATTCCCTGACGTCTTGTGGTACCCCCCCATGCCATCCCATGTACGACACAAACAGAAATACAGTATTCCCCAGTTTCCATGGGTTACAATCATTTCATTCAATAACAGGCATCACAGTATCAGATAGCATATGGGTACCACTCAATGCCAGGGAATGCCATATGTGTTGTGGTGCTAAGTATCAATGGTATGAGTAGACAACTGGACACCAGGGAAGGTTTTATGCATTGCACTGCCTGGAATCAGATAGCATGGGTGTACCACTTGACCCCAGGGAATGATTAGTATTTTTTAGCGCTTGGTATCAGAGCATCAGGGGGTGACCATGGGACACCATGGAATGCTTCTTTTATGGTGGTATATGGTACACCACCACAGATGAAGTATTCCCCAGTGTCCCGTGGTCCTCACATACCCTCTGAAGCCAAGCACAACCAAATACAGATTATTACCTTGTGTCAAGTGATACACACATGCCATCCATTCCCAGCACCACAACACATACAACCTTCCCTGGTGTCCAGTTGTCCCGCCATACCCTCTGATATCTAACACGTCCACACATAATGCATTCCATGGCATCCAGTGGTACCAACCCATGCCACCCGATACTCAAAACAAACACAAGTACAGCATTTCTCGGTTTGCAATGGTACTCCCCATTCAATCCAATACCCCACACCACACCATCGGATGTCATGGAGGGGTACCACTGGTCACCAGAGAGTGCTTTATGCATGGTTGTGCTATGTATCGGAGGGTATGGGGGAACAACTGGACACCAGGAAAGGTTTTACATGTGGTGGTGCCTGGAATCAGACGGCATGGGTGTACCGCTTGACACCAAGACATAATTTGTATTTGGTTGTGCTTGCTATCAGAAGATAGGGAGTGATCACAAGACACCATGGAATACTTCTTATGGGTGGTATATGAGTACACACAACCACAGAAAGCATTCTCGTGTCCCATGCACAATTCTGCCCTCTGATACCAAACGCAATCAAATGCAGATTATTACCTTGTGTCAAGTGGTACACCCATACCGTCCATTATCAACACCAGAACATATACAATTTTCCCTGTTGTCCAGTTGTTCCTCCATATCCTCCGATATCTAACACGACCACACATAATGCATTCCCTTGCATCCAGTGGTACCCACCATGCCACCCGATATCCAAAATAAACACAAATACAGCATTCCCCGGTTTGAAGTGGTACAGGAGTTGTCTACAGGCCTTCAGACCAGGGGGAGGACATAGACACGTTACTGTTAGAAGAGATACAAAACATGACACCTAAAAGGGAGGTTCTGATAATGGGAGACTTCAACATGCCAGATACAGATTGGTCAATACCAGCAGGAACATCCACCAGATTGAAAAAATAAACCCTATGATACTCATCTTAAAGAAACAGGAATTTGTCCACTTCACTTAAGAAGACTTATGGGGGTTATTCTTCTTATGTTTAAAATATTAAAATCACCTTCACAAATGAAGCAATATGGACTAATACTATCCAATAAACGTACAGTAGGCAGACTCCATAATAAGCAGCTATCAGTCGAATAGGCTAACACCAATAAGAGAGACAAGTATTTCTGTATAAGAGCATCCAAGCAATGTAATTCACTACCACAGGAATTAATTAATTTAACAAACTTTGATACATTTAAATCAAAACTTGATATATGGCTATATGGACCATGAGACACTGGGGAATGCTTCGTGTGTGGTGGTGTACCATATACCACCATAAAAGAAGAAGCATTCCATGGTGTATTGGCTCTGGCTGGAGCTTGTCTTGTTTCTGCTGTTTCTCATACTGTTGGCAAGCTGTGTCCCACCTGAAGCATTCCTTCGTCCTACACTATGTGAAACTTCTTCTTGGTACTTCATTTCAACTGTGCTGGTTACATCCCATTTTGTGCCATAAACCCTGAATTCCTTTTGTTTACCCTTTTTGATCTATGATCAGGAACCCCTCCACCCGGGACCTCCACTCCCCCTCCCCCCCGGCAGCACGATTCAATTTACTGCTGTGGTCCACCTCTGATGGCCATCTGTGTGCTGCCAACGGCACTTGGAGATCTGGTTTTGTTTATTTTTTGATCCTTTTTGTTCATCGTTTTGATGATAAGGATGTTTCGCTAAGAGCAGGCACCAGCAGCACATATTTCTTTTATTTTGTTTGCTGTCTGATATACGCGCTGCTGGTGTGCCTCCGACTCAATCCTAAGTGTTGCCCTTCACAGATGTAGGTATTTTTTGGTGATCCGCCATCCTCTGAATAATATTTGAAAGTGTAGAGGGCAGAGGATGGGCTGTAGTGTGGCTGCTAGCAGCACTCCAAGACGCCAAAGACCTGCATTGAATCCTCACGTGAAGAGTATCACAATGCTGGCAAGTTGGTCCCTCTCAACTCTGCACAACACAGGTATGTGAATCCTGTGGTGTTTATGTCTTTTGCTGGCTATGACAGTCACATTTACTGGCGTTTACAAATGGAAAAAAAATGAGTCTGTGAGTGTGGGGGGGGGGGCTGCTGGTTTCGGACAACTTACCCATGTGACCATAGTACATACCATATTTTTGCTATGTAGGTCAATTGGAGCCAGGTTTGAGGGCATGGAGGCCCCACTGTACACCAGGGAATGCTTGGCGTGTACTGAAGCCAGTGGTACCCCCATGCCATCCAGTGGTGTGGTGTGGGGTATTGGATGTCATGGGGAGTAACATAGAAACATAGTGTTGATGGCAGATAAGGACCACAAGGCCCATCTAGTCTGCCCATTTTTTTCCTACCTTATGAATGTGCCATAGGCCTTTACTCTGTCAATGGCCAATCTATTCATACTCATCTGTATTGCTCCCTTATGCCTATCCCATGCCTGTTTGAAGCCCTGCACTGTATTCATATCCACCACTTCCTGATGTAGGCCATTCCATGCATCCACCACCCTTTCTGTGAAAAAGAACTTCCTCACATTACCCCTTAATCGGCCTCCCTCTAATCTCGTACTGTGTCCTCTTGTCCTGTTATTTTTCTTATATTGAAACGTGTTAGACTCTTTCACCTTGTTAAGGCCCTTAAGATGTTTGAATGTTTCAGTCATATCACCTCTCTCCCTCCTTTACTCTAGGGTATACATATTGAGCTCCGTTAATCTGTCCTCATACTGTATGTTTTCTGATGCAGTCCCTGCACCATTTTGGTTGCCCTTCTCTGGACTGCCTCCATTTTGTTAATGTCCTTGTGCAGGTGCTGCCTCCAGTACTGCACGCAGTACTCCAGATGGGGCCTAATCAGTGTCTTGTAAAGAGGGATTATTACCTCCCTCTTACGACTTGTGATACCCCTACTAATACACCCCAACATCCCCCTAACCTTACCTACTGCTTTAGTGGTCTGCTTGGATGATTTCAGGTCATCTGTGATGACAATGCCCAATTCACTTTCTTCCCTTGTGATTGCCAGCAACTCCCCTCCCAATCTATAAGTGGCTTCAGGGTTTCTCTTCTCTATGTGCATGATCTTGCACTTGCACTTTATTGACCATGCCTCAACTTGTGATCCTGAACTCCCCTTGGAAGCCCCAGCAATGCTGAAAAAGCCCTGGCAATGTTTACGGAAACCCTTGGTGCAATGGGACAGCTGGAGATTGCTGTGCCTAAGATGACCAGTCTGAACTGAGCATGTGCCCATCATAGGATTGAGCCAATGTGTCATCTCCTGGTTCCTTCACCCTCTGCCTTACAGGGGTCTCTGCACCTTATTAACCATGCCCTGGCTTATGATTACTGTTGGAAACCCCAATGACATTGACCCTTCACACTTGTGAACACAAAAAAACTTGATGCCACAAGCACAGCTGGAGATTACCATGCCTAAGCTGGCCAGCCTGGGCTGTGCATGTGCCCTGTGACCACCAATGTGCTCTCTCTTGGCTACCTCATCCTCTGTACTTATGGGGGGGTCTAAACAATGGGCCTCCCCAGGTAGTCTTCATGGGCTTAACATTGGTCTTTCACTATTGGGCTGAAAGGAGCCACCGTCCCCCCAAGAGGAGCATGCCTACACCCCTCCCACACATGGCAATTGGCATGTCAAAAACGGTAGCCTTGCACAGGTTCTCCCCAGTTCCTACACCCCCTGTTCTAGAGGTGCTGTTTGCAGTTTTCACTAAGAACCCATCCTCACTGAGGCATATTGAGCTATAGTGCTTCATGGTTCACTCTGCTAGCCATGTGGCACTCCAATCACCAAGTAACTCCTGCTCTCTTGACTGATCATGTCGTCAAGAGTCACTGCCAATTTTTCACCTGCTAATCCCCACTCCCTTACTGTACTGCACTAAGGCTTGAGAGAGATCTTGAGCAGCAGTCAGATTTTGAGTGGTGGCTGGTGGGAACCATGTGTCTGGCAGCAGGGATTTTTTTTTTGTTAGTGCACTCACCGCTATCATCAAAATAACATTGCATTGAATCTGGATGCAATAACACTGTTAAGTTACACAGAAGAAATTCATAATCAACAATAAGAAAAGCGTGGTAATGATCTCACTTCACTGTGTGCATCTCCCATTCACAAACTATCTACTATAAAGTTAAGGTGACTAAGACATACGTATCAGAGTTTCCCCTTGGGAACGTCCAGGGTCAGAACCTTCTTAACAACTGGATAGCATCTACTTCATTCCCTTTCAACACTGCACCTCTTAAAGGGAAAGACTGGAAAAGGCACAGCTTTGCCCAGGCACTACAAAAATTCAGGATTAGTGCTTTCAGGCAGTAACATTTTTTTTTTTAAATTACTCTAATTGATTTTTTAGTGATTTAAACAGTGGCCTTCAACTTTCACTTTCTATTGCTGGCAGCCACCATTTCATGAGTAGCAGAGAGCTTCCTGAGCTCACTTTATGCTAATATGTCCTGCCAACCAATAGCTGAGGTCAAACAGGCGTATTAGCATACAGTGAGCTCAGGAAGCTCACTGCTGCTCATGAAATGGCTGCTGCCAGCAACAGGAAGTGGAAGTTGTGGGTAGCTGTTCTGAATCATTAAATAAAGTTATTGTCTGAAAGCACTAATTGAGAGTTTCTGTACTGTCTGAGGAGAGCTCTGTCTTTTCCATTGTTTCCCTTTAACTTTTAACGCTGCATACCTCCAGCTGTCCCCTAACAGAAGCACCATCTCCTGTAACTAACCATGCCCTGGGTCTCACTTTAATCCCATAGCTCAAAGATTACTTAGCAAATGGTCCTAGTGCTGCTGCTACTTCTCCTGTGGCTAGTCTCATCTAGAATCAAGGCACAGAGACAGAGCTTTAGAGTCCTACTCCTTATATAGCTCCTTATATTTGCTCCTCCCCTCCAGGCCATGCTTCCCTATCACTTGGGCAGCCCTATCTTACTAGCCTGACCCTTCCCTTTTCCCATCCTCTGCCATCCCCCTCCTACTCACCTTCTGTTAGGCATTAAGGAAAGGGCCCACAGGCAAATACTCACCAGCTTCAGCTTTAATGGCGCTTCACTGTCTGTCTAATTTCTGATTTTTTTTTTTTTTTTTTGCTAAAACAATGTTGTACATCTTTTGGTCTTACAATCCTGCTTATCCCCCTGTTGATGTCATTTGCATTGTGATTTAGATGTAAATTTAATTGGATACTGATGTCAAAGTTGATATGATCCTTCTGCTATTTTAAGTGTTTAATGGTGACCAGACTTTTTTTTTTGGTACAGCTGAAAAAAGGACAATTTTATTTATTTATTTATTTTTATTTATTTATTTATTTGTTTGAAAATTGGTAACCAGAATGGGCAGGCTAAGCCAAATATCATTTCCAGGTGTTTCCCAGGGAAGGGAACAAGAGAAACAGAAGTACAATACATAATAACAAGTCAATTGAACAAGCATTTGGCAACTAAGTAGTAGAAAAATACACTGGTACAAAAATAAACTGGATCAAAAATAAAGTGCAGTGCAGTACAGCACAGTATGGAATGTCTGTTCAAGTGCAAAATAAAACATCAGCAATACACATTATGCAAATAACTACACTGAAACAGGTGAGAGACCTGCAAGATGAGCATAAGTCCAGCACCATGGTGGAGGGAAGTGCATAGGTGGTTTTGTAATGAAACCATTAGGCAGGTAGTTGTGACCTAGCAAGGACAGCTGAGTCTCAGATCAGGGAGATATCAGGAGGAAGAGTAAAAGGAATAGGTGGGGTGGGATTAGAGTTTCAACTGGTGCCTGAGGGAGCCAAGGGTGAGTCAAGGTGGAAGGAGGAGGGGAGAAAGTTCCAGAGCGAGGGGAAGTTGATAGAAGAAAACAGACTGCCCAGCTGAGGAGCAGGTGTGCGGAGCTGCAAAAGTGCAGTGGCCCCCAGAATGGACAGAACAAGAGGCATGAGGATTTGGATAGCATAGAGGAGAAGTAGGAGGAAAATGAACCAAACCAGTATTTGGATATTATGGAGGTACAGTGAGCTTGGCAATCTGAGGGCATCATTTGGATGGATAGGAAGGAATAGAGGGAGCAGTGGTGAGTACGGGGGGGTTGTAGCAAAACAGCAAAAGGCGTTGCAGAGGGTGTCCAGTCTGGCAAGGGAAGTGGAGGGGTGGTGCCATAGACCACATCTGCATAGTCTAAGACAAGGAGCATCATTTTGGTCACAAGTTCCCAGGGGACCTGTGCAGATAAGCAGTCTTTCTGGCAGTACAGGGCAGCAAGCTTGGGATGAAGTTTTGCACAGATGGCATCAGTGTGGGCTGAGAAGCCACACACTGAAGTACTTGAAGGACTGCACCACTTCAAGGTGGGTGCCATTCAGTATGATGAAAACTGGAGCAGCAGAGAGCATGGCCCATTTCTGACTGGTACCAAAGGTTCTGGACACCATTTTATTAGTATTGTCCCAAAGTTGGTTAGTTTGTAACCAGTGCAAAATGTTGTGGAAGTCCTGCTGAAGCAGGTCTTCAACAGATATGGTTGACAAGCCAAAGGTGAAGATGACTGTGTGATCATTATATGTGTGAATATGTGAATTGGCACAGGCAGAGGGGAAATAATTCAAGAGAATGGAGATGACAATGAGACCCAGGATGGAGCCCTGTGGGACCCCAGCCTGAATGGGTAGAGGAGGTGACAGTACACCTCCTACCTGTACTGACTGTTGATGGCACATGAGTTAAGAACAGAACCAATGAAACACTGGAGCTGAGGGGCCAGCAGTGTTCAGTTTGTCCAAGAGAAGTGAATGGGACACCAAATTGAAGGCTTTGGCCAGACTGATGAAAATGTCAGCTGTAATGTGCCTCTGATCCATCCCAGAGAAGACAGAATCAGTAACAAGCAGCAGGGAGTAGACAGTGGAATGGTGCTTCCAAAAACCAAACTGGAAGGGGAAGAGGGAGATGGAGGATGAGAGTTAGCTACAGTCTGGACTGACCTAATTTCTCTTGCAGCTTTGAGAGGGAGTGGAGGAAGAAGATGGAATGGAAGTTGCCAGGGTAGGAGAGGTCACTCCCTTTGTGAAGTGGAATAACTCTGGCCATCTTCCAGGACTGAAGAACAGTGTAGAGGGGGAAGGAAAGGCTGGGCAGGTGAGTAAGGGGAGATGTAATAGCAGGAGATGAGAGGTGGAGAAGCTTGGGGTCCAGACCATCAGGGCTGGACATGGACAGGTTGAGGGAAGAGAGGCAAGCAGGTTTTTCTGGATGGTTACAGGGAGCAGTGGTAACCTGAGGAGGGTGGGGAGGGGATGAAGGGTAAACAGGAGGGAAAGGAGAGGAGCCTGGGGGGGAGAAGGGAGGGCACAAGTAGTGAAGAACTCATTGAAGTGAGCAGCAACAGAGGGAGGGTTGAAAACAGGTGAACCATTAGCCATGAGGATTGAGGGAGCAGACTGGGCAGGGGGGTCAAAGAGGGAGTAGATTACCTTCCAGAATTTAGCTAGGGCATTAAAGTTTTTCTGGAGTTTGGCCCTGAAATAGTGTGATTTCATGGCCTGGACAGCCTTAATGCAGTTGTTCCTTGGAGCCCTTTAAGAGATGAGATCAGAAAGGGGATGATATAATTTTTAGTGGGCATAGGTGAGATCATGAGACTTATGCTGGTCAATGATTTTGGAGGTAATCCAGGGGTGGTGGGAAATTCTGACCCTGGATTTCCTGAGGGGTTCTTGCTTGCCCCAAACAGAGAAGAAATTGGAGTGAAATAGGGTGGGGGTGACACCAATATTTGAGGCAGAGAGGTTGGCTGACCAGTCTGTTGCAGTGAGATCACTCAGGAAAGCATTGATGTTTAGTGACCAGAGAGACCTGGACCAAGATGTATTTTGAGGAGGAGTGGGATGCCATATTTTTATGACACAGAACAATGATGGACGGTATTGTCAAACTGTGACAAAGGGCAAAGTGGGTGGAGGACAGTAGAGGAAAGACAGAAGTATTAAATGGATACTTCAGGTTGGTATTCACTAAAGAGAAGAATGGACCAGTACCACAGGGTAGGATATGAATAGGGAGGGAAGTGTGAATGTGTAGGGAGACAATCATGGACGATAGTGTCCATTAGGGACTTATGGCCCATAAAGTGGGTAAATCTCCTAGGCCAAAACAATGCTAAAACAGTTGGCAGCAGTACTGGCAGCCCCTCAGGCCAACCTGTTCAATAGCTCCCCAGACACAGGTGTGGTGCCATGAGAGTTGCCCTTTCATAAAAGAGGGGTTAGGGATGAGCTGGAGAACAATAGATCAATCATCCTAACATTGATAGTTAGCAGGCTAATGGAAACAATTTTCAAAGAAAGGTTGGCCACGTTCCTTGAGGCAAACAGGCTCCAAGATGACAGGCAGCATGGGTTTATGGCAGAGAGGTCATGCCAAATTAACTTGATTAATTTCTTTAACAAGTAACAAATGCATTGGATAGAGGCCAGGTGGTGGACTAACTGTACCTGGATTTCAGCAAAGTCTTTGACTTCGTCTCCCAAAAGAAATTGATCAAAATGCTTGGAGACCTGGGGTGGGAGAGAAATGATTAGGTGGGTGGCAAACTGGTTAGGGGAAAGAACCCAGGGGTGGTGGCTGGGGAAAATACTCAAGGATTAGGGAGATCACCAGCAGGGTACCACAGGGGTCGGCCCTTAGAATGGTACCCCTAGCCCCTGGTTCTGCCCCCAAATCCTACGCCTCAGTATCTCACCCACCTCACATCCCTAGCAAGGGATATCCAGCACTTATTAGTCTAGCTCTCATAATCCTGGTCTTCTCAGTCTATTCCTTACCACTAGCACATTCTCGCTCTCTTCTTTCACCTCCATTACTACCTTTCTCCATTACTACCTCCATGCTTATCACTAATAAGGTACTAGCTTCTACTTAGTGGAGACTACCTAGGATTGTCATCTCCTCTCATTCCTGTAAACTTATCATGATGTATAATTGCATGTTATTATGCTGACCTTTATGTTAGGCCTATATTGACCTACACCTGTACAATGTTTTTTTTTTGCACCTCTGACTATCGAAACTGTAACTATGTATTGTACTGTATTGTATTAATGTCCAGAACCACTTTGAAAATGAGCTTGCTCAATGGTGTTTATGCCTGGTTAAATAAAGTTGATTGATTGATTGATTGACTGTTCAGCACGTTCTTAAATGACATTGGGGACAGTACTAAGAGCACAATGGAGACAGTACTAAGAGTACAATGTTTCTCTTCACAGATGACACCAAGCTCTGTGAAAGGTTGGACATAGAGGAAATGATCAGGGATGTCAGGGAGGACCTCACAAGGCTGGAAACATGGTCTGGACTATTGCACCTAGAGTTCAATGCAAAGAAGTACAAGGTCATGCACATAGTGAGTATGAACCCTAGGGCTAAGAACAGACTAGGGAGAGTGATCATCATGGTGTCTAAGGAGGAGAAAGACCTAGGTATTGCAACCATGAGTAACCTGAAACCTGCTATGCATTGCAGTAAGGAAGTGGCAAAGGTAAAAAAGGATGTTGTGTTTTATAAGCAAGGGGTTCACTATCAGAAGAAAAGAGGTCATACTGTCATTGTGCAGCTCCATGGCAGAACCATACCTGGAGAGTAGTTTACAATACTGGAACCCCTACCACCAAAAGGACATAAACAAGCTGGGGAGGTAAACAGAAGGGCCACAAAAATAATTCACTGGCCTATGCAGCCAGTATAGTGTTATGCTTGTGCAACTGTGTTAGTTTGGTTTTGGCCATTCGCACTCTCTATTCCAGAGGAATTACCACCCTGTAGGGGTATGAAGGCAAGGAACCCTCAGAGAGGACTCCATCCCTAGAGGTGCAATGGGATGGTTTCCATGGCTAAAGGTACCTTAGGAATCCCCCTAAGGAGAGAGTGCTGCCGCTGGAGGAGGAGGGGAGGATGGTGGGGCAAAGAAAAAATACTTCACAGTGAGGCTTAGAAGAACTGCTTATATAGCTCAGGAAGTGGGAGTGGCTGGCTGCATGGCCACTGAACTACAGATGAGCCTTTCATTTCACTGGCCTATGCAGCCAGTATAGTGTTATGCTTGTGCAACTGCATTAGTTTGATTTTGGCTGTTCACACTGTCTATTCCAGAGGAATTACCACCCTGTAGGGGTACTAAGGCAAGGAACCCTCAGAGAGGATTCCACCCCAGAGGTGCAATGGGACAGTTCCTGTGGCTAAAGGTACCTTAAGGAATCCCCCCAAAAATGTAGTACCATCCCCAAAAGGAGGCAACATGAAGCATATGAGCAAGCAGTAACTGTGACATAGGAGTAGTAACTGTAATATAGTAGTGGAGAAGTATAGGCAATTTGATAATGCAATCAGATGCTCAGTTGTTGTAATAACTGCCCAGGACCACGTAGCATGATACTGATTGTTTGCTTTGAGAGTAGGGGATCCGCTAAGGAGAGAGGGAATGGCAGGACATCCTCCATCTCCATCCAACAACGGAACCTACCTAAAGAAACTAGAGAAAACAACTATGCTAAGTGTTATGACCTGAGGCAACGGAGGAGAGACATAAAACCCTATAAGGAGTAAATCTCTGGGGATCCAAGGCCTAGGTCACCTTCCCTCTAGGCTTGGGATAGTTTATTTAGTGATGGCTCTACAGCTGCAATTTGGAAACCCAATTAAAGGGAGGTGGAAAATATTCTAATTTGGAGGAAGGCTGTCACTCAAACCCTCTAGCGGGAACACCGTGGAAGGTTGCGGGAAAACTCTGCAACAATACATGCATCCAAGGCGCAGGAGGAGAGCAACAACTGCTGAGGCACTCACCTGGCCTACCTGCCCTAAATCAAACCAGGTGAACTAGAGGCAGTTGTAGGGAGGATGTGGTGAAGGTGCCTTGCTAGGGAAACCACTAAAGACAATGGCTAACCATTACAGTGGAACACTAGAGCCAAAGGAGAGCGTCGTAACCACCCTTCACCGCTAACCTTAAATTCTTCACCAGGAGCTGCTGTCACATAGCAGGCAGCTAAAACCAAGCCCAGGGAGAGGACATTCCCAGCTATGGGCCAGGTGAGAAGGATCCCAACCCAAGTTGGACACACTCGAGATGCAGACTAAAGCAGAGTGAGACTGTCGGCTGCAGGAACCCTGCACCAGAATAGAATGGCTGGCATGCCCCAGAAAGTGATTGAGAGCTGAAAAGCTGGTGAGCTGAATGAGCATTGAGTGCTGAGACCTTGCAAGTTTGAATGCAGATTGAGTGCAGCAGAATCCCAGGCTGAAGCCAAAGGGATGGTAGTAGGCATGAATCAATGGTTTGCATAAGCAAGGAGCAACAGTTGTGTAAGCAGAGTGGACCTGCACATAGGTCAATAAGCAGTAGTAGGGATAGGAGGACCTGCATAACATATGGTATAGCAATTAAAGAGCACTGAATTGGGGGCAAGCCAGCCAAACAGGAATAGCCAAATCAAAGTGACAAACACTCTGAGGATTTTCGGCAATGAGGCAATTTTAATAACAAAACTATATTAACAGCCTCTGCAGGAGCTTAGTTGGCTGACCTCAGAGTTGTACTGTAAGAGCAATAAAAGAGGAGACAATGCTTGAAAGCAGGTGTAGCCAGGCAGTGCAGTGAAGCAGCAAGTAGAATAAGAGCAGCAATGAGTAGCACAGCTAAGGTCAGAGTAAACTGTGCCAGGTAAAAAAAATTGAGTATGCAACATGGACCAGCTATGGCTGAGCTGAAACACACAGATGACAACTGCAGTTGCACTGCAGTAGTTTGAGTGTGGTGAGCACAGCGTAAAACGCAGGCACTGGGTACAATAGTAATTAATGTAAACAGTCAGCAGCAGTGGCTGTAGTTGTAGGTAACTGAAAGCAGTAGCATGAGCTCTGTGTAGCAGAATGCTAGGAGTTTCTGTGCAAGTAATTTGAGAGTTGTAAGTAAGCAAAAGCAAGCAGTATGAGCTCCGGAGTAGCAGTATGCTAGGAGCTTAGAAACAAAGCCCCCACAAAAAAGGAAGGAAGCGCACACAACTGAAGGCAAAATACAAACCAGCAGTAGAAAAATAAACACGGAAGCCCAGCACAGACAAACAGGAGTGGGGAAGGGGCAGGTCCCAGCCTGCCAGGGAGGCCTAACCAGCTCAGAAGACAAAACGACAGAGCCTTCGGCTGCAAAGAAAAAATGCTTCACAGTGAGGCTTAGAGAAACTGCTTATATAGCTCAGGAAGTGGGAGTAGCTGGCTGCTTGGCCACTGAACTACAGGCAAGCCTTTCATTTGAGGGGCAGTAGGGGCTCTTGTATGAGCAGAGTCTGGAGGACCTGAAGATGTACTTGCTTGAAGACCGAAAAGAAGGTGGAGACATGATAGAGCCTCAGAGGTATTAACAAGGTTGACCCCAGTGAACTTTTCAGGACCAGCAAAAACAAGAATGTGAGGAAGAAGAGTTGCAAACTGCCAGGAGGCATTTTCTGAAAGGAAGCTAGGAATGGGTGGTGGCTGGGTTGAATAGGCTATCAAAAGAGGTAGTCAACAAGAAAACTGTAGATGGTTTCTAGAGTGGGTGGGATAAAGTTAAGGAAGGATAAGAATATCTGGGGGGAGCAGAGTGCCATGTAAAGAAGAATACATGGGTTCCTCATCGAGCAGACTCAATAGGCTGCAAGGTCTTCTTCTGCAGACTTATTCATATGTTTGTATGTTCAAAAATACAGCAATTATTGTCTAAAAAGTCAACATGAGCTGCTTGCTATTTTAAGTGTCCTTTGGCAATTTATGTATAAACAGTTTCTGACCATTAGCTACTTTGCTGTAAACTGATGGTGCTATCATGAAAGGACTTTCACAACTTACTTCTAAGTTTATGTCATTGCATCCTTAGTACTGCTCAGGATCACAATGTCATGGGCATTTTTTTACAACTGCTATGTTGGATTCATTGGTGCCTAATAATGTGTTAAGTTTTTTCAACACAGGATGATGAAACAGTATTAGTTTATTTGCACATGTAGTTGCTATTTTGCATTTTTTGGATATACTCATTGTACTTAGGACTTGGCCTCCTGAACCAAATTAAGTTTTTGTACTTATGTTGTTAAATCACATACGAACATACAAAACTGCCAGCAGATAAAGGCCATATGGTCTATCTTGTCTGCTCAAGTGTGCGGCTAGTTATCCCCCTACTCAGCAGCTTCCCCTCCCTCCCCAACCCTCATAACAGTGACACTTCCCCTCACTTTGTCCCATCCCCTCTTAAAACTGCCCACCGATTTGCAGTAAACCACCTCCTCAGGCAGCGCATTCCACCTAGACACCACCCTTTCTGTAAAAAAGTACCTCCTCATTTCTCTCCTGAATCTTCCACCTTCCAGTCTCAAACCATGCCTCCTTGTGTTCCTCCCTCCTTTTAACTTAAAAATCCCCTCTGTACCAGTCTTGTTAAAACCCTTCACATATTTAAAGGTCTCTATCATATCTCCCCTATCCCTCCTCTCCTCCAGGGAGTACATGCTCATTTCCCTTAGCCTTTCCTCGTAGGATTTGTCCTCCAATCCCAGGATCATCCTTGTAGCTCTGTGCTGGACCTCCTCCAGTAAGTTAACATCCTTCCTTAAATATGGGTGCCAGTACTGTACACAGTACTCCAGGTGCGGTCTCACCAATGACCTGTACAGTGGCAGGATTACCTCCCCTCCCCTCTCCTGGAGGTGATACCTCTAGCAATATACCCCAGCATCTTATTGGCTTTAGCTGCTGCTTTCCTGCACTGTGCTGAGTGGTTCATTCACCCAGTTATTATCACCTCCCAGATCTTTCTCCTCCTCTGTAGTGGCTATCTGCACCCCTCCCAAATGGTAACACCTCTTTGGGTTCCTTGCTCCCATGTGCATGACTTTGCACTTCTTTGCATTGAACCCCAGTTGCCATGTGTCTGACCAGCACTCAAGTTTAATCAGATCTTCCTGCAGCCCCTGTCACCCTACTGTGTCATCCACAAAAAGGCTAATCTTGTTCTTAATGCCATGCCAGATATCGGTGATGAAAATGCCAAACAACACCGGGCCCAGTAATGAGCCTTGCAGCACTCCACTAGTCACAGCCCTTGGAGATGAGAGTTCCCCTCCCACCATCACCTTCAGCTGCTTCCCCTGCAACCAGTTCTTGATCCAATTCATCATCTTCATTCCTGCCCCTGGTATCCCAACTTGCTTATCAACCTCCCATGTGGCACTGAATAAAAGGCCTTGCTGAAATACAGATACAGGACATCCACCACCTGGCCCTTGTCAAGTGCCCTAGTCACCCAGTCATAGTAGTCCACCAGGTTGGTCTTTCAGGATCTGCCAGAGACAAACCCATGTTGCTTTCCATCCTGTAGACAATTCCTTTCCAGAAAGGTTACCATCATCTCCTTAAGGATTGTCTCCATTAGCTTCCCCACAATAGATTTAAGGCTTACTGGTCTATAGTTGTCTGGATCATCCTTAGGATTACTTTTGTTTAGGGGCACCACGTGCATCATCCTCCAGTTCTGGGGTATGCACCCTGTCCCCAGAGAGATACTGAACAAGTCTGCCAATGGCTCTGTCAGGATCTCCGCCAACTCCTTCAATACCTGGGGGTGAATGCTGCCTGTTCTAGGTGCCTTATCCACCTGCAGTGCCCTTAGGCCTTCTAGTACCCTGCCCACTGAGATTACCCCATCAGTTATTTCTGTCCCCCCATGTCTACCCTTCCTATCCCCTAAGGCAGTGACCCATCCTTATCTTTAGTAAATATAGAACAGAAGTATTCATTGAGCACTTCTGCCTGATCTGCCTCTTTCTGCCCCCACCCTCCATCCCTTTTGATCCTTACAATTTTCCCTTATGTACCTGAAGAAATCCTTTTCTCCTTCCTTGATACTCTGTCACAGCCTAAGCTCCCTTGACGCCTTGGCTGCCCTAACTGCTCTGGTCACCTCTCTTGATTTCTTCAGGTACTCCTCACTATCTTCTACCCAATTGGATCTCTTACATCTTCTGAAGGCTGCTCTTTTCACTCTCACCTTCTCCAACAGTTCCTTGCTTAACCAACTTGTTTTTTTGAACCTAGCTTTTTTGCTTTGTGTCTTGGTACAAGAGCTAGTGGCCTCCGTGAGACCTAGTTTGATAACCTTCCATTTCTGATTTGCATCTATGTGCAGGTGGATGCTGGCTAAGTGCCCGGCCACTATCTCCCCCATTCTACCAAAGTCAGCTCACCTGAAAACCAACACCCTGGTCCTTGTTTCTGTCACCTCCCTGCCCATGTTAAGTGAGAACCTCACCGAGTGGTGGTCACTCCCTCCCAGTGGGCCCTCCACCCCCAACTCCCTGACAAAGTCCCCATTAGTCAACACTAGGTTCAGAATGTTACCTAACCTGGTTGGTTTGTTTACCTTCTGTACCAGGAAGCTGTCCTAGAAAGCCTCCAGGAGGATCTGTTCCTTAATGCTTGAGTTGGCTGGGGTGTTGCAATCTACCCCTGGCAGATTGAAGTCCCCCTTTAATTTAGTGATGTCCCCAATTCAGTGGGACATTCTCATCTGCTGTCATGTCAGTGCTCACTATTACACAACATTGGGAAAGGCCACACCCTTCTATGTAATTTTAGACTGCATAATTGATGGAGATTAGAAGATGTTGTCAACAATATCAAAAGTGCTACCATACTTTGCAGAGGCAGATCAAATCAGCTTAATAAGGCAGGCTTGCTGCAAACAAAACAGAAGCATGTCATCTTAATAAATTGTTATGGTAACATATTCTGTTGCCATTACTATTGAAAAGGCCTTCGACCTAATAGTCTCATTATAGGCATGGCTAGGGATTTTGGAGACTTGTTGATTTCCCTGTTACAATTTTGTTCTTTCCATTATGGTGCAGCAGTATCACATTGTGAGACATCTGGCATTTCCTCACCAAAGCAAGGCTACAAGGCATGGCAGTTTCCTTTCTCTTATGTTATTTTTGTGTTAGTTGTCAGTGGCTACAGTCTACAGAACTGCAGCAACAGAAATTTAATGTATGAGGACTGGTCAGAGAACAAGGGGTTCTTCTCTCTGAAAAAAACAACAATGAAATTAAAGGGTCCAAATGAATAGTGTGCATGAAGTGCTATATTTAAAATCATGAGCAATTTTATAAAAAGAGCAGGACAGAATGTTGAGCAGAATCCAGGTTAGCAAAACTTGGCAGCATTAGTAAAAGTTAAGGTTTATGGGCGAGACAGCCAGGGGGAAATAATGAAACATTTTTTTAACCAGAGATCAATGGGATTGTAGAACAGAATATATTAAAATATTATCAGAGGTATGGCATTTTTCAGAAGAGTAAGTGAGTGAGTTATCCTTGGTATCCTGGCCAGCATTCCCTGTCCCACTAACATTAGTTCCAAATACAATAATAGGTTACAGTGAATTACAAGGCTGTAATTCCATCGAGAGGTTCTGGGGACATTGATAACCTCGAGAGCGAAGCTCAAGAGGGTTCTAAGTCCCTAGGACCTCAAGATGGAATTTCAGCTGAGTAAGTCACTGTAACCTATTTTTTATTTCTTGTTATATATGGATGTGAGAAGGTGGCGAGGTCTTACCTGTTGGAGTGTTGTGTAGGCTGAGTCGTGGCTTGAACGAGGAATCAGGAAGTTGTTCAAAGAGGTCATCAGGAAAGTGCAGGAAACAGTTTGTTGTAAGAGTAACAGCTAAAAATGCATTATAATTTTAATGGAACCTATAACTTTTAATTGTTTTTTTTTAGTGAAGAGATAGCCAATGATTGTGGCTAACAAACTGGTAACTCAACGAAGCAAACTTTGTGGCTGCGGTTTTTCACTCAGACTCCAAGTCTGAGTAGATTACATGTCTTCTCTTTTCGGGCTGAGGAAACATAGACTTTGCCAACAGATAAGGACCACTTGGCCCACCTAGTCTGCCTATTTCCCTACCTACAGAATACACTGCAGATCCTAGTTAACCAACATCCTATTTCTTCCTACCCCCCACAAGAATTGCCTTATGTCTGTCCCATGCATTCTTGAATTCTCCCACAGTTTTAGACCCCACAACCTCCTCAGGAAGGCTGTTCCATGCATCCACTACCCTCTCTGTGAAATAATACTTCCTCACATTGCCCCTGAATCGCCCTCCTTCTATCTTTAAATTGTGTCCCCTTGTTCTTGCAAGTCTCTTTTTCTGAAAGATGCTACCCTCTTGGACTTTGTTGATTCCACTGAGGTACTTAAAAGTTTCTATCATGTCCCCCCTCTCCTTTCTTTCCTCAAGGGTATACATATTAAGCTCCTTTAGTCTCTCCTCATACGGCTTCTCTTACAGACCCTGCACCATTTTAGTTGCCCTCCTCTGGACTGCCTCCATCCTGTCTATGTCCATGCGGAGATGGGGTTTCCAGAACTGGATGCAGTACTGCAGATGTGGTCTCACCAACTGTCTGTACAGAGGAATGACAACGTCCTGTTTTCTGCTGGTGATGCCTCTCCCTATGCATCCCAGTATCCCCCCAGCCCTCTCTACTGCCTTCTCACATTGCTTGCTAATCTTAAGGTCATCTGATATGATTACTCGCAGGCTCCTTTCCATTTTAGTTGTTGTTACTACCTCCCCCCCCCATTGTGTAATCTTGCCCTGGGTTTTTATTTCCCTGGTGCATCATTTTGCACTTCTTTGCATTGAATCCTAGCTGCCATACTTCTGACCATTCCTCCAACCTTGTCAAGTTCCACACCTCCTTGTGTATCAACCCTGGTGCAGATCTTTGTATCATCTGCAAAGAGGCATACTTTTCCTTCCAGTCCCTCTGCAATGTCACTGATAAAGACATTAAAAAGGACTGGACTCAGAACTGAACCCTGCGGTACCCCACTAGTAACCCCTCTTTCTTCAGAGTGCACTCCATTTACAATTACCTTCTGTGTCCTGTTGTCCAGTCAATGTTTTACCCAGGCACCCACCCTGGGACCCACTCCAAGGCTGGTTAATTTGATTATTGTTTGTGTGGGACTGTGTCAAATGCCTTGCTAAAGTCTAGGTAGGCCATGTTCACAGCCCCTCCCTGGTCTGCTACTTTGGTCACCCAGTCAAAGAAATCAATTAGATTTGTCTGACATGACCTTCCCGCTGTTAACCCATGCTGCCTTGGGTCCTGTGCCCCACTTTCCTCTAGGTACTCAACAATTCTTTCCTTCAGAAGTGATTCCATCACTTTCCCTACCACAGAGGTCAAACTGACAGATCTGTAGTTTCCTGCCTCTGTCTTGCTCCCACTTTTGTGAAGAGGAATCACATCCACCTTCTTCCAGTCCTCAGGTACCACTCCATCCTCCAATGATTTTTTAAAAAGGGTAGTCAGTAGTATCACTAGTTCTCCCCTTAATTATTTCAGAATTCTGGGGTGAATTCCATCAGACCCCATTGCTTTGTCCACCTTCAGTTTTAAGAGTTCTTTCAGAACGTTTTCTTCTGTGAAAGGACTGGGATTGACCCCCCTATCCAGAGTGCTTCTGTTAATTGGATTAGGCACCTCCCTCTCCTCCTCTTTTGTGAATACTGAGCAGAAGTATTCATTCAGTATCCCTGCTTTTTCACTGTCCCTCTCTGTCCACCCACCATCCTTTCTATTGAGCCTCACTACCCCTCTCTTTGTCTTTCTATGCTCCCTGATGTACCCATAAAATATTTTATCCCCCTTCTTAACTGAGTTGGCTATTTTTTCCTCAGTTTGGGCCTTTGCTATTCTGACTTCTCTCCCTGCTTCCTTCTGCCTTAACTGGTACAGTTATCTGTCCTGCTCCTTCTGTGTTTCCTTATACTTCATAATTGCTATCTTTTTCTCCCTAACCTTCCCCGCCACCACTTTTGAGAACCATAGTGGCTTTTTCTTTCATTTTGATTTGCTTATTTGCTTCACACAAAGACTTGTTGCCTCTGTGATGGCAGTTTTGATGTTTCACCATTGTTGCTGCACCCCTCCTTCTAGCCTGTTTGCTAGTGCTTTTCTAAGGCACTCTCCCATCTTTCCAAAGTCAACCCTCCTGAAGTCCAATACCCTCACTTTTGTATGGCTTGACTCTGTAGCTGAGTTTATCCTGAACCACAGTGTTTGGTGGTCACTTGTTCCCAGATGGCTTCCCACTTCTACATCTGAGATCCTCACCCTGTCCCCATTTGAGAGTACAAGGTCTAAGATGGCTCCCTCATGAGTGGGTTCCAAAGCTAGCTGTCTGAGGCATGCCACCTGTAGGGCATCGAGATTGGTCCTGCTGTTGGATGTGGCTGCAGCAAAGGTGCTCCAGTTAACATCTGGCATATTCAGGTCCCCCATCAACAGTATCTCCTCTTTCTCTGCCATCCTA